>JAREYC010000010.1:17087500-18337500 GCA_030015325.1 Cryptoblepharus egeriae | reverse complement strand
CAGGTCTACTCAGAAGTAGGTCCCATTACAGTCAATGGGGTTTACTCCCAGGCAAGGGTGGAGAGGATTGCAGCTTCACATCCCACTTCTAGGCAGGTCTACTCAGAAGTGGGTCCCATTACAGTCAATGGGGTTTACTCCCAGGGAAGGGTGGAGAGGATTGCAGCTTCACATCCCACTTCTAGGCAGGTCTACTCAGAAGTAGGTCCCATTACAGTCAATGGGGTTTACTCCCAGGCAAGGGTGGAGAGGATTGCAGCTTCACATCCTACTTCTAGGCAGGTCTACTCAGAAGTAGGTCCCATTACAGTCAATGGGGTTTACTCCCAGGGAAGGGTGGAGAGGACTGAGTGGTGGAGCTGAGGACAAGAGGGACTCTAGGCACGTGCAGAGTGTTCTGGGGAGGGGCGGGGCTGGAGCGGTGGGCGTGGCCGTGTCAGTGCCCGCCCTCTGTTGCCATGGCAGCGGTGCGCGCGGGGAGACAACAGAGCGAGGAAGCCTCCGCGAAGGAGTTCCGTCGGGAAAGTAGTCCGTCCCTTGGCGACGGGGCGGGGCTTGTGGGTGCTCTGCTGGCGCCTTGTGGGCGGAGCGATCCCGGCGCCGGTGGTGCGGCTTGAAGAGCTTTCCTGCCCCCTCCTGCCCCTGTGTCCTTCCGCGCAGGGTGTGGGGCCGCCAGCGGGAGAAGAAGCAGGAAGGAAGGCAGCAGCCCAGGCGGGACAGGCCTCCCCCCGCCCCCTCCCTCCCCCGGCCCCAGCAAGGCCAGGCGGCGGCATGTTCAAGAACACCTTCCAGAGCGGCTTCCTCTCCGTCCTCTACAGCATCGGCAGCAAACCCCTCCAGATCTGGGACAAGAAGGTGAGGAAGGAGGGCAGGAGCAAGAGCTCTGGGCTCCCCCAGTACCGCCAGTAGGGCTGGAGGTGGAGGGAATGGGGCCCCGACTGGAGTAGTCCCAGGAACACCTGAGGTGAGATGACTGGGAGCACCAGTAGTCCCAGTATCACCAGTAGTACCTGAGGTGGTGATTGGGGCACCTACTGGACCAGTGTTTCTCCACAAGTAGTCCCAGTATCACCAGTACAACCTGAGCTGGAGATGACTTGGAGCACCAGTAGTCCCAGTATCACCAGTAGCACCTGAGGTGGTGATTGGGGCACCTACTGGACCAGTGTTTCTCCACCAGTAGTCCCAATATCACCTGAGGTGGAGATGACTGCGGGCACCAATAGTTCCAGTATAACCTGAGGTGGTGATTGGGTTACCTACTGGACCAATGTTTCTCCACCAGTAGTACCAGTATCATCTGAGGTGGTAATGACTGGGCACCTACTGGACCAGTGTTTCTCCACAAGTAGTCCCAGTATCACCAGCTGAACCTGAGGTGGTGATCACTGGGGGCATCAGTAGTCCCAGTGTCACCAGTAGCACCTCAGGTGATGACTGGGGCCCCTACTGGGCTAGTGCAGTATTTCTCCAACAGTAGCCCCAGTACCACCAGTGGCGATGATTGGCGATGATTGGGGTACCCACTGGACCAGTGTTTCTCAACCAGTAGTCCCAGTACACCAGTAATACTTGTGTTGGTGACTGGTGGCATTTGCGGTATCCATATATATACGGTTATGATATATGGGTGACCATAGATCATAACCAAAAAAGAGGACAAGGACCTCCAAGGCATCCAAGAAAAATGTAGGACATGACAAAATAAATTGCTTTCATGTGCTTAATTTAAATACCACTGCATATAATTTATTACTCATAATTTATTAATTATAAGGAGGTTGCATGCTGCCCACATGCAAGGAAAGGGGCAATGAAAAATTTTTTCCAGGATGCAAGGCTGAAATTCAGGACGCGTCCTGGAAAAGGGGGACATGTGGCCACCCTGTCAGAGGCACATTGCATCCTATGGGTATCGCAGTGTGGGAGCTGAGTGGGGAGAATGACAAAGTATCCAACTTCAAAGGTATCAAATTCAGATTATTCAGAAGACTCCTCCAATCTGCCAGTGACAGGCAGGTGAGGATCAGGGCCAGTTAGTGTGGAGTGATGCGCTGTGCGTGTGTGTCAGACACCTCTGGGGTCTCGGCTGGGTGCTATGATCCACCTGGCTGCAGAATGTAGATTACTCTTGTCCAGTGTTGGTTACTTGGCGTGTTTTTCTAAGGAGCTGACTTGCTGACGCTCTCGGTGTTTGCAAAGCTGGAATTATCTCCATGACGAGGTGCAACTGTTGTTGTTGTTTGTTTTGTCAACTTGTTGCTCTTGCTGTTTCCTTAGCCATTTTGGTGATTTTATGAAAAGCAACATATGTATAAATTTTGTAAGCCAAGAAATTAAGTGGACAGGAATGGATATAGAGCTGCCAGAGAGTCATAAAGCCAAACCTGCGGCTGTCCTCTCTTCCTTCATCTCAGGGGTGTCTGTTGGGATGCATGGGTGGATCGGGGGGGAATTTATAAAGACCTACATAATGTGGCTGTCTGCCTGGTCTCTAATAATGGGATACCTGCATTTGTGAACGCTTATTTTCTTGTATAGGGCTGTAGTGGCACAACTGGTTAAGACACTGTGCCTGTTAATAGGCTGACTGGGGTTCAAGACCTGGGTCCTCCAAGCACCTGTCCTTAGCCCAGCTCCTGCCAACCTTGCAGTTCAAAAGCATGGAAATGCAAGTAGATAAATAGGTACCACCTTGGTGGGAAGGTAAAACAGTGTTCCATGCGCCTTGGCATATAGTCATGACCACAGAAGCATCTTCTGACAATGCTGGCTCTAAAGACTTAGACAGGGATGGGCACAGCACCCTACAGTCGGTCACGACTAGCCGTGCAACCTGCGGGGGACTCTTTTACCATTCTTTTTATCCCTATACAAGTGTGATCTCTATACAGCTTGCTCTGAATCAAGAGCCATAGTCTTTTGAGACTGAAGAATGCAAATGATGAGTGAGAGGAAAGCAAAAAGATTGTTTAGGACAGGGATGTCCAAACCCCAGCCCAATGACCAGATGCGGCCCGCAGCAAGCCAACACAACCCACAGCACGACCCCTCCATCCAGCCCATAGGCAGGCCTTGTAATCTAGCTCAGCAATTTTTAACCAGGATGCCATGGCACATTAGTGTGCCATGAATGATCTGCACATGTGGGAATTTTGGGGAGAAGGTAATTAAATAGTAGGACTATGGGGGGTCTGAGCCTCCTGCTGGCAACGCAGCATGCCTTGTGAATGTCAAAATACTCTTGTTTGCCTTGACAATTTTTGTATCTTATCAGTGTACTGTGAGATAAAAAAGGTTGAAAATCAGTGTTGTGGTGAAATAACATTTTAAAGGGAATTTCTATCTCTAAAGCAGTGATGGGATTCAAAGAAATTAACAACCGGTTCTATGCCCATTTGGCAGCCACTTTTAAATGGCTATTTTAAACTTTATACGTATGTCCTATCTCTTGTTATCTCTTGTTAACAACCGGTTCTATAGAGTGGGTGCGAAGCTGCTGGAGTCCATCACTGCTCTAAAGGGATAAGAGGTTGTAAGTAGGACACACCAGGGATTAGCAGCCAAAATAGGCATTTGTACAGCACCTAAAATGGGAGAAAAGCAGACGACTTAAACTTATAATGAGGGGACTTATGAGCTGTCCGTCTTCTCTCATTTCTTTCCCCTTCTAGGTGCGGAACGGCCATATTAAAAGAATCACAGACAATGATATCCAGTCGCTGGTGCTGGAGATCGAAGGAACCAATGTCAGGTAGGGAAATCTGCTGATGACCCTTTACCATTACACCAGGGCAAGCTGATCCTTGGGAGAAGTAGGGGTGAGGGGTTTATCTTCAACCTTTCTGCTCTGCTTTCTGCTGCCCAAAGAGCCAGGAAAGTTTACAGAAGTGGGTAACAATTCTGGAATTTCATCTTGCTGCCTTTGGAAAAAAAATCTCACGAAGCTCAAAATGTTTTGAACAAAACTGTATCTTATTTTCTGCATAACTGGTGCTAGTCTAATCAAATCAAATCATACCTTTACTGGCATAAAACTGATACTAGGCACAGAAAGGGGACAGGCATACTTGGCTTTTAAGCTGGCCTGGGAGGACTTATACAAATAAGCTTAAATTGGATTGGACCCTACCTTCCTTCACTGTTGTGGCATTTAGATGTTGCAGCCTTGGACGTGAGCCACTGTGATAGTATATTTGTCTTGCTGTCTGCTGGCTGCCAGTAACTAGTTTCCTGTGTGCTTCTCTTGCCCAGTACCACGTACATCACATGTCCTGCTGACCCAAAGAAGACGCTGGGCATCAAATTGCCCTTCCTGGTGATGATAATCAAGAACCTGAAGAAATATTTTACTTTTGAAGTCCAGGTTGGTGCATCGTGCTGCTTGGACACATCTAGGATGCTGAGAGCTTGGAGAAATATGGGGGGGGGGTGAATGGCTGAGAGGTACTGATAAGTCTAGATCAACTGCAAAATATCTTAGGCTGTAATCCTAACCTCCCGTTAGGCTGACCTAAGCCCCAGAGTAAATCCTGTGCTGACTTGGGGTGTGCCATAAGTCCAATACAGCCTAAGCCAGAGTTGACTGGGGGCACCAGTAGTTGCAGTAGCACGTGAGGTGGTGAGTGGAGCACCTACTCGACCAGTGTTTCTCCACCAGTCTTCTCCCATGGTAATGGGAAGACCAATGAGTTGTGCCAGCCTAGGTTAGGATTGCACCCTAAGGCAAGGTTGCATCTGAAAGGCTGGTCTGATGGAATTCTTTGCTTACCTCTGAGTCAAGCTCTTGCCACAAAGGCCTGTGTGACCTCTTGTATCACTTGGGGGCGTCCTTATAGTAGCACTTTTTGTGGGACTTTCAAGGTGCTTGTGCCTATATTCTTTGATGTCCCAAATTGCTCACTACAGTGGGTAGCAACCTGTAGGGTTCTGCATCCCTCATGGGAAGCTCCACAACTTCTCCTTTTTACCATGAGATGTGTTTTTTTTCCCATAGGTGTTGGATGATAAGAATGTGCGCAGGCGGTTTCGGGCCAGTAACTACCAGAGCACAACGCGTGTCAAGCCATTCATCTGTACCATGCCCATGCGCCTGGATGATGGCTGGAATCAGATTCAGTTCAACCTCTCGGACTTCACCCGTCGGGCGTACGGCACCAACTACATTGAGACCCTGAGAGTGCAGGTGAGAAGCTTGGAGGCTTCTGCTTTGTGGTTGCTGGCTCAGGTGGCTGCCTAAGCTGGACTGCTGCTGCTCCTGGGCCTTCCAATAAATTGGGATGAACCATTGGACAGTTGCAGAAGATCTTGCAATCTTTTGGGAGCCAGTGGAAGCTGTATTTGGTCTTGCTGATTGAAATGAAAGTTATAGAAATTAAAAGGAAATGTTCATCCTACCACTGCCCTGCTCGGACCCCGTCACAGGAATACACCAGAATCAAAACAGATGCACTTTCGTAACCCTTAGAATACCAACCGGGTCCATTGGACCCAAATTTATAATGTATGCAAATTAAGCTATTTTTTGATGGTATTCTAAGGGAACCTAACAGAACCAAAATCTGTTCTGTGTTTTCTTTTTTATTTTGAAGGTGCTACTTGGAATGTACTTGTTTGGAATGTAGATTCAACTAAAGGGGGCTGCTTGATCAAGAATTTATTTTTGAAGAATGGCTTTGGGAAGTATTTCTAAGAAGGCTAGCTTCTCAAGAAGAGCAAATCTTAGCCAAGATCCTAGCCAAATGCTGTGACCTGAAATGAAGAGACAGTTCTTCCAAAATTATTGAGGCAGGATGGGGCTGGGATGCTAAATTTTTCCCATGCTTGTGTCCTGTTAGGGCATAGAATTCATTAGCTGCCTTGATGTTGCATTTAGCTGACTTTCTGTGTATGCTGAATTAAAACTCCTTTTAGATAATATCTGATTGTCCAATTTGCTTGATGGATTCTGCTTGCAGTGAACTGCTTGCATTGTAGAACTCTGACGTTCAGTTTAAATCAGAGATTCCCAAATTGTGGGGGCCGGGGTCATGATCTGATTTTTTGGTGGATCACCAGTGGGTGAGGGAAAGATCATGTAAATAATTGCCTCAAGCCTTGAAATCAGATATGGTGCCTACTCTCCAAAGAGGCTCAGCTCCTGCAGTTTGCAAGCATGTGTAAATATAGGCAGATAAATGTTTGAGGATCTTTTTTCTGGTCATTATTACTTATCAAATATTAATTTTTTCTAGATCTCTTTAAAGTTTGTAAACCTCGATAGGTCCTGATCAGAGTGTCCTTTAAAAAAAGTGGATCCCATGGCTAAAACAATTGGGAATCACTAGTTTAAATGGAACAAGATACAGGTTTCAGGGCTGGGCTTTGAAATGGGGCAGGATTAATTCTCAATTTGATTTGACTTCTCAGATCCACGCAAACTGTCGCATCCGCAGAATTTACTTCTCTGACAGACTCTACTCTGAAGATGAGCTTCCCGCAGAGTTTAAGTTGTATATCCCTGTCCAGAACAAGGCCAAGGTGAGCAGCCAGGCGAGGAGAGACCTGATCTACCTCGGGGGTCATAGTGTCTGAAATAGTCCTTCTGAGGATGTTGTGGGAGCTTAGAGAGCTGCATGAGTGTTCTTAACAGGAGCTTTTGATGAAGGTGCCTGGGACAAGAAGCATCCATCCTGATCATCCATCCCAATTGATGGATGACCCTGACGGGTCAACTTCACCCTGACTTGAGCATAGGTGCTGCATGGTTTGGATCTCTTCCCAATTGAATCTTTAAGTGAGTGACTTATTACAAGTAGTCAAATTTAGGATATAAAAGTAATTTCTTCCCAAAGAAAGTGGGAGCAACAAATCAATGAGTTCAGTGCCAAGATTGTGGTCAAATGGCTGAATGTTCTCAGGAAGTTGCTCTGCTAACTAGTAGGCACGAGACTCACCTTTGCCAAGTCAGAGGGAGGGAAATCCCACTGTCATGGTGTGTGTCTTCCATGGTCCCCTCAATGTTCAGTATTATGTTGCTGGAGCAGCTGTGTTTTTCAGAAAAATGCTTTCCAGACTGTTGCAGATCTTACCATCCAGATCTTACCATGCAGATCTTACCATCTGCATCATGTCGGCAGACTTCATGCCTGAATTTGCCAATTTTCTTTTTAAGTATAAAAACAACTGGCTGCTTCATATTGGAGACTTAAGGGATTATTGGATCTTCATAGTAGAAGGTTTTATGCATAGACTGACTAGATACTTAGAGGTGGCTGCTTGCAGCCTTAACTTGTGCCCAAGAATGGCTCAGGTGCTGCTCTGCCTGGCAGTCAAGTCTTCAGCACCCCAAACATCTTTTTCTTCTCACATGAAATGTCTGGGCTTTGTAGGTTGGAAAGAAGGATTAGCAGCATCTTTCCTCCTTTCCTATTACTCTTCCTTCATAGTGCGTCTCCTCCCAAATTATAATTCCAGGCTGATCAAAAAATTCAGTCATGAAAAGTCACACATATACAGGTTAAGTTGCACATTTCACATCGCCAATTCCTAAAATTAGGATTTTTTTCCTTGGTATGAGACATGTGCATGCATTGACACTCATCTGAATGAGGGGGGCTCCAAGCCACTGCCCATAGCCACTATCAGGCCTGTCTGCATTCTTTGACTGGCCTAGTAGCATTATAATTATATGCAGCCCTCAAGCCCACGCTTTCTCTTTCTCTCCCACCATCCACCTTCTTCCTCCAGCAAACAACTGCATACAGTTTTTCCCACTGTGAAAATTCTTAGTGATGTACAAAATCTATATATATAAAAGAGAAAAGTCACTGACTCACTCACTGACTCACTCACTGACTGACTCATCACAGCCCTGCCAAAACCGCTGGGCCTAGAAGCGTGAAATTTGGGGTGGGTGTTCCTTCCGTGACGAAGGGGTGCACTAAGAACCGGTTTTCGGAAATTCCAACGGGAAGGGGGTGAAAAGGGGCGCAACGCGTTTTCCTCCCTATACTTTGCATTGAGAATTGCTGACTCATCAACATTCACCCCAACTGCTGGGCCTGAAGCATGGAATTCTGGGAGGGATCCTTCTGTCACCTGAACTCCCACCAAGAACCATCTGGAGAAATTTAACCCTTCAGGGGCTGAAAAGGGGGCATCGTGTTTCTGTCCTATACTTAACATGGGAGACTGAATAACATCCAGCCAATTTGGTGCTCAGACCCTGGTGAACTGGGGGATGTTGTTCGGAGGAAGAGGTTGCACTGGCGAGGATGCTGCGCATCCCTCGAGGATGAGGGGAAGTTGCGCATGTAGGAAAGTTGTGCAGGGGGGAAGTTGCATATGGGAGGAAAAGTTGCGCGCATGGGGGAAAAGTTGTGCGCACGGGGGGAAGTTGCGCATGGGGTTTGATACATATGGGGGAAGTTGTGCATGGGGGGAAGTTGTGCATGGGGGGAAGTTGCGCATGGGGGTTGATGCATATGGGGGAAGTTGCGCATGGGGGTTGATGCATATGGGGGTTGATGCATATGGGGGAAGTTGCGCATGGGGGTTGATGTGTATGGGGGAAGTTGCGCATGGGGGTTGATGCGCATGGGTGAAGTTGCGCATGGGGGGTTGATGTGTATGGGGGAAGTTGCGCACGGGGGTTGTTACGCCTGGGGGAAAGTTATCCATGGGGGGTTGATGCATATGAGGGGATGGCATACGGGGGAATTTTACTCCCGCAACACGGGTACGCCTTTCGCTAGTGTATAATATCAGCAATTTTCCCATTCTCTGGAACACCATAAGAACAACACTGAATTGTGATGTGTTTAGTTTTGTGCTTCAATGCCACTAGGGGGAGCCTCTTGGTCAAAAAGCTGCCTTTTAAAAACCATTATTTTTGGTTTCATATACAGTGGCGCCTCACGTAACAAATTTAATACGTTCTGGAGGCATGTTCTTTACGTGAAACATTCTTTACGTGAAGTGGATTTTCCCATAGGAAATAATGGAAACTCAGACGATTGGTTCCACAACCCCAAAAATATTCATATAAAAACATTAACTGGATGCAAAAATGATGACAGAACACTGGGATTGAATTCAAAACATGCATTCAGTGTGCATGATCTTATGAGGTCTACTTAGGCTGCAGTCCTAAAGACACTTTCCTGGGAGTAAGACCCATTTAACACATTGGGGCTTACTTCTGGGTAGACATGGTTAGGAGGCTGCAATCCAAGACACCTTCAAAGTGTCTCCCCACTTTCTCCTTCTCTCCATCCTGAGCCTCTCTCTCCCCTGCTCCTGGCTAGCCCTGAGCTGCTTCCCTCTTCTCCACTGCTCTTCTCTCCCTCTGCCCAGCAGACACCCGGCCACAGGGGGAACAGTGCAGAAGTGTTGCTTTCACTATGTGCAGGTGCGCTAGGCAGCCCTGACGCTTTTTAAACAGGCTGCCGGCCAGTGCGTCTGCCCCAACTGCCAACGAATGTGTTCTTTACGTGAAGCATTTTCTTTACATGAAGCAGAATCCTAGAGAAATTTTTGTTTGTTACGTGAAACATACTTTACGTGAGGCGCCACTGTACTGTCTTATAATTGAGTCTCATGATATAGGTCTAGGTCTGGAAAATGTACTGATCTAAACATTACAACGCACAGGATTAAAGTTTGGGGCAAATGTGAAAAAGCTTGCCTTAGAGAAGGGGATGGCTGGCTTATTGGAGTCCTTCACATGCTCCTAACCCTTGGAAGAGGAGTTTTGTCATAGGCCTTGTGCCACCTGAAGAACTTTGTGCCTTGCTCTTCTCCTCCTCCTTCTTTTCCTGCCCCTCAATTTTTTGGGTTTTGG
Source organism: Cryptoblepharus egeriae (assembly GCA_030015325.1). Lineage (NCBI taxonomy): Eukaryota > Metazoa > Chordata > Lepidosauria > Squamata > Scincidae > Cryptoblepharus > Cryptoblepharus egeriae. The sequence goes on along the minus strand of JAREYC010000010.1, from coordinate 18,327,677 downwards.
GACAAGAAAATTCAAAGATAGCTGGCAAGCTTTGGGAGAGGGAACCCTGGCATCGTGACATTCCTTGGTGGGTACCCAGTGAGTATAATAAAGAGCAGGGGATCCAAGATGTCCTTGATGGTTGTTTGGAGTTGCAGCACTAATTTACATCAGCCAAATCAACCCATGATATGAGACATGGGGTGTCTCATCAGTGGGGTGACAGATGTCGCAGCCAGATCGCCCTCACATCCAGCACTAATTTCTCAGGGGAGCCCTGTGTCATGGGAGGTGAATTCTGGCTTTCTCCCCAGTTTCCAGGAAATGTGCCTTTCTTGACATGAGAGCAGGTGTCAGCTAGAGCAGCCGCTGTCTCCCTCTGAATTGGGCATCCCAAGTGCTTTTTTGCTTCCTTGGAGGGCAGGACCATGCTGGACTATTCTTCTGAGGTGGCTGGATAGTGTTACTGACATAGGTTTGACCTGCTCACTGTGGCATAATTGCCACTATCTTTTTAATTGTAATAGATAAGTGTAACTGTAAAACCAGATGGGCTTTTAAAAGCAGTGCTGCTTTTAAATTATGAGGATATTCAGCTACGAAATCCTCCCTTCTGGGAATTGAGAGAATCCTAGGTAGAATCATGGAAAGTCAGGCCACTACCTGAATAGTTGGGTGTTTGTGGCAATCTCTCTTGGATAAGCATGTAGAAATAAGAAGAGTGTGAAGATGAACAAGTGACAGGTGCATTTTTCTACATAGAGCGGTAGAAACCTGAATGCCTTTGGAAACGTCATGAGCACTAACTTAATATTGTCTCTTTATGTCTTTTTCTCCACACAGCAATGATGACGTGTTGGGAAGCCATCAGAGACGCACCGTGGAGACGGGTGGAAGAGTGTTTTTAAAATTCAAAACAAAATGTAGATGTTGATTTGCATAGGGTAACTTTATTAAATAAAAAGTTGGTACCTGTCACCTTGGGACAGGACACAACTAACCATGTCATTGTTCTGTGTAAGAACTGGTCCCCCGTCAGGCTGGTGGTTTAAGATCTGCCTGGGATTTGCCAATAGCTACGACTCTTCTCAGTGGGGCACGGAGGAGGCTCTGCTGGAGCAATGCTGCGTTCCTTGTGTCCTCACAGGTGCCAGCGATTTTTTTCCTTTTTCGCTCTTCATATCTTGTTCAATTCATGCTCTAAATTTGTGTGGACCACTCCCTCTCTGGAAGCTGCTATTAAATATTTGATTCTCTTTGTAAGGCTGGTCTTGGTCTCTTGTTAGTGGTTTGTGTTTTGGTGTTGAATGAATCTGCTTTTACAGGTATATTAACGAATGGGGCTTCCTTACTGGCAGCTCTTTACAGGTGCTTCTTGAGCATCATATAAGGGGGTCAGGAACTGCCCCTTTTCATCCCTGGAGGCAGGTCTCTGTGGGTGTCTTGGCTAGTGAGCCCCAATGTGAAGGTAAATGATATCATGGAAACAACACTTAAGACTTGTTGAAAAGCACTAGGTAGAAATGATCATCATCTTTGGGCTGCACAACATTTTGACTCCAGATGGCTCTTAGGAAGCTCTCTGAACATGAGTCATGATGAATCCACCTGGATTGATGTTGCTTTCATGGTAATGGCTTCCCAGGGGTGCCAGGTGCTTATCCAGCCATGCCAGGGAATGAAGCAGGGTCCTTCTGCATGCAAAGGAGAGCCCAACCTCTGCATTGCAGCTCTTCCCACTCTAGTTTATGCAGGACAGGTGCAAGAACAGGCTCTGTTTAATCAGAATACTTAGCTTTTGTATCATTCTCTTGGAGTGTGCAGACATTTCACATGCATCCTTTTGATGTTATCACAACAACAGTGTGAAGCAAACATTGTCTCTGCATTGCTGGTGAATCAGAGGGAGTGGCTGGTCAGAGATCTCTGGCAGGTTAATGGCAGAGGTAGGATCTGCACACATAAAACTCCTAAGAGCTCAGCCTCTTACCTTTAATCAGCATGCCACCAGCTCCTTACATGCTCTCCCTGTTTTGGAGTCAGCAGGTTGTCCGTTGCACCTGCTGGTGCCTGCCATTATAGTCTTTCATTAATTGACCTGTAGAGGGCAGACTCTTGCCCAGCATTCAATATTCTGCATATCCATCAGCAGGCACTGGTCCTAAGAGACTCCCTTTTATTGAAACAAGTGGGACAGACACACACAGCACATGGACACTGTACAAGGCGCAAATTGTCCCAGATCCTCAGCATCTGGAGCTGTGACTCTTACGGATGCCAGATCAGAGTGACCTTCTCACTTCCTGGCGCCTCTCTCCAAACTGGACCACTGCCAGCCACAGATGGCCTGGCCTGGTTCTCCCTTTCTAAGATGGCCCACATCCTACAGGGCAAACAATGCCCATTGGGCACCCTTTAATATGCAAGCCTCGGAAAGGAGGGGGAGAATAAAACAGGCCTTTCTCTGTTTCTCCACAGAGATGCATTAATGGAAGGAGAGAGGAGAAAAAGCTTTCCTTTTAAAGTTTGGAAATAAGGGACTTTCTGATCTCATGTCATTTACTGCTGCACATACTAGGCTGCTTTGGACTGCCACACTCTGGGATGTTGCCAAAGGAGTGGAAACAACACAGGCTGCAAATGGAAGGAGAAAGTGAGAGAATGTCCCAAGGAACAGGAGTTGGTTTGCTAACAGGCACTGGGGTAACAACATAAGAAAAGCCTCTCTTCAAGATCCATGGTCATAAAAACAAAGACAGCCCTGCCGGATCAGGCCAAAGGCCCATCTAGTCTAGATTCCTGTATCTCACAGTGACCCACCCGATGCCTCAAAGAACATAGAGCCCACAAAGAGACTTGCTTCTTGGTGCCCTGCCCAGCTTCTGGCATTCCGTGGTAGCCCACTTCTAAGATCAGAGGTTGCACATCATGTACACAATGGGTTTTAATCCAAATTAAATTTGTGTCAAGACTTTTAAAGGCATTGAGGCCAGATGCCATCACCACATCCTGTGGCAAGGAGTTCCACAGACTCATTGCCTCACTGGGTAAAGAAATATTTTGTCCTAACTCCCAACATTCCATTTTTGTGGATGCCCCTTGATTCTGGTGTGTGAAATATCCACTGAGTCCCCTCCATAATTTTATATGTTTGTCTCTCCTGGTAATAAAGGTTTGCAGCAGTGATGAACTGAGAGGGAGACATGTTGGGGATGGAGAAATCTTCGTGAAATTTTGTTGGTTGCTGGAGTAAAGCAGCCTCCTCAGATCAACCAAAAAACATTTGGGATGGTGGTAGTTAATGCATTTCCAGCTGGTCCACCATGGAAGTAGCCAGATAACACAAGTTTCCAGAGGGTGGCATGGTGCTTTAGGTAGGGCAAGGTCATGAAGGATTTTGGTTGTGTCTTGATGGCCTTTGATTGCTCATCTTCGGCATAAAACAGATCTTTTGCAGCCAGCTGAGAATGTAATAGTGAACTCTTTATTTGCTCTGCCATCCAGTGCCTCAGCATTTTCCTTCATTAAATTAGCATTTTCCTTCCTTAAATTTGGCCATAGAGTTGGTGAGGGGAAGGAGAAGTGGGGAGGGGGGCTTTTGAGGTGCTGACAGCTCTGACTCAGGAAACACTCAGGATATGGCTTTTATTTGCAGGTTCAAATGTCCTGCCAAGCAAAGTGTGGCACGTCAGAATTTTCCCAGAAGCAGACTGAGGGGAAAGCTTGAGGGGAACAGGGGTGAGGGTGGGAAGCTGTGTTCTGTCAGACCACCATTATGCCCTTCCTTGAGGCCTATGGGATCTGAGGCACAGTTCTGATTCCATATAATTTACCTTGGGTCTTACTCCCAGGAAAGTGTCTTTAGGATTGCAGCCTTATTCTACTTGATGGGACTGATTCCCACGTAAGTGTGTATAGGATGGCAGCCTGAGTCTTCTAGAACCGGAAACCATTTCTCAGAGTCTCTTCTATTGAGAGAATGTGGAAGCAAAAACCTTGTAATCGATGGATTTACAGCCAGTCAAACAGAGCTGTGCCTTGCATTATGGTAATCTCACCCCCTTACATTACGGTATTTAAAGGAAACTAAGGTTAAGAACCCCATTGCCAGCTCTTGATCACATGCTTTGATAGTGATGCTTGTTTCAAGGATGTTTGTTCCCAGTGACTGCAAGTGAGTTGCCCTTATCACATATAACCAATGAGTAGCAGTGTTGAGGTTCTGGTGAGTAAGATAGGATTATAGCCTAAGTCTCACTGAACACAATGGGCTTCCTTCTGAGTAAAGTAACACTCTACTGACAAGTTCACATCCTTATGAGGCAGCCAGAGTTGACGGCACTAAGCAAGCGGCTTTCCAGCAGGCGGAATCGATACGGAGCGTATCTGATTGGCCTCCTAATGGGGTCAGCGTCTTCCCAGAGGAGGCTGTGAGGAGAAATCTAATTGGGTTGGGCATTTCAGGAAGGCTGCTGCAGAGAGCCCCAAAGAGGCACCATCATGACAGCATTGCATGAGCAAAACTTAATACCAAGGAGAAAGAAGTGGGGTTCCACTATAACGGAAGAAGCTAGATATTAGATTTTTTATTAGAATTTATTGGAATTATTTGAAACCCTTGGAATCCTTCATTGTCTATAAGAGAAGTACAGACAGGCATCGCAGATGCTGGCTAGAGGCTCGTTTTGCCTCAATCAGCTTTCACCACCTCTCACAGGAGAGGGGATTATGACGTCACAATACATTGTCTTCCTCGAATATCACTCTCCGGGCATTCTTGCTAATTAGCCCACTTGAACTCTGCAAGTTCAGCTAACTTCCCTGAAAAGCGAAAGCAGATTCCCCCTTTGTCTTTACCTGGCCCTGCAGCGCTAGGCAAAGAGCGCTATTGTGAAAACATCCTGGCAGGACGGAATGGCTTATTTGGAGCCCAAAGATTATAAAATTAAAGTAATATTTTAATTTCCTTCTCCTTGTGTAAACGAAAGCCCGGATGGATCAGTAAATGTAAAACCTATAGGTGCTGGATAACAGTGAATGCCCTGCCCAGAATCTAGACTGCAGCCTGGCAGGACAGCTAGTGGGGGCTGCCCCATCTATGCCTTTAGATCAGAACACCCACTTATTCCATGCTGAACCTGATGGAAAGAATATTTGGTCAAATAAATACGGTAAAACTCATACAATGGAAGCAAGGAGCCAAACAAGATGGAGTTCTAGTCATGTAATGCCTCTCTGCCAATTGCTACATTAGCTTGCCAATTCTGTGGGTCTCCAGTACATGTTCCTCATTCTCAGCCACCCATGCTCTCCCCCTTTACTTTCTGCCCATATCCCCTAGGATGTCCCTGCCCAAACCTACCTTTCCCATGAAACTGCTGCTTTTTCCCCTTGCTGTAACCAAGCCTAAGAGTACATTTTCTTCACTTCTTTTACTGCTTTTTTTTACCACTTCTTTTACCAGTCGAGGGAATAGTACAATGCTGTACTATTCATAATTATTAAGTATTAAAATTATTAATAAAGGTAAAAGTAAAGGTTTCCCTTGTAACATATCCAATCATATCCACAACTATATCCTTTTCCACAACATATCCAACCACGCTCGTCTCCAATTTGCAGCCTTTGGAGCCAGCATTATCCAAAGATGCTTCTAGGGTCACATGGCCAGTGTGACTGGGCACCAGGCACCATGGGTACAGAATGCTGTTACCTTCCTACTTAAGTGGTACCTACTCAAATTTACATGCTTTCAAACTGTTAGGCTGAAAGGAGCTGGAATAGGGACAGGCGCTCACCTCGTCTTGCAGTCCATGGGTCTCAAACTGCTGATCTTCCAATCAACAAGCATAGCATCTTAACCACTGAGAAACTGCAGCTCCTAAAAAATTATTAATAAACAATGCTTAATATTAATTACACTGTTAATAATTATCTGTAGTGCACCTGCTTTACTCGTTACCCCAACTCTCACCACTGAGACTTAGAATCTGAATATCTGGCAAGATGCATTTTATAATTTCATATGGACTCATGGGCTTCAGCACTATTCTCACAGCTAAGACTGTTCTGTGAGAACTTTAAAGGACCAGCACACTGCCAGGTACTTCAGCTACTGTTATGTCTATAACTGGTTTACAGGCCAGATATGCATTTATTTCTTCTTGTCTGTAAATTGTGGTATGGCCACTTTATATTTCAGTGGAAAATCAGAAAGGTTCCTATAGGTTCTCTATGAACTGTCCATATATTACTTCAAAGTTCTCTAAATGTTTCATTCACAGGACCACAGCAAACACCTACCACAGTGTCAAGGGCAAAAAAAAAATTAAATTTGAAATTTAAATAAATACCATATTTCCCGGCTTATTACACGCACTGGACCATAAGAAGCACCAAAGTTTAGAGGAGCAAAACAAGAAAAAAATATTCTGAACCAAATGGTGTACTAATATATTTAATAAAATATAGCAGAATAATATTTCAACCATGTAAACTCAACAGTGGTATTAAGAACCACTATCACTGTCATTAACAAATGAGGAAAGACTTTAAGCTTCAAGCACTCTTCTAGTTTTCTGGAAATCCCCAAAACTCATCATCTCTAGTGTCAATGATTTGTGACTTTTACCCAAATCTCATTGCAAATGATCCAGGAAGGCAGGTAAGTTTGGGGGGGTTCTTTTGGGGGTGAGGGATCCAGGTAGGTATGGAAAGGTGAGGGGATCTAGATAGATAGGGAAGAGTGAGGGAGGCACAGGCATGGAGCAGCAGGGACCAAGTCTTGTGCATGTCCACTTTGGAGCAAGTCTCCAAGCCAGGGTAGGCTGCTTAGGATTGCAACTGTGCCAGGGTGACCAAATGCCAAACCCAAAATTCCTGAACCCCAAGGCCAAAATTTCTACCCCCAAGGCAAAATTCCTAACCCCCAAGCCAAAATTCCTACCCGCTTAAAAAACTGCCAAAAATGTATTTTTTTTTGTTTTTATATTTTTGTTTTTTACTTTTTTTGGCCATAACATTTGATAGGAAGAAGATATCTCAGAACTGATTTTTGCACTGGACTCTGCTCTTCAATACAAATCCAACGACATATGACAAGATGGGGTAAGGTGCTCCAGGATTGGCCCCATCACTCTATAAGACGCACAGACATTTCCCCCCTTTGGGGGGAAAAAGTGCGTCTTATAAGCTGGGAAATACAGTACTTTGAGATGGGACTTAGATGAATGAAAAGATGAATGAATGGGCTCAGGATTTCTTGACACATCAACACACATCATAGAAATAAAGCACATACTAAATGAACATCCACATGCCCATCTTCCAAGCTTACTCCTGGTTTTTGGGCCCCCAGAACACCCTCCAGCTCTGACCAATGCACAGCTCTGGTTGTGTTAGTGGACCAGAAGCTTGCAGGGGATCGAAAGCTGGCTATGGCTGGATAGATCCTTGCTGTGGACCACATCTGGTTTGGACCAGGTTTGGAGACTCCTGGACTAGACAGGCTGCAATCCTAACCACACTTTCCTGGGAGTAAGAACTATTGAACTCAACGGGACTTACTTTTGAATAGACATACTTATTATTTTATTTTATTTTTTTAAAAATTTGTATCTTAGAACTGCATCTGTGGCAAAATAAGCATGTGCTTAGGGCAGTGATTTTCAATCTTTTTCATCTCATGGCACACTATCAGTTGTTTTTACCATTGACAAGGCATACCATGCTGTTCAAACCCCCCAGTTTTCCTATTAATAAATGTCCCTCCCCAAATTCCTGTGGCACACCTGAGGACTATCCATGGCACACCACTGTGCCACGGTATACTGGTTGAAAACCACTGGCTTAGGGCATTCAAGGGAAAGGAGCAGCACAGAGTTTTCTTTTTACTAGGGTTGGATTTAGCATGGAACCTGGTGCAACAAACAAACAAAAAACAGTTTAACAAAAAACAAATTCTGGAAAATCAAGGGAAAATTACTGTACCCAAAATACATTAATTCAAAATATACTTTGACATTTCTTTTGATTTTTTAAAAAATTAAATTCTCCTTTAAAGCACCAAACGGATTAAGAAAATACAAAAATTTACAAGATAATTTATTCTCAGCCATTTATGGTGTGTGTTTTGCATTAATCAAATTCTTTAAGTGGTAGCATGGTTCTTATAGCACAGAAACAGACAAGCCAACTGAGTGCTAGAGAGGCAGGAATGGATCTAGATCATTCCTTTCTCAAGGGTAAGGTTTGCAGGTCTTCATTGAAATGTAGGGCACAGAGTTTCCAAACAGTTCCCAGGGGTCCTGAACCCTGCATATCCTGGAAAGTGGTCTCTAATAAATCAGTATTTGATTCCAACATTAAGAAGAAGCCTATCACAGGAGGAAAATGTCCCAGCATCCTTTCAGCAGCTGAAACAGCATAGAAGCTATGGGGGATTGGAAGAAAAACAGACATAAGAAAAAGAAGAACTCAAAAAAATTTTCTTCCAAAAATAAGAAAAAAGCTGGCAGAACTAAGGAGTCAAACCCTGGGACAGGAGGAAGAACAGAAATCTGCTCCAGTTAGTACCAGGAATTCAACCAAAATCAGAAAGGAAGCCAGAATTCAAGCCAAGACTGGGACACCAAACAGAAACTAGGATGGAAAACCAGAGCTAAGTCCACCCAAGATGGGGAAATCAGCCAGGAATTAGCAAGAGTCCGGATCAGGAGTGGAGCCAGGTGTCAAGAAGGAAGCAGCCGGAGATGAGGACAGGGGCCACCACCACTCAGAAAGAAAGCTGGGAATGAGAATGGAGGAGCCAAGCAAGGATTTGGGATCTAAGCACCTTGCTGTCCTTCAGTGGTGGGCTTCAGGGGGTTCTCACAGGTTCTATAGAACCCATTGCTAATGAGCGCCTGGTTCTGAGAACCGGTTACTAATGGGACATAGAACCTTTTGTTCTATGGACATAGCACCTGTTGTTAATTTTGGTTTATTAGGACATAGAACCTGTTGTTAATTTATTTGAATCCCATCACTGCTTGAGACCCCCAGCTGTAACAGCGGTAGCCTATCAACAAGTGACACTTGGCATTGGGGATTTCTGACACATGAGGGGTGGGATAAGGACGCAGTGGTCCTTGTTGAGAGGTGGGAGATCATTGGGGCTTGTCAACATGAGGAGTGGTAAGAGGTTGGGGGACAGGAGAGAAGCACCACAATCCTTTTGGCTGGCTCGTTCTGTCATCCGGTTCCTTATTTCCTGCAGTCTCTGCCTCTCTTCCAAACAGTTGCTTTCTGTGGATTTTCAATTTTGAGACATTTTTTTTCCACAGTGTCCATCCAGGACTGTCTACCCTTTTTCTTGTGGCTGAAGATTAGGATTTTTTAATCTCTCATCTTTCTTCCTTCCACTTTCAATGGCTTTGTGGGTTTGCACATCATCAAGTTTCTTACTGTCTTCCATATGTTCATCTCTCCACCTTGATCAGAATTTGCAGAGGGCTCGGTGGCATACCTACTTCATTTGAAAACCAGGCTCTTAAATTTGTCACCCTTATATTAAAAATAATTTAATTATTTAATTATGATCAATATTAATTAATAAATAAAAATATTAATATTTTCACACCATTCTTCCTGCTGTGCATAGTTCCTCCCCTTTTTTTGCCCTCACAACAACCTGTGGGATTGTTCTCCACCTTCTCAGTGGAGAGAATATAAATGATAAACATCAGTGCCCTTCCCTGCTATTACTCCAGCTTTCTATAGCTCACCGAAGCCTGAGGAAGTAGACAAGAGAATAGGTATCACTGCATCCTGTTTCCATTCTCTTCCATCTGGCATTCTGATGTAGCCTAATTTTAAACCCAGGAGGTTGCATAAACCCATCACAGAGTACAATCTCCTTTTAAAGTTCCAATCCCCTTATAAAGGTCAGGTGCAATCACTACATCCTGTGGCAAGGAGTTCCACAGATTAATTACACATTGGATAAAGAAATATTTTCCTACAAAAGAATATGGCAGCCTTGGGCTGTAGACATCGCTGTGGCCATCAAGGCCCATTCCTGCTGTCTTGTCAAATCTTTAGCCGGCCATTGAAAGTCACAGTGATCCTGGCAGCCACGCTCACAAGAGCCCTTTGGGCAGGGTGACCACATGACCAGATTTGTCAGGATTTCTCCTCTTTTTTAGCCTTCTGTCTAGGTGTCCTCCTAAAGGGCTTCATTGTCCTCCATTTTGGCTTCAGTTTGGAACTTTGGAATGGTATGCAGTACCCCATCGTGTCATATGTTGCTGGATTTGTATTGAAGAGCAGAATCCAATACAAAAATTGGTTTTGAAATATCTCCTTTCTATCAAAAGATATGGCCAAAAAACTGAAAATAAAAAATATGCTTTGAGCTCTATGGGAAAGTGAAAGTGCCCAATATTGCAGCTTTACTCATAAGTAGGCAAACGTGCCACTGTCTGCCAGAAAGGTCAGGCTGGGAGGAATCCAGGACCTTTTCCTCCTTTTTAGGTTCAGGCATCTGGTCACCCTGCTTTTGGGAGAACTCACAACATTCATGCCAGTGGATTGTGAGTTTGCAGCCTGCCTATCCCTTTTCTTTGGTCAATGAGTTCTGTGATTTTCCAAATGTAATTTCTTTTCTAATGGACCTGCAGCTGGTCACAATGATGCATTAGCATTCATGTTGAGTCTCAGTGGAGAAGCTGAGTCATGCTCGGTCTGCCAGCAAAGGACACCTGAGGTTACATTGAAATGGTGGCAGGACTGCAAGAGTGGCATGAGTGAATTTGCCACCTGTATTGGGGCAGATCTGCTGTGCCCCAAGTGATATAGGACCATCCTGGTGCAACCCCTTCACTGCTATTGCTGGGAACCCTTTGCTCTTTCTCCACTTTATCAAGCAGCCAGGTGAGCATGGCAAAGGGAGGCAAGGCATGCTACAACACACCTTTACCCTCATACCTCCAGCACCAGATCCACTTTTGATATGTACTCTGCAGAGGGAAGAGGAAGCCCTGAAAGTGGGAGCAAAGGTAGGCTTCAGCTCACCAGATTTTGCCCTTCCTCTCCTTGCTCACCCAGCTGCTTTCCTGAGGCAGTCAAGTGGGTGTGAAGGAGGCTGTGATGGCAGAAGCAGCCTCCACCTCCTCCTTTCCTGCAGTGGCACTGGAGGGAGAATTGGCTTGCTAATTTGCCCCCAATCCACTTTCCACCTGTTCTCAGCAAGTGGGATTTTGGGAGACCCATTTGAAATTGCACATTGTGCGTCTCATCACTAACGTGTATAGGCAATGAGACACGCACAGACTAATGTTGCACAAAAAAGCTACTTTAGGTTTTGTTAAGCACCTTTTGCTCAAGGTGGATAGCTTCTGGTTAGTTAGGATTTGACTCTAGTGATGGTATTTTAAACTCTTTTTTTATCCTGTGGCCTGAGGCTGTCATCCCCTCTCTGTTTTGTTCCTTGATTTACAAGGATGGCAGCTGAATTATTTCCAAATGGCTCAGGGTAGCGTGCTTTCCAGGCATTCTCATTTGTTCAATAGATTTCATGTTTAAAAAATTGGTTATTTGTGTTTAATAAAGTGGATCAAGTCAAATCCAAGCTGCAATCTGGTTTCTTCATGGCAGGGAGAAGGGGGGTTTGCAAAGTTAAGTAGAATTTCAGATGCCGGGAGGGGGGGTGCCTGCAAGATACATGTATCATGATGTCTTGGGTGTTCCTGGGGCATCTGGTGGGCCACTAAGAAGCTAGAGTAGATGGACCCTGGGTCTGATCCAGAAGGGCTCTTCTTATATTCTTATATATATTTTCTTTCTCCACATGGTATGTATAAAGGACTCAGCCTGATGATGATCACTTATGGGCGATCATCATTGGTGATGAGTGGCCAGAAGGCAGGAGCAGTTCAGACATGCAGAATAGTGTCCAGACCCAATGGAGGACAGAGTGTCTAGACTTTTAACCATTGCACAGAAGTAGGGTTGCCATAATTCCCTTGCACAAAACCAGGACAATACAAAACTGCTGCAAACCAGGATAGAACCAAGACAGAGCCTTGGGGTGGAGCATAATCCTGTGCATGTCTACTCTGAAGTAAGCTCCCTTATAGTGAATGGACACTTTCTGGAGTGAACTGAAAACTGGATGGCGCATGGTCAGGAAGTGTCTGCCTTGTCCCCACCTCTCCTTGCTCTCCACCTCTCCTCTTTCTGGCTGGATTTGGACCTAGCCAGATGGTACGGGATCCCCCCTGCGCAAAACTGGGTATGTCCCAGTTTTTATGAACATATGGCATCCCTATACAGAAACAAGAATTTTGGCAGGTGTACCTCAACATGGAAGGGTTTAAAAAGTTGAACCTTCTAAAATTCCCCATTCTATAGTGGTTAATGGTATAGGGCTCCGTCCTTCATTGGATCTGGTTACCATGTGCAGAATCCTCAGCCCTATAGCTAAGCAGCTGTGTGTGTGTTTAAGAGAAAAAGAGAGAGAAAGAAAGAGAGAGACTTTACCTCTGTGAACTAAGGACCACAATCAGGGCAGTGAAAGAAGAGATTGTAAGGAGGGCTGCCTGGAGTGAGGACAACAGATAAGCTTTGTCTCCAACTGCGGGGAAGGTGGGAATTGAGCCATATGCAGAAGGCAATGCTTGTCGCTGTGTCACATCAGCACCCTTTTCTATGCCAGCAACTCACAGAATGTGATGACTTCCACAAATTTGCTTCCAAATCATACACACTGCTGTTGAAGGAGCAGGAATCATTGTGAGCCTTGGAGGGGAAAGAGGGACACACATTTCATGTCATTTGGAAGTAGCAGACCTGTGGGAGAAGACAATGGCTGCACAGGGCAAGCAACCAACTCTTGGAAGTCAGCCCCTATTCCACTGCCACACTGGTGATGCTTTCTGGCTTATGTGGGCAATGCCATCATCTTATCCCCCCAACACACATCTGCAACTGTGGCTTCAGGAAGCCTAATCTTGAATTGCTTTAGTAGAATACCAGCACCGAAGTGGCTACCACTGCATCCAGTGGGATTTGGGCTGCTGCTTGAATCTCCTTAAAGGACAGCGACACTGCATTTAGGCTCTTTTCAAGAAATTACAATACTTTTTCAGCTAGAAATAATACTGTGGTTAATCTGTTGACTCTGTATCAACCACCTGGTGCTCTTTTAGAATAAAATTAATAAAAATGAATGAGAGAAAAACATGAAAAATACCTCTTCCTTTCAAATCACAAAATCTGGGGGGAATCAAGTTTTGAATAGTTTTAAAGAAAATTATTTTCAAACCATTTCTAAGTAAAAAACCTCAGAGGACCAGCCATAATCACAACCACCCTATTTACAGCACACTGTTGGTAGGAACCCAGGAAAAGAGGATGTACAACAGGAGTGTCCCACCTCCCTAGAGAAATCTTCTGTGTGACATCTTCTGTGACATCTTCTGTGTGACATTTAGCATTGGCATGGTGTTTTCAGAGTGAGCAAAGTAATTCCAGACATATTAGCATGGTTGTCCTTGCAACAACCCTGTAAGGAAAGTACGTACAGTGTCATTATCCCGATTGAAAATGGGAAAGACTGACACTGACTTTAGAGGCACCTAGACAGTGATTTGCTGAAAGTCACCTAGGCTGCAATCCTAATCTTTTTCCTGACATGAGTCCCCATTGAACACAATAGAACTTACTTCTGAGTAGACAAGCATAGGATTGTGCCTCTAGTGAATTAAGAGTAGTGATGAGATTTAAACCACCTGTGCCTGATCTATTCTCAGTCTGGGTGTAAATACACCCAGTGTAAATATACCTATTCTGGGTGGGTGTAAGTCTGGGTGTAATTCTCAGTCTGGATGTAAATACACATGTGAGTTGCTTGTTCCATATACTTTTCATCACTAGGCTGATGTGATACAAGAGAAGGTCAGTAGTGCAGCAAACAAGAGCTGCCCAAGTCACTTGACAGGCACTGTGGTTGCAATCCTAAAGACAATTTCCTGAGAATAAGACCCATTGAACACAATGGGCCTACTTTTGAGTAGACATGGTTAGGACTGTGCTCTATGGCACAATTGGGGAGCGGGGGAGAGGAAGGAAAGAAACCATCTGGAACCAGTGATCACAGATTCCTAGATTTACAGGACTTTGTGCCCTACCACAATTGTCTACTGCTACTGATGTGCAGATGAGATGAGCTCACCTCCAGGTAGCCTTTGACAATTCCCACCATTACTGTGGCTCCCCTTGGACTGGGGCTTCAACAGGAGGCTGGAAGGAAATGCTGTTTGTTGCTTTATTGACAGGCCACATCCGGTGGGGTTGAGCCAACAGATGCTTCAAGGGCTGCTTACATTGGCAACAAACCTCCCTTGCAAAGCGCAGAGGGACCTCTCCAGCCACTGCAACGAGACAAGTCAATCGTGCCGCCGACATTTCGTGCAACTGTTGCAGGCTCAGCACTGGAAGACGGCAGGCAGCAAAGAGACAGGGCCGGATAAAGGAAGATGAGAGTTGCTGACTCATCTGCGATCCTGGCCAAGTGAGCATGGAAAGTGCCATTCCATTCCCCCATTTGGAACAATGCTCCAAGAGGAACAGACAATGGCTGCTCTGTGTCTGTATTTAACAGACATTGCTATCAGATGAGGCCAAAGGCAACAACAGTATTGCAAACTGGCCATTGCATGAAGAGGAGCAGTGGAATCCAATGAAAAACATTTTTGTGAGGGTCCTCACCCTCTTGCTCATTGGGATGAGCAACAGCAGCAAAGCACCCAGCAGTGGCACCACTGCCAAGTACTTCTGTTGTGGGGATTTCAAGCCAATCAGACCCTAGGGCAGGAGAGAGGCCATCCAGTGCTAATGCTCTGGAGCAGGGGGTGTCACTAGTGTTCACATCACCAGGTGCGGGAGGCCAGAACGTCACCCTTGTACAGTGGGCAGGGCAACAACATGAATGGTGAGCGTGGTTATGTGCCATTGCCCCGCCTCCACTGGTTTTTTTTAGCCACACATTTTAATACAATATATTTCAAAGTGGTTTGTTTCACTGCATTCTGCTGTAAACTGCATATCCAAAGATATATAACATGATGGAATTATTTCTACAAACCATGATTTTAGCCATTTAGGTCACATGCGGTGGCACCCCCCTCAAGGATGCCACCTTTATGACACCCTAGTAACATCCCTGATCAGGACCATTCTGGAAGCCTTGCACTTCCCTAGATTGACCTTCCCCTCCAGCCCAGGTATGCTTGCTTACTCGCCAGTAAACACAGCTGTGCAGTTCACATCCTGATGGGTCAGATCCAGGGACGCCACTGCAAGGCAGAAGAGGGCAAAAGTAAAAGGCCCACTCTTAGACTGAAACCCTATGCAATGGAGCCTCCTTAAGTGCAATCCTGGCATCCATTGATTTGAATAGCCACAGATGCCAAACCTATAGCTGGAGGGCCTCAGAACATCTATGATGTGACCAGAAGTTGTTAGCATTAACATTGTGGTGGCACAACAGGACACCAGGATTTCAGTTTGCATTCCTCCATGGAATCCCCCATGGATACATCCCCTCCTTGAATAGATGCATTGCTGTTACTTAGGGTTACTTACTCTTGCTTAGGACTAGGTCCCAGCAAATTCAATAAAACTTAGTTCTGAGCAGACTTTCAAAGGACTGGGCTGTTAAATATCATTCACTCACTTAAGTAATTATAATCCAGCCTATTAAAGACTAAAAGACATTGATCATATGATCATTTTATAGAAATCAAGTTAAGGAAGCAATAAAGCATCAGGCATTCACTTCTTCCAGCAGAGCATGTATAAGAAAACTGACCTTGACCAAAAATAAATTTGAGTGGCATTTACATAAGAGGGAGGAGTGCTGACAAGGATACCCAGTTCTGAGTCAGCCACCTGGAAGAGGTTTGTAGCTCACAGCTAGCAAAAAGCATACCCGCATTGTGGGAGTAAAATTCCCCCATACGCCATCCCCCAACGGCGCAACTTCCCCCCATGCGCAACTTCCCCCATGCGCATCAACCCCCATGCGCATCTTCCCATGGGCAGCATCCTCCCCAGTGCAACCTCTTCCTCCGAACAACATCCCCCAGTGCACCAGGCACTGAGCACCAAATTGGCTGGATGTTGGTCAGTCTTCCACGTATAGGACAAAAACATGTAGCCCCCCATTTTCAGCCCCTGAAGGGTTAAATTTCTCCAGATGGTTCTTGGTGGGAGTTCAGGTGACAGAAGGAACTCCCAGAATTCCATGCTTCAGGCCCAGCAGTTGGGGCGGAATGTTGCTGAGTCAGCAATTCTCAATGCAAAGTATAGGGAGGAAAATGCATTGCACCCCCTTTCACCCCCTTCTGGTTGAAATTTCTGAAAACTGGTTCTTAGTGCACCCCTCAGTCACGGAAAGAACACCCTCCCCAAATTTCACGCTGCTAGGGCCGGCGGTTTTAGGAGGGTGGTGATGAGTCAGTTAGTCAGTGACTTTTCTCTTTTATATACATAGATAAGACATGAAGCTAGTACGGAAAAACCAGCATAGGTCCTGAGAATTATTATTTTATCTACCCAAAGTGT
The DNA here is from genome assembly GCA_030015325.1 of Cryptoblepharus egeriae. Lineage (NCBI taxonomy): Eukaryota > Metazoa > Chordata > Lepidosauria > Squamata > Scincidae > Cryptoblepharus > Cryptoblepharus egeriae. The sequence continues at coordinate 18,311,093 of JAREYC010000010.1, read as the reverse complement.
CTCCATTCTGACCCTTTTGCTTGTTCAAAGCAAAACTTCAGATCCTATGATGATCTGATCCTATTTTTGATGAAATATCCAATCTGCAGGGAAGTCATCCATGAAAACACTTCAAAAATGAGTGCAAAATGTGGCAACAGGCCTGTTAATTGGGGTTGCTCAGTAGGATCACACCAACACAATTCTTCTTGAACAGTTAATCTCCAAGCTAAAGTCAAAGTTATGACCGTGAGGCCGCAATCCTAATCCCTTGGGGTGTCGCAAAAGTGCCATAATGCATTTTTGTGCTGCTCATGGGAGGGTTAGACATGCACAGACATGTACCGGCCTCCCCACACCACCATGTGAAAAGAGAACGGGTAAGTCATGCTGGCCTAAATGGTTTAGGATTGCACCCACAAAACCCTAAACATAGATATCTAACAGAACATGTCTCCCATTTTCCCCAGCCACATATTCTGGTCTTCAGCTCAAGAAAAATAATAGAATTAACAGGAAAATGAAGCCCTATTGAGTTGAAAGGGAAAATGAAGTCTTTCAGGGTTGGAGAAAAAAAATGAAGCCTCTCAGAATAGGAGTCCCCTCTGAACTGGAGGGAAAATGAAGCTCCTCAGAATCGAAGGGAATATGATATCTCGCTGAATTGGAAATGAAGCCCCTCAGAATTGGAGGGAAAACGAAGCTTCTTGGAATTGGCAGGAAAATCCTTCACGGAAACCACAACTATTTCACCAAAATTCTTATTAACCATATTTATATCACTTTTCAACAGGAGCAATTCACATAGTAAAACATGTGAATATTTCTATTTTTATTTATTTAATTTTAATTTTATTTTATTTTAAGTATGTGTAATAAATATATTTATTTTATATATTAAAATAAATAAATAAAACAGTTATCATGATTACTGTATTCACATTTATAAGCTACTTTTACTTTAGATCAGGGGTGTCCAAAGGTGGCCGTATGTCATCTTTTTTTAGGACATGTCCTCAATTTTAGTCTTGTGTCCTGGGAAAAATCTCCTTGTTCTCCATATTCTTGTGAGCAGGCAGCATGTAGCCTTCCTGTAATTCATAAATTATAAGTAATAAATTCCATATAGTAATTTTAAATTTTGTAATAAGCAATGTAGAGTTAAATTAACCATATGAATGAAATATATATACATTATGAGTGTTTTTAGCTTCTGGCTTCTCATGTCCTAGATTTTTCTTGGGTGTTCTATGTTTTGAAGGGTCCTTATTCTCCTTTTTTGATTGTAACATATGGTCACTCTGGGGTGTCCAAACTTACAACTTCAGGGCTCTTGAACCTTTTAACAATTGTGTAAAGGAGGGAATTTCAACTTCTCATCTTACAAATCACAAACTATACCTGCCAAAATATACAATTGTTAAAGTTGAAAGTTTGGACACCTCTGTGGGATCATTTGAGGTGGCATCTTGTCTTCAGACTGATGGTACCTAAATGGCCTTTGCAACACCTTGGAAAAAAAGCACAAAATTTGGAAGGCTATCCACACTTTCCTGGGAGTAACCAGTGGTGGGCTTCAGGGGGTTCTCACAGGTTCTATAGACCCCTTTGCTAATGAGCGCCTGGTTCTGAGAACCGGTTACTAATGGGACATAGAACCTGTTAATTTATTTGAATCCCACCACTGAGTAAGCCCCATTGACTATAATGGGACTTATGTTTGCATAGACATGCATAGGATTGGGCTCACAGTTACCTTTCGGAGCTGGTTTAATTAAAATAAAATTCCTATATTCAAAAGGGATTGACATGGTGGCTGGGATAAGGTTAAATCCCATCCTAAAACCAGAGGAAAAGCAAGAGATGTATTGTCCTCCTGAGAAATATCAAGGAGAGATGTGTGTTTGCCAAGGGAGCTGTGTGGGAAATTATTTAATAAAGATGGAGAAGCACGAAGCCTGGGTTGCTTGTCACCTTCTCAGGAGAAAGTCACGATGGCAAAGGAAAAAAAAGCTCATGCTGATGAAGACTGTTTGTAGCTCTGTGATTGCAGTAATTCTATACAAAAGAGAAGGGGTGCCTCCTTTATAAAGAAGGGACTGAGAGAGAAGGAGAACCTCCAGTCAAAAAGATTAAGAGTGTAATCCTAACAAATTATCCAGCTCCGAGGTAAGAACAATGCAAGTCCTTTACCTTTTATTTTATCATAGCCTACATTTTTCTTGGGTGTCCAACATTTGGGGAGGGGCTTCCTTGTCCTTTTTTCTGTTATGACATACGGTCCCCCTGTATGCACAGGGGGTCCCACTGTATACACAGAAGAATACACAGAAGTCCCACTATAGTCAATGTAACTTACTCCCAGGTAAATGTGCATAGAATTTCAGCACCGATGCAGCTGTGTCAACAAGATGTGCCTCCATCCTGTGGTGAGAGAGCAGTTAGGAAAGCTTCCTCAAGGTAAGGGAATGTTTGTTCAGTTACATTGGGCTGCATTTTGTGGTTGCCCTGGTTCTGGAAAATAGGACAGGACATGTCCTTAGAAGTGACATGTGGTCAGTATAGGCAAGGGAGGCAGAGCCTCACCTAACCTTGCAAGGGATCCCAACAGTTTTAAAAACATTAAAAATCCATCAATCCATCAATCTGGCTGCACTCCTGACCTCCAGTTAGACTGGCATAAGCCATGGCATAAATCCTGTGCTAAGGAAGGTATCACAAAAGTTCTATAAGGCACTGGGGAGGTGAGGGGGTGGTTAGGCCACTGCACAGGCATGAGTGGTCCTCAACCTTTTTGTCCCCAGGGACTGGTTCTGTGGGGGAAAAAATTTCCAGGGACTAGCCCAGGGCTGGGGGGAGTTCTGCCTCTGGTGACCTGGAGGGAGGGCTTCCCCACCTAGAGCACAGCACAGCTGCCTCCAGCTGTAAATCCCATTGTAATAAATAGAGCTATTGTCAGGTTACTGTGGTTAGGACTGCAGGTGAGAACCCAATGTCTCAATGCATGTCTACTCAGAGCAGGGATTTTCAACCTTTTTTCAGTGCAAGATGCATTGAAAATGCATAAAGCCATCCTAGTCACTCCTATTGGAGAATAAGCCTCATTGACTATAATGGGATTTATTTCTCAGTAGACAGGCATTGGATTGGACTTTGAGGCTGCAATATTATCCTCGCTTTCCTGGGAGTAAGCTCCACTGACTATAATGGGACTTATTTCTGGGTAGACAGGCATAACATTGGTCTCTGAGGCTGCAATCTTCCGCCAGAGCCCTCCTGCTGTGAGGAGGGGAAGAGGCACTTAGAGGAGTCCTCTCGTGGACTGGTCAGGCAGCTGCCCATTACCTCCAGTGGTCCCCGGACTGGGGGTTGAGAAACCCTGCACCTCCCCACACCATCATGGAACGATATGCCAGGTGAGTTAGGCCCACCTGAATTGGTTAGGATTGGACCCTTAGTCTCCCCCAATCAGCTCTTTTGGCAACACCACTTTTCTTTTGTTTTGCCACTGCAATATTGCACACTTAGCAGCTCTTTATTCTTCTGCTGTATAATGCTTTCAGTGGCCAAACCTCATCATTTCAAAAGCCTTCTAATGAACTCCAAAATTTTGACTTCCCCCACAAAGCAGCTTGCCGATGATACTGGCATGCAGGAGGCACAAGGAATGGTCTGATCTGCTTGTCCACCAAGAATCTCCTAAAGCGGCAGCAGACTTTCAGCATTGCTCACAGCTGCTCCATGGACAGGAAAGGAGGCAGGAACCAAAGGGCCATAAGGGAAGCTTATTTCCTCTGACCTTGGGGTCAACAGATGCACGAAGGGCCAACAGAGGAAAGTCTGTTCCCAATGCAGACCAAAAAAAGAAGCAGCAGCCACTTGCAGCTGATTTGATAGGATTTATTGGGGGACAACAGAACATGAGAGGCACAGGCAATATTGGGAACAGGAGACAAAACATAAGATCTGAGCCAGCCAGCAAGGCCCACCACATCACACAGAGCTGAGAAGGCACAGTTCAGAACCACCACTTAGGAGGCCTTCTTGAACATACACATATATGCTCTGCTCTGTCCTCTCCCAATGATGAAACACCATGGTATGAAGACTGTCTGTCCCCAGACATGCCCCACACAACACAACCCCCTTGTTTCAAGTGGCAAGCAACCAGATTCCAGCAACTTGTGTGTGAGGTTGCTTGAGGAAAGAAATGATGCCTGGGATGCTGAAAGCTGCTGTCTTCTTCCAAGTGCCATTGTACACAAGGGAACATATAGTGAAGACAAGAACCAAAGACCAGTAGCACATTCACCCCTTCTTGCCCTATAGAACTCCGTAAATATTAGGGAGGATAGTCTACTATTGCATGTCTTGAGGTTTATAGCCTGGGCGTGGAATTCTCTTATTAGCTACGGGAATCCTAACTTCCTCTTAAGATTCCCGATTGTATTCATTGAGACCCAAGTGAAGCCAGCCACACAAGGATTCCAAGGAAATCAGTTCAGCCACCTGCCAGACGTATGAACGGCACCTCACTTTCCTGAGCTGATTTCATTAGGATTGAAGGACTGATGCTGGGTGATAATTCCCTATAGTAGTCATAAAAATGGACCTCAGAAACTTTCCTCCATGCTCTGCCTCATCTGTAGTGATCCAAGTCACTTTATGTGTCAGGTACTGGTGATACACTTGGGTGAGGCAAGATATGTTCCAGCATCTTCAGGTATGCCAACATGATGTTCATAAATAATGACCCAATATTAACCTTTTCAATCACGTTTAAAGAATGGACAAAAATACAGCCCATGACAAATGTCATCTGAAAGCATAAATATTGCATTTTATTGGCAGGGTTAGGGCAAAGTCCATTTTTGAAATTTTGAGATGGAAAGTGAAGTTGTCTCAGTGTAGAGAGTGCTTTATAAACAATGCACAATGGTAAATCTGCCACCCCTACTGGAATACCCCACTAATTAGACAGGCAACCTCCCCAACATTAAGGCAGGTCTTAATTTTCTTTGTATCACAAGCATGATTCTGGCATGATGATGTGACCTAGAAACCCCTCCTATCTCCTTTTAGTGGTTGAGGTAGGGAAAGAGGAAAAGGAACAAGACATGCAATCAGATTTGCCTCTCTTCCTCTACTCCAAAGGAAGTAGATCACCAGAGTGGGACTTGAGAAGCTTGTCCTAAAATGAACGCTGTTCTGACAACATGCATTGCCAGCAGTTTTAGGGGCCATTTTCCAGTGGTGGTGCAGTTGTGTCAATGGGGTTTGCACAGCATCCTGTGAGGGAGAGACAGTCGCTGGATACTCCTCAGTGTAGTCCAGTTTCAAGGACTCATATATATATGCTCTTCATGGTAAGCAAAAGCAGAATCAATTGTCAAGTAAACAGATACACTTGATCTTCACAACACACAGGTGAGGATACTTTCTTGACTGCAGAATGGACAGATGGCTCTGCAACTGACAATACACACAACAAAACAAACCTCCACCCCACCCCCAAAAACACAATGGGAAGGCACTCTGGAGTTGTACAGTCAATGCCATTCATGCATACGTGCTTATTTTCATACACCCACTCAGTTCACATGTTGCACAGCAAGACAGTCTTGAAAGAGAAAAATTGGAGGGGTGGGGGAGAGGCAAGTGAGTAGCCAAACAGAGAGGATAAGGGCATCCCAGGGTAAGGGCAGCAAACTTGCTTTGAAGAGCAAAGGCAAAGAGATTTACAAATGTATAGACAAGCAAATCTAGTTAACTGCATGAATTGTCTCTCCCTTTTCTTTGTTTGAACCAACTTTTTAAAACTACCAGTGTATTTATGACATTTATTATTACACATTTCCACTCCCCAGAAGACAGGACCAGAGAAACATGTGCAAGTTTGTTGTGTGAAAGGCTCATGCACAGGAGTTTGCTGATGGCCCACACAAAGGTCACTTGACAAGCAGCACTTCTGTGCTACAGACACTGTCAAGAGGAATAACTTCTGTGACTGGAAGGGCATGTGTGGGATCCACTGTGCAAATCGATCATCCAGTTTCCACACCAACTTCCCACATTTGAACCAAGCTGGTCAGGCTGTTGCTTTGGAGTAAGATCACCCAGTGCAGTTGCCCCATATGCAATCAAATCTCTAAAGGAAGCGCTGGCAACTTCTTACTGTGTACATGGGCATGCCTATTACTGATGATGACCAACTCTGGGGAGGAGATCAAAGGAGGCAGCCGTCACATAGGGTCCTCTCCATACACCATCAGCTCCTGGCTAAATGGATCAGTCCCGTCAGAACAGAACCAAAGTGAGACTCCTCACACACAACTACGAGAGGAAAAAGGGCACAGCAATGTTTCCATCCTTCAGAACATAGTCTGGGCTTCATCTACATGAGGGAGGTCCTGCACATCTAAGTCAGTTTCCAAAACATCTAGTAGGGATTAAGGAGGAGGGGAGAGGTAGGCAAGGAACAGTAGTCATGGGGCAGGAAGGAGAGGCAAGGTGCTCCCATGGCACCCCAGCCACACCTCTTCTGAAAGGCCCTGCTTAGCCTCCCTGCCAAGCTTCCGAGATTTTGGCAGGTATATGAACTACAGTAGACAAATTTTCCAAATTTTGTTCTGCAGCAAAGGCTCAATAATTTCTGAAAACAAAAAGAAGTGGTTAAGATTTCTATCATCCCATTTCTGAATAGTTGGCACAGCGGCCAGAATTCACTCCCCCACCCCCCGCCCGGCCACAACAGCTATTGGAACAAACATCTGTGCTGCATGTTTGGAAGAGTAGAGTTGACCAAGAAATCATCCCCCCTCCCACCAAACAACTGGATAGAAGCAACAAATGCCTGCCAGGGCAGTGTCTAGGGCACATGCACAGAGTGCACAGAGATCAGGGATAAACTCTAACCACATTCTAGTCAATCTTCATTCAGTCCTTACAAACATGATCAGGCATAGATTCAGTCCCACAGGAGAGAATGAGATCCACAGGATTAACCTCTAGGAACAAGTCAACCTCTTTAAGAGAAAGTCACACATCAACTGTGGTGGCCTGCTCTCCAAAATGAAGCAAAGGGCATCTCTTGAGCAGGCCAAAGGCGTAGAGGACTCTAACCTCCAGCAAAGGCAGACTGGAGAAGTCCCAGGGCTCCGTGGCAGCCCACCCTGGCTGAGGCACAAAGGCACAAGCACAGAACATTCCCTGCAACAATCCAGTACAGGAGGCCACGTGATCTGTACGGACTGGAGGAGCGAAACCACCATCGACCTCAAAACCTCTCCACTTGGGAGGCAACATTGGCTGTGGGATGCCAGAGAGGAAGACACAGAACTTCTTGGGATTCCACCTCTCATAGTCAACTAGCCCACTTGGACTAAAGAGGAGCACCAGGGCAGCCTATGGTGGTGGTCAGACCCACTCCTGCAGGGAGCGCTTACAGTAGAGGAACATGCGGGGAGTGCCCTTCCGCTGGAGCTGCATAATGGCATAGATGAGGCCCAGAATGCACACCACCAGCAGCAGCAGCAGCGTCACCATGACAATGCTCATGGTCAGAGGATAATCATTGATGTGCACCACAATGTCTACGTCGTTGCTTCCATCTTGGCCAGGAACCTGGTCACTGCCACCAGCCACACCATCCTTGTAGTCCACTCCATCATCTTCTTCCTTCACCTCTTCCTCCTTCCCCCCTTTAGGAGGAGCATCCACAGGACCTCCTTCGTCCTTATCCTGCCCTGTCTCATCTGGCTTGAAGGGTGGCTGGCCTGGTTCAGGCCACTTGGGAGGACCAGGAACAGGTTTTGTGGCCACTTCCTCATGGCATCCCATGAAGTCTCGAAGAATGGACTTGGGGTAGCCGGGCTCAGTCTTCAGCCGCTCATTGTCAAACTTCCAGTACACTGTGCCTTTGTAGAAATAGGTGTAGCCTAGAAAAGAGTGGGAAGCACATGGAAATACTCAGGTTTTGTCTCCACTGATCTCTCTGCCCTGTGGTGGCTCCAGCTCTCCCTCCTCCCAAGTTTCCCTCTTTGATTCCCACAATGCTCCCAGTACTGACAGATTGTAGCAGCACACAGGAGCCCCTTCTAAAAAATGTAGTCATTCTTGGAGCAGCCCTAATGTTATCAGGTGGCTATTGTTATCAGGTCACTAACAATAACAGCCCTATTGTTATCTAGCCACTCTAGGTTGGTCTACTATACATGGAGCTGTCACTGAAAAGTGTCCAGAAATTTCAACTGATGTAACATGTTGCTTCCTGGCTATTGATCAGATTTGGCACAATGACAGCATCTCATGCCAGTCTGGATTAGATCCACACTGAGTGCCAATTTGTTTATGGACAAACTCAAGGCACTGGTTCTCACCATTAAAGCTCTAAATAACCAGATATTTAAGAGACCAACTTATGTATGTTCCTTCTCATATGTTCATCACTGGGGGTGATGAACACTGGGGTGCATCAACATCTATGCACCTTTGATGTTGGGGTCTACTAGGCATTTAACAGAGAGGCATCTACTAGAGAGGGGTTTTTGGTGGTGGCATAATCATGAATTGCCTCAAGTGTAAAGGAAAGAGCCCCCTTTCCCTCCGCATTGTGTTCTTTCAGGCAATAGATTTGACCACTGAATACTGCTTGCAGGGGAGCAATGGTAGGAGCCTTCTCTACTGCATGTGGGTTTTCCCATTAAAGCTGCAGGTGGGCCATTAAGGGGGACAACATATTGGACTAGTGGGACTTCCTTGGCCTGGCTTTTCTCCATTTTGTCTGGATTTAATTTCAGCTTGTTTGCCCTCATCCGGCCCTATCACATATTTATTTGAGCCTCCTCCTCTTGCTGGTGTTATTGAAACAGTCCATTGTTCAATCCTGGCTATGTATTCTGCAAATTATGGTGAGGGTGGCATTCTCTTGTGGCAATCTTTGCTATTATTGGCTGTACCCAAAGGAGGGTACCTAGAAATAAGGTGGCATTTTGAGCTGTCCCACATGCAGCAGCCAAAAACATGCAGAAGAGACTGCAACAACAGATGGATCCTGATAATTTTATATTTGTACTATATTTTGAAGATGGGCAAAGCTTGCCAGACCCCTCCATCATCCTAAATGACTTGGTGTCAGATACAATCTTGGCTACATCGATACTCCATTTGGAGTCCATATAACATAACCCTGCAAAACTGAGGGGCAGGAAAACTTTTTTCCAAATTAATGATAGTTTTATATGAATTTGGGGTGCCAATTCCAAAAATGACACCCGTTTTGCCTGATCACATCTAGATTCAGAGATATAGCATAGCCATGTCGGTGACTGGTTCAAGCAGTTTCTTCATGAGGAAACTATAGTGCAGGCTTCCTCACAAAGAAGCTGATTGAACCATCCAATATGATCCATCTCTGAAACAAGGTGTGATAATTTAAAACTGATGCCATTTTTTTGTATCAGCACTCCAAAAACACCCAGAAAGAGGTCTGATATTTAAGACAATAAATTGTGTATCAGTCTATGTAATATACAAGACGTTAATTAGCATAGATATCTATCCATATTTTGGGGGGGGGGCAGGGGACGGGATGGACGCATGACGCATTACACTAAGCTATTCAGTTAATCCAGAATGAACTTTTATTGCCCCTTGTTTTCTGTAGCTTGACAACTCAAGCCTTCATCACGCTCACCTCTCTGGACAGACAGTGAGCAACTCAGAACGACCTGGATCATCTTTAAGAGCTGGTGTTAACATTAGCTGCCCACCTAGGGACCTCAATGGAAGAGGGCCTACTTTATAGGTAGAGAACTTAAGCCAGGCCCTTCCCACCCCGGGACACTGGAGGGTGTCAGCATACACAATGCTGAGCTACACAGACCCCTCGTGGTCTGCCTCAGCAACAAGGGTGATTCTCATTTGTGGCATATTTGTATTATAAGGGCAGCCATTTCACAGGTAGGTTCTGTAAAAGCTTCCAGGTGAGAATCATCACCCCCACTGACTGTAAGTGTTTCACTTAGTTCTGAAGCTGCCTTTTTGATGCTTACTACTTGACAAAAAGCTCTTCAGACCCCCCTCCCCCCAGCAAATGGAACTGCTCCAAGACATTCCACAATGAAGATGGGAAAATGTGTTTTTATTCCCCTGTCTCACTTTTAAACACCCAAAGCTCTCTACTCCCTCTTTCTGGTTTCTTGATTTGGAATCTTACAGTGCAATCCTAAGCATGTCTACTCAGAAGTACGTGCCTTTGGGTTCAATAGACTTACTTCCAGGAACATGTGGTTAGGATTGCAGCCTTAATGTGCAATCCTAACCTAAGTCAGCACAACTCATTGGTCTTCCTATTCCCATGGTGACAGAGGGAGGCAAATGCATTTCTGTGCACTGACCTAACCCTCGCAAGAGTGGTTCAGAAGTGTCTTAAGGCACTTCTATGAAATCCCAGGCCAGCATGGGACTTAGAATCATAGAATCATAGAATCATAGAGTTGGAAGGGACCTAGTAGGTCATCTAGTCCAACCCCCTGCCTGCAGCAGGAATTCCCCCTAGAGCATCTCCAACAGGTGCTCATCGAGCCTCTGCTTGAAGATCCCCAGTGAGGGAGAGTCCACCACCTCCCTTGGCAATCTGTTCCACTGCCGAACCGCCCTCACAGTCAGGAATTTTTTCCGGATTTCCAGCCGGAATCTCCTCTCTTGCAGTTTGTACCCATTGGTTCTAGTTCTGCTTTCAGAACTTGTGCTGGAGCTTATGCCAGCCTAACTGGGGTTAGGATTGCAGCCTAATTTTTTTAGCAGTCTGGCCCTCAAATTCCTTCTTGCCGGCCTTGTGGTGTTCACAAAGTGTATGTGTTCTCTGTTTCCCACTTACTTGCATCGGGGCTCAGGAAGACTCCTTTGGGAGCAGGAGGGACTCCGGCCCACACGCCAATCTTCCTTGGGTAGCCTGGATCCACCGTATGACTCTCTTCATTAAAGCGCCAGTATCTATGTGAGAGTAGACCCTCTTGAAAGCATCAAGGGTTAAGCAGGACACAACAGGAAACACATGCAGACAGCTGCCTCAGACTGAGCAAGAACAGCCCTGCCAGACACCCCCAGAAAGCCCCCAAACAGTACATGAAGTCATTGCTGCTGTCCCCTCTCCACATTCAGAGGTGGACAAGGAGGAGCCCCAAAAGAGGCTCAGGACACTATGAAATCTAGGGGGATTTCCTAGGGGGACACTAGGAAATCTAGGGGGATTTCCTGCTGCAGCCAGGGGGTTGGACTAGATGACCTACTAGGTCCCTTCCAACTCTATGATTCTATTCTATGACACAAAAATGGTGTGGCTATCAACAGAAATGAGGCTGCTTTTATAACCCTGCTTCCCAGCTCCACTGCCAGGTGATCTCTAACCCAGGTACTCTTCGTATTTAACTTTGGACACAGAACTATACAGATACTATACACACAACTATACAGACCTGATTAACGTCTGACACAGAACTATACAGATAATACTCAGAGATCATAAAATGCACATAGGGCTCCCTTCCTTTCTCCATGCTGATCTGCTATAAGCTCTCTTTTTTCCAGTTCACATAGCAGCCAATAAGTGGGGATCTGCCTGTACAAGCAATTGCAGTAGGCTCTCAGGGAACAATCTTAAACCATTTAGGCCAGAACATCTTATCTGTTTCCCTGTTCTTGCTGTGATATGAGGAGGCTGGAGCATGTCTGTGCACTGGCACCCTCTACCCCCTCAGGAGTGGCACAGAAAGGCCTTATGGCACTTTTGCGACACCCCCCGGCCAGCACAGGACTTGAGTGGGGACTTATGCCAGCCTAATTGAGAATTATGATTGTAGCCTCAGATTCATTGTTAAAGCACCATCCTTGACCGAGTGGGTGGTCAAGGTGGCTAAAGTAAAAACAATTCTATGGCTGCAATCCTAATCTCCATTTTGGCTGGGCTAAGCCCCGGCATAAATCCTGTGCTGACCTAGGGAGTATCACAAAAGGGCCTTAAGTCACTTCTGCTCCACTCATGGGGGGGGGGGGGGGTTAGGCCAATGCACAGGCATACACCAACCTTACCACACCATCATGGAAAGATATGGCAGCTGAGTTAGGCCAGCCTAAGTTTCTTAGGATTGTGCCCTAAAATTATCAATAATTCTACAAGGAACAATAAATGAACCAATAAGCCCTTCTTGTTCAAGACCCATCTCTTGGGAATTCCTAACTTTAATTTTTGGAGAATTTCTTGCAGAGAGAGGCATGACCATAGGAGCAAAGCATGGATATACTATAGCAGAAGCTCTATGACTGGGGAACTATAGAGCAAAGGATGGCACTGAAGCATCATTCCCGAGTAGGGGAGGATGCTCTGAGATTCTGCCACCTAGGGAATGTGCAAGAATTTTAGGGTCCACCAGCCATGCTTCTGCTTCTTTTTGCATGCCAGTGACCTACCTGTCTCCTCTGAAGAAGAAGGTATGCCCAGTAGGCTCCCACCAAATGGCAGCGTCCACTTTGTCATAAGGGATGCCCACACCATAGCTGGTCAGGGGCTGTGGATAACCTGGCTCTAGGTTTGCCTCTCGGAACAGCCAGTATTGATCCCCTGAGGAAAAAAAGACACACCAGGGAAGTGAGGCAGAGGTCTGGCCAGCTTGCATAAGTACTGCTCAACTTTGTTGCACTTCTCAGGCCTTGCTGTGTCAGGACCCCATCCCATCATCTATTCTTTTAACTACCCATCCCATTCTAATAGCCAGGAGATGGGAAGGTTGGAAAACTGCTGACTCCCATGCTAAGGGTGGAAGCAGGGAAATAACTATGACAGAGCCCGAGAGGCACCAACCCCAGGTGTTATGCCCAATGGGGTGCATGCCTACCACACAAGCTCCATATAGGGGAGGAGGCACTGGTGGTTTTGTGTTTCCTGTTCTTTCTCCTTCAAAGAGTGCCTCTAGGAAAAAGAATGAGGTGCAAACAAAGCTAATGCACTAATTCCCCTCCACCAGGAAGAATCCAGAAATAATAAAGTCATTATATGTCAGTGCTGCAGGAACCAGCAAGTGTATTATTTTCTGGGTGTGAGTTGACAGGCTTTTACTTATTTATTCCATTTCAATTGCACCTTTCAAATAAAATTGTCTGTGGTGCTTACACAACAAATATCACATCACAAAAGCAGGCCTCCGTCAGTCTTGAAAGACTATGGTATCGTGCTCGGTGCTGCATACACTGCATGCGAAGCACGAAAGCCTGGGTTGGATATTTTATGGAGGACAGGCTGTTACCCAAGCAGCAAATCCCCCCTCTCCACGCCACTGAATTAGTCCAATGGAAAGGCAGAGCCAATACGATTAGATCCAGCTGGCGTCGCAGAGCTGGGCTCAGGACAGGAGCTCACCCTGTCTTGTGGGGCCAACCCGGGAATCGAACCCTGGCCTTCTGGTTAACAGGCACAATGTCTTAACCGCTTGCGCCACCCACAGCCCACATCACATCACAAAAAACACAAAAAATGATATCTTCAGAATGATGCAAAGGGAACTTCTGTGCCAGATGCAAAAGGGACTTGGATCATCAAACATCTGTGGTCTGCCCAGGAGATGGGAAGATTGGAATATTGGCTTTCAGTTTCATGTGCTTTGGTAAGAGGACCAGCCTACCCTTTCTGGGACTATTTGCCAATGTAACCCCTCCTCCTTTTGCATTGCAGACCCCAGAGTCAAGTACATGGAATGGAATCTGCCTTTTCTCTCAGGCAGGATTGGGAGTAGAAGAGATGGAGCTATTAGTGTGAATATCTTCCCTGCCTTAAATCTGTACTGCATAATCTTAGCCAAGCCATTCCCTACCAAGTTAGCTGCCCCCACCCAGGTGCAATACAAGAATATACTGTTTTTAAAATGGTTTTTAAAAAATCTACCTTGCACTTTTAAAAATTATTTATTTTACTGTACTTCTATATTTTTAATTATTTTATGGTTAAATGCAATAATGAGGTCTGGGAAAAGCTATATATAAATCTTTTTAATACCTAAATACCCTACATAGCTGTTCTAAAGACTATGTCAAGATATTGTAAACCACTTTGCATGCTCATATGCTAAATATTGCAGGGAGGGAGGGACACTTTGGGCCATTTTTCACCCTCCTCAAAGTCCCTCACCTTTGAAGAATGCAAATCTCCCATCTTGCCTCTCGTAGGAAGCATCGATATTTCCAGGAAGGCCCCTCCAGAAGTGCCCAATTGGCATAGGGTAGTTGTCCAGCACCCGGTTGTGGCGAACCCGCCAAAACCAGCGGCCCTTGAGAAAAGAAAGCTCAGATCAATTCCCTGTGTCACATACACTTGGGAGCCAAGGTCTGACAGCACAACAAGCAACAATATCCATACCACATCCTCTCCTTCACTAGTGCCTGTTGACCCCATTCTAGATCCAACCCACCCCGAGAGGAGCAAGAACAAGCCTAGAATTCTACACAGACTTGCAAAATATTCAAAGATTTCAAAGTTATAAAGAGAGTAGAATTAGCACAGTAAGATGGTGTGTCATGCGCATGATTTGGGTTGAGCACTTGCGTAACTTGGAGGTCTGTTTTCTTTCATCAACTCCTGCTGGGCTCCAGGGGAAAAGGCAACTGCAGGAGAGTTGAATGGAAGTGTGATAGTAAGACTAAACTGTGAGTTAAGTACAGGTATGGCCCAGAAGAGCCCATGAAAATGTGAACCCCCAATTTGCTTATTTGAGCAGCACACCCGTCCACAAACTGTTCAGAAACTAGGAGTGTTTTGGCCAGGTGTTGGGTTAGGAAGATCTGTATCTGTTCTAGGTTCTTAGGCAGTTCCACACCTTGTACAGCAACTGCCCATGCAGATCATAGCATGTTCAGTCCAGGACCTCCTTTTGAAGCTGACCCTTTACACACTTTCTCCCCTTGGAATTCAGGGCACACTCATCCCTGACCTCCAAAATTGCAACAAGCAGGTCACTGTAACACCCCAGTTGAGAAGCCAGAATTCCCAGTTAATTGTACAGAGACACAACGGGCATGGAATGCCGGGCACCTTGAACACGAACATCTCTCCCCGCAGCACTGTCACAGTATCAAAGTCCCCGTCACATATGTTGGGCTTGTTTAGATCAGGGTTGCCTGGCTTGGGGGGTCGGTCAGGCTTGCCAGGGGGTGGTGGCCTGGGGGGTCTGTGATCTGGTTTTCTTGGCACCACTGTAGGTAGGGACTTGGTAGGCTGAGGCTGTCCCCCTGGTGTACCTAAGAAAGAGAGAAAATGGTCAGTAGAGAAGATGCAAGACAAATATCTATTGAATATTAGCCAGATGGCTGCAGTGAATGTAACCTGGCCATGAGGAGGCAACTTCTTCAAGTTCAAGGCAGGACCATTCTAGCAGCAATTATCCTACAGCACAAGGAGGGCCTCCCAGAAGAACACATTGTTGCCAGAGGAGATTCCAACTCCTGCCTAAAGAAGTGAGTGGCTTGCTGGGGCTGTTGAAAATTCAAGGTCAAAGATACTCCCACAAACTCACTCCCACGATAAATTTCATAAATGCTTCCTTTCATAGTTCTTGGTACCTTTCAAAGCCAGCTGCTTATCACCCAGGAAACTATTCTGGCGTTTCTCTTTTATATATACTTTGCTTCTATGCAGAAGTGAGTTAAGTACGGTCTTTACTTTAAGGCACCATCAAATCTAATGCAACCCAATTTTAAAAGTCTTGTGATTAAAAAAATTTTTCTTGCCACCTGTAATGTGCAGCTGCAAAGCAGGTGTAAAATTTAATTTTACTGTATACACCAAGTTATATGACTGATTTATGTTATGATTTTTACCTAATTGAACTACTGTACAACAATGGATTTTATGTTACTTTTTTACTATGATAAGTAAACTAAATACTAACCTATACTTATAATCAAAATACTGTTTTACTCAAAACTAACGTGCCATCAAATCTAATGCATCATCAAATAATGCACACCACAATTTTGGAGACTAAATTTGGCTGGAAAAGGTCATGTTAGATTTGAGTGAATAGGGTATTTCAGTGTAATTTTGTTGCTCTCCACTAACAGCATTTTGTTGCTCTCCACTAACAGACTTAGGGCATAATCCTAAACCTGTCTATTCAGAAGTCTCATTATCTTCAATGGGACTTAGGGTGCAACCCTAACCAATTTTCCTGCAATGGCATAGCTGTGCCTGTGGGGTATATATGCTGTATTCCTGCAGTTGGGGCTGTCATGGAGGACTCCTCAAAGTAAGGAACTGTTTGTTCTGTAACCTCAGAGTTGCAATGTCCTTACCCTGGAGCTGGAAAATTGCTTAGGATTGCACCCTCACTCTAAGGAAAGTGTGCAAAGGATTTCAGTCTTACTGTTATTCATCTGACTGTTGTGCCAGCCAGTCCGGGTCCCTCAAGGCCCTCAGCAGACATAGTGCAAATATCTCACACAGCTGCAACTCACCATATAGTTGTTGGATGCCCCGAAGGTCATCGTCTGGTAGCTGGAAATTCTCTGTGTCCATCCACTGGTAGAAAGGCGCCATAATGGCGTTGGGGTTGCTTGAATGCTCTAGGCCCAAGGAGTGGCCCAGTTCATGGACAGCCACAAGGAAGAGGTTGTTCCCTGTGGGCAAGAGACACAGATGCTGGGTGCCACCTGGGCTTCATTCAGCTCATTTCTGCATTGTCCATGAAGTTGTGGGACCTCTCGACACTTGTAGAATCACAAAGCAAGAGAGATGTGGAGGGCCTGTTTTGAAGACAGGCCCTTCAAAACAGGACCACCTTCAATTCCACAAACTTGGCCATTTGTCTTTCCAGACTGACATCAACACAGGCAACACATGACAGTTTGTGGAACCACAGACACCCCCTTGCTTACCGGACACATCTGCGTTCTCAAGTGTCCATGGCTCATCCAAGTCAAAGTGAGTGTCCCCGCCCATACCAGGACCCGGAAAGTATGCATGTGCCAGAAAGCCCCCAGCACCATCAAAGGGGGAGCTGTCCCCATGGAATCCAGTTGCAAAGAGCACCATGATGTCGGCCTCCTTCCTCCTCTTCTGTCGGATCTCATCATAGGAAATCTCCTGGAAGACAAGAGGGATTGCTTGTCCCCACACCTGGAACGCTTGGCGGATGGCATTGTTGGAGTGGAAGCGCCCCAGCTTCTCTGTGTGGTTTTGGATGCTGGAGAGAGAAAGGAAAGAAGGCAGAAATACCCTGTATTTACTTGTATATAATGGGCCATCAAATCTAATGTGCACCCTGATTTTAAAAGGCTTGAGCTTAAATAAATGTTTGCTGACAATTGCAATGCGCAGCTGCAAAGAAAGTGCAAAATTTAATTTTACTGACTTAAACAATGAGTTATATGACAATAATAAAATAACAATGGGTTTATGTTATGAGTTATATGACAATAATAATATAACAATGTGTTTATGTTATGAGTTTTACCTAATTGCACTACTTTATCCAACAATGGGTTTATACTACATTTTTATTACAATAAACTGTTTTTATTACAATAGAGTAAACTGTTAAACTAAATACTGACCTACACTTATAATCAAAATACCATCAAATCTAATATGCATCCCAATTATGAAGGCTAACTTTGGCTGAAAAAGGTGAGTTCCTGGCTTTCAGTTCCTGGTGCCTCTGCAACCAAGATGCAAATCTGAAATGGCTTCTGGATATTGGAGGCACCAGAATAACAAAGAAGTGAGAACTATCTCTGGCAAAGCAGTCCCTGTTTGGCATGACAACATTTGGATATTTGTCATGCCAAATATTAAGCATGGATATTCCAACAAAACAGGTGATGATTCTGCTGGCCTGTTTAATTCTATAGGGACTCGTCCTGTTTGAGGAAAAAAAAAACTTGTCTCACAAATCTAAATGAGCCCTTACATGGCACTGCTGCCAACCCTTTCCTCCCTGGGACATGTAGCACATCTGGAGAAACAGACTTTTTCATATAGAGGCTCAATCAAATAGCCCCATTCCATGGAGGACCAAGATGCTTCATAGAACCTATTTCAACAGCCATAAAATATAAAGGTAAAAGTGTCCCACACAGGTGGCAGGTGTTCCACTGCCATAAAATATAAAGGTAAAGGTGTCCCACACAGGTTGCCCTGCTTGTCGTAACCAACGCAAGGGAGTGGTGCTCATCCCTGTGTCTTAAGCCATGGAGCCAGCACTGTCCAAAGACACCTCGGTGATCATGCGGCCTGCATGTGCGTGGAACGTTGTATCACTGAGATGATACCTATTTATCTAGTTGCATTTGCATGCTTTTGAACTGCTGGGTTGGCAGGAGCTGGGCTAACGAGCTCACTCAGTCATACTGTACTTGGGTCTTGAACTGCTGACTTGGTGATCTTCAGACTGACAGGCACAGAGCCTTTACCCACTGAGCCACTGCAGCCCATTATAGCTGTTGACTGGCCATTATAGCTGTTGAAAGGCCATTGGTGGTCTTTCAGTGAGTGCTGCTTCAACAGTTGCTGCAAAAGAGCTGGCCCATGCCCGAGGAGACCCATTTGCAAGAAGGAGGCTTACCGTACAGGAAGGTAAGATATGTTCCCTTATCTCTCCCAAGATTCTCCATCTGCACTTCTTACACTGGATGCAACATGCACCTTTTGGGTGAGGGATGCATCATGGGGAGTAGGGAATGGATGCATCATGGCTACTTTCACCACTGGAAGGTCAAGACCTCTCTCAACCTTGGTAGCAACACATACCTGAAGGTCAGGTGACTTTGGCTCCACTTCCGCCCAGTCAGGGCATACCGTTTCCGCCGCATGTTGGCTTTGACCTGGGTTCCAAACTTGTCAGGGACTCCGCAGCGGGGCCGCTTCATCCACCTGCCAGGCACAACAGCCAGTGAACAAAAACTTGACAGCGACAGCAGTTTGACAAAGATCCTTTCAGAGCTGGTAGACTAGAAAGATTCACAACATTTCAATGTTTTCAGTTTCAGGATAGTCCAGCAAACACCACAATATTTGCCAACAACTTTTTCTTCCACTGCAGGAAGTCCACAAAGCAACACACAGGCAGTCCAATCCTAATTTGTTATGGAACAGGCAGGCAGGTTGGCTTGCCTATGCTGTATTCAGCATTAGTTTGGGACTGCTGAAACCCCAGGTAATGCAGCTGCAATCCCAATAGATCTACTTGGATCTGTGCCATCAATTTCAGTGGCACAAATCCAAGCAGCCCCATACTAGCATTGCTGGCTGCCTGGAAACAGGGCTTGAATCTTGAACAAGTGCCAAATCCCAGCCCTGCCTCCTGCTCCCTGGCCACCTGCCACCCACCTTCCCCCTACTCCTCCCGCCTTGTCCTCACTTGGATTTGACATTTGAGAATCTGGGCAAGAATTTTCATGTGAACAGACAAATCTGAAGAACAGCCATGAGCCAAGTCCAGCCACTGGGCGTTTGAGGGAGGGTTGAAACTCCCATGTGCCTTCTAAATGCTTGCACCAGAAGAAAGACCATCTGGCCAGCTGGACGAGCCATGGCCACAGCCAGCAACTGGCACGTTTGCTTTGGACCCAGATCTGCTAATTCCTTCATTTTTAGTGAGTTTTGGTGTTGTAAACCAAAGCTCAGTGTGCAAAAATCAGACGGTACAGATCCAAGGGAGAAGAATGAGATCAGAGGAACTAGCAAGACAAAAGGAGAGACCAACCTTACATCCCCACCTCCCCCAGGCTTCTCCCAGCAGACCTACACAAACAGAAGTTTCAGTGTTCAATTGTCTTCCTTGAGACACAGCAGGTGGAATGCAACCTCCCTCCTCCTCCCATTTGCCCAGCAAAGAACTTACATTTTGGTTTCCTCATCCAGGATGCCCGTCACGGTGATGCCATAAAAACTCTGCATCTCAGACAGGGCAGAGGATAAGATCTGAGCTGATCGCAGAGTGGACATCTGGCGGCTGGACTGGGGGAGGTAGCCATAGAACTGCAGCCAGGCCTGCAAGGGAAGAGTTTGCTCTCTTATGCCCAGAAATGAAGAGGGAACCACTGACAGCAGGGATAGCACAAAGCAGCCACCACTGTTTGTGCAAAGTCCAAACTCTTCTTCTAAGTAGAAAAATGCCAAATATGGGTATACCTCGTTTTCTGACAGTTCGTTTTCTAATAATCCATTCTTTACTTTCAATGATATCCAGAACTCATTCATTCAACCCATAGACCTCTTTC
Source organism: Cryptoblepharus egeriae (assembly GCA_030015325.1). Taxonomy (NCBI): domain Eukaryota; kingdom Metazoa; phylum Chordata; class Lepidosauria; order Squamata; family Scincidae; genus Cryptoblepharus; species Cryptoblepharus egeriae. The sequence continues at coordinate 18,290,849 of JAREYC010000010.1, read as the reverse complement.
AACCTCTCTATAGGCCAAAACTGCCCTCCCCCAAATTCCCAGTCTAATTCAATTCCCGAAAGAGTTATGTAATTAGAATCAATTCCCAGAAATATTTGTGTAGCAGCAGGAATTGACAAGATAAAAGGAATATTTGCGATTTGCTAGCTAGAAATATGAAAAGCAACATTTATAAACTAAAAAAAGATTGGGTTCCACTTTTCAGCTGTTTCACTTTTGGATGGTGGTCTGGTCCCTAACCTGTCCAATAAGTGGGGGATGCTTGTATTCTAAAACTGAAAATAACCCTCCCTGTTTCAAGTGATCACTTAAAGAAATAGCCCTTCTTGCTGTATCTTGCTTCCCCTGCCCACAGAGTGAGTGGGATAGTTCCACAGAACTAGCCCAGGAAAACCCAGTAAGCGTCACAATTAGAGAGGAATTTGTACTCAGGTCTCAGTCTGAGGTCTAGTACTCTAGCTTGGCAGTTTTAAAATTATCCAGGAGTTTGAGAACTCCTGTTGAGTCTTGGTGGAGTTGGGGTCTCGGGCTAGGGGAGGGAGCCCTGATGGTGTCACAGCAATAGTGGTGCTGCAAGAACCCATTCCTACCAGGAGGGTTCACACAGGCCTTGGGAAAAGGCCCAGGAGGCCCTCAACCTCCTCTGTGGGCCTCCCCAATGCTTTAAATTGCTCAGATTGGGGATTGGAGCAAATTACTGGATTTTGAGCAAGAGCCAGTAGCGCACTCTGATCCAATTACACTGCAAAATAAAACTATTGAAAAATAATTTCAACATTGATTAATATTTCCCGTCACTTCAGGTATATTCCTGGGACAGGGTGAAAGATCTAGTTGGGTCAAGTGGGTGCGAATCAACATTATTTACAGTTGCAGGAAACATTTACTGTTGCAGAAAATGAGTTGACAGATAACAGAAATAGAGGACCAAAACGGAAAGATCAATATAATTATTAAAATTTTAGTTCCTGAACCTTTAAGCACAATCTTAATACTTATTCTTAATGTGATAAAATGTGTCGTGAAAAACTGATAGTGTGCCTTTACAATTTTAACAGCCTGTCAGTGCGCCATGAAATGAAAAGGGATGGAAATCACTGGCCTACATTGACTGGATATGGCTCTCCAGGGGTTTCAGCACCTCCAACCCATTAATGCTGCCAGGTCTTGAACTCCAGTGTGGCTGATGTACCGCACAGTTTCTGCATAGTATCTGCTGAGGAACACATCAGATGCTGATCCCACTTGAAGACTAGGAACTGGGGTGGGGAAAGAAAAGTTGTATTTGCTTGAACAGCTTGTACAAGACAGCCAAGATCAATAGAATCTGAAGTATCCTGATAGTGGCCAAAATCTGTGGTGGGGCATTCCAGCCAACAGGAAACGATGGCAGATGAACTGGGCTCTGAGCCCACACTTGAATGGGACAAGTGTCTGCTGAATAAGCAGCTGCCACATTGACGTGCATAATTTGGGCACAGAAGCCCAACCCGGAAAGTGATCATCATTTGTGGAATAGTGGTTGGGGGCACAATTGAGGACTTGTTTCTTGTGGTGGAGGCGTTCATTAATTTTGTTCCACGATATCATCTCTGGTCAAAGAAATTTTCCACATTTTTGATGTACTACAAAACCTATGAACAGTGAATTTTAAAAAATTGAGGGCACATTCCTAACCAATTTAGGTTAACAACAACTCACCCACTCCCTGTTCCTGTGCTGGTGAGGGGAGACCGGCATATGTCTATGCACTGGCCTAACACCCCTACAAGTTGCACAGAAGTGCCTTACAGGAGGGTTTCTCAACCCCAGGCCAGGGACTACTGGAGGTCCTTGGCAGCTGTCTGACCGGTCTGTGAGAGGACTCCTTTAAGTGCCTTTTCCCCTCCTCACAGCAGGAGGATTGTGGTGGTGGATTGCAGCCTATGCCTGTCTACTCAGTAATAAGTCCCATTGTAGTCAGTGGAGCTTACTCCCAAGAAAGCACAGTCCTAAGACTGTAGCCTCAAAGTCCAATCCAACGCCTATCTACTCAGAAATAAGTCCCATTAAAGTCAATGAGGCTTACTCTCCAATAGGAGAGACTAGAATGGCTTTGTACATACAACCTGCAGTGAAAAAGGTTGAAAATCCTTGCTCTGAGTAGACATGCACTGAGACACTGGGTTCTCACCTGCAATCCTAGGTAACCTAGCAATATCTCTATTTATTATAATAGGATTTACAGCTGGAGGCAGCTGTGCTGTGCTCTAGGTGGGGAAGCCCTCCCTCCAGGTGCCAGAGGCAGAACTCCAGAATGAAGCATCCTATTTAGATATTTTAAAGCAACAAAAGCAACAAGAAGCAGGGACCTGCGCACCGCTCCTATCACAGACAGCAAACATCATGCAACTTGAGGGGAGACCAGATCCCACCCCTCGGCAGCACATCCAGTTCAGAGTGCCAAGTTAGGGGTAGTCCATCTATGAGGCCCGATTAGGCAGGGTGCATCAGTGTCAGACCAGAAGCAGGGAAAGAAAGTAGTGGAATTAAGCAGAATTAATTGTACCTGTCATCCCAAGTAAAATGCTACCTCCACCTCCTCCAGCCCGCTCGGGACACAAACCACATAAGTCAGCATTTTGTTCACAAGTTTGGAAACTTTCTGGTCAAAGACCAATTGAAAAACATAATATCCTTATTGTAGTGCAGGCATTTTTTCCCCAAATGCAGAAGTGTGGGATTTCTAGTTTGACTTTATACAAGCCATGTAAATGAAGAAGCACACTTTAAAAATAAAAATAAAACAAGAAGTTTTACATTTATGTGTTTGAAGAAACTACACAAAGGACATAGGATGGGGCAGCTTTTTATGCATCTGCACAGGCAGCTGTGGTGGTCCAGAAGTGGCATCAGAAAAAGCATTTAGGGTCCATCTACCTCCTGTATCACCCCAAAAATCCTATTTTCTGGTACCTTCCCTTGCATCGGTAGCTACTTCAAAAATCAGGAGGTGGCACGTACCCATCATGGTTTGTAACTTGTGATGGACTTTTCTTCCAGAAATTTGTCCAATCTCCATGGAAAGTCACCCAGGTCATGTGCCATCACCCCATCCTGTGGCAAGGAGTTTCACAGACAAATGAAATATTTCCTTTTGTCTGTTCCAACTTTTCCCCCAACACTTAATTTCAGTGGATGTCTCCTACTTCTGGTGTTGTGAGAGGGAAAAGAGCATTGCTCCATCCCAGTGATTTTCAATCTTTTTCATCCCACGGCACACTGACAAGGTGCTAAGATTGTCAACACACACCATCCATTTTTACCACTGACAAGGCACACCATGGCTCACAAACCCCACTGACCCTACTAATAAATCCTTTCCCCAAACTTCTGTAGTGCACCTGCAGAACCATGACACACTGACTGACAATCGCTGCATTTGCCCATGCTACGGCTATGCTTGCCCGTGGGGAACAGAGGTGGGCTTTTAAAGCCTGGCAGTGGACTGGGGGCCCAATCCTAGCCAACTTTCCCAATGCCAATGCAGCCATGCTAATGGGGCATGTGCGGCCAGGCCATGCTACAGTACAAGGGGTAGCCCCGGAGGGGCTTTCTCAGGGATGTTTTGCTGCTGTAAGTTGGCATCCTAGAAAGTTGGCATCGCCTGCACCCTCTCATTTCTCAGGCTCCCTGCCCTATTCTCTATAGGTGCCACTCTTTCTCCAGAGCTGGTTCCTTTGGGCAGAAAAGGAAACTTTCTCCAGCCTGTCTGCAGGCTGCCCATCCTTTCTGAAGATCCTCTTTGTTCCCTCCATCACCCTTAGAGGTGGGCTGCGGAGAAAGGAAAAGCCCAATTCTCTGCATGTCTACTCAATATTAGGTCCCTTTCTAGTCCCTGAGGCTTACTCCCAGGTAAGAGTGGATAGGATTGCAGCCTTAGATCCCAATTCTAGGCATTACTTGGAAGTAAGCCCCATTTGGAGCTCACTCTCATGTAGGTGTGGATGAGATTGCAGCCTCAGAGCCCAATCCTAGGAATGTCAACTCAGAAGTAAGTCCCATTAGAGTCAACACAGCTTACTCACATGTAAGTGCGGACAGGACTGCAGCCTTGGAACCTAATCCTATTTATGTCTACTCAGAAGTAAGTCCCATTATAGTCAATGGGACTCTCACATAAAAATGGATAGGACTGCAGTCCCAAAATCCAATCCCAGAAATTTCTACTCAGAAGTAAGTCCCATTACAGTCAATGGAACTTAAATTGAAGCCTCAGAACCCAATCCTATGCATCTCTACTCTGGAGTAATACCCATTCTAGTCAATAGAACTGCAACCTTGCAGCTCAATCCTAGACATGTCTACTCAGATGTCCCATTATAGTCAATGGGGCTTACTCAAGTAAAAGTGGATAGAACTGCAGCCTTGAATTCCAAACCTAGGCTTGTCCTACTCAGAAGTAAGTCCTATTATAGTCAATGGAGCTTACTCTCAAGTAAAAGTGGATAGAACTGCAGCCTTGAATTCCAAACCTAGGCTTGTCCTACTCAGGAGTAAGCCCCATTACAGTCAATGGAGCTTACTCCCAGGTAAGTGTGAACAGAAGGAGCCCAGTCCTAGGTATGTCTACTCGTGAGTAAGTCCCTCTGCAGCCTGCGGGGCTTCCTCCCAGCCCTTCCCGTCCCTGCGTGCCTACCTCGGGGTCCACCTCTTGCTCGGCGGAGGCCCTCAGGAGGAGGAGAAGGAGGAGCAGCGCCGGGGGCTGCATCCAGCGCCGGCCCCCCATGCTCCCCGGTGAGGGGCTCGGTGGAGGGTCCCGGGGCTCCCTCTCCTGCGAGGCCGCTCTCTAGGCGTCCCTCGCCCGCCGCTGGGCCATTGTCTGGAGGGCGCAGCTCCGGCCTCTGAGCCCCGCTCGCCTCGCCCGGTCTGCTCGGCTGCCCCTCAGGCCGGCTGAGGAGAGGCTGAGGCAGCGCTGCCCGCCCCGTCCTCGCTCCTGGGCTGGGCCTCCGCGGTGGGCGGCTTCTCCACAGCCACCGCCGCCTGCTGGACGGACCCCGCAGCCCTGGAGCCCTTGCTAGGGTGTCTACTCAGGAGTAAGCCCATTAGAGGCCATGAGGCTTACTCCCAGGCAGAATTGCAGCCTTAGTGCCCAATCCTACATGTCCTACTCAGGAGTAAGCCCTATTAGAGACAATGGTGCTTACTCTCAGGAAAGTGTGGTCAGAATTGAGGCCTTAGTGCCTAAGCCTACATGTCCTACTCAGGAGTAAGTCCTATTAGAGACAACGGTGCTTACTCTCAGGAAAGTGTGGTCAGAATTGAGGCCTTAGTACCCAAGACTATATGTCCTACTCAGGAGTAAGTCCTATTAGAGACAACGGTGCTTACTCTCAGGAAAGTGTGGTCAGAATTGAGGCCTTAGTGCCTAAGACTACATGTCCTACTCAGGAGGAAGCCCCACTAGAGGCAATGAGGCTTACTCTCAGGAAAGTGTGGACAGAATTGAGGCCTTAGTGCCCAAGCTTACATGTCCTACTCAAGAGTTTGCCTCATTAGAGTCAATGAGGCTTACTCCCAGGAAAATGAGGTCAGAATTGAGGCATTAGTGCTGAATCCTACATGTCCTATTCAGAAGTCCCATTACAGTCAATGGAGCTTACTCTGAGGAAGGTTTGGACAGAACTGCAGCTTTAGTGCCCAACCCTACATGTCCTACTCAGAAGTAAACCCCATTAGCATCAATGGTGCAGCCCTAGGTACCTTTACTCAGAAGGAAGCTCCCATAGTCCAGTGTGGGGCACATTCCTGAGAAGACATGTCTGGAATGGGAGCCACGGCTGATACAGAGTCTACACCAGGAGTGTCAAATGTGTTTCATACAAAAGGCAGAAGTTAGCATTAATGGTGTTTCCTGAGGGCCGGAGTCCAATCTTATGCATGTCTACTCAGAAGTAAGTTCCATTATAGTCAATGGGGCTTACTCTCAGGAAAGTGTGAAGAAGTTCTCTGGCAACCTGTTTCCATAGTCCAGAGGTGCTCCCAGCAGCAACTGAGAGCTGTGAGGTGGTGCCAAAGTCAACAAATTGTTATTGCTTTCTGCACCTAGGCGTTGTCCTATAGGTAACTACCCCTACAATCCAGAGTAACTATAGGAGCATGCAAGAGACATTATGTGCACCCGTAGTTACTGCACCACCTAGTGAAAACTTATGGGAAATTCATACTTTAATCCAGAGCAAATTGTTCTTACACTGGAGCAAGGACTCCCCGTAGTTACTCTGGATTGCGCCCTACATTACCCTGAAGTCAATGAGAATTTTTTCCTCCACACAAATATATTTAGTATACACGTGATGCATACACAGCTTTTAAGAGCTGGACAGCAAAACAACATAAAATGAAATTATTATGTGAAGAGTTGAAAGTGAGGACTCTTGCAGGTGAACATTACACTCCCCTCTGACTCCTGGCTTTTTGTTTGCTTAATGTGAAACTTGGCCTGAACTTTGTCCCTGCTGCGACAGATAGGATGGAGGCACTGCCAGCACTTGCATGCTCAGTGCCCGAGGAAATGTTTATTTCTGATCATTCTCCTCTTATACTGTATGCTACTTATGTTGCCTCTGGTCTGTGTCCAATCGCCCATTGGTGCTCTGGTTCCCAATTGAAAAATACAGCAGCCCTAATATCTGAGCATGCAAGAAGAGCACTGCAGGATCGGTCCAAGAAGATTCCATTCAGTCCAATGTCCTGGCTTTAGGAAAGCCATAGGCCGTGCCTGAAAGCAGCAGCTTCTTTGCCACACAACCCCTCAGTGGCATCAATATGGGTTCAGATGAGGTTGACCGCAGATGACACTTAGTGGTGTAGCAAGAGGGGGCAGAGCAGTCAATCTTGGAGGGAGCCTCACCCCTTTGCAGCCTTTCCAGGCAGAGGAAAGCAAGATGGAGCTGTATGGCTCATAATCATAACTGTATGGCTCTGTTTTGCTCCCCTCTGTCTGGAAAGGCTGTAAAGAGGTGAGGCTCCCTCAAGACTGCTCTGCTACTCCACCAGTGACACCATGAGGAAGTCGATTCCGAAGAAGAATGATAGACCAAGTATACTGGAGGGGTAGACTGAACTCTGCAGTGAGGAAACCTGGTAGACCTGGCTTCAGGGACTTTTCTGGCCATGGCTATCTTTCTTCACCCTATTTTGTCTCTCTCTCCTCCACACTGGGTAATACCAACTCTAGTGAAAACACTCCCTCTCTTGCCCACCATGTTTTGTTGTTTGTTTCCTCCTGATACCTCCATCTTCCATAGCTCATAGAAGCTGCTAAGCCTGCTCTGGCCTCATCAGGCTGTTATGTCCTTTTGCCAGTTTTCTTGTAATTCACCCATATATTTACCTGAAACCCCCCCCCCTTCTATGCATTGCCAGCTGTGTCCAGTTCTTGGCGTCGCATTTTAACAAGGAGACAACCAAGGGAGAGCAAGTTCAGAGGACAGTGAAGATGGTCTGGGGTCTAGAGAATGAGTCCTACAAGGCAAGGATAGAAAACTTATGTTTAGTCTGGAGAACAGTGAGTGGTAACATGGATGTGCTTTTCAAAGGGCTGAAGGACAACCTGAAGGGCTGTCACATGGATGCCCACCCTCTCCACAACCAGCACAATTCACCTATCTTCTCATTCCCGTGGTGGTGTGGGAGGCTGGCACATGTCCCCCCTTCCAGGAATGACACAGAAGTACGTTCTGCAACACCTCCAGGCCAGCACAGGCCATGTACTGGTCTAACTGGTATAGGATTGCAGCCATACATGCACACACATCCTCCAAGCCAGTGTGTATAACAGACTATTCTTCTTAAATGACCTTTGCATGTTCACCCGGATAATGGTAAGTGAGCAGCAATCCTGTTGCAGTGGCAATGGCTTGGAGATGAAGTCCTGAACATTGCCTGGATGAGAGCCTCACATAACTTGCCCTGAGCATGAACAAAGGAAGAAGACGACACAAAGAAAACAATCTGTTTCTGGCGTTTCCTTCCTCTGTAACTCAAACAGAGAATCTACATTGACTTGAGTGCACATTTGATCTGAAACAGGCTCTTTCCTCCTGCTTCCTGTCCTGCATCCACAAGGGAAGCACTCAAGACAAGAATCTGTTCGTAGCTTTACTTTAAGGACGCAAAGACGTAATCCACTCTCCAGTGCAACGTGAACATAGAGATATAAGACTTGGTTATTTCTGCTGCCAACAGCCTAACACAGCTACTTTCTTGAGATAAAAGCAACAGGATTCAAAGGAGATGCAACAGATTTATACTTTTGCAGAGCCATAAAAATATAGAAATACTCATTCTGAGAAAAGGGTACAAGAAAAGAGGTACAGTACTTTGGTGAATGCCTCATTCCACATCCAAGAATAAGGTCCACAGGATGAGGTGGTCACAGGGACTTTCCACTGTGCAGGTAAACCAGGTGAAAATGAGGTCCACTATCAGGGGTCCTCCAAGGAACATTTGAAATGGCAGTCTTTTGAGAAGGCTGGAAATTACCTGCTGATAATCTAGATAGGCTGGAGCAACACAGAACCCTAATGTGGGGTATTAGGTGGTAGGGAAGCAGCTTTAGCTCCAGCTGTCTCCTTTCAAACCATCAAGAAAGCAAATTCTTGTGACTTTAGATCAGGGGTCTCCAAGCATTTCGGCCAAAGGGCCAAATCAAATATCTGGCACGTTGTTGAGGGCCGAAAAATTTAAATATAAAATTTAAATTACATTACAGATGGAATTCTAATTCTGAGGACTTCAGAACACCTTCTAATGCAAACAGAGCACATATCTGGTGCTCTTCTCAGAACCACTGAGAAGTTCTCAGTGGATCAGAGGCTGGTTGAGGGCCAGTTAGAGGCGTGCCTGGGCTGCGGTTTGGAGACCCCTGCTTTAGAGGAAGAATAATGGATTCCTACTTGCTTTCCCATCACTGTTTTTAGCTGATATAGCAATCTGATCACCAAGAGACTCCCTGGCCTTGACCACAAAGCAGTCTTTTGGAATCTTTTGCAGGGCATCTTTGTAAGACCTTTATAAGGGTCTTTCATTCTTCTGATGAGGCTTGCCACAAAATGAAGTTCTGAAATGGATCGAGGAGTTTCCACTCAGTTCCTCCCCTGCACACCCATTCATTCCCCAGGATAGAGTGATATTCTTGCTGATCTCAAAGATTTCATCGACAAGGAAGCTGTTTTCCAGGGGACACCTGCACTCCAAACACCTTCAGAGAATCCCAATAGTTGTGACATCCTCATAGGCAAAACAATGTGGAGTGTTCAGCTCAAAGGAGATGGCAAATCCTGTTGTGGAGCCAAGATGGTACTTCTGAACTTTCAGGTGAATCCAGTCATTCCTCCCTACCCATGACTAGGTGCCGGTTTGCTGCTGTCTGAGAAGCTTCTACCGCAGAGGGAAAGAGAAGATCTTCTTGCCTGACTTGCACCGGACTTCAGCCAGATGCATGCGCAGGAGTTGTGAGGAGTCCTCAAAACTATCCACAATTTCCTAGAAAAGCCCAAAGAAAGGAGAGTGAATCTGTGTAGATAGCAGGGAATTTAAGGGAAGACTTGTGATGATTACATGTTTGCTTGGATGATACATCTGGCTAAGCCAATGGGAAGCAGTCTGTGGTACACACATCTCTTCCCCAACCAGTGCATCGCCCATAGTGTGATGGGTGGGGAATAGCTTGAAGCAGAATGGTATAGTGGTTAGGGCATTGGACAGAGACCTGGAAAATCCAGAGTCAAATCCCTGAAACTTAAAAGTCCCGAAACTTCCTGGGTCACCTTGGGGCAGTCACTCACTCTCAGTCTTACTTATCTCACAGGGTTGTTGTGAGAACAAAAGGATTAAAGCTATGTAACCTAAATTGGTTAGGATTTCACCCTCAAGCTTGTTACCTGCAGCTCTTGAAGACACCGGCCCTCAAGCTCTTTAGACTGGTTTCCAACACACCACGCAATGCTGAGATGAAATGAAGGATCCTGTGCAAAGACAGGAAGATTCAGAAGTCAAGAAACATGGAGGTTGCATCAAGACAGGCACCATAACTCTAGAGACCAAGAATTCCCAATTTTGGTGAGGGAGGGGTAGAACAGGCACAAAATGGCTGCAAAAGGGAGGGCACACACCTTCCTGCCACCCTTCACTCTTGGCTTAGCATCACCCACCCTGCCTGGCATGCTGCTCTTTGCTTCGTTCTGCATTTTGAGAGGAGAAGAGAAAAAGAGGGTGGACAAAAAGGGCAAGAAACACTCTACCTTTTATTCTCTTCTGCTCTCCAACTTGCCTACAGCACAATCCTATGCATGTTTACCCATAAGTCTCATTGTGTTCAACTGGACATGCAGAGGAAATTGTGCATAGGATTGCGACCACAGTCTATGCATGTGCAAAAGGGCTTTCTGAACGCTGACACTAAGACATGAATTTCCTTGCCCCATAAGGCCAATCTCATCCTCTTTCGATTGGTCTCTTGCTGTTGGAGACAGACCTTTTCATCTCAGGACTTCTTTTGGCTCATGTGGCTTTCTTTCCCCCTGATCGTGTGTGGTTGCCTTTGTTTTAAAAATGTTTTATTTAATGAGTTGCCTTTATGAGGTTAGCCACCATGAATGGTTTATTTGAAGTGGAAAGATGGAATAAAATTTCTGAATATAAAATGGGACATAAATATAAAATAAGTTGATGCCTCTTATTGATCTTGCTAGAGCAAGTCGAAGATACTTGAGGGCCCAGGCCAGGTCAGCAGATCTCTGTAGTAAGGTAACAAAATTGCTGCCAGTTCTTACACATGTGAAGAAGGCACTGAAGAGGCCACAGAGATAATTAACTGAATGACTCCCAGGGTGCTGAAGGATATGTGACCTTAAGGACGGTCTCTGTAACTTTTGAGAATAAGAGAAGGTATAAAGTGCCTGAGGACTAGAGACGTGCAACTATCACCCCAGCCTTAAGAAAGAACCATGATTTAACTTTCTGTTTAATACACAGCTAGCATTCCTAGCATCAAAGCCTTTGGCAGACTTAGGGCGCAATTCTAACTAATTTAGGTCGGTCTAAATCAGCCGGCATATCACCCCATGGTAGTATGGCAAGGTTGGCATATGCCTGTGCACTGGACAACTCCCCCACCCCAGAGCAGGGCAGAAGTGACAATCCCAGGTCAGCACAGGACTTATGCTGGGACTTATGCAGGCCTAAGTGGAGTTTAGGATTGCAACCTTAGTTCCTCCTCCCATCCTATTTTGCTCCAGTCTACCTGAAAAAAGATGTAATGTGCAAAACCTCACCTTGTAAAACAGGGGCAGATTATACTCCTCCATCACTTTGTCCACTTCAGAAACCAACTCTAAGAGCTGTGAATGTCCAGAAGAGACCTCCAAGCCAATAAAAGTCCTGCAGGAAGAGTTTGATGGAGAATCTTAGGGCAACCTTGCAGAGATATGCTTACTTCTGGGATAATTTGCCTGTTCTGTCCCTCTGTGCATGTTGCTCCAAGGTCCAGGCAAACTTCCTTCACACAGTTAGTGAATCTAACCAGGAAGTAAGGGAAGGGAGCAGGCCATGTAGGGGTGCACCTTCAGTATTTACAGGTGATAAACCAGGAACAAAAGGCGAATGATGACACAAGATTTTAGTTCTTTAACATATAAAATAAAGTTATATAATAACCTTGTAAAAATGCACATATCATTGTTGCACATACAGTGGTATCGTGCTTAACAAGTGCCTCGCTTAACAAGCGCTTCACATAACAAGTAAAAATTTCCAAGATATCTTGCTTCACATAACAAGTTCCGCTTCACTTAACAAGCAAGCGCACTATGGGCACACGTGCTATGAAGCCCTGACACTCCGCATGGAGGCTCTTTAAAAGAGCTGCCAGCTGGTACTGCTGCCTCTAACTGCCCCCAACTTGGGGGCAGTTGCCTGAAGGTGCCAGAGGCAGCTGCCCCTAACTGCCCCCAAGTCCCCCACTGACCACCTTGAACCTCCAGCAGCAGCCCAGGTAAGCCTCCCAGGAAAGTGTCTTTGATTGCAGTCTCCTAACTATGTCTACTTAGAGGTAAGCCCCATTGTGTTAAATGGGGCTTACTCCCAGGAAAGTGTCTTTGATTGCAGCCTCTTAACCATGACTATCCAGAAGTAAGCCACATTGTGTTAAATGGGGCTTACTCCCAGGAAAGTATCTTTAGGATTGCAGCCTAAGTAGACTTCATAGGATCATGCACACTGAAAGCATGTTTTGAATTCAATTCCAGTGTTTTGTCATCATTTTTACATCCAGTTAATATTTTTATATGAATATTTTGGGGGTTGTGGAACCAATCGTCTGAGTTTCCATTATTTCCTATGGGAAAATCCGCTTCACTTAAAGAGCATTTCACTTAAAGAGCATGCCTCCGGAATGAATTAAGCTCTTTATGTGAGGCACCGCTGTATCAGTTATTCCTGGAGACTTGCATTCATCAAAGGGCAGCAACTGCAATCCTATACACTAGCAATTGTCAAACTCGCAACTGCTGTGCTCTGCAAAACGAATCCATTTGGACCAGAGCTTACTGTTTTGCATGACTGCCATGTAGATCTGAGCAAGCTGCATTGTTGCCTGGCATCTCAGAAGCCTGTGCAGCATGACATGGGCAAGCGCAACTGCCCATGATGTCCCTGTGTCCAGATCTACATGGCAGTTATGTGGTGTGGAGGCCACATGAGAGTGGAAGCCACTCATGGGAGTGGAGGGCTTTTCCCAAATCCTAGATCCTGCTACCCTAGGCTGGAGTTTGGGTTTAGTTCCCATTGAACAAACTGGGACTTCTGAACATCGTGTTAAGTAAAGCAGGCCTCCGTCAGTCTTGAAAGACTATGGTATCATGCTCGGCGCTGCATATACCCAAGCAGCAAATCCCCCCTCTCCACGCCACTGAATTAATCCAATGGAAAGGCAGAGCCAATACGATTGGATCCAGTTGGCGTCACAGAGCTGGGCTAAGGACAGGAGCTCACCCTCTCTTGTGGGGCCGACCTGGGTCTTGAACCCTGGCCTGCTGGTTAACAGGCACAGTGACTTAACCACTTGCGCCACCCACAGCCCATAACATCATGTTAGATACATATAATTTCCAATTGTTCACCTAGAACAGGAACATCCAGTTTATATACTATTAGGGATAGCGGGCAATCCCACAGAAGTGTACTGCACAACAGTATTGGGATGTTTAATGCATGCTCTCTAGTCAGGGTGACCAGATTATTCCTGAACCCCAGAGCCAAAATTCCTGAACCCCAGGGCCAAAATTCCTAATCCCACGCCAAAATTCCTACCCGCTTTAAAAAATTGCCAAAAAGTGTAATTTTTTTGTTTTTTGGTTTTAATACCATACCTTTTGATAGGAAGGAGATATCTCAAAACTAATTTTTGCATTAGATTCTGCTCTTCAATACGAATCCAACGACATATGGCATGATGGGGTACTGTGCACTATCGCGAAGTTTCAAAATGAAGCCAAAATGTAGGACAATGAAACCAAAATGTAGGATACCCGGACAGGAGGCTAAAAATCCAGACAAATCCGGGTTTTTCTGGTCATATGGTCACCCTATCTCTAGTGAGTTGCCAAAAGTTAATTCAAAATGTGCTAGGAGCCACTGGAATGCTCTGCTCATGTTTGGAACAAACTATTCCTTCCTAAAAGACTGGCTGTAGAGACAGTTGGCTGAAGCTGCTACTGAAAAGCACAACACATAACTTGAGAATCAAATACGGTAAGTTTCAAGGAATTTGAGCTCGGTTTATTAAGTTCTGAAAATGCATATGAATTTGAAAGAGGTGGACAATATTTTCAGTAAGTAAGAGAGTTGGAAAAATTGTATACAATTCCTACAATTTTAAAAAAATTGTATACGGTAATCTATAAACTATAAACACTAATTATGTGTTTATAATTAATTATAAATTATAATTTATAATAACTAGATTTCTCATCTCAATAAGAATGAGGCTACCCCTTCAAATTAAAAGATAAAGGGTGCAGTCCTAAGAAATTTAGGCTGGCCTAACTCACCTGGCCTATCTTTCTGTGATGGTGTGGGGAGGTCAGTGTATGCCTGTGCATTGGCCTAACCTGCCCAAGAGTGGGGCAGAAATGCCTTACGGCAATTTTGTGACACCTCCAGGTCAGCAGTGAACTTAAGCTGGGACTTAGGCCAGCCTAAATGGAGCTTTGGGTTGCAACCAAACTTTCTTGAGGGAATGATTAATGGCTAAAAAATTGCCTTCTTACCATGAGAATGTGGCACACAGACAATGAATCAACCTCTCTTTCTAGGGCCTGCTTATGACAGAATGGAAAGCTATTGGGAAGTGATAATTACTTTTCGTTCTATCTTTGATCCAAGCAGAAGGAAGACATCTGCCTCCAAGCTGAAAGGAAGCTGATTTAAGCCCAAAGAGGGATTGATTGATTGCCTGGGTGCCGCATTCCCATGGTAAGCAATTGCTTTTGTATAATGTGAAAATTGGCATCCATGGAGGAACCTTGCAGATGCCAAGAATCAGCCTGTATTGGTTTTCTTTTGTATTAATAAAATGAATTATAATCATATATTATTATTATTATTATAAATTGAAAGCAGGCTGCACACAAGTTGTCCCTTGCCCAGACAACAGCCATGGCAGTTCACCTCCCACATCATTCTCAAAGATCAAGGGAAGAACCAATGATGTGACATACAGCAGAACTGGAACTCAGCAGCAGTGCTCTTCTAGAGTTGTGGTCTCCAGACATTTTGGCCAAAGGGCCACATCAAATAGCTGGCTTGTTGTCAAGGGTAAAAAAAATTAAATATAATTTAAATATATTAGAAATGGTATTTGAAAGAATGGGCTCAAATTTCCAGGATTTCTCCAAGTACCAACTCATATTCCATTGAACTTCCATTCCCTTACTCCACATGCAACTAACCTATATGTACAGGAGTCAATATTTCAGAACCAGCACATCACAGAAAAAAACTAGAGAATGTTCTGAGGCCGGGGTGGCCTTCCAAAGGCCTTCTAAGGGCATAAAAGTTTACTTCCAGGTAAACTCTTCACCAAAATCAATGATACATCACTACAGCAGATTCAGTGAAACCAGCTACTAAACAGAATACAATGCAGACACATGAGGGACATTTAGAAGATAACAGCCAGGATACATTGCTGCCCACTGACCTGTGAACAAGTTTGAAATGCACAGAAGTGCTCACCTACCTAGTTTTGGGCTGATTGGTGTAAATCTTAACTTGGTCTGCTCTACAGATGAACCTGAAACAAAGAAGAAAGCCTGTATGATGTGGAAAGCTGAGGAGGAGATGTTTGGCAAGTAAAGAGGAAAACAACCTGTCTCTGTTTCAAAGGCTGTAAGCCGCTGCTACTCTTCTGTGCCAGGGGAAGCTCCCTTCAATTCAGTAACATCACTAGAGGAGGATCTGGGGAGTTCTGGGCACCATCCTCAGGGTAGAGACACATTGGGGGGGGTGACCAAAATTGCTAAAATTGTTTGGAACAAAACAAGTCATATACTGTTGGATGTGTATTTTCCAGAAGAATCCAATGCATCAGCTACAACATGGGGGAGCTGCAACATTGGGGAGGGCAATTTTGGCCTTTAGAGTAGCTGAGGCTGAAAGAGCCAAAAAAAAAAATGCATGGAGCCTCTATGGAAAGTGAAACTGAGCTATATCATACCTTGCAGGTAGGCAAATGTGCCATACGGCTGCGTAAGCTACACAGCTGCGTTTACTCAGAAGGAAGCAAACGTGCCTTGGCTCATGTTCAGGTCAGGCACAGAGGAATGCAATGCCATCAGAATAGTCCCAATCCAGTGAAAGTGGGCTCAACAAGTGCGCCAGAAGGCAACCTCACCCCTTCCCAAAAAAGAATAAAACAGAGACTTAATTGGTAAAGTGATTTTTAAATATGAAAATATTAATTTATATCTACTTAATTGTATTAACTGATGAAAATAATTTTGATGTATTGGGGTGTCAAAAGATTCGTGGGCATTTGTGGCCAAACGACCTAGCTACACCACTGCTTCAACAGAAGATATTGAGTGCCAGTCAGAACTGGGGAGGCACCAGGTTGACATGAAGGATTCCACCAGGGAATGTAGCATGATGATAAAACTTTACCTGTGGAAGGAGGTAAGATGTTCCTTGAGAGACTGGACAAAGGGATTTATCCAATGATGGCGCAGGACCACACTTTCTGAGAGGCTGATGTGGAATTCCGTCATGGCTGTCAGTGATGTTACATACGTACGAGCATGCAAGAGGAGGAGTTGCAGCAAATCCAGAAAGTCCTCTGGAGCATCATCTGCAGAGAAATTTAGAATGGCAGAGAAAGTTAGAATGGCAACCTGTCAGAAGAGGACTGGAAAACCCAATGTTTCTCACTGCTGGAACCTTTCTGCAAAATGGAATTATACAGGGTACAGGCTCTTTTTACACCTTTCAGTTATACCCAGGACGCATTCATTCAACAAATGCTCCACTCTTTCAACCTCAACCTGCTGGACAAAAGGCTAAAATTGTCTTCCCTGATATTGATTTGCATGTGAGATGGTGATAAAACTGTTTTTGGCATGACTTTCTTCAGTAAATAATCACCAATCAAATACATAAGATATTCTATGCCCACATATGTCTTTGTTCACATGCAATTTGTTATGTATTTTTATGATTTTTCAAGTGATATTTATATCCTTTTTGGTGGCCTTTTTGCATTTGCAAACTGAACAATACTGGGTTCCATTTTTCAACGGTTTTCTCTTTTGGCGGTGCTCTACTCCCCAACCCATCAAATAAGGGGGGATGCCTGTAGATGTGCAACTAGAACAACATATGGCTATTTGTCCACAAAAAGTATTCACTGGAAGCCTTTTACATTCCAACAGCATCCACAGCTGTTTGTCATCCACCCCAGTTTGAGCACAGGGGAAACAAAATATGAGCCACACACTCATCACCTCTGGACAGAAGAATGCTCTATTATGCTCTGCCCTGGCCTGGCCAGATGCCACAGAACATCATACTCTTTGAGAAAGCTACTTCTGCACACATTGAGAGCCTAGCAGCAAACCCAACAAGGTATTCAACTCAACCACCCACCTTGAACCAATGTCAAGGGGCTAATTCCTCCCAATTCTATCTGATATAGTTGTCCGGTCGTACAAGGTACATGAAACTAACCTTGGCATCCATCAAGCTTGAAAGACTATGTGGTATTGTGCTCAATGCTGCATGCAAAGGACAAAGGCCTAGGTAGATTGATATGGAGGATAAGCTGTTACCCAAGCAGCAAATCCCTCCTCTCCACGCCACTGAAGTAGTCCAATGGAATGGCAGAGCTGATACGATAGGTTCCAGCTGCATTGCAGAGCTGGGCTAAGGACAGGAGCTCACCCTGTCAAATGGGGAGCCGGCTCTCAAACCCTGGCCTTCTGGTTAACAGGCACAGTATCTTAACCACTTGCGCCACCCACAGCCCTATAGGTACATGAAGCACTTTGAAAACTCTATGACATGCATAGAATGCAACCTGCAAAAGATTTCTCTTGTGGGTTCGTCTCAGAGAAAGGGAAGAAAGATAGAGGGGGGCTCTCTTTTCCTTTCTCTGTTCAGAAAAGCATGTGTACGGTGGGAGGGGAAGACACTCACAAGGGATGTAGACATGAGTCGCCCAGTTGCCTCGTTCGTGGGGGAAGGTTCGCACACGTTCCCCATGCTTGTTGCTGTCATCCACCACCACCTCCTCCTTATCTTTGAACATATTGAGTACACTGTCTGGCATAGGAAGGCGAGACGCTGTTATCCTGCAAGAGAATAGTATACTTTATTTGTATCCTGCCTTTTTCCTAAAGAAGAAAATGTATAGCAAAGTGATGAGATTCCTCTGTCCTCTTGGTAGTCTTTGGATAGTCAAAAAGGGCTGTGGGTGGCGCAAGTGGTTAAGACTGTGTGCCTGTTAATGAGCAGGCCAGGGTTCGAGACCCGGGTCCCCACAAGACAGGGTGAGCTCCTGTCTTTAGCCCAGCTCTGCAACGCAGCTGGAACCAATTGTATTGGCTCTGCCATTCCACTGAACTATTTCAGTGGCCTGGAGAGGGGGGATTTGCTGCTTGGGTAACAGCCTAACCCCCATATCGATCTACCCAGGCCTTCATGCTTCTCATGC
Organism: Cryptoblepharus egeriae; assembly: GCA_030015325.1. NCBI lineage: Eukaryota > Metazoa > Chordata > Lepidosauria > Squamata > Scincidae > Cryptoblepharus > Cryptoblepharus egeriae. The sequence goes on along the minus strand of JAREYC010000010.1, from coordinate 18,272,599 downwards.
AGCATTGAGCACAATACCATAGTCTTTCAAGGCTGATGAATGCCAATACTTTATACTTGGTAGGCTGAGAAAGAGATATAGATCAGCCCACCTGTGGCTGGTGAATGCCAGCGAGGGCTGCAGGTTCAGTACTTGGCCACTGGGCTATATACAATTGGGCTGCAAGGCTGAAATTCCAACCTCACTGGTGAGTAAACCCCTCTGACCCTAATGGGACTTACTTCTGAGTAGACAGGCATAGAACTGGGCTGCAGAGCTGCAGTTCTGTACCATAGGGAGGGGAGGCAATATGGGTGTTGTTGGCCCCCTCTGAGCCAGCAGTCTGCCCCTCCTAGCATTTTTCATTTGTCTTGGTTTTTTTAAGTCTCTCATCCTTCAAATGGATGTCCTCAATTTTGGTTTTTGTTCCTTTAGCATTCATCCCTCTCTGCAGCAGTCTGTTCCAATCAGGTCAGGTCAAGGCCAAGGGGGAATCAGCAATCCCCTTTTGCATTATAAGGGAAGCAGAGGGACTAAGCCTGCTGGCAGCTCAGTCTTTCCAAGGAAGGACAAGGAAGATCATGCCAAGCTCACTTCAGGGTCCTAGAGCTTGCTCCTCATCTCTGGTCTTCTGGCATAAGTTGACACAAGTTAGATAATATTCTATTCTGGATCATGCAAATAAATTATTACAAAGTTATTGATGGGGTGGAGTGGGGCAGGGAGAAATGTTTCTCTTTTGGGGAAACCCTCGATAGGTTTCTGAATTCAGATATAGTGTTTTTAAACTAGTGAAATGTACCCGCTTTGAGGGAGTAAAATATGCAGTGGTGCCTCACGTAACAAGTTTAATTCATTCTGGAAACATGCTTGTTACATGAAACGCTCTTTATGTGAAGCGGATTTTCTCATAGGAAATAATGGAAACTCAGACGATTGGTTCCAGAACCCAAAAAATATTCCTATAAAAATATTAACTGTATGTTAAAATAATGACAAAACACTGTAAATGAATTCAAAACATGCATTCAATGTGCATGATCCTATAAAATCTATTTAAGCTGCAATCCTAAAGACACTTTCCTGGGAGTAGAACCCATTTAACACAATGGGGCTTATTTTTGAGTAGACATGCTTAGAAGGCTGCAATCCTAAAGGCACTTTTCTGGTAGACATGGTTAGGAGCTGCATGGAGGATAGGGGGCTTACCTGGGCTGCTGCTGGAGGCTGGAGGCCGGTGGGGGCACTTGGGGGCAGTTAGGGGCAGCTGCCTCTGGCGCCCCCAAGCAACTGCCCCCAAGTTGGGGCAGTTAGAGGCAGCAGCACGCTGGCTGGCAGCATACGTGCTCCACAGGCTCCACATGGAGCATCAGCATGGAGCAACTTGGGAGTAGTTGCCTGGGACTTGTTAAGTGAAGTTGGCTTGTTAAGTGGAGCACATGCCCAATGGGAATTTGTACTTGTTATGTGAATCACTCTTTATGTGGGGCACTTGTTATGCGAGGTACCCCTGTACAGCAGTATAGATACTTAGCATAATTGCATTCCCTGAAACAACCGTCCCCAGCCCCACTTCTACAATCCTGTCCACGGTCCTGCTGCAGTTCAAGCCATACCTGAGAGTAAGCCCTGTTGACTCAGTCAACGTAACCCCCAAAGTAACTAATGGGACGTAACCCCCAAATCCAGAGTAACTACTGGAGCACGTAAGAGACTTTACGTGCACCAGTAGTTACTGCACCACCTAGTGAAAACTTATGGGAAATTCATATTGGAATCCAGAGTAAGACTGCAATCCTAAAAACACTTTCCTGCGAGTAAGACCCATTGAACACAATGGGGATAACTTTTGAGTAGACATGGTTAGGATTGTACTCTAAGTTGTTCTTACACAGGAGCAAGGACTCCCTGTAGTTACTCTGGATTTTGCCCTTAGGCTGCAATCTTAAATCTAACCATGGGAATCTTTCACACTTGGTTTCACACTTTCTTGGGAGTAAGACCCATTGAACACAATGGGGCTTACTTCTGAGTAGACATGGTAAGGATTGCACTGCCTTTTCTGAATAGACATGCACAGAATTGGGCTACAAGGCTGAAATTCCAGCCTTACTGGGGAGTAAGCCCCATTGACTCTAATGGGATTTACTTCTGAATAGGCATGCACAGAATTTGGCTGCAATACCTACATTACTGGAGACTAAGCCCCATTGACTCTAAAAAGTTACTTCTGAATAGACCTGGACAGAAATGGCTGTAAGAGTTGGTTGGCTGCAAGTCTGCAGTTCCAGACTTACTGGGGAGTAAGCCCCATTGACTCTAATGGGATTTACTTCTGAGTAGACATGCACAGAATTTGGCTGCAATTCCTGCCTTACTGGAGAGCAAACCCCGCCAACTCTAAAAAAGAATAACTTCTGTGTGGGGATGGACAGAAATGGCTGCAAGAATTGGTGGGTTGCAGAATTGGTTGCAAGGCGGCAGTTCCAGCTTTACTGGGGAGTAAACTCCATTGACTCTAATGGGACTTACTTCTGAGTAGACATGCACAGAATTGGCAGCAAGAATTGGTGTCAATGCTGCAGGGGTCATGCTTTACCTGCGAGTAAGCCCCATTGACTCTAATGGGGCTTACTTCTGAGTAGACCTGCCTAGAGGAGCTCCCGGTTCCCCTGCACCTCTCTAAGGTCCCTGTGTGGCCAGTGCTCCTGGGGCGAGTGTGCTGCTGCTGGCGCTGCTCACCTAGAGGGCTCTTCCCTGCGCTCCTCCTCCTCCTCTGAACTGGAGCTGCTGCTGTAGCCCACCAGACCCGCCCCACTCATGGCCCTGCAGGGAGGGCAGGGGAGGGAAAGAGAGGCTTCCTGGGGTCCTGCTCCTGCTGCTCCTCCTCCTCCTTCCCCGCCCCGGAACAGGCAGGCAGGAGAGCCAGCCAAGCAGCTTCCTCTTCCCAGCAGAGGACACGTCCTCTTTAGCCTTGTGTCCTGGGAAAAAAAATCTTCACTGTCCTCCTTTTACTTGTGACCAGGCACCATGTAGCCTTCTTGTAATCCATAAATCAAGGCTGCAATCCTAAAGACCCTTTCCTGGGAGTAAGACCCATTGAAAACAATAGGGCTTACTTCTGAGTAGACATGGTCAGAATTCCCAGTTTCCTAAAGCCACTTTCCTAAAGACCCTTTCCTGGGAGTAAGACCAATTGAAAATAATAGGGCTAACTTCTGAGTAGACATGGTTAGATTCCCAGTTTCCTAAAGACACTTTCCTAAAGACCCTTTCCTGGGAGTAAGACCCATTGAAAACAGTAGGGCTTACTTCTGAGTAGACATGGTTAGGATTCCCAGTTTCCTAAAAACCCTTTTTCCTAAAGACCCTTTTCCTGGGGTCTTTCCTTTTCCCCATTGAAAACAATAGGGCTTACTTCTGAGTAGTAGGTTCCTTGTTAAAGTTGCTCAAAAAGACACCAGAGACTCTTTTAGTGAAAATTAGTCATCTTGGCCATAAAAGTTTTTCTTTTCTTTTTTACTGTATAGTAAATTACAGTGTTTTTTTAAATTAATATTAATATTACAGTAATTGTGATCTGCATTATATGACCGTGTTTTGAATTCGATTACAGTGTTCTGTCATCATTTTTAATATACAGTTAATATTTTTATAAGAATATTTTTTTGGGTTGTGGAACCAGTCGTCTGAGTTTCCATTATTTCCTATGGGAAAATCCGCTTTGTATAAAGAACGCTTTGTAAGACAAACATACTTCCCGAACGAATTATGTTCTTTTTACAAGGCACCACGGTATATATAGAACCACATGAAAACAACATATATCAGTGTTTTTAGCTTTTAATTTATCATGCCCTACATTTTTCTTGGGTGTCCAACATTTCGGGGGGACTTGTCCTTTTTTTTGCAGTTATGTCATATGGTCATATTGACCAGGCAAGGGGAAGCGGATCTTGCACCAGGAGACCCAGCAGGTCATGTCGACAGCAGAGCATGTCCAAGAAGCAGAGCATGTTGAAGCGCACACCAAGTGCACACTGGGCCACAGGGTGCCACTATGCACCACAGCAGAAGGTGTAAGGCTGTCATATCCAACCTTCCAGCCCCAATGCAGCCCTCACCTGCAGGGAACAAGCACTCTCTTCCCGTTGAGCAGGACTCCTTAAGGTTCCTTTCCAGAACCTCCTGTGCATTAAAAAATCAGTGTATAAAGAAAACAATGGAAAAATAGGTTTTAAGACCCACTTCCAGGACTCTTGCTCCTCCACTGCGCCTCAGGGAATAAGGCAGTGCCTCAATATCTGCAGGGGTTTGATTCTGGGACTGAAAAATTGAATGACTGCTTGCAAAACTGCCTTTCTACAACAGTACGAAAAGCAGTTTTTGAAACTGATACGCAGTGGCCGTTTGTGTTGAGTCAAACCCTTGTATTAATAAATCTGTGTATAATAAGGTTGGAATTGTATTCCCAAAAGTGCATAAGGGCCCAATCCTTTTCAATGTTTCAGTGCTGATGGTTCCATGCCAGTGGGACATACGTTTCTTCCTATTTCCTAGTGATTGCATTGTGCCTGCAGTAGCACTACAAAGAACCTGGGAGTAAACCCCATTGGCTCTCATGGGACTTACATCTGAGTAGACCTGCATAGGATTGGGCTCTGGGGGCTGTGATCCTAAGGACACTTCCCCGGGAGTAAACCCCATTGACTCTCATGGGACTTACTTCTGAGTAGACCTGCATAGGATTGGGCTCTGAGGATGTGATCCTATGGACACTTCCCCAGGAGTAAAACCCACTGACTTTAATGGGACTTACTTCTGAGTAGACCTGCATAGGATTGGGCTCTGGGGCTGTGATCCTAAGAACACTTCCCTGGGAGTAAACCCCATTGACTCTCATAGGACTTACTTCTGAGTAGACCTGCATAGGATTGGGCTCGGGCTGTAATCCTAAGGACACTTACTCGGGAGTAAACCCCACTGACTCTCATGGGACTTACTTCTGAGTAGACATGAGCTGGAAGAGTGTGCAGCAGTGCAGCGCCCTCCCCCCCACGCAGTCCCCCCGCGGTCCGGCAGAGGGCGGCCCCAATCCCTGGACTCCTCGTCGCGGGCACCGCCCCTTCGCTCTTCCTCCTCCCCCCCCTTCAGGCGTCTGCGCTGCTCCTCCTCTCCTGGTTGGTTGCTACGCGAGGCCGAGGATCGGGAGGGCCGGCTAGGCCGCAGGGCGTCCACCGCGGGCTCAGGTAGGCGAAGGGCCGGGAGCGGGTGGAGGCCCCGTCGGGTGATGGGGGACCCTGGAAGGGACCTGAGGCGCCGGGCCGGAGAGCCCCCCTGAGGCCCTGGAGAAAGCGCTTCCCCTTCAGCTGCCTGGTCCTCCTCTGCTGAGGTACCATTCCATCCACTCTTACACGCGAGTAAGCCCATTGGCTGCAGTAGGACTTGATTCTGAGTAGACATGCCTGGGATGGGGCTCCTAAGGTGCAATCCCATCCACACTTACCTGGGAGTAAGCCCCATTGACTCTAATGGGATTTACTCCTGAGTAGATAGCCTAGGATTGGGCTCCAAGGCTGCAGTCCCTTCCACACTTACCTGGGAGTAAGTGACTCTAATGGGATTTACTTCTAAGAAGACAAGCCTAGGATTGGGCTCCAAGTCTACAATACTATCCATTCCTTCCTGAGTGTAAACCCCATTAACTCTAATGGGACTTAGGCTACAATCCTAACCATGTCTGCTCAGAAGTTAGCCCCATTGTGCTCAGTGGGTCTTACTCCTAGGAAAGTGTGTTGAGGATCACAGCCTTAGTTCTGAGTAGACAAGCCTAGCATTGGGCTCCAAGGCTAAAATCCTATCCACGCTTACCTGGGAGTAAGCCCCATTCACTGTAATGGGAGTAACTTGTTTCTGAGTAGACATGCATAGATTGGACTGTAGACCTGAAGTGCTATCCACACTTACCTGTGAGGAGATGCCTGTGAGCAGCCCATGGCCAGCCAAGGGCTTTGGTAAAGAAATTGTATAAGGGTATATAAGCTGCAGGCTGTATATACTGTATAAGGGTATATAGATATACATCTTATATATATAAGCTGTATAAGAAGCTGTTATGACTTGGGTAAATGGGGGGAGCGGTAACACTGTGGCCAGGTGCCCCACTGCCTGGCCTGAGTACTGGGCTGGGGCATTTCCTTTTTGAGGAAAGGTGACAGCATCTTGGGCTCTTCAGAAAGTAAGGGTACGTGATTAAGACATATAAAATTAAGGGTACATGGATACACAATTAAGACATATAAAATTTTGTGGGGGGGATGATAGAGGGTGCTCTTTCCCCTCTCACACAACACCAATACCCAGGGACATCCACTCATACTGAGTGTAAGGAGAGTTAGGACATTTCTTTACCTAGCATATGGTTATTATGTGGTACTCCTTGCTACAGGATGTGATCGTGGCAGCTGGTCTAGATGCCTTTAAAAGGGGATCAATGCACCCTCCCAGTTTTGAAAGTAGGGTACCCCAGAAGATCAGGTGTAAGGGAGGACACTGGGAATCAGACCTCTTGTTATCTTGTGTGCTTCCTAAGGCATCTGGTGGGCCACTTTGAGATCCAAGAAACTAGATGAGCTAGGCCTTTGGCTTTTCTTTTGGACCTGCAAGGCTTTTCTTATGTTCTTACAGGTCTTAACCAGCAGGCCAGGGTTTGAGACCCGGGTTGGCCCCACAAGACAGGGTGAGCTCCTGTCCTTAGCCCAGCTCTGCGACACTACGTCTCAGCTCTGCCCTTCCATTGGACTAATTCAGTGGCGTGGAGAGGGGGGATTTGCTGCTTGGGTAACAGCCTATCCTGCATAACAATCCAACCCAGGCTTTCGTGCTTCGCATGCAGTGCCGAGCATGATACCATAGCCTTTCAAGACTGACGGAGGCCTGCTTATATATTATAGGTTTTTGGGCTCCTCAAAGAAACTTTTAAAAAAATTAAAGCACAATATATAAAACTATGTGTGGTTAACCCAAAATGTGAGTGCACATCTTCTCATGGCTTATGCCAGGGGTGTTCAAACCCAAGCCTGAGGACCAGATGTGGTAAGTAAAAAACCATCACCATAGGGTCCAGATTTCCACAGTTGTTTTGCCATACTTCTACATTCTCAAGCCCTCTTTACTACCTGGTAGAATGATACAGGAGAGGGCAGTTTGGACTTCCATGCGCCTGTGGATCCCCAACAGAATGGGAGAGGTACAAGAGATCCAGCCCCACTTTTTTGTGGGAATGTCTTTGTTTCATCCCAAAGAATGATGAGTGCTGTGCAGTGTTTGCAGAGTACCGGTGACCCTTGTTACCCACTAGGGCTCCATTCCAGAACCTCCGAATTAAAAAAAATCAGTGCATAAAAATTCAATGGAAAAATAGATTTAAAGATATACTTCCAGGTTTCTTGCTCCTTCATTGAACCTAATGGAATAAGGTAGTACCTCAGTATAAGCAGGGATTTGATTCAGGAACTGAAGAATGGAATGATTTATTGCATGACTGCCTTTCTACAACAGTAGAAAAGCAGTTTTTGAAAACTATAATTTGCAGTGGCTGTTTGTGTTGAGTCAAATCCATGTATAAGTAGGTTGGACCCATAATCAGTGATGGCAAGAAAAGGCTGTGTTTGTATTTTTTAAAATAAGAAAATCAGTCTGGCTCTCTTTTGCTACTTTGTTTATTTCCTCTTTGTGCATCTGCTTTGCTTTCTTAAACCACAATTTTCATTTGCAAGACGTATCAAGAACAACCAGAAAATTATGAGCATAATTATTTGTGCCAGGCAGGACTGGCCAAAGCAAAGGCAGTGCATGAACAGCAGCTGTTGCATCCAAATGAATCAGGCCTTTCCTTGCAGAAATGCTGGCTCTTCTTTAGAATAGTCAAGTTTGAACTGTGTAAATGCAGTCTCTGGGCTTGGTCTAACCTAATTACCAGCAATTTATTTGGGATTTTGTCTCAACGCGAATGAGGTTTGCTCTTTAAATTGAAATATAAACATCCCTTAAGTAGTAGTTAATGGCTTACAAGCAGCCTGCTTATCATGATAAGACTTCTTAGGCAATCAATCTTGCCTAAGAAAGCCTGCATAAAGGGTTAAGTTCGGTTTCTGTTTCAACTGGGAGGGAGACCCACTACCTTCCCCCATGTGATTATTACATCAGTTAAAAATTCTGAATTGCTTTGCAAGGGAAAGCTTCTGCTTCTGAGCTGGAACTTAACAGTTTTAAGCAACTTGAAAGGGAATTTGATTCATATTGATTCATTTTCTGCCTTCCTAACATGCTAAACAATTGCTTTTGTATAACGGGAAAATGGATAACCATGGAGGTTCCAGGAACCAAACAATGCAGATGGCAATGTTCAGCCTGCATTTATTTACTCAAATCTTTATGCATCCCTATCTTAAAAAGGTTGAGATTTGAAAAATGTTTACCGGCAATAGTAATGCGCAGCTACAAAATTTAATTTTACTGCTTATAATAATGAGTTATAGGATAATAAAATTGCAATGGGTTTATGGTATGATTTTTACCTAATTGCACTACTTTACACAACAAAGGGTTTATGTTACATTTTAATTACAGTATAGTAAACTTAATGCTGACCTGTACTTGCGTTTACTCACATCTTAGGCGCCATTGAATCTAATGAGCACCTTGATTTTGGAGTCGAAATTTGGCTGAAAAAGTGAGTACAGTGGTACCTCACTTAACAAGCATTTCACATAACAAGCAAAAATTTCCAAGATATCTTGCTTCACATAACAAGTTCCGCTTCACTTAACAAGCAAGAGCACTATAGGCACCCGTGCTATGCAGCCCTGAAGCTCCACATGGAGGCTCTTTAAAAGGGCTGCTGGCCGGCGCTGCTGCCTCTAACTGCCCCCAACTTGGGGGCAGTTGCCTGGAGGTGCCAGAGGCAGCTGCCCCTAACTGCCCCCAAGTCCCCCACTGACCACCTTGAACCTCCAGCAGCAGCCCAGGTAAGCCTCCCAGGAAAGTGTCTTTGATTGCAGTCTCCTAACTATGTCTACTCAGAAGTAAGCCAATTGTGTTACATGGGGCTTACTCCCAGGAAAGTGTCTTTGATTGCAGCCTCTTAACCATGTCTACCCAGAAGTAAGCCACATTGTGTTAAATGGGGCTTAATCCCAGGAAAGTGTATTTAGGATTGCAGCCTAAGCAGACTTCATAGGATCATATGCATTGAATGCATGTTTTGAATTCAATTCCAGTGTTTTGTCATCATTTTTGCATCTGGTTAATATCTTTATATGAATATTTTGTGGGTTGTGGAATCAATCGTCTGAGTTTCCATTATTTCCTATGGAAAAATCAGCTTCACTTAAAGAGCATTTCACTTAAAGAGCATGCCTCCGGAACGAATTAAGCTCTTTATGTAAGGCACCACTGTATTGTATTTGAGTTTCAGATGTAGAGGGTGTAGTGCATCTCAGTGCTGCAAAGTTTTGCTAAGGTATGTTGTGGCCAGTGGAAGTTGCAGGTTCAGCGTGTACATTGTCCTCCTCTGGAGCTGGCAGTACACAGGCTGTGTGTGTTGCATTGGGAAATGCAATTGAATGAGGTTGTGTTTCTTGTTCACAATAGGACAACCTCATACTTGGGCACTTTCATATATCTGACAGAGTTGTTGCTGATGCAGAGGTCCCAGATCCTTTCAGGCACTCAGCCTGGAGGTGAGACCTTATAAGCACCTTGGCTTACTGTCTGCAGTTGAGTCTAGAGTGGGCTATGCTTCCTCCACGGTGCCCTGGCTGACCTTGTCTTCTCTTTCCAGCTGGAAGAGTAGAATAAGAGGAGGTGAGAGATCTAGGGGTGTTAGTGGATAAAGTGATGAAAGTGTCACCCCACTGTACGGCAGCAGTGAAGGCTAATTCCATGGTTGGGTCATTAGAAAAGGCATTTGAGAATAAAAGGGCTAGTATTATGATGCCATTGTACAAATCAATGGTGAGGCCATATTTGGAGTACTCTGTCCAGTTCTGGTCACAACATCTCCAAAAAGGATATAGGAAATGGAGAAGGTTCAGAGGAGAGTGACCGAAATGACTGATGATCTTAGACACTTTCCGTTTGAGGAAAGGCTACAGTGTTTGGGGCTCTTCAATCTAGAGAAGAGGCGCTTCAGGGAAGACATGATTGAGATGTACAAAATTACGCAAGGGATGAATAGCGCGGATAGAGAGATGCTCTTTTCCCTTTCACACAAAACCATATCTAGGGGACCTCTGCTGAAGTTAGGACAGACACAAGGAAAGCCAGCGTGTTGTTAGTCTATGGAACTCCTTGCCACAGGATGTGATGATGGCATCTAGCCTCAATGCCATTAAGAAAGGTTTGGACAAATTCCCAGAGGAAAGGATCATCATCAGTTACAAGCCATGATGTGCATGTTTATGTGTGCATAGAGAGATGTAGATGTAGGCAACCTCAAAATATGCCAGATGCAAGGAAGGGCTCCTGGTTGCAGGTCTCTGTTGTCTTGTGTGCACCCTGAGGACTGCTGTAAAGCAGTAGAAGCTGGACTAGATGGGCCTTTGGCCTAATCTAGTAGAGGCTCTTATGTTTTTATGTTATGTTCTTACTTCTGATTCCACAGGAGCAGCCACTTCTTGACCCAACTTATCAGGGTGTGCCAGAAATTGGCATAGGGGAGTTGGACAGTGTGAATGACCCTAAAGTGTCTCTGGCATTATTTGGATGAAAGAGAGGGGATCCTTAAAGACAGATTCCATCACAACCCATTGATGTTTTCTTCTATCAATTTTACCATTGTATTTCTAGTCTTGAGTGTCTCACAATGAGTTTTTTTTTCCAAATGTGACCATAAATACAGCATCAGTCAGTCAGTCAAATCACCCCCCTGTGGTACTTACTGGCTTCATGGTACTTACCAGGGTGATGTTCCTTCCAATCCTGGCACCTTCAGGTTGCTGGGAGGCACTGTATCCTTCAGGAAAACTTTACAACAATTCCTGGCACACAGTTGGATTTTCTGATTTCCGAGCTGGGTGGGATTGTGTATACGCTTCCTGCCTCTCTCATCAGAAGTGTCTATCATGTTCTCTAAGAGGCAGCTTTTTTCCCAGTACTTAGTTATTTTAAGTCTGGGAGGGAGATGCTGGAATGCTGTTGAGCTGTGAATGATTGTATGGGAGGAGTGCTTTAAATATGGTAAAGAACTGATAGTCAATCAGTTTCAAGAACCTTTATTAGCATATAAGACTGATAGTCTACAACTGGTTGTTCCTGCACCTTGCCTCTCTCTGTGCACAGCCATCTGTGGCCAGGCCCATATTTGTGTGGTGTGGGGATGGTAAATGATTGACATTATTCGTTTCTGAATCCCAATACATGTGCCTGCTTGGATAGGTTACCCGTGTTTGTATGGACCAGATACAGGGGAGAGCACCATGATGCAGGTTTCTTATTGTCTTATGTGGCCCTTGAGGCAACTGGTGGGCCACTGTGAGATCCAGGAAGCTGGACTAGATGTGCCTTTGGCCTCTTTATGTTTTTATGATCATGGATCTAACCCTGTTCTCTCTCTCTCTCTCCCTCTGCAGATTCCTTTTGCAGAGATCAGCTGGCAACAAGCAGAAGGACCTTCATTATCTCTGTGATGCCCTTGGAGCCTTTTCATGCCCTGCTTATCTGCCTTGGATGCCAGTTGTAGCTGGGAATTTTAGAACCCTGTTCTGTGAGCATCTTGCCTCTAGGTGTGGGATTGCTGCTGCCCATTCAGATCTCCTTAATAGCTCTCTCTTTATTGAAAAGCTGAAGCCCTTATTACGGAAACCTCGATTCCTTTTCCCCAGCATGTCTGAAAGCTGGCAACAACCGCCTCCACCCCCACAACAGCCGCCGCACCATGCTGGAACTGCTACCCTCCCAGAACATCCCATACCCTCAAGTGCTGTGGCAGAGAATCCTTTGGGCTGTGCTGTCTATGGCATCCTCCTCCAGCCAGAGCCCAGTAGCTTGCAGCATCACCCGCCGATCCCTGCTGGTGGAGGAGAGGCCTCACCCAAGTGTGGAGTATGTGGTCATGACTTGGCACATCTCTCAAACCCACAGGAGCATCAGTGCCTGCAAGGGGGACATGATCGCTCTTTCCAATGCACCCAGTGCCTGAAGATCTTCCACCAGGCCACAGATCTTCTGGAACACCAGTGCCTGCAGGTGGAACAGAAGCCCTTTGTCTGTGGGGTCTGCAAGATGGGGTTCTCCCTTCTCACTTCACTGGCTCAGCACCACAACATCCACAATGGCTGTGCAGCTGTCAAGTGCTCAATATGTGAGAAGAGTTACAAGGCGGCGGCAGCTGTGGCCGCAGCATCTGAAGAGCCTGCTCCACCGCAGCAGCCAGCATCCCTGAACCGGACTCCGGTGGAGAAGCCATACAGTTGCTCTATCTGCCAGAAGCCCTTCAAGCACCTGTCAGAGCTATCCCGGCATGAGCGGGTCCACACCGGCGAGAAGCCCTACAAGTGTAGCCTCTGTGACAAGAGTTTCAGCCAGTCTTCACACTTGGTGCACCACAAGCGCACCCATAGTGCAGAGCGGCCCTACAAATGCACAGTGTGTGAGAAGGCCTTCAAGCATCGATCACACCTGGTGCGCCACATGTATGCCCACTCAGGTGAGGCGCACCTCTTCCGCTGCAATGTCTGTGAACTGCACTTCAAGGAATCATCGGAGCTCTTGCAGCACCCATGCACACCCAGCGGCGAGCGGCCCTTCCGCTGTAGTGCTTGCCACAAGGCCTTCCGGCGACCCTCTGATCTCCGGCAGCATGAGCGTACACACAGCACCGAGCGCCCTTTTCAGTGTGACCTCTGCCAGATGAGTTTCAAGCAGCAGTATGCGCTAATGCGCCACCGCCGCACACACAAGACAGTTGGTGCCACAACTTCCACGGAGCAGGAGCCACAGACACAGACACAAACACAGACGCCACCCTTCAAGTGTTCCTTGTGTGAGAAGGGTTTTGTCCAGCCGGCCCACCTGCTCTATCACCAGCACGTCCATGGAATTGAGAACCTCTTTAAGTGCAATGCTTGCCAGAAGGGCTTCAGCCAGTCATCTGAGCTGCTGCGCCACCGCTGTGTCCAGAGTGCTGAGCGACCCTTCAAATGTGCAGCCTGCAGCAAGTCATATAAGCGGGCCTCTGCCCTGCAGAAGCACCAGCTGGCCTCGCACTGCGCCGAGAAGCCCTTGCGCTGCACTCTCTGTGAGCGGCGCTTCTTCTCCTCCTCCGAGTTTGTACAGCACCGTTGTGACCCTGCCCGAGAGCGTCCACTCAAGTGCCCGGATTGCCAGAAGCGCTTCAAGTATGCGTCGGACTTGCAGCGCCACCGGCGGGTCCACACCGGGGAGAAGCCTTACAAGTGTCCGGCTTGTGAGAAGGCCTTTAAGCAGCGAGAACACCTGAACAAGCACCATGGAGTCCACACACGGGAGCAGCACTACAAGTGCTTGTGGTGTGGGGAGCGGTTCCTGGATCTCACCCTGCTGCAGGAGCATAGTGCGCAGCATACCTCTACAGAGAGCACGTACCAAGTGGCACCCTGCCTGCCTTGAGCACCACCTGTTTCTGGCACAAGGGTCATCCCAGCTTCCTCCCAGTAATGCTGTTCTGGTGCTGGATAGGTTTTTGGCCTTGATAAGAGATTTTGTTTCTTCATCTTCACACTCCAGAATGCGTCAAGATGAGAGTGTGTGAGGTGGTGAAACAGAGCTGGCAGCACTGAGCTTCTGTTTGGGGCTCAGTGACCAGAGTAGTGTTGCCCTCCTGCCCTCTTGATGCAGCAAATGCAGTCTGAAGAGCGGTGACCCAGAAGTGTGTGGCTGTTCTAGGAGGGGTTCTCGGTTTTAAGGCTCTTCACGATGAATCTGAAAGAATGTGGAGCCTGCAAACCAGATCAGCCCCTTTCCACCATGATCCTTTGGTGTGTTTGCAGCAGGAGGAAGTGTGGTGCCTAGAAAAGTTTCATCAGTCGACATCTCTGCTGCCTGCAATTGATGGGCAGGACTGGGAAGGCTGATGGTGGACTTCTTCTCCAGGATAGTCTCCTTCTGTGGCACATGCGATTGGTTGTGTAGCATCAGTTCATTTTGGTGGTTCAGCTTTTAGATGTATTTCCAGGGAGCATCTCCTTGGTCTTGGTGTGAACAGTCATTAGGATTGGAATATCTGAATTATCTCCTGGACTCCACCTCTCTCAAAGTGGTGCAGGATGGATTTTTTTGGAGCCAAGGCAGAGCGATAGCGGACAGGAGGAAGGCTGTGAGGACATATGCTGCAGCTTCAGAATCAGAGCAGCTCTCATCCATCTTTCCTGTTTTTCTCCCCACTGTTATTAGAGAGCTCCCTCTATGTAACATCTGAGAAATCAGGAATGGCAGCACAGGTTCAGGACTTACAACTAAAGAATTCCCATAAAAAGAGAATTCAAGGCATACTACCAGATCTGCCCTCAGACTATGACATTTGGAAGCACCATTTCTTATTTTGAAGGGGTCAGCAGTGAAATGAGTCAGGCTTGAAGAGTGATGAACCCCAGCAAATGCAACCATCTTCTGAGACAGTTCTGTGGGGCTTGGTATTTATTGTCCTTGCACACCTTCCAGATGGCTGCAGCAGGTGAAGTTAGAGTCATCTTAAGGGGACAGTCCTCAAAAACCAGGGTGACTCCCATCTCTCTGGGACTCATTCAGCCAGCTGCTCAAAATTGCATCTCCAGGGGAGGCAGTATTGTCTCAATTGGGCCTGCCTGCCAGGAAGGACAAGAGATTGAGCTGCTTTCTGTTGGACCTGCTGGTGGGACCTTGGTCTTTCCCAGCTTCTCAAATGTATAGAACTAACTTTTATGGAGTTTGTCTTCATTATTTTTCATATTGCTTTTTTAAAAAGCAGTTTAATATTAATTAAAAATCCATGTAGCTCAATTGAAGATTTGGGATCCTTTAAAAATTCCAGGTGTGGTGAATATGAAGAGAGATCATGTTGAATGACGGTGCAGCAAATTCAACCTATGGTCTTGAGAACAGAATTAAATGTTGCTGTGGAATAGGGAAGGAGGTGGCCAGAAATGAGCTCCATAATGTGTGTGACTGGCTGGGTCCTTTCCTCCAGTGTGTCCAAGGCAGGGAGTTTTCAGATGAATCAGCTCTCAATCTTTTTATAAGATCATTTTTGATCTTGTTTTTGAGATCTGGAGATCTTTTTGCTCTTCAAGAGATCTTTTGGAGGGTCGTAAGAAATGGGGTTCTCCTAGAATGAGTCTTGGGACCGTTCTTCCCTATAGCTGCACTGCTTACATTGTCAATGGCACCACAGCCATTGACAATGACAATGGAGATTGACAATGGAGACAATGTTCTCCATTGTCCTGCTTGGTGAGGATGTCATCAGCAAGTGCGCCAGAGTGTGGCAGTTGCACAGCCACCAAAAGGCCTCAGTGCATTATTTCTTCATAAAGATCTGGAGGAGTGGTCTTCCAACCTTTTTTTGTGCCTGATCTCCCTCCACCCCAGAAATAAAGTATGAGACTGGTGACCTATTGCCATTCCTGGGACTATCTGCCCACCCTCCCATTTACCCCATCTCTTTTCCCTCCACAGTAATCTGTGAGGTGGAAGCTTGAGCAGGGCTAATGTTAGGAGCTGCATGGCAAGACTGCAAGAAGAGGTTGTGCAGGATTCTATCAATAACTTATTCTTAATAAGGTAATACCATTATTGAGATTGGCTCCAAGCCTTCTTTTGCACATTTGACCCATCCACAATCCCATTGGGATTGCAACCCCCACTGGGATTGTAACCCACAGGTTGAAGAACACTGCACTGGAATGAGGAGGAAACAGTGAGGTGGCCAAGAGTGCAGATGATGCACTGAGCAGGGTGTCAAAAAAGCAGAGGATGAAGTGTGTTTGGGCCTTTTCGGCTAATGGAAAAGGCATACTGTTGTGGGTGGGACATGTTTCTTACTATTTTAGAGCCAAGTTAGGTTATCCATTGAAACTGAGTGGTGGAAGATCTAGAGTAGAGAAAAAGAGGGAATGTTTCATACAGTTCATCATTACTGTATGGAATTCATTGCTACAAGTTGTGGTGACAGCCACTGCAGGGGTTTGGACGGAGTCATAGTCAACCACAGCCTATTGCTGGCACTAATCCCAATGGCTGTGCTGTTCCCAGAACAGGGCCACTGGCTGCAACCCTAAAGACACTTTTCTGGGAGTAAGACCCATTGAACACAATTGAGCTTACTTTTGAGTAGACATTGTTAAGATTTTGCTCTCTGCCTCTGAAAACTCCTTGCAGGAGGGAGGAGGGAAAACCAGGAAGTGAATTGTTAGGCCCTCAGAGCATTCTCCAGATATGACCAGAGCACAGCTCCAGTTGTGCTTGGTCAAGTGGGCCACAAGTTTGCAGGGGACCAGAGGCCGGCCACGGACCAGACACAGGCTGGCCATGGTCCACATCTGGTCTCTGGGCCTGGTTTGGAGACCCCTGCTCAAGAGGCAGGAGCATGCCTCTAACAGTATCTTGAGATCCAAACAAGTGGGATACAATTAAACAATGTACCACATACATGCTTGCATTGAAATCTTTATTTTAATAGAAAACATTCCAAGCACAGAATTATGTTATTATTTTTCACATTTTTATATCACCCTCGTAGGAGGTCAAAGTCATGTACATAGTTCATCCCCCTTTTTTGTCCTCACAACAACCCTGTGAGGTAGGTGAGGCTGAGAAACAGTGACTGGCCCAAGATCACCTAGGAAGCTTCATGACTGACTGGGAAATTGACACTGTCATCTTCCAGGTCTAAGCAACTCTTGAACTTTATGATACTGGCTGGCCAGTGGTGACTCTGATGGTGGCTATAAGGCCTGGCCCTAAAGACCTGGCACTACATTTGTGCAGTGACAATGCCGTTCAAAGATTTAGACACTGCTCTTTTCTGTCTTTCCCAGCTATAGCAGGAGCCCCTTCCTCTTCCTCTATGAAGCAGAGCCAAACATAGTTCACAAGGGGGGACTGTTTGGGCTCTATGACAGATTTCCTTGTAGGGTGGGTGCCTTGTTGCTCCAGCACCCCTTTGACTGATCTTAGCATTTCCCGCCAGTAACAAGTAGAACCTCTTAATAGCAGAAAACTCCATTTGAAGCCAGAACTGAAAAAGCATCTTCTCAACAAGATGTGCCCCCCAATGCAGCAGCTTGTCCCATAAAGGGGATAAATGCTTCATCTCTGCCATGAAGCTAACTAGATGTCATTTCATTGTGTTCTTGTATGGATTAAATCCCATAGGATCTACTAACATAGGGGATTTACTTCTGAGTAAGCTTGCAGAGGCTTGCACTGTGATGATCTTGGGTCCATCAGTTTCTCAGCCTTATTGAATACCAAGCAGTTTACACAATAAAATAATTAAAAAGAGAAGTCCCTGTTCCACAAGGGGCTCACAATCTTAAAAAAGAGCAAGAGACATCAACAAACAGGCTGTGGGTGAGGTGCTGTGGTGGGATGAGGAGAGATCGTTGCACTCTCACTGTTAAAAGTGTGAGGAGCGTTGCCTGAAAAATACCACATGGGCCAGTTTTTGTCATGACAATCCTGTGTGGTAGCCTCGGCTGTAGTAGACGAGATTTTTCAATGGTGTGGCTTGGTTGAATAATTGAACTGGAAGTTCCCATTTTAAGCCCAGCACTCACCACTCCACCATGCCAGTGGTGGGCTTCAGGGGTTTCTCACATGTTCTGTAGAACCCTTTGCTAATGAGCACCTGGTTCTGAGAACCAGTTACGAATGGGACATAGAACATGTTAATTTAGGTTAATAGGACTTAGAACCTGTTGTTAATTTATTTGAATCCCACCACTGCACCATGCTACTGACATTACAAATACAGGTCTTACATGTAGGTACATATGCACACATACAGCTGTTTGTATGATCTATCAAAGCAGCACACAAGAACATAGAAACATCAGAAATGAAAAGTAAAACCTGCATCGCACAGCAGGAGATCAGCAATGGGGAATTAAAAAGCCAATTTAAACAAGCATTTTCAAGTTCTGCTGAAAAGCTGGAAAGGGCGGAGACCACCTTTTCATTCATCTGCAACTACAGACACTTGGGGTTGCGTGCCTGTGATGGTGACACAGAGAATGAGATTTCTCTGTCTGGTTCTGATCTGGACTGGCTCCTGCTTGAGCAAGCCATAATTCTCTGGATGTCAGTCATTGAGTACTGTGAAGGCTAAAGCAGGCCGGCACTTTAAACTGACCCTACAATCCAGAGTAACTACAGGAAGACATAAGAGGCACTTACTCTGGATTGCTCTATGCATTTCCTATAGGTTTCCTACTTGTGGCACCGTAACTACATTGGTGTAAAAGGTCCCATAGTTACACTGGATTGTAGCCTAAGTGTTGGTTAAAGCACATTGTGCCCCTTGCATCAAATGCGCCTAAGTGCATTAACCATGGTGTGGCCACATTTGAAATACGGTGTCCAGTTCTGGTCACCCTGCTTTAATAGGCTACTGTAGAGATGGAGACGGTGCAAAAGAGGGCAATCAAATGTGAAGTCTGGCACAGAGAAAGGCTATAACAATTAGGGGTTTTATCTTATAGATAAAGGCAATAAGGGAATATAGATGAGATTTTTGAAATGATACATGGTGTGGAAAGGTGGGGGGGTTTAGGGGGTCCTGATAACCACTAGGGGTCATCAGTTGAAACTGATGAGAGACCAAGAAAAAGAGGGACTTCACTCAGGATATAGTCTGTGGAATGTATTGCCACAAGTTGTGGGGTAACCACTGCTTTTCGATGACTTTGGAGAGGGTTGACAAAGGGGAAGTGTGCATTAGCCAAGGTTTTTATACCTTTGCAGAAGTTACCTTTGCTTTTATATCTTTTGCTTATATCTTGCTTTATATCTTGCTTTGCTTATATCTTTGCTTTTATATCAAAGCAGAAGCTTTGAAGTTCATGGTAAGAACAAGGAAGGGAGACCCCTGAATTGTTGCCTTATGCCAGAAGCCAAGTTGGGTACCTTCCCACTCTTGTTCCCACTTAGTGGTGTGGCACAATAGTTACTGCTGCAGAGTGGGAAGGAAGACATTTGTGGATCGCCCAGGATAGGACTCAATATTATGAACTTCTTTAATCTCTGAGGGTGCAATCCTAACCAATTTAGGCCAGCACAACTCACCTCTCTCCTCAATCCCACAGTGGTGTGGGGAGGCTTGCGCATGTCTATGCACTGTCTTAAAACCTCTCCCCCAGGAGTGGTGCAGAAGTGACTTATGGCACTTTTGTGGCAGCCCCAGGCCAGCACGGGACTTGTGTCAGGACTTGTGCTGGCCTAACCAGAGTTTAGGATTGCACTTTGATTCTGTGATTCCCCTACCTTGTCTTGTGGTGTGCAACTGTTGGCTTGGCTATCTGCAAAGCTAATGATTTTGACTAGAAAAAATTTTAAGGGATTTCAGGGGAGTCAAGGGATTACCTGGCCTAGATGTAGACTTTGTTCATAATATGACAGCAAGGCCTTTACCACCAATGCTCCCAGTTTGTCCCAAGGGGGCAGAAAATGAACTATTTCAGCCACCTCTGCACCTCCCTTCCCCTAAAGCTGGTCTCTTTTAAGAAGTTACTTGAACATCCAGCATGCAGCTGTCACTTTTAGGGGGTGCAAAGCACTTCCCATATATCATCTCTATGTATCCTATGCAACTGCCCTGATGTGCAGAAGTATTCTAATTCCTATACTGTAGTTAGGGAGCACTAGGAAAGGGGCTTGCCCACGGCTGCCCCGTTATTGCACCATTATTGAGAATATTTATACCACTTTTTAGAGTGGTATAATATTAACTCACAAAACTTTTATGGTATAAACTCACAAAAGAGTTGCATGGCAGATGTGAGAATTGTACTTGGTATCCTAACCACTGTACTACATTAGCTTCCTTGGTGGGCTCTAAAAGCGCATAGACAGATGCGCTCCCGGAACTCTTTGCCTTTTGATGTTGCTGTTGCAGGATCTCTGGATGGCTCCCACAAGCAACTGGCCCTGATGAGTCCAAAGCATTCAAGGTGACAAGTATTTTGGTGTCAGAGGAGGCACGAATGCTCTGCTCAGCATCAACTGGCCAGCCACCTTTGTGCAGAAAGAGTGAACCAGATCACCATGTCATCAACAGGTTGACAGCCCACCTGCTTTGATGCTGAGGCCATGAGCCGGTGGAGCATCTTTTCTTCTCCCCATTGCTCCACTTCTGCTTTGCAAATGCCTGTTTTACAAGGCTAGGAAAAGTTTGCATCTGCTGCAGCCCCCTTTGCAGAGGCTGCAAATAGTCTTTATTCTCTGTAGATGTTCCAACTCCCAAAAAGGAGATGCGTCCAACTCTCAGCATCTTTTCCTGTTTCCTGCTTCCTAACGCCAGGGCTGGAGGTAGTGAGATCGGCTAGAAAGGAAGAAAAGACACCATTGAAAGGGTGTGACTCTTAGTGTCTAGATGGTACTTTTTTGCCAAAAAGAAAACAAAACGGAAGAATGAGGTTCTGCCTTGTTTTTTTTTCACTCTTGCCAGAAGCAGGGAAACAAACCTCTCCTATGGCAACACCAGGCATCTAAACATCAGCCAGGCAAAGGGCAAGATGCTAAGGCCATGTGGGAGATTATGGCTGCAATCCTAAAAACACTTTCTTGGGAGTAAGACCCATTGAACACAATGGGGCTTACATTTGAGTAGACATGGTAAGGATCGTGCTCTATTTGAGAGAAGAAGGGTTAATTTTACATGAGTGAGATCAAGTGAGTTCTGAAGTTCATTTACTCATGTACAAGTCTTGACATTTTAGTCTTAGGGTTTGCCCCGAAATCTGGGTTGATTTAGCCACCTCACCTTCTTAAAGGACATTCCAAGGCTGAAGAGTGAATCTGGCCACAATGGCTGAGCCCAAGTCTGATCAGAGCTCCTTCTGTGTCAGAGGTATTGGTACCCACCAGTCTTGAAAGACTATGGTATTGTGCTCGACATTGTATGCGAAGCATGAAGGCCTGGGTAGATTAATATGGAGGATAGGCTGTTACCCAAGCAGCAAATCCTCCCTCTCCATGCCACTGAAATAGTCCAATGGAATGGCAGAGCCAATATGATTGGTTCCAGCTGAGCTGGGCTAAGGACAGGAGCCACCCTGTCTTGTGGGGACCCGGGTCTCAAACCCTGGTCTGCTGGTTAACCACTTGTGCCACCCACATCCCTATTTGTCAGAGGAATGGCCAGAGAAAATCAGACAAACCCTACAATCCAGAGTAACTACGAGAGCATGTAAGAGACATTATGTGTACCTGTAGTTACTGCACCACCTAGTGAAAACCTATGGTAAATTCATATTGCAAACCAGAGCAAATTGTTCTTACACCGGGGCAAGGACTCCCCAAAGTTACTCTGGATTGCGCCAAAAATTATCTAAGGCTGTAATCCTAACCACACTTTCCTGGGAGTAATTACTATTGAGCACAATGGGAATTACTTCTAAGGGTGCAATCCTAACCAATTTAGGATGGCACACCTAACGTGTCTCCATGTTCCCATGGTGGTGTGAGGAGGCCAGCGCATGTCTATGATTAGCCTAAACCCCCTTAGAGTGGCAAATAAGTGCCTTTAACAGGCTACCCTCAGGCCAGCAAGGGACATATCCTGGGACTTATGCCAACATAACTGGGTGTTAGGGTTGCAGCCAAAGAGCAACAATACTAACCATGTCTACTCAAAAGTAAGCCCCATTGTGTTCAATGGGTCTTACTCCCAGGAAACTATTTTTAGGATTACAGCCTAAATCAAAGAGTTTTATAAATCTAAGCTTTACATTTGACAGCCATGGATCACAGCAAATTTTGTGACTTCAGGCTCAAAACCTGTCTTCAGCTATTAGAAACAGACAAGCCTATATGGTGCTGGTATTTTCTCTACAGGCTTGACATCTGTGAGCCTTGCAAATGAAGACGCTGTGCATGAGCACACATGTGCATGAAGGCGGCAGAGGAGACAAAAACTTTTGACTGCCACTTCCCACTTCCCATGGGTGCATCACCTCCCAGACTGAGACCCTAAGATCACAGCATAACAAAAGAATGGGGCTTTCCATTGGGTCCCAGGAAATATCTTCTGACCCACAAGCCCCCAATTTGCAGGGGAGGGCTAACAGATGACAAAACATCTCAGAAGCTTAAAGGATAACCCCTCGGCTGTCTTAAAATCAGCTGGAATCTGCAAGAGCCTGTTCAGTCTGGGTCAAAGTCAGCCCCATGGACTGGGTGAACTGGGGATCTGGTTGATTTGGAGCACAGCCAGTTGCCACCCTTGCATAAACAAGTGTTTCTTTCAGTCCCACTGAATTGGACCCATTGGGGAAATTACCTGTATGCTGACCCGAAGCTCCTGTACGTATTGCTGCAATAAAATAAAATCACAATATTATTCAGGTGGTAAAGAGGGGGAAGCAGACTCTGAAAAAGTCAGTCACATTTGGGAATACTCACAGGGTGTTGTAAGGAAGGGGTTTTGGTCCATATTTGTCCAAGCTGGGGTTCTGATTGAGGCAATACTGGCATGAAAAAGTGCAGAGAGGAGAAATAGCTTGATATATGTAGCCTGAAGAAGACTGAGATATAAAAGCCACCTTCTTTTATATGGGCTGTCACACAGAAGGACCACCTATGTGAGGTTCCTGAACCAATAGAACAAATAGGTTGAAACTACAGAGATTAAGAGCACAATCCTAATCTTACTCCTAGGAAAGTGTCTTTAGGATTGCAGCCTTAGGGAGGCATGTGGAAACATTTACTAACAGCTGCCTGCATTGAGCAGGAGGGTGGACCAGATGACCTTTAAGGTCCCAACATTCTCTGATTCTGTCACATCTTCAGTGATAACTTTCTCCTTTCTTCATAAATGTAAATTTGAATCCAAAGAAACATCCAGACTTCATAACTCCTACATTTCTGGTAATATCTCAGTTGTATTTTTGGCTCTTAACAAGAGGGGTCGTCCATGCGTTGATCACGGGTTGAGCTTTGCTGTGTCCTCAAAAATCACCAAAAGTGCATTAGTAACAAAGCGGTTTGTGTCTGGGTGCTGGAACAAGGCAATGATATTTACTAAGGTTGACTAATGCTGAATGAAATTGTGTGATCTCATAGATAACTGCAACTTTGGAATTTGGACTTAGTTATTGCATAGCCAAATTTTCTGCTAAAGGGGCACTTTCTAAGAGGGAAGATGATTGAAAAAACCCAAAGCCCAACCGTATGCATACCTACTCAGAAGTAAGACCCATTAGAATCAATGAGGCTTACTCCCAGGTAAATGGGATAGGACTGCAGCTGTAGATTGTAAATGGTGCAGTTGGAGTTTCAGGCAATGATCCTTTTTCTCTTGATGCTAAAGAGTCCAGTTGTTGGATAACAGCCAAGAAACAGCTTACTTTTCTTGGCCACGGGCATCCTGGCACACACTTTGCATGCCCTGAAAGCACAACACTGGAGATCCTGACTGCTAAAGTGCCCTCTTTAGGCCAAAACAGGCTCCTGGATGTACAGCCTAAAGCAGCCCTGCCTTTTTACCTCCAAACATGCACAAATATCTTGTAAAAAATGGATTTCTTACCCGCCATGTCTGGGTGACATCTGGTTTTAAGTAACGCACAGCATAACAACTGAACCCAAGAACTGTGAGAGAAGCAAAGAAGACTGTTTAAAAGAAATGGTCCAGCCTTCTCACCATCAGCATTTGATGTTGATGATGATGATGGGCTTATGGGACTAAGAGGCGAGTTGTGCAGGGATATTTCCCAGAGCATTATCATTATCAGCAGGAAAGCTCAGATTTTGGGTCTGAAATGTTTGGAAAGATTTTGCCTAAGAAGGCTCATTGGGAAGAAAAATGAGAAATATGCTGGAGTATAATTACCATTGTATCCAATAACCCCACAAGCCAGAGTAACTAGTGGAAGATGTAAGAGGCACTTACTCTGGATTGCTCTATGCGTTTCCCATAGGTGGCACCGTAGCAATGTTGGTGTAAAAGGTACCATAGTTATTCTGGACTGTAACCTAAAGTTTCACTAAACACAATGGGACTTAGTTCTGAGTAAACATGCATAGGATACCAATATACCATAGTTACTCAAATCTAATGCACCATCGAATCTTGTGTGCATCCTATGCTTTTAATCAAAATACCATATTTACTCAAATCTAACCATCGAATCTAATGTGCACCCCAATACTGGAGACTGAATTCAGCTGGAAAAGGTGAGCGTTAGATTCTAGTAAATACAGTAATATACTTTTTATATTTATCCAGAATTTTTAAAAAATTCTGAATAGGTTTTTAAAAGATTGCAAATCATTCCATGAGCTTGGGAGAAAATGAACTAGATTTGAAAATCATAATAATCAACAACACTATTTATATACCACGTTTCCACAAAATAGTTTACAACGCAATTTACAGGCACAGTCAAACAATTAAATGGCTCTTTATCTCAAAAGGATTCACTCCATTTAAAAGGATGCAGAAGAACACCAGCAGTCACTAGAAAAGTAATTGTGGTGGGGTGAAAATATACCACAACACCAGTGGTGGGCTTCAGGGGGTTCTCACAGGTTCTATAGAACCCTTTGCTAATGAGCACCTGGTTCTGAGAACCAGTTACTGGTGGGACATAGAACCTGTTGTTAATTTATCTGAATCCCACCACTGCACAACACCACTAACTGTAAAGACTTCTAGGGCGCCTCTCCCAGCCTATGTCTTAGGCACAGGCTCAGAGAGAAAGTGATGATGGAGCTCATTGGGAGAGCATTTTCATGCTCAAAAATTTACCATTTTGGACCTGTGAACCTATCACTTGGACACAAGTGCATCAAATAGTGCTTCATGAGTGTCCAAATAGGATCCCAACTGAAACAAAAGTGGATAAACCTTCTTTAGCAGCGAATGAAGATACAACCCATGAACTGAGACACTGAGATCCACTGGAGCAGCCACTGCCCCATGTTGAGAACTTTTGGGAAGGGTTTGCCACCCAAGCAACCTTTTCTGAGAGTTGAAAGGATGCTGTGCTGCCTACCATTTTTGTTCAAAGCGGGGAGCTTGAATTCTCCAGCGGTGGAGACAAAATGAGACCATTCAGCCATAGCGCGTGTGTAGCTGGGCCACTCCTCCTGATTGGTGCTGGGCAGAAGAGGTGCCATCTTCCCAACTCGATACTTGTCAACCAGCGATCTGCCCAACTCAGTCATCCCCTAAAGCAACAATGCAAAGGCAAGTGAATGCAAAGGCATGGTATGGAATGCTGTAACAGCATCAGAAAAAAAATATATGAAAGGCACAGTAGATTTCAGGATGAGTGAACTTTGTCCCATGTTAGATTTCTAAAAAAGACAAATAATGCTGTATATTGCATTAATGCTCCTGATCTATGAAGAATTATCTTGAGTGGGGATTCTGAAAATTGCCATAGAATAGCAGTGGGGGGCATTTTCAGTACAATTAGGGGAATTGCATGGGTTAAATTAAATTTTATTTGCTTCTTCTTGCACTTTCGCAAAAACAAAAGACACTCATGAAAAAACAGCCCAGAGGTTGATAGCAATAGGCCTGGAGGGTGGTATAAGCGGCTCACCGCAGATGGAAAGCGATGAGCAGGGACTCCAGCCAGGGTAAATGTTCCATTTCGAAAATCATCTGCAGGGAAATATAAGCAAGAGAGATTAACAAGGGGTGGGAAGGACTCATTTCCTTTTCCTGGGGGTTCAGGTGGCTTTATTGGAGGAAATGTCCTCCTACCTCGCAGTTTATGATACTTTCTAGTCTAGCATTTTAGAGAAAAAATCTCCAACACATACTTAATAATATGTGTGTGGTACTGATAATGTTCAACCAATGGAACTTTGAAGTCCTTGGCCATTGCAAGTAGGTTTGCCATATGTTCCAGAAAAACAAGACAGTTCCAGTTTATGGGGATTGTGCTCACATACTGGTCACGGGCAGTGGTGGGCTCCAGCAGGTTCGTACCTACTCTATAGAACCGGTTGTCAACAAGAGATAGTACATATAAAGTTTAAAAATAGCCATTTAAAAGTGGCTGCCAGATGGACAGAGAACCGGTTCTTAATTTCTTTGATGCCCATCACTGGTCACGGGGCCCTGTCCTGGTTTTGTGGAAGAGAAACTGCAAGGGAGGGCACAAGGATGCAGGTCTCTTGTCTTCCTATATGCTCCCTGGTCAGGCCACCACAACCCACTAAACTTTCCTAAATTCCCTCTTCTATGCAATGCTTAAATGTAGAGGTACTCTGTCCTCCATTCTATATGGTCATCCTGTCCCTGGTAGGGCACTGAAAGATACAAGAATCTGGACTAGATGGGCCTTTGGCCTGATCCAGTGAGGCTCTTTTTATGTAATGTCCCCTAAGCAATGCATTGCCACTTAGCGTGGCATACAGAATCAGAAGCTGTCCCCGTACTCCATATAGCACAGTGCTATAAAGGGGAAAAGAACAGGCACGGTCTAATGTTGAATATCAATTGGCTGGCAATGCCACTTACCTTTGCACAACAAAGTTGTTGTCCTTGAGTGCTCATCACTAAGTTTGGTGGCGACTGTGTCCATATCCATTTTCCTTAATGTTGGTAGGAATGGATGATAGATGTTGTCCTTCACTCCAGCTAACATGGATCTCTTGGGCACATATGGAATGAAAATGGCTGGAGATGTGTAAACCTGGCAGGCTTCTTCGGGCCATGGGACCAAATCAATCATTTGAGCCATTGCTGCAGAGCTGGGCAAAAGAAGACAAACATTACAACACGTCCCATTCCCCTGCTTGTGTCCACATTCCTCAAATGCACACATGCTGAGCTCAACCTCAGCAGGTTGAGGGCACTTGCCTCCTATAGCTTTGAAGAAACCCTGTCACATACCCCCAAATCCAGAGTAACTACGGGAGCACGTAAGAGACTTTACGTGCACCCGGAGTTACTGCACCACCTAGTGAAAACCTACGGGAAATTCACATTGGAATCCAGAGTAAGTTGTTCTTACACCACAGCAAGGACTTACTCTGGATTTTGCCCATAGACTCACAATCTGTGGAACTTAAATCTTATAAAATATAGGCACCCCCCACTTACTGAACAGGTGAGGGACCAGAGCATAAAAAGTGAAAACCATTGAAAAGTGGAACTGAATCTTTTTAAGTTTATAAATGTTGTTTCCAATGCTTAGTTAGCAAATTGCAAATGGCCCTTTTCTCTTGCAAATTCCTGCTGCCATATAAAGATTTCTGCAAGTGGATTCTCATTAACTCCTTTGGGAATGGGATTAGAAGAGGAGCGACAACGTGGGGAAGGCAATTTTGGCCTTAAGAACAGCAGAGAGAGGTTGAAAGAGCGGTACAAGCATTACATGAATGAGTTTTGGGTATAATTGAAAGCTGTTGAAAGAGTGGATCATCAGAAAATGAACTGTCAGAAAGTGAGGAATACCTGTATAGAGACCCAATAAAACATCCATTAAAGAAACCAGCAGAACATCCAGTAGTAAAATAAAAGAGGAGGAGGGATGAGGCAGGTGATGGTTCCCCCTTCAATGCAAGTACTTAAGGTGACCACCTCAGTCAGCCTCTGACTGGGGCACATCCTGCATGGTCTGTCGTCTTATGTTGACAGGTTTAAGAATAATTCCTGTTGAACTGAGTGGGATGTTCTTCGGAGTAAGCATCAGAGAGATTGGGTTGCACAGTTCCTATGGCTGGAAATTAGGATGTGCAGTGGTGGGATTCAAATAAATTAACAACTGGTTCTCAGAACGAGGTGCTCATTAGCAAAGGGTTCTGTAGAACCTGTGAGAACCCCCTGAAGCCCACCACTGAGACGTGTCTGCCAAGCTAATCATGGAAGAGAAGCAAAGGACTTGAACTGTTACTAATATCCTCCTTGCTTGCAAAATAATAAGACTACCAAGCTCTTTGGTTTGGAGAGGGCATCTTTTCTTGGACCAGTGGCATTGCTAGGGGGGTGCAGGTTGTGGTGCATGACTTGCACTCAGGGGACGGTGATACCACTACTGGACAACATTTTAAAAATCTTGGTATTTTCAAATGATACCATCGTGTTATAACCATTTGTTGTATAATTTCATGCAGAATGCAGTGAAACAAACCACACTGAAATATTTTTTTCTATCAAAAGTTAATAGCAAAATAACTAGAGGGGTTGGGGATGGGGATTCAATGGTGCATCATCATGCCCAGGGTGACAATGTTATAACCACAAAAGAGGTGAAGGTCTTCCCAAAATTTGGACACACAAGAAAAACATTCATATATATATTGCTTTCATGTGGTTAATTTAAACACTATATTACTTTTTATTAAATGGTATCATGCTCGACGCTGCATATGCTGCATGCAAAGCACGAAGGCCTGGGTTAGGTTGTTATGGAGGATAGGCTATTATCCAAGCAGCAAGTCCCCCCTCTCCACGCCACTGAATAAGTCCAATGGAAAGGCAGAGCCAATACGATTGGATCCAGCTGGCATCGCAGAGCTGGGCTAAGGACAGGAGCTCACCCTGTCTTGTGGGGCCGACCCGGGTCTCGAACCCTGGCCTGCTGGTTAACAGGCACAGTGTCTTAACCGCTTGCGCCACCCACAGCCCTAGTTACAAGAAGGCTAAATACTGCCTGCTCACTAAGAAAATGAGGACAAGGAAAATTTCTTCCCAGGTCATAAGTCTAAAGAAGAGGACTTTTCCTGGAAAAAGAGGATGTGTCGTCACCCTGACCATGCCACCCCTGAGGCATTGTACCACCAACTGCATGGAAGGAGGCTCATCATTGGGGTGAGGTGCTTGCCTCTGGGTGACTCAAACTCTTGTGACACCACTGCATAGGGCAAGATAATGCTTCTTGCAATGCCTATCAGGTAATGTCTCCTGAAAAGAGTTTGCAAACTCTCATGTGCTCGCAGAAGCATGTAAGGGGCATGCAGGATGTACATACCCTGAAACTGTGGCATTTTGTAATGCTATCAAGTGACTCCTCTAGTCTCAAGCACTTGATCACACCCCGGGGCCACGAGATTTAGGCTGCAATACTAAAGACACTTTCCTAGGAGTGCATTGAACACAATGGGGCTTAATTCTGAGTAGACATGGTTAGGATTGTGCTGTAAGGTACAGGAGGTCTCTTGAAACTTTGGAGATTGTCTTGAGAAGAAGGAAGTTCCTTAGGAAACAGGAATCCTGCCACCTGAGATTGAGCTGAATATCAGTGGAAACCTTGCTTACCCCTTCTACTCAGAAGTCAGGGTGCAGTGATGTATGTGTGGGGAGGGGAGAGTCTGCACCTTTCCATGGCTGCTACAATGCTATTTCCTCTTTTGATCCTGGAATATTTGCACCCCCCCTCCCCCCGTCATTACTCCAAGGAGGCCTTGTCAAAATCTCCAGGATGGACAGCAAAACTCACACCAGCTGAACGGATGGGGAGTCTCCCTCAATCCTATCCAACGTTTGAGCTCCGGTGTAGCCACAATACAGTCCTGCTGTAAGTGACCATACTGTATATTAACATACCTTAAGAAGTTCCCAGTGGCTGCCCCTCCACCACAGGATACAGCACATACGTCGCCAGTGCAACAGCACCAGCACTAGAAAGTTATATAGGATTGGGTCCTATGTCCTCAGATCTCCTACCCCCAGTTCAAGCTTTGCTAAAACCTTCACCAGGGCAGGAGATGCTGATGATGATGAAGATTGGAGGGGGGAATTTGATCTTCAGTGGCACATTAGATATAAATAAACACATTATTTTGATTATAAGTATATAGGTCAATATTAAATTGAACAGTTTACTAAATTGTAATAAAAATGTAACATAAAACCCATTACATGGGTTTTATTACCTAGTGCAATTAGGTAAAAATCATAACATAAACCCATTGTCATATTATTGTTGTCATATAACTCATTGTTATATGCAATAAAATTAAATTTTACAATTGCAATCAAATTTTCCTATTACAAATCAAATCGCAGTTACAAATTTAACACATTACAATCACCAATAAACATTTTCTAATCATCTCATGATTTTTTGAATTGGGGTGTGCATTAGATTCGAGTAAATCTGGTAGGGCAGCCCAAATAGGCTTATTGGTGTTGCTTAGTGGGGGGTTTCTTCTGGGTCTGCTAAGCAAGGCTTGCTGTTCCTTTTCATCCCTTTTAAAGATCAAGTCTTAGACTCCCCCCCCCCCACTGATGAAAGGGCTGAGCTGTCTCTTGAAGCACCTCCATTAGACTCACATACCTAACCCGGGAGTAAGCGGTACCCTCTTATGACTTCTCAGTTGTTTCTCAATTTTCAGGACTTGGGCCCAACTTGGGCCTCCAGTCCTTCTGTAAAGCCATGGCAAGTCAATATCGAAAGGAGTTGTTGGATGATGAAGGCAAGGTTGCTAGGTGACTTGGAGTAATGTCACTGGAGTTACCTGGTAACTAGTGACCTCTCCTTTCAGCAAGGAGAGGAAGGAAGCTTCCAGCTTGTCCCCTCCATGATCTCCTTGGGGTGGGTGGAAAACTTGTCCGCAGGTCCCGCGGCACAGGAAAAGGCAAATAAGATCAGGGACATGTTTCCAGCCTCCTCTCTTCTGGAGGAGAGAGGCCACTCTCCTTCTTCACTCTCCAGTTCATGCTCTGCTCTGCTCCGGTGTGCAGTTCACAACATCCAATAACAGATGCATAGCCAGGTGATTTGACACCCACAGCCCATAAATTTTTGAAACCCATCCAGTGGCTTCCTTTATTTATGTGTTTGTAATGTTATATATCAGTACAGGTCACCCGACTAATTCATAACTTAAAAAAACGCAGATGCCAATTTGATGGCAGTCACAGAACAGAATAAGAATTCTAGTATTAGCTCTATGGAAATTAGAGCTTATTGGTTCCCTGCCATGCCATAATCCCGGTGAATTGGCTCTTAGAAAATCAGTCTCATTGATTGGTTTTGAGTTAGGAAAATCTCCTTTTGTAACATTAGTCACTTGTGTTTTCCTTTTCTGGTTATTTGGCTATAGCTTTTGCTAGAATACAGCTATTTCAATGTGATTTGATTCATTGCATTCTGCATTATATTACTCACTGAATGATATATAACAAGATGGTGTAATTATTTTTTTAAATCAAGATTTTCATAATTTTAGCCAGCGGTTATGTCAAACACACCAATTCCCCATCCCTGATGAGAGTATCACCCCCCACTCACTATGCAACTACTCGGAAAGAGGAAAGAGAAAGATCGGGGAAGAAATGTCGCATCCTCTGGCCTGTGAAACAGAAGCAATGATTGAGGTGGGGGCTCTTCTTCGTCAGTAGTCTGACCAGCGAGGAGGGTTTCAGCCCTAGGAAGAGTTAGTTGCAATGAAGTTCTCTGTGTGACACTAGATTACTCACACACTATCTTTGCTCCATGGAACTGCTATGAGAATGAACAGGGCTAGAGGGACTCTTTGGTACAGAATCCCAAGTTCATCAGAAGAAGGCTGGGCAAGAGATGTTAATAATACTTGTCTTCTTCTCCCCTTCCCATCAGTGCTGCAGAGTGCTGGGCAAGTAGCCTCTTTCATGCTCCCATCCACCAGGGTCTCTTATAGTGGGCAATGCTGAGTCACAATGGCATATGGTTTGGTTCTTGGCGCTTTTTGGTCCCTATGTCAGAAGTGGGAGTTGACCACACAAAGTAATGAAGCAATCCAGGATTTAGTGAATCGGGCTGCAATCCTATCCATATTTCCTGGGAGTAAAAGTACAATCCTAAGAATGTCTACTCAGAAGTAAGTTCCATTGTGTTCATTGTGTACTTACTCCCAGGAAAGTCCTCCAAAATAAAGGACACCAAAGAAAAATGTAAGATATGTTAAAATAAAGCTAAAAATACTCATACAGAGGTACCTCTCATAACAGGCCTCTGTCAGTCTTGAAAGACTATGGTATCGTGCTTGGTGCTGCATACGCAGCACGAAAGCCTGGGTTGGATTGTTATGGAGGATAGGCTGTTACCCAAGCAGCAAATCCCCCCTCTCCACGCCACTGAATTAGTCCAATGGAAAGGCAGAGCCAATACGATTGGATCCAGCTGGCGTTGCAGAGCTGGGCTAAGGACAGGAGCTCACCCTGTCTTGTGGGGCTGACCCAGGTCTCGAACCCTGGCCTGCTGGTTAACAGGCACAGTGTCTTAGCCACTTGCGCCACCCAAATGCCTCATATAAACTATGTTCCACATAACAAATCTAAATTTCCAAGGAATCCTGCTTCCAATAACAAATCTGCTTCACATAACAAACCCCTCTGGTTCCTAATGGGCATGCGCGCTATGCAGCCCTAGCACTCCGCATGGCTCTTTAAAAGGGCTGCTGGCCAGCGCTGCTGCCTCTAACTGCCCCCAACTTGGGGACAATTGTCTGGGGTTGCCAGAGTCAGCTGCCCCTAACTGCCCCCACCAGTCACCTTGAACCTCCAGTAGCAGCCTCCCAGGAAAGTGTCTTTGCAGCCTCCTAACCATGTCTACTCAGAAGTAAGCCCCATTGTGTTCAATGGGTCTTACTCCCAGGAAATGTCTTTGATTGCAGCCTCCTAACCATGTCTACCCAGAAGTAAGCCACATTGTGTTCAATATGTCTTACTCCTAAGAAAGTGTCTTAAGGATTGCAGACTAAGGGCAAAATCCAGAGCAGTTATGGGTCCATGCAGTTACGTCACCCTCTAGTGTTATCTTATGGAAAGTCACCTTAACTGCTCCAGAGCAATGGGCTTAATTTGGCTTTAGGATATGGGCCTTTGTAGAATTCAATTACAGTGTTTTGTCATCATTTTTACATACAGTTAATATCTTTATATGAATATTTTTTGGGATGTGGAACCAATCGTCTGAGTTTCCATTATTTCCTATGGGAAAATCCGCTTCACATAAAGAATGCTTCATATAACAAACATGCTCCTGGAACGAATTAAATTTGTTATGTGAGGCACCACTGTATATCCTTTTAACTTGAATACAACGCTCACCTTTTCCAGCTGAATTTCGTTTCAAAAATTGAGGAGTGCATTAGATTCAATGGCACATTAGATTTGAATAAATACAGGTATTTTTGTTATAAGTATAGGTCAGTATAGTATTTGATACTTGAGCAACCAAAAGGTGTTATGTAGTGCTACTGTAATATTGTTCTGTACAGTACTGTTGTACTGGGTGGGTGGTATAACTCACAGCCTTCAACTCTCCTGATATCAGTGGAAGATTAATGTCTCAATTCTATGCATGTCTACTGAGAAGTAAGTCCCGCAGAGTTCAGAGGGGCTTACCCACAGGATAGTGTGACAGGATTGCAGCCTATGAAGACAAGAGAATTAAGCAGAAAAGGAAGTGTGGAGGAGTGAAGACCTTTGTACTAATTAGGGCGCAATCCAGAGTAACTACGGGGAGTCCTTGCTCCGGAGTAAGAACAATTTACTCTGGATTGCAATGTGAATTTACCATAGGTTTTCACAAGGTGGTGCATGTCTCTTACATGCTCCCGTAGTTACTCTGGATTGTAGCCCAAGTGTGTTCCACCACCCTTGGTAACTACTCTCTTTTTGTCCACACTGAAAGTGGGATGAGGAAGAGGCAAGTCTAAGCAAGTGGGTGGATGAAGGGGGTGTCTCTGCTGCCTGAGGTGACCCCTTCAGTCAACACTTGTAGACTATTGTATATGGGCAAATCATACATTTATGGAGCAGGGTTTTTTTTGAGGGGGAATGCACTGGAATGGAGGAGCGGCACCTCTATGTGAATATTGGCACCTCTATGGCCCCCAGGTAGACATGACTATGATTACAAATAACATCTTCATGGTGAGTACCTATGAGTAACAGCAGGTGAATTCTGGGACCCGTTTTCCAGAAAAATATCATTTTTTGTTGTGAAGCAGCAAAGATGCTTGAGGACTCACTGGGCAAACTTAGAGGAAGCAAACCCTACACTTCACCTCCATGCACACGTTTGAATTCCAAAATGGAGTGTATCTACACCACCGACTTAGAGTGGCTTGTTGTTCTGTTTCTCCACAGAAACTGCAGTTCCCAAAATGGCAGGCTTGGGATCAACTTAGGGTTGCCATATGTCCCCTCAAAACAGGGACAATCTTGCTTTTGGGGGGATTGTGTTCCCCCCAAATGGGACAGAAGGTCCTGTCCTGATTTTGTGAAAGAGAATTATGGCAACCCTAGCTCAACAATTATTTGTATTCTTGCTAAACTATAATTCCCAGGACTGGACTGGTATGAAATGGATTCAGCTACGTTGTGTGCACAGGTGTCAGCCAATTGCATTTCCCCAGACTTTGATTGACACTTTAGCCACAGGTGGCAGTTGTGATCTCACCAGTGGGGAGATATTATGATGTGCCTGTTGTTCTCATGGCAATAGGTAAGCACATCAGTTAGAGTGAATGATGTGGAGGGAGAGGAGGGAAAGGCAGTTTTTCCTGGGGCTGCCCAGAAGGTGAGTATTGTGAGTCTCATGAACAAGGACATGAGCAATATAAAAGAGGAATATCACAAGTATGGAGGTCGATCCTTGTGAGGTTACTCCTTCATGGACAAAAGAAGGACATATTTGGTCTTTCTCCTGGCGCACTTACTGGCCACCTTGATCAATGCGAATTCCTCTGGCCACCTCCATGTCCCTGTATAATAAGCCCTCTCTGTGGTCATTGTCAGTGTCTCTCTTGTGTTTTGATCTAATACTGTATTTACTACGTTTTTGCAGATTGAATGGAAATTCCAAACAGTTACCAATGCTACAACTTAGAAAATAATGTTTTCAGGTAATGTTTGTCGCTATTGCCACATGATGTGATGAAGAAAGAGATGTGCAGCATCATGGATATACATTTCTAATGTGGAACAATTACTTTTTGAGGCTGGTTCATAAATTTCAGTGGAAATAGATCTTTGTTTCTTTTTCATAATCCATTTCCAATTCAATGACAGGGTATATTTCTATTTCATCATTTTGACTACTCCCTTTGTAGAATGAATGGGAATTCCAGACTAATGAGAGCAACAAACCTACAACAGAAAACCAGTTTTAAGCTAAGGAATGTAAATATTGTGTTGTTTCATATACAGATACAAGTACAGATGAGTATTCTCAGCGTGGAGGTCAGTCCATTATTCCCAAACCAAGAACATCTTTTATCCCCCAAGCCCACAGGTCTTTTAAAAACCAATAACTTATTTATTGATAATTCATTTTGACACCTTTTTTTGTTCAGATTGAAGGAGAATTCAAAATATAACTATGAAAGCAATTAATGTATAACAGATAATCAGGTTTTCAGGAAAGGTATATGAATATTGTCATGTTGTTTCAAGAAGGCCATGTACCACATTACAGATGAGTATTCCCAGCACCACGGTAAGTCCTTCTGAGGTAAATTCTTCATTCACAATCCAAAAATGTATTTGATGTCCTTTCTAGGCATATTCCTTTGCTTACTGAATGGAAATTTCAAACTAATAATAAAAGCAACACACTTGTAACGAAAAACCAGGTTTAAGCAAAGGAACATAGGTATTGTTGTGTTGTTTCAGGTACAAATATTCTCAACCTGGAGGTATGTTATTCTGAGGTAAGCCCTTTATTGCCAAAAGAACAACAGGCCCACTGACCTTTTTAATGAACCAATCACTGATTTAACAAAAATTAATTCATTTTGATGAAGTTCTTTGCATTTGAATGGGAATTTTAAAATAATTTACAGTTTATAAGTTACTTATAAGCAAATTGATAACAAATAGCCATGTTTAAGCTGAGAAACATGAGTTTTTTTTGTTACATAGAGGAATTATTATTATTATTATTATTATTATTATTATTATTATTATTATTATTATTATTATTTATTGGTTAATCTTTAATTTGTTACACAGCCAATGACTGGTAAAAAATGTAACAATTCAAATTCTAACCAAGGACGTAATTGCTCTTGAGGTATGTTGTTGTTAAAATGGATTTATATCTGGCCTTTCTTCGTGAGCGGAATCAAGTAGAAGTTCAAGTACATGATGCATGTAGGTTATGTCCTGGTCTCCTTTTCAAACCAATCTTGACAAATAATACTTCATTTTTCCTTTGTAGTTTGAAAAAGTGGAAAGAAAACTTCAATCTCTTCTCCTGGTCCAAAGGCTTTTCCAGTCCAGTGATCAGTTAAACATGTATTTCATAATTTTGACTAAGGTAGAACAGAAAAGAGAGTACATGAATATTGTTATTTCAGGATTATGGACATGTTGACCACATTCCAAACAAATATTCTAAAAATGGAGGTAGGTCCCTCTAAGATACGTCCTTTATTCCAAAACCAAGAATATGTATCTTGCTTCCTGTCCAGTCTCTGGGATGGCAGGCTCTGACTGTCATTGCGCTAGCAGGGCAAAGGCACTGTCAGCCTTCTGGTTCCCATTGGGATGAGGAGGTGGCCTCAGACAGGATTGGGGTTCTTGTTACCCTGTTCCATCTCCCAGAACAGTGAGGCATGTGCTTAGGCTGATGATGTATAGACCACGTATAGACCACTGTCCTATAGAGACATGTAGACAATGTATAGAGATGTATAGACCACCATCCTATAGATTATAGTTATAAGGTGTATAGGCACCTTTTGGTCATAGAGGACCTCATTACTTGATGCCACATGAGCCAGGCAGCATTAAAACAGGCACATACGTCAGGAAGGATGTTGCCATCAGCACACACCATTGAGCCCAGGTACTTAAACTGGATGGATTTGGTCAATGACTGCCATGGATGGCGATGATGCTTTCCGTCTGTGGTCCACATTGCAAATACTTCATATTTGTGTTGAGCCATATCCCATTTTCATCACTCCACATTTTCCACTTCTGTAGAAATCATAGAAATCATAGAATCCTAGAGTTGGAAGGGACCTAGTAGGTCATCTAGTCCAACCCCTTCCTGTAGCAGGAAAACCTCCTAGAGCATCTCTGACAGGTGCTCGTCGAGCCTCTGCTTGAAGATCCTCAGTGAGGGAGAGTCCACCACCTCCCTTGGCAATCTGTTCCACTGCCAAACCGCCCTCACCATCAGGAATTTTTTCCTGATATCCAACTGAAATCTCCTTTTTTGCCGTTTGTACCCATTGGTTCTAGTTCTGCTTTCAGAGGCGGCCACTTTTCCCAGGTCTTGTTTGAAACATTTGCTTCTCAAGTCAAGTACATCTTTGGTCTCCTTTCAAACTGGCCTTTCCAAACCAATCACTCATTTAACAATAATTCATTTATTTTGATTTTTCCTTTACAGATTGAATGGGAATTCAAAACACAGCCATGAACTTATAACAGAAAATCAGGTTTGGGGTAAAAGGTACATTAATATTTTCATGTTGCTTCAGGAAGATGGACATATTTACTTGCGTTTGTTCTAGCACCCACTAATTTTTTGCAGAGTCAATGGGAATTTCAAACAGTAACTAATGCAACAATTTATGAATATCAAAATAAAGAATATGGCTTCTGCTACATTATTTCAGGCACAGGGACATGTGCTGCATCAGGGATGAGTATTACCAATCTGAAGGTGGGTCAACCGGAGGTAAGCTCATTATTTTCAGTAGAAGGTTTTCACTGACCTCTTCTTCTTACCCACTGACATTCCAATCCAGTGACTGGACTGACATGTAAATTTAATCACTGCAACTAGCTTCTTTTGTAGGTTGAATGTGAATGAAAAACAAATGATGAAAGTGACAAACATACAACAGGACATTATATTTTAGCATGAGAAATGTGAGTATTTTGGTTCAGGAACATGTAAAGACAAATATTAGCCATGCGGAGGAATTCTCTTCTGAGGTAAGCCCACTGTTGCTGAAAGAGAGAGATCTTTGTTCTCTTTTCCAAGGCCTTTTCACTCCAACCACAATTTAACATTTATTTAATTAAGGTGAAAAAAGGTGGATATGGTTGCGTTGTTCCAGAAAGAGGAACAAGTACATTGCCAATGTCCGAGTAAGTTTTTGTAAGCTCTTTAGAGCCAACAGGGATATCTTTCATCTCTTCTCTTGGCCTACTGGCTTTTCCAATCCTTCACTGAAAGACCCATTATGGCTGAACACATTATTTGCTTTCTCTAGTAACTTTTTTTTTCTTGCAGGTCAAAACTGTCACCAAGACCACCAACAATCTGGAGAAGTAATCAAGCAGTAGGCATGAATTAGAGGCACCTCCAATGACTCTGCATTCATATTAGTCTTTCCCCTTCATTTGCCAACCTGTTTGTTTTCAGAAAGGAGGGAAATGAATTGGTTCTGCTCAACCCAGAACACATCCATTCCAAAAAGAAAAGCATATCCCATAGAGCCTTTTTGGGTCTAGGGACTGGTCTAGGGTCTAGGTGTGGGTAAGGAAAGGAGTACAATGTGTACCCAAAGTGGGGAGGGGTTAAAGTTGTCCTTGCCCGCCCCTGCATACCCAACACAGAAGCCACAGAAGTGGTTTCATGGAGCTGCTGCAACCTCTGGAGCGAAGCACAGTGCCACCTCCTTGTCAGCCAAGATAAGTCCACCTTCTGCTGGGAGGCTGCATGGGTTCTGTGTATCCATTTGAGGCTTGTCTGTAGTCCCTGAAAGCTGAAGTGGTAATGCTAGTGCAGCTTCTCCTCCACCCTCTGTATGGGTGCACAGGAGGATCACCAGGGTCTGCATCACCTGGTGCAGGATCCTCGTGCATGTCCTTCTTCAGTGGTGCATGCCCAGGATGCTTCTGAAGCATCCCATGCATGTGCAGGAGTTTTGCATGTACAAAAAACTCCCAAAGCCACTTTGAAGCTACTTGCCCATTCTCAGGAAGGGAAAGTGTGTGCACTACACTTCAGAACCCTCTGGTTGAGAAGGGGCAGTACTCTCATCAGCAGGAGCATTCGAAGAGAAGGCTGCTTATGCAACATTTGCACATGTGTCCTTGATCTGATGTGTCCACTGAGCAGAGGAATGCTCTCTCCTTAGTAGGAGTGCTCCTAACTGGAGGGCACGCACACAGATACCATGCATGCATCTTTTAATAGGGGAGAGTCCCCACTGAGGAAAGGACAGTCCCCTCCTCAGTGAGAGCCTTCCCAACTCAATGACACATGCATGAACATAGAATCATAGAATCATAGAGTTGGAAGGGTCCTAGTAGGTCATCTAGTCCAACCCCCTGCCTGCAGCAGGAAATCCCCCTAGAGCATCCCCGACAGGTGCTCGTCGAGCCTCTGCTTGAACATTGCGCATGCATCCTTCAGTTGGGTTCACTCTTGCTGAGATGGACATTCCTCTCTACAGCAGCAGAGGGTGACATGCTGGAGGGGGTGATGCACTAAGGGGATTCCACCAGCACGTCACCACCCTGGTGCAGTCCGCACCAGCCGCCCCACACTGTTGACGCCCCTGGAGCGTGCACACTCTAGTCTGCCTGGATTCTACTGTGTGCCTGCCTGAGACTGTGGTGGTGGCAGACAGAGAAGAAACTGTGCTGATGCTGCTTCAACCTTCAGAGAGCTGAGCCATGGGCAGGCACCCAGGAGCACCAGGCAGATAGGAGTGTGCACTCAGGGTCCTGCAGCTGCCTGCTCATGGCCTAGTACCCCAGTATCTAAGAAGCCATGGACTGGTACCTGTCCCTGACACGGGTTAAGGACCCCACTGCAGGGGGGAAGGCATAAGGCTCAGCAAGACATCAGTGGAATTTTAGGAGATGGCTTAGTTATGGCCCTTGTTGACATGCCCAGGGTAGCACTGATCGCCACCTTTGGGGTCGGGAAGGAATTTTCCTCCAGGGCAGATTGGCCAGCGTTCTGGAGGTTTTTCGCCTTCCTCTGGGCATCCAGCAGGGGTTACCTGCTAGATCCACCATCGATAGTGGATGCTAATAAAATTTTTTTACAACTGTTAACATCGAAATAAAAATAAACACATTGCTATAACTACATTTTTATTGTCTTTGACTTTTTCATTGTTTTGTTGTTATTTTAAGAACAAACTCTGGGTTTTTCTGCTTTGCAAACTTGAACAAATTGACAGTTCCAGTTCTTCCACAATGGGAATTGTATTGGGATGAAAAAGACTGATTTCTTCCAGAAGAATCTCAATACCTCCCCAAAGTACCTCCCAGGATTCTGTGGGGAAGCCAAATGATATAAAATTCATTGAAATATGACTTGGGCTGGTGGTTCTATGGCTTACTGTGACAATGTAGGGCGGTCCAGGGGCTTGGGCACCCTTCATCCCACCTCCCCTGGTCTACGTGGGTCCTTAACAGCATCAAGGATGGAAGGGGTGGTTCATATAAATCACTGTGAAAAGAAGAATGTGAAGGATCCAACTTCACAGAAGAAGATGTGGAATCAACACTTGAAGAACATCTTCACAGAACCATGTTCTCCTTTCTCAAGAGGCACAAAACCACTGCTGCTGTTGTCTGCTGTCTCCACTCAGTGGTCCCGCACTCAGGACAATCCTGTGAGGGGGAGCAACTCAACTGCACACATTTTTGACTTAAGAAGACTCCTGTGTTTATCCAGAGAATACTACACATTTCAGATGCAGGGCGATAACTTCTTAGTGAAGTCAAAGGAGATGACTGAGGGAATGACATGTCTGGGATATTTTAGGTTAGGAGAGTCAGATGGTGCT
The DNA here is from genome assembly GCA_030015325.1 of Cryptoblepharus egeriae. Taxonomy (NCBI): domain Eukaryota; kingdom Metazoa; phylum Chordata; class Lepidosauria; order Squamata; family Scincidae; genus Cryptoblepharus; species Cryptoblepharus egeriae. The sequence continues at coordinate 18,231,718 of JAREYC010000010.1, read as the reverse complement.
GCTCTGGGTGATGATGTACAATAAGCATCCAAATAACGGAGATGTTGGCTGCCTCCAAACTGATGCCTGCAGTGAGTGGCTCACCTGTCTAATGGTGGGTAACCAAACCTGTTTCTAAGTCAGCCTGAGCATGACTGCAGCATTAGCAACTGTTGTGCAGTGTGAGTTTGGACATGTCCTGTCGGGAGGAAAGTGCTGCAACTATTGAAAACTCTCTGTGTGTTTGGCTTCTGATTTGATAGGACGTCACCCAGAATCATGGTGAGATCCATTCAGCTTGCTAAGTGGAATCTACATGAGCAACCTTGAGAATACATCACATTTAACTTTTCCTATTAAACACTTGCCATTGTTTGCCCATTTTTCTTATGGGCAGAGCCAACAGCTTTTCCCTCTGTCCTCCCTTGACTGAATCTCAGTGCCACCACAACCAAAACTGAGGTTTGGGTGCTTAAGCATTATGGATCCACTGGTTTCCCAGATCACTCCTGCAGCAACTGGGCAGAGAAGTGGCTTTCCTCCTAGTTTTCATCCTCTTGGTTCCCCCAGACCATGCTTTTTCTGAAGATCAGGGAGCTGCACAGCTACAGCTGTCTTAGGAGTATACCGCTGTTGTGGCCATCTCCTCTTCCAGTGGGTTTCAGGCCAGACAGAGTAGTGCCACAAGGCCAGGTGACACCTATCTTGTCTAAAACTAGTACTGCTTTCTTGAAAAGCAAGGGTGGAGGCAACACTTAGCTAGTTCTACCACCACCTTTTCTGGTCAGCCTTTTCTGATCAACAGTGTGTGTCCAACAGGTGGCAGCATGGCATTCACTGAGTTTTCCATGTCATGTTATTGCCAGGGAAAGACTTCAGTGACTTCACAGATAGGTCAAGAAAAGAGCACTATGTTAATTTTATATCTGTTATATTTTCCTCCTCTGTCCTACCAGCAGGCAATGTTCAAATTGCACACAGAGGGAAAAAACCAGCACATGTAAACAGGGGCGTCACTAGAGTTTGTGCCTCCCGACCCAACATGTCTCCCCCATACATTGTGTAGGGCAACAATATGAATGGTGGCATATGGGTGGCAATATGACAAGGCAAGCCATGCCTCCACTGGTTTTTTTTTAACCAATACATTTTAATAGAATAAAGAAATCGTTTCACTGCATTCTGCTGTAAATTACACATTCAAAGGTGTATCACATGATGGGATTATTTCTACAAACCATGATTTTAGCCCATTAGGTCACAAGGGCTGCCACTCCAATCAAAGGTGCCCCCTTTCAAATGCCCTAGTAACATCCCTGATCGGGACCTGATCAAGACATTTTGGAAGACATTTGGAAGTCAGTCTCCTGGACTGACCTTCCACTCCAGCAAGGCATGCTTGCTTACCCACCAGTAAACAAAGCTGTGCAGTTCACATCCATTTTCAATGAATTTCAATGCATTCATCAGGGATCTCCTTCTGGGGTGATTTGTGGGGGCTGCATTCATTGGATCAGGACAATTCTGGTGTCCTTAGATTCCTCCCTTTCCAATGAACTATGGCATGTTTGCCTACTCATGAGTAAGGCCGCAATATGGGTCACTTACACTTTCCATTTAGTTCAACGCATATTTTAGGGTTTGTTTGTTTTTTTGCCTTAACGTTTGATAGGAAGGTGCTATTTCGAAATGGACTTTTGCATTAGATTCTGCTCTTTAATACAAATCCAACAGAATATGACATGATGGGGTTTGTCACACCATCAAGAAGTTGCAATTTTTAGGTCACCGTAGTGCGTGTCACCCCCTTGGGCGTGTCACCCAGTGTGGACTGCACCACCATACTGATACTACTACAGTGAACATGGTGCTTTCCTGTCTAAATATTATGGCACATTTGTTTTTGAAACTGGTAGAAGGTGACTGAAATTGGTCTGAGGGCAAGACTTCAAGGATAGTATTGGGGTGGGAAAAGTAGCAAATTTAAAGAATAATAACCATGCAACTGTTTCAAGTCTTCAAAGACCTGCTTGAAGACATAAGGTTGAGTAAGGAATGCAATGTGGGACACCTAGTAACTTATTTAGAAATTGGGATTGCACGCTTTCGACTGTGATGTTGAACACTAACACCCAAATGGAGATACCATAAAGCAATTGCGAAATGGTCTCAGACCGAAAGATCTGCAGTGCTGCAGGAATATCAGAGTTGCCCCAAGTATAAAAAAAAGTGGGAGACAGCTTGCATGGGTGTCAGAGTTCTCATTTAATAGTGCTTGGATGTTCCTATCCCACCCACCGTCAGCTATGTGTTAAAGGCTGCAATCCTAAAGATGCTTTCCTGGGAGTAAGAACCACTGAACACAGTGGGGCTTGCTTCTGAGTAGACATGATTAGGATTGTGCTCAAAATCCTCCATTCATTTTTTTCCATTTCATTTATGCAAACAAAACATTATTCTTTAAGAATAAGCTTTGTTATTCAAAGAGAGTGCAGCAGTCCAGAAAGCAATCTTTCCTTATGAATCCTAACAATGTCCCCCTATTCAGATCCTGACACCAATTCCGCTTTCAGAAGAAGCACCAAACATCACACAATGGACAGACCAATTGGGAGGCATCCAAATTTGGCAAGGAGAGTGAGCAAAAATAGTAGGAGGGGATAGAAATAGCAGATGGGAGGAGTGGTAGCCTTCAACAGCTGGAAGGCTTACAACCTTTGCAGCTCTACTCAGTCCCATTGTAGTTAATGGGGCTTCCTTCCTCTTCTTCTTTCACGAGGAAATGCCTCCCCCTCCTTTGCCTGCCTCCTTAGCCCCCTTCCATGTCTATCCAGGAATTTGTTCCTGTTGCAAGAACCCTTCTCTCTCCATTGGGATCCTCTATCTCCCCTCTTTTATCCAGAAAAAAGTCAAGCCCTTCATTCAGCCCTCAATCATCCATTCGTTCCAAGATGGACAAGAGAGCCCAGCCTCAGCTCCCCCACCTCACCAGGCAGCCGCAGGAAGTGCAACCATGGCAAGCCAGACATTTGTGGTGCTGCACGCAAAGCATAGTTGTCACCCAGAAATAGTTGTCAGTGATGTAATATCACAGCCAACTACTTCTGGGAGGACCATTTCAGGCTAGACAGCAAGGGAGGGAAAGCAAGCCACCTTAGTCCTGAAACTGAGAATGCAATTTAGGATGCAATCCTAACCTAGTCCAGCACAACTCATCAGTCTTCCCATTCTTGTGATGATCCAGGGAGGCAAGCACATGTCTGTGCATTGGCCTAACGTTACTCCAGGAGCGGCATAGAAGTGTCTTACAGCACTTTTGTGATACCCCCAGGCCAGCATGATTCCCCAGCATGTGCTGGGGCTTAGTACAGCCTAACTGGGGTTAGGATCACAGCCTTCAAAATTTAGAAGACAAGAGGATGGAGCAGGAGAGGGCGTGAAGGAGAAGTGCTTTATATTAGGCCAACAAGGTTAGGCCACCTCTCTTTTGGTCCCACACTGTTCTCTCTTCCTTTCAATGGTTTTTTTGTGTAACAGTGAAGATGCTTGGGGCCTTTCCCTCTCTGGGATAAGGAAGAGGTGACTCTAGGCAAGTGGGTGGATGGAGGGGTAGAAGGAGAATGCCAAGCAGTGGACTCCTTCAATCACTCTTGCGCATGACTCTTCCATACTGTGTGGCTTTGGCCCACAGTTTGAACTGTATCTTGTGAAGCAGCCGACATGCTGAGGAGTCACTTGGCAAATTCAGGGGAAGAGAATCCTCCTCTTCCTCCCCTTGCACAAACGAATTCCAAAATTGAGTGTTATTTACACCACAAAATCAGAGTGGTTTGTCTTCCCCTTTCTCCACGGGACACCCGGGAATTGCAGTTCCCCCCAAAAGCAGGCCTCAACTGGGAATTCTTAGCATTAATGCTAAACTATAATTCCTGGGAATGCACTGGTATAAAACAGACCCAGGTGTGTAATGTGGACAGGTGTCAGCCAATTGCATTTCCCCACACTTTGATTGACACTTTAGCCCCTCCCTCCAGCCAGAGGTGGCAGTTATGATCTCACCTGGCAAGATATTATGATGCGCTCTCTGTTCCCAAGACAGCGGGTAAGCACATCAGTTAGTGTGAGAGGTGTGGAGGAAGGAAAGGCAGCTTTTCCTGGGACAGCCCAAAGGTGAGTATTGTAAGAAGTGTACTGTCTCATGACCAGGGACATGTACCACATTGTGTGAGGAAGTGGGACATGTGCAGCATCATCAGTGAGTATTCTCAGATGGGAAAAAAGTCTTTTTTATTTCTTATAATCAACAAACAGGAAGGAAGGAGCTCAGCTCCTGTTTGTTATATACAATGGAAATAAAAGGTCTCTTTCCACTGACTGGTCAACGATCATCATTTTGACGACTTCCTTTGCAGATTGAATGGGAATTTCATACTAATATGGAAAGAAACTTATAACAGAAAACATTGCTTAGGTGAAGGAACGTGAGTATTGTGTTGTTTTAGGTATAGGTGCAAGTACAAATGAATATTTCCCAACATGGTCCTTCTAAGGTAAGTTTCTAAGGCCTTTTCAAAACCACCACTTGTTTAACAAAATCTAATTATTTTGACTACTTCTTTTGCAGGTTGAAAGGGATTTCCAAAGTAATAACGAAAGCAACGAACTATAGCAAAAAATAATCAGGTTTAAGATAAGGAACATAAGTAATGTTATGTTGTTTCAGATACAAGGATAGACATATATCCTCAGCCTGGAGGTAGGTTCTAGTGAGGTAAGTATTTCATGTCCAGACCAAGAGGAGTTTTGGTCTTCTTGCCCCAGTGGCTTTTTCAAATCAATCACTGGTTTAACCAGAATTTATTAATTTAACTACTTCCTTTGCAGGTTGAAAGGAATTTCCAAACTATGAAGGCAACAAACTATAACAAAAAAATCAAGTTTATGGTAAGGAATGTGAGTAATTTTGTGTTGTTCAAGGAGGTACAGCCTGGAGGTAAGTCCACTGAGGTAAGTCTTTCATGTCCAGACCAAGAAGAGTTTGAGCCTTTACAAACCAAGCACTGGTTTAACAATAACTAACTCATTTTGATTAATTCTTTTGCAGATTGAAAGGGAATTAAAATTGAGAGTATTTCCTTTGTGGACTGAATGGAAAATCCAAACTAAGAATGAAAGAAACAAAATTATAACTGAAAATCCAAAGTTAAGCTGAGAAATGTGAGTAGTGTTGTTTGAAGTACAGGTACAAATCCAGATGAATATTCCCGGCATGGAGGTGGATCCTTCTGAGGTAAGTTGTTCATTTTCAATTCAAGAACACACCTTTATTCTCTGGGGAGGAAGGAGTAAAATTCCTTCTGGGATGCCCATTCCTTTCTGGACAGGACTAGTTCTCAACCCTCCCAGAAAGTCATCCCTTCTCCCCAGAGGTCAGTCCTGCCCTTACAGGAATGGTCGCTAGTGCTCCAGCCACATGGGGTGCAGCTTGGCTTCCTTCCTCCTTGACGGTGCTTGGACTTCAGTGGGGCGCCTCTTAGGGCCTGGACAAATCTCTCAGGACTGGGCGATTTGGCTCCCAGTGGCACCAGGGACATTTACCTTCTGCCACCACCAAGAAGCAGCAGCACCACATTCCCCTCTTTGGCTGTGGACAGGGTCCAGCCTAAGGGAGGGGGGGTTGCTACTTCCACTGCACCATTGGCAAAAGCAACGGTGTTCCCTTTTGCCACACACACAGCAAGTGCCACACACACAGCTGGGCTCTCTCCAGCCCCAGAGAGCCCAGTCTCTATCCATCACCGGAAGCACCAATGATATGTTCTCTCTCCACTCCAACCACACATGTGCCAAGCAGGCACCTCCACCTCCAGGAGAATGTAGCTGCAGCCACTGAGGCAACTGCAGCTGGTCCCCATGGCATGTGCAATGCATGTGGCGGCCACTATGGAGGTAGCACAGCAAGCAAACAGAGGGTGCCCAAGCCAGCTCTACCTTGTAGAGCGGCAGGCAGGTGCAATCTTTTTCCCTCACTTAGGTGGTGCAAAAACCCCAAACCAATTTCAGCAGCTTCCATCCACTGACTGGTCCCCACCACTATCCGCACTGTGCAGGAGAACACAGAGGACAGAGATAACCCCTGCATTGGCTTGCCAAGAACCGCTTCCACCTTACTGTGGTGACACATTTCAGAGCAGCAGGAGCAGCACATCTGGGAGCAGCAGCCATAAGCACACAGGAGCCCAACAGAGCCTCAGATACCCAGGTGCTGGAGGAGGACCAAGGGACTCCCATGGGGAGTCAACTGAGGACATTGTTCATCAAGTTCTGGCCAAAGAGAGGGGATGTAGAGCCAGCATTGGAAGAAAACAGGACTGCAAGCAGACCTTTCATCCTGACTAGCAGTTCTTAGTGGACCTTGCCCCCACATAGCAGGACAAGGCCAGGCTGCCCCATTCACACTAACCCAAGCTATGGAAGTCCTCCTCATTCAAAAGCAGGCATCGTGGGACAGGTTCAGGATATGGTTAGACCCCTGAGTCTGATATACCAGAGCATTTTGACTATTCCAGGATGGTGGGGAAGCTTTCAGGAAGAGGAGGAACCATCCAAGGATGGGAGGACAGGATCTTTCCATTAGACCTATTTTCTTGCCTATGAGGCAAGGCAGCCAACCTTGAGCTCCCAAATGAGGCAGACTCTCAGACAACTGAAGTGCCTGCAAATCTGGCTCCGGGTTCCATAGGATGCCTCTAAGGCTACCAGAGTCACTCTTCCCAAATCCTTCATGAAGAATGTGGAAGCAGAGTGGAAGGCACCGATCCAAACCCCCCACCTGCGGCCAGCAAGTTAAACACCTTCAAGTTCATGGACCTATTAAGAGTCCCAAGGGTTGACCATTCAATGGCAGCCCTGTCCTCATCTAGTGTCCTCTCCTTTAAGGATGAAGGGGGCTGAAAGACCCATGGAACAAGACGGCGGAGGCCACCTGCAAGAGGGATTTTGAGGCGTATTTGCTTCTTGCAGGCCTCCACATAATTCTCTGATAGCACAAACTGTTATGACACGGATCAAGGACTTGGGCTCCTCCAACCCTAAGCTGCCCAGAGCCATCACAAATAATCTGAAGTTATCCTTGGCAGGAGCCTTCACAACTGATTCTTCCATTGAGGTTCTGCAGTTTAGGGCCAGGGCCGCGGTGGCAAATGTGGTGGCCATGAAGATATGGCTGCATCAGTGGGATGTCAATCAGGGCTCACAAGCCAGGCTACTAGTAGTCTGCTTCAGTGGCTTCAAGTTGTTTGGGCAGGAACTAGTGGAGAACTTAGACAAGCACAAGGTGCCTCCCACTACCCACAAGGACATGGATAAATCCAGCATGTTCCAAGGATCCTCCTTTTGCATTTTGCTCCACTTCCTTTTCCTTAAAGTGGAGGTAGAGTAAATCCAGGTTTTTCTCCAAGGTTTTCCCTCCAGTGGCACTGGGGCTGCAATCCTAACCCCTACTTAGGCCGGCATAAGTCCCAGCACAAGTCCCATGCTGGCGTGAGGTGATGCAAAAGGGTAGTAAGGCATTTTGCACCATTCCTGGGGGGGATTAGGCAATGCAGAGATATGCGCCTCCCTCCCCACGCCATCATGCAAACAGGGAGCAGGTGAGCTGTGCCGGCCTAAATTAATTAGGATTGTGCCCTGATTCTCCAGAGATGCCTGGGTCCTGGAGATGATTTCTAGGAGGTACATCCTGGAGTTCTGCACCAAGCCCTGCAACCATTTCTGGAAGGTGCCAGCCTCCAAAGACCCTCAGAAACACCAGCCGCATGCTGGTGGCCATACAACACCAGTTGGATATCAGGGCAATCATGCTAGTCCCAGTCCAACAGGTAAGGGCTTGTACTCCATCTTCTTCCTTGTTTCAAAGAAGAATCAAGGGCAATCCTTGATCTCAAATGGCTGATCAGGTTCCTTCATAGACAGCCATTCGACAAATGGAGATCTGGAGGTCAATAGTAGCCACCCTGGAGTGGGGGACTTACTCTCATCGATCAACCTATCAGAGGCTTTCATTCACATCCTCATCCTGCCTAGTCATCACTGTTTTGCACTTCTGCTATGGATGACGCTATTTTCAGTGCAGTGCTTTGCCTTTTGGATTGGTGGTTACACCCAGAGTCTTCACCAGATCCTCATGGTGCTGGTAGCACACCTGTGCCAGATGGGTGTGTTCCTTTACCCTTACCTGGATGATGTCCTGATCTGCTCCCCATCCCAACGGCAAGCAGCCAGGGACATGCAAGAGATGGAGACATGCCTGTAAGAGGTGATGTTCATCATCAACAGAGAATAGCAGCTTCCTTCCTTCTCATAAACGGGAGCATCTGGGTCTCATGCTGGACACCAACAAGTGCAGCATCTCCCTGTTCCCGGACATACAGTGCAAGATGTGGGCCTTCTAGACCATGAAGCCTCAGGACCTGATGACCCTGAGCCGCCTATTAGGGATGATCTCCTGCCAGGACATCATTCCGTAGTCAAGGTTTCATCCCAGAGCTCTACCTGAACTACTCCTCCCATTCCAGGAGAAGTCTGAGACCTGCACCCACTTAGATTTGACTCTGCCACCATTTATGAGGAGGGGTGGTGGAAAAGCAGTCACTGGCTAACCAGGCTAACCCTTTGGGACAAATCCTGGATGGGCCAACCTGTTGGGCTGGGGAGCTCACATGCAGGGGGACTTTGCTCAGGGGATATGGTCTGCAAAGGAGAGACATTGCCACATCAGTCTTGTGGAGTTTGGAGTCATCCACCTAGTGCTCTTGGCATTCCTGCCTTGGCTTCTTCACCATCACGATTTGGAAGACAGACAACATCACAGCCAAGGTGTATGTCAGCAAACATGGGGATGCATTCCATGGTGCTGCACAAGGAGGCCACAGTCCTGTTCAAGTGGGCTGAATCTCATCTGACCACCATCTGCTAAAGGCTGAGGTCATCCTGATGGTCCCAAAGTGGCTCTGGCATCCCTGGTCCCCAGACCTTCTCCAGCTGTCAGTGCAAAGCCACTGTCTCTTCCAGAAAGGGAGAAACTTGTTCTGCAGGGTCGAAGAGTTCATCCAGAGCCATAGATCTTCCACCTACTTCATGGATATTGAGCAGAACATGCTCTCCGGCATGGGCTAATCCAACAGAGTCACTGCACCATTAGCATCTCACAGGACTTCCACCAGAAGCAACGTGCACTGCCTAGGGGGCACTTTGGATTGTGCCCTGAGTGACTTTTTTGTCACCAGCAAGGGCACAGACATGGGCACAAGGCTTTGGCCAGCTCAGGGATTGCATTGTGTTAGCCCGGGGGAGGGGTGTCTCTAAACCCCAGATGGAAGTCTCCAAACCCCCATAGCTATCCTCTGGTGTTCTGCAAGCTTCGTGCTTGCTTGACTGAACACTACTGAAGCTGTGCTCTGGTTGTGCTTGGAGGGTGTTCTGGTGGCCTAAAAAACTCACTTCCTGGTTTTCCCCAAAACCAGAAGTAACTTTTTGTGCCCTCAGAAGGTGTTTTGGGGGACCATTTGAATATGTACTTTATTTCTACGATATGTTCTCGTTAACACAAGTTGCACTTGAATTTTCCTTCACACAATTGGTGCAACCCTTGCAGTATGGAGCAGTGACCCATAGCACTTGCTTTGCCAGCCAAGGATTGCTGCATGCTCTGTGAACCAATCTTTGGGGAGAAGGGACACCCCCCAAAGGAGGGTCATTTGTCAAGGAGTAATCCTGCCCACAAGGAAAGGGCATCCAAAAAGTAAGGAGTATCTTGCCTTCCTATCCCAGAACAGCAATTCTCCAAGTAAGAAATTCCATTTGCCTCCTTTCCCAGCACACTGGCCTTGTCAAACTGCCTTGAGTCTTTTATTTATTAAAATAATAATAAATATTATTCACTGGTTTAATAAGAATTAGTTCATTTTGACCTTTTCTTTGCAGATTGAAGGGGAATTTGAAACACAACTATGAAAGGAACTAATAACAAAAAAAATTGATTTTGGAGTAAGATACATGAATATTTTCACGTTTCTTCAGGAAAATAAGCATGTACCACATTGTTGATGAATATTCCCAGCATGGAGGTAGGGCCTTCTGAGGTAAGTCTTTCACTCCCAAAACAAACCCATCACTTATTTGATAAGAATTAATTCATTTTTACCATTTTTTTTGCAGACCCAAGAAGAATTCTAAATACAACTATGTAAGGAGCTAATAACTGAAAATCATGTTTTGGGATAAAGTACATGAACACACCACTTTAGGGATAGAGTGATGTGTATTCTGAGCATGGAGGTAGGTACTTCTGAGGCATGGTCTTCATTCCCAAACCAAGGACATCTGCTCTCTGCTTTCTTCTCTGCTTCGGCATTTTCAAACCAAACACAAGAATAAATTCCTTTTTGATTGCTTTCTTTTCAGATTGAATGTGAGTTCCAAGCAAATGGTGTAAGCAACTAATCTACAAGAGGAAATTGTTTTTTTACATAAGGAAAGTGAGTATTGTTTTGTTGTTATAGGGACATATACAGACATATAAGCAATGTGATGGAAGTTTTCCAAGGTAAGTCCTTTATTGTCAAAGGAAAGGTATCTTTTTGCTCTTTTCCAGTTTGAACAAGAATTCCAAACAGAACCGTAAAATTAACAAGCTTCAAATGAGTAATCAGGATTCAAGCTTTTAAAAGGGGATATTTTTCTTGCAAGGTAGCTCTTTATTGACCACAAAGGGAATTCTTTCTTCTCTTCTCCTGGTTCACATGCCTTTCCAATCCATCACTGAACAACCTGTGATGGTTAAACACGTATGGTGACTTTGTAATTTGTTTTCTTGCAGATCAAGTGTGCAATCCTCATCAGTCTTCCTGTTCCCATGATGATGTAAGGAAGCAAGCACATATATGTGCACTGGAAGAAGTGCCTTACGGCAAGAGAGAGAACAACCTTCGCTAGCTTCAGACCCTTGTTGTGTTTCCCAAGCTACAAAACATATGGGACATGACAGTTTAGTATATTCTCAGTATGTTCTTAGGGTGCAATGCTAACCAACTTAGGCCAGCCTAACTCACCTTCCCATTGTGGTGTGGTAAGATCAGTTATGTCTGTGCACTAGACTAACCTTCCCCCAGGAGTGGCGCCAAAGTGTCTTATTGCACTTCTGTGACATTCCCAGGCAAGCAGGATTTAGGCCGACCTAACTGGAGCTTAGGATGGCTGCCCCAAACTTTAACAAGGACTAGTAACTCATCTCAAAAAGTAATGAATGAGTATGCATTAATCAGAGGCACTCCACATGAATCCTCATTCATATCAATATTTCCCCTTCCTCGTCTGTTTGTGTTCATGGAGCAGGAGGATAAATGGGCTCCATTCATTCTGGAACCCATCCATTTGGAAGACAACAGCACTTCCCATATTGGAAGGCATAAGGCTCCACTGAACACCAGACATCAGAGGGGAAGTTCAGAGATGGCTTACTTATGGCTCTTGTTGACATGCCCAGGGTAGCACTGATCGCCACTTTTGGGGTCGGGAAGGAATTTTCCTCCAGGGTAAATTGGCCAAAGGCCCTGGAGGTTTTTCGCCTTCCTCTGGGCATCCAGCAGGGGTTACCTGCTACATCCACCATGTATAGTGGATGCTAATAAAAAAGATGAAAATGGTTAACATAAAAAAATAAATGTATTGCATTAAGTACTTTATATCGCTTTTGATTTTTTCATTCTATTGGTGACTTTTTCATTGAGTATAATCCTGCAGACTTCTCCCAGGGGAGATTATAGCATCATGAGAAAGACTGATTTCTTCCAGAAATTTTTTGGCACATTCACTAAATTCACATTCACTTAGAAATGTGTCTTGGGATGGTAGAGCTTTGGCTTTAGTTCTGTTAATGCAGCAATGTTGGCAATCCTGGGGGCTAAGACACCATTCATCCTGCCTCCCTTGTCTTCTTTGGTCTGCATCAGTATCGAGGGTGAACATGGTTGAGTAAGGGTGCAATCCAGAGTAACTACGTGGAGTCCTTGCTCTGGTGTAAGAACAATTTGCTCTGGATTGCAATATGAATTTCCCATAGGTTTTCACTAGATGGTGCAGTAACTACGGGTACACGTAATGTCTCTTACGTGCTCCTGTAGTTACTCTGGATTGGAGGGCCAATCACTGTGAAAAGAAGCATGGGAAGGACCCAATTGACATTTGGAGAATATCTTCACAAAACCATGTTCTCATTTCCCACAAAGGAGGCTCCAAGAGGAACCAAGAAGTTCCACTTAAACTACTGCTGCTGCTTGTCCACAGTACCCCCTTAGTGGTCCCACATTCAGTGGGTACATTCAGTACCCACTCAGTGGTTCTTGGGAGGGGAAACAATCATTTGACTCGACTGTACACATTTAGACTTTAAGACTCCAGTGTTTTTTGTTCAGAAAGAAAGCTGCACACTTAGGATGTTCAGATGTACTTATGTACTTCTCACAGTCGAACCGCAGAGCTTAGTGAAGGTAAATGGAGATAATTGAGGGAAAGACATATCTGGGTAGGCAAGTGAAAAGATGTCTCCCTGGGTAAAAAAACACAATAAGAGTGTAAATAACGGAGACCATGCTGCCTCCCAGTATGATACCTGAGATGGGTGGCTCACCTATCTAATGGTGGGACTGCACCTGATCCTAGGTCAGCCTGTGCATGGTTACAGCAACAACAGCAGCAACTTCAAAGAGGGTGTTGGACAAAAAAGGAAAGTGCTGCAGCTGCTGAAATCGTCTGTTCTCCATGTTTATTGGCTTCAGAATGGGAAGCACAAGCAGGTCACACATGCACACTGTGAAATCAATTCAGCTAATTCAAGAGAGCCTACATAAGCAACACTGGGAATATTTATACTCTTTTTCTGCCAAAGGCAGATTGCAACAACAAAGAAAAAGTAAAATAAGTCAAATGGTCCAAGCTAATGAGATTTGCAGCTCAAACCTATGCTTGGCTGGCCCATAGTGTACAGTATTGTCCATGCAGCCTTGGCTTCTGATGAATATGGGAAGGAGGGACGGGGCACTGTTGGGAGGGGGTAATTCTTCCCTTCCTATGACCCTACACCGTGTACTTTTCCTATGGTGGTAGTGGTTGGCATCTCCCTTGCGATCTTTTGACACAAAGAGCACGACACTTATTGGGAGGTAAGCAGCATTCTGTGCACCATGATGACATCTTCAGACAGTGCTTGCTCTTTGACCACAGAAACAGAGATGAGCACCACACCATCTGGCCAATCACAGCTAGCAGGGCAACCTGTGAGGGGTTACTTTACCTTACCTATAACCAACTTTAACAACTCTTGACAACTGAAATTTTTGACAACGGTTGGGTTTGCAACAGCTTGAAAGTATATCAGCTAAACACACATCTCAGCAATATAGCCAATTAGGATAGGGTCATTACAGCCCTAGAGCACAATCCTAACCATGACTACTAAAAAAGTAAGTGTGTTCTGTGGGTCTTACTCCCAGGAAAGTGACTTTAGGATTGCTGCCTTAGATGAGATCAAAACTAGTCCAGACCAGATGAGGCTTGCACAGTCAGATGATAACAGCTGAGAACAGTCAGATGATGACATGATGGTAAGTTGCATTCTTGTTCCCCATGCCATGGACATGTGGAGGAACCGAGTGAATGAATAATGGGAATTGATTATATAAATATTCTTAAATACTATAATGTATTGTAATGTATTTCATGTTATAATGGTAACATGAAAATCTTTTGATGAGATCAAAACTAGGGAGATGGGGCTTGCACTTCCTACTCCCTGTCATGCTATTTTTCTACTAACAGTGCATGTCTACTCAGAAGAAAGTCCTGTTGTATTCAATGGGGCCTACTCCCAGGCAAGTGTGGTTAGGATTGCAGCCTAAGAAGGAATTTTGTTACACTGTTCAGTAGACAAATTTACCATCTTAGTTCCTAATGATGCCACCTGTTCTATGAACCTTCAGAGCAAGCCAAGTGTTGGCTGAATAAAGGTTATTTTGGATGCTCCAGCAAGAGACGTGTCCCTGTGAAGAATGTCATCAACTGCATTAGCTCGGTGGCTTCCTAGCGTGAGGGCTTTGGACACGGACGATTCAAACAGATTTGGGACACTGGAAAATCCTGTTAGCAGCACAGAACCCATGAGAAAGGGATCATCCTTTGATTGACAGCTTCTGTTAATGGTACAATTAACCCAGCTGACCTTTGGCTCCATAAAATTACCCCTAACTAGTGAGGCTATTGCAGGGGGAAAAATATGCTGGTGGGAAAGATGTATCAATGTATGGAATTGCCTTTTAGTATTCTATGTGAAATTCACAGCCATGACCCAGAAGGATGACTGATTGGCACTTGTCAGGAAAGCCATCCAGGTGCATGTCTGCTCACCTGGTGCTCATGAGTTGTAGAGGGAATTCTTTGCAGAGGAGGTCTCTGCCTCCTTAATCCAATTTGCATGCTGTGTTATCAGCTAATCCCTTTGCAAGCCTCTGAGAGGATTGCATAGTTGCTGAGGAGGTTGAAGCAGCAGTACATGACAAGAGTATCCAGTGAAGACCGGGCAGGTGTTGCTACACATCCTGAAGCCCCCCCCCCCCCAATAGGAGAGAAAGAGTGGGAGCCACCCATGACTCTTTAGTTTTGCTGTAGGTAAGTCTTTATCTTGGAAATTGGGACCCAAGAATGCTCAAAGTGGTGACGGAGAGGATGGCTGTTAGAGTGAGAGGAGAATATGCAGCTAGGAGCGTATTGTCAACTCAGGGTAAACTACCTCGTATCCTATGGGGCAAGATTGGTTCAGTTTTAATTGTTGTGAGATTGGGGTGTGAAGTAAGGCTGCAATCCTAACCTTCAGTTAGGCTGGCATAAGTGCACATGCGTGTGTTGGCCACCCCTGGAAACTATGCCAGGTTAGTTATGCTGGCCTAAACTGGTTAAGATTGTGCCCGAAGAGAGGTGAGTCTGAAGTTGATGATGCTTCAGAGTGAGGAAGGAGCATGAATTGGGGAGGAACAGGAGGTGACTGGCGGCTGATGAGGGTGCTCTAGGCCAGATGGGGCAGAGTATCTAGTGAAGAATTTGAACAGATGTGTATTTTCTACAAAGGAAAATGGTCAGGTGTCAAAGTACATGTATGGGTGGTGTATTTTGCAGCCTTTCCCACTGGCATGTCTATGCTGGAATGTGTCCTTACACATTATTAAATGGGCCCAGGTCTAGGAAGGAGGAATGGCAATCAATGTTGTTTATTGGGTACCTCTTCCAGCAGTCTCAACTATTCATTCCTCTCCACTGCATGCCCAGGATGACCACATCTTCCTTTTCAGAAGGCTGGCACCTAGACACTGTAAGAAAACTGGAAAGACCAATCCCTATAGCTACTGCTGTGGCATCACACCTGGCTGGATCATTTGCATGGAAAACATGGGCCCCACTTGAGTGGTGGCCTGGGTTGCCACCGCTCTGGGATTGGCCCTGAGTCCCTAGGAATCTGAATCAAATTCCAATGATGATCATTGCAGCAAAATTAGCATCATATTTCGGCTCACTCCAGAATGGAAAGTGTCCAAAACATGCTTTTGCATCAGCTGTAGCCCATCAGCTACAAGAGATACTTCTAATGGTGAGCAGATCCACAAGTCAAAGTGCTACTGTGGCAGGCCAGTTTCCTGCCAGATGTAACTCCAGGAGTGTATGCATACCCTACCAGTGGTGGGCTTCAGGGGGTTCTCATAAGTTCCAAAGAACCCTTTGCTAATGAGCATCTCGGTCTGAGAACCGGTTACTAATGGGACACAGAACCTGTTGTTCTATGGACATAGAATCTGTTGTTAATTTAGGCTATTAGAACATGGAACCTGTTGTTAATTTATTTGAATCCCACCACTGCCCTTGCCTGATGTGTTTATTGTAGTAGCTGCTGCCTCACATCTGTAGTAGTACTGTCATTGTGCATGGGCAACAAGTCCGGGTAATACTGGAAAACATAAGATCCAAGGAAATTTCTGGGCACCCTCTTTTAGTTCTTGGGATCATATTTCCCTCTAAGCTGTGTGCATGTGCGTATGTACACAGCTCACTGAAGTAGCAGACACATGTTTCTACAAAGCGCACAAAGCCAAAACTGGCAATGAATTTGGCAATAACAAAAATTTTGACAATAACAACTGACAATGACATTGTAAACTCATAATCTTCTTCCATACATTATACTGTATTGAATTGTTCATATTGTAATAAATAGACATATTGTTTTCTGACGTGTATTCAAAAGTATATAACTCCAACTGTCATTATGTGGCACATAAAATTTAACCTTCCTGCAAAAACTGCACGGCTAATATATTTTACACACACAGCCTACCGAAAATTAGAGGGAACGTTGCTTGGGATCCCTTTTTGATCCTAGGCACAAATTATTCCCTTTACCTCCAATCATGGGACCTGCTTCTGTAGGCTAATAAAATGACAAATAGTATGGAGAAAAGGGATTAAGGGATATTTTCCCCTCTTGTGATCCTATTGATTGTTTATGCTATTTAAACTGCTTTATAAACCTTTTTTTCTTAATAGTACTAGAGCTCATGGTTGCCAGTGGAATTGATTTCATGTTAATCTGAAACAGATTAAAGGAATTGCTTATTGGCACAGTACATAATGTATAGAATTTGCTGTCACAAAGTGTAGTGATGGATACACAGAACACTTTACAAGAAAAAAGTTTGGAAAAATCTGTAAGCTTCTGAAGATTATTCAGAAATACAGTGCAGCAATATCTTGTCAACAAGAAACCCATAATCTACCCAGAAAATCAGCATGTGGGAAGCTAAGATACATTGACACATCTAATATAGGTGGTGGCAGTCAAAAGGATTGGAAAAGTTTACAGTATGGCTGCAATCCTAAAGACAGTTTCCTGGAAGTAAGACCCACTGAACATACTGAACACAATGGGGCTAAAATTTGAGTATACATGGTTAGGATTGTGCTTTATATTACTAATGCTCTTATGGCTGCTGAATTGACAAAATAAGTGAAAGGACTGCTTGTTCTGTTGAAAGAGTCTGACTTATTGTGTCCCTATGACAGTTGGATTTCTACAAGCTTTATGTCAGGGGTCAATGTCGTCAACTTTTAGGACTGTGCCCCAGATTCTCACCCCAGTTTTTCTTGCTGAAAATACAAGTAATCTGGTTTCTCACCTTCCTGCTTCTAGTAACAATATCAACAATCCAACCAACAATTGGTGTTTTATTTTTATTCATGTTACCCGCCTTGGGTTCTCTCTTGTGGATGAGGAAAGGCGGGATACAAATTAAGTAAAATAAATAAATAAAATAAAATAAATCCTGGCTATCAATGCTTTCATGAAATGAAAAATCAAGACAGATGTCCCTGGTGTGATATGGTTGATTCAGAAGCAGGTTTCCTTGTGTTGGAAACGGACAATTGGGAACCGCAGCAGTTATAACTGGTTGGTTAGGGATTCTCTGGCAATGTGGTAGACTCAGTTTAATCAGCTGTGAGAAAACCCTTATTGAATCAGGCCAAATAATGTCCACCTAGCCCAGCATCCTGCTTCTTCATGCAGTGGCCCAGCAGCTGTCTTTGGGTAGCTAACAGAAGATAAGGTTTCCTGCCCTTGGTCCCTGCCAACTGGTATTCAGAGTTATACTGCTGAACCTGGAGGGAGTGCATAGCCGTTAAGATGAATAGCCTCTAATAGACCAGATCTCTGGTCCTCGATGAATTTTGTCTTATCTTTGTCATCCAAACTTGTGGCTATGGCTGTGACTTGTTGCAGCAAATTCCACCAATGAATGATGCACTGTTTGGGAAGAAGGATCTAATGTTCCTTCTGCTGGGTCTGAAATTCTCACCAATCTGTTTTATTGGATGGCCTAACCTCATTCCAGAGAGAGAGAGAGAGAAAGAAAACAGAAAGGTTTCTCCTCTATACAGTACACCATATATCATTTTAGAAGTCTTGATTGTGTTCCTTCTTTTATTACTTCTTTTCCAGGCTAAAAAGCACCAGATGTTGTAGCCTTTCCTCACGTTCTCGGAGCCATTTGGAAACCCAGGTAATAGCAGGACATCTCCCTGGCTATCTCCCCAAACAGCCAAATCTCAAGCAGCTCATCTGATAATAGTTGTTCTCTCTTTTCATGCTTCCTGGTTCTCTCAACATCTCTGGTTCCTGGGTTTTTCTACCTAGGAAGCTGTGATTAAAGTTAGCCTTCCACGGGTGGCAGGATGCTCGGTTGGATTGAGAAAGTGGTGCCACAGCCCCCTGTCGGCTCCCATATACCAGTGGTGGTGGAAAAGGACACAAAGGTGGTAGAAAGCCCTGTTGGAGCAAGTTCTGGATTTGCAAGGCTCAATCAGGTAAGTGAAGGACTGATTCCAAGAGCCAGTTCACTGAATCTGAAGGTAGGAGGATGAAAGACAGAGCTAAAGCAAATTCATTTCTGGTGCATCCACTGAGTGATTGGGCTGCAATGTTATTGACACTTAACATGGGAGTAAGCTCCATCGACTATAATGGAAATTCTTAGCAGATACATATACAGTAGGATTGGGCTTTTATTTATATTGCCCCACCACTGTGCAGGACATGTTATGGGTAATGAGAAGCCAGACCCCTGCTTCAAAAGACTTGCAGTTACAAGAGTCAAAAGAGAAAGGGGAGAAAAATGTGGAAGCCAAGAGAAACTGGGAAAGGAGAAAATTGTGCATCTCTTCCATAACGACTAAGCATCTTATGGCACCTTATATACGTATACTCTATATAACTGTAATAACTGTATACAATTATTTCAGTGGAAATTTCCTTCCCTTCACCAGATGCATTAAGATGAGTTCACATGAATTCATACATTGGGGCCCTGGCTCAAGTTCACATAAGATTAATTCACATACTCTAGTCCAGTGGTCTTTGAAGTGAGGGTCATAACCTCAGGTCGGGAGGGGGGGTTTGACAAAGACTCCATGACTGCCAAATTGAACACAATGTCCCATTGAAAACAGTGGGGCTTTCTTCTAAGTAGAATAGAACGTTCTCATAAATTTGACTGGGGGTCCCAGACAAATTTTTAAATTTGAGTTCCCAGCCTGAAATACCTGAATACCACTGCTCTAGTCTATGTGCACCTAAATCTTAATTACAATACAGTATAGTGATTAAGGGACCAATCAACAGTATTAATACACTGTTTTCAACAAAAGGTTTACAAAGAAAATGAAATGGCTTAATAGCTGCCTGTCCCAAAAGGACTCACAATTTTAAAAGATGCAAAAGAACACCAGCAGAAGCCACTATGATAGACATTGCTGAGGTGCAGTTAGTCTTCCCCTGCTGAATAAAAGAGGAACACTCACGTGTAAAAGTGCCTCTTGCCCAGTTATGAGGAATCCTATCCAGCACTCCAGCACTGATGCACCTGTGTCAGTGGAGTTTCACTGCAACCTGTGGTGGGCAGCCATGGAGCCTTTGTCAAGGTAACAGCTGCATCAGCGCTGGAAAATTGGATTGGGCCCTGAGAATGATTGGAGCAAAGGTAGTTATTGTGGTATGAAAGAATCTGGGTCACTTTCCCTATTTTTTAAACAGCATTCTCAGGCTTGGTTTGCATGTGGCCACACTCATAACTTGTCTATTTAGGGTGCATTTTATTGGTTAGATTCCTGGTTAGAAACTGTTGAACATGAATAAACATTTTAGCTAAGAAATGGGTCATTGGCAGAGATACAGTATATGTGCCTTGAGTAGGTTTGGCCCATTATGAGACCATTGTCTTAGGCAACAGAATGGTAGAGGGCAATCCTCCCCAGCCCTGGACTGGAAAAAATAAGAGTGGGACAGAGCAGAAGATAAAACCTGCCTCAAGGTGCAGGATTCAGGTCTGATCTTTGCCCATTTGTGTCGTTCATGCAAAACAGAACGTTGTGGAAAAGTGGAATATATGTGGAGAATATTAATATCTGCATGTTACCCCCTTAATGAACATTAGGACCATGTAGAGGGTAAGCATAATATTCTCATAAAAACCGCATTTCTTCCTGGGAGGGGAGGTGTCACAGAAGTTGTGTGGTAACACAAGCTCACACATGGATGCTCCTGTGACTTGAAGAGAAAATTTTCTTGTGGAAAAGTGTTCGCTACTCTAGACAACCCCCTTAGGAGCAGGTCTGAAAACTCAGCTGTTCTGAGATGACATAATTTCAAAAAGAATTAAAGAAAACCCAAAAGTGGTTTTCTTTAAAGGAGATTTAGGTGGTGTTTCTGGTGCTTTGAAGTAACTTCAAAGGTATGTCTCACAAAAGCGACAACCTTGTGCAGGGTTCCTCCCCACTTTAAAGAGAAGTGAATGGCTAGAATTCAGATGAAGTCTTGTTTTAATGGGTAAAGCTCAACCCAAGAATATGGGAAGTCAATTGTACTCCACCTGTTAATGTGGTTTTTCCCTGACCCTGATAAAGGCCAAACCCTAATCAGTTCCTATTTCTACCACAATACTTTTTGTTGTTGTTGGTTGTAAATGAGAATTACATTTCTGCAGGATTTGGCTTCCTCCCCAGAGGAAGAGGTTAGTAGATGGTGGGGTAAGAGAGAAGCATTTGGCACACCATATCAGGGGTCTTGGGCGAGAACTGCTAATTGAAAACATTCATATAAATGACTGAAGTTTAGACCTTTGGCTGGCAGTCCTTGAACCATATTCTTCTAGAGTTGTTGAGCCATTATGCTGCCTTTTTTCTTTGACACTTTTATCCTTCTCCACCTTCCAAGCAACCAGAAGGAAGCCCCAGAAATGCGTCAGAAGGTAAGAGGTGGAAAGAGGGCAATGGGGGGTGCATGGGTGTGATTGTAAAAAATAACTTTGTCACAGAGCCCTCACCTGTTTTCTTCAAGCTGGCAGGCTCAACAATGATGTTGTAGCCTGATTGGGATTTCTATTTGGGGTCTGCACATGGTCTTAGCCACAGTTGGTTTGTAAAGAGGCAGAGTGGCCAGGAGGTGCATAGTTACAGTTGGTTCTTGGAATTGTCCTCTTCCTCCTCCTACTGATGCTCCTGCCCTCCTTTCCTCCCTTTTGTTTCCCATTGTAAGGTTGCAATCCTATCTGTACCCTCCCTGAGAGAAGTCCAGCCTGCCTCCTGGACAGGGAGGGGCAACTCCTGCTGACAAGTGCCATACTTCCCTCCAAGGGAAGAACAGTAATGTGTCTAGTTCTGACACAACCTGGGTGCGGTGCCAGTAGTGACAACTTGGTGGTCAAAATCCCTTACTATTTAAAGATTTTTGGGATTGCTTATACATACAGAATTAGGGGTAGGCTAATTATCTGGGTGACAGTGAGGGCTTGGGATGCTCTGTTTTATGTGTAAGGCAATTATTTCTAATCCAGATGTAGGTAAAACAGGGTTGCTTCAAACAGTTTAGAGTGGTGTCAGCTGAAATGCAGATCACCACTGCCGTGCCAGGGGGAAGCCTAGAATCTTGAATTTGCATAGGTTTGGATAAAATGCAGGTACAGTAAAATGCAGATGTTTTGTTTCAAAGTATAGAGTTTACCGGAATTGCATTCATGGAGGGCAAATACAAAATGTAAATACAGACAGGAGATGCATAAAAAGAATACGGAGTTGCATTCAATTATGACACAAAGTGAGATTATCTCTTTCCTCCCAAGATGTGTGTTTTTGTGCGGAGGGGGAATAGGGTGCTAATGCCAGGAATTGATCCCAGGGCCTTCTATGTACTGGTATATGCAAGGCACGAAGACTGCCACTGCCCCGCCCCTCAGAAATTATTTAAAGCATTCCTTAGCCATTCTCAACCTTGATTTGGCTATGGTCCTATGGGCTGTGGGTGGTGCAAGTGGTTAAGACACTGTGCCTGTTAACCAGAAGGCCAGGGTTTGAGACCTGGGTCCCCAAAAGACAAGGGTGAGCTCCTGTCCTTAGCCCAGCTCTGTGACGCCAGCTGGATCCAATCGTATTGGCTCTGCCTTTCCATTGGACTAATTCAGTGGCGTGGAGAGGGGGGATTTGCTGCTTGGGTAACAGCCTGTCCTCCATAACAATCTAACCCAGGCTTTCGTGCTTCGCATGCAGCGTATGCAGCGCCAAGCATGAAACCATAGTCTTTCAAGACTGACGGAGTGTGTGTGTGTGTTTGTGTGTGTGTGTGAAGTGCAAAGCATGCTTATGTGTTTTGGGTGTGACGATCCTAACCAATTTTCCAGCACAAGGTAAGGGCAATACAACTCCAAAATAAAGGTTCTCTTGAGGCCTCTGTGACTGCTCCCCAGCTGTAGGATGCAGCACATTCTCAGGGGCACAGCTACACCAGTGCTGGAAAGTTTAAGACTGAGCTCCTTTATGTTATTTTCACACACACACGCTAATACCTCTACATATGGATAATTTTAACGTAAGAACTGGCTTTGTCTCCATTTAGGGCCAGTCAGAAGTGAATCCGTTGGAACACAGAATCGAGTGTCAACAACTGAAAGGTCCCATCCTCCTTTCTTTTTTCATACCTCTCCCCCTGGGATCCTTTGGGAGACCTTTGCAAGGGAAAGCCCTTACTCTCAGCTCCCAATGAAGCAACTTTTGGTTCCTATCATGAACCTGACATGGTGTGATTGTCAGGACTTGGACCTGAACTGAGATGAACTTAGTTGTGGTTGTGAGGTCTAGACTTCTGAGAGCAAGGAAAGCTATGGGAAGCTGACCCGATACCTAGCAGGTGGTCCTGCCTGAGCCAGACCCCAGTGTGCCAGGAATTCCTGGTCCATTGCTACATGCCCACCATGGCAGATAACAGCAGGTAAGAGCAGAAGTTGCTCCTGTAAGGATACTTTCTCTGCATCATGTCATGCTTCCTGTCATGAACAGGAGAGGGAAGTTATTTGACCACCAGCTCATCCAAGGCCATGATGCCTAATGGCAACCAGTCACTTGCTTCCTGTTAGTTAAACTAAATTGCTTAACATGCAATTTTGGGTGCAGTCCTTACTAATTTGGGCCAGCCTAACTCACCTGGCATATATTCCCATGATGATATGGGGTATCAGCATATGCCTGCGCACTGGCCAACACCACCCAAAATGGGGCAGAAGTTCCTCACAGCACTTTTTAGTACATGGCTTATGCCATCCTAATGGAGATTAGGATTCAGCCTTCCTGTTTTAATGTGCAGTGGAACAAAATTGGTTCAATGTGCTGCTGTATGGGACAATACTTGATAGATCTAGTCCACTACTCCCAGCCCAAGAACTCCCATTCCCAGAAGGGTTCCCTTGGCTAAACCCCTACCCAAGAATGCTATTTAGGGTTGTTTACATGTCCTCATCTGCAGAGCAGGGAAGCTGACAAATCCACAGAGCCCAGGATACGGCAGACATCTCTGAGCTCTCCCATAAAGCTTTCCACTCAGATCCCTGAAGAGAGGCTCTCCCTGTCTTGCTTGCCCTGTCAGAAGGGTACTTATTTTGGGCTTAGGTGATCTTTTCTCTGGTCCTGCCTCCTTGGCTCTCTAAATGGCTGGCTGGCTCCCCTTGAAACAAAGCTTTGCAGAATTGGTGGGGGAAAAAATGAAGCCCCTCAGAATTGGAGGGAAAAATGAAGCCTCTCCATAACAGAAGATTGAAACCCCTCAGAACTGGCAGGAAAAATGGAGCCCTTGGCAATCAAAGATTTTATTTATTACAGTATTTGTATCCCGCCTTTCTCTCAGAGACCCAAGGTGACTCGCAATACACAGTTAAAACACCAGTATACAGTAATAAAATTTTAAAAACCCAACACTTAAAACACCAGTATAGAATATATTATAATAAAAATAAAACATTACAACAAAATTCAGAATAAAAACCAATGGAAAACTGAGCCATCTTATCACCAGAGCCTATAAAAATCAAAACACCAAATCAAAATTAAAAGATCAGATATTAAAAAGGCCAAGAGCTCAGAAGTCCTGTCTGAAAAGGAATGTCGTCCACCTTACAGGTTATTTTGTAAACCCTTGGTTCACTCCTGGAAGGAGGCTGAGGGGGAAGTATATTTGGAGCAACCGAATATAATTTTACATGTGTATTCTAATACTAATAATACATTATTATTCATTTATAATTCATCCTAATAAATAGTTTTTTCTAATGTGTTGGACTCTAAGCTTAGTGATTTGCACCCCTCTAGCTATGCAACTGCACAGTGTTCTGTGTTCTGCCATTATTATTATGGGCTGGGAGTCACTGGTTAGGGGTATCAATAGACCTCTTTTAGTACGCATAAACTTCAGGAACTTTGGATATTGGGAAAGGCCCGTTTATGACTTGTGCTCCCACTTTCTCATTCTTTGCAGTACTGGGCGGGGTGTCTTCTCCTGGCTGTCGGAAAATTTGGGGAAGGTCATGCCACAGCCCACACAGAACTCAGTCACACTCCAGGAAACCCTCACAGTCCAGGAGGTTGGACAGAGCTTTGAAGCCAGCTTTGACATCCCAGATGTGGTGAGTGAGTGACAAGAGCTTTTCTGACTCATTTTCATCATTTGACTTACAAAACATAAAAGAAGTGCCTCCTGGAGCAGAGCAACGCACCCTGGAATAATTCAGCATCCTCCACAGATTTAGCCACAGCACTGCTTACACCTAATTGGTCTGCGCATGGTCCATTGAACACACAGACAACAAACTGGAGGAGATGGGTCACTTTATTAAATGATTATTGAAGTTCCTCAATAATCAGTTAAACCAATTAATAATTCAGTAATAAGTAGCAAACCTTGAACTTGAACTGGGGGTTAATTTTTTAAGACCCCCAACGCCTGCCACGTGGCTATGGGTAGCGAGCTGACAGATCCCCCAGGCAAAAACCTGGGCACCAGGTTTGGTCTGTATTGATTTGTGCCATACCCATTTAATTGAGTTCCACCAGCCCTTACCCCTCCCCCCGACCGGGGGGAGCGGGTTGGATCCGACTGCTGCCTGGTTACCCGTTCCCATCCCACTGGAGATTGAAAGCGGGCAACCTGCTGGCACAGGGGTTGGCCTCGCCCCGCAGGGGACTGAGGTTGGATTTTTGGGCACACCCCCTACCTGAGCCACATGCTTCCAGGCGCTGGCCTAGAGCTCTCAGCTTGGGTTCAGGAAGGTGGCAATACTGCTGAACAGTGTCCAGTTCAATACCCAAGAAGGTCAGCTGTGTAGCTGTGCCTTCAGTTTTTTCATGGGCAAGAGGAACCCCTAGCTACTATGTCAGGGATACAAAGGTCTGCAACAGGGCCTTGCATTGGCTGCACCCTGTTGGCCGCCCCATAAAAAATCATCCAAATAGTGAGCTGTGGAGCGGAGCCCTGATCTAAGTTGCATGGCCCATTCGAGCATTGTACTGAACTGCTCAAAAAGCGTGCAACTCAGGGAGCAACCCATGAGCAAGCAGGCGTCCAAGTAAAAGTGTTCCTCAAAATGGATGCCCAAGAGACAAAAATCGACCTGGTGTATAGGGAGCAACCTAAAGGCAGACTCAATATCACATTTAGCCATAAGGGCATCAGGGCCACAACTGCGCACCATGCGGACTGCCTGGTCGAAGGACGTGTATTGAACAGAGCAAAGGTGCTCTGGGATGCCCTCATTAACTGAATACCCTGATGGGAATGACAGTTGATGAATTAAACAGAACTCACCCGGGGCCTTCTTGGGCACCACCCCCAAAGGAGAAATAATGAGGTCGGAAAGGGGGGTCCTTGAAAGGGCCCAACACCCTGCCCAGGGCAACTTCTTTAGCTTGCTTAGCCCTAATCACTGCCTCGTGCTCCGTAACTGAGGGTAGGTTCTTTGCCATTCTCACTCCAGTGGGGTGGGGAGAAGGGATCTTAAAGCCATCACGAAACCCGGTCCAAATCCGGTCGGCCGCTAAGCGATCCGGGTAAACGCACAGCAGCGAGGCCAAAGCAGGCAGCTTAATTGGACTTGGCCCCTTGGGTGGCAGGGGTGGTGGCCTGTATTGCCCCAGAGTTGGTACCACCACTATTGCCCCTGCCTCGGCCACCCCCTTTCTTGTGCCACTTTTTTCATGTTTACCAGTCTTGGGCTTGCCACAGAACTTGGTCAGGTGGCCGCCCCCACAGCTGCCACAGGAATGTTGGTATGTGCAGCCCGGTTTATGGCAGGTGCCGTGTGAGTTATACGTATAGCAAACTCCGGGGGATTGAACCCGCTGGCTTGCCATATGTCCAAACTGCTTGCTCCCTTTGGCCTTGGAAAAAAGGTGCCCACTAGGGGGGAAATCCTCATTGTCCCTGGGTACCCTCACCATAGTGTCTAAGATCTCCTGCAGCAAAGCGCACCAAGGGAGGTGGGGCTCCTCACTTTTCCTTACACGAAATTGTTCATCATAACGAAGCCAACCAGGGCCCCCTTGGTTCATTCTTAGCTTATTGAGGTTATCTGTGTATTTCATAAGATCCAAAGCTACGGATGGGTCTGCTGTACCATGACCCCGAAATACGCCACAAAGCCACAGAACCAATTATCCCAATTCTTTTCCACCTTGTTTTTTAGTAGATTTGGTAGCAGCAGGGCATTCACCTGACTTGGACTCAGGCTCTGGCTCCCTTAGCATTAGAGAAAACATCTCTACGTACTCCCCTTTTCTAATCTTTTCCTTCACTGCAGGCACCAAGTGCCAACCCAGGGGAGTGTAGTATGGAGCAATCAGCCCTGGTTTGGTGGCTGGTGCCTCCACCTGATCTGCCCTGGCTGTTGCCTGGCTTGCCTGAGGTGAAGGGGCAGGCTCCTGGGAGGGTGAATCCTGCACCACGATTGTAGAAAGCCGTGGAGTCGGAGGAGTTGTGATTGCTGTCTCCACAGCTGGGGTTGACCCCCCCCACACCCAAACCTCCCTTGCCATGCTAGGTCGTGGAGAGGAGCACTCACCAAAAGAGGTTTGAGTTGCTGCCGCCATCACGGTTGGTTCCAGCCGTCCAGAAAGTACCTCCATCTGTGCACTGGCAGCAGGCAGCAATGCAGACTCAGCGGGGTTAGTGAGCACTGAGGCCACTGGTGCCACCTTGTGAGCGCTCGCAGCTTGAGGGGGTTGCCCTGATACACCCTGGAAGGCTGCAGACACCTGCTTTCCCACCTCCTGCTGAATAGCTATGGGCACCTGCTGCTGGATTGATGCTGCGACCTGCTTCTGCACAGCAATTGACACTTCGGCTATGAGGACCCTCACCAAGTTGCTATTCAGCGCTGCCCCTGCTCAGGGCTGCTAGGGTTCCCGCTCGGTAAGATTGCTGTGACCGCATTGCTAACTCTGCCCCCCCCCCTCTGGTGCCACACCTTGAGCCACGGTTGGACAAGGTGTCAACAGAACGCACCAGACCCTTGGCTCTGCAGTCCGCCTGTCGCTGGGAGATACGCATTCTGCACTGCTGGCAACAGACAAATTAGGAGGCTAAGAATTCCTACTGATAGAGAAGGAAACAAAGGCAGATTAGTATGCCAGCCCGCTTATCAATTGGCAGCCCCGTAACATGTACTCCAAATACAATAGCCCCTATGTGCAAGACGGGAGTAAACAAGCAAGCCCCACCACAGTCAAGCCCCGCATTACGCCAGCCTCACTGGGGCAGGGGGCACCACCACTGGGCAGGACCTGGTTCACATGGGGGACCCCAATTATTCATACAAAAATACTAACTGGATATAAAATTGATGACAGCACACTGAGCATTGAATTCGAAACATGCATTCAATGTGAATGGTCCTATGGCGTCCACTTAGGCTCCAGTTCTAAAGTCCCTTCCTGGGAGTAAGCCGCATTTACCCTCTGTCGCCTGTGACCCCCTCCATGGGACCTGGGTGGGCCACGCGGTCAGGCCTGGACGCCCCCCGGCCGGATGGGGGCCGAGCCTGGCAGCGCGCCGGATGCACAGGCAAGCGAAGGAGAAGCAAAGGTAAACCAAGGGAAAAGAGGATGGGGGGGATTGAAGATCCTATCAGTTCGATCTTGTGAACAAGCAGGACTCAAAAGAGTTAGGCCTGTTACTGGCCATGTGGGCCCTCCCATACCCTGGGCCCCAGCTGCTTACCTGCTTGTTCACCTGCCCGAACAAAAGAGGGTGTGCCGCCTCTGCATCCTCCTTATAAAGCCCACCTTTGAGTTCCACCCTTCCTGAGGGTCTCACCTGACCCCCTGAGGGTGGAGCTGTATCTTTGTTTGACCAGCGAGCCAAAATTCGACACCTGCCAGTTGGGCTTGTGTCATCATTCCAGGACAGTCACTAGGGTTTGTGTCCCCTGGTCTGGGAGGCCAGCATATTTCTTCTATGATGGGCCTTTTCCCATGTGGTGGCTGGAGCAATGCCCCAGATGATGTACTCCTGCCAGTTTTTTGGATATAATGTTTGATAGACATTTCAGTGTTGTTTGCTTCATTGCTTTCAGCATGAACTTATGCATCTCAAGATGTTGGTTTTATTTGAAAATACCAATATTTTAAAAATTTAGCGACAGCATTGGTGTTGCCCCTACTGTGTGCATCAGCCAGTGTGGCCTGTACTCTCTGCAAACCCTTGTGACAAAATTTATCCAGAATCATTTCTTACTGTTAAATAGTACCAATAACTATACAAGTGTTTTGTGTGTGTGATTGTGTGTGTCTGTTTCAGACAGAAGTCCAGAGCATACATGAAGAAGAAGAAGAAGAAGATGAAGATGTAATAGGTAAAATGCTTATGCATATATCTAATCTCCTCATGTGCAAGCCCTGATGTGGCATATCAAATGTTAACTGATTTGAAAGGGCCATTCTCTAGACTAGAGCAGGGGTGGGGAAACTTTCAACTTTAGGGATCCTGGATTAAAGGAATTTCAACGTGTCAATTCAGGACTGAATGCAGGACTGACATACTTGTATTGCCTAAACACTTCCAATAAGCCTTCTAGAACTTTCCTAAGTTCACAGTATTGGTCAGTGCAGCATCCTCTGTTCTCCAGAGACTGACCCTCCTCCCTGGGATGCTTGGAGTGGAATAAAAACTGATCCTTGGTAGCATCTGAGATATTAATGAGAGGGAATGCTTGGGGGAGGGAGAGTGGCAGGGGTTTCTCTCCTTGTTTTCACTGTGTCACTGTGCTGAATCTAGCAGGTGAGCAAGCTCTGATCCCAATTTTTTTAGAAACATCCTGGGACTGAAAAGTGACAGTAAGGCAGAGAAAATAACCATGTTTACTGGATGCTGGTGACATGCTGCCCTTCGTATTGATCATCTGATTCCATGCAAGAAACAGTGCAGATCCTACAAATGAATAATCCCCCTTTTGGGTTAGAGCAGGTAGCTCCCTGGTTTTTCTGCTCCAATGGTAGGAAGGAAGTAGGTTAGGAAAGGAAAAAAGGAGTCTAGTGGGGGATGGTGGCTGTGCTCTTTCAGTATGATGAGACCTGGATCTGAAGAATGTAGAAGAGGATGGTTTAGACTAGAGCAGCGATCTCCAAGCTGTGCACAGGAAATGCCTTCCTCAGCCCAACTGGTGCTTATTGCTCTGGTGTGCCACAGGTCTTCTTGTCCCCAGATTGAGATGATGCAATGCTCTGAGCAGTTGCATCATGATGCAGGGCCCCACAGGCAATGCATCCAGGTTTCTGGGCAGATGTGACTGCTGAGACAATCATGTTGTCTTGATCTGGGGATGAGAAAAGCACTGTTTGCACAGAATTTTAAGCACTGCTTATATTGGAGAAGAGAAACCTGAACAAAAGTATCATCTTGTCCATACTTCCTTTCCCCCCTCTTCCTTTCAAATCCAGGGCATTGAAGGAAGAGGAGTAGTAGAGATGGCTGGATGGGCAGAGGTGGGTTTTTCCTGCCAATCTGCTACCTCTGACAGCTTCCTCAGCCAGGCTCATTGATGAGGCCGGCTTTGATTTCTCCACCAATTTCCCTGTTCTGTCTGTCACCCTCACTAGACCAGAATATTTCTCTTTGTCTGTTTAATGGTTTCCTTCCAGAGGTACTTGACTCTGATGAAGATGAGGAAAACTTAGTCGAGTTGCCGTCCAGCTCAGATAATAATGGCCCACGCCTAGACAAAAGGTGAGTTCTCCCAAATTTGCAACATTTCCGAGATCTGTCTGTACCCCTGTTCCTATCTACAGAAGAAAGATTGCCTGATTTATATAGGACTTATTTTCATGCAGAAGGGGAAATAATGTTTGCCAGCATGCACCCTCCCTGAATCACCATTTTGCACAAACATCTTGTGCCCTTTGTTTGGAGAAATGTGCACTCATGCAATCCTGTCTTTTGTGTCATAATTAGGAAAAAGACATGAAGCAAAAACAAATACCATGTCTCTATTATCTTGGTCTTGTGGGAGCTGCAGTAGGCAGTCTTGTTGTTGAAATTGTCACAATAATGTTTTCCTCTTTATATCTTTCCAGTGAGAAAAAAGTGATCAATTGGTTGATGGAAGGTTTTGGAAAAATGGTTCCTCAGCCAGAGAATATGAAAAAGAATGAGGTAAGTGCAGAAGAGTCAGAATATGGGCGCAATCCAGAGTAACTACGGGGAGTCCTTGCTCCGACATAAGAACAATTTACTCTGAATTGCTATATGAATTTCCCAGAGGTTTTCACTAGGTGGTGCCATAACTAGGTCGACATAAATGTCTCTTACGTGCTCCCATAGTTACTCTGGATTGTAGGGTATGTTAAGCTTTTGAGAAGACGATAATCAAGGACAAGCCACCAGGATGGAACAACAGACAAAATTCACAGGAACCATAAGATGAAATTTACAATGTTTTGTACAAGCTTTTGAGTTACACTGAATGGTGGTAGTGATGAGTGGGGGGCTAAGTGTGAGACTTGCACACTTGAGTGTGGCAACTGGAAGTTATGATTTGATATGTCACCACCATCTGCTTCAAGAGGGGCTATTTTGAGACAATCTGGCTGAGGTAGAGGTGGGAGGACCATTCAGCAGCAGCACTTTGTGCTGCATTCTCTTCATGGTGCCTTGGCATGGTAGATTCCATGCCAGAACATCAGCTGAACAGTGAAGTGCCATCTGTGGGTGCTCTGCTTGCTTTGCCACCTTGGGGCCCCTCCAGATGCAGTTTCCAATTTGGTCAAATCATTCTCAGGCCGGCCCTTGCTCTGGGACCTGATAGGACACGTGTGCTTTGGAAAGTTTGCAAGCACTTGCTTTGTCCAGGCAGCATCTCTTCTGCCAACTTGGGGAGATGCTGTTTGGAAGTGATCTCTGTCTCAAGCACCACAAATTACTGGTTTAATGCAGGGGGCTTTAAGGAGCAGGACCAAATTTGGCCAAAGCAGTCAAACAGGCCAGAAGCTGATACAGGATGAAGAAGGTTTTACAGAGATGAGAGGACCATTCTGCTAGGATAGATTCCTGGGCACTTGGCTGTTTTGCTGGTCATTCTTTGATAGCTAGGGCTGTGGGTGGCACAAGCGGTTAAGACACTGTGCCTATTAACCAGCAGGCCAGGGTTTGAGACCTGGGTCGGCCCCACAAGACAGGGTGATCTCCTGTCCTTAGCCCAGCTCTGTGACGCCAGCTGGATCCAATCGTATTGGCTCTGCCTTTCCATTGGACTATTTCAGTGGTGTGGAGAGGGGGATTTGCTGCTTGGGTAACAGCCTATCCTCCATAACAATCCAACCCAGGCTTTCGTGCTTTGCATGCAGCGTGTGCAGCGCTGAGCACGATACCATAGTCTTTCAAGACTGACGGAGGCCTGCTTTGTTAGCTGCTGCCTCCTTCTTGTTCCTATCAAAGCATTTGAGAGATTGACTCCCAATTCATATTCTCATTTTGTTCTCTCTGCATTTGTGAAATAGGAAAGGACCACAGAAGAAAATGCTTCCAAGCGAGGTGAGTGATCTGTTGTTCATGCATGCTTTACCATGAATGGTACTAACCATGTGTCTTTGCAAGGACTTTTTTCTCTGTGGGACTCAGCTACAGCACAAACCCCCTCAGGTGTTTATGCTATGAAAGAAATTGCAGTTTTTCAATTTTCAGACTATTAATCTGAGTTGCTGGCAAATTGCAGGTGTTGTCTTTGAAAGCGCAACTATTGGGGAGGGTGCTGCAGTTGGTCATGGGCATATTAGACACTGAATGAATAGTGTCCATGTGACCACAGCAAGGCGCACATCTGGTGGTGTGGGCTTCAGGGGGTTCTCACAGGTACTATAGAACGCTTTGCTAATGAGTGACTGGTTCTGAGAATCAGTTACTAATGGGACATAGAACCTATTGTTAATTTAGGTTATTAAGACATAGAACTTGTTAATTTATTTGAATCCCACCACTGCACATGTCTTTCCCCTCCTTACCTATGTCACTTTAATTTGCCAGTTTTCTTTCTGTCACCTAACACTCAATTTCACATCAGCTGTATTTTATAAGAAAAAAAATCTCACTGTTTCCCACTTTTAGCCACACAGTGAAACGTTCCTCAGATGTCCTTTTCTGTGTACCTTGCCATTTGAAATATGGGGAATGATCACTATGTATGGAGCCTTTTTTCCCAACAGAGGCACCCAAATTCTGGCAGTAGGGAAGTCAGTCTCCCTACTTCCATTATGATTTTCAGGTATTTTGACAAAAACATTTTGGGACTCTCCTAATTTGAATTTGTATTGCAGTTTTTGTTAAAAAGGATTTTGTTAGACTACTTCATTGATTTTTTATTTGAAAGACAGAAAACCCCTATTTTAACAAATACATTTTCACTGCTTTAATCTTTTATAATCGTATACCTCTTAATAAAAAAAGTAATTTCAATATAAATTCTTTTAGAACATAAGGTATATTATAGAATATAGTGTATGTTCAATTCTTTATGGCTTCCCTGTAAATAATTTACATCCAACTCCACTGGCAGGGAGCTTGCCGACCAGCCCTCCCAGCACATCAGGAGCAAAGCATGGGGCCTCTTTGGACAGCCAGTCTGGCTTGAGTGTCTCTCTCTTTCCTCGCTCGCTTGGGGGCAATGGTGGCAGGTAAGAGAGTGTGTCCATCGGATGCAGGGACATGGTCCTGATCTTCTCTGGGAGGCTGTCAATAGGGTGAATTAGGGTGATGGGATCTGAGATATCTTTCATGTGTTTGCACTGTAATCATGGAAGGGAGCTTAGGAATGATTCTAATATGGCTTTTCTGCCCAACAGCGTCTTCGGATGGTTTGTTCAGGGACTTGAAAAAGTGATGCCACAACCTGTTAGCCAAACAAATGAACAGGTAAGTATCTTCCCTTTTTTAATGCAGCGAGGCAGTGATCAAGAGAGGCTTATGCCCACTTGTGCAGATTCTGGCTATTCTGACAGCTTGGGACCTGCTTGAGTCTCTTCTGGGCTTGGCTCAGCCTCAGATCAAGCCATGAAATAGTGGACGAACGGAGGAAATGAGGGAGAAACAGTTCCAGGACCATAGTAGATTCATATGACACAAATAAATTGGAATACTATGATTCTTTTATTTAGACAGGCTTATGATGGCTCTTCTTAAATAAGATCACTTTATTGCTGTCTGCCTTTTTTTTAACCTGGGTCTTTACTGTCTTTTATAGTTGTAGTTGTGTTTTACTGTTTGGTTTTATTGCTTCTATCTAGTTTTTAATTGTATTTTATTGTTGTTTTAAACATTGTTAGCCACCTTGGGTTTCTTTCTTTAAGGAAAAAGGGCAGGATATACAGTGGTGCCTCACATAAAGAGCTTAATTTGTTCCGGAGGCATGCTCTTTAAGTGAAACACTCTTTAAGTGAACCAGATTTTTCATAGGAAATAATGGAAACTCAGACGATTGGTTCCACAACCCCCAAAATATTCATTTTAAAATATTAACTGGATGTAAAAATGATGACAAAACACTGTAATTGAATTCAAACATGCTTTCAGTGTGCATGATCCTATGAAGTCTACTTAGGCTGCAATCCTAAAGACACTTTCCTGGGAGTAAGCCCCATTTAACACAATGGGGCTTACTTCTGGATAGACATGGTTAGGCGGCTGTAATCAAAAACACTTTCCTTGGAGGCTTACCTGGGCTGCTGCTGGAGGTTCAAGGTGGTCGGTGGGGGCAATTGGGAGCAGTTAGGGGCAGCTGCCTCTGGCACCCGCAAGCAACTGCCTCCAAGTTGGGGGCAGTTAGAGGCAGCAGCGCTGGCCGGCAGCTCTTTTAAAGATCCACCGTGCAGAGCGTCCGGGCTGCATAGCACGCGTGCCCATAGCGCGCTTGCTTGTTAAGTGAAGCGGAACTTGTTATGTGAAGCAAGATTTCTTGGAAATTTTTGCTTGTTATGTGAAATGCTTGTTAAGTGAGGCACTTGTTAAGTGAGGTACCACTGTATGTAAATCAAATAAATAAATAAAATAAAGAATACTTATGTAGGAGCTTACTTTCAATAGCTTAGGGCCTCATCAAACCTAAATCCGGCTCTGGGTGATGTTGGCATGCCACTAGTGTGGCATCAGTGCAAGCTCAGTGTGATGTTTAAGGACCCAATCACAGCATCCAATCTGCCCAACACTGACAGGCAGAGAAGTGTCACCAAAGTGAACTGAACTGGAGATGGGAGGAGGTAGGCAGTAAGCAGCGAATATGGGAGGAGGGAGTTGCTGATTTACCAGCCATTAGCAATGAGCAAAACAGCAACAACACCCTTGCCAACCTTGGGAAGGTACCTGAAGGACATTGTGCACAACATGCACACACACATGCGTGTGACACAAGGATGCCAAGGATTAAAAATAAGGAACAACTAGCACCTTCTGCACCCAGGGTTTGAATCCTATTCACAAACGCATATCCAAGGTGGTGCATGGATGGTTCATTGGACGCTACTGCTGATACTGATAGTTCAAGCGGCTGGGCTAGCTGGGGTGGGGGTGAGGGTAGGGGTAGGGGTGGGGGTCCTCAGCTCTCAGCCTGAGCTCTCAGCCAATATGTTCATCCTGGTCAGCCCTGATGCCACTGTTGGAAGTTGGTCAGCACTGGTCACCAGGCTGGATAGATATTGTGGGTTTACAAAGGCTTGCTCTTGTTTCTAAATGTGGGGTAATCCTAGATTAAGAGTTGAAGGGAAATCCTTCTTCTGGTGAGAGTGATTTTGAGTAAGAGAAGCAACAAGAGAAATCGTTATTGCACCACAAGACCCCAGCATAGATTCTTGTGGCTCTTGGAAGGCTGGCAAGATTAATCATGGCAGAAGCAGTTGTGGATTAGAGCCCACTGACAGCAGTGCCTGCCAAAATGCTCTGTCATCCCCCCCCCCCCCCCGCAAGAGATGAAAGCAGCTCCCTCTCCAGAAGGTGTATCAATGTCTGGGAGCTCCAGAGCTGCCAGATGGCTCATGGTTTTGGAAATGGGTTAAAATAGATCTCTGGCAAGTCTTTTGAAGGAAGGAGTCGTGACTGATTTTTGCTGATCTGCTCCATAATCTGAAACACACCTTCTGCTGATACAGCAGGTTGTTGTTAACTAAGGCTGGTGCTGCTGCATGAGAGTGATTGGACCAGTGCGTTCCAATTAAATGTGTCCTGGCATTGGAAATTTGTGTCCAGTTTTTTTGCATCTGGCTCGTTTGTGTCCTAATATACGAATATTAAAATATTAATATTAACATTAAATTAATGTTTAATATTAGCTTTACTGTTTATTGTTAAAATAAACAAAAGTGAGGGAGGGTTAAGTCTGGGATAAATGGTTTAGAATAGATAACATGGGGTTTGTTCCCTGGTTAAAATTGGTTGATTTGCCCAGTTATAGTGGGATGCAAATGATAAGAGTGTAAAAAGCCCAGACATGATTATCCAGAGATGCCAGAGACACATTTTATCAGGACTCAATTGTCCAGGATGCAAATACTTTCTCAAGCACCACTAAGCTGCAAGAAAGCAGCTAGCGGAGAAGAGGGGATAGTGCTTATCCTGCTCTGGGGCAGAAATGCAGAGGTTTGATTAGCTTGCGTGGAAAAGGGAAAGGAAGATTTTAGTAGATGACATTTGCTTGTATTTTCTCTTGTGCAGAATGTGGAAGCTGAATGTTCAGGTCCAGGACAAGACCGTAAGTTCTGCTTTACATGCCCTGATATTTTCCGATTCAGTTCCCTGACTGTTTATTGATATTGAATATGTGCAAACTGAGTGAGACATCGGGTCCCTGCCACAGCCTTGCAGACCAGATAACAACACAAGGGAAGAAGGGACGGAGGTTAGGCACAAGAATGCAAACATCTCAGAGTGATGTGTCCATCAAAGTTATAGTAGGGAACAGGAACAAGTACTTGTGTCAAAAGCTTGTAGAAAAGGTAGGTTTCAAGAAGGGTTTGGAAAGGGCTGAGAAGGTACCACACACTGAAGGGGTGCTTTGGCTTTTAAGACCAGATGATTCATGGGAACACAAAGCTGTTTGATTTGTAGCACAAGTGTGGTGCAAAGCCTACATTCTAAATTGCTTGGGAAATTTTTGTATGCAAAAGACTCTGGATCCTGCCTTTGTGATCTTTGCTGTGATTTGAAGCTTTTTCATCTCATGGCACACTGACAAGGCTGGTGTGCACATACTGGAGGAAGGGGCTCATAGCTGCCTCTGAAAGCAGAACCATAATGAATGGGTGCAAACTGCAAGAAAGGAGATTCTGGTTGGACATCAGGAAAAAATTCCTGATGGAGAGGGCGGTTCGGCAGTGGAACAGATTGCCAAGGACTCTCCCTCCCTGGGGATCTTCAAGCAGAGGCTCGACGAGCACCTGTTAGAGATACTCTAGGAAGATTGTCTGCTACAGTCGCAAGGGGTTGGACTAGATGACCTACTGGGCACCTTCCAACTCTAGGAAACTATGATTCTAAGGCACTAAAATTGTCATGGCACACCATCAGTTTCCTTGATGGAGACAAGCGGCATTCCTGAATAGTGGGATTGCCCCTTGTCTCCTTCCATAGGCAGGTCAGCTCCCTTGTGCAGACCTAAAATTGTCATGGCATACTGTCAGTTTTTTAAATAATTGATAAAGTATGCCACACTGCCAGTGGTTGGCAGGGCTGACATCCTCAGTTGACTTAATAATAAATGAGCAAACATTTGAATTTTCGTAGCAGTCAAATGACAAGACATGGGAAATCTTTAGGACAATGTGCAGAATCCCACCCAATTCCCCTACCTACAGCTTGGTCACTGACAACACTGTGTATTAATCTGGAACAATTCTGAGGCCCATAGACCAGAGACAGGATCATGACCCATTTGGAAGGAAGATGATTTTCTGCTTGATTGATTGAGGATGATCTCAAAAAGCTATTGAGCAAGCAGCTAGTGATTCTTGGTTCAGCAGTGCATTCCAGTGGTTGACTAGGAGGGAGCTAATACTTTCTAAGGGACATCCTCTGTTGTTCATTGTTGTTCACTATTTCCTATTCCAGTAGCATAGGATCAAATTGCATATTATTTTAAACAAGTGCTTGTTTAAAATTAGCAGATGGATCAAGGCAATGGTGTAGGAAGGGGGCTTTAATCTTGTTTCACAGTCAGGATCAAGCCTACTGGGGAACAGAAAGGCCATTCCCCCTTTAGGAGAGTACACAGTAAATGAGTACAATGGCACTTACAACCCAGAAGTAGGTTGTGATAGTTGAAGAAAGCAGTGCGAGCACTCCTGCCCTCTCCAGATGGCCAGTACGATCCCCAGGTAAATTTTAAAAATCCTTTGATCATGGCACATTTGCAACACCCCTGGGCCAGTGCCAGGGACTTGTGCCAGCCCAAGAGTGCTTCAGGATTGTGCCCTTAGTTTGTTATGGCCAGAGGCATTGTTGTTATGGCCAGAGCCTGAGGCCACCTATCCCGGGCGCTATGTGAAGGGAGGGCATATTACTGTCCCTGGTCCGCCTTCTTCCACCTTCATTTTAGAAGGGGATGCTGGCAGCTTTGCATCCCTCTCATTTCTTCTCTTATGGAAAGAAAATAGACTCAATCTCCCATTCAAAGATAGACTCAATAGATGAAGTAACAGAAAGAGGGGAAGCCACAACAGGGAATGCTCTGTCCTTGGGGGAGAACCCAGAATTGAATCATTGCCGGAGGCTCATATAGTATGTTCTGCCTCTGGCTGTGGGATTTTGAAGAGCTTCATGTGCTCAGTGAAGGGATGAGAGCTTTCAAGGTGCCCTCCCTTCCACTGGTTAATGTCTCTTCTCCTTTTGTTTCAGGGAGCAAAGGGGCTTAGTGCCTCTGAAACAAACGGATGCAGAAGACTTTGGTGATCCCACCGCCACAAGCCTGATGAAGCCCACATGAATTGAGTGTGCATGTTAAACTAGTGTGGCTGGAATGTGTACTTTTTGTATTGTTTAAATAAATCCTAGCTTGAAGCATAATCTGAATTGGAGATGCAGTTTTTTTGGCTGGCTGGATAAGAAAAAAGAAACAGAGGTGAGGGGTGGTCCTTAGTTGTCTTCCCAGGAGCTGGGTAGTATATCTGGCAGACACTAACCAGCAATGGCTGCATGAGTTAGCAGTGAACAGAAGAAGCACAAATTAGGATTTTGGGAATTTGCCCAGGCATAAAATACAAGGCTGGTGTTTGTGCAACACAGCTTTCCACAAGGAACACTGGGAAAGATAGTACTGGAGAAGATATTTGAGGAGAAACTCATAGTGATTACTGTACATTACATCTTTAGAACATCTTTCAGTTAGGCCCAAAGTTGGTTGAGAATACTAGAATCATTATCCAAAGCAGCAGTTTTCAATCTTTTAAATCTTCGGGCACATTGACAAAGAGATAAAATTGTCAAAGCATGTCATGTACTTTTTGCTAATTAACATGGCACCGCATTCACTGGGTGAGGGGCTGACATTCCTCCAAAGGTCCTACCACTAATCACCATCCCCCAAATCCCCCCAGCACACCTGCAGACCTTTCAGGGGAGATTGGTTGAGGATCAGTGCATCACAGCAGCAGGGACAAGTCAACATAGGGTAGAGATGCAAATCAAAAGGTCATGACAGAGATGAAGAG
Organism: Cryptoblepharus egeriae; assembly: GCA_030015325.1. Lineage (NCBI taxonomy): Eukaryota > Metazoa > Chordata > Lepidosauria > Squamata > Scincidae > Cryptoblepharus > Cryptoblepharus egeriae. The sequence continues at coordinate 18,192,601 of JAREYC010000010.1, read as the reverse complement.
AGAGAAAATCAAGCAAAGATGGTGGTGGCATATGTGAGTTCTTGTGGGACGGAATGTGCAAGCAGGTATATTGTTGGAGTCTGACAAGGTTCACCTCCATGCTTCCTGGGCCAGTTGCTCTGCTTCTTGCTACACAAAGCAATACAGAAAGGCAGTTCAAGCAACTACCAACTGCCTTGTGTGGAAAACTTGTTTTCCAAAGGTATGCAAAGGGATTCCACATAGATGAGAGCAAGTCTCTTCACCCCAGAAGACTCTTCCCAAGGAAATGGCTGCACCCACTAGGTGTTTTCTGATGCTGATTGAGCTGACACATTGGCAAGTACCTTGAAGAAGCAACAACATACCTTAATATGAAGAAAATGCCTTGAAGCCTTATCTCCTGTAGTCTGCTTTACATCTATATATTTCCTCAGCTGGCGAGCTGGTCCCTTCCAACTCTATGATTGTGTACTCAAACAGAAAGGTATTGTGCCTGGAAAGCAGCTCAAAGAAAAAGGGCTGTCTTGGTCAGCAACACATATGAAAACCTCACAGTTTTTGTGAGCTGCAGTTATGGGCCTGGCCACTGTCGCATAGAGGGCCAGACCTGCAACATGCCACCCTCCCACAACACTCTCATACTTACCTAGTCTAATGGAGCTTCATAAGACCTTCCATGTGGCACACCTCCTGAGGCTTCTGGAGCAAATGTTCACCTGGCTTTCTGACATGTTTTCTGTTAAGGGTGCTTCAGAAGCCACAGACAGCTTTTGGAGCACCAGGGATAAGGTTGTGTGGAGCTTTGCCTCCAAGAATGGTTCCAGAGAGTGGGCAGAGGTAGCAGTTGTGGTTCACAGGTGGGGAAGGTGCCATGGGGAACATAGAGGTGCCATTCTATAGATGTAGCACCTGGGGTTCTCCGCCCCCACAGGCCCAACATTGCTGAACCACACTGCGAGTCTTCTCAAATAGAGTCTAACCACTTGCCACCATAATTGCTGGCATTCAAAGGGCAACTTCAGTAGAAAGTATCTGTGGTGCCTCCAACAAAGGTTCTGTCTCAGACTTCTGTGTTCAGTGTTTGGGGAACAGCCATCAGTAGCCTTACTCATGCGCAAGGCTGAAGGTATCAATGAAGTCTCTGGTGATCTTGATGGAACATAGGAAGAGGATCTCTTGCAGGTCTGTTGAGTCCAAATTGGGTTTCCCTCTGTGTTCAGGTGATACCATGCTGCATTCGAAACCAGAATGTGGCAAAGAATCCTGCCTAATGGATTCTTAAAGGATGTGAAGGTTACCAGATGAGCATCAAGGTACTACAAACCCATACTTTATGGGTCTTTCCAGTGTGTCTTTCAAGTTGGCTCCCATTGTTATAACTCATTTTTTTAAAAAAATTTCCATTTCATTTCAGTCTGTACCATTCCCAAGAATGCAGTGGAATTTTTAGTGGAATCTGACAGTGAAATTCAAGAGGAAGTGATGTTCTGGGACTATGAGGCTGAGCATCCTGTGGGCACTCCCCCCAGCCCTCTAAAGCAAGGTGGAACTGAGCAGGAAGGAAAGAGGTAAGAAGCAAGGAAGAAGGAGCCTTTCTCTTCAGCAGCAGGTGGAGGGAGGATGGTGCGTGGTTTGTTTGTGTAAATGGATAGCTGTTGGCAGAAACATCAAGAAGCATCAGTCAGCCACACCAAGCAATGACCATGAATCCCAAGTGGCTCTTCTGCACGCACAGCTCTGGCTGTGGTTCAGAGTTGCCCTTTGGATGGCAATGTGTCTCAGCATTTGCCTATGTGTAGGATAAGAAAGATGTTCATTTCAAGGTTGCAGACCCCTGAGATTGACCTGAAATGAGAAAAAGAACCAAACCTTGCTAAGATAAAAACTGTGGGTGCAATCCTAACTAATTTAGGCCAGCACACTAACCCATCTCTCCATTCCTGTGGTGGTGGGAAAGGCCGGTGCATGTCTGTGCATCGGCCTAACACCCCCAGGAATGGCAGTAGCACCCCCTTTTGACACATTTGCAACATGCCCAGTCCAGCACAGGACTTGTGCAGTGTGTCAAGCAACTGGCCTACACCACTTGAGTGGCTAAAAATGGTTTCTGGTTGCCAGCAGTGGTGAATGCAAGCCACTGCTCAAACTGGCTCTTGCAGCATAATCCTAACCATGTCTACTCAAAAACAAGCCCTATTGTGTTCTATTGGTATTATTCCCAGGAAAGTGTCCTTAGGATTTATTCTTCCTGAGTATAAGGCATGAAGCCAAAAAACACAAAAGTGCTGGAGGGAGGAAGAGCTCCTCTCCCTCCCTGTAATTTGGGTCATTCAGAGCCAATTAGCCGTATTTTGTAAAATTATATATTTTTAGCGGATGCAGATCGGCATCATTTTTAGTCAGGCCAAGTCAGGATGCTTTCCTGAAACTGCTATCGTAAGATCCCTAAAACAGATAGCAGTTGTGGGGTGCCATACTTCACACCTGCCTCTCCCTTTGGTTTGCTCACTCCCATTATCCACATGTCTCATTACTGATATGTAAAATAATTTGGAAATGGTACTTACCTCAAAGTTTCTTCCAATTAAGTGGCTACATTTTGGCTGTGGAATAGAGCTGCTTCCAACAGCCACAGAATATACACAGAGTGTTTTACCTTTTACCTTAATCCTGACTATCCAAGGAAACACACTTTTTCACATCCCACCTCCACCTGGGGATGCAGTTGGGGGAATTTGTTGGTGATGCAGCACCTAAGCTTTGATGCTCCCTCCTTGTTAGTATTCTGAGCCCAGATAAAGCTTTATTTTTTTTACAATTTATTGCACTTGACTCTCTCCTCCTTGTTTTCGTGGCTGCTCTTTTTTGAGGTCCCCTTCATTTATTTTCAAATGAAAACCACTTGTAATTTTTCTTTGATCTTCTGAACCACTTTGGACACAAATTCATTTATAATTTGAATATCTTCTGAAGAAGGAACTCCTTAGTTTTGCTATAAACAGGCTGTTAAACTAGAACTTCTCCTCCAAGGAGAGTGCCTTCTGTTAGCACGGCATATTCAAGGGCTGAGATCAAGTGATGTGCTATGCTTAGTACGTAACTGGTGTGAGTCCCTTAGTGATCTGCTTTCCTTCCTAACAACTGTCCTGCTTCCCATAGCAACAGCAGTCTTTTGGTCCCTCAGCGTTGGGAAGACGGGGTATTCTAGTGAGCTGTGTATGCGTCAGCTCAATCCGATTTAACAGATCCAATTTGCGTCTCATATAAACATAGAAAAGAGGGGAAAGTCTGGATCTGGAAGAAGTTCCAGATTATTTGAAAAAACACATACACTGGGTGCTCTCAAGGTTACCAAGAGGATTACAGAGCTGAATTTGTGTGCGATGATGTGCAATAACCTCCAAGGAAATATGATACGAATAGGTGAGTTTTGGTTTGTTCTTTTCTATTACAGAACAACCCTGTAGTGTCCAGAGCTTATTTTAAGTTAATGAACCAGCAGAAAACCTCAAAACAAGCAAGGCTCTGTGAAGCAATGGCAGTTTGGCCACTGGTTTCAATACAGGACAACAGACCAAATGACTGCCTTTTTTGTGGGTTATGAGTGGAGGGAGAGCTTGTATGTTGCAAAGACCCTTAGAGGTGGCAATTTTATACACTGTGTTCACAGAGACACACTGCAGCACCCCATGGGATCCCTTGTCCATGTGGGTCATGCCATTGATTGAATGAATGGCTGGAGGACAGATTTTCCTTTCTTCCAGCAGCTCTGGAAAGCACAATACTTTATTTCTCTGCGTAGGAATGAATAGAATCCATTTACTTACCTGGGAGGGTTTTGAAGACACTTTGGACGGTCATGACTTTACAGCCCTATTTTAGATTCTCTTTTGTTGTCATGTTTTAGCATGTTGAGAGTTGGCCTTTATAGACAGTGTTTCATCCTAAGTAATAGGTCAGAAAGCTAAGACTCAAGGCTTCCTGAGGCATAAGCCTTAGGATTTTGATTTTAAGTAACTCTGCAGTGTTGGTTCCATAATTTTAAAAAAATATTATTAGATGTTGAAGTTATTTTGTTTTGGTGAGCTGAAAACAATCAAGATGGTTTAATGGCTTGCAAACAAAAATCCAGGATATGCTGTTCATCCATGTGGCATAGTGAACATGGCCTCTCTTGATGATCATGGCTTATGATTATACCAACTGGGCTTAATGGTACAGTCATAGTCATAGTTAGCTTTACTTCTAGCTGGCTGTCTTTCCAGAAATTTGCAATTTCCAGCAAATAAAAATGGCGAGCAGCGCATGTAAACAGAACACATGAAGCTGTTTGTTGCTTTCAGGGTCAATCTAGCTCAGGATTGCATTGGCTGCAGACAGCCACTCTCCAGGGTTTCCTAGCCCTACCTGGAACTTCAGCATGGAAAAAAGGAAAATGGTTTCCATGAAGCCATATACTGGACTAGATTGGTTGGACTAGATGACCCACTGGGTCCCTTGCAAATCTAGAATTCTATGATTCTAAGCCAGAACTCTACTGCAACCTGCTCTCCATGTGGCATTTGTGCAGTAGGAAAGCATGGCTACTTCACACACCCTTTGGCTTCTGTTTCACAGCCTATTGGGGCTGTTGAGAACCGGCTTTGGGCCTGGGCCAAAGTGCATGACTGTCCTCTTCCTAAATTTTTCTACAAATCAGATTTTTTTAAAAAACACACTTTCACTGGCAATTTAAAAACTACCAATTTTAATTTCAGTATATTGAAATTGATACATATAGTTCATTATTTTAAGTAGTGCTACTGCATTTCTTTTCTTCTACCTCAGCATACCAATTACTAAAGAAAATAGGAAAATGTGACATTTTACTTGAGGATATGAGGATTACCTCAAACAACAGGTTAGCATTCTAGCCACAAGAGCAATCTCGCCATTGGAATTTCCTGCTGCTCAATTTTCTTCTGCAAAATGGACAATGGTCCTTGTAAAGTATAGGGTTGAACTTGTGGGTGGCGCAAGTGGTTAACTGTGCCTGTTAACCAGAAGGCCAGGGTTCAAGACACGGGTCCCCAGAAGACAGGGTGAGCGCCTGTCCTTAGCCCAGCTCTGCAACACAGCTGGAATCATATCTGCTCTGCCGTTCCATTGGACTATTTCAGTGGCATGGAGAAGGGGGGATTTGCTGCTTGGGTAACAGCCTCTCTTCCATATTAATCTGCCCAGGCCTTTGTGCTTCGCATCGTCTTTCGAGACTGATGGATGCCAATGCCTTGTAAAGTATTTTTTAATATTTCAGAAACCTTTTGTAACCCATCAAAAATCAGTTTGCAACCCAGAGGTGAGTCTCAAGTTTGGAAAAGTGTGTTCTAGATACACACTATAACAGTAGTGGTAGGGATTGATTGAAAATTGTGGTGTTGTCAAACTGTAGTGGAAACATAGCCCTGGATAGGCTGAGAAAGAGGTATTCAAATTTATTTTGTAATAAATGGTATGGTTTATTTTATCATTGCAAGACCCCCGCCCCCCCAAAAAGCCTGTGCCCTAGAAATATTGCCCCGTCCCCTCTCTCCTTATGCCTGCAGCCTGCTATGTCAAAGCCTGAAATACGTTGTAATTATTATAAGAAAATATCTGATAGAGAACTTGGCATCTCTCTGCAACCTGTTGAAACTTAGATGTTAGGCTTACAGTGCAATCCTAAGCCTGTCTACTCAGAAGTAAGTCCTATTGTATTCATTGTGGCTTACTCCCAGGAAAAAGTGTTTCGAATTGCAGCCTTAGTTTATTTTCTGTATGCTCACAACTGGGACTGACTCATGTTTTTTTTACAGGGACTCACCTGATATACATACCTTTGTGGTAGCTGTGTCGGGGAAAGTCAAAGCACAGGGACCCTGTCTACAGGTGAGACAGCCAAAATGCTTTTATTTCACTAGCTGCTTTTAACCATCAAGCAAATGCCCAAACTAGGAAAGACTCTTGCTATGGAAATAGTAAACAGGAAAGACCCTGCTAGGCATTGACAACTCTAAAAGCAGTGCTCATCTTTCAAAGGTGAAGAGCTAGTGTTATCCATAACCATTTCTGTGGTCATATGGCCAGCATGGCTAAATGCCAAAGGTACATGGAATGCTATTACCTTCCCACTGAAGTGGTATCTATTTAACAACGTGCATATACATGCTTTTGAACTGCTAGGTTGGCAGGATCTGGGCAAGTAAAAGGAGCTCACTCCATTGTAAGGTACTTGGGTCTCAAACTGCTATCTTTAACCACTGAGCCACCGCAGCCTTGTGGAAATAGTGCAGGTTGCCAAATGATACAGGTGTGGCCTGAGTTGATCACTCAACAGCAGTTCTTGCATAGGAACCAGCAAGATTAAGCCCTCAGCACTGACACAGTTGGCCAGTTCAAATTTACCATCTCTGTGGCATGCATCAGTGCAGGAAACTTAGCACACATCAGTGTGCTGGCCTATCTCACCTTATGTCAATGTGAAAGTGCTTTGTGGCATTTTTGTAACACTGGTGGGTCAGCATAATAAATCTGTACATATGTAGGGTTGCCATAATTCTCTTCCACAAAATCAGGACAGGACCCTATGTCCCATTTGCCAGTATGTGAACACAATCCCCCAAAATTGGGATTGTCCTTGTTTTTTCAGTACATATGGCAACCCTATCCATATGCCACTTAGGCTTGCACCCAAAATAGTCTCTCTAAACCAGTAGAATTCAACAAGATGGAAATCCCTTGAGAAATGATCTGGTAGTACAATGCAGATTAATCAATTATTTTTTTCTAAACAGCTTTTTCACCCTACATATTAACGTTTTGTTTTAAAGAATATTTTATAGAATCTTTCAAAAGCAGCACAATTGTGAAAAAGAGTAAGATCTTTTTTCCCTTGGAGATGCTCTTCAGAATATATGTTTATTTGTAGGAAGAAGAGGAAGAAGGGGAACCTGCTACATTTGGGCCAGAAGGTACTGTACACAGGATCTGGGTTCATGCAAGAGATAATGAGGACTCTGAGCTCCATATAGTTCAGCAAAGCAATTCACTATTAACCCAATTGTTTCCCCTGCTACTCCATAGCATGAAACCGTGCCAATGGAATGCACATTGAGCATGTTCAGCCCAAGTCAAGGAAGCAAATGTGTCAGGCAGCAAAACTGAGGATAGCATCCCTTGCAAGTCAGGATTCAGCCATATCTCACTTGTTCCTTCCCTGAACTGCCCATGCACCACCCACATCATTGACCTATCTTCTCCAGCTTCTCCAGAACCAGGTGGTTATGGCACATGCAGGGATCTGCCAGCCGTTTCTGCCAGTGGATCCATCATGAGTAATGGTAGTGTGTGGTTGTGCCATCGCTAGATCTTTTACAACAGTGGATTAGTAGATTCACTGCAACATCAGTAAGGTTGGGCCAAAGTCTCACTTGTTGGTAAATTAGGTGCTCAATGGTGCTGTTTTTCCAGGGGTTCAGTGCTAGTTGAAAACCTGCATTTCCAGTTTTTGTTTTCAAGGATGGTCTGGAAGTGGAGTGCCATTAAGCATTTTTTTTGGAGCATGAGGACAATGACATTTGGGACACTGTTCAATGGTATACCTACAAGGGGTATTGTAGTAAGTATTGGAGGCTCCTCAACATGCCATGTAAGCAGGTCCCTCCCTCTTGGAGCCATTCCTGGCATTAGTACAGCTGCCAGTGCTGCCCAGAATGACTCTGATGTCGAATGGGATGGGCCTCTCATATGGTACATTGTGGCAACTTCAATACATATGGTGCTGCCACTCCTGTTGCTATACTGGCACTGTTTCAGCTTACAGGAGGTCATGGACCAGCTTTGAGTGCTTGTTAAGAAGTTAAAAGAAGACCATATTACTTTATGTCATGTCCAGCCAAGTTGATCATGGAGATTGAGCGCTCAATCCTATGCATGTCTACTCAGAAGTAAGCCCCATTATAGTCAATGGGGCTTACTCCCAGGAAAGTATGGATAGGATTGTGGCCTGACAATCTCTAACATGCATTGAGAAGCACTTCACAGGATTGGGAAAGAAGGTCGAGTTATGCAATGCATTGAAATGATGGGAAAATCCCATGAGTAGTGAGTCCTCCATAGAAACATCGGCCCTGATCCTGTCCCATTTGCTTTATCATGTCTGCATCCTTTAAAGAAAAGTTGTCAGCCATTATGTGTCCCCAACCCTTCAAGACTGATGGAGTTGGAGCGAAGCACCCCTACTGCTTTCATGCATCTGTTTTTTTGTTGCAGCTTCCGACTCCTGTCGTCTGTGCTTGAAGCGTCCGTCTTGCCACCTTGCGCCATGTCCAAGCCAAACCGAGATGTTGAGTTAGCTCAGCTGGTGCATGACAGCCCCCTTGGCTCCCAGGATGTGTCTCCTTCCCGCCAGGGCCTAGCAGAACAGTTGCCCAATGTCCCAAGCTACCGAGCTCCTGCCGCCTCCCGCATCCCTGTCCTTGTCTCCAGAAAGCAAAAGGCTGGTGTGACGAACCCCAGTTTTTTGAAGGAAGAAGCGTCCCGCTCTCGCCCCTTAGGTAACATAGCATTTGCCATGGCTTTGTATGTGCAGCTTTGTATGTTATGCATTGTCTTCCCTCTCAAGTTTGCTGTCTCGGGTTCATTTCAAACTACGCAAGGTCTGTGGTTCTAATAGCACCTTTTCCCTCAGAAAAAAGTCCTTCCCTTATTCTGTCCCTGAAATCTTCAAAGAAAACCAACAATGCTGAGCAGCCTTCCCCTTGTGGTTCTCCTTGTCATTCTGTTCCACACACTGTAGTTTATTGCTATGCAGAAAAAGGGAAGTAGTAGTCAGGCCTGGACCTTCTGTGAGGTCATCAAAGGTTATTGCTTCAGGCAGCAATTTGGCAGAGTCATCAGTGCCTGCCTGCCTGGCTCATCTGCTTTGCTTCCTCCTGGATACACAAAGAAATAGAAAGTAGAATAAAAGAACAAAGTCCTATGCATGTCTATTCATAAGTCAGTCCCATTATAATCAACTGGTCTTACTCCCAGAAATGTGTGGATAGAATTACAGCTGGAGGACTTGCATGGCTTGGAACAAGACCTCTCTTGCTCTTGATCTGTTATCATGGAATTTCTAGCCAACCCATGTTACTTTCTTGGGTGTTTTCAGCATCTTATTTTGATTTTTTCACTCCGTGTGTGTGTTTATTTTATTATAGTGCTTTTAATAGAAACAATGGGTGCTTGACTGGGATTTGCATTTAGCAGGTATCCTTACAAGTGGCAGTTGCTTCTTAGTTTCTAGGATGGACTAAATTGTGTTTGGTGCAAATCATCACCTTGATTCACTCTATATCTAGCCTTTCATATTAGTAACATTACTATTACTATTGTTTGCAGCTGTATCTGGGTAAATTGCATTGAACATTGCATTCTGCATTAAATTACACATTGAATGATATGTAATATAATGCTATTATTTGTAAATATGAAGCATTCCAAAATTTTGTCCTCAAGTGGTGACATCCCCTGAGGGGTATCCGCTGTTGTCTGCACCCTCTAGTTCGGTGATATTCAAAATGGGGGTCGGGACCCCCTTTGAAGTTAAGACTTCGGTTTGGGAGGTGTCATGATCCACCATCTTGGAATCTTGCACTGGGCTTTTCTGGGAGTAAGTCTCATTGTACACAGTGGGACTTACTTCTGAGTAGACATGGAGGAGTATCCCAGTAGGTTTGACAGAGGGTTCTGGGCAGATTTTTACATTTGAAAGGGGGTCCCAGGCTGAAATGTCTGAATACCACTGTACTAGTTACTCTACTATTAAGTAATCCAGGAAATGTAAGACTCAATTTGCCCAGGAAAGCAGATAATACATTTTGCTTGTTGTTCTGTCTCCCCCCCCCCCCGGCTCAATTAATTCCCTTTCTTGCTCAAGGACAATCATCATCAGACAGATATCCCACTGTAACAATCAAGCACGTGTATGCTACAAATGGCTCTTCAGGGCTGCCAACCCTGGCACGGCATGCTCAGCCTCGATCTTCACCCCAAACCAAGTCCCAGACTCTGACTGTGCCGATCGTAGCTGTGGCTCCCAAGAGGTATAATCTGCAACTTTAAGAATCTGCACTGTATATGCCATTGTTTAGGGTCCATACAGGTGATACAGGCCATGTGAGTGGAAGGAATGTACCAGTTTATACTGCATATATTCTCTGCCAAGGAAACATGGTGTATTTCTTGTTCCCCTCTGTTTGAATCCAGGGAATGGGAAGGGGCAGAGAAGAGACAGCTGTCATGCTCCTGGGCGAGGGAGGGAGCCATAGGGGAGCCAAAGCTTTGGGCTGGCTGAATAAAATTCATATTGTGGATTCTCATTCTTGTGGGCAGCAACACACAAAGGAGGGAAGAGATCTTATGACTATTTGGGTCTTGGTTTTCAAACTTTTTTCCTTATGTAAGGAGGAAACAGTCCTCCCGAGAGAGCAGTGTGGAGGACCTGAGAATGCTATCTCCAAATCAGTCTCCAGTCCCAGCTTGGTCAGAACAATCTAGTCTTCAGGGAGAAGAGCAGCTCAGGTATGATACAGACACCTTTCTTTTGTTGATTACATTTGTATTCCACCCTGTCTCTGAAAGGCAGCAGACACCACTGTGTTCTTGTTTTATAATGACTGGCTTAGGCAGGTGACTTCCTTTTTGTCAGTGCCAGGCAGGAAGTGGTAACATATTAGAAGGATCTGAAAGGGGAAAAGCCATCCTTTCAGTACAAGGAGAACATGTTTATTGATGTACGTCACTTCATGAGGCTGTCACATGGATATTTATGTCTGAACACCCAACCTGTTGTGTACATGAGTGCAAACAGTGGTATATTGATGTTCCAGGGAACCTGGGATGGTGTCGCCCAGCAGGGAGAAGCCAGCAGCAACATCATGATCAGTAATAGGATTCAAAGAAATTAACAACCAGTTCTATGCCCATCTGGCAGACACTATTTTTTAAACTTTATATGTCCTATCTCTCGTTAACAACCAGTTCTATAGAGGAGGTACGAACCGGCTGGAGCCCACCACTGAGTCGGATTCATGATGCCTGGATGTAATTTGTAATGATGTCATTGCCTTCCTCCTCCTCTGGAGGCTCTGGAGGAAGAAAGTGGCAACAGACATTATGAAACCAATACCTTCATGTGTTTCTTCCCGACCAGGAGGAAAACACTAGGTCCAACTGCAAGCGGCCACTTCTTCTCTTACCCCTTTTTGTACCTCCTTCTGTCAGAAGGGGATGCATGAAGAAGCAGCCGGATGAAGCAGGTCCAAGCCAAGCTTATACAGAAAATAGAAAGAGGCTAACCTGTCTGGCCCTGACACCCCTTCCCATGTGACATTTTGGAGTGAAACACAGGGTGTTTCAGTAGCACTTTTTCACCAATTGACTTTCTTTTTAAAAGCACAAGGTATTGGTTTCTTTTCATGCAACAGGAGGTCAAATGAGAAACGCCATCCTCTCTTCCACCCACTTTCTGAACTGGAAAATGAAAATACAGCAGAGGATGAGAGCTCTAGCCAGAGATAATTCAATGAACTGTGTAATGCCATTTGTCCACCTTTCAAACCTTGCCCACACTGTGCTCTTGACAGCATGACCTGTTGCTGATAAGAAACCCCACGCCTGACATAGAGAATCATGGTTATGAGCAGTTTTTCATGCCTAACATTTGAGCTGGTCTCTGTGCAGTTTAGCAGAACGCAGCAGTTCGACAGCAAGCCAGAACAGTGCAGTGATCAATGACCGCCTCCAAGAACTGGTGCGACTTTTTAAGGACCGGACAGAGAAAGTGAAAGAGAAATTGATTGACCCAGATTCCTCCTCTGATGAAGAGACCCCTGTGGCCTGTAAGTGAGAGAGATTCTTCAGGGCAGGCTTGTTACTTTGATTTCTTAAGGGATGTTAGGGGTGTTAACCATAAGGTCTGTGGGCTGGAAATGGCCTCTAGAAGCTCTTTATGTAGCCCTTGGGATACCCAAGTACCACCATAAGCTGATCTCAGCTGCTGAAATATCACTGCTGAAAAGGCAACCCATGCAATCATTGAGCTCTCCTGTACCTTGGAAATATGATCAGGACTTGGATACTTTTTGTCAGTTGCAGCTAATGAGAAAGGAGTGCTTATTTCTGGGCATGACCTGCTTAATGACATCACTTCCTGCTTAGTGACATCATGTTCAACATCAGCAGGCATTCTGAATGCTATTCAGCCCACTGTATGAAACGAATTTGACACCTTTGGGATAAGATTTATCTTATTTTTTTATCTTGGTGAATTCTTGGTGAATTCTGCTCCTGGATGGCTGACTGAAGAGTTTCTTCTCAAGGGTTATTGACTGCCCAGTCTTGTCTAATCTTCCTCCTCTCCCCTGCCGTTGCAACCATACCACTGGAGCTCATGCTACATTCTTCGGCGAGTGTTTTCTTCCAGATAAGGGAACATTTGTTTCCTTGTTGGGAGTGAGCCTCTGCTGCCCGAATGGGCCTGCTCAGACCTGTGCTAGCAGTTTAGCTGCCACAAATCCAAATGGACCCAGAAAGGTAGATTGATGGTGGAAAGGGGGATTGAATATCTGTAGTGCTGCTGCCATCAACATTGCCCCTATCATGGCCTTGACACCCCATCCTAGTCTCCACCCTATTCATTTTCTTTTCCTTTCTCACCCCTTTCCTTTCTTTCAATACCAGGGCTCTTCTGCAGTCTGTTGGCACATGGCTGCTCACGTGGCAGCAGTCCATAGCACATTGCCATTTGTCACTGCTGCTTGAGTCCCTTGTTTGCCTGGCTCTAATCTAGTTGCTTTGCTCTCATAGCACCTACCAAAGAAAAAACCCCAGAGCCAAAAGAAGAAGACACTCTGAAAGATGGAGAGGAACCTGACTGTGGAACAACCTGCTGCAAACTGAAGTGTCGCCCTGTCCGCTTGAAAAAGCCTCAGTTCCCCAGCAGTATTGACCCTCTCACCAGTGAGTCATTGGAGGAGGCTTTTTCTAAGGACAAATTCAGGGCCAGGGTGTTTGGTAATGAAAAGCGCTGGGTCAAGAGGAAAATGGTGATAGACAGAGTTGGGTCCAGTGATTTTGGTTTTGTGGATGATCTTGCATGTCATGAATATAAATTACATATAAATCCCATGGGAAATTTGTGGCTGATGTGGCCAGCACTGCCAGCACCTGGTTTCTCAAGGCTGGTGATGACATTGTCAAGTGACATGGAAAGTTGGAACACTTGACGTTATGAACAGCTAAGATGGAGGAAGAAGATGAGGTATGGTGGAGGAAAGATTTAAAAAAATGAGAAAGGAGATGAAAGAGATACTGCTTATAATTTGTACTAATGGCACAAAGTAACATACCCTACAATCCAGAGTAACTACGTGAGCACGTAAGAGACATTATGTGCACCTGTAGTTACTGCACCACCTAATGAAAACCTATGGGAAATTCATATTGCAATTCAGAGTAAATTGTTCTTACACCGGAGCAAGGACTCTCTGTAGTTACTCTGGATTTCACCCATAATTACTGTAATCCTAAAGACACTTTCCTGGGAGTAAGACCCATTGAACACAATGGGGCTTACTTTTGAGTAGACATGGTTAGGCTTGTGCTCTAATAGTCTAAGAATATAACAATGCCAGAATGGCAAATACTAAGCTGTCATGCCCCATAGGTTTTACACAGCAAAGGAACATTTGGAACCACAGCAATCTGAGGGAAAGAAGGCTGTTCTCTCTCTTTTCCATTGATTCATAATGTTGCATTGTCGCTAATAATGAGAAGGGTTCAGCTTTGCAAGGGGTGATGTGTAGTTAGATAAGACCAGAGCTCCTGAGTTTATTTCTAATTTTCTCCTCACCATAGATCTGATGTATGTGTTGTGGCTCTTCATTGTGGTTCTGGCATGGAATTGGAACTGCTGGCTGATTCCGGTCCGCTGGGCCTACCCTTTCCAAACACCCAGAAATGTCCTTTATTGGATGATTGTGGACTACTTGTGTGACTTCATCTACCTTCTGGACATCACTGTCTTTCAGGTCCGCTTGCAGTTTGTCCACAAAGGAGACATCATAGTAAGTGCATGTAGCAGGCTGAGCAATCTCCCTGCATCTTTTCTAAAGTCCCCATCATGTGCTGATATAGCCAGAAGGGAGCACCCAGAAAAAAGGTGGTGGTTTTTGGGTATCTAGTGAAATCCAGAAACTAGGATCCAATCCTATCTGACCTTCCAGATGCAGCCATGCCAATGGGATGTTCACTGTGTGGTGGTGGGGCAGTCATGGAGACTTATTCAAGGGAATAAGTCTGGGCTGCATTATAGTTGGGTAAAAGAAGGGTTTCTTCTGGGTTAAAGAAAGAATTTGGATTTTAGAGAGCTGTCCTTGTGTGCTGGACGTTTCTTGTAGTAGGGGAAGTAAAGTCCATTCTGGTTTACTTCCAGTTTATCCTAGAAAGTTTTGGTGATTGATTCTTTGATGTTTGTTCCTTATCTCATGGCTACATTGTGGCTGCTGTGGCGCTGATAAGTTGGATAGGATTGGGGGCCCTCAGACTCTAAAGGGTCTGCCTTCAAAGATGAAGGTGAAGGATGTTTGGGAGACAGAGACTTGAACGATGGAGCAATCCTTTGGGAGACAGACAAAGAGTGCAATCCTAACCAATATAGGCCATGACAACTCAAAAATCCTCCATTCTGGTGGTATGGGGAGGCAGGTACATGTCTGTGCACCGGACTACCCCCCTACCCCTGGAGTGACTCAGAACTTATGGAAGTATGTTCCATACATAAGTATGGAACTTATGCCTGGACTTGTGCCAGCTTAACCAGGGTTTAGAATTGTGCTGAGATTTTTTTATATTGTTCATTTCCCCCTTTTCCTGACCACATATGCTGACCACATTGTTCCTGACACCTTTCCTGAGTCCATCATATGCTGATCTCTGTTGATTTGTGCCTCATAGTCCCTTTAAGCTTACATATTAATTATGCACTCTCTCTCTCTCTCTCTCCCCCCCCCCAACTTTGGTCCCTCATCAAGACCGATAAAAAAGCCATGAGGAAAAACTACCTGAAGTCACGGCGCTTCAAGGCTTGTCATACTTTCCTTCATTTTTCATGTTTAAAATAAATATCTGTGTATGGAAACAATGTTGTATTGTTTTTAGGGAGTCAGCCTTTGAACTGTTTGATTTTATTGAAACAGTTCCTTCATCATATTAGAATATTTAAATGGTGATGATATTTTCCTTTTGGTATATGTGGGGAATTCACAGGTACACTCCCTCTTTGCAAACCTCAGAACCTCACAGTGAGGTTCTCTGGTATTAAGATCACAGATACTACTGAGATTGTCTGCACCCCTAAGGGGAGCATGATCATCATTCGCAGCTATATTGCTTTTTTTACTGATTTATGATACTTGTACTTCAAAGCAGATCCAGGGGCAGAACTCGATCTCCTATGGGGGGCATTGAAAACTACCTCGCTCTGAGTTAGAATGTGATGGGGTCTCCACTGACCAAAAACCATTCTGGTTTTCTTACATGGAGATGGTGCAAGGGATTTAACCATCCAGGACCATCAGTATGAAAAGCAGTGAGGGTTCTCCCACTGAGCCACAGATCCTCCCCTATAGATATACCACAGTCACTTCAAAGACCTCTTAAATGATGTGCTAGGATGGCAAATTGGTCACTAACCTCTTCTAGGGTGTGTGTGTGCTTTCACAGATGGATGTGATCAGTCTTGTGCCACTGGATTTCCTTTACCTCAAGGTTGGCGTCAATTCCCTCTTGCGTTTGCCTCGCTGCTTAAAGGTACGTCAGGAGATGCTACATGCACAGCCCATTCCCAAAAGCTTTTCCAGGTGCTTCTGCTACTTGCAAGAAAAGGAGAGGAAAGGGTTGTTCGTCTGGCAGTGCTTAAGTTTAGGGGCTAAATGTAAAAAGTGCTTTGTAGGAATTTGATCTAAGTACAATTCTGCTAAAGAGAAATGGGGTGGTATTGGTTTTAACTGCTGGCATCTATGATTGGGGACAAGTGCCAGCAGCTGCAGATATGACTTTCTTTTTTTCTTGTGTGGCAAATGTGCAGTTCTCAATCTACATTGTTTTTCTACAAAATGATATATTAGATATATCATATCTGTAAAGGTCTGTTATATTAAAGTACATTTTCAACAACAGAGAAATAAAAAAGTTATTCAGTGGTGGGCTCCAGCTGGTTTGCACCTACTCTGTAGAACCGGTTGTTAACGAGAGCTAGGACATATAAAATTTAAAATAGCCATTTAAAAGTGGCTGCCAGATGGGCATAGAGCCGGTTGTTAATTTCTTTGAATCCCATCACTGGTTATACTGTATATCAATTATCTACTCATCAAATCCATAGTTCATTTTTGCCAGTTTTCCCCTTCGCACACAGGAACTCAATGAATGTTTCTAATTGTCCACAAAAGTTTTAACTGATTTCTCATTAATGAGAATTAAAAGTTTGTCCATTTCAGCAAGGTCCAATATCCCTCCCCCCAAATCCTCCAGTGAAGGCATCTCTGGAACATTACAGTATTTAGCATACAATATTCTTAAGCAGTTGCCAAAAATAAAAACATAGTTTCAAAGTCTTTCTGAATTGAATCATCCAATATTCCTGAAGGGATAAAAAAACTTCTGGTTTCATTTGTAAATTTACGGTACTTTAAATGTAAATTGCATTTGTGGTTATATCAAAATCCAATATTGTAAATCTACCACAAATGATAGAATGTGCCTTCATGTGCTAATTTAACAAATACCATCTATACATCATTTTATTAATGTTCTCTTTTAATGTTTACGTTTAAAGTAAATTTTAAGCTTTTGATCCATAAATTCTCCCATTGCTCCACTGATATCCTATGACCAACATTTCTCACCCATCATACTATAAACTCCTTAACATGTTCCAGTTCTGTTTCATGCAGAGAACAGATTCTAATGATAGGTTTGTCCCCCATTTCAGTTGCTCCTGCCTTGCTGGCAACATCTTCCCAGGACTTCCCATAGCTTACCTTACTTCCATTTTTTCACAGTACATGGCCTTCTTTGAGTTCAACAACCGACTTGAAGCTATTCTGAGCAGGGCATATATTTACAGGTGAGGCACTCTCCTGAAGTCAGCTCATTCCATGACTCCCCAAACATCTGGTGTCCAAGGTAGCTTGCCAAATGCCATCCAGCTCTCTTCCAGCACTGCGGCCTCCCCACTACTGTGCTCCCTACTCCCAAAATTCAATCCAGAAAAAAACGAGAGTGGAACAGCATGTGTGGAGAGAGCACTTCCTAGCGCTCCCCTCTCGTCTCCTCCACACTTCACTTCTGCTCCAAGTTAGGTCCTGCTCTTTAGGATTTCTAATTGAGGGGGTGGACTACTAGGAATTGGGGGCATGAAGGCAGGACAGAGAAAACTGTATTATTGGCATCCTTCTCCTCCTTGCAGGGACCATGCAGGGACCTCCTTGCAGGATCAGATATAATCATGCCAAGCTTTCTCAGTGTCTCATCCCTTGGCCCCCTCTTTTTTGCCAGTTTAGGCCACTGTAAGGACTTGCTGGGCTCAGAATTCATGAAGTCAGAAGCCCAGATCTGTCCATTACTCCTTTAGGTGCAGGGGAGGGAGGGGGGGGAGAGAGAGAGAGAGAGAGATTGTGTGTGATTCTGACCATTTATCCTTTCATTTCCCCCCACTTTCTTGTTCTCCTCATCCTTAAACAAGTCTCCTTCAACTGTGCATGGATAACATGCAGCTTTCCATTATCCTTCTTCTCCACTTTCTTTACAGAGTGGTACGAATAACAGCCTATTTGCTCTTCAGCTTACACCTGAACTCCTGTTTATATTACTGGGCATCCACCTCCCAGGGATTGGGTTCTACCTCCTGGGTCTACGATGGGGTAGGAAACAGGTACTTGGAGGAATATTTCCTTTTTACTTTGGTAAAAAAAGCACTGCTTGCCAAGACTAGTTGTGTCCACCCAACAATTCCCATGTACTGTGCCAAGTCCTGCCAGGCATGCCAGTTATTTCTGTCACTCCTCTTCCTCCTCCTCTTGTTCTCTGGGTGCATAAAGAAAGAGAAACCGTTGGACCAAGAATGTCAGAGAAACTCTCGCCCATCACTCCCCTCTTTCTTATTGTTCCCTCCCCTTCCACACTGTTGCCATCTTCCTTTGTAAATCCAGTGAACACTATGAGGTGACTGCCTATTAGGTTGGCTGCTTGGATGGTTTGGTCCTTGTAAGTAGGGGGTAGATAAAATATTTGCATGGGTGTCTAATATGTGAGCCTTTTCCATGTCTGTATTTTTTAAAGTTATTTACGCTGTTATTATTGGGCTGTCAAGACCTTAATAACCATTGGAGGATTGCCTGATCCTGAGACCCTCTTTGAGATCATCTTCCAGCTTATCAATTACTTCACAGGTGTCTTTGCTTTCTCTGTTATGATTGGTCAGGTAAGAAAATTACTTTTCTCATAGGCCCAGCACAAAATATGCTCTTATATAGGTCGACCCTCCTTATCTGCAGGTTTGATACCTGTAGATTTGTCTTGACATGTGTCCCAATTTGCATCTGGAGTGCCTCACCAAACTTCCTGGATGCAACCAGAAGTGTCTTCTGGTATTCTGAGGCATGTTGCCTCAGAGGGAAGGCTGTGTCTCATGAACCTCAGGAAGCTTCCCAGAAGCTTCTAAGAGGCACTTTTGGTTTTACAGAAAAGCAAAGGCCTCCAGGAGGCCTTCTGAGGTTCACAAAGGTTGTATATGGCCTACCTATGCCATAGAACATCTCTGAACATGACTGGAAGACATTTCTGGTTTTATCCTGACATAGGGTTGCCATACATTCCAAAAAACAAGGACAATTCCAGTTTTGGGAGATTGTGTTCACATGCTAGCAAATAGGACAGAGGGCCCTGTCCTAATTTTGTGGAAGAGAATTACAGTATAGCAATCTTATTTTAAGATCCTCTGAGGTCCTCCCTTATTCATCTAGGCATCATGTACCAGTTTACCAGGAAACATCATTCAAAACTACAATGAACTTATAATCTCATGAAATTATATTTCTCAATGTTGTTTGTTGTTTAGTTATTAGAAGAGTCATGCCCAGCTCTTTGTGACACCATGGACTGCAGCATGCCAGGCCCACCTATTTTCTGCCAGCTTCCAAAGTCCATCCAATTTCATGTTCATTGCTTTGGTGACAACATCTAACCACCTCATCCTCTGCTGTCCCCTTCTCCATTTGCCTTCAGTTTTTCCCAGCATCAGGCTCCTTTCTAAGGAGACCTCCCTTTTCATGAAGCGGCCAAAGTATTTGAGCTTTAGTTGTAGTATCTGTCCTTTCAGTAACAGTCAGGTTTGATTTCCTGGAGGGTGGACTGTTGTGATCTCCTTGCAGTCCATGGGACTTTTAAGAATCTTCTCCAGCACCATAATTCAAAGGCATCTATTCTTTGAAGGTCTACCTTCCTTTATGGTCCAGCTTTCATAGCTCTTACATTTCTCAATAGTTTATACATATTTTGCAACCTTTCTGTACTGGAGAAGCTGGTAGCTGAGCTATTTCAGCTGGTTACATAGATGCTAAAATTTTCATACTGTATGTAATTTTGTTCATTTTCATTATATAGCTCACAACAGCTGTAGTTAATACTGAATAATACTCCCCTTAATTTTTTTGTCTTTTAATTTCACTGCCAGATGAGAGATGTGGTGGGTGCTGCCACAGCTGGACAAACGTACTATCGGAGCTGTATGGATAATACAACTAAATACATGGCTTTCTACAAAATTCCCCGTTCTGTTCAGAATAGAGTAAAAACGTGGTATGAATACACTTGGCACTCTCAAGGAATGCTGGGTGAGTCTAACGTGTAGTTTTTCTCATCAGCTTCATAAAATGTCTTGCCATTCCTCTGGCGTCTCCATGTTCCTTAGCTACTATCAGTTCTATTTAAATGCTGGGTGTCAATAGGATTAGGCTGCTCTAATCCTAAAGGGAATCTTGTGGAAATGCAGAGCACTGGCACATGAATGGAGTGGCAGCCACAGCAATAAGCAGATGGCTTATAACAAGCTTATGGTGTACCCGGGCAGGTCTTGAAGAAGCTCCAGAGCTCCTAGGAGCACACTCTGAGAAATGCTGTTCTAGCCAGTGCAGGTTTATGCTCATGTCAGTTTTGTGTTTGGAAAAAAAATACGCTGAGGACAAGAAACTTGTCTTCATTGCTGAAGTATCTCTAAGGTAGGCTGGGAAAGCAAG
This sequence comes from Cryptoblepharus egeriae, assembly GCA_030015325.1. Lineage (NCBI taxonomy): Eukaryota > Metazoa > Chordata > Lepidosauria > Squamata > Scincidae > Cryptoblepharus > Cryptoblepharus egeriae. Next base: position 18,172,259 of record JAREYC010000010.1, on the reverse strand, counting down.
GAAGTTTCAGTTAGCAGAAGGCAGCTTTCACATCATATGTTCATCACAAGTTCTGATGACATGAGGGTTAATCACATGAAGGCTGTGGATTTCAGGCACTGGAAACTAGATGACACGCAGCTCTGCACACAAAATTTTGATTCAAGGGACCTCCTTATTAGCTTTTGACCACAATCCTAACCATGTCTACTCAAAAGTAAGCCCCATTATGTTCATTGGGTCTATTACTCCCTGGAAAGTGTATTTAGGATTATAGCCTTTGTGTTGAAAACTGTGGCACTCTAGATGTGATGAAGCCTCTGCAGATAAGGTGTCTGCTGGCCAGGAGACCTTCATTTGATCCCCATATTTAGTCAATGATAAAAGGAGATTGTGCCAGATACCTCAAGTACAGAGTCCACCTTCACTGTTTGCAGAGGAATTTGTAATTCCTGATTTCAGGGTGAGTAGATTCTTGGTTATGCCTCCTTTGTTGCAGATGAATCAGAACTGTTGATGCAGTTGCCTGACACCATGAGGCTGGATATTGCGGTAGACGTGAACTATGACATTGTAAGCAAGGTGCCGCTCTTTCAGGTATGGTCTCCCACTCTGTTAGTTTTGCATCCTTTAGTCCTGTCAGATGTGTACTAGGCAGATAAATCCCTCCTGTCATTCATTCAGGGTTGTGACCGGCAAATGATTTTTGACATGCTGAAGAGGCTCAGATCTGTGGTGTACTTGCCTAATGACTATGTGTGCAAGAAGGTAAGAAATAGGAAATTAAACTATAGTGTGTGTGTGTGTGTGTGTGTGTGTGTGTGTGTGATGTATATATCTTTAAATTTGGCCCCCATTTGTATGGACCACTCAAAATCATGTTAAAGTGTTTGCAAAGGACTTTCTGGAATGTTTAAAAATCTGGATTTTTCTGTACACTTATAGGAATGGCTGGAAAAAGAAAGCCAAGATCAAATGGGTGGAGAGTTTATTTATTTAATTAAGGGATTTATACTCTATCTTCCCCATGTCACAACAAAATGCCCACATCAGCTTACAAAGCTTTTGTCCTCACAACAAGTCTGTGAGGTAGGTGAGGCTCAGGTGGCCAAAGGTGATCCCAGGAAGCTTCATGGCTGAGGGGCAATTTGAATCTGGATCTTCCAGATTTCAGTCCAACTCCCTAATCACAACACTATCCTGGATCCTGAATCAGTGGATTCAGAGAGTGTGATAAGAAGGGATTGGGATTGAGACTGTATTCTCTTTGATCTTAAAAAACTGGAGACAGTGGGTGGAAGTGTCTGTTGGGTCTCCCACCCGGAGTGGTTTGCACCATCCCCAGACCTGCTGATAGGGGTCACTTGTACCTGTGCCTGCCTCAGGAAAACCACCTGGAAGAGGCCCCACCAGAGATCCCTGGGACTCAACAAAATCCTTGTTTTGGCTTCAGGGGGAAATTGGCCGAGAAATGTACATCATTCAAGTTGGACAAGTCCAGGTGCTTGGAGGACCAGATGGTAAAACGGTGCTCGTAACTTTGAAAGCTGGATCTGTGTTTGGAGAAATAAGGTGAGGCAAGAGGCAAAATGGGCATTGGGGGGAGGGGGAAAGGAAGCTGGATGGTACCCAGAGGGAAAAAGAAAGAAGTTTAGTGGAGTCACAAGGACAGAGTGAGGCATCCACTCCAGGCTAATCTCCCTAATCAATGAGATCCGCTCTTGAATGCCCCAGTATGTGATTAGATTCATTGTAGAGTTGGTCAGACTCAGCACCCTGTTCTTTGGGATGGTGGGAAGGAAGTGTGGGGAGGTGAAGTAAGTCCTCTCACTTTAAATTACACTGGGTCTTTCTCAAGCTTAGCATTCTCTTGTGGATGAGAGATCAAGTGTAAGAGTCTCCCTAGATTTGGCTTCCATTGGCAGGAGGTACCACCAGTTACAGCTATTATGTTGCTTCATCACCACCCTGTCAAGGCTTGAGGACTGAGCAGCCTATTCATGAATTGGATTGAAGTAGTTGCTGCAAAAGGTAGATTGGCTGGGAGTCCTGGGCACAGCTACCTCTCTATCAGCTCCTCCACTATCCTCCCAGCAGGGCCTGGTTTTTGCAGCTGTGAGGCCAAATGCCAAACATTTTGTGTGGGAGGGTCACTTATTCACAGGAAGAGTGGCAATGGTGAGGCATCTTCCAAGTGGTGTCATAGTGAACTGCTTCTAGATTTGCGGAAGGGCTGTTTTGAGCTAGGGTGCTGTTCTCTTGTTGCCTTGGCATGGAAGTTTCCATATCACAGTGTCAGCTGCAGAGAAAGATGCTAGTTGTGGATGCTCTGCTCACTGCCCCAGTTAGGGGCCCCTCTTGCTACAGTGCCCCAATTTGGCCAAATTGCTCATGTTGCCCTGAGGCTGGCCTGGCCTCCCTCTCCTCTTCTTGCACTCATTGGATTTTTTAAGGAAGACAGGAATGGATCAAGACAGGAAAAGAGAGGAGAGGCTAAGGGACACCTGCAGCAAGGGTAAGTGGAGGCAGGGGAAATCAGGGGAATAAAAGATCCGTTTATTTATGATGGTGATACATTAAATATTAAACATTTTAGATTTGATATTTTCTCATAAATGAAACATAGGACACTTGGACCATTGGGATGGAAATTGCTCCTGAAGCTAAGCCAGACCTTCCCTTTTCTTTGTTTCAGATTTTGAGCTGAAGAAGCCAAATTATTAATTGATTCCCTCCCTGACCTGCCTTTTATCTTTTTATTAGCTTATTGGCTGTAGGAGGAGGAAATCGTCGCACAGCCAATGTTGTGGCTCATGGTTTTACAAACCTTTTCATTCTGGAAAAGAAAGATTTGAATGAAATTCTGGTACATTATCCAGAGTCCCAGAAGTTGCTGCGGAAGAAGGCCAGGTGAGTGGCAGGTCCTGGGAAGAGGCTTGTTTCTTGCGGAGTATCAAGATGGGTTTGTGCTACAATGACTTATTTGTCTGACAGCTTTAGTGTCCTTCCATCAAAACATTTTTATCCTGCTTTCCCCCTTTTAAACAAATGATGCCCAAGCTGGCCCAAACTTTAAAACCAATAAAATACAATATTTATATCACAAGGTAGACTGTATCAGTGGTCTGGTGACAATGTGATTCACCACATTTTGCACCAGTTACAGTTTCTGGAATCTATAAGGACAATGCCATGCAGAGCATGTTCCAGAGATCAAATCTTGATGTGGTTAGATATACTATAGCTGGTAATGCACTAAGCTAGGCAAAGGCCAGCAAGCTGTTGTTGGGCTATTCTGAAGCAACAGAGGTTCCAGGAGACCCCAAAACCTCAGGCCTGATCCTCCAGATGAAGTGCAACCCTGTTCCAGGCAGGCTTACCCAAGCATTCCATCACCCAAGACACAGGTCTCTAGGACAAAAATATCTCCCTTTTGTTCAAATTTTATTGCAATGTGTTAGACCTCATGAAGTTCTCCACCAACACCAGACTGACTCACGCATGCATGCAGTTTTCCTGAAGTTTAGGGATGGGCTGGCCCTGCTTCTCTTGCAGTAGCACCTCCTGATTTTCAAGTCTCTTTATCTAGTAAGTCCAGTCTTTCCTTTGCATCCTCTCAACCACCCCTGCAGCAAGGCTGCCTCTCTCCACTCTGTTTCAAGGGGGTGAAGCAAGACTAGGGCTAGCCACTTGCAGCAAGGATGGTATTGCTCTCAAAATGTCACATGATATCAGTTTGGATATACACAACATTTTACACACACCACCACCACTGTAAGGACACATGAAATTCAATGAAAGTGAATTCATTGGGAACTGAGCACAGGATTAATGGCACTACTCTCCGCAGGGTCCATCTTTTTCAAAACAGTTTGGAAAATCTGGCCAGTCTGAGTGAAATGTTGGTTAGCAGTTAACAATGTCATGTTACCAGTGACATAAATTCTTGCTTTCCCCTGTCTAGGAGAATGCTGAAGAACAACAGCAAACCCAAAGGAGAAAAAGCCAAAGATGTGCTTATCATTCCACCAAGAGCTGGGACACCAAAACTGTTTCAAGCTGCCCTTGCTGCAGCTGGAAAGATGGGAGGCAAAGGCCGCCTGGCTCACATCAGGTGGAAATTGAAGGAACTGAAGGCCATGCAGGTAAGAGGATGGAGGCAGCTGCAGTTGGCCAGTGCAAGTGCTCTCTGGAGCATGGCCAGGGAAGTCTAACAAGGTAGGAAGCCCAATGGTATGTTTTAATTTGCTGGTGCAAGTCTGTGTTGACCCACGCAGGTGGATCAGGCCTGAGAAAGGGGTTTGGATACAGTACATTATTGTGCCACCAAGCCTGTCACCTGGGCCCAATCTATTCACTGACTGCTGCCATCATTACCACATTCCATCACCTCCCATGCCCTGGATGTATCTGCTCCAGTGGGCCTCCAAGCAATCACCAGTGACACCAGGAAGGCTTATTGAAGGTGTGCATCAGCCTTGGTACACACTGGTAGAATGCATGTTCTGCTAGTGCAAGCCCTGAATAGAATTGGGTCATAGGGTAGTCCGTTTTCTTTGTTCCTCTGTTGTTTGCTGGTTTGAAAGAACATCCATCCTTGCAAATATCAGTTATTGTTGCAGTGTAATGTAAGGTATTTTGGATAAGTTCCAGAAGAACTTTATCTCTAAATCTGTGGTTCTCAGTTAAGATGGCATCTCTTTGTCTAGAGATAAGGCCCAGCACCATGGCTGCTGCTGTCAACATGATACATTTCTCTTTCAGGAAGCTGCTGGAACTGCCACTCCACTTCCACCGAAATCGCCCGTCAATCAGGGTTCACCAGCTGCTTCCCAGAAATCAGACAGCTGCAGAAAAGAGAAGACTATAAAGTCTTCTGACCACTCTGTTGTGATTTGCATGGATCCTGCACCTCCAGGCGATGAATCACTTGCCCTAGAAGATCCAGACAAGAACAAAACTAACTAAGAAAACTGACCATGGTCATGCAATATATGGACTTTGGCAGTGCAGTGGAACAGGCAGACTTGCTTGCGCTGAATTCAGTGCAAGATTAGGGCTTTTGCTGAGCTACCGAGTGGCAAGGGCAAATTTTCCCTTTACCCTGTGTCATACAGGAGCAGCCCCAATGGAACTAATTGGATCTGATCCACCTCAGGAGGTGGCACAGAGCAGGGCAGTCTGGAGCCCTGCACTACCCCAGGAATTGTTGCCACAAATGCTAGAAAACTGAGATTGTTCCAGATTTGGGAGATTGGGAAAATCTCCCAAATCTGGGATTTTGTACCCAGCGGGATGTGACATTTTCCCAATCTGGGATTTGTACCCAGCCAGAGAGTGGGTATAGGCAGCACAGGAAGAGAGTAGAGTACAGAGCCTGTCTTCTTTGTGCCGCTCAGCCTCATGTTTCCACCAGGAAGCACCCCACCTCTCCTCACCCCACCTGGCCTTCTGGTTCATGCACTGGGGTGGTAGGACAGGGGGCATGTTGGGAATCCAGCCCCCCAAGGTTGCCCTCCTGCCACACCTTGAAAGGAGCAAGGCAGGAAAGGTATGTGTGTGATGTGAGTGAGATAGATGGGTATGTGTGTGTATGGTGTGAGTGAGAGACTATTAGCTTTTTCAGGGCTCCCATCCAAGAGTTTGACACTGTCAAACTTACCGAGATGTGACAGTGATTGATAGCATAATGCTAAGTTTGACCGGGGGTTCTGACCTGTTTTGTGGAAGAGAATTAAACCTCACTCACACATCCAACCCCAGGAATGCCTTCTGCTTACCATCTTCCACCCAAAATGCCACCTGCCTGCCTACTCCCCCACCACCAAGACCCTTGCATTGGCTGAGATTGCAGGGCCATGCCAGCACAGAGAAGCTGGTGCAACGCCCTGCACTGGTGTTGCAAGGTGTCACTGATATGTTCTGTCAGATTTGCAACACTTCTGGGCTAGCGCATGTGACTTGCGTTGGCCCATCTGTCCAACTAGGATTGCATGATCAGTTCCATAGAATATCACTATTGTTTACGAACTAAGGATCTCTGCAAGAATGTAACAACCTGAGTGGGGTTGTTCACCCATTTTCATGTAGTACCATTGTTTTTGTTTCACTGCTAGAAAGTACTTGCAAAGGACCTTATTTTTCTTTTTTTTAACCAAACTTTTAATTAAAAATATCCAGAAAATATCCAGCCTTAGGGCACAATCCAGAGTAACTGCAGGGAGTCCTTGCTCTGATGTAAGAACAATTTACTCTGGATTGCAATATGAATTTCCCATAGGTTTTCGCTAGGTGGTGCTGTAACTATGTCAATGTAAATGTCTCTTACGTGCTCCCGTAGTTACTCAGGATTGTAGGGTTAGAACAAGGAACCCTGGAAATAAAGAAAACTGGCTTTCTAGATGTTCTGAATATTAAGCACATACTTCTTGCACAAAATATCCATGCAATATTGTCCATGGCCAGTGTTTCCCCCTTAATCCTATGTACACTTTTAGCAAAACATTTGTATGAAAAACAAATCAAGTTCAATACCTGTCAAGAGATTGTATAACCTTGCACCTTGCTCACTGCCTTTAGTTGTATTTATCTATATTGTTACTGACTATTGACTGCCTTGAGAATTGTGATAATGTAGGACAGAAATAGTCAAATAAATGAATTTTATGGATTCCGCTCTTGATAATTGTTTAACTTAAAAAAGTTGAAAAAGAGTTGTAGAACGTGTCAATACTACACAAGAGGAGTTGTCCTTATGAAGTGTAATCACCCACATTGGAGTGGCTAGGAAGGTGCAGGAGTGGCATGGGCCACATTAGGTGACACTTATAGGGTGATGACACTTCTACTCTCCAATATTGTATGGGCTCTGCCTTTCTATTGGACTAATTCAGTGGCGCGGAGAGGGGGGATTTGCTGCTTGGGTAACAGCCTATCCTCCATAACAATCCAACCCAGGCTTTTGTGCTTCACATGCAGTGTATGCAGCGCCAAGCACGATACCATAGTCTTTCAAGACTGACAGAGGCCTGCTTTTTTAATACTGTTGTGTTGTATATCAATTTATTTTATCAGTGAATGTAATTTCAGGTAGAATGCAATGACCAAATCATGCTGAAGTATCTCTATTCTATCAAAAGTTATATTTTCAAAAGCAGCAGGTATGGGGCAATGGAAAATCATCACATCTACCACCTGGGGCATTATCCTGACCGTTGCATGGGAGGAGGTCCAACATAGAGATGTCATGTTGACCTCCCACACTGGGTGGCACAAACGCTAGTGACACAACTGATCACATAGCCTTAATTAATTCTCACAAAGCTATGTTCTTCGTCTAGGCTCGGTTAAGTACTCACATGGGGTGGGAGCTAGCCATATGCATCCACTGTCTTAAACTGTTTTCTGATGAGAAAGGTAAGGGGTGAGCAGCCAAATCCTAACTTGTGCTGGAACAAGCAAAGTGGTGGACCTGTGCTATGTCCAGTGCAAGTTTGGTGCTGTTTGTAGGTTTGCCTGAGGCAAGGGGAGACTTTTCCACTTACCCTAGGGAGAGCTACAGCAGCCCTAATGTGGCTATGCGGATCTGAGGATTCATCTAAGGCTACTCAAAATATGCTTATGAGAGCCCTTCAGATTTTTTGTGCCAACAACTTGCAAAACTAACTTACAAAACTAGGCAGAGGAGAAATGGATTCTGAAAAAGCATCAGGGCCCATGTAGGAGGGGGGGCCCATAGGGGGGCTGCAGTGGCTCAGTGGTTAGAACCAGTGGTGGGCTTCAGGGGGATCTCACAGGTTCTATAGCACCCTTTGCTAATGAGCACCTGGTTCTGAGAACCTGTTACTAATAGGACATAGAACCTGTTGCTAATTTAGGTTATTAGGACATGGAACCTATTTAGAATATTCTTGACCAGAATTCTGATCAGAATCCTGCCAGCCCCTGTCAACCTTGCAGTTCAAAAGCATGTAAATGCAAGTAGATAAAAATAGGTACCACTTGAGTAGGAATGTAAGCAATGTATTGTTTACCATGCTGGCCACATGACCATGAAGATGTCTTTGAACAACACTGACTCTTTGGCCACAGAAACGGAGATGAGCCCCACACCCTATGGCAGATCATGGCTAGCAGGGCGTGATGGGTTACCTTACCTTACCCCACCTAGGACATAAGTCTCAAATTTTTGTCTGAACTTCTGATTTGTTTTAAGTTTAACATTATATTCCAGGTATCCCAGCATATATTTCATTCCACCACTAGAGATGCTGAATATAATGGAATAGAATACAAGTGTCCCCCACTTTCTGACCATTTTCAGCATCTTTTAATTTTACCTATAACTCATTCATTCATTCATTCAGAACATGTTTCATTCTTTCAACCTTTCTTTGCTGGTCCAAAGGCTAAAATTGTCTTCCTTGATATTGATTTGCAATATCAATATAGCTTGTTTGGATAGGGATGCAATCCTAACCCAATAAAAGGAGGACATATGGTCACCCTAGACAAGGAGGACATTTTCCAGGACACAAGACTAAAAAAGAGGACATGTCCTGGGATAAGAAGACATATGGTCACCCTGGACAAGGAGGACTTTTTCCAGGACACAGACTAAAAAAGAGGACATGTCCTGGGATAAGAAGACATATGGTCACCCTGGACAAGGAGGACTTTTTCCAGGACACAGACTAAAAAAGAGGACATGTTCTGGGATAAGAAGACATATGGTCACCCTGGACAAGGAGGACTTTTTCCAGGACACAAGACTAAAAAAGAGGACATGTCCTGGGAAAAGGGGACAGATGGTTATCACAACAACCCTGCAAGGTAGGTTCCTGTGGCTTGGCACCCCACCCTGTGCCTGTTAAGGATGAGCAAAGAGTGGCATCATCATCACCACCCCAGTATCAAGGGATGCAGCATCCTTAGGGAGAGCATCAGCATCCCTAGTGGTCCAGCCCCTGCAATACCATTGCGCGGCAGCGACCCCTGCTGGGGAGTCAGGCGACGACGCATCAGCTGCCAGCACCTTCCAACTGAGCATGCGCGAGTCAGGATAATGAAGGAGGAAGCGCCTTGGGCGGTCACGTGGGCGGGAACCAAGATGGCCGCCGCCTGGTAGCGTCTGTCTGAAGCCGGCACTTGCCTCCCTCAGCCGCCGCCGCCGCCGCCGCCGCCGCCATGAACCCCGAGAAGGACTTCTCGCCTCTCACGCCCAGCATCGTCCGCGCCCTCAACGACAAGCTCTATGAGAAGCGGAAGGTGGCCGCCCTCGAGATCGAGAAGTGAGCAGCCCCCACCGCCTCCTGCCCTGCCCCGGGCTGGGCACTGCGGGAGGGACCGGGCTCCCTCCTGGGAAGGGAACGGGCTCATGAAAGGGGACCTCCTGCCTGCCCCCGCCCCGGCTCTCAGGCACCTACGTCCCCCTGGCTCTGCAAGTGGCTGTGGAACTCCCTGCCAGTGGATGTGAGGGTCCTTACCCAGCTCCTGTCATGGGTCTGTGAAACTCCCTGCCACTGGATGTGGGGTGCTTCCTTATCCAGTTCCTATCATGGATCTTTGGAACTCCCTGCCACTGAAGGCGGGTGTCCTTCTTTACCCAGCTCCTGTTATGGGTCTGTGAAACTCCCTGCCACTGGATGTGGGGTGCTTCCTTATCCAGTTCCTATCATGGATCTGTGGAACTCCCTGCCACTGAATGTGGGTGTCCTTCCTTACTCAGCTCCTGTCATGGGTCTGTGAAACTCCCTGCCACTGGATGTGGGGTGCTTCCTTATCCAGTTCCTATCATGGATCTGTGGAACTCCCTGCCACTGAATGTGGGTGTCCTTCCTTACTCAGCTCCTGTCATGGGTCTGTGAAACTCCCTGCCACTGGATGTGGGGTGTTTCCTTATCCAGTTCCTATCATGGATCTGTGGAACTCCCTGCCACTGAATGTGGGTGTCCTTCCTTACTCAGCTCCTGTCATGGGTCTGTGAAACTCCCTGCCACTGGATGTGGGGTGCTTCCTTATCCAGTTCCTATCATGGATCTGTGGAACTCCCTGCCACTGAATGTGGGTGTCCTTCTTTACCCAGCTCCTGTTATGGGTCTGTGAAACTCCCTGCCACTGGATGTGGGGTGCTTCCTTATCCAGTTCCTATCATGGATCTGTGGAACTCCCTGCCACTGAATGTGGGTGTCCTTCTTTACCCAGCTCCTGTTATGGGTCTGTGAAACTCCCTGCCACTGGATGTGGGGTGCTTCCTTATCCAGTTCCTATCATGGATCTGTGGAACTCCCTGCCACTGAATGTGGGTGTCCTTCCTTACTCAGTTCCTGTCATGGGTCTGTGAAACGCCCTGCCACTGGATGTGGGGGGGGCTTCCTTACCCAGCTCCTGTCATGGGTCTGTGGAACTCCCTGCCACTGGATGTGGGTGTCCTTCCTTTTCCAGTTCTTGTCATGGGTGTGTAAAACTCCCTGCCACTGGATGTGGAGATCCTTCCATATCCAGCTTGTGTTATAGGTTTGTGGAACTCCCTGCCATTGGATGCAAGGGTGGCACCTAATGCCATTCAAAAGGAGTATCTCTCTACCGAGCTAGTGTCATGTGTCTGTGGAACTCCCTGCCACTGGATATGGGGGTGACATTGGTCCTTGATGCCTTTCCTGTCATGAAAGCCTATCATTTACTGAGCCTCTTGTGTCATGAGTCTGTGTCATGAATCTACTGCCACTGAACGTGGAGTACCATCTGGTCTAGATGCCTTTCAAGGGGGCTGCTTCCTTACCCACCTTGTGTTATTAGTCTGTGGAACTCCTTCCACTGGATTTAGTTGAAAAGTGGGAGAGCGAGAGAGAGAGAGAGAGAGAGAGAGAGAGAGAGAGAGAGATTTGTGGGGGTGGCACCTGATGCCTTTCAGTAGGAGAACTTCTTTACCCCACATGACATTAGTCTGTGGAAGTCCTTGCACCTACCCTAGATGCCTCTCAAATGGGGTGCTTCCTTACCCAATTTGTCATTAATTTATGGGTCCCATGTTCTTTGGATGGTGGGAGTGCTTGGACTAGATAGATACCTTTCAGAGTTTTTACCAGTGTGTCATTAGTCTGTGGAACTCCCTGCCACTGGTTGCAGTGGTGGCACCTGCCTAGCTGCCTTTCAAAGGAGAGCTTCCTTACTCAGCTTTTGTCACTGGTCTGTGGGATTGCTTGCCACTGGATGTGGGTGTGGTGCCTGAACTGTATAGACACCTTTCAGACTTTTTGCAAGCATGTCATTATTCTGTATAACTCCCTGCTACTGGATGTAGGTATGGCATCTGTGAGGCTAGATGTCTTTCAGAGAGGGTATTCTTTACCTAGCATGTCATTAGTCTGTGGAACTCGCTGCCACTGGATGTAGGTATGGCATCTGTGAGGCTTTATGTGGGGCTAGATGTCTTTCAGAGGTGGTATACTTTACTCAGCATATCATTAGTCTGTGGAACTCCCTACTGCTAGATGTAGTAACAACATCTGTGATTGATGCCCTATAAAAGATGGTTGGATAGAAAAGTCTGTCATTTTTTATTACAAGCCATGATGGGCTTGTGTACCCTCCAGGGTTTAAAACTAGGCTGCCTCTGAATGCCAGGTGCAGTCGAGGGCACCAGAATGCATATCTTCTCTAGTTCAGCTGTGTCAGTTGTTAAAAAAAATAAAAATGAATGTGCTTTGACAATCTTTGCACAACATTGTTGTGTTATGAGATGAGAAACTGCTGCCTTAAACTGTTTCCAAGTTTGGGGAGAGTCTTTTACGTGCATAATGAATGTACCACAAGTTCCCACCATCTTTGGGATACTCTGCCTAGCGCTGTATCCTTATGCTCTCTGCTATTTTCCAATTGTTGGATGCCTTAAGGAAGAAGTGGATGGGGGCACATATGCGCACACACACATGATTAGAAGGCATGTCTTATAGGCCTCACTCCTCATTGTCTTTGCCAGAAGGAGAAAGTGCGACCGCTGCAACTTACTACCACACAGTAAGGTTACAATCCAGAGTAACTTCAGGACCTTTTACACCAACCTAGTTACGGTGCCACCTATGGGAAGCCTATGGGAAATGCATAGAGTAATCCAGAGTAAGTGCCTCTTGTGTCTTCCCATAGTTACTCTGGACTGTAGGGTTAGTCTCCTCTTTGTGCCCTGCCCACACCAAGCCTGCCAGTGATGGTGGGCAGGATCAGGTCATTTCCAGTAGCGTTTGATGCCAATGAGTCTGTAGGTTGGAAGTTGGGTAAAGAGAGTGGTAGTGTGTGATAGATGCTTGCTGCAAATGCACGTGTCTGAGTTATTGGGATCGGGTGCCTAGGGCAGCAGTGGCAGCATCAAACCTTCCACCCTTTACTGTTCAACTAATGCCTGACCTGGCTGACCCTTTTATGCCAGTTAGCGTAGTGTAGTCCAACTCAGTAAGAAGCCCGCTTTATATAGGGTTTCTTCTTGTATAGCACGTGAGTGAATTCTGGGTTGATGGTCAGTCACATGTCATAAAAGTATCCGCTGGCTAGTAGATACAGTATTAGCTACAAATGCTTCTCTTTTTTCCTGCTCTTAGGTTGGTGCGTGAATTTGTGGCTCAGAACAGTACGGCGCAGATTAAGCATGTGATTCAAATTTTGTCGCAGGAGTTTGCACTTTCCCAGCATCCACACAGTCGGAAAGGGGGGCTCATTGGCCTCGCAGCCTGCTCCATTGCTCTTGGGAAGGTGGGTGTTCCTCTGATCTTGGCCACAGAACAAACATGAATGTGTCCTGACCTCTCTTTCTATTGGCTTTGACTGAATTTTGAAAAAAGCTGAGTTTTGGTTTTGCTTTTATTCTTTTTTTCTGATAAACTTGCCCTACTGTAATTTGGGCTGCAAGAAGGATATCACATAGGATCTCATAGCGGCTGTGGGATTTCTGGATCAGGTTGGGACCAGGTAGTTTAGTCCTGTCCTGTCCTTCTGTTTTCCTGGTTAAAATTGTACCCTGAAGTATAAGGTAGACCATTTGTAGTTTTTGCTGTGTTTTTTAAATTTTGTTTGTTGTTTATTACAGTACAATTCTGAAAATCTGGCATCATTGGGAACTAGTAAGTGCCAGGCCAACAGATTTCCCAAACTACTGGGAGGCTTTAATAGTGGTTAAGATGCTGTGCCTGTTAACCAACAGGGCAGGGTTCGAGACCCGGGTCAGCCCCACAAGACAGGGTGAGCTCCTGTCCTTAGTCCAGCTCTGCAATGCCAGCTGGATCCAATCGTATTGGCTCTGCCTTTCCATTGGACTAATTCAGTGGCGTGGAGAGGGGGGATTTGCTGCTTGGGTAACAGCCTGTCCTCCATAACAATCCAACCCAGGCTTTCGTGCTTCGCATGCAGTGTATGCAGCGCCAAGCATGATACAATAGTCTTTCAAGACTGACAGAGGCCTGCTTTAGTAATGGAATTGAAATAGCTGGTGAAAGCACAGGAACTACGGTATTTACTCGAATCTAACGCGGTTCTGGTCATCGATGCCACTCTGCCATGGAAGCACCTGCATGCCAACCCCCAGGTATGACCCAAGCAGATTCCCTGGCCTCTTTTGGTCAAAACCACTGAGGATTTCCGTTTAAAGGGAACACTCGCTTGCCAGCCTGGGCTGCTTCAGGTACCACAACCGATACACAGTTCACTAGTTGAAATGTACTTAAATTCCCTTAATGTCCAAACCTTGAGTAGCTTTATTGATTCAGCAAATAACCACAGTTATTTAGATATAAGAGGTTTATTAAAAGAAAATAAAAGGTAGCATTTAAGTAATGCGTAAGTGATAAATACAAAGTTCCAACAGAAAACAACAACTTCTGTCTCCTGTACTAATACATGAAGTCTCTATAATACGATACTACGATAAATCATAAGACTGCCAGATGGTTTGGTCAGTCATCTAAGAACTTACTCAAAAGTCCATAATTAGATATTTAAGCTTTTCCAAGTCCTCAGCATGGCATTTTGAGGTAGATTTCCTTGCAGCAACATGGCTCAGCATGGCATGTTAGCTAGCAACCAGGAGTGGCCGAAGGTCCTACTTTTATAGGACCCCTTGGACACTGGCTTGTCCATCAAACCCACATCCAATAGAAATCAATACTTTGTTTTAAGACCCACATTACCCAGCTGAGGCTGATTTGCCATTTACAACCACACTACTTTCCAGGTGTGAATCATCCTGCCAGATTGCCCCATCTGCCTGTCCTTGGGCATTCCGGAGATAAGGTTTCTCAGCCTTTGAGTTAAGATTTTAACAGCCTCTTGCTATTTTGATGTTTACAACTTGAAAGTACTTTCTCCTTTTTCAGAGACCAATTGGCACCAGGCCTTCAAGAATCCCAGCATTCACAGAGTCAGGGTACCTAAAAGTCTAATATTGCCGTGGTGCTGCTCTTTTACCTAGGCCCAGATTTGCCTGACCATGACAAACGCTCACCTTTTTCAGCTGAATTTAGTTTCCAAAATCAGGATGGCATTGGATTTGATGGTTAATTAGATTCAAGTAAATGTGGTATTTTGATTATAAGTGTGGGTGCACATTAGAGTAAGTGGTGCGTTAGATTCAAGTTAATGTGGGTATCTGTCATCACACAGTACCAGTGACAGACTGATCTAGTCCTGACTGCCCCACTGCTTTATGACTTGTTTTTTCCAAATTTCAATCACTTCCGTGTTCATTTTGATGGTGGATTACTGGGATTCCTGCAGTATTGGATGCCAGGTTACTGAAATTTTAGTGTGCTGTATGTTGTTGTATAATAAGGCCTAATATTTGCTTGGCAGTTTGCATCATGCGAGAACCATTTGTATGTATCGTTTTGAAGCTGTCCCTACCACAACTGTATCAAGCACAGTTTCGCTTCCTCCATGTTGCTGAGACTGATAGGAAGTGATCTGCTGGAAATGAGATTTTGCAATACAGTGGTACCTTGGGTAATGAATGCCCTGGGTAAAGTATGTTCCAGGTAAAGAACATACTGTTCCCCTGGGCTTCTGAATTGGATAGCGAAGCTGATTTGGGTAACGCAGGTCCGTTCCTCGGGGGGGGGGGGGGGTGGAAAGGTCCTTGGGGGGACTGGGGGGTCTTCTGGGAGTGTGGGAGGGTGTTTGGGGACAGTGGGGGGGAGATATAGGCAGCCAGGAATAGAGGCTGCCACTTTAAAAGCCTGGATTCCAACCACAGACTCCCGGAGGAGCTTTTGAAGAGGCTGGAGAGCAGGCCAGGGGATGTTTCTCCCTCCAGCCGGCTCTGCAGTGAGCCAGGCTTCACTACTCCCAGCTGCCTGAATCTCCCCCCACCACTGTCTCCAAACACCCTCCCACCCCCCCCCCCAGAAGACCCCCAGTTCCCCCAATGGGGCTTACTCCCAGGAAAATGTCTAGGATTGCAGATTCCTAACCATGCCTACTCAGAAGTAAGCCCCAATTGTCTTCAATAGGTTTAACTCCCAGGAAAGTGTCTAGGATTGCAGATTCCTAACCATGCCTACTCAGAAGTAAGCCCCATTGTCTTCAATAGGTCTTATTCCCAGGAAAGTGTCTTAAGGATTGCAGCCTCCTAAGTGTCTTTAGGATTGTGCCATTAGGATTGCAGCCTAAGTAGACTTCATAGGATCATGCACACTGAATGCCTGTTTTGAATTCAATTCCAGTGTTTTGCCATCATTTTTACATACAGTTAATATTTTTATATGAATATTTTTTGGGTTGTGGAACCAATTATCTGAGTTTCCATTGTTTCCTATGGGAAAATCTGCTTCACGTAAAGGATGTTTCACGTAACAAACATGCCTCCGGAATGGATTAAATTTGTTACATGAGGCGCCACTGTACTTGAACTGAGGAGCTCTAATTCACAGATTAGTCTTCATCTCTCTCTGCTATAACCATACAGTAGTACCTTAGATTGCAAGTAACCTGGATTGTGTTTTGCAAGATGAGCAAAGGTTTCTAAGAAATCTTTGTTCAATTTGAAATCTATGTCTTGCAAAACAAGCTCTCTAGGCTGATGGCATCCGGATTCCCGGGAAGCCGGCAGCATCAGCACCCACTGCTGATGCATGCTGGTACCTCAGGGGTCTGAATGTTGGTATGCATCAGGATACAGCTGATCTGTGCTCATGCAGGATTGCAGAACCAATGAGTTTCCATTATTTCTTATGGAAATAATTGCTTTGCTGTATGAGTTTTTTTGGATTATGAGCATGTTTCCAGAATGGATCATAGTTATAAACCAAGGTACCACAGTAGTTTAGTTAGTTGCTTTGGGGGCTTGAGGCAAAAAGTGGTCTACAAGTGTTTAAATAGATATTTGTCCATGCTCTGGGGTGCAGTTTTAATCAGAAGAAATGCTGTGAGGGCAAAGGACAACCTTTCCCAATGCCATGGCCCCAGTCTAAATGCCTCATCTGTTGCTATTAATATTTTTAAAATCTTGCAAGAGAAGGTCCTCTTCATGGATCTCCTGCTTCTTGCATGGATCTCCTGCATCCATTGGGTAAGTGAAGATTAGTTATCTTATTTCGTGTTTTTGGAGAAATGGCTGGAAACAAACTAGTAGGAAGCAGTGCAGAGTTTGTGAAAAATACATGGCTGTCTCATTGCGGGTCCTATTCTCCTATCTGCTTGAAGCAGGCAGCATTCAGGGTCTTTGACAATTTCTGGGCATCTCTCTGAATTTCTGAAGCTGTCTCATACAGAATTGGACAGATTATCTTTTTGACAGGTATCATTTGTCCATGTTGATGCTCTGATTCCTGAAGTCTTTTAACTCAGTATGTCAGAGATTAAAACATGGCTGTCTATACACCAAGTACATGGGCCTCTGGGGTCCTCTCTAGGTCCCATCTCCTTTAAATTGTTTAGGATATTAACTTTGTGTCTTCTAGGTGATACAGTGTGGCACTGAAATAATCTTGAGGTTCATTTGTGTATTGACAAGAAAGCAATGCCCTTTCCTAATATTAACACCCAAGAAAATGTATTCTCTTATCTTCTCCCCCCACCCCACTTTGATTGCTAGGATTCAGGACTGTACTTGAAGGAGCTCATCGAGCCAGTGCTGACGTGCTTCAATGATGCTGACAGCCGCTTACGCTACTATGCCTGTGAGGCTCTGTACAACATAGTGAAGGTGGCCAGAGGTTCAGTGCTTCCACACTTCAATGTGCTGTTTGATGGCCTGAGCAAGGTAACTGATATTCTCTGCCCTGATCCTGCAGACTAGGAGCTCTGTCCATTTAAAATGCTTGTGTTGCAGTGGAAGGACTGCAGAAGGAGAGGGATCACAGGGATCTTCAACTGCCTTAGTTGACGTTAGCCGAGAAAAGAGCCAAGTGGTGAATCTCCTAATAGGCTTCTTATGGAAAATTGTCTTTGCCTTACTTGGATCCAGTGGTGTCTTTGTCTCAGTTCATTCTCTGAAAACTTACTTGGCTCCTAAAATGCTGGGCATCCTGGAAGAAACGTCCTAGTCAGTGTCCTTAAATGGGATTGCTGGGGCATTCATAGCTTTTAATCTGGTAAGTGGTTGCCCAAATGCAGAGTGAACATTGGGTGTACTCTCATCTCTAATCTTCAGTAATAGGAAGAGTTTAGGATCAGGAAGAGTTTTAGTGCTTGAATGCTTCTGAAGCTCTGACCTTACTCATGACTGATCTTACTCCTTCCTGTATCTATGGGGATCCCAAGTTTTGGCTGGTAATGGTTAGTTAAGACTAATGATAAGTGGCCCCTGCTGTAGCAGTGTAGATGCCACATAACTGTGGATGGTTAATGCTCTTAATTTACTCAGCTAAAATGCATTTTTGTTTGCTTATTTTCCCAGCTTGCAGCAGATCCAGATCCTAATGTAAAAAGCGGCTCTGAACTTCTGGACCGACTTCTGAAGGTACTCATCCTCTCCTTCTCCTTCTCCAGTAAGTGCAGGGACTGAGCTTCCTGCAACAAAGTAAGTAGCTAGCAATAGAGACTACATTTCTAGTAAGATACCGTTAGGGAATTAATTTAGATCCCCCTCCTCACCCATGCCTAAATCCAACAGGAATGCAGGAAATCTGAAAGGCAGGTGGTTGGCTATTAGGTGACAAAGGGGAGAGAGAGAGAGAGAAAGAGAGATTGTAGTGGAATTGAGTGAATCAATACTCTCCTCCAGCATGAAAGTTGTTGGACAGAGAAGCACCTTAATAGGTTGTTTTAGGGTTCAACTATAAAAGCAAGATGTAGTTCTAGGGTTTGTTGTCATTGTCAGGTTTGGAAAATATCCAAGAGTAATTTAAGAGCTTAAATGGGAAATTGATGCTCTAATAGGGCAGAAAGGTTGATCCATGGCTGTGAATGTCTGAATGGCAGCTGGAGGGGCAGCTGGGGGTGGTGGGCTTCCTGGGACATTGGTGTGGGCACTGTTGGGAAGGTAATGTTAAATTACTGATTTTGGCTGATTTATGATCAGCTGATTTATGTTCCTCTAGTTGTTGTTTTAATTGTGCATGTGGAGAAAACAGTCGCACATTCTGCAGTTCCTTGGATCAATCCTATTTAAATCTCTTTTGGGAGTTGAACACACGCTGCTGATGTTGAAAGAAATCTATGGTTGTGTGACTACATAACAAACACGTTAGAGCAGCAATTTGCAACCACTGTGCCATGGCACACTGGTGTGCCACGGATGGTCTTCAGGTGTGCCAAGGGTGGTTGTGGAGGGCCATTTCTTAGGAGGATAAAGGGATTGGAATCCCCTACCAGCAGCATGGTGTGCCTGGTACAAAACTGACGGTGTGCCCTATCATTGTGCTGTGAGATGAAAATGGTTGGAAATTACTGAGCTGGGGGAAGACAGAACTTGTGGAAATGGGATGTCAGGAGTGAATCATATTCCACAGGTAATGAATTGTGCCCCACAAACACTAAAGGAAAGTACATAAGTTTGTATTGAAGCATGATGCTAATGCAGGCTACTCTTGGTGCTCTTAGCAAGCCCATAAGGTAAGTTATGAGTGACTTGCATAGATGAGTTACATCAGTGAAAAGCTAGATGGTGGTTCAGAAAGGCCCCTTAAGCACCCCATTAATTTGGGCAGTTGTCTTTTAGGTTGTTCATGATCGAAGTGGAGCGAGTACAGTCCTAATCATGTCTACACAAACGTAAGCCCCATTGTGTTCAATGGGTCTTACTCCCAGGGAAGTGTCTGTAGGATTGCAGCCACAGTCTTGTTTTAAGTAGGGTCCAATCACTGATGGGAAGGGCATGAGAGCTCTTTAATGTTCCTTAATTTTTCTGTCTCTGTAGGATATTGTGACTGAGAGTAACAAATTTGACCTTGTGAGCTTCATTCCTCTGCTGCGTGAGAGGATCTACTCCAACAATCAGTATGCCCGGCAGTTCATAATTTCATGGGTAGGTGTTGGTGGCTTTGGGTTAAGGGTTGTTGGTGGCTTTGGGTTAGCTGCCTTTGGGTATCAGTTCTTGAATAGGCAACACATCCTAATCAGTGTGAATTCAACTTCCCTAATGGAGGAAGACTTAAATGTTCTCATAACGTGATTTTCAAAATGGATGAGACAAACCTCACTCCATGTGTGACCTACTCAGTAAGAGCAGCTGTATTGCTGTATGTGCTGACATGTCAGAACATATAGTAGAAGATGAAATGGAATATTTTGTTGTATAAGACTTGGGGCACAATTCTAACCAATTTTTTGATTGTAGCTCCAAGGTAAGAGAACAAAGTTTCGTTTACTTTGAGGAGCCCTCCATGACTGTTGCCCAATTGTAGGATGCAGCGTGTGCCCCAGTTGAAAAGTTGGTCAGGATTTGGGCTTTGTTTTTCAACTTGTTGCCAGATCTCAAAGGAAAAACAAGTGGCAGCCATGCAACTGTTTGTGTCTCTCTTCAAAGTCTTTGCAATCAGAGATGAACAGAAAAGGAAGACCTTTAGATTGGAACATGTTATTATGAAATGGCCTGCAAAGACTCACCCAGTTAACATATATAGAGTGCGGGGTAAAATTCAGATCTGTTTTACTTCAGGCTTCAGTAGTTGCAGAGCTTGTAGTCCCGAGTTTATGATTTATTGTGTGCAAGATTTATTGAATCTTGATTTTCTGATTTATTGTGTGCAAGATGCCTTGTGCATGGAGCAAGATTTCAACATGTGGCTCTGCACCTGGAGTCCAAAGTGCACCTGGAGTCTTCCACCCACCTCATTTGGTGTGATATGTAAACTGTCCATACCTGTGAAATCAGTTTCCATTACATGCTATTGCCCAAGAATAACAGTAGCACTTTCCAATATGGGGCAGATTTAAGAAACTAGAGGGAAAGTATCTCCATTGCTAGAAGAAAGTATCTCCATTTCTGACACTCCCAATCCTCCCTAAAATGCTGCTAAAACAGGAAAACCCCACAGCCACCAGGTTGCTTTTCTGCACTTGCTTATTCAGAATTAAAGCAGTGCCATTGCCTGGCAGCTACACTGGGCTGTGTTTGTTTTTGCTAGGAACTCATGAATATTGTTTTCTTTCTCCTCTGAGTTAGATCTTGGTGCTGGAGTCTGTTCCTGACATTAATCTTCTGGATTACCTGCCTGAGATTCTAGATGGACTCTTCCAGATCCTTGGAGATAACAGCAAGGAGATACGTAAGATGTGAGTGCATCAGTGAGTCTGGAGATAACCACTAGTGGCAACATTCCCGTTCCCTTCTCCAGTGGTGGGACGATGTGACACTGACAACTCACCCCATCTCAGATGTAGTTCGGAGTAAAGGAAATTATAGCTTTTGGTGGGATAAGTAGCTGAGTATTGTTGCTCCTATGCATTATCGCTCTAGCCTGCTCCTGGTGAGGGGATGCTGGACCCAACTTGATCTCATCTGGCAACCAAGCTCTTTATATGTTTCCATGTCTTATCATTAGGGACTCAAGTTTCTAGACTTGAGCTTGTGCCACTGCCCTGCAAATCCTATTCTGCAATGTGACTGTCCTTCTCTTGAGGAAGGCTGTTGTGTGTACAGATGATGGGAAGAGGAGGATTGCATTTTTGATGGAAGATTCTGCCCCAGAGCAGATGGGGCTGACCTGGGTCTCCATTGACCTGTTCCAGCTGTGTTCTAGCACAAGCAAATACTCAGATGTTTCTTGGCAGAGGAAGCACAGGCCAGTCAATGATAGTCAATGGAGCACACTTTGGACTCAGAGACAGGAAGAAGACTGAGCATGTGCCACAGAGCAGGTGAGCTCTCTGAATCATAATTCTTCCTCTTTGCATTCCAGGTGTGAAGTGGCCCTTGGTGAATTTCTGAAAGAGATCAAGAAGAATCCCTCCAGTGTCAAGTTTGCAGAGATGGCCAACATTCTGGTGATCCACTGTCAGGCCTCTGGTGAGCTTTTGCTTCTCCATGAATCTTCTTACACCGGAATAGAGTCATATACTGCCTATATATGCTTTGCCTTACAAAGAGCAGTTATTTCCACAGCATAGTAATCTATCTGGGTTATTGTTCATCCTCACCTGACCTAAACATGTGATTAGAGATGTTTCTGTAAAGGAGAAGGCAGGAGCTCTCCTCTTGATGGCTTTAGTCATCATCCCTATTAGTCATCCCTGTTCTTCTGAATTCCCCACAGTGTGTAAACTGGAAAGCTTGGACCAGTGCAGAAGTTTTTGGAGGGTATCCTCCATTAGTTGTTCATTATCAAGGGAAATGTTGGGTCTGTAAACTGGATTAACAATTAATGTTCTTGGGGGGTGATAATAATTACATGGGGGGTGAAATATTTACTCAAATCTCTCACCTTTTCAGCTGAATGTAGTCTCCCAAATTGGGGTGCACATTAGATTCGATGGCGCATTAAACTTGAGTAAATACAGTATTATAAGTGTAAGTCAGTATTTAGTTTAACAGTTTATTATGTTGTAATGAAAAATGTAACATAAACCTCTTGTTGTATAAAGTAGTGTAATCATAATCTTTTAGATATATATACAGTGGTACCTCACTTAGCAAGCACCTCGCTTAACAAGCGTTTCACATAACAAGCAAAAATTTCCAAGAAATCTTGTTTCACATAACAAGTTCCATTTCACTTAACAAGTAAGTGCGCTATGGGCACGTGTGCTGTGCAGCCCTGACTCTCCGCATGGAGGCTTTTTAAAAGGGCTGCTGGCCAGCGCTGCTGCCTCTAACTGCCTTCAACTTGGGGGCAGTTGCCTAGAAGTGCCAGAAGCAGCTGCCCTTAACTGCCCCCAATTGCCCCCACTGACCACCTTGAACCTCTAGCAACAGCCCAGGAAGCCTCCCAGGAGAGTCTTTGATTGCAGTCTCCTAACTATATCTACTCAGAAGTGAGCCCCGTTGTGTTAAATGGGGCTTACTCCCGGGAAAGTGTCTTTGATTGCAGCCTCTTAACCATGTCTACCCAGAAGTAAGCCCCATTGTGTTAAATGGGACTTACTCCCAGGAAAGTGTCTTTAGGATTGCAGCCTAAGTAGACTTCATAGGATCATGCACATTGAATGCATGTTTTGAATTCAATTCCAGTGTTTTGTCATCATTTTTACATCCAGTTAATATTTTTAAATGAATATTTTGTGGGTTGTGGAACCAGTCGTCTGAGTTTCCATTATTTCCTATGGAAAATAATTCTTGCTTCACTTAAAGAGTGTTTCACTTAAAGAGCATGCCTCCGAAGCGAATTAAGCTCTTTATGTGAGGCACCACTGTATATATAAAAGAGAAAACTTACTGACTCACTGACTGACTCATTAACACCCTGCCAAAACTGCCAGGTCTAGAAGCATGAAATTTGGGGTGGGTGTTCCTTCTTTGACGGAGGGGTACACTAAAAACCGGTTTTCGGAAATTCCAACGGGAAGGGGGTGAAAAGGAGCACAACGAGTTTTCCTCCCTATACTTTGCATTGAAGAATCGGTGACTGAGGGATGCTCTGCCCCAATCCCTGGACTTAGAAGCATGACATTCGGGGAGGTTGTTCCTTCTATCACCTGAACACCCACCAAGAACCAATGTGGAGAAATTTAACCCTTAAGGGGCTGAAAAGGGGTGCAACATGTTTTTGTCCTATACTTAACATGGAAGACTGAGAACTAATTTGGTTCTCGGTGCCTGGTGCATAGGGTGGGATGTTTGGAGGGAGGGGTTGCACTGGGGAGGATGATGCGCATGGGTGGGTTGTTGAGCATGGGTGGGTTGTTGAGCATGGGTGGGTTGTTGAGCATGGGTGGGTTGTTGAGCATGGTGGTTTGTTGCATGTGGGGTGTTGTGCATAAGTCCCTTATGCACATGGGCTGTTCTTGCGCATGGGCTCTTCTTGCACATGGGGGGTTGATGCAGATGGGAGTTGTGGCGTATGGGGAGATGATGCACATGGGGGTTATTGTGCATGGTTGGATGATGCACATGGTTTGGATGATATGCAGGGGGGTTTGATGCTCATAGGGGGGCTGTTGCACTTGGGGGATTGATCCTCATGGGGGGATGTTGCTCATTGAGTAATTTTACTCCTGCAATGCGGGTATGCTTTTTGCTAGTTTTCAATAATCTTATTGGTATAATCTGTTAACTGATCTAAAAAAAAGCCAGGGTTAATTGTTTTAATCTCATTCTTCCATTTCCTAATATAAAATAAAACCTTTCCTTTCTAACCATACTTTAATCTAACTCAATCTAAATCTATATAAACCACATTAATTACTATATCTAAATCTATAAAAAATATACTTTTCATGGGGTCATCTTTATCCTTCCACCTCAGATTATTTCACTCCAATTAAAAAAAACATTCTTGTTGTGTAAAGAAGACAACTGAATGGAAGGCTACTTTCCAGGAAGGCTACTAACTCTGGTTGTCTCCTTTTTTCCCTGTATCTCATTTGCCTGCAGATGATCTTATCCAACTGACTGCCATGTGCTGGATGCGGGAGTTCATCCAGTTGGCTGGTCGAGTGATGTTGCCATATTCCTCAGGGATCTTGACGGCTGTCCTGCCATGCCTGTCCTATGATGACCGGAAGAAAAGTATCCTTGAAGCATAGGCTGTTATAAGTGTAAGGGGATTTGGCATGTAGGGGAAGAAAAGAGTGCAGGGTGATATTAGTTATCCAGTTGGGAGGTTCCTGCTTATTTTTCTCCGATGGTTTTGGTATCTTTGAATATCATGCTTTTTTGGTGGTGGTGGGGAGTTGATGACCCAACCTAGTTAGACAGAAGCCTGAAAATGTTTGGACAATTTCTGGAAATTCTTTAAAATTGGGGTGAGTCAAGATAACGCTTCCAAGAAATTGGAGAGCAGAATTCCAAGGCTCTTATCCAGCCATACTTCATCAAACCTTTTCTGTGATCAGTCCTGTGTGAGCCTGTAATGGAGGGGAGCTTGACTTGTGAGTGAGCATTCCTTACATGGGCCGAGTACAGGCATCAAAGAGGTAGCTAACGTGTGCAATCAAAGTCTAATGAAATTGGTCACACCGGAAGATGATGAAACGGATGAGACCAAGCAGTCCTTGTTGCCCGATGTGGATGAAAATCTCTCCAAGCAGGAGTTGGCATCAAGTGGTGAGTCCTGTTTTTCAAAGCTAAGTAACTTTTTGTGCAGGTCACAAAATCAGAGCAAATAAGTTACTGGCATTTGGCTGAATGATAGCAAAACTTGCCATTTGCAGTGGTCAGATCTTGGTTCCCCGTGTGTAGAGACAATATGTAAGCCATAGGCTTGCAAGGAATCTGGGGCAGATCCTGTGCTCTTGGATCTATTTTTCATAGAGGGTGGGTGAGGACAAAAGAGATTTGCCTTGGAGGTACATTTTTGCTCCTGAATCTCCAGCTGGATTCCTAGAATTTTCATTGCCTTGAATGAAGACAACTTTCATTGCCTTCTTCCAGTTGTGACTTCTGGTGGGATTTCATAATATAGGCTAGCTTCTAGGATTTGTTCTGTTTTGCAGGGGGAGTTGGAGGAAGAAGTGCCTCTGCTTTTATCTTTCTGTTTCTATAAATACTAGAAGACTGAATGGTTCAGTTTTGTGAATGGTCCTGTTCTGCTTGGTGCAAGATGAAAAGCAGGGCTTGGGCTTGTGTGCTTCCCCACAACTCATCTATGTCAATGTGATTCTCTTGCTACTCAAGACCACTTAGAAACAGAACAGTCTAGTCTCAATCAGCCCTTGCTGAGGAGTGGGTTTGACTCCAGAGTGATTCTTGTGCAGGTTTACTATGACCACAGTCTTTGTCAGTGCAAATGCTGTGCCACATTCAGACTAATCTGAAGTATTTCCTTATAGGCAGCCTGGATGCCTCCAGCGATCCCAGTTTCAACAACACCAGTGTTTATATGCCAGTCAGGTAAAGTTTGATTAATGATGCTGAGTCACCAGTTTGCATTTTAAGGTCCAGGGAGGGTTTTTACGATCTTTAGTGCTGTAGAGTGGCACTGAATCCAGCAACTAACTTCTAGTTGCCACAAATTTCTGTGATGGGGGACCAGCAGAACTGCTGCCTATCCTAGAAGAACCAAGAATGGAGTTGATGAACCTCTGATGAACCTCCTTAGGAGTTGGGACATCAAAAATAAGGCTACTCTTGTACATTTCTAGGCCTGGGAAATGTTACTGTGGGCATTCAAGTGGTTGGTTTCAGGTTGGTGAGGTGGTTTGTGCTTAGGATAGCAAACCTTTTCCACAAATGGCAGCTAGAAATTTCAAACTGCAATCAGAATGGCAACCTCTGAATTTGGGTACATTTGTTTTTTTTACATGCCACATGGGAAGAGGCTTGTCTAGTGCAGGAGTGTCCAAATGTTTATCTCTAGAACTCCTGGACCTTTAACAAATGTGTAAAGGAGGGAATTTCAGAAGGTACAGCTTCTCATCCCACAGATCATAAGCTGAAATTCCCTCTTCTACACACTTGTTAAAGGTCCAAGAGCCCTGAAGTAAAAACTTTGGACACCCCTGGTCTAGTGCATAGGGAGGATAGTTGAGGTATGTTCTCAAGCACTTCAGTGGTGCAGAGACAGTGATGCGTAGAGCATGACTTCCTTGAAAGGGCTGTAAGCATTTGTGGTTGTTTGTTTTGAAGCATTTTACTGAGTCCATGAGCATTAGAATCTTTCAATGACTGAATCTGACCTTAGTGTCTAGATCAGGGGTGTCCAAACCTGACCCAGGGGCCAGATGAAGCCCACTGTGAGCCTCAATGTCGCCTGCAGCAAAACGCCCCATTAGGCCCACAGGTAAGCCTTATAATCCTCCAGATCTTTCTCTAAAACACCCTTATATGTTAATTCAAATTTTGAAATGTAAATCATTTTTCCGGCCCCCAACACAGTGTCAGAGACATGATGTGGCCCTCTTGTGAAAATGTTTGGACACCCCTGATCTAGACTTTGTATTCAAGGGAAAAACTCAGGATGACACCCCTTTCTTTTTAAGTGCACTACCACCATCTCATCACAGGGTGTCACTATGGTTCCCGCACAGTTACTGTATTCTTTAAAAAAAAAAGTTTTTTTTTTAAACTATATGTTTGGGACCAAAACTTTCATGCTTTTGCCTCTTGGTTGTAAACCCTAAGGATGTGCTGAATGTGGAAATCTCTTGATACTGGACAGCACAATCCTATATAGCAATGGCCAGGCAGGCCAGCATGCCTGTGCTGTTTTCAGCGCAAAATTGGGGCTACTGCTATCATACCATGGGGCAAGGTATTCCCATTATGCTGGGTAGCACTGCAGCAGCCCCACTGGAGCTGTTTGGATCTGTATCACCAATTTCAGCACACGTTCCACACTGTCGCATGCAGATCCCACATATACACCTGGCTCAGGCTAGTCTCCCCAGATCCCCCTGTGAATTTCCTGGCCATGGAAGCCTATTCCAAACTTCATCCAAAGTGCTCTTCTTTCAAGACAGTGCTCTTCAAGTCAAAATTTCTGAGAAAATATTACTCTTAATACAAAACACTCTTAATTCAAGGTACCACTGTATATGTTTCCTCTTAATCACCTTTCACATCTAAAGAATCCCAAATTCTTTAGCAATTCCTTTACTTGCATACCTTTTGATCTGGTCTATTGGTCCTCATCCTCTGCAGTACTTAGTAGTGGCAGATGCTTAAATTCTTCTGTTCAGCCTGCATGAGGTTTTCTTAAGGCACTGTATTCAGGAACTGGCACAGAACTGGGGGCCAAAACTGCAGTCAGATCCAAGGTTCCTGTAATCGTAGGAGACCTTTCGCTCTCTCCTCTCTCCTAGGTGCTTATGTTGCTACTCCACTTGGTCACCATGAGCACCTAGAATCTATTGTTCATCAAATGGGAGAGGGTCTCCTCTGTCTTGGGCCACAGAGGCCTTTACCTCTCATCTGTTGTTGTAACCAGTTCTGTGAAAGGCCAGTTGCCAGAAGTTGTTTGGGCCTCTTGGTTGCTTTCACCTTGTAAACCAGAACAGGGAAGCTCCCTTAACAAGCTTGCGAGCAGGTCTCCTGGCAGCTCCTCAGACAGCTCCAAAATTTGCAGTGCAACAGATTTAATCCTCTTCTAAGTTCAAAGAGATTGAAGACCTATGAGAAGATGGGCTAATGACTATTACTGTGGATGGCTACCTAATGACAGCTTGTCTCTTGCATTTACGTCCCTGTTCACTGCACTTTCTCCTTCATCCTCAATCCTCCCTATTATATCAGGGCACAGATTGTAAAATCTTTGGGGGCAGGGATTGGCTACCTTGCAAATCAATCAAAATTTATATATCACTTTTCAATAAAAAGTCTCACAAAGTGAGAATCAAACAATGAATGACTAATGGATCCCTGTCCTAAAAAGGCTCACAATCTAAAACGATGTCAAAGAACACCAGCAGAAGCCACTATAAAAGATATTGCTGGGGTGTGGAGGGCCACTTACTCTCCCCCTGGTAAATAAAAGAGGAACACCCACTTGCAAGAGTGCCTCTTGTCCAGTTAGTAGGGTTACATGCCATTAGCAGGGGTACATGCACATGCCGTTTACATGTCTGATGCTGTATGATTAACTTCATTTGCAAGGATGCTCTCAGCCTTTTCCGAGCACCCTGGATTTTAGTGCCCACTGATGACTGAGCAACTTGTTTGAAGTGCTTCCATCCCAGTAGGAGTCCTTGAATTGCCTTTTGCAAAGCAAATCCTTGAACAGGGCACAAGGCATGTGCCAGCTCTTGATGATTTAAGCTTACCCATATAAATATAAGCTTCACCCTTATGAATAAATTAATGTATGACTATCATTGGTGCCAACTGAAGCAGTAAATTGGCTGCCTAATCTGACTTCCTTAAGATTTCTTTCAAGCAGTTTCTTCTTCCACCATAAAAGAAACGTGTAAAATAGTAAGTGATCTGCTACCTAAAATTTCCATGGGTATGATAATTTTTTGGAAGGTTATTGCCAATTTGGCACACGTTCTCAAAAATATTTGCCACCACTGTCCTAGAGAAATACTAGGATAGGGAGGAATGGCTTTGAATGGCAAATAGGGCAGCAGACGACATAGGGGCTTGTTTGATGAGAGCCCATGAAATGGGCCTGGTGCCTCTGAAGTGTGGACTCAAATTAGATTTGAGTAAATATGGTGTTTTGATTATAAGTATAGGATGCACATTAGATTTGCTGGCACATTAGAGTCAAGTAAATACAGCAATCTTCCTGCAGGAATCAAAGAAGGCTGAATTTCTCTCGTAAGAGAGAATCTTGGATGGCACGAAGATTACTGTATTTATTCAAATCTATAGTCAAAATACCATATTTACTCAAATCTAATTGGCCATCAAATCTCATGCACATCCTGATTTTGGAGATTGAATTTAGCTGGGAAAGGTGAGCGTTAGATTTGAGTAAATACAGTACTCGGTTTTATATTATAGACCAGTCAATTTGACTTCAATCCCAGGCAAGATATTAGAACAGATCATAAAACACACAATTTGTGCTCATCGAGACAAGTACTCAATGATCAAAAGAACCCAGCATGGATTTACCAAAAATAAATCTTGCCAGACAAATCTGTCCTCCTTTTTTGATCGTGTTACAAGTTTACTGGACAGTGGCAATGCTGTGGATGTCATTTAGCTTGACTTCAGCAAACCATTTGACAAGGTCCCACATGACATTTTAATTGGGAAGTTGGAAAAATATGGGCTAGACGGGGCAATCGTTAGGTGGATCCGCAACTGGCTCAATGGCTGCACTCAAAGGGTTTTAGTAAATGGTTGTGTCAACTTGGAGGTTGGTTTCGAGTAGGGTGCCCCAGCTCTGTCTCGGGCCCAGTCCTCTTTAACATTTTCATCAATGACTTAGAGGAAGGGATACAGGGGAGCCTGATCAAATTTGCAGATGACACCAAGCTGGGAGGAGTACCCACCTTGAGTACTGTGTTCAGTCCTGGGCACCTCACTTTAAGGAAGATGCAGCCAAACTGGAGCAAGTCTAAAGAGAACGATAAGAATGATCAGTGGGATGGAAGGGAAGTCCTACAAGGAAAGGTTGGGGGAGCTTGGGATGTTCAGCCTGGAGAAGAGGAGGCTGAAGGGATACATGATTGCCCTTTTCTGATACCTGAAGGGCTGTCATATGAAGAAAGGGGCTCATTTGTTCACGGCTGCCTCTGAAAGCAGAACTAGAACCAATGGGTACAAACTGCAAGAGAGGAGATTCCGGTTGGATATCCGGAAAAAGTTCCTGACGGTAAGGGCGGTTCAGCAGTGGAACAGATTGCCAAGGGAGGTGGTGGACTCTCCCTCACTGGGGGTCTTCAAGCAGAGGCTTGACGAGCGCCTGTTGGGGATGATCTAGAGGATTTCTTGCTGCAGGCAGGGGGTTGGACTAGATGACCTTCTAGGTCCCTTCTGATTCTAGGATTCTAGATCTTGTGAATTTTAATACCAATGGTTTCATGTTAAAACTTGCCTCGCATTTTTAAAAGTGTTTCTTTATAACCTCCCACGACCTTGCAGAGTCTAGAGAGCTATGGCTAATAATAACCCAATCCTAGAGGCTTGTTCCACCCACCATCATTTCATAGACTGCAAGTTGAGGTGCCACCAGCAGGTTATTTGGGGATTCCTTTTAAAACTCTGCAGTTAGAGTCTGAGTAGTGTTTGGTGGATTTCTTTCAATATCTCTTGGCATACCAAGATAAAATTGAGTCATGTTAAGTGCCTGGGGGTGGGGGAACTATCTCAGATATCCTCACTTGCTGGTAAAATGTCTCCCCAGAGGCACTTATTTCATCTAGCTTCTGTGTCCTCTTTTGTCTGCAGTATTGAAAGAATCCACGTGATTCTGAACCTTGATGGAATTGTCCAGGTATTGGACTGCCACCTTTGTGATTCCAACATTGGAATGATGACCCGGATTGCAGTCCTGAAGTGGCTCTACCATTTGTACATCAAGACGCCTCGTAAGGCAAGTTTGTACCGGTAGTGTGGCAAGCTCTACATGTTCGAGGTTGCTCTGCTTAGATGTTGCTGACTCACCTAGGACAGAAAACAGGGGGATGATTGTCTAAAATGTGCACATGCCTTACTTGGAAGTGGGCAAGGGAGTCATGGGTGCCCAGAGCAGGACTTTTCTCCAGAGTCCCCAGGAACCTGCATGGGGCATTGCTTACAAATGCTACCTTAGTAATTTTTAAAAAATCTGTAATTTGCCACTACAGATAAGGATTGGGCCACTGATCTATTTTTTTAATTCAGGAAGAAAAATGTTTTTATTAAATGAAACACAATCATTGGGAAAATTTCCAATCCCCCTGTCTCCTCATGAGGAATGTATACTTCTGAATCTGACAGCAGTGCCCGGTGTTGTGGTGGAACACAGTGCATGATTCCTCAGCTACAGCCTTGGATCTCTCCCTCATACACTTTCTGTTGGGTTTCAGATGTTCCGGCACACAGATAGCCTGTTTCCCATCTTGTTAAAGACCTTATCAGATGAGTCCGATGAGGTGAGTGTGTCTTTTTAGAGAATTTCTTTATTTATAAATCATCTTCTTTACAGTAACACCAACTCGGAGCCTTCTGCAGCAAAAAGGGCTTTTCATAAAGGGCAAGGGTTAAGCTCAAGAGTTCAGGTGGCTTGCGTGTTAGAGAACAGCCTGCTATCTCTGTTGTGCATCCATTCAGCAAGATGTCCTGTTGCAATGCACATGGTTTGTGGCATTTCTGGATTTTGACACTCACTGTCATCCACAGGCCTACCCTCTCTTCATGGCTGGAAATAGATACAGCCTATACCAAAGTGGTGGTGAGTCTGGCTTTTTGGATCTTTAGCCAGTAACATTTCCCACTTGTATATTACTTCTAAGTGTCCACAATATTTTGCACAAATTACTGTATTTTCCATGCACCAACAACTGCGAGTAGATGGGGAACATATCCCATTATAAGGAACTGATATAGTACTGGCATAGCTGTGCCAATGGGACTTGTGCTGCATCCTGCAAGAGGTGTCAGTCACAGAGTCCTTATCAAGGTAAGGCAATCTTTGTTCCCTTTCCTCAATACCCTGAAGTTGGACAATTGGTTAGGATTGCATTCTCAGTGGTTTGCCTAAGTTGGTTTGTGACAGAGGTGCAATTGAAACTGGCACAGATCTGATCACTGCTCGGTCTCTAAGGCTGCAATCCTAACCTTTGCTTAGGCTGGCCTAAGCCCCAGCATAAGTCCTATGCTATCCTGGGGTCACAAAAGTGCCGTAAGGCACTTCAGTGCTACTCCTGTGGGAGGGTTAGGCCAGTGCACAGACACGTGCTTGACTCCCTGCATTACCACAGGAATGGGAAGATGGATGAGTTGTGACAGCCTAAGTTAGGATTGCACCTCTAGTGATTGCACTAGTCTAGAAGACCAGTCCCTGCAGAAGAGGACACAGAGCTTCCAAGTAACTTCCTCTTTCTCATCTGCTGCCTCTGTCTCAGGTGCTCCCTCTGCATCCCCTGTCCTCCTACTGCATTGTGTGCAGCAAAGCAGCTCCTTGCGTCTCCTATATTTCCTCTTCTGCTGTCTTCCCCTTCTTGCCTGGACTGAGCTTAGCCATGCACGAGAGGTTACAGGGCAGAAAGGCCAGTGACAGGAGTGAGGATGGAGGACATTTCTCTCTGTAGTGGGGGCAGTCCAAAATATACATCTGGCACTGCCCACCTCAGCATCTGCCCTGCCTGCAGGCATCTTGCCAGCTTTGACATCCTTACTGTGGAAAGTGAGATCTTGGTGGAAAGAGAGCTTCAAGCAGCCCCTGAGCTGTCTTTGCAGGTGTTGATAGGTGGTCCATGGCCCACAAGTGATTAAGGGCTTGGCCATCTACTCTCAGAAGGCTGAGACATTGCCTTTCCTGCTCCTTCCTGAACTCACAGTTTTGCAATTTGATAGTTTTTCTTGGAGTTTTTCGTAGGCTCTGGCTAGTGGCTGCTGTTTTTCCACTTTTTATCTGATGACATTGAAACGAAACACTGAGTCTCTTGCATTTCTGTTAAAGTGGAAATGTGAACAGAAATGTCTTGGGTACGAGCTATGCACCCTGGTCAGTCAAGCCCGGTATCTGAGCTCAGAAGAGGAATACCAAGAATTCACCTTTTGGGAACCAATTGGTTCACTTAGCCAAAGATGTTGGCAGCAAGATTTCACTTCCGCCCTCCCACCCCAAGTGCTGGAAGTGGCCACCAGCGGAGTCTTCTGCTACCCTCATTGCATATCAATTTTAGTTTGTGGATGCTTAAACTGTTTTCAAAGAAAGCCACCCCCCACTGCTTGGCTGGGCAGAACTGGGCTTTTGAGGATGCTGCTTGGAATGCACTGCCAACTCTCTCTCTCTCTCGCTCGTGCTCTCTTTCTCTCTCTCTCTTTCTCTCTCTCTCTCTCGGATAATGTGTTGAGCGGGAGCTGAGGCAGGCTTCAGCCACAGAAGTTCTTCACGGTAGCTTTGCAATTGAATCGGTGGTTCAGTTTGTTCTGTAAACAGGCAATGGTTCTTGTCTTACTGATTGTGGCAGCAGAGCAAACAACCATCTCATCTCTTTTTTGGGGGGGGGTGTGGGGTCCTGGCTGTAGGACCAAGCTGGCATTAGGTGGCCGAGTTACTGATGGGGAGGATTCTGGTACCTTTTGGCAGCTTCTAACACTGGAGATCTTTTGGACCAACCTGAGCATCTAAT
The DNA here is from genome assembly GCA_030015325.1 of Cryptoblepharus egeriae. NCBI lineage: Eukaryota > Metazoa > Chordata > Lepidosauria > Squamata > Scincidae > Cryptoblepharus > Cryptoblepharus egeriae. Next base: position 18,139,031 of record JAREYC010000010.1, on the reverse strand, counting down.
GGCACTGCAATTAGTTGCAGTTTAGTTTTAAGTTTTTTTCTTTTCTGACTGCATTCAGAATGTGGTCATTGTGGGGAAGGGGGGCTTGTCGAGGGAACAGGTCCCCTGAGCCCTGCCTCACCGCCAGTGATATTCAGAATCTGAATGAAGCTGCTGGGATAGATCATCCACACCTTTGACATGCAGCTCTGTATTTCATTAACAGGTTTCAAACCAGGTGGGAACAGGGATGTTTTCCTCTCCAGGGTTTGAACATCATTGTAAGTAGCATACACAGCTGTGGCCAAGTGACATATGCAATCATAGAATCCTATAGTTGGAAGGGACCTATAGTAGGTCATCTAGTCCAACCCCCTGCCTGTAACAAGAAATCCTCCTAGAGCATCTCTGATAGGTGCTTGTCGAGCCTCTGCTTGAAGATCCCCAGTGAGGGAGAGTCCACCACCTCCCTTGGCAATCTGTTCCACTGCTGAACTGCCCTCACTGTTGGGAATTTTTTCCGGATATCCAACTGGAATCTCCTCTCTTGCAGTTTGTACCCATTGGTTCTAGTTCTGCTTTCAGAGGCAGCCATGAACAAATGAGCCTCTTCAGGTATCTGAAGAGGGCAATCATGTCTCCCCTCTTCTCCAGGCTGTACATCCCAAGTTCCCCCAACCTTTCCTTGTAGGGCTTCCCTTCCACCCCACTGATCACTCTTGTCACTCTTCTCTGGACTTGTTCCAGTTTGGCTGCATCCTTCTCCAAGTGAGGTGCCCAGAACTGAACACAGTACTCAAGGTGAGGTCTGACCAATGCAGAATAAAGAGGAACTCGAACTTCTCGTGACTTGGAAGCTACAGTCCTCTTAATGCAGCCTAAAATGGCATTTGCCTTCTTTGCAGACACATCACACTGCTGACTCGTGTTCAGCTTGTGATCCACGGCGACTCCAAGATCTCGCTCATCAAGCCAAGCCAAGTTGTGCTGCCAAGCCAAGTATCCCCCATTTTATACCTGTCTTTGGTTTTTATTTCCTAAGTGCAGAACCTTGCACTTCTCCCTGTTGAAATTCATTCTATTTATTACAGCCCAGTATTCCAGTTTATCCAGATCCTCCTGGAGGTTTCTCCTGTCTTCTGTTGTGTTTGCTACTCCTCCCAGCTTTGATCAGGCTCCCCCGTATCCCTTCCTCCAAGTCATTGATGAAAATATTAAAGAGAACTGGGCCCAAGACAGAGCCCATATGAAGACAGGAAGCAGTGCCTGGCAGCCTCTCCCAGCTCCTTTCCCAGTAGAGTGGTGGTGCCACACTGTGTCCAAATTCCATTCATAAGAAAGGATAGGGCAGTGCCCTACTCTCATTTGAAGGATTTGGGTTGTATCCTTCCTGGTTGGTCACCCATCGCCACAGAAGACCCTCTTCCACCATCTTCTGAGGCAACGTAGGTAGTCTTTCCTCCCTGACTTTTGGATGTGGAAGTTGTGAACATGGGTTACATTTTGGCATCTTGTGTCCATGCCACGGATGTGGTATAGATGTGGTAGTTGTGAACATGGGTTACATTTTGGCATTGTGTAGCCATGCCGGCCATGTGCAATCTTTGCTGTGTCCTGAAAGTTTTTATGTGGAAAGGCATGTGCAAGTCCCTAGAGGTCAGCTTGATAGTGCCATGGTTCTGTCCTTCGTTGTCCACACTGCAGGGTCTGCCTGAGGAAGTGCATGCATGCACAGCCCTCCTTCGCCACCCTGTAGGCCCTGTTGTTCCAGCCTTTCCTGCAGGCTGGGCTCTGCACTAAATCCCCAGGGGCTTTCTCCATGTGATGGAGATTCCAAGTACAACCAGCTTAACAAAAGCCTGTGCCAGAGTGAATGGCGGTCTTTATCCAGCCAGGCTTTTGTTTGCGCCTGGTTGGATTTCGGCCCGCAGAGCCCCAAAGTTCCCAGCTTTCAGCTTGCCAAAGCTGAAATTTGGGACTTTGGAATGCAACAAAGAACAGCAAGGGTAAGCTGAATGTGACCTCGCTTGGCTTCCTCCTGCTTGTTCCCCCTGCAGTTCTTGAGTTACATTTTATTTGCATGAAAGGAGCTTTGGGTGCTTTGCAGACAGATGTTTCTGGGTCTCAAGAGCCAGAAGATGTTTTCTGATTACCCAAGAGTAAAGGTACCATTGGGTCTCCATGCACATTGTGATTGTGGCCTGAGCTGCCCTCATGTGAGGCAGGCAACCATCCTTATGTGTGACCTGTTGCTTGGTGGTTGGCAAGCTTCTCTTCATCCTACTCCAGAGCGCATGGATCAAATCTTTTGTCTGTGGCATCTTTGGAGATGAGTGCAAACTATGCTCTGCTTTGGAGAGGAAACAGCTGAGAGGAAAGATACCAACACTAAGAAGAAGTTTGAAGGGGTGGGGACACTCTGTATAGCACCAAGGACCTGTGGCTGTCATGACACAGAGTAAGAGGTCTGAAGTTTGGGATCCTGATTTGAGACCTCTGGGTTACTCATGATGCCCAAACAAAATCCTCATATTGGAAAACTGCCATGTCTGGGAGAAGGCCCTTGGTCTCACAAGCAACAAATCTTACCCTGGATTGTAGGGTAAGAGACATTACGTGCGCCCGTAGTTACTGCACCACCTAGTGAAAACCTATGGGACATTCATATTGCAATCCAGAGTAAATTGTTCTTGCATCAGAGCAAAGACTCCCCATAGTTACTCTGGATTGCGCCCTTAGGCTGTATTGCCATTTCTTCTACAAATATTTCCATTTCATATATCAAGAGTATCCAAACCTTGGTCTGTGGGCCAGATGCAGCCCTCAGCAAGTGTCCATGTGGCCTTCAGCAAGACGCTTCCATCAGCCCGCAGGCAAGCCTGCAGTCCTCCAGAGGCAAGGGAAGCTCTGCTTTCCACACCTCTGGAGGGTATTAGTTCTGGAATAAGATGTACACCTGGACACTTATAGGAGGAATTTTTATTATAAGAGCTCCTTGCTGATTTTTTTAGGCCTCTTAGGGTTTTTGATAGGATGGCCAATGCTTTCTTTTAGCACTGGGTTTAGTACTAAACCCAGTTTAGTACAGTTTGCTTCTGTTCCCTTTCCCTTTTGAACACATCTGGAAGGTGGCTATGGAGGAGACCACCTTGACCTCATGGAGCTGGTGTGTTTGGAACTCACATAAGTTTTAAAGCATCACTTTGAAGTTGCTATGAGAGATCATTCTGAGGACTGGCGTAACTGAGATGCTGATGACATTTCATTTTGATAATTCAAGGGTGTGCAAAAGCTGTCTCTTCCAAATCCATATCTGGCACTGGGTGAATAGAGTTTAGCTCTCTGAAGCTCAGTGCAGGCAAGGTGGCAAAATGTGGTAGTTCCCTTTCAGTGTATGGGGAAAGGGTGTTGTTGCCTGTAATTGATGAACATTGTGTCTCTTTGTCTGAGCAATTGCAGAGCCTAGTGGTGCTGCTGGGCACACAAGTGATGGAGGTGGCCAGAAGGTCCTCCACACCTGACTGCAGAGGCTTTGTGACTTGAGTGGGAGAGAATGTTGGAATCACCCATACATTTGTCACCTCCAGGTTTGACTTTGTATTGCACGATTTATGAGGCTGCGTTTGATGATTCTGAAGTTTCTGGTGCAAAATGGTCATCTGCTTGCCTCTTGATGGCTATTGGAAGGTAGATGTTCAAGTTCCAATTGTCTAGTTTTCTGTCCTGATTGTGGTTTTGCTTCCAAACCAAATTCAAGATGCAGATTTTCTTTGAAGGTTGTTCACATGCTGTACCTGGAGACCACCTTTCCCCATATGATCCTGTGCAGCAATTTCAATTTGCAAGTCAGGTCCTGCTCCAACGATCATGGAATCATAGAGTTGGAACGTACCCACATGGTCATCTAGTCCAATCCCAAATCCATCAGATTGCGTTTAGTGTAAAAATATCCTGAGACATCCTCTTTTGGTCCTCAGTAAGAAGAGCAAAACTGCTTCTCCCTGTAGTTTGAGTTCCTCACCATCTTTCCTCCTCAGGTTTCAGAATACTTCTCAGGCATGAAGTGGTCCCCAACAAAGCCTTTCCTGCAATTGTAGTGGCAGGAATCTTGTTCTCTCTAGAAGCCATTGCCGTGATTGCAGCAATTGCAGGTATGCAAGATTGCTTGCTTGGCTTGTGAGGTTCTTTTTTTAGCAAAAACATGCATGACTAGAGTAAGAGGCTGGACATTGTGTGTTTGGTGAAGGTCTCCTCTTGTGACTGCACTGAAGGGGAAGAAGTTGGTGCATGTTGGCAGCTCTTCCCTAGGTACCATTTTGGTTTTGCATATTGAGAAGGTATTGCCGTCTCCCCAGAGTATGTCTGCTGGTTGTTGCGTGCACTTTGCAGGACCCTGTCAAGGCACAAGTGTTTAAGGGTGAGGATCGTCCTGCCTCTTGGCTGCTTTTTGCATCATTGGCACAGAACTGAACTGAAGCAGATGAACCCAGTGCTTATGAGATTCTCTGGTTCAGAGACTAGAGTGCAAAGGTCACCCTCTCTTTCTTCCCCTGAGAAAAGGGGCTGTAGAATTGTCAGGGGAAGATTGATGGGGGTCTCTTGGAAAGGGGGGAAGGGAGCGTATTTGTCTTTCATGTTGCATACCCCCTCTTTGGTGAGTCACCAAAAGAATTTCTCTCTTTCTTGGCTATGGCACCGTCATGCCCAAGTTCCTTCTCACCTCCTCTGGTTGTATTAAAAAGAGAAATAAATTAAAGGAGCACTCGGACATGTCAGGAAGAGAGCTCATTGCCTGCCTTTGCCGAACAGGGTCGCATTCAAGTCACAGCCCAGCCAGCCTTCCTGTGCAATGAATGGCCTTGTTCCCCCCAATCTGCGATGTGCCTGGGTTCCTTAACTGCTGCCAGCTTAGCATGGGCACCCGCCACCAGGGGGACTCAAAGTCTGCAGCACCCCCTACTTCTCAAACATGTCAGAAGATCAGTAATCCCTCATCACTCATCTATAAATCCATCCTGTGAAAGTCCCATCATTTGCAACATTTTCTCTCCCCCTCTTCCTATTAGGCTGAGGTTTTGAGGACTCTGATCCACTGGTCCTCCTCATGTCAATCACTTCTGCTTGCAGTTGGCAAGTTTTGTTGAGCGGTGTGTGTGAATCTGGTCAGAAAACCTGGAGGCCACTCGGTCTTGTCCATGGGCTGAGACTTGTTTCATACATCTTGAGTTCACGATGTCATAAGTGATGCCATTAAGCAGGAAGAGATGTCATTAAGGTGGTGATTAATGCTCACTTAGGACAGTGATTTTCAATCTTTTTCATCTCCTGGCACACCGACCATGTGTTAAAATGGTCAAGGCACACCATGCTGCTCGTGGGAGATTTAATTCCTCAATAACCCTGTTAATGATGTTTATTTAATAAACTGCCAAACTCCTATGGCACACCTGTGAACCACTCGTGGCACAAAAGTGTGCCATGGTACACTGGTTGAAAATTGCTGACTTATTGACAGCAACTGCTGTAAAAGACAGAAGAAAAAATGTGCACATTTTTGATCCTGCTTTCAAAAAAACCCTACACTTTCAGCTCAGATACCTCAGAATAGAACAGCTGATGGTGGTGATGGGAGAGCCCAAGGGCCAGATGAAAAGCTTTCACAGGCCACATCTGCCCACAGGCCTTATGTTCAACACCCCTGGTCTTGTCAGTGCCTCCCTCATCTTTTCAGAATGTGTATCTCAAGAATATTGTGCTCCTGTCTACAGTGCATTTTCTGGGGTGACCGTCTGTGTTGTACCGCCTGTCATTATCCCCAGATGCAAGGAGGCCTCCAACCCTTTCTGTATTGTTTGTTGATGGTACAAAGCAAGAGGAAGCATCAGCTCCTTTTTAACAGGGAAGACGTGCACTGCTGCCTCAGTCACATCTGCATGAGCATTGGCAGTAAGCCCGAGGCATGCTACATTTCCAGTAACTCCTGACTCTTGTCAGCTTTGCCTCTGCAGAAGAAAAGTGATTGGAATGGCAAAGCTCAGAGTACCTCATAGGGAGACTGAAAACCTACACACAAGTTTTGAGTATCAGGTGGACTAATCTTTGAGGGATGGTGGCTCATGTTGTTGCATGCTACATTTCCATTACCAGGGGAAATGGATGAGAGGGGTTAAGCGAATGCAGTACTCAAAGTGGGGGTCAGAACCCCCTTGGTGGGGTCGCAATCTCAGGTCAGGAGGGTCACGAGAGGGTGGAATCTGCTATCTTGGAATCTGGCACTGCGCTTTCCTGGGAGTAAGTCTCATTGAACACAGTGGGGGTTACTTCTGAGTAGACATGGCGGTACTTATTCTGGCATCACAGTGATGTCACATCCCGGTAAGTGTGACAGGGTCCCGGACAGATTTTGAAAGGGGTCCTGAACTGAAATGCCCAAGTACCGTTGCCACAGAGGATGAAAAATGTCAGGAATGTTTGGCCTAGAAGCCATAAGTCAGAGTGTTCCTGTGATATAGTAGAAACTAGCATTCAGATTGCTGATCATCCTCTTACCTCTCAAGCAACTTTAGGCAAATGACCATCTCTCAGTCTAGCCTACCTTGCAGTGTGGTTGTGAGGACCAAATAGGATAACACCATGTATTCCCACCAATGAAGCTAATTGACAGGAGATTCATGGTAGACAAAAGGAAATGCTTTTTCACCAAGTGCCTAATTGATCTGTGGAATTCATTGCCACTAGCTTGGATGGCTTTCATGGAGGAATCTAATAGTGCAATCCTAACCATGGCTACTCAAAAGTAAGCCCCATTCTGTTCAAAGGGTCTTACTCCCAGGAAAGTATCTTTAAGGTTGCTGCCTATGTCTAATCAGTGGCTATGAGTCATGATGGCTTTATGCTACTTCTGAGTTCAAGTGGAAAGGTATCTCTGTGAATGTCATTTGCATGGGGGGGGGGGGGAAGGTGGTCTTTCCAGGGTTTGGGTGGCACATGGGCCAAGGTCAGATATGATGGTGATTCTGCAGTCTTATGACTGCAGAGGGAAGAAACTTATAGTCTGCTTCTGTACTTAATCCCCAGTTATACTCATTCTCCTTACGATTCTGCTGGGTGTTTAATAGTATTGTGTTATTTCTGATTGTGCAGCCTGCATCTAGTAACACCTCTGTAAATGCCAAGCACTAGGAAGCTTCAGCATCACAGGAGTGGGCGAAAGCAGATCTGTGAAGCAGATCTGTGAACTATAGTGGGATTGCAGCTCAGAATTTTTTGAATGGAGAGCAACTCTCTATAAGAGCAGCACATGTAGGATTTAGAGAAGCTTTTCAGCTCAGTTTTGGAAGCTGCAGTGGGCCTTCCTGTGCTCCTGGTGTGCTGTGCACAGTCAGCGTGTCATGACCCCCAGTGCCGGTGCCTTTTAGAGAACACTGAGAACTGAGTGGTAACAGGTCGGACTCTGAGGATTCTTGGGCATGATACTCAAGGGTCCCGAAAAGAAGGGAAGCTTCTGGGCATGGAGAGTGGACTGGGAGGCTGAACCAAAGCAGCCCGCATAGGAGTCAGTGAAGCGAGCATCAGCTCTGCTCAGCCAGAACATGCGGCACATTAACTTGACCTAGATCTAGATTATGGGGAAGGCTCCGATGCGTATTTTTGCACAACCGCCTGTCGCAGGGGCAAGGAAGCAGCAAGATGTTCATTACTGGGAAGCTGTCGGCCTCCCTTTCATGTGCAAACTCTTCCAAGTGCAATTTCCAAGTGCAAACACTTAAGAATCTTGACTTTTAGTCAGAAGGATGCTGTTTTTCAGTACTCTCCCCGTGGTATCTGAAAGCATGTTCTGCCCCCTCCTGTGCATGAAGTGCTCAAGGTAACAAAGGGGTCCTTGTGCTTACAACTCAGTTCCCAAATGTGGTCTTTTCTCCCCCTCCCCCTTTCTTTATCTTTTTCTTAAAGTGCATCTGACCCATTTCAGAGTCTGACAAGACAGGAACCTGGATTTTCCAGATTTGCACTCTGTGCAAGGTGAGCAAATGCTGGCATTGTTGTGGCTGCAGCTCCAGAGATGGAACTTCCCTCCTTTCCTCTTGGCTATCCCCGGCTTTCTTTTTCTCTGAGCCGATCTCCTGAATGTGGCCCTCCCTCTCCATGCGCACTGTGGCATCAGAGAATTCCTGCCAGCTGATCTGTGAGCTCTGACTGCTGCAGGGGCTCTCTGCTCTGAGTGTGCCCTGCTGCTCTGCTTCATCCCTTCCCTACTAGGGAGCCCTCCTCCTCCTCCTTTGGTGGTGGAGGGGGAGGGGAAGAGTCTCATTGGCCTCAGCCCTTTCATGGCCAATAACAGAGCTTAAATGGCTGCTGCCCTCGAATGATGGGACCAGCTGATGCGCCTTTCTGGCACCTGGCCTGTTGCCATAGCAATGTTAGGCATTTGTGCTTCAACGGGGTATTGCTTTTCTTACACCCTTCCAGTTTCATTCTTTTGCTTGCACAAAAGAAAGCGGGAGAGAAGCTGCCGGAGTCTTGTGCAGCAGAGAGACGCACTGTGCATGCAAAACACCAGCCGTTCCTGTTCAAATGGGGATTCCTTTGGCAGGGTGTTCTGTTTCTTGCTCATCCTTGAAGAGTGCCCATCCTTGGTTCAAAGGCAGCACCGCATCCAGCAGCCTGCACTAGATGGGATTTCCCTTGCGCTAGCGCACTTCCGAAATCGACCCATCCGAAGTAGGATGGAGGTGCCAGACTATGCCCTCTTGGAGTGCATGGGGACAGCTTGCAAAGACGGCTGTTTCTCGTTGTTGCCCTGTAGCAGCCTAACTTCAGTCTTGGCAGCGCAAACTGCTCCATCCTTGTGGAAAGGCCATCAAATGTTGTTGGGCCCTGTAGCGCATCCAGGTGCCTCCTTAGTTCCAGGCATACAGGTGTAACCTAATTACATGCAATTAATTTATATGCAGTTTTGTCTCAAAGTGAATGAGCTTGGTTCTTAAAACTGAAAGATAAACATCTCTCAAGTAGCAGTTAATGGCTTAATGGTAGCCTATTTACTGTGGCAACATGGCAGACAACTAAGCTTGCCTTAGAATAGTTCACGAAGGGGGACAGTTTTGTTCTGTTTCAGCTGAGAAGCAGATCTTTCCCCCAAGTGATAGCCTCTTCTAAATTGCCTCTGAGCTGAAACCTAGCCACTTGAAAGGGAACTTTATTCATTGCCTGCCTTGTTACGATGGTCAGTAATTGCCTTTGTATAATGTGAAAGTAGGTAATCATGGCAGGGTGACCAGATGTCAAACCCAAAATTCCTACCCCCCAGGCCAAAATTCCTATCCGCTTAAAAAAATTGCCTATATATATATAGTCAGCTTATATATATAGTTTTTGTTTTTTTGTTTTTTGGCCATAACCTTTGACAGGAAGGAGATGTCTCAGAACTGATTTTTGCATTGCATTCTGTCCTACAATACGAATCCAACGACATATGGCACGAGAGGGTACTGTATACTATCGCAAAGTTTCAAAACGAAGCCAAAATGTAGGACAATGAAGCCAAAATGTAGTACACCCAGACAGGAGGCTAAAACTCCGGACAAATTCAGGTTTTTCCGGTCATATGATCACCCTGAATCATGGAGGTTCCTGGAACAAAATGTCGCAAATGGGGAAGTTTGCTATATTGAAGGCAGGCAGTGCAAGAGGTCAAATCAAGCAAGCTGGTTGGCATTACGCTAAGTGAAGATTGTCTGTTTGATCCAGAGAAAAAGTTCTTTCGGAACTCCTCACATGACATCTGGGATAAACTCACTCCTAGTGAACAGATCCTTGATGGATTGGAAATCCTATCCTTAGCTGGTGTCTTATTTCCAAAGAGGAAAATAAATTCCCAGACTGAAGATCACTCCCTTAGACATATTCAGAAGCAGAATATACAGGAGATCACACCTTGAATGGTGGGGCTGCTGTGCAATTGAGGAAATTCCTCTATCTAGCTTGATAAATAGGCAGCTGCCATTGTTGCCAGTTTGTAACACAGGTAATACAAGGTGGATAACAAACTCATGTCAGAATTGTACTGTCAGTATCTTTGCTTTTAGGATCTAGGATGTGTATGTGGTTCAGTGGGGAGGGGCATAGCTTTGCATAGTGAAGATTTCAAATCCAGTCTTTGGTGGCATCTCCAAGAATATCTGTTTGGAAAGCTACTGCCAGTCAGAAAATATGAGTTTAGAAGAGCCACCAGCTTGGTTCTGGATACAAGGCAGCTTTATGTTTCCCCACTGGCATCACCTGCACAAGCTGAGTTCCATTAATTGGACACAATGGATTGATCCACAACCACTTCCTAAGAATTGTACTAATTGTTTGTATTGAGTGTAGATCTGGTCCCATGATCAAAGTATTGTAGATTTGGCAGTATGACTAGGGGTACTACCAGCTAGTCTGATCTTCCTCTGATCTTCCTGCCTTGTCTGTTTTGCTTGTGTTTGATCTTAGTGCCTTAATTTAACTTCTCCTTACTTGTTTACATGTGCAGATCTATAACCAGGTGCACATGTCTCATGTGTGTATTAAATTGAACTTTTTTTAATCTTTCGTGCAGAGTGTTGGTCCCTGCCTGCTTCAGCTCTCTGTAGCTTTTCTCTTGGGAGTTGTGCTGCCTAGCAGCTGTGCTGAAGTATGGCTGGAGCTTCATTTCAGTAGTGGTCTGTAGTCTTTCCTGCATTCTGCATCTGCAGAGAGTCCAGCCGGGGTGACTCTCTAGAAAGATGCAGGGCTTCTGGGTGTACTGTGAGGGAGCCGCTCCTGCTTTTGCATTTGCAAGCCTTGTGCATGACTGGCAGGGATTTCAACAGTAGGTGCAATTTCATGTCTAATAAATCAATGTTTTCAGTTTTATCTGCTGCTATACCACTTCACTTGGTCCATCTATTTGAAATACCACCAGAAGTACCAGCTGAAGGCCCAGTGTATTGTGGTCCACATGAGGAAGAGGCTCAGAAGGGCTTTTCTGAGAAAAGCTTGTTTTGGCACTCACCCTGCCAAGGCAAGCATCAGACTGCTGTGTGTTGTGTCATGTTCCTGGTCTTGCTGCCAAGGTGGCAGAGGACCCGCAAGTACCACCAGATACACCAGTACTACTGGTGGTTCGTGTACCACAGATTAAGAAACACTTGAAAATCCTTGGGACATGGGGCCTGCTGCATTTGAAATCAAAATAGAAAAGGTCCAAAGAAGATTGTTTCAGTTCCATTTTAAAGACAGATTTAACATGCCAAAATAAATAAATGTGGGGGAATGAAACTGGGGATAAATGTTAAAATCTGTGTGATGTATAAGGTTTGTGCATTTGTATCTTCTGGCTTCTCTGGAATGATGGGTTCTCTGGAATGGTCAGTTTGAGTGGGAGAAGAAAGTGCTCAGTTGGGCCTGATCAAGATGTGGGCATCTTTCCATTATCTCTGTAATGGGTCAGCTTTTTCTGAGCCTTTTCCAGAGAATTCTCAGAAGCAGCTCAGAATGAGCTGTTCAGAGTGTTTTCCTCCTCCTCTACTCAGGAGGAGGAAAGGAAGTTCTGTATGTAAAGTGATGACTGTCCAAACAAGCTAAAATCTTTGGAGATACTTGTTCTGGGGACCCTGCTTGTAAGATACTCACTTGATGGCTGAAGGTTGAAATGACCCTGTTCCTCACCCCTTCTCCCCAGTTCCTACGTATGGAGAGGGGGAGAGCTCTGTCTTCTGAGCCAATTTATGTTTAGCAGGAAACAGAAGGATTTTTGGCTTGAATTGGTGAAACTCTTGTTCCAAAATAGACAGGGTTGCAAAATCATTATGTGTCTCCGTGACTTAACTGTCCCAGGAACTACAGTGAGCCTAGCTTACTGTGCCTTCATTTAATAAACCTATCCTGTCAATAAACCTATCCTGTCCTTCATCTCGCTGCAGTTTGCACTGACAAATCGGCTGGGTCAATCAGCTGTCACATTACTTAACAGATAAGTTGGAAACACATCTGGCCAGTTCTCCAGTAGCAGAAGTGTCGCTTGCCCACACCTGCTTCAAAATCTCAACTTCAGTAGGGGAAGTGAAATATGCTATAGCGCTATTGTGAAGGAAAAGAGAGGCCACAGGTGGGAAGGGATGTGGCAATCCCTGAGGGTCCTGGCAGTGAATGAAGGCAAGAGAGCCTATGAAGAAGGATGGAGCCCAAGGTATCTGGAAGCTGGAGTGGGGGACTAGAATTTACGTGCTCATACCTAGCAGTAGAAACCTCAAATGTACTACAGATGGAAATCTGCCATGTCTGATGTATCTTGGTGTGTCACGTTTTAAAAATGTCCTTATCTATGGCATCCACAATAAAGCAACTAAAATACACTAAAATGACAAGATATCATTGAATGAATTATAAAATGGAAAATAAACTTTGGTTAAAGACCTGTGAAAATTATATATTAGGTTTTGCAAACCACATATGCCTGAAACGGCAAGCATCTGTGTATGGAAGGGGTGAATCAAAGCAGTAGCAAACCCAACTACCTCTAAGTGCTATATAATAAAAGTATCTCCAAGGAAAAAGTGATATTTGCTTTATGTCCAGGTTTTATTTTAAACAAGTTTTATTTTAACTAGCAGCTAGTATCACTGATCTTTTAAGAAATTAACCCTACAATCCAGAGTAACTACGGGAGCATGTAAGAGACATTATGTGCACCCGTAGTTACTGCACCACCTAGTGAAAACCTATGGGAAATTCATATTGCAATCCAGAATAAATTGTTCTTACACCGGAGCAAGGATTCCCTGTAGTTACTCTGGATTGTGCCTAATGTTTAAACAGCCAATTCTGTTTAAATGGCTCTTTTTTAGAAATTATCTCTGTGCCTGTTTTGATCAAGCTTGCTCACAAAAGCTTGCCTGTCTATATGAAGAGCTTGCCATCATATTAAACCTTGATCACAAGTGTCTTGGATTAGTGCAAAAGATCCTTGCAAAGATATCCTGGTGCTTAGTTTTTTTCTCGTTGATTGTCACATGTTGGGATCTGCCTTGTTCTAGGTTATCCTCAAGGACCTTGAAGTCCTGGCTGAGATTGCATCCTCTCCTGCAGGACAAACAGAAGACCAAGAGCTTTATGAAAACTCTGATGCATGGGCTGGTCAGCTGGAGTTGCACATCCCCACTCCAGGCAAAATGGCTGGCTCTTCCGGTAAGTGTCCCTGATTCTGGTTCATAGCAAAGGTCAGCCAGTCTTTCTGAACCCTCCTTGATGCAAAGTGGCATGTGACAACTCTGATCAGGCAGGGGCTAGCAATTCTTGGGCTGAGCAGATTGCTCTCTCAGCTCCAGTGTTTTTGGAGTTGTCCAAAACCGAGAATCGCGGTCTTACTCTGTACTTCTGGCTTCAGTAGGACTCTGAAGCTTTCTTTGTCACATCTGCTGGGACAGAAGGAGAGTGTTTGGAGTGGGACAGGGAAGCTTCTGTTCTTACATATGCCCCAAAAGTGATGCAGAAGAAGAGCCACAGCACCAGTTTTCAGCATAAATCTACTGTTGATCGTGAAGGAACCAAAAGCTTTCACTGTACCTTGCTTGAGCTCTTGATGTTCAGAGCAAGATTTTGACCTTCATGACTGCATGGTAAAGTTGAGCATGTCTCAACAGGCACATCTATGGCTCCTCATGCACTCCAGTCCGTAGTTTTTCTGTTCCTTCCAATGTCTTATACCTTCCCCCCCTCCTCTGGAATTCTGTGACTGCATTATTTTGTAATTAAACAGAGCATGCAGCGTAGCCAGTCTTGAGTCAGCTGTTGCCAGTTTATCACACTCAACCGAGTTCCTGTTCATTTCAAAATGTAAAGGGAGACAAATGCCTGAACAGTTCACAAATAATCTCTATTTTAGAATAGATCAGTAACTGTTTTTCAAATGATGCATTACATTGCACAGTTTGCATAACTGTAGACCCTATTGGGTTTTGTTGTGTACTGGAAGTTGGTATGCTTTGGTGTTGTACAGCTTCTGCTTTCCATGGGGTCCCTGAAAAACAGCAAGTCTAACCCCCAGCAAGACCCCTCTATCCAGCCCTTGGGCAAGTCTTATAAACCACTCTAACACATCATTATATGTGAATTTAAGTAAATTTATTCAAATGTGAAATGTAAATTAGTTTTCCGCCCCTCCCCCCGACACAGTGTCAAAGAGATGATGTGGCCCTTCTGCCAAAAAGTTTGGATACCCCTGTTCTATTTGAAGGATTTATAGATCACTTTTTCAAAATCTTAAAGTCATGTACAAGGCCCCCTTAGCCATCACACTTAGGCTGCAATCCTATCTCCCAGTTAGACTGGCCTAAGTCCCATGCTGACCTGTGAGGGTGGGGTCACAAAAGTGCTATAAGGCACTTCTGTGCCACTCCAGGAGGAGGAGCAAGCTAGTGCGCAGACAAGCTGTTGCATCTGCACAGGAATGGGAAGTAGAGTATCTGAGGAAGAGAAGTGCACCAATTCAGATATGAAGGCTGCCAAGTTTTATACCCCACAATTTCTCTTCCCTCTTGAAAAAATGGCTCACTCTTTTAATTTATGAAAATGAAAACAAGTTTATAAGACATATTTAAAGCCTCCCCCTTCCCACGAATTAAAAAGCAACAAGCAAAAACATGCTTTTCATGAAAATTATTTAATTATTTAATTATTTATTCTGATAAAATTATTTATTCTTATCCTTATGCATGACTATATATAGATCAGACATTCCTTAATTGAGAAAAGCATGCAGAATTAAAACATCTCAGCTGTCAGATTTTGCACCCCAGAGCTTGGCTGCAGCTCATGTCTTGTTTCATAAAGGTCATCTTCTGGGGGAAAGAAACCAGGCATTAGGAAAAAACACTAGGCCAATATGTTGAGTAAGAGATCACGGAGTTGCTCCTCTTTCCCAAATTGTTAAGATAGTTATGGTGTCATTGGACAAGAGAACAGACCTTGCAAATGTTTTTGATCACAAAGCTAATTGCAGTGGCTCCAGTTGATGAGGATTTAGTAAGATCTGGAGCATTTTTTGATCCACTTGAGATAAGAGAGACAGATGACATGATAGATGTTGTGGCCTTTGTGTGGAGAGGGTGACACACATAATGCATGCAGTCAGCATGTTCCTTGCGGCTGTGTATAGTTTGTGAGAAGGATGTCTTGATTGTTGAAAGGGCAACAGCCTGCGAGCAGAGCCACCCTGTATATCGGGTTGGCAAATTTATGGGATAACTCTTCCCCACCACTGAGGTGTGTACTTTTGCTTCTTGCCAAATTTCCTGCACACCAAATAGGTATCGGCAGAGCTACTTGCCCATGTTTGCAGAGTTCTTATGAGTGCACAGGACTCCAAGCCTGGTCAGGTGCCTCAGCCAAAGATTCGGCAAGAGGCTTTGTCTCCCAAGTTCTGTGCTAAGTTTTGTGCTGTTACTTTTGGGAGCTTGGCAACCCAGAAGTTTGATGTTGTTCTTGCAGGACATTCAGCCTCTTTGCTGAAAAGATTATTGACCCCTGTTGTATATAGTCAGCAAGGATGTAACTGTTGACAACCACCAGAAGGGGAATTGTAACCTGCCTTCTTATTTGGCTGAAGGTTTGTGAGTTGCTCCCCCTGCTTTTACGAGACCTCTCTAGCTTTTTACCATCTTGTGTCTTCTGCCTGTGAAACGACAACTGCAGCTCACTCTTTGTCGTAATAAAAGTTCCTTGCAAAACTTAGCTTTAGTATGCAGCAGACTGATGGCTTCTCTCAGCTCTGCTAAATTGAAACTTTTTGCTTGCACAATCGCATACTCTGACATGCAGAGAGCTTGGAAAAAATCAATATTATATGCAAAAATACCTATATAGGTTTATGGCAGGACCCAGTGGTGTCACCAGGTTGGTGCGGGTGGTGCGGTCCGCACCAGATGACACACTCAAGGGGGGTGAGGTGCAGTGGGGGACTTAAAAACTTAAAAATGCACATAACTTTGTTATGGTGCGTCCAAGTCATATACCATTGCATTGGTATTGATGAGCAGAATCCAATGCAAAAATCCTTTTTGAATTAGCACCTTCCTATCAAAAGTTATTGCCAAAAACCTAAAAAAAACTAAAATATGCATTGATCTCTAGGGAAAGAGAAGGTGACCCATATCGTGGCTTTACTCATGAGCAGGCAAACTTCCCTTAGTTCATTGGAAAGGGCAGGCTGAGAGAAAGCTAAGGACACCAGAATTGTCCTGATCCAATGAATACAGCCCCCACAAATCACCCCAGAAAGAGAGCCCTGATAATTGCATTGAAATTCATTGAATATGGATGTGAACTACACAGCTGTGTTTACTGGCGAGTAAGCCAGCATGCCTTGGCTGGAGTGGAAGGTCAGTCCAGAAGTTGACAAGACTTCCATACTGGTCCGGATCAGGGATTTTACTAGGGCATTAGAAAGGGGTGGCAACCCTTGTGACCTAAATTGTAAAATCATGGTTTATAGCAATAATCCCATCATGTTATACACCTCTGAATGTGTAATTTACAGCAGAATGCAGTGAAACAAACCACTTTGAAATATCTTTATTCTATTAAAAAGTGTGGCTAAAAATGCAGTGGAGGCGGGGCAACGGCACATAACCATGCCCACCATTCATAATGTTGCCCTGCCCAATGTATGGGGGTGATGCGCTGGCCTCCCGCACCGGGTGACACAAACCCTAGTGACACCCCTGGGAGGACCATAATTGCTCACCAAGTGACACTATCTGTTACCTTTCCCCACCTTGTCTGGCCATGATATCCTTCTTACTTCAGCAACCATGGTTTCAGTGCAGAAAGTATTTCTTGATCACCATCTTTTCAAAGGCTTAGGAGAAAATAAACCGATAAGAGATTAAATTTGTCAGTGCTGAATAAGTTATATGTCAACTGAACAGTCATAATATCAGAGTCACAGTGTGATGTTTGCAACAGCAAAGGAACCAAAATTGATGCTGCCTGTACAGAATGCCTTCTGTCGGCATTCAAAAAGATTTGCTACCAGGATGTGGTGTACATGCAAGCAAATAAGCCACTGCCTGCCATTCTGAGCCCTGGATGAAAACAAGGGGTAGATACGATACAATGGAAATGTGAAAATAGCTCGTAACTACTGGAGCCATTCTAAAACCCTACACAGAAATAATTTGTGGATACAGTAAAGGATATGAAATGTGTCCATGTATTTAAAAAAAAGTGACCTATAGGTTGTGGTTGAGGATTTGCATGTGTCAACCAAAATGGATTGAACTCACAAAACTGCTGATTGAATTTCCAGCTTTGACAAGGAGTCGCATTAGCCCTGAGAAGACCTCCCACCTGGATAGAGCAGTGGATACCAGCTTTGGATAGAATTGGCTATAAATTATTTGACACAGACTATGACCCGTTAATAAAAGTAATTTATCAAGACCTGAAAAATGGGCAAGATTTCTGTTCATCCTGGTTGGGAAGAATGGCCACCTTTGCAAACTAAAAAAAGTTCTCTCAGTAAGTTATGATTTCCTCTTCGTTATAAGAAAATCAGGCCATCCCTGAATGTCATCTTCAAAATTTCTCTCTGACTGATCAAAATTTCAGAGTGACCATAGGACCAGAAAAACCTGGATTTGTCCAGATTTTTTAGCCTCCTGTCCAGGTGTCCTACGTTTTGGCTTCATTGTCCTACATTTTGGCTTCATTTTTGAACTTCGCAATGGTGTGCAGTACACCATCATGTCATATGTCGTTGGATTTGTATTGAAGAGCAGAACCCAATCCAACAATCACTTTTGAGATATCTCCTTCCTATCAAAAGTTATGGCTAAAAAATTGAAAATATAAACAAAAAAAATACATTTTTGGGAAATTTTTTTAGCGGGTAGGAATTTTGCCTTGGGGGGTAGGAATTTTAGCCTTGGGGTTCAAGAATTTTGGGTTTGTCAACTGGTCACCCAGGCTGAAATAGTCACCATTAGGATATCCATCATTAAACTGATCAAGGTTAGTTTGCTTCTAACAAATTTGCTTATAAGTGTCTTATGTGATTTAAGGTTTTAGAACATCAACAACAACTAGTGAACAAAAAGGTTTTGTGATCTTGACTTTAAAACAATCATCTTTTAAAAACTGGATGTCAGCCTGATCCAGAAGTAGAAGGAATCTACAACAAGCTGCCTGTTTTCCTAGTTATAGCAGTGGAATGAACATACCATTCAAAATCACCAATCCCTCTTTAAAACTGCTTCCAACTCTTCGAGGGACTGGGGAACATAGTTACTTCAGTCAATCTTTATATTTGGAACCAAATACAAGCATGCCCCATTGGGCGGGTTAGGGACCAGAGCACCATCCAAAAATAAAAACCATTGAAATGTTGAACCCAGTTTTTTTTTCAGTTTGCAAATGCAAAATGGTCACAGGAAAAGACAAATATCACTTAAAAAAGCCTGAATAACATGCATTTATTAAAACATAGCCAAAATGCATAACAAATTACAGTAAAACAAACAAATGCACGTGTGAGTATTTGAATGATGGTTGTTTACTGAAGAAAGTAAAATGAAATGCCAAAAACAGTTTCAGCACCATGTCACATGCATATCAGCATAACAGAAAACAATTTTAGCCTTTAGACCAGCAGTGATAGGTTGAAAGAGTGGAGCATGTGTTGAATAAATGAGACTTGGGTATAATTGAGATGTCTTGAAAGAGCAAAACTGTCAGCAAATGAAATGTCAAAAATAGCGGATGCCTTTAACACTTGGGTAGGGTGAAACTGTTTTTTAAAGGGTGAAGCCGCTGACAGTGGATGGGGGAACTGCACTTTCTGTGGGGCTTTTGAAGAGGGCTCTAAAGTCAACTGAGGTGGCACTGCATTGGAGGCAGGACCCAGAGGCAGGGGGAAATTGCTCACTGGCCAGGTGTGCCCTACACTTCCCAACCAACCTATGGTGGGTGGATTGGGGCGGAATATGCCACTGGGAACAGCCAGCAGGCTTCCTGCCTGTCCAAGGGCTTTTGCAGGGCAGACAGGCCTTTGGAAAGCATTAGAGATGCCTTTAATGGCTAAGGTGCCAGACCTGGGAGGGGAAGGGACCGAGCACTGCAGTAGCGGTGCTCAGCTTCCCTCCTGGATGAGGCAGTGAAGCCTCAGGAGACTTGTCCTGGGTAGGAGTCAGCAAAGTGGTACACCAACAAGAAACACTCTTGAAGGATGAAGTCAGCGACAGCTGACAGAACTTCCAAATTTCCTCTCCATGATGCAAGGTCAGTCTAGGTGACCTCAGGAAGCATTCCTCCTCAGGAGGACTTCCAGCTGATCTGCCTGTTTGAGAGGAGATGCTTCCCATGACTGACCCTGCTATGGAGACCACTGACAAGGGGGCTTGGGTAAGATAGGTAAGACCAAATATCTCATTTTTAGCTATATGGGTCCCAGTAGAATATCATTTTTAAAATGGATCCCGGAACTAAAATGTTTGGAAACCATTGCTGTAGATGGTTTTTATTTTTAGCTGCTGTTAACTCCCTCCAGATGTACACTAAGAACTACTTTATGAATGAACTTATCATGGCCTTGTTTGGAACCCTTGTTTTTGGATTGGTGTGTGTTAACCTTTAAATCATAAATACTATGTAAGAGACTGAGATTAACAATTCAGCAGATGCTATTCACAAGGAGTGGGGTGTCTAAGGCTGCAATCCTAAACACACTTTCCTAGGGGTAAAACCCACTGAATATAATGGGGCTTACTTTGGGCAAACGTGTACCTAACCATGTCTACTCAAAAGTAAGCCCCATTGTGTACAATGTATCTTACTCCCAGGAAAGTGTCTTTAGGATTGCAGCCTAAATGTCTTAGTGGGTGAATGTTGGGAAAGTGTTGTATTCACTATTTTCCACACAAAAGTCTGCACAACCAGAGACCTTATCCATTCCTATATGAAAATTTGCACCCAAATTGCACCCTCACGCCAGACCCACTGACTCCTTTTACTGACAGAACCCAACTGTTATTTCCTTTGCCATTCAAACTCCACCCCAACAAACTTCCCTCTTTTCTTAACACTTAGTCCTGCAACAAATGCCTGTTTCCTCTTTCCCACCAAAGCCTACAACAGAATTTTTTTTTCAATGATTCCTAAAATTTTTCAATTTTTCCACTGGAAGAATGTGGAAACACGTATTCCCATCTTTTTCAGTTTTTCCCCGGCCTGGGTTTTTACCTCTTCAACCAAAGGGCATGCAGCCAGGGGAGGCTGAACCTCACCAGACCCAACAAGTATTTAAAAATGTTTTGAAATGCACCAACAATATATTTATATAGCACTCTCAGTCACACACACTCCATAATTTGCTGCAATCATGGTCAATGAAAAACAGGCAGTGTGCCTGTGTCAGAAGTCACTGGGGAGGCAGCAGGCAGTGTTGCCTCAGTTAGGCTAAAATCCAGAATAACTACAGGACATTTTAAACAGATGTTGTTATGGTGCTACCTATCGGAAACCTATTGGAAATGCATAGAACAATCCAGATTAAGTGCCTCTTGCGTCTTCCCGTAGTTACTCTGGATTGCAGGACCAGGCTGCAGTTATGGCTGGTTTTAAAAAAAGGGACTGAGGCAGCCGGCTTCTTGCTTGTCAGACAGGTTACCCAGCCAGTTTCTTAATAAGGTTGGGATTGATTTATTTGGTCAGAGGCTGTAGCTCTATCTACCACACTTGGATCCCAATGAGCAGCAGGAAGAAAGGGACAGATGGTTATTGGTTTCAGAGAGGAAGAGGCTGTCTTCATCCCCAGTCCCCACCTTTTCATCCTTTTCTCAAAGTGGGGGTTGGAGTCCTTCGGGGAATTGCATCTTCATTTCTGAAAGTGTCAAAAAAAACTGGGAGCCACCATTTTGGAGTCTGACACTTGGTGCTACCATCTTGGAATGGGACATTTAGGCTGCTGGAATCCATACTTTCCTGTGAGAATGACTCATTGAACTAAATGGGACTTCCTGCTGAGTAGACATGGTAGAGCCCTGGCTTCCTTCCTGTTTGATGACATTTCTGACCATGATATTCAAGGTTCATGATGTACTGAAATACTTCTGGGGGTACGGAACAGATTGTTGTTCTCAGAAGGAGTCCTGAGCTGAACTGCTTGAGAACCATTGATCTAGAGATTCTCTTCACTTTGGTTAAGGGTGTTCAGGTGCCTGTTCTTGTCCAGATCCGCCTTGTGCACAAGATTTAAGCCCATGGAATTGAGATGGGCCTGTTGCCAGCTTTGGGGGCTCCTTTTTTGCCACAGTGGTTCTTTCCAGTGTAGTCTTGCTGGGTTCTGGCTTGCGTGCCTGATGAGCTCATGTTATGCTGTGTCCTAGAATTGGCTTGCGCTGGACGCAGCTGGAACCAAGCGCAGTGCCTTGAGTGTGTTATTGATCCTCTCTCTGTCTGTGCGGGAGACGGAGTGGGTGGAGTAGCTTCTGCAGAGCTGTGCTTTAGATCAAGCCTGATGGCTTTCTCTTTTTCCTCCTCTGTGGATGATCTAAAAATAGCCTGTCAGTTGTGGCATGCATCCTGAAGGCTGTCATGGCCTCTTGGACTGAAATCCAGGCTCAGCCTTTTGGGTCAAATAACTGGAAGGCTTGGAAGGAAATGGTGTCTTGCTGTTTTTTTGTTTTGCTTTTTCCCCCTAAATAGCTATTTTAATTTTAGAATAACCAGAATTGTGCAATCCTTTTTTAAAGGGACCCCGCAGCATTCAGTTTGTATTAAGTGAACAATAGTATTTGCAGCTGGTTATTAAAATACATGTTGACATTTGCATCATGGGGGAGGGGGGACATCTGTGTTTGGGGCCATAAGTAAACCAAACAAGACAGAGGCAGTCTCCATCATGACCTTCCTTGTGTGCCTGCCCGGAGCATTTGGCCAGTGCTCTTGAAGGCTGAATTTGAGGAAGCACGGATTGATCCTGCTTGGAGAATTGCCTAGGAGGATTTTCCCCCATTAACTTCTAGTGCATATAGGGGGGTGTGGTTCACGGGGTACAGTCCAGTAGAGGTCGACAAATATCTGCTCCTGCAGCCAGTAGGAGGGGTGAGTTCAGTTGGCTGAGCCGTCTGTGTCTGTGATTGCCATGCTTTAGAGATCATTGGTTGGGGTTCTTCTGACCTAGAAAGGAGAACATGTGGCAAAGAGCTTGAGGTCTTTTCTGGGAAAAGAATAGGATGGACAGGAAAGAATAGCAACGATGGAAGAATCAGGAGCCTGTCTGTTCCTCAAAATAGCCCCCTGTGCGTTTTGTGGTGAGCCACCCCAGGCTGTGTTCAGTCTCCTTTGCAAGCCCCAACTTTGTTCCATCAGCCTATTTGCATTGGTTGGTTTGGAAATCACTATTTTTCTTGAGTGTTTGCCACTGGTTCCTGACCAGATTGGTTCCTCTGGTGTATGCCATTTCATTCTTCCTTTCCCACATTTTACCCAGAATCTGTGCTAGCAAAAGGTCTTTATCATGGCCTTTGTGGAGTGCAGAGCTGAGCTTGGCAGCGCCCACAGCGTTTTCTAGCTTTCTGCCCTTGGGGGGAGAATCCTATACACAGTATGGGTAAAATAGCAACTCCTGCAGCTTCTTTTCAACTGCTGATGAAGCAGCCTGTGAGGAATGCTTCTCTTTCTGTCTTTCACTAAAAAAAGCAATAGTTTTAAATGCCATTTTACAAGAATATATTAACAATATATAACAAGCAAGCACTGCCATACTTAGAGGGGGTCAATGGGGCAGGTACCCTGGGTTGCACGCATACTGGGGCACCACCAGTATCTACTACACACGTGGCCACCCTTTATTAAGCTTTATTTACAAAGTGAAAGACACAGGTGGCAATCACATAGGCCAGGGATCTCTAAACCCCAGACCTGGGGCCAGATTCAGATCTCAGCAAGCCTCCATCCAGCTCTCAGCAAGCCAGCCCTCTCCTTCTGGCCCTCTGGCAATCCTTAACCCTCCAGATGCAAGAGGAGCTCTGCTCTCCACACGTCTGGAGGGTATTTTAGGGAAGCTCTGTTCACACCTAATCTCTGTGTATGAAAGTGCACATGAACTGCTTTAAAGATCACATTCTGTATCTTGGAAAGTGTTTATGAACAGATTTGAGTTCAGTCATTTATTTATTCATTCATTCACTCACTCACGTTCCATCAGTAATATATTCATTTATTTAAATTTCTTCAGATTTGAAATGTAAATCAATTCTTTTTTTTCCTTCCAGCCCTAAAACGGCATCAGAAAGATGATGTTGTCCTCCTGCCATGAGATTTAGAGACCCCTGACATAGGCTATCTGCATCTTTTATTTTGAAAACTAAATGGGAAAAGTGAGCAGCCAATTGGGGCAGCAGGGCATCACATGACCATGCCAAACTTGCCAGAAGTAATTGTGATGATTGCCATCATGTCACTGCAATTTTGAGTGAGGCTAGGGAAGGGTGGCATGTATGTTCCTGGCTGGCAGAAGACCCGGGAATGCCAGTGCAAGCAGGGTTGCTGTCAAGAAACATCACCCTCCTTAACTTGTCTTTTCTGATTGGGAGAGAGATACTGATGCCTTTTGTAGGTCATTTTCTGCACCGGCAAGAAAGAACAGTGAATTATAGTACAAGCCTATGCTCTGCTGCAGAGCCTTCACACCCACAATGACCATCACAGCTATGCTACGGGGGTCCTGGACAGATTTTTAGGTTTGAAATGGGATCCTGGGCTAAATTGTCTGAATACCACTGGCTTAGAACTCATCAGAGTAGGGGCACAATCCTAACCAATTTAGGCTGGCATAACTCACCTGGCCCAATTTCCCATGGTGGTGTCGGGAGGTTGGCGCATGCCTGTGCCCTGGCCTAAACCTCCAAGGAGTGGCACAGAAGTATGTTATGGCACTTTTGTGATACTCCAGGTCAGAACAAGGCTTATGCTGAGACTTATGCTGGCTTAACTGAAAGTTAGGATTGCAGCCCAGGTGAAATTTGCAGAAGCCCTCTGAAGTCTGAGCAAAGTGCTGAACCCTCGCTAGGTACTGCACCTTGTTCTTTCAAACTATTTAAGCAATACCGGATTGGGGTGATGGAGGGAGAGAGGATGATCCTGGTCCTAGCAATGTCAAACACCATGACTTATGACCCTCCTGAAGTATTCCAGCCTGCCAAAACAAGGTAACTCTGTTCTCTGGAGGAAAAGTTAAAGAAGAGGCAGATGTCCAAGCTAGCCACCCCTGCTAATCTGAACTGGCTTACAAAATAGGCTTGAGGAATTAGGCATGTAGACCAGGGAGATATGAATCAGAAGTAGCCTTTCTTGAGTGGAGGTTCCATTGTAAGGCTGGTCTTTGGACTAAACACCCCAGAGGAGAAGAGTGGCTCAGTGTTCTGCCATGGGGAAGGCTGGCATGCAGCCACCCATGCTAAGCCTTTCTCAGCAGACACTTATTCTGCATGTGTGTTTTCATGTTTCCTTGGAGCATGGGCAATTGTATGAAGGAGCTGAGTAGGTAGTTATATAGGAAATGTCTGAGATTTCCATTCCCCCCATACCCTCATTATATCTGCAGCATAACTAAAAAAGAATCCTCAAAGAGCATGAAGCATCCCTGCGCTGTGCAGTGGAGGCCTCATTCTGTGGGAGGCACTACAATTTTCCATGGAGGATTGATTGCTGGACATGGAGTTTGAAGTCCTCTCCTGGCATTCTCCCAAGCCTTTTTAACAGGCTTTAGTTCCTGTCTTGCAATTGTCTTTAAAAAAATTGATGCTGCTTTCTTGCCTGTGTATTGTTGGTTGAAAACTAAATGCACACATGCTCTCAATTCTCCTCTGGCCTGAAACAGAAAAGTGAAGTCTCTCCCACCCTGAGTGGGCTCTGGAGATTGCATTTAGTAAAAAAAAAATTTGGCCAACTTTGCTTGGACAAGTTTTCCAGCTGCTGTTCTGTCCCCCATTTTTCAAGAGCAAAGCATGGCACCTCCTGGATCTTGTGAGACTGCTTCATAGGTAACCTGGTGGTGAATAGTGTTCCCCCATACAACACTCTTTGGATTGGATGTGTAGCCTGATGCAAAAAAATCCGTGGTTAGTCTTGGCAGTGAGCTGTGGGTGGCGCAAGCGGTTAAGACACTGTGCCTGTTAACCAGCAGACCCAGGTCAGCCCCACAAGACAGGGTGAGCTCCTGTCCTTAGCCCAGCTCTGCTACGCCAGCTGGATCCAATTGTATTGGCTCTGCCTTTCCATTGGACTAATTCAGTGGCGCGGAGAGGGGGGATTTGCTGCTTGGGTAACAGCCTGTCCTCCATAAAACTCCAACCCAGGCTTTCGTGCTTCACATGCAACGTATGCAGCGCCGAGCATGATACCATAGTCTTTCAAGACTGACGGAGGCCTGCTTTTTTTAGTTTTGGCAGATCTGTGCTGATGGGGCAGTCAAGAAAATGGCCATTCTGCCAGCTCTAGCCATAGTGCTCTAGCCTCTTCCCATTGGAGCATGGAGCATGGCTGCCGTGGTCAGCAAAAAGGGACATGGTGGATGTTAGGATTAGTGGAGCAGCAGACAAAGGCCCATCCTGACTAGCTCTGAAGTATGAAGTATGAATCACATTGTTGTAGCTGCTTTCAAGGAAACCTCCATCGCCACTCTGAGTGATTCTTTGAAAGCAGTACCACATTCTGATTTGCCCACGCATGAGCTGAAGTAGCTGAGCCGCCCCATTTGTGTTGTTGGGCATCGCCATATGTGTGCTCACAGCCAATCTGGCATGTTGCAGATCTGTGAAGTAGTATCAATGTAAATTAATTAGTCCAGCAGTGTTTTAATGACGCCTCCTCTTACCTTCCCGGTTTTCCCACTCATATAAATAGCAAAGCAGATAGTTGCATTTTTTACTAGGCCAGAATGAGCAAGCTATTCATCAACAAAGCTTGAATGTTTAAAAGATTTGGAGAGAAGGGGTGGATCTCTTCGCTGATTGCCTGCTGCCGGTTTCCACAGTGCAATTCTGCAGATTCAGAGAACAGTGTGTGGATATCTGTGGTGCTGTAAGAGACAACGTGAGATATCATAGTGCCATATTTTGCTGGTGATGGAGCTTTGTAGAAGGGAATGCCATTTGTCTTCCTCTCCATCTCCAGCACATGGGGTGCCTTTGACTATCATAAGCAGCAATCCGTTGGAGCAAGTCCCATAACTCTCAGGGACCCATTAACTGGAACTTACTTCTAAGTATACAGGCTGTAACTTTTGCTGTTGGGCTGTGACTGTGCTGTTGGGCAGTTTGTAGAGCAAGAAGATTTTTCAGTGTGGGCCTCTGGTGTGCCCTGGTTCCTTGCCATTAATTTATGGGTGATGATGACTGAATAGTTTGGATAAGGGTACAGCACAAGCTGACGGCAGAGGAGCCAGAAACACTGGGCATCTGATGTTCTCACACGTGTGTTCTGGATATGTGAGATCTTCAAATATTCCCTGGGTGAGGAGTTATGAGGCTGAAGTCAACTCAATTCCTGTGAAATCCTGCCTGGTCTCAAACAGCATATTCTGTCCCTCCTGAGAAAGAACCAGGAGGTTTTGTCCCTCTTTAAAAGAAGAACAATCACTGTGTATCCCATGTAAATAGGTTCAGATCACCAGGAGATAGCCTTCTTGGATCTTCCCCCTTCCATCATGTGATGATAGAAGATGTTCATGAGCACAGAACCTCAGCATCTCAATTATGACTGTGATTTCATCATGACAGGTGGGAGGACCCTGCTTGAGGTCGCAGGAATGCAGACATTTGGAGTTGGAAGACTGCATTACATGGACACTTGGATGGTCCAAGGCCCCTTTCAGAAGGCCCAGTTTAAAATTCAGAGCTCCATTTACACCTTTACATCTAAATGGAAACTAGGAAACTTGACTCAAAGGAATAGTTGGGACATGTCTGTTGGGTGTTCATCATGCTCAGAGAGGCTTCTTTGGACAAAAGGAAGAAGCAAAAAAGTATAAAGATAGGCCCTAATTGATACTGTATTTATTTGATGGTTACTTAGATTTGAGTAAATACATTATTTAGCTTAAAAGTATGGGGTGTGCATTCAATTTGATGGCACATTATATTTGAGTAAATACAGGAAGTTTTCCAGAGAGAAACTCTCTGCCAAGCATTGGGAAGAATTAAAAAAGCTTCATGAAGTGCTTTGTAGTGTTGTAGGTTCAGAGTGTAGGAACAGCAGGGCTCTTTGCGCCAGGTGCATTATAAAGGCTAGGGTGGGCATTGGTTTCCAGGGAGGGGTCCGCTTGCCTACAGACTTAATGCTCACCTTGCTTATCTTGGCTTTCTGGAGTTTTCCTTGATAGCCACGTTCACCTTCTCTGAGATGGGATGCTTGGGCCAAACCACAGATCTGCGCATATGTCAGGAGACCAGGGTTGTGAGTGCCTCACTCCCTGCCATCACACTTGCTTGCTTGACCTACACAAATAGGAAGGAGACGGGTGTACATCTTTGTTCTAATGTACATCTTGGTTGCAAAGAAGAGATGGAGGGTGAAGGATTAATGAACCTTTTTCCTGGATTCAGTATTATCTAAGGATACGCTTGCGTTCCCATGATATAGGAAGATTTGAGTTTTCTCTCTAGTCCATATATGGGGGTTTAAAGAGATATAAGTTCAGGAGAACCTGTGCTTGGTTTCTTGTTTTAGTGCCTAATCCTGCCCTTTTTCTTCCTTTTTGTCAGCAAGGAGACACCCAGGGGGATTTCCTAAAAGAATAGGTTTTGTTTCAGGATTGAAACAAAACCTATTCTATTTTATTTGTCTTCTTCATGATCTGATGATTCAGTTTATAGCAGAGGTTCTGAACCTTTTTGGCCCCTGGGACTGGTTCTGTGGGGAAAAATTTTTCCAGGGACCAGCCCGGGGCTGGGGGGGGGAGAGTTCTGCTTCTGGCGACCCAGAGGGATGGCTTTGCCACCTGGAGCACAGCTGCCTCTAGCTGTAAATCCCATTATAATAAATAGAGCTTTTGCTAGGTTACTGTGGATAGGGTTGCAGGTGAGAACCCAATGTCTCAATGCATGTCTACTCAGAGCAGGGATTTTCAACATCTTTCAGCGCAGGATGCATTGAAAATGCACAAAGCCAGCTGCCAACGATCTCCAGTGGTCCCCCCACCTGGGGGTTGAAAAACTCTGGCTTACAATGTTCTTGAAAATAAACTGCTGTGAGTACAGTGATGAAAGGTTCTGCTTCAGGTTTTCTCAGGTGGTGCCAAGCCCATCTCACCCAGGCAGCTAAATCTTCTTAGGAGGTCTTCTCATGGGCCAGTAATCAATACAGACTCCATCCTGCTTAGCTGACTTCCTTTGTTAACCCCTTCTCAAAGACGCTTTTGAGATGTGGCTTTGATGTGCCAGCCTAACTATTAAGTTGTCTCCTTGGTCTGTCAAGTTCCTTGAGCTTCCAAGCATTGGTGTTTGGTTGCTATGCAAGGGCTGCCTTTTGCCTGGCTGTTCTCCAGGAAGGACATTTTTTCAGGCCTCCCCAGCTGAGGCATCTCAACACCTTTCAAGGCAAAGCATCATTAACCTGTAAGTATCTCCTTTCTTCCCTCGAGATGGTTGGACGCCTACAGGCGGCTGTGTAAAACTTAGAACTATTTACTAAAACACACGATAGCTTATCAGGGGTCTCCAAACTTTTAACTTGAGGGCTCCTGCACCTTTAACCCCCTTTAAAGGTGCAGGAGCCCTCAAGTTAAAAGTTTGGAGACCCCTGATAAGCTATCGTGACTTTCAGCAGGTGCAGCTTCTCATCTCATAGATCCCAAGCCAAAATTCCCTCTTCTACATACTTGTTAAAGGTCCAGGAGCCCTCAAGTTAAAAGTTTTGGTGTCCCTGGCCTAGATTACAGTCAGAGTGCTATTGGAAGGAGGAGCACAGCTCCTTCGGCAAATCAGAAAAATTCACAGTGTCTTCTAATAGGGGTAACTTCCTCTCATTTGCCCTTCCAGGTGCCAGAGGCATGGAGTGCTCTCCCTCGACTCCAACAATGAACTCCTACTTCTATAAGTTCATGATCAACCTACTCAGAAGGTTCAGCAGTGAGAGGAAACTCCTGGAGACTCGAGGAGCCTTCATCATCAGGTTAGCCAAGCCACCCTTTCCTTCTTGACCTCTTGACCAAGGGACTGAGTGAAGAACTGCTTTTTCCACCCTTCATAGAAGGCACATGAGCAGTGGAAAGATGCTTTAAGAGCACCTTCTGTTAGGCTGGACTGTGAGACTGTTCTCGAAACTTGCTCAGTTAACAGGTACGAAATCTGCCTGTGTGTTGACTGCAGAGGTGATTGCCTAGGTAGGGGAAGCAACAGACTTTAAAAAATTGTTCTTGTAATATTAGTATATCCATTCTTATAACATGGCTGACTGCTAAGTCTCAGTGTCCAACAATCTGTTGTGATCTTGCATTTCTTGCTGGTTGAAAAATATGGAAGCCTAGGAAGAGACTCAAAACATTACAATTGGCTGTCAGGCCAGGGATCATGATTATTGGATAGAAGTAGCCTTTCTTTTCCATACTGAAGAGCATTTCTGATTCTCTCTCCAGAGTACCTACTTGATTTTTGTTTTTTTAACATTAGTGCAGACCCACTTGGTCCAGCATCTCATTTCCCACTGTGGACAATCAGTTGTTTCCTAGACCTTCACAGACAAACAAACTGGCAGAGGAAGTGCAGCTTGGAGACCTCTGGCTTGTCATGCTGGTTTGGACAGGAAAAGTCTTTGGCTCTGAGACTGTCCTCCATGTGGCAACACCTCTGACTTCCTGTGTGAATAGATTCATGTCAAGCAACTAGTATTCATGCCATTGCAGAAGTGAGAGTTCACTGGTGTGCAGAAGCTGGAACTTCATGTGGTGGCCAAGATCTTGGGGTTGGCTATGCATTGAGTGGGGCAACTTCTTTGCTCTTATAGCATTACAGTGAGCAGTTTCAGCCATTTCCTATCCACAGTACATGCCAGTTGGTGATATTTTTTATCCATGGGAGGTTTCTGGACAGAACCCTAGTGGATAATTGCCTCCATATTGCAGATGGGCTAGACTGAGGCTGAGAGTGGGCAGGGTGCATGAAGGTTCATAGTGAGTCTTCATGGCATAATCCAGACTTGGCCTAGAGAAGTTCTAACTGCCAGTTCAGTCTCTTGGCAGCTCTTATACTAATTCTCAATAAATAACATTTATAATAGAAATACTTTATAAAATAAAAAATTTACAGGACTGGTTCTCCAAACCAATGACAGCAACACTCAAAAGTCAGCTTCTTCACTGTGCATCTATGACAAGTGTTGACACCTGGTTGTGCAAGGCATTCCCCCCCCTCCCCAATGGAGGATTTCTCTTTAGACTATCCTGTTGAAGCTTCTGTTTGGAAAGAGTCCTTCTCCCAAGCCTCCCGTTGGTTTCTAAGCCTTGTTCAAACAATGTCAACACATTTTTCCAGGCTTTCTTTGTTGTCTGGGGAGGTTGAAATAGATTCTTTAAGCCAACTCTTGATTCTGCATCAAGTTATGTGCTGGCATCCACATTCTGTTGGGTGCAAGAACAGACATTTAGAATATGCAAACTCTGGGTTTTTAAATTTTTATTGATTTGAAGAAAAAAATAATGCAAAATCCAGCTACAGTTTTTGCTGCGACTAGGCCTGTCTTGCCAGCACAATCAAAACCACACAAAGTCATTTGTGTTCATTATACAGTCTTCAGGGATAGCATTTGCTTACAATCCAGTTTCAGAATCTTTGTAAGCCGAGATAATTGCCAAGGCAGTACCAGGGTTGCTGAGTGCAGCTGGATTTTGACGTCCACTTGTTGAGTCTGGGCTTGACTCAGTTCAACTATTTCAGGCTGCTGTTGGGATGCTCATCAAATGCTTGCAGTTTTTTCCAGTATTACTGAAAAAATTCCTTGTGCTTGTGCATGGATGAAATCAAGACTGTGCAGATGCTGCCTGTATGACCCACTACCTATTCCCGATAAATGCTTTTCTGTCCTGAATTCTGCCAGATGCATGTGGGGAGGCGGGTAGGTTCACCAATAGCCTTCCTCTGTTGGGGGCTCCTAAAAGCAGAGGATGTCCTGTTGCCTGTCCCATTAGCCATGGCTAATGCAGGTGGAACCGAACACTTAATGTGAACCGGTTCCACATCTATTCAAATGAACTGGGGAGAGAGCAGAGCCTCTGGCTCTTGGAAAAAAAACAACTTCATGAGCAAAGCCAAACAGCTGTGAACTCGGCTCCTATGATGGGAAGCAGGCCCTCCTGGGACAAGATGCTGCTCTGCTCAGCTGGGCAGGATGACTGGCCAGCTGCCCTCCTTTCACAGAGTCTATCTCCTCCCAAATGCTTTGCTTTGGGGAAGGGCAGTAGTTTTCAGTGTAAGGGAAATGTAAATGTTCCTTAGTCTAGCAGTTGTGTCATAGTGGGGAGCATGATCACAGGCGGCGATGGGTCTTTTAGCCTTGTGTTTCCTGTGTGCTGAGGAGCCAGCACGATCACACACTCCCAAAGCGGTGGAAATAATGGATTCTCATCAGAGCAAGGGCTTTCAAACTTGGACGATACAGGGAGCCTTCCTGTGCCAAGTAGAAAGAAAAAACCTATTGCGTCTCCCCATCTGCAGCAAAGAGGAGATGAAAGGCAGCTGAGCTGGCAGGACTTTCCTCCTTCTGCATGGAGAAGCACGAGCTTCACCATTCGTCCTTCCACACAAGAATGGACTGTGACCTCAATGCTCTTTCTGTTATGGCTTAAATGTGCATGGCTTTTCTGCTGAGTGCAAGCCCCAAGGAGACATCAGTCCTCCAAAGGGCGTATATTTTGGCATGGGGAATGATTGGGAGACCCGATGGTAGTGAAGCAAATGCAGATAAGAAGCATAAGAAACTGCTTCTCCTGAGCCAAATAGTTTCTGTTCTCTTCTCAGTATTATCTACTGGTGGTGACACTCATAAGGTTTTCCTCCCTTTAAGAGGCTGCCAGGGAGGCAGGGTTGATCAGAAAGATCCATCTGCCTCTTTCTGAACTGTTACAGATGCAGCAAAACAGTGGGATTAGAAATGGGAGATCAGGCAAGAAATTCCTTCTTCCTTGTGTACCCTCAAGGAATTGTGCTTGGTGGGTTCTGGGTGTGCAGTTTGCATGTTGAGTGGTCCTCTAGCCCAGGGGTGTCCAAACCTATTGGCAGGAAGGCCACATCCTCTCTCTGACACTGTGTCATGGGCTGAAAAAACTAATTTACATATCAAATTTGAATGAGTTTACATATAAGAATGTATTGAAGAGGATTACATGGCTTGTGCAAGGGGCGGATAGATAGGCTTGCCACTGGTTACATTGAGGCTCACTGCAGGCCACATCTAGCCTTTGGATTTGGACACCCCTGTTCTAGCCCACTGATTTTCAAGCAGTGTGCCATGGCACACTGGTGTACTGTGGGAATTTGGGAGAGGGTCATTCATTAGCAGGGCAATTGGGGGAATTTGAGCCCCCTACCTTTTGCATGATGTGCCTTATAAAAAAATCAAAACTAAAACTAATGGTGTGCCTTGACAATTACAGTGCCTTGCCAAGGTGCCATGAGATGAAAAGGGTTGAAAACCATTGCCCTAGCCTGCGAAGCTCTTTGAAAAACAAGTTTGGCCCCCTTCCAATTCAGGCCAGTCTCCTCTTGTTCCTTCTGGTTGGTTTTGAGTAGAGGGCACAGTCTCATAACTGCAGTTATGTAAGAGTCATTAGGATGCTCGGCAGTTTGCTCTGGGGCTGTCACTGCTTGCAGGTTGGTGGCAATCCGTGCGTTGCTTAGCCATAGTTAGAA
Organism: Cryptoblepharus egeriae; assembly: GCA_030015325.1. Taxonomy (NCBI): domain Eukaryota; kingdom Metazoa; phylum Chordata; class Lepidosauria; order Squamata; family Scincidae; genus Cryptoblepharus; species Cryptoblepharus egeriae. The sequence goes on along the minus strand of JAREYC010000010.1, from coordinate 18,106,134 downwards.
CTTGGATTCATTTTTAATTGCTCTGTGATGAGACTCGCAAAGAACCTGCCCTTTCATACTGTCATCTGAAGGTTGTCCTTGTTCTGGACATGAATGGCTCTTCTTGTTTGCGGTTGGCTCCTTAATAATCTTTATGTGTTGGAGGTTGGGAGTAATTGACCAATATTTTTGTTTCACCACCACCCCCACCCTACCACTCATTAACCTCCTTCTGCCTGTGTTCTTCACATGCAGTGAAGGCTCTGTGCTTGTGGCCAGTTTTTATAGCTTAGTTTCTCAGAATAGTCTTGACAAGTGTGGTTGAAGAGATCTAAGAGGGATCATAGAAGACAGGCAGTGGTAGATTACTGGTGTCTGTTTCTTGATGCCACCTGCTCTGCAGGGACCCACGTCCATGACCTTGCAAGGTGTTTCATCTTAACCTCAATGGGTTGCCTCTGACTCAGTCTTTGTGCAATCTAGCTGGTTAGTTTTTGCATTTTGTATTGGAATCTCTGGACTGTAAATATTCTGGTATCGGTTGGTATTTGTCTTATGTATGCAAGGTATCCTAGTGTTTTAGTTTCAGGTGCTGCAGTACAGTTAGGGTGCTGCATATAATGGAGGAGCAATGGCTGTTCAGGATGTCAAGTATCCCCTCCGCCTAAACCAGGTCAGAAAAGCTTTACCCAGAGCAGGGGTGTCCAGGTCCCAGCCTGGCGGCCAGATGATGAGGTTCCCTAAGTCAAGCCTCCAATATCCAGCCCTTGGGCAAGCCATATAATTTTCTGGAGGTGAAGGAAGCTCTGCTCCCTGGAACCCCAGAGGGTATTCTAGGAGCCTTCTGTGTGTATGAAAGTACAGTGGTGCCTCACATAAAGAGCTTAATTCGTTCCGGAGGCATGCTCTTTAAGAGAAACGCTCTTTAAGTGAAGCGGATTTTTCCATAGGAAACAATGGAAACTCAACAATTGGTTCCACAACACCCAAAATATTCATATAAAAATATTGATTTGATGTAAAAATGATGACAAAACACAGGAATTGAATTCAAAACACTATAATATAATATAGACCACAATTACTGTAATACCACACTGTAATATTCTGTACATTAAAAAAGAAAAGAAAAACCTTCATGGCCAAGGATGACTAATTTTCATGAAAAGAGTCACTGGTGTCTTTAGGAGCATCTTTTACAAGGAACCTCTCTCTGTATGTGAGATCTGTCTATGCAAACTACATAGGCAGTCTGCAATATCAAAGGGGCTAGATCCTATGTTGTCTACTCAAAATCAAGCCCCATTAAATCCACTGGGGCTTACTCACAGGAAAGTGAGTAGGATGCAGCCTGACTCCAAGTTTGCATGAAGAACAACAGCAGAAGGGCAAGATCCTATTCTGTCTACTCAGAATCAAGCCCCATTGAATCCACTGGGGCTTACTCACATGAAAGGAAAAGTGCAGGCAGGGAAGTTGGTGGGGGAGAGGAAGATGGTTGTAGTGGGGTCCAGGGGAAGGGGTCTGTTTGAGGGGGGCTCCAGAGGGGGATGCAGGAGGAGTTTTCCCTCCTACCTGATGGAGGCTGCAGAGGCTGGGCTGGCCACGTTTTCTGGCTGCAGGAGGCAGCCATCATTGTTGGTGGGCTGAAGAGGCTCCTCTGCTCCCTCTGCTGGCCTGTTCCCTGGTACTGCAGGCAGGAGGAGAAAGTCCCACCTCATTCCTACAGCCCAGCCATTGCAGACAGGAGGAGAGGGAGCCCAGCCAATGGGCACCAGTTATGTGAATCATGCTCGTTATGTGAAGCAGAATGCCACACAAATTTTAACTTGTTATGTTATGTGGAACACTCGCTATTAGAGGCACTCGTTATGCGAGGTACCACTGTACTTGTGAACTGGTTGGAAAATCACCCCCCTCTCTGTGTTAGAAAGTGTTTATGAACTGATTTGAATTCAATTATTCATTCAAGTTGTGTAAATTTTTTCAAATTTGATCCATAAATTCTTTTTTTCCCCTTCTGGCCCCCGACACAGTGTCAGAATGATGATGTAGCCCTCCTGCCAAAAAGTTGGGACACCCCTGATCCAGCGGCTTAGAGGTGGCCGCTTCTGGACCTCACACATGGTTAAGTGTTGCTAGCTGTCCCCAGAATGGAGGAGCATGATGCCAGCACCAGGTCAAGGCCTTGTTTCCCTTCTCCATACCAGCGTTGTCGTTCAAAACCCTTTTTTTAAAAAAAAGAGAGACAGAAGCAGCCACAAGAGAGCGGGGTTAAAATAAGCTTTTCATTGCTTACGGAAGAGGTATGTCAGCTCTAGATAGGGCTGGGATTAGTAAAGGAAATGCATCCTAAGATGTAGCGGTGTGTAGCATTCTGAGATATAGGAGCCATGTATTGTTGACCCCCTCCCCAAAGCTTTCCTAAATCCCAGTGAGTAGCTTGAATTGGGGGAGGAGAGGGGGAAGGACAGCAATAAAGTTGTGTTGGAGGACACCTGGGACCTGAATACATTTTTTGAGCTTTGTTATCACCTTGTACCGTGCACAGCTAGAGTGGCCTCCATTACCCTTGTGTTTTGGCAGCAGATTTTTCCATCAAGATAGTATGTATTTATTCCAATCCTTTATAAACCCTACCTACCCACTTCCAACCAAGAAATTCTGAAGGAAGCTTTCAACATCTTAAAAACAATATTGGGTGTGTGGAGGAAAAGTCCATAGCAGATAGAGGCTTTCTTAAATGTTTTTGATTTTTCACAGATTTTTTTCCCAAGGAGGAAAAGTACAGGATGTGATGTTTTGTTTTTATTCTGAGGGCACATTTTTATAAATTATAATAATTATAATCACTTTAAAAGTGGAGTAGGAAGGTAGTATAGGTGGCATAGTGTCAGCAGACGCAGCCACATCCGTAACATATACACACACCCGATTCATCTGAACTATATGCAACCTCTGGGTTTTAGAGGTAGCCTGTCTGTATGCAACAGAAGACAGGTATCTTGTCTTGAGGGCATCCTGGGGTACTGTGGGAAACAAGAAGCTGTGCTAAGGTGGCCACAAAGTTTGCGTCATGCCAAGCAACCCCTGGGGAGGGGTCTCAGGATAATAATTGGCTAATTACTCAGCAGTCCCAGAGCAGCCTCCGCTGTGATTTAATTTCCACCAGTCTAACTGAGTTTGGTGAGACTCCTCAGCACAGACTTGCATGACTGAGCAGAACAATTCAGGAAAACAGCTGGTACCACCTGTGGGGAGAGTGCAGATTGCCACATACCATCTATGTCAGAGATTGTAATAGGTCCTTGGGAGCCATTTGCATCTCGGATAGATGAGAGCATGTCTGTTGAAATGTGCAGAGATCGTTCTTGCTTGGTCTCAAAGCTCATTTTTGGTAATTGGCTGACATTAAGCGTCGCATCTGCAGTCTAATGGCTTAAGATCCTGACAGAGGGGAAGTTGGACACCGTAGCCAGAGGGTCAAAGTGGCTGCTATGTGTACAGCAATGTACCCAGTTTGGAGGTGATGTGGTCTCTGATTCAATGGAAGGCAGCAGCTCCTTTTATAAATAAACAAAAAAAAAATTATATCTCAGGAAAAGGGTTGCAACATGCAGGATTTAATAGGATTGGCTTCTAAGAATGGCATCAGTTCTGTCAGAGGCCTGAGACTAATTTTTGTTCTGTCTTTTTGATCTGTGTTGCATGCCTTTGAATGATTTGTGCAGGGTGAGCTCCTTCACTGTTCCATTCCATAGTTTGGCTCCTTAGACCTTGCTGCAAGTAGTAACACTGAACCTAGACTGCTATTTGATTCCTTCCTACTCTTGTCATTACCGGCATCTGGAAAATGAAAACAGAACCATAATCAGAAATCTGTGTTGTTGACACAAAGTTGGATAGTTCTTATACTGTTGGTGAACTTCCATGACTGTGTCTTGCATTTCTGGCTCAGTAGATATATTTTGGGGCACATCTTTCTTAGGGCGCAATCCTAAAAAAATTTGGACGGCCTTACTCACCTGGAATATCTTCTGGTGATGATGTGGGGATGTCAGTGTATGCTTGTGCAAAGGCTACCCCAGGAGTGGGCCAGTTGTGCCTTATGGCACTTTTGTGACACCCCCAGATCGGCACAGGACTTATACCAGGGCTTAGGCTGGCCTAACTGGAGCTTGGAACTGCAGCCTTAACCACCCTTCCCAGTTAAAAGCAGGTAATTCTTAACCTTTCTCAATGTTGCATGAGGAGCAAGGTGTATGTACCTTTATAATTTAATATTCCTTGAAACCGGGTAAGCATTTGTTCTTGTGATGCCTCCATCCCTTCCAGAAAATCCTCGCTCATTTTATTTCTAATGAAAAAATTGGGTGGGAATAAGACGCTTGAGCTGCCTTGAAAATTAGGCCACAGCTGTCAGCCTGAAAAGAGAACATGCATCTCTGAAGAGGATTCCAGCGGAATCTGCTACTGATTAACCCCTTTTTAAAGGAAGATAAGAAACCTGCCTTGGAGCAAGGGAAAAAGCAGTCAGAGAGACTCAATTGCATCCTCGAGGTAAATGGGACGTAGAGCATGAAACCTCACTGATGCACTTGCCGAAAGAGGTGGACCTTGGAACAGCTCTTGAGGATTTTCATTCAGACAATGGCTCTTGAGGATGAAACCCAGGAATGCTCATCTGTGGTAGCTGCCTTGTTATGACCTCACCTCCACTTTGTCCTGTTGCCATCCAGGTCATAATTTTTGTTTATTTTTATCTCACTATTTTTTATTCCTTTTTCATGGTTCATAATTTTTTTATTTTGGTTATTTTTTTTAATCTCATTTTGATCCCATTGATCTTATTTTTCAGACTCCATAGACTCTGATCAGTACCGGTGCTTTGTGTTTTTAAGGCTGTTTTTAATCTTGTTTTTTTTCAGTTGAACAACCAAAAAGATCTTGCCTGTATTATTAAGCACACAACTTGGATACCATGCACCACAAAGTCAAACTCAAAGAGATTAATTCATCCTGCACTAAACCTTTTGCAGCGCTTCCTGAAAGTGGGCTGAGCAAGGGCCTCCATGGCCGGAGCATTTCCTCCAGGGGAAGATTTGGGGTGGGGGTAAAGCATGAAGGAGAAAAAGGAAAGTAAGGGCCTTTCAATTACTGTTTGCAACCAAACCCATCAAGTGCACAACAAATCCTCTCTTCCTTTGCCACCCCCAAGCTTTAGAAATCTACCACAGTCAGAGCCATCAATTTTTTTAACTCAGGAGTTGGTGCCGTTGCCATGGTTTCCTTTACCCTATGGGATGTGCTGCTAAGGGCTGATAGATAGAAGCAAAATAAAATAATTACAATTTTCATACTTTTGGGGTGGCGAGCCTTTCAGGCACCAGCTTTTTCCTCTATTCTGCAGTTCCTCCTTCCTTGTTGTGCTGCCCCAATTTTTATCCATGCTTTGCAGAATTCCTGCAGGATCACAGCTGCTGAGCAGGGGAATGACTGCCAGTTGTTCATTTCTTTCAGGCGTTAAGGACACAGACGTGAGTGGTTCTTTGGAGGTGGCACGTATCAGGCTGATGTCATACTGGGAAAGTTCGGCCAGTAGTAGTTAGAGTGTTCCCCAGAACAGAACGGTTGATCAATGAAGGCTGCTGGCATTGAGAGCTTAGACCTGTGCTTGGTTTGGGTTACTCATTGAAGCCACAATCGCTTGATTTGGGTTATTGAAAGAAGCCAGGATCACTCAGGATGCACTCTCCCCATCACTGCTTGACTATGGGCAAAATCCATAGCAGTTATGGGTCCATGCAGTTACCGTACATTACCCTCTGTGTTATCTTATGGAAAGTAATTTTAATTGCTCTGCAGCAAGGGGCTTAATTTCACTTTAGGATATAGGCCTAAGTGTATTTATTTCTCAATTTCTACCCCATTTTCCCCTGCCAAAAAAGGGGTTCAAGGCACCTTACAAAATACGACTTAAAACAAAATTCAAATACCGTAGAATAAAAAATACAGTAGATTGTATAAAATCCCACAAGATCGGCAATACAGTAAAATCAACTGAACAAGCAACAGCATAAAAACACACACCAAAACAGCATGAAAAATAGCGTAAAAGATGCTTAAAAGGGAAGCAGGACCAATAGAGATGCATTGCCCTGTTCAGTCCCCAGCACAGATCTGGGTACATAACAGAACTGTAATCGGAGCACGGTATCAGAGCACATTACAGAACTGTAATGAAACTAGGTTAAAGGGGGAAGTATTTCGTGAGCTGTTTCTGCAAGAGGTTTGGATCCCTGCAATAGGACCCTGATGGTCCATAAATTTGACTCATTTAGGACAACAGTCCTATCCACACTTTTCTGAAAGTAAGCCCCATTGATTTACTTGCTTATTTAAGACATGCATAGGTTTGGACTCTGAGTCAGTTCAAGGGAGCATGGAGGTTTATCACGGGCTTAAAAAGGTAGAATGATTCTTTGGGGTTCTGATCAGCTTCTCTAGCAAATGTAGAGCTTTTCAGGGGGATTTTGGGAGCCTTTTGGGGCTTTGGCTTTTCTGGAGGGGAGGAGAGGTTGTAAGGAAGAGGAACTGATTTTGTACTTTTCCAGGCATTAGTGGTCCTGCCAAGTGACTGGTTGAACTGGCTAAAACTCCACTCAGTTACACCTTATCCCTGGTTGCCCTTGAAGAAAAGGTGCTTGGAAGATGCCTGCATACCCTCTTCTCCCCAGGCTCATCTGTGGAGCAATTCTTAGCCTCGCAGTGCACTGGCACCCCACGGTCTTGTCTGGGCTTATGAAAGCTTTGGGCCAGCACTCTTAACACAATACTATGGCTGCCCATGGATCAGGTAAAGACTTTGGAGGGTTGATGGTGCTTTCTTACTGCTTTTGTTGCTGTTACTTGCTGCATAACCATAAGAAAAAGCTCTGAAGTTGTGCTTACCGGATATGTGGGTTTCCATAAGCTTGATGCCCCCATGCTTTGTTTTAGCCGTGCACTGAGATGCACTTGAAGCCCTGAATGAAACCCAAGTATGGTGTTTCAGCTTTTTTTGCTCCTTTGACTTCTTGACAATAATTGATACCTAAATGGTTTAAAGTAGTTTTGTGTAAAAGTGAAGCCATCAACCCTATCACAATTAACGTGAACCTCGTGTTCCACCAGAGTGGAGTAAATCCTAATTTCCTTAGCTTAAGAGAACTGTCTGGGAATTTTAACCCCTAGAGGTATTTCATATAATTAGGAGATTCCTCTGTCCCAATTATCTCTTCCGGTTTAGGCTTATTATTTTCTGAAATGTTAAAGGAAATGTAATTGGATTTGTTAAAACTTTATTTTCAGTTCTGTCGCTGTTCCATGTTCTGCTGTGAGGCATCAAAGGTGGCAGAGGCTTGAGAGGCAAGAGAAAAAGGGCAATATCATCTGTAAATGTGTTGGTGAGATGAGATTTGCCCCAGTTAACAAACCTTCAGTGCTAGAGCTGTTACTAATTAAGATTGCCAAAGTCCTACTGAAAGTACAAATAAGAGGTGATAGAGGGCAACCTTCTTTTGTTCCCCTATTTGGCTTAATCACCCTCAAATCAAGGGAATTTGTTCTAATTACAGCCTGGGATACACTGCAGAGCTGTCCCATTATATAGAGAAAGTTCTTCCAAGCTCCATTTTATACAGGAGATGGTACAGATGTCTCCATTCTGACCAGTCAAATACCTTATGAACAAGTCTAGAGATTGACTGGTGCTGAGATGGTCTTTATCAGGGAGGTCATCCATTCAGCCAAGCTGTCTGAGGCTCAAAATGTACTGATAGGTATGTCAAGTATCATATTGAAAGGTATGATATGTATAGAATGGAACCATATTGCTAAGCCTGGCTGCCAAGACTTCTGGGTAGATTTATAAGTGCTGTAAGAGTAATAAACAAAGGGCGGTGGCCCAGTGGTTTAAGGTGCTGTGCTTGAGACTGAGTACTGCATAACGGAGAGAGCTCCTATTACTTGCCCAGTCCCTGCCAACTTAGCAGTTCAGCTACCACTGGTAAGGTCACCCTATGGCGTTTAGTCATGCCACCCAAATGACAATGGAGATGTCTTCAGACAACACTGACTCTTGGTTCTTATAAGAGGGATGAACACCACCCTTAGAGTTGGTCACAACAAGCCTGGCACCCTGTGGGGACACCTTAACCTTTATAAGGGCAATAGGACACCATGCTTTCAAGTCCTGGTTAGATAAACCTGTATTTCCATGCAGTACTAGGGAGCATTTTGATAATGTGGTGTTCATAAATGCACCTGCCCCACACTACTGCTCTTGCTCCATCCTGTGCCACATTTACAGGAACTTTCCCATTCAGATTAATATTTAAAGAATCCGATCCTTGCACATTGTTGTTGCTGTTAAGGATCTGATCCAACCTCTAATACAAAATGTAAGCTCTACATTTGGATCACGTCAGACCCATGGTCAGTACTCAGTGATTATTGTTGGCCTGGTAGCAGAACTCAAATTGACAGAGGTCAGCATGTAATTAAACCTAGAATATGTTTGAAAATGATTAGAAAAAGAAGTAAACTCTTTCACCCCAAGTTGTATTCTCTGTATACATCTGTAAAAGCAGAGTTTTTCAAACTTCTTAGACCAAGTTTTTAGAATATCAGGACACACTGGAAGTGATGTCTTTATTAAGGGAGTGATATGGCTAGATGTGACATCAAACTAAGCCATGATCAGCCAAAGGTCACATTACACAATGTGCTCATGAGGTTATTTTTGCATAGCCTGGAATTAAAACTTTCCAGCTTGGAAACAGCTTTATTCCTGGCAAGAAATTTAAAGGATGTGAAAGAAACTGAATGTGTGCATTTGTGGGCTCTTGCAGAATCTTTCTGAGTGCAGCAGTGAATGTCTCAGCCCCTCTTGGCACTCTCATGATGGTTCTGAAAGGGGCTCCAGTTCTGGCTTCTGCTCTTCTTCATGCAGATCTACAGGAGGGAGGCCACTTTCCTTAGGACAAGTCCCACGTGGCTGGAAAAGTGTTTCCAGATCCTGCAAAGAGTGTGGTTAAGGTTGTTGAGCCCAAAAGTGCTGTGGCACTAGACAAACATTTGTTCTCCCAGCAGTTTCCAATTTCAAAGCAAGTAGACCTGAACAAAAGGAGTTGGCCCATAGCCAGGGAATGCAAACAATAAATGGCTGCTTAGGAATCTGTGCAGATGCCTGGGTTCTGCCAGTTCTAACAGACTTGACTTTTGATAGGTTCAGGGCAAAACTATCTTTTCCGAGCGAGAGAGAGAGAGAGAGAGAGAGAGAGAGCGCACTGGCTTCTATAGCTGTGTTCTGATAGCCTTGATAGGTCATATTAACTACGTGGACAGGTATATACTGATAGCCCTTCCCAGAACAGTGTGCCTTGTGTGGCATGAACATGTCATTAGCAGTTGTGGTAGCCTAGTATGGACTGGAATGTAGTTTTGACTTCACCTGCTTTTCAGAGAGATCTGTCCAACTTTCATCATGGGCATCTAAATGAGTAGTCTGTGTGAGGTACAATGAGTGGAGCCTCTCCTTATCAGTGTTGGTTAGTAGTCCGTCTTATTGTCACCCAGCCCTCTTCTGCTAATGATGCCTTATCCACTTAGTGTCTGTACAGGTTGTGTCCTTGGCAAATGGTTGCACACAAACCTGCTTCTGTTCACAAAGCAGTTTGATGGTTGACCTGCCTGCCTCCTTCCTGTTGCACACATGTCCAGATCCTTCTCAAACCAGTTGTACTAAGGATGGGAGAGACTGGCTTCTAGTTACATGGAATTCCCTTGTCAGAAATATGTGCATTCTATATTTCCCATGTTACTGATATGGCATCAGGGAGTTGCCACTCAGAGTGTTTCAGCTGTTGGCTGGGATCGTAAAGGACGCCAGCTGCCCCATCACTGATATTGACTGGCCCATGCAAAACTGCTCAGAGGGTGCAGCAGGGTGGAAATAGAGTCATCTGGTTTGAAGTGAGTCAGGCTACAGTCCTATGCAATTTTTCTCTGGAGCAGAGAGGAACTAACCTCTGAATAGTCATGCATCGGATTTCATGGATAAGAATCCATTTCTTTCAAGACAGCCCACAGTACGGCTGTTGCTTTTTGGAGGGATAAACTCCTGTATGCTGCAATCCGGTCGGTCATGTGCTTTGTGGAAAGGCTTGTCTGGTGCGGCTCTGCGTTCATTTTCACAAGTGGGGCCCCTCTTTACTCTGTCCATTCTTTTCTCCCCATCTATCACTTCCCTTGCCTCACCATCCCGTTTATAATCTTGGTTATTTGATTTTGATTCATTTTGTAATTTTCATTTACTGTGTTGCTTTCAGGGCCAAAAGTTAACCGTAGCAAAGTCTCAAAGTGAGGGGGAATAACGGCCTCTTATGAAAAAAGATTAAAGCATCAAAAAAAGACACACCAGAATTATTTTTGCCATTCCCATCCCCAGTAAGAGGGAAATTGACTATGCAGGAGCTATGGTCCTTGTCAATCTTGTCTTTCTGTGATCTTCCTGTGATCAAAGTGATCTTGGATCACTTTGTGGCCGTGCAGTTCAAACTCTGTCAAAGTTGAGATTCATGCTCCACCAACTGTGTGCTCCCCACATGGATCCCCATGGCCGTAGGACTTGCAGGGTTAATGTGTCTCAAGCACGGAGCTTAGGAAAGGACAATGAGCTGATACCTGACAATGAGCTGAGAAGCAGCTATCAGATTTGAACCAAAATCTTTCCCCAGACAAGGGGATGAGGTTCTCCAATTGCTTTGCTAGTCTGTAAGGGGGTAGAACTGGCACCCATGGTGTGGTAAGGTAGAGGGGAATGCAACTCCTACTGCTCCCAGTAAAAGGTCTAACGCGGACACATGCAAAATCCATCTCTTGTCCCAAGAAGGAGAGGTGGGGGGGGGGAGTCCTGTATTTAGCATTAGCAAGAAGGGCTGGGTCAGGCATCAGGAAGGCACAAAGCCTTATAGGGGTAAGAGGGTAAGATTCCTTTTATGATGTCTGTTTTTAGGTTTCCCAAGGCCACAAAAAATAAAAATTTAAAAGAAGAGAAAAACCCAAAGTGGCCTCCCCTGCTCTGATCAGAAGCAGGGTTGTTATTAGCAGGCAGTTTTCTGTGATGGGAGCAAGGCGTGAGCCAGCGAAGTGTCAGAGTGCTGCTATTTCTGGAAAGCTGCTCCTCCTCTTTGATGAAGGGTACGGGAACCAGCCTTCTATTTTTTCCCCCTTTCCTTCTGCGTGGGGTGTGTGAGAGGTGGTGAGAATCACTGGAGGGTTCTTCCTTCGTGGTTTGCTGCCTTCTGGCTGTGCAGCATTTCCTCGAAAGCTTTCCAGGCTGTTTTTGCTGCTATAGCATTGTTCTTTCCCACCAATCCTCTAACCACAGCACAGTTTTCAGGAGGTGGAAGTCTGCATTGCAGAACCTAGTGATGAGGAGGCAGCAGGTGTGACTCTTCACCAGTTTTCCTTTTGGTTTTCTTCTCCTACTTCTGCACGGTATCCCTAAATAGGAATCTTGGGGTCCAGGACTATCAAGTAAGGCAAGGGGTGATGGGTGACAATGATGTGACTTCTCCAAGCCAAAGAAACCTTTGTCACCACAGAAAGAAGCTTTGTGCCCAAAACACAATGGAGTGACCATACTCCATAGATCTGTTGAAATGCTCCTTCTCCATCCACCCAGCATGAGCAACTCTTGACCAGTAGTGACCAGTAGTGGTGGAATCACAAGATAGGTGTCACCTTGTCCCCCAGCGTCCTGCATGCTTGCTGTGGGAGCCAAGTTCACTTGAGCTCATGACCAGCCTTGTTTTCCTCACCTGAGCTGACCAATGTGATGGTAAACTCTCCCTCACCGGGGTTCTTCAAGCAGAGGCTCGAGCACCTGTCGGAGATGCTCTAGGAGGATATCCTGCTACAGGCAGGGCGTTGGACTAGATGAGCTACTGGGTCCCTTCCAATTCTAGGATTCTATATTCTAATGTGTTCAGTTCTGGTGTTATGAAACAAGTTGTCTGGAGAAGACAGGGCTCAGTTCCAGCAGAGACTGCGTAGCAAGTATCAAGAGCCCTTGAGAGAGAAGAGAAGCTGGTTATCTTCTCCAGAAGAATGCAGATATTCCAGGAAGTGGTGTCCCAAGTTCAAGCCTGAGTTCAGTTGCTGTCCATGGGCCTGCTTGCACCCCAAGTGAAAACAAGACAATGTAATAGGTTGGTCGGAACCAGAGGAGGTTTGCAGCAGTGCTGCAGTGGCCATTTGCTTTTTGAAGCTCAGGCCTGCCTGTGACCAAGCTACTGTGAACCCCCATCCACCTGCGGTCCTTTATCACAGCACCCTCTCCGCAATCTGCCTCATTTCAGTTCCTCTTTTCAAAACTGAGTGCATTAAATCACCCTACCTCCAGTTGGTCTGGGTTGAAAATAAGGACAGAAAAACACACTTAGGAAGCAATCCTAATCAGTTTAGGTCAGTACAACTCACCTGTCTCCCTGTTCCTGGGGTGGTGTGAGGTGGCTGGTGCATGTCTGTGCACTGGCCTAACCTCCCAGGAAAGGCACAGAAGTGCTTTATTTCACTTTTGTGACGTCCCCAGGCCAGCATGGGACTTGAGGAGTTAGGATTGCAGCCACACTGAGTAGCAACTGTTGGGAAGGAAAAGATGAGGCGCTACAGCCACTCTCTTCCCCATCTTACTGCTGCCTTATAGACAGTAGCATAGCTACAGGGGGCAGCATGGCATGTATTGCAGGTGCTGCAATGCATGTTGTAAAGGCCTCTCCACTCGCTGTCAGAGCCATTCTGGGCAGCAACGGCAATATGTCCAACAGCAAATGGGAAGGGCTGGTTACACAACTCATTGCAAAGTCTCCTATATTTACCATGCCCCTCACTGTAGCTATGCTACTTGTAAGTGAGTCCTGTCTTACCTGTTGGTGCTTTATGTGGTTCCCAGCTCTGAACAAACTGAGGATCCCTGCACTAGCAGCCCCCCAAGACTAGCAGCCCCCCTCATGCTCATATTCATAGAATCATAGAATCCTAGAGTTGAAAGGGACCTAGTAGGTCATCTAGTGCAACCCCCTGCCTGCAGCAGGAAATCCTCCTAGATCAACTCCAACAGGCGCTCGTCAAGCCTCTGCTTGAAGACCCCCAGTGAGGGAGAGTCCACCACCTCCCTTGGCAATCTGTTCCACTGCTGAATTGCCCGAACCGTCAGGAATTTTTTTTCCTGATATCCAAGCAAAATCTCCTTTCTTGCAGTTTGTACCTATTGGTTCTAGTTCTGCTTTCAGAGGCAGCTAAGAACAAATGAGCCACTTCTTCCATATGACAACCCTTCAGGTATCTGAAGAGAGCAATCATGTCTCCCCTCAGCCTCCTCTTCTCCAGGCTGAACATCCCAAGCTCCCCCAACCTTTCCTCCATTTTATACCTGTGTTTTTTGTTTTTATTTCCTAAGTGCAGAACTTTGCACTTCTTTTGCACTAAATAAATAAATAAATAAATTCCTGTTGAAGTTCATTCTATTTGTTACAGCCCAGGATTCCAGTTTATCCAGATCCTCCTGGAGGTTTCTCCTGTCTTCTGTTGTGTTTGCGACTCCTCCCAGCTTGGTGTCATCCGCAAATTTGATCAGGCTCCCCCGTATCCCTTCCTCCAAGTCATTGATGAAAATGTTAAGAGGACTGGGCCCAAGACAGCCCTGGGGCACCCCACTTGAAACCGATCTCCAGGTTGATGCAGAACCATTTACTGAAACCCTTTGAGTGCAGCCATCGAGCCAGTTGCGGATTCACCTAACGATTGCCTCGTCTAGCCCGTATTTTTCCAACTTCCCAGTTAAGATGTCATGTGGGACCTTGTCAAATGCTTTGCTGAAGTCAAGATAAATGACATCCACAGCATTGCCACTGTCCAGTAAGCTTGTAACCCGATCAAAAAAGGAGATCAGATTTGTCTGGCAAGATTTATTTTTGGTAAATCCATGCTGGTTTCTTTTGATCACAGAGTACTTGTCTAGATGTGCACAAATTGTGTGTTTTATGATTTGTTCTAATGTCTTGCCTGGGATTGAAGTCAAACTGACTGGTCTATAATTTCCCGGGTCTTCTTTTTTCCCCCTTCTTAAAGATTCTTGCTTAGCAAGACATCCATGGATGATTTCTAAAGAATCAGTGTCCCATTTCACTCAAGTCCTTTTCCGCTCAGGGACCAGTGCAGTGGAAGACAACCCCATAAGAATAATTTCTCTCCTTCTTAGATGTACAGAGGATAGTGTGCCAACTAAGTGGTCAGTGTTTTGTTCTGCATTTGTAGGCATATGTGGGAAAGGAGGTGAGATCCCATGAGATATTCCTCACATGTCTTCATAGTACATGATTTCCTTTTTAAGTTGGGTATTTGTCCTTCAGTTGTATATTCATGTTGATAAGGTCAAGATAGTTGGGTGAGCATCTTTTTTGTTCTTCCATTTCTGGGCTGCGAAGGTAGAGTTCCTCCCCTTGGCCAGGTTTGAAGATAAGCAAAAAAGTGGAGCTATTCCTAATGTTGAGGCTGCCTCAGTGGAAACCTGAGAGGATAGGAACCTGCAACATGTAAAAGGATCCTTTTTCTCTCATCTGACTTTGGTGTCAGGGCAGAATGTTGTTCAGAATCCTTTTCAGTGTCTTGACTTATACCTTGCTACCTGTTCTGAACTGGCATTTGTGTGGGTGGCTTGACTTCCTTCTCAGTTCTACATCTTGCCATTCTAATCTCTCATTGGGCACCCCCCCCCTTCCAAAGGTGGCATGCAACAAAACAGAATTGAAATCCACCAATATTTCTATACAAAAAAAATCAAAACCCAACAGCGAAATTATCCACAGAACAAGTTCAAAAAATTCATCTTGTCTTCTCCAGAGCCCCTCAGAAGCCATAGGGCAAAAAGTCTTGTGATTTGTTCAGTAACAATGTCTACAGAGTGGAAAACCCCATAGAAAGGAGTCCCTCCTGAGACTGACCCCATTTGCTCAAGTTCTGAAAGGCTTCCACTTCATCTGTGACCCGATACTTGCTGATGTTCAGTTGTGTCCATTGTATTCTCTTGCAAAAATAGGGAGTGTTTCCTCCATTTTTTCAAATGTGTCCTTGTATTTCATTGATTCATTCATTGATTCATTCATTCACATAGTTGTTTTGGGAACTTGCTAAACTCTGCCTGCCTGGAATGGCTCAATACCTCCACAGTGGCTGGGACAGCTTCCTCTAGTGGTCTTGTTCTTTCTGAATACATTAATGTTACTAAGGATCTGTGGTGGTGCAAGTAGTTAAGACACTGTACCTGTTAACCAACAGGCCAGGGTTTGAGACTCAGGTCCAACAAGACAGGGTGAGCTCCCATCCTTAGCACAACTCCTGCCAACCTAGCAGTTCAAAAGCATGGAAATGCAAGTAGTTAAAAAGGGACCACTTTGGTGGGACAGTAATTGCATACTGTGTGCATGTGAGCCACATGTTGGACAAAGCTGGCTGTACAGATCTAGAAACTGTGATGAGCATGGCACCCTACAGTTGGTTACAACTAGCAGTATAACTGTGGGGAAAACCTTTACTGAGGATCCACATGTCAGAAAAAGGATTTGGATCCAGAAAATGGATCCTTTGCTGAGGATCCACATGTCAGAAAATGGATTTGCTGTTTTCATGCCTGGAGATATCCAGAGGAGAAAAGGGATTTAGGGCAACCTCCTGCTGAAATTGGCATGTGCCCACTGACTGGATGTTCAAATCCACCTGGTGAGGAAAATGGGTGGTTTGGGAACCCAGGTGGTCTTCGAAGCTCCAGCCAGTCACTATCCATCCTATATTTGTTAAGGAGGTGCAAAGGGATTTTGCTGGAAGCCACAAGACAAGCAAGGCACCATTTGACTGAGGTCTGCAAGCAGGCCTCCCATTCAAGGGGCTGCCTTCATTTTGAATACAGCTTTGCAATTTTAATGGTCTCCGACAAGAAAATCTTCATGAGTGCCAGTGTACTTTGGGGAATGGTTTCTCCTTAATTTCTGTGTGGGACTGATTGAATGGCTATTCTGGGACTACACGAGAGGACTTTTAATGAATTATTATTTGGTGCTGGAAATAGATCAAAACCTCTAGAGCTGAAAGGAAAAATTGATCAAGTCTTGCTGGGGTAACTCGAGGGCAATCTGCTTTTTTGGTTTGCTGTTTCCCATGTCCCTTGAATGCACAGAGCTGGAAAGCCCCAGTAGCACAGAGCTTTGTGTCAGGCGTCCTTAGACAAACCCTCCAGGGCCACTGCAGGATTGGCAACAAGAGGAGAGCGAGAGCCTGATGAACCGAAGGAAATCTGGGGTTCAGTTTCCAGCCTCAAGCCAGCCTAGGAATCCTTAGGTGTATTGAGCAGAGAATTTCTTCCACAACCAGTGAAACCTCCTGTGGTTAAACTCTGAGACACAGGTGTCAGGCCAGTGAGGTTGTGAACCAGGGCTTGGCCTATTTCTGGGTGAAGGTGCAGGATTGGGAGAGAAACTGGGCTGATGGATTGGGGAGAGAAGCTCCTGGGGTTTGTGCTGCAGCAAAAAGTTGTCCCTTGGAACTGGTCTTTGTAGTCTGGACCGATGGCTACAGGCAAGGATGTAAAGTCAGTCCTCCCCCCTGATCTGGGATGCACATGATGCATTTTTGTGCAGCACCGCAAGGCTTCAGCCTGAAGGCCGGAGAAGGCAGCTTACTTTGTCTGCTAGCTGAGCCTCTGCTCCATAATTGGTGTTGCCAGAGAGAAAATAACGAGGGCAGAAGGCATGGGCAGGAGTGTATGGGAGATGTTCTGCTTTGACTTCTGACCAGCACAATGCACAGTGCTTCACTGAGAGCACTGGAGGAGCATTGGAGTGGTAGGAGAAGAGCCATAAGCAGGGCAAGGAGCTTTCTTTGGAGGGCTCTTTCAGATCTTGCTTCTGGATTGTGGAAGGATGAGAATGTCCCCTGGAATGAGAGTGGTGTCTCTTGGTTTAATTGTTTTTCTGTTGTGGGACCATGAGGAGATGCAGTCCAAGGGCTGCTTCCATTTTGGATAACTGCTTCTGTGATGTTTTTGCCTGTACCTTGCCCAGAGTCCCTGCATTCATAGGCTGATGTAAGTCAGCGATGTCTCCTCCTTGACAGCTCTGAATTTCTGTTTCTTGGTGCCTTCAGGCAACTCTGTCTGCTCTTGAATGCGGAGAACATCTTCCACTCCATGGCGGACATCCTGCTTCGAGAGGAAGACCTCAAGTTTGCCTCCACAATGGTCCACACCCTCAACACAATCCTCTTGACTTCTTCTGAACTCTTCCAGCTGAGGAACCAACTCAAGGATCTCAAGACTCCGGTACTGCCCTCTGCTGCACACTGTCCCCTTGCCCCTGACATGCTGTGGACATTTATAACACTTTTTTTCTGCCTGTGATGATGAAAGCCAGAGGCATATGTAATGTATGGCACACCATTGCACCAGCCTGTTGGAAATGTCAGCAGCTTCTCCAAGTCCATATGCACGCAAGCCACTTCCTGAAGAGTTGGCAGCTAGAATGATTGTCACAGTGGCAGCTGGGCAGTGATTCAGGAAGCAACTGGAGTACCTGCTGTCTGGGGACTCACATTAGTGGCTGTGGGGTGGGGTGGGGGTTCTCCAGCCACTGCTGTAAATGCCCACCAGATCAGAAAGGAGGTGGAAAACCTGGAAGTGACATCACCTGCATGATGTCACAACATTACTGCTCCAGGTGCCACGTCTTCTGGTCCACCACTGCTGAAAGCAGAGCAGCCTCAAAACTGGGGTGCTTCTAGAAGCCAGTTCCTTGTATTGTGCCCTTGACCTTGCAGGGGCCTCTAACCCAGCGGCCCTTTAGTGATCTTGATGTGGAAGATATGAAGGCATCTGGGGAACATCTCTGAAAACACCACAGGTGACTTGTCATGTGAGATCTTTGTGCTGCTGCTATCTCAAGGGACATGACTTGAAGGAACAGGATGAAAAGCAATCCAGAATGGTCCTTAAGCAACCTGGGTCGGTACCATAACAAGCTTTGTTAACAGCACAGCACTCTCCTCCTCCTGTGGAGGGCACAGTTCTTTGCAGCTCATACACTTGCTATACACTTATCACCCTTGGTCCGCCAAAAACAGGGTGACCATATAAAATGGAGCACAGAGTGCCTCTACCTTTAACCATTTCATAGAAGAGGGAATTAAGGCAGGTGCTGCTTTTTAAACTCTTCTATGATGAGCTAAATCTGCTTCAATTCCCTTTTCTATGCAATGATTAAAAGGACAGGTATTCTGTCCTCCATTCTATATGGTCATCAGGAGATCCAGACCTCAATTCTGATGAAGAAGGAAACAGAAAGGGTAACAAGGGCAGTCCGTCTTCCCTGTATTTTCCAGTGGCACATTTGATGTCAACAGGCAGGCTTCTGTCTTTCTTCCTCTTCACAAAGGCCAGTTTAGGAAGCAGCAGTTCTCAGTGTAGGAGGCCGACCTTAATCATGGCTACTCAAGTTTCAGATGCTGCAGGTGTCAACAGGAACAGTCCAAGCTCTAAAGCAGCCGTTCATTTCAAGCTCAGGGAGGCCAAGAGGCTGCACCATGTCTCTGATGACCCCTATTCTCATTGTGGACAGAGAGTAGTAAGCATGGTGTTCTCTGTGTTCTCAGTGCCAGATGCAGGGGGACACACCTGGATGCAGGTTTCTTATGTGCTCCCTGAGGCATCTGGTAGGCTGCTGTGAGATACAGGAAGCTGGACTGGATGGGTCTTTGGCCTGATCCAGCAGAGGCTCTTCTTATGTTAGAGAACAATAGAAAGTTTTTTTTTACTTCAGAGAAGCCTTTGCGGATTAGCCATGTTAGGAGGCTCCTTAGCAGTTCAGTAGGAGCTGCCCCAGGGGGAATTATGTGGAGAAGACTGGATGGGACAGAAGGCTGGAAGTCTCTCTGAGAAGAACTGGTCTGCTGGGAGGGGGAGATGGAGAGCACCAAACATTGTGTGTGGGTCACCTCCCGAGTCCCGCATCTGTCCTCCATATGAAGTCCCTGGGGTCCTCTAGGCTTCTTCTGCATGTTAAGAGAGGCCAACAGCTTCAACATAGGAATTTATATTCTTCTGTATTTGATGTAAGCACAGATAA
Source organism: Cryptoblepharus egeriae (assembly GCA_030015325.1). Taxonomy (NCBI): domain Eukaryota; kingdom Metazoa; phylum Chordata; class Lepidosauria; order Squamata; family Scincidae; genus Cryptoblepharus; species Cryptoblepharus egeriae. The sequence goes on along the minus strand of JAREYC010000010.1, from coordinate 18,086,941 downwards.
ATTTGGGTTCTCCTGAGAGGATCTCTTTTATGGTGTGTTGATTTCCAGTATCTCTTAAAACTTGCTTTGTGAAGGAGAGTTCTCTGCCGCCTTGTTCATCTTGTGGTTGAAGGCACCAAATATGTGTCTGGGACACATTGTACTCTTCCCAGGTGAACATTCTGGTCACAAGGTGACATTGTCCCCACAGATGTGTTCCTGGGGGCAGTATAGGCTGAGTGACTTATGTGAAATACACCTATGACTTCATTACTTGTTGTTCACATACAGAAGCATTGATTTCTGTCCTGCTTTGTCCCCCACCCCTTGCTGTCTTGTCTCCCCAGGAGAGTCGCAAGCTGTTCTGCTGTCTCTACCGTTCCTGGTGTCACAACCCTGTGACCACTGTCTCCCTCTGCTTCCTGACTCAGAACTACAAGCACGCCTATGATCTCATCCAGAAGTTGTATCCTTCCCATTTGTCCAGGATGGTGGTCAAATTGCTGGTCATGGTGCCAATGAGACTGTAGCAAACAGCTAATTGAAAAGGATCAGTCCCAGAGTTCTTTGCATTATGGGCACCTTAGTTGTCAGGGAACTCTTGCAATATGTGGCACATTGATGTTTGAATGTCACTATCAAGCACTGCAAAAGTGACTTACGCTGGACATACCCCCAGAGTGGCCAAAGCCTGAAGATAGCTCCCAGGTGGAGGAGCTCAGTAGCAGCAAGAAGTGGGGTAGTGCAGAGAGAGAGAGAGAGAGAGAGTGAACTAGTGGTGCTGGGAGAAACTGCAACAACTTTAAAAAATGCTGTGCATATGGCTTTCTGGCTTGGAAGCAGCAGGAGCAGCACACTGGACGAGTTCCTGGTTTGAGAAAAAATGGTGGATGCTTCAATAAAATCCAAATTTTAATCTTATTAAAATGATTAAATTTACAACCGGCTTACTTGTATTAAGGTTTAGTTGTTCACACTGACCTTATGGTCTCTTCCTCCAATTTGCTGCTACCTCCACCCTGCTTCTGGCACTGGGCTAGGGTGGAAGAATCTATATATAAAGTCTCAGGCTCTTTATACCATGACATCTTTCTTCACTGTGAGAATTGGACAATTGCTCTCCCTGGCTTATGTTTCCACATTCTAGGAGAACTGCCAGATTCATCGCTTGGTTTTTATTTTGTGATTGTCCTTGAAAAACTGGAGCTGTGGGCACAATCCTCCATGGACGGGCCCAAATCTTGTGAGAAGAGGAGCTCAGGTGCATTCTTTCTTGCCAGATGAATTGCTCAGGAGACTCCGAGGGGACCTTCTTTTTTAATTCTAGCTTTTGTTTTATACTTGTCATTAGTGGAGACTCCCCTTTCATCCTTGTCTAGTTTGGCTTGGTCTCCTAGAAATATATCTTTGGTGGGGTCAGACTCACCTGTTCAGGCAGGATGATGACACCCACATTGTAGGTCTTGTGATTCTGCTCACATTGCCTGTTGCTGCTGCAAGTTGTAATAGTATATGCAAGGTATGCACTTAAATGTGCAGTCCTGAACACTCTGACCTGGAAAGCTTTTGAATAGACTGGCATAGAATTGTGCTGTGAGTGCCAGTTTTCATCATTGCCCAAAGCACTCTTTCACTGGGCAGTGAGAAAGCTCTGTGGCCCTATGTATTTCCAATACATAGAAATATTAAGAATATTTCTATGTATTAAATGGCTCCTTATAGAAGTGTGACTCAGTTTGGAGACCACAGGGTGTGGGGATGCAGGATATATCTCAGTCTGCATATGGCTGTATCTTCCTGTCTCCTCCATGTAGAGCAGGAGGTACCTTGTTCTGCTCTCTTGTTTTTCTGCCTATGTTCTGTTTGTTGGTGAAATGGAAGGAAAGTTTAGAGTTGGAAACCTACCAGGCAAGCTGCCATGAAGGGAACTGAGGTTTGGCAAGACCAATTAAGAGTCCAAAGTTGACCATTCCACATGTGTTTTGGGTCAGGATTCCACTGTAAGTATTTTGGCTCATGAAATGGAGCTGAGTCCCAATCCAAGGGCTTGGGTTTCCACATATATCAGAGCCAGTGTTGTCCAAAGATGTTTCCATGGACTTGTGCCCAGCATGACAAAATGCTTTTACCTTCCCACCAAAGTGGTACCTATTTATCTTTCAACTGCTACATTGGCAGAAGCTGAGCAAGTAATGGGAGCTCACTTCATCATGTGGCACTTGGGTCTCAAACTGCCAACCTGCTAAACTTCAGGTTTAATAGCACCTTTAACCACTGAACCAACACAGCCCTGCTAACTTGTTGAGCCAGGAGGCAAATTAGTTTCCCTTAACAGCAATGCCTAGCGGTGATCTGGAGGTTACTGTCGATTTCCTAATTGAGGTTGACAAGCTGGTCCAGCTGATAGAGTGTCCAATTTTTACATGTAAGTTTTGACTCCTGTACTTTTCTGAGACATCAGGTGAATGCGAGTGAGAGGACGTTCAGGCAATTTGGCACATCCTGGGCATATATTTCTTCCCTTGCCTTCTCATTGCAAGTAGCAGCACAGCCGGAATAAGAGAGCAGAAGCTATGACTCTTTGTTGTAAGGCCCTCCAGTACAAGTCTCCATTCGGACAGTGCAACAGCACGACAGTGAGTGGCTCACACACAGTGTAAGTTAGTGACCTGAATAGCATTTACTCCACACTTTGCCACTGCAGCTTAGTACCTCTGAAGGCTGGAAGTGGAAACGAGGTTGGCCAAAACCATGTACAAGAACTTTATGAGAAAGGAAAAGAAACTCTTCCTCCCACCAGTGCAACAGTCATGCCCTGTATGGTTCTTGCCATACAGCTGTTAGGGCCATAGGAGCTCTTTCCCACTGTAGTCTGGCTGGGGTTAAAACCAAGTGTAATCAGATCAGTGTTCAGATGGCACAAGGCAATATTTTCATTTTCTTGTAAACGGCTTTGTGAACTTTTTAGTTGAAAAGCTGTATATAAATACTGTAGAAAGATGGATTGATTGAGTCACAAACTTAGCACCTGCCATTTGCATTCAGACCATGTTGGCTCGCATGGAGTACAAATTCTTCTCCTTGATGAGCAAAGTGGGTCATGTGTATGGCATTTAAAACAGGCTCAGGCCTTACACAAGAACTTCTTGGCTGAGAGAATCCCTCCTCTCTTGCATGGACCCTGACACTGTTGCTGCCTCCCTGAGGTTGCTCACAGTTATGTGACCCCACCAATGCATTGCTTCTGTCACTGCCTTTCTGCCCCTCACCAGACTTGACTCCTTGAAGGAAAAGTTGGATGTGATTGAAACAAACTGACCTTGCAGAGTTCTTGAGTGTAGAAGGAATCTGCAGAGAAATCTGGCACAACAATCTGCCTGAAAACCAGGTACAATTGAAGGCTCCCCTGTCCACTGTCTCCCGGGAATGAAGCTCATAGCCTTCCCTTGGCAGTTGCTGACACTCAGAAGACCTTTGCCGTAAATCATTTACAGCAAGGGCCTTCATGGTTCTTGGGCGACTTTTGCAGCCTGATTTTTCTTGGAGGCCAAATCTTTCCAGTTCTTCCGCTTGCCTTTGGGTAGATTTGTCATCCAGACCTTTCAAGCATCCCCATCTGAATTTTTCCAGCCCATCCAGGTTGCCCCTGGGAACTGTAATGTCCACTAAGAAATCTGAAAGAAGGTCCTGCTGTGTTTTTCTGAGACCCAGACATGATACTACCTAAAAGCAATTACGCTCCTCTTGAAAGAGTGCCTCTTGCCCAGTTAGCAGAGGTCTTGCATTCCTGTTGCTTCAATGGAAGAACTTGCAGCCTTGAGTTGGTACTACCCCACACCAGAAAATGAAATCCCTCATCCTTGGGAAGTTTTCTGGAAGAGGCACTCTTAATTGCTAAATACCTCTGATCATCCAAAGACTTGGCTTCTTGTACATATGCTGGCAGAAGCTCTATTGTATATCAGTATTGGCAGGTCTTTATGATCTTCTTTATGGACCATTATTTTGAAATCATAGGCCAATATCCTAAAGTGAAATTAAGCCCCTTGCTTTGGAGCAGTTAAGATGACTTTCCATAAAAAGGTGATGTAACTGCGTGGACCCATAACTGCTATGGATTTTGCCCATTGTTTCTAGGTAGTCTGTATCTTCAGTGACACACTGCTCATCCCAATTTTGCACCAGGGAGGTCCAGATAGTGTTGTAGAGCTCAGAAGACACACACTGGTGTTCATAAAGCAAGGGCTGAGCAGGGGGAACTGCCCTACACCTTGCCCTTGAAAATCCAGCTGCCTGAGATCCTTTGTGTGATGTTACTCTGTAGCCAAGAGTGCTGGAAATACATCCTGTGTGTATCGTTTGTGTGCGTGTGTGTGTGTGCGCGTGTGCATGCCCAGGCCTCTAGGAGTGTTTTAAGCTCTTCTGATCTACTTCTCCTTTGGTTCCAGATCTCCGCCTGCAGCTGCTGGATGTGAAGAACAACCCTTATCTAATTAAGGCTCTATATGGGCTGCTGATGCTCTTGCCTCAGAGCAGTGCCTTCCAACTCCTCTCCAGTCGCTTGCAGTGTGTCCCTAACCCTGAACTCATGCAGACAGCAGTGTAAGTAATGCCCTGGCAGAGTGCTGATGCCACCACTGGGGTTGGGTCAGCCTCCATGAGTGATGCCTCTGCAGAAATGCCAGGCCATGCAAGAAATGGCGGTTCTGTTTGCCTGCTGAGACTGATGAGCAGTCTTCTCTGGACAGAGGGATCACCATCTCTTAACCTGATGGGGCCTCTTTCTCCTCCCACCACATGGTGTGCACATGGTGTGTTTTCTGTCTGCTCTGAAGCACAAGAGGCTGACAGGTTTTGCTCTGTGATACTGAGGAAGGATCTGAGTGGTGGTTAGTTTATTCTATGAGAATTCCAAGGAACTGATTGTAAATACACACAAAGATCTATATAGTGTTGAGGATGTGGCATTTGCCTCTGAGGTTTCTATTTTTCAAACAGCAACCCAGTTGAAGGTGAAGCCACAATTTGCTTAGGTTGGCTGAAGCTATAGGGGTGACTGCTTTTTACACAGCCTAAGCTGAGCACATATCACATTTAGGCCTCCTCCAAGATGCATTGATGTGCATCCTGAAGTTGTGCTGTGAACAACTTGTATGCCTAGTGATTGACAAGCCTTTGACACCCATGTCCTTATGGCCGAGGTGACAGGGAGCCCAGCTGGAGTTGCGCTTTCCTGAGTTGCTTCCATGATGCTTCCATCTGGGGAGTTTCTTGCTGCCAGTGTACAAGACTTTTGCAGGGGGCAGGGTTGGAGGAGCTGCTCCTGAGCTTTCCAAGTACACTGTGGGACTCAGGCTCACCCTCCTTGTCCTGCACACTGGAATACTTTGCATTTTGTCTATATTTGGTAACCCTCAGAGGGTTGTGCCTCATCCACAGGCATTTGGCAACCGGGATGGAAAATTTCACTTGTGGTATCACCATGGAAACTAGCAGAGTCATGGAGGAGCCAGGGAAGGCCCTCGTTCCCATCAGCTTGCCAGGTTTGTTTAGGCCTCCTCCAAGAGGCAGCGAGACACTCATTCCCAGGGCCTGCAGCATCCCCAGCTTGAAGGGAACAAGGGCCAAAGACCCATGGCCTGTCATTCTGGAAAACTTCTACAGAGGGAGTGTTCCAATCCCTTGGAAATGTCCAGGGTCCTTAACTGGGTTTTGCCCTTTCCAGAAGAAAAAGGAACATCACCCTCCACTGCCTGTTCTTGTTGTGGCAGAGCAGAAGTGACACTTGGGGGCTCCTTGGCAGGCCCACCCAAGCGGAAGTGGCGTGTGGTGTGACACACCCACCTCAGTTTAGGGAAGACAGTGCCGTACTCTCCCTGTCTAAAATTATCAGGGACCAAAGCCACCCCTGAAGGCCAGAGAAACCTCCCCTTTACTGCTACTCCTTTCAGAGGTGACTCACCAGTGGTGAACTATACGCTTCCACCAGAAACTGCGATGTTCAGGGGGTGAGACTTACCATCCAGGCCCAGTAATGTTCTGCCACTGCTGCTGCTGTTGCCTTCCAGTCTGTCCATTCCCATCCCAAGAAGAGGGCTCAACTCCATGCCCCTGCTGTGAGAGGGGCAACAGATATCTGTGAGGATATGCTGGCGCTACTGCAGATCATTAAGTTCCATTCATTTGATGTCCCCGTGGTAGCGGCAGAGAGATCCTACTGGTGAAGAAAGCAGATCATGATCTGTGAGATAAACGTGAGACTGTATGTAGACAGTTCAGTGCTTGGTTACAATCTTCAGATCACTGTCCCTGGCTCCATTTTTACTGTGGGAGCTGAAACGCTAATAGAGGTAGACTTTGGAAGGTGCCTTTGGAACACCCAGAGATGGGCACCATATAATGCCAACTGAAAAAGACAAGCCATAGATTCTGTTTCTCTAACATAATTTAATGGGAGTCTTGGGGTCCAGAGAGAATGGAGACATGTGGACAGTGTTGAACTTAGGAGTGACTGAATATTATCTGCAGTAGGCAAAGTTCAGGATAGAAATGTTACAATCTAGTGTGTCATGACACTTAATAGCAGGGACTTTTGTGGCCTCAATCTCTCCCAATGCCTATTTGTACCTACAGGTCATGTTGGCATGTTGATATAGAATGGGGTGGCAACTGGCATGTGAAAAGGCATGTGAAAAGGATCTTGGGGTCTTAAAAATGGATCACAAGCTTATCATTAAGCCAGCACTGTCCTGTGGCAGCAAAAAAGGCAAATGCAATTTTAGATCCTACTAACAGAGTCAGTTTCCAGATTTAGAGAAGCAGTGGTTCTACTTTACTCCTCATGGGTCAGACCTAATCTCTAGAGTACCATATCTTGTTCTGCACACCATACTTTAAGGGTGATTTAGCCAAACTGGAGGAGTTTCAGAGAAGGGAAACAAATTATATGAGAAAGGGTAAAGTGAACCCAGTAAGCCCAAAGAAGAGGGGGAAGAGGAGAAAGGGGCATAACTCTCTTCAAAAACCTATAGGGCATTGAAGCAGCAAAGATATGTCTAGTTAGCCTAAGCTTCATTGGGGGATATCGGTTGGTTATCAGGAGAAATTTCTTATAGGAAGTTCAGCAATGGGACTGATTACAGTAGGGCGAGTTTCTCCACTGGAGATCCTCAAGCAAAGGTTAGACATCCATCTTCAGGAAAGTTGCAACACGGATGTTTTGTGCTTCAAACAGTGTTGAAATAGGACCCTGAATGCCTATATGGTTTTGTGATCAACATGAAGGAAGGGTTTTTTGTTTTTTTTTCAAATGGACTTGGTCTCAAGAGCACCTGAGGGTAGTTTTAGTATATGATTCAGTACTAAATATTTCTCTCCAAGAAGTGGCTGTTCTAGAGTTTCTTCCTCTTTGACTACGTGGATACAAGTGTAAGGAAGTTTAGACAATACATTTTTGTGGTTCTTTAGGCACAGGGTGATTTTCATGGGCACGCTTGCTTCTGTCAGTAGCAGTGTGATGGGAAATCCTCAGTATATGAAAAAGAAACATATCTTTCCATGAATTTCTGTTCTTTGTATGTTCTGGTGAACATTCCTTAGCTCTGGAGAGGCCACGTCAGTAACTATGATCATGTAAAGTACAACAACTCACCACAGCAAAATTACAGATAAAAGTCTCTTCCTGGCTGTGCTGTGGAACAGGAGGGGGCAGTGAATGAGGGCTGTAGCCAACTGCAGCGGGAGATGTGGCTCAACTAAGGCGACTGCCCTAATCTCCATTACAAGGGAATAAGCCCCACTGAACATAGTAAGATTGACCTTTGGGTGAACGTGCATAGGATTGCACAGTAAATTATTTCACAATGTGGTGAGGCAGTAGAACAATCTTTGTTCAAGCCAAATCAGCAGCAGCCATCCTCATCCCTTCTGGTTCAGCGGATTTTCACTGGAATTCCCTTTGGTAGTCGCTGGGACTGTGAGCCCCAGTAATGGAGCTGGCAATGCGGGGTCTGCCATGGGCACCTGAATGTGTGTGGTTGGTTTCAGATTGGGGGGAGGGGGGCAGGAAGAAAGGTTTATTTCTTTGAAGCCAGTTTTTTTAAAAAAGCAAATCAATGTTTATGGAAGAATTGGGGTCCCCCTGGGCTTCTTTGAAGTTCAATTTCACCCTCAGTGTCTCGTGGCCCCCAAGCCTTGGCTTGGTGTCCTTGTGGCAAAAGTCTTGACAAATGCACTAGGAATGCTTTACCTACCGGGGCTATGCCAGGTGTCCTTCTGCATAGCAGGCACTCTGGCCTACAGCCCCAGGGCTCCGCTTAGGGAGGGAGCTTCATAGGGCAAGTTACATGTGAGCCATTTAGGGGGTAGGGATGATATTCGCACTCTTTTTTCTTCCCCTTGCCCCTGACTGCTGAATATCTGAAGCTGTCAGACAGACTGAATGTCTGATTAACTGTGACCTACATTCCATTAAACACTGGCAGTGACTTTCATAACAAATGCAACCGAGACATGTGTGGCTTTACCCTCCCTCTTTGAATCATTCGGAGAGGGGCGGCAAAAGGTATCTGTCTGCCGCTTCCTATCTCTGTAGCAGTGCAGAGGCAACCCAGCTCACCCCTTTCCCAATGGAAAGTGAGTCACCTGGGCAATGCATCTATTCAAGAGGTCTCCAAGATTTTTAGCTAAAGGGCTACATCAAATATTTGATACAAATGTTGAAGGTCATATACAATATTTTAAATATAAAATTTAACTACAGCAGAGATAGATTTATGAATGGGATTCATTCAAATTTCCAGGATTCTTGCATGCACCAATGTATGGCACAAAAATAAAACATACATAGTGCCAATTGCTATGGTCAGGCTCATAGGAGACGTCTGGCCTCTGGGCTGGCATTTGGAGACCTTTAATCTATTCCATAGGGTTAGTGTCCCAAATCAGCCTTTGGTGGACAAGCAGTCAGTCATACAAGTCAAACATCAATTGTGTCTCTCTTGATTAAAACACAGAGCAAGAGCGTTGGTGGGATTGGAGGCGCCTCTAAATTGTTCGTATAAAGCCATATTTGGCAGTTAGTGGTGTTGGTTTTGGCTGTATCGGCATCTCCCCTCCTATTCCAACCCTGTAGTTTTGAGAGATGCTCTTGAGGTCCAGTTGTAGAGGCAGGAGGTCAGTTGATCTGTCTTACAGTGGTTTCTCTTCAAATGCTAAAAATCTTTTGCCTTTTACTAAAGATGTCAGTGGAGAGAAGTACTGTAGGTGCCACATCATCTGTTAGCAGCAATGGCAACATGCATGAAAGAGCATCCCTGTGGAAGAGAGGAGAGGGACTGGCTCTTGTCAAATGTTGGGTCCATTTTGCTGTATGGCTATGAATGGTCTACTGGGCAGAGATGGGGCCTGATGCTCCATGAAGTGGTGACACAGAGAACAAGCCCTTCCATACCCTAGTGTAAAGGGGAACTGGTCAGCTTTGAACACCAGTGTGGTTTAATGGCCAAATTGGTGGTTTTGGGAATAGGAAAACCCACAGCTGTGGCACTCCTGCTTGGGAACGCCACAACCTACTTGTGTTCATTTGCACTACATTTGCACAGCCTAAAAGGCCACTTAGACCTCCTTGGAAGAACAGGCCAGATGCCAGTGTCAACATATTGTCCCAGGTCTTTCTCTCTTGCTACTGGAAAGCAGCAGGCTCCTGCCTTCAGAGACTCCTGAGCAAGGGCAGCAGACATAAAGATTCTCTCTGGCCTCGAAAATGGAGGGCAGGAAGATGCCAGGCAGACGAGAGCCCTGAGGAGTCTTAAGCTGCAACCCTATTCTCCAGTTAGGCCAGCCTAAGCCCCGACATAAGTCCTGTGCTGACTTGAAGGTGTCACAAAAGTGCCATAAGACACTTTGCACCACTCCTGGGGGAGGGTTAGGCCAGTGCTCAGACATGCGCTTGTCTCCCTACATCACCATAAGAACAGGAAGACTGATGAGTTGTGCCGGCCTAAGTTAGGACTGCACCCATATTAGGCCTCCCCCACTTGTTGTGTCTCTCTGTCTTTCTGGAGCACAGCCTGAGGCTGTGTCATGCTGTGGTTTTGCTTTTGTCCAATGAGACAAGTCAGCTCTGTGGCAAGGCCAGTCCAGGCTGAAAACAAACTGAACAGAGGGGGGGACTCCAAGCAATCATATGAATCCTTCCCTTTTTTTTCTCTGGTTCAGACCTGGCTCTGTGCAATGCCAGGATCCTCTAACTCTTTCCATTGCTCTGGAAACCATAATCTCTCTTTCCCCCTGTTTATGTCCTCTTGATGGTTGCCAAGGACCGGACTGTATTCCATAGTGGTATTTCATGTCTCTCTGCTTGGAAAATGAGTTTCCAAGACGTTTGGTGCAGACCGCTGCTGTTGTGCTGGTTCCAGTGAAGCAGACGGACAGAGCAGGGAGAGCAATGCCCTTTCTTGGACCAGTTGATGTTGGCAAAAGTTTTCAGGTTTCAACATGTCCTCTTTTGCTTCCAGTTCTCCTTGAGAGTGGGGGGGGCGGGAAGGAGGGAAACAGACATCCGCACATGCACGCACACACATTTGGTTGAACTTTGCAGAATTTCCATTGCCAACAAATGTCGCTTTGTGTAGACCAGGCTTTGGTGCACTTTTCTGGCCCAAGAGCACCCACATTCTGCAATTGAGCCAGATTAAGCAAATCTTGACCACATTTGCTTGCTTTACTTCCAAAATCTGTGTTTTTGTTCTCTGGGCTTGTTCTCTGTATTTTGTTGACAAGGGCTCAGGAACAGGAAGACTTACCCCTTGAGAGTCAGGGAGAAGGTGGTTGCTCCTACCCTGGTTCGTGGACCTTTGAGTCCTCCCCAGCATCTCCTGCAGGCTTTAAAATACCATAAATTCTCCCATATGCAAGAGGTAAGAAAGGGTCAGGGCACTGGAGTCTGCTCTTGATCAGTAGCTCCTTAGGCACAAAGAAGGTGCTCTGGGGTGAGCCAGAAAACCAGGATGGGGGCCTCCCAAAATGATGTTCTCAGAAATTCACTTGATATAAGAACACCAGATCCTCTGAAAATTGTCCTCTTGGGAGAAAGCCTGTGAGCTGCTGAGTCTGCAGATTTATTCAAAGTCATCCTGCTCTCAGCTTCATGTTTACTATTCAGAATATTTATATACTGCTTGGGTGAGAGCTGATCTCCAGGGTGTTGCCCAACTCATAGGCCCACAGCCCTGGATTCCCACGGGATTCATTGGGCTGGGCTGAAGGACTGTCCACACCTCTGCCGATTGCAAAAGCCATTTAAACAGCAAATATTTGTAAACCTCTTTCAATTGCCTAACCACATTTTTAATTTTGTGAACGTAGTTTATAGTTGCAAGTGTGCCTACACTATTGTACCATAGTGTACTGTTCAGTAAGGAATCGCATAGCCTTGTCATGGTCAAAGGGTTGCATTCAATCTACTTTGTGCAGACAACACAAAGTTTCTTGGTGTCTTCCCCATTCCGTCCTGTTTGTGTTCCGAAATCTGCAGCCAGACAGGTGGCTAGTTGAGTATCTCAAAGCATGAGGAAGGCTTTGCTTGGCCTGCCAGCTGCAAACACAATCCCTTCCTATGTCTTGTCTTTGGGTGGAGGTTTCCGCAGTCAGGCTGTCATCCTTTTCCTCTTGGCAGCGATTGAGGATGTCATCCCAGAAGGTTAGCCACTGGTTTTAGAAGCCTGGCTAGACAGCCAGTCTTCAGCCTGTCACATGTTTTCAGGTAGCTGAGAAGCACTCTCCACTTTCTCCTCCCTGATTCATAGCCCCTTTCTGAGCCGGTGGTGCATAGGTTGAAACATGAGTGTGATAAAAAGTCAACCTATGCACCACCGGCTCAGAAAGGGGCTATGCATCTGAGATGTGAGGAGAGAGGGAGAAAGTGTTCTGAGCATGCTGACTTCTGGCTTCTGAAGTTTGTTGTATTAATTATATGCTATGTTGTATTAATTATACAAAGTTGTATTAATTATAATGTATATACTATGTTGTATTATATGTTGTATTAATTATATGCTATTATACGCAATCCTAACCATTTAGACTGGCTTAAGCCCTGGCATAAGACCTGTGCTGACCTGGGGGTGCCAGAAAAGTGCAGTAAGACACTTCTGCTGCACTCCTGGGAGGGTTAGGCCAATGCACAGGCATACACTGACCTCTCCACACCACCACAGAAAGATAAGCCAGGTGAGTTAGGCCAGCCTAAATTTCTTAGGATTGTACCCCTAATCTCAAGGTGAATTATATTGGCTCTTTTAATTGAAAGTTAAACATCCCTTAAGGAGCAATTAATGGCCTAATGGCAGCCTGCTTACCACAGCAGCATGGCAGGCAGTTAAGCTTGTCTTAGAAAAGTTCACCAAGGGATCTGTATTGTTTCCTCCCTTTCCCCAAGTCATGATCACTTCTGAATTGCTTCTGAGCTGAATTTTTAAGTCACTTGAAATAACTTAATTCATCTTAATTCATTGCCTGCCTTGTTACCATTGTAACTAATTGCCTTAGTATAGTGTGAAAACAGGTAATCAGGAAAGTTCCTGGAACCAAATGTCATGAATGGGAATGTTCAACCTGTAGTTCTGTTTGCAAAGCTGTGCAAGGCTTTGCTTCCCCTCTCCCAGAGAAGTGAACATGCAGGATGGCTGCCCACACTGACCACAGATGGAGATTGCTCCTCTCCATGCCATGACAATCACAGTCTTGCTGGACCCTGTTCTGTAGGTCTCGCAGCCCCACTGTTGCCACCACCTCTGATCCCTGCTGCTTCAGCAACTGTGCTACATCCTTGCTTGGCCTTTCCATTTCACTCATAGTTCCAAAGGCCACTGACCCACCGACCACTCACCCCGTCCTGCTGCCTGCTTATCAGAAGGAGAGCTTTGCAAACAGGAAATGCTTTATGGTGACCAAGAGCTGGGCTTTGTCTCCAAATGCACCCTGGATTACTGCAAAGGGCAGCCGGGAGTGAGAACCAGCAAGAGCTCTTCTTGTCCCATTAGTAAATTGAAAGCTTGTAGCAAACTGAGGGAACAGGGCTGGAATGAATGCTGACCACCAACTGGGAGGAGGCACAGCGTCGCTGAAGTCTTGTTGTGCCTGGAGCAGCCATGAAATTGTTGCCCAAGAAAACGTAGCAACCATAAGTTGCTGCAAGAGATGTGGGTGTAATCACCCCAAACCGGGACAGTCCCGGTTTTATGTTATGGCAACCCTAGTCTTGGAGGGAGCCTCACCCCTTTTGAGGCTGCCTCCATTGCACAAGGGAATAAACTGTATTTTTGCCTTTCTGCAAGAAGGGGTCTAGTTGAACTGGCTGCTGCATACACACACCTAGGCCACAGGCCTTTTAGTACATCTCCAAAAAAGGGAGAAGCTGGATCACGCTCCTCCAGGCAGGACTGCTTGATGGTGTGGAGGATCCCAGCACCAGATCCTTCAAGGCCTGGTGTTGATAGGGTAGATCTGGCAAGGCTGTAATTTTCAGAGCCTTGTGTCTGCTGCGTTTGATCTCCAAGGGCTTGGATTAAGATAAAACAGAAAAGGCAAGCAAGTAGCCCCATTTAGCATAGCTGTGTGCTGCAGTGAGGGCTGAGGGGTCATACAGGGGGGTAAGTTCAATTAGGAAACTGTATTAAAGGAGTGGAGCGATCTTCCCTCTGCCCCATCCCATTTCTAAGACTGGAAGAAACTTAGCACAAAAGAAATTAGGAAACCAACTGGAAAGTCTGAACATGATCCTTGCCCCACTGACAGCACTGATTCAAGGCAATCCTGTAGCTATTCTAGGGGGCTGCCAACTGCATCCGCTTGCTCTTCACTAAGCCTGCTGTCAGGCTATCCCTTGGTGTCCTTTAACCTCCAGATCTAGGATGGGATGATAACACAGCCAGGTCGCTAATGTTCCCTCTTCTCCCTCTTCTCAGGGATGGCTCCAAGTCCGGCATTGGATTCAAAAAGACGGCCACTGCTGCAGCCATTGACTACGCGGAGCTGCTGCAGCACTTTGAGAAGGTTCAGAACAAGCACTTGGAAGTCCGGCATCAGCGAGCTGGCCGGGGAGAGAATCTGGAGCGGAGAGCAGTGCTTTGAGAGCAGTGCCTGGAGAGGAACATGGGGGCCACACACTTGATTCCAGGGTGTTAAGGCAGGCGGGGAGCCATTGGCCAGACAATGCTGCTAAGATCACAGTTGAGTTGATGCAGCTTGCCAGGGGCAAGCCAATGCATATACCCCATCCAGGGACCCTTCTGTACCCTCCCAGATCTGATTTGCCAAAGGGGCCAGGGGAATTCTGGCAGCTCCTGCCCTCCTTGCATGTGCTTCTGGCCTTTGCTCATGTCTTCCTTCCCAACAGCTGCCAGGTGGCCACAGCCTCACCAGGGTGCGGGAAGGGTGTGCTGGAAGCACTCTCCAGGAAGAAGGCAGTGGCAGTTCTCCTATGCGGCAAAGACTGCAGCGCTTTGCCCCTTATGATGGTCTGCGTGTATCTTCCACCACTGTGGTGACCTTCCCACCCCACCCCACCCCCCAAAAATCATGTATCTGAACTGCACAGCCTTAACTCTCAGCTAATCTGTGGGTGTATATAATAGAGAGCTCTAAACCATTTGGTTTTCTAGATTGAGAATATCTTTGTACTATTGTAAAACTTGTTGAAATAAAATGCGTGATGGTAAAATCCTACCCAGTGCTTTTCTCCACCCCCTGTGGGGAGTGGATCCTCCTGTCTCGTCGTCCCCCATGGGGGGCAACTCAAAGGGGTCTGTTGCTGCACTGACCTGGTTCATGGTCTTGATGGGAGTTCTCTGGAAGAGCAAGAAGACTGGTCAGGCAAGGCTCCATGTGCCAGGTATGTGCTGAGGATTCAGACCAGTACGCAGTGCTATGCAAGCCACACATTTAGCGATGACTCTCATCCTTGTGCCCTTTGGATGAAAAGGGCTTCTCACATTGTGGTGCTGTTACAGAGAGTATGAGGGTGTCATGGGGAACCCAAATGCCATGTTGGATCTCATTGTTGGAGTTGGATCTTTGGCCATAATCACTGCTTCTCAAAGTTGACCCAATGGGTCGCCCTAAGAAAGATGCTTCTCACCTTTCTCATACATCCTTTCAGTGCCCTGATGATGTGCAGAGGGTGAAAGGCCTCTAGGGGAGTGGGAGGCACTGTGGGCACCCAGCCACTGCACCCCTGCCAGCCACTGCTGGGAAGGTGCTCCTGAAGTTCCAAGGGGTGAAGCAGTGCTGGGTGGGTTCCCCCCTTGGCCTAACTGCCCCAGAACCACAGGACAAGGGTGTTGCACCCTCCCTTCTTGTAGACTGAATCCTATCCACACTTTCTCAGGAGCAGATCTCATTGAACACAGTGGGACTTGTATCTGAGTAGACATGGATAGCACTGCAGCCTTATAGCCCAGTTCTATCTGTGCTTTCCTGGCAGCAAATATTGAACACAGTGGGACTTACATCTGAGTAGACAATCCTATCTACACTTTCCCTGGAGCCTATTGCATTGAACGTAAGGAAACTTGCTTCTGAGTAGACATGCCTAGGATTGGGCTGTAAGAGTACCCCCTTTTCCCTGCTCAAGTAACAGCCCAATCCTATGTACACTTATCTGGGAGTAAACCCCATTGACTCTAATAGAACTTACTTCTGAGTAGACAATTGGCCTCTGAGGCTAAAATCATATCCACACCTTTCTGGCAGTAAATCCCATTGACTATAATGGGACTTACTTCTGAGTAGACATTCTTAGGATTGGGCTGCAAACCTATCCACACTTATCTGGGAGTAAACCTATTTACTATAATGAGACTTATTCCACAGACGACATGCCTAGAGTCTAAACTTATGCAGTTTTCCTGGGAGTAAAACCTATTAGCCTTAATGAGACTTTCTTCTGAGGAGCCATGCTTAGTGTTGAGCTGTAAGACTTCCGTCATATCCACACATACCTGGGAGTAAACCCCATTGACTTTAGTGGGATTTACTCTTGAGTAGACATGCTTAGGCTTGAGCTATATGGCTGCCATCCTATGCACACTTACCTGGGAGTAAGATCTATTGTGCCTAATGGATCTTACACCTGAGTAGACATGCTTAGGGTTGGGCTGTAAGGCTGCAATCCTGTGCACACTTACCTGGGAGTAAACCCCATTGACTCTAGTAGGATTTACTCCTGATTAGACATGCTTAGGATTGAGCTATATGGCTGCCATCCTATACGCACTTACCTGGGAGTAAGATCTATTGTGCCTAGTGGGTCTTACTCCTGAGTAGACACGCCTAGGCTTGTGCCCCTAAAAGGCTGCTAGGGGTGGTACCCTGCCTGCAGCATCCCTCCAGCGAGGAGGGGCTCCTGCTCTGCCCTTGGAGGGGAGCCCCCTCCCGGGACTGGCACCGCCTACGAGACTGGCGCGTCCTTCCTCCTCCTCCTCCTCCTCCTCTCCTCCTCCTCCCCGGGAGCTGCCGTGCGCTGCGCTCCAGCCGTGCGCCCTGGAAGCGCTGCAGCCATCGGGGCGGACGCCCTCCTGGCTCCCCGCAGCAGGAGGCTGAGCAGTGCTGGGGAGCATGGCTGGGGGCTGCTGCGGAGAGGGCGCTCCCCTCCTCCCGGGCTGATGGAGCCGCACAGAGCCTCCCCGGGCACCCAGTGACGGGTGCAGCAGAGCAGCCACAGCCGAGATCGGAGCCCGCAGCGCCGCCTGGACCTCCGTCCATCCCTCCCTCCATCCATCCCTGCCTCCCCCGGAGATGGAGACCGCGGAGAAGGAGTGCGGGGCGCTGGGGGGGCTCTTCCAAGCCATCATCAACGACATGAAGGTCAGTGGTCCCCATCCTGGGCACCTTTCCTGGGAGTCACTCCTGGTGGCGTAGCTAGAGGGGGGCTGAGCAGACAGTCTGGGAGGGAGGCGGGGAGGGTCACCCCACCTCCCTCCAGACCTAAGGGGTGACCCTCCATGACTCCCTCCAGACTGACTGCTCAGCCCCCCTCTAGCTATGCCACCAAAGGGGTGTCCCTCCCTTACTCCCCCCAGACTGACTGCTCAGTCCCCCTCTAGCTATGCCACCACAGGGTTGACCCTCCCTCACTCCCTCCAGACTGACTGCTCAGCCCCCCTCTAGCTATGCCACCAAAGGGGTGACCCTCCTTTACTTCCTCCAGACTGACTGCTCAGCCCCCCTCTAGCTATGCCACCAAAGGGGTGTCCCTCCCTTACTCCCCCCAGACTGACTGCTCAGCCCCCCTCTAGCTATGCCACCACAGGGGTGACCCTCTCTGACTCCCTCCAGACTGTCTGCTCAGCTCCTCTCTAGCTACTCCTTTGCCAGGGAGTAACCCCCTCTGAACCCAGTGGTACTTACTTTTGAGCAGACATGCCCAGCGTTGCGCTGGACAAGGCCTGGCATCCAGGGTGTGCCAGGCATCCTTGGCTCCCCATGGCACCCAGGCACCCCACCCCAGTCTAGAAATCCCAGTCTAGGGAGTCATGCACCCCTTCCCCCTATCCAGAAATCCTAGAGGGTGCATGGCTGTGTAGGACACAGTCCAAACCAACTGTCCAGCACTGGCATAGCTGCGCCACTGGGGCATGTGCTGCATCCTGCAGTTTGGGTACCCCTGGAGGCCTCCTCAAAGGAAGACAAAGTATGTTTCTTTACTTGGAGCTCATTGCCCTGACCCCATAGCTAGAAAATGGGTTAGGATTGTGTCCTTAGCATGCTCAGTGCTGGAGTGATCAGCCCTTGGGTGAAAGGGTCTCTGAGCATGTGGAGTGTGTCAGTCCTTGCCATGCCCCAGTCCTGCTCTGTGTATCTTGCAGCCAGTCTGATGTACATCTGACTTCTGCTATGTTCACCCCACATGGCCATAGTATTGTGGTTATGTCTGATCAATAGGGTAACAGCAGCACTTGGAGCAGGATGTGGTGGGGGCCGGGGGCTCTGAATGCCACAGAATCATGATCTGAATTCCAGCTCTTGGGAAGGAGCAATAGTGGGACGTGACCCAGCTTGGGGAGGGGGGCTCTCCTCCTGCTCTGGTTCCCCAGTTCCTCCCCTTCTCCACGCCCCCCTGTGCTGGATGATGGTGGTGCTGGATGATGGTGCATCCAGGCCTAAGAAATCCCTGGCAGGGCGCATGAGGCACTCTGTGACTCCAGTTGGAAAAGGAAGCAGGCAGGCATCGGAAAGGCACTGTGCCGAAAGGAGTCACAGCACCTGGCCCTAAGGTGCAAGTGTTTCCCTAGAAAAAAAGCCACACATGTTTGTGATCCCCAAGTGTGCCAGGATCAAGGCTGAAAGAGGCTGGGGGTGCATCAGGGCCACCGTGTGCCACTTTGCTTCCTGCATTTGTGGTGACAGCTGAGATGGTTGGATGTCCTTTGGCTAGCCCTTTCCTTGAGCATGATTTGAGCATAGCCTTGCTGGTGATGGACTAGTGGTTGGGAAGGTCCTGTGGAGGCTGACGGGGGCACATCACTGATCTGGGTTGTGGGGACCTCGGGCAGTCTGTCCCTCTTTTGGTGCTGGCACAAGAGATGCTTTCCCAGGACTGGTGTTTGCCGCTTTGCCTCCCATCTCTGGTTATTGGACCTATCACTAGTGCCTGTCAAGGGCATCATTGTGGATGGCTGATCACACTTGGCACACCCTCCTTCAGTTCTGGTGCATCCTTTCTGGCTCCAGTACTGGAATGAGCCACAAAGTGGTTTCCTTGGTACTTTATGCTGAGGGTGTTCCTACTGGGTTCCTACTAGGACAGTGGGACAGGGTTCCTACTGGGGACTTGGTGAGAAAGCATGTCCTATAAGTGGGCCCTCCTGGGCAAACCTGACCCCAACTGCATCAGATCTTGTCAGTCCTCCAGATTTTGGGATTGGGTCCCCCTCCCCATGAATTGTTCATTTCTGCTTTGTGACTCCCATTTCCTCCTTTGGGGGCTTAAAATGGCTTCAGAGTTGTGGATTGTGCATCTCTCACTTAACCTGAATAGGATGATCTGGAATTCCTGATCTGGAATGAGTTACATGCAGGCAGAACAGCTGGCCACATTTCCCCGAATCCGTGTTGGCTTTTCCCTAACCGGTTTGCACACGGATGCATTTGTGCCTGCTGCAGAGCTCCTCCATTTGCTTAGCAGGCATTTCATTTCTTCTATCTATGGGGTGGTGGAAAGGGTGGGCTTCCTTTGTGGAATTCACAGAATTTTTTTTGGTGGGCTATGTCGGTACGCAGGAATCATGTTATGGAATCGGAGGCAAGAAAATCTCAGCCAGATCTTTGCTGTCATAGGAATTTGCACAGACTCGAAATGTGTTGCCCTTGAAAGAATAAGGATCGTAAAGCTTATTCTTGCACAGTGAGAAGAGGAATTGGAGCATCTTATACGAATTGCTGAATGCTGCAGTTCATAGTGGGTCTTTCTTTCCCTTGCCCCGTTTGCCTTACTTATCACTGCAAAATTTGGGGAGCCAGCATGTTTGGTTCCTTTCCCAAAGCCCATAGCTGTTACAAGGACTAGCTGATGAAGGATCTGGTTAGGAGGATAAGGCCTGATCCTCCTCCTTGCAAGGGTCCTGCTCCTTTAGGGTTGACCTGGGGTCCTTTAACAAGCTTCCTTTAGGTTTGAGGTCATCTCCTTGGGCATGGGGACCATCTTTACTTCCAGCTTCCACTAGGGGCTGGGAAGTAAACACAGGAAGGAGGGAGGGAGAGAGAGATCCACGTTGCAGTATTTCACTATATTTAATATATAGATATAGGTATATAGATATCCATCCCATCCTATAATATTTCACTATATTATATAGAAATAGATATAGATATCTGCCCCGTCCTATTCACCCCGTCTTCTAATAAACAAAAGGGAAGGATGGTAGAGCTTTCCATTTGAATAGGGTTGCCGATTTTGGGACAGGACAGCCCTGATTTTGGGGGATAGTGTTCACATACTAGCAAATGGGACAGAGGGTCCTGTCCTGGTTTTGTGGAAGAGAATTATGGCAACCTTACATTTAGGGATCAGGATGCAGCCTGTTTTGTGGGTCAGCTGACACTAATAGGCATTATATTGGTCCCAGGCACGATGGTGGCTGTCATGCCAGCACTTAGATAGTTGCCTGCCACCGGCAGGGGTGGCATCTGGAGCATGAGACAAGCCTGGTGATGGGGCTGGGATGTTGGACAAGGAATGGGTGGAGAAAGTTGCATGATCTCTGTAAGATCTGGGGTAGGGAAGCTGCATATTCAACTGGGATAGAGTTGCCATATGTTCTGAAAAACAGGGGTGATCCTGATTTTTGGAGATTGTGATCACATACTAGCAAATGGGACAGATGGTCCTGTCCCGATTTTGTGGAAAAAAAATTATGGCAACCCTAAACTGGGAGGTGGGAGTTAAAGTTTTCAGGGCTGTCAATCAGCAGAGGCCCCCCAGGTGATGCCCTACCTGGAAGACACCATTTACCTTCTCTGCCCTACCTGGTGATGCTGAATGCACACAATGCAGGTGCTCTACTCTCAAACTTCTGAAAGGTTGAGCCACCCCTCATTGGGACCATGGAGCCAACTCCTTCGCAAGAGGGACATCCAGGGGGAAAAGGCCTCCGAGGGGAGCTGCAGCCACTCTAACAGGCAAAGAGAAAGGAGGCCTGCAATGAGAGTACCAGATCTGAGAGATGCTGATGCTGTTGGGTGAACACCTGAGCAATCACAAAAGCACCCCTTTAATGGTAAACAGAATCACCCCCAGCCAGACTAACTGCTGGCTAACATATACACATTGCACAATTTTTTGGTTATGGTTTCATATACAGGTCCAACTTTGTTATACACAGATTTTTTTATACACGGATTTGGCTCAACACAAATGGCCACTGCATATTACAGTTTTAAAAACTGCTTTTCTACTGTTGTAGAGAGGAGCCATGCAAGCAATCGTTCAATTATTCATTTGAGCCAGGCAAAGGCAGGGATTCCTTTGCATTTCTAATTGGTAACTGTCTCTTTACAACAGTAAGAAAAACTGTTTTTAAACTATTGTAAAAAGAGGGAGTTCCAAAATTAAACCACTGCAGCTATTGAAGCAAACCTTTGTTCCATTAGAAGTGCTGGAGGAGCAAGAAACCTGAAAGTAGGTCTTTAAACTGATTTTTCCTTTTTTAAAAAAATCAATGGATTTTTTTATCCACAGGAAGTTCTGGAACTGAACCCTAGTGGATAATGAGGGACATATGTAGTTGCATGTGTCCGTTCTGGGATCTAGATGCAACAGAAACAAGAAACTCTATGTGCTGGAGAAAATATGAGAAAATTTATAAACTGTTTGAGGAAGATGAGTATGGTGGGAAGGAAATAGTCAGGACCCCACTTTCTGAAAGAGGCACCAGAAAGGACAGGTAGATGGTCTTGGGTGACCGTATTCGGCCTCCGAGCCCTGCAGATGGCATAGCATCCAAACTTCAACAGTTGCACACCTGCCTCCCATTCCCACTCTATATGGCACATGCCCCACTGTAGCTTCTAGTACAGGGTGACCATATGACTGGAAAAACCTGGATTTGTATGGATTTTTAGCCTCCTGTCTGGGTGTCCTCCATTTTGATTTCATTGTCCTATATTTTAAGCTTCATTTTTTGAACTTCGTGATGGTGTGCAGTACACCATCATGTCATATGTCGTTGGATACATATTGAAGAGCAGAATCCAATGCAAAAATCAGTTTTGAAATATCTCCTTCCTATAAAAAGTTATGGTCAAAAAACGAAAAATATGCTTGAGCTCTATGAGAAAGTGAAAGTACCCAATATCACGCCTTTACTCATGAGTAGGCAAACATGCCATTGTCCACCAGAAAGGCTAGGCTAAGAGGAATCCAAGACCTTGTCCTTCTTTTATAGGTTTGGGTGTCTGGGCACCCTGGTCCTGTTGCTGTGAGGCTGCTCATGCATCTGGGAGCCTTGTGCACCTACAAGACATTCCGGCTGGATTAGACTCCTGGGTGGCACATTGACTAATGTTAGGATGTTTCTTGGTTGTCTCTGAGCTGCATCCTATCCCCGTTGGAAATGTTCCTGGCCTTGGGACTTGTGATCCATTTGGAGCCCATCCAACCCTGGCCAGTTTAATGAGAATTGCCACCTGCTTCCACTGTGCTCTGCCACATCACCTCTGTAACTCCTGATCTTCCTTTTCTTGGCAATGGGGGTGTGATCAGTGGTGTAGCTTGAGGGGGTCAGAGTAGTCAGTCTTGGAGGGAGCCTCTCCCTTTGGAGGCATTCCAGGTGGTGGAGCAAAACAGAGATACACGGTGACACGGCATTTACACGGTGAGTTGGGAAAGCCCAGGCTGATGCAAGAGGCATCTATGACCTGCTTGGTGGAGAGGCTGTTATGCTGATGTCATCGTGATCGTAGGAGAGCTCTGGAGAACCAATCTCGTTGATATCATGGCACCAGTTTCACCAGCTTGCTGGAGAACTGGAGAGGATCCTGGGGTCCAGCCGGGGGGTTGCTTGTCTTGTGAATGTCAAGTGAAAAGAAAGTTCATCTCTCATGTCTAGAATGAAAGTGGTGCTTCGGAAACACCTTGATCCAGATTGGATAGGAACACAGATTCAGATCAGCATAGCCAAGTACCTGATCTAGGTGTGTTGGCAGAGCAGGAATAGAATAGATGCTGCAGAATAGATGCTATTCTTCCACATAGAATAGATGCTGCAGAAATATCGCACATATAGAGAGGGGGGTCTTGCTCTCAAAAAATCTCTCTGCTTTATCTGGGTCAGCTCTGCTACCCTGAAATTAGCAGGGAGAAAGCAGGTGTGACCGAGACTGCTTGTAGCCAGGGAGGAGCAGGGATGCCTGGGCAGGGAGTAGAAATCTCCCTGCATCCTTGGACCACCAGGGCACAATCAAGGGCCTCCGTGGCTTCTAATTTACATCATCGAATGCTTCTAATTTACAAGCAGCAGGCGCTACTTGCATGCACACAAGCTATTGTCTGTGAGCTCGAGGGCTAGAAACTTGGCTTAAGAAACCAATGGAGCCCGTAGTTTTCATGAAGATGGTTTCATGGCAGACTTCCAGGTTTTGTACTACACTGTGTAGATCCCGTCAAGCTTATTCCAGTTGAGCGTTCAGCCTCTCTTTGCAGTCCTTTGAAAGGATATAGATCCTGGGTGAGGGTGTGGGAGAAGACACCACTCAGCTTTTGTTCGTTCTTTCATTCATTAGTTCGTTCTTTTGTTCGTTTGCCTTTCCTGTGCCAATGCCTATGCCCAAAGTGGCTTACAAACCTTTAATACTTTTGTCCTCACAACAATCCTGTGAGGTACGTAAGGCTGAGAGTGAGTAGCTGGCCCGAGGTCACCCAGGAAGCTTCATGGCTCACGTGGATCTTTGACAGTGGATCTTCCAGGTCTCAGTCCAACTCCCTAACCACTACACCATCCTGCCTCTCTAAAGTGCCAGCCTTCCTCAGCGCTGGAAAGGTGAAGGCAGATCTGTTTGCTGTGTCAACGGGGTGAGGGGAGACGAAGGTATGGCCAACACCTGAGCATTTGTATTACTTATGCCATTTTAAGTAAGAAGAAAAGCTGAAGAATCGGTTCTAGATGTTTTAAGCTGTATCTTCTGCAGTAGCCCACACTGGCTCTCACCTTTCAGATAGGACTTGCCCATAACTTTGTACATCTCCAGGTGACTACACAGCCTGCTCCAAGACCTTGCATGGATTTTCCAAGACCAGCTCAACAATCTTGCTGCCCTGACGCTTTGCCTCTACTCCTTTGGCAATCTGTGGTCAGGTCTGGTGTGGAGATATAGCTCAGAGAGTGAGCCTGAAGACCCTTTCAGCATTATTCAGACACTGCAGTGGACCACAGTTATTGCTAACACTGCAATCGTAAATACACATTCCTGGGAGTACCCATTGAACCCAATGAGGCTTACTTTTTGAGTAGACATGGATAGGATGGTACTCTAAGTTAATCAGGAAAGGGAAGAGGAGCAAAAGGAAGATGATCAGTTCTCCAAAACTGCCTTGAATAATATTCTGGGAAAAGTTTCCAGAACCTATGATTAGTTTCATGGGCATGAACAGAGTTTCCTGTGATTATTTGGAGTACTCTTTATCCCAATTCCGCCAATAAACAGCAGAAGCCAACAAAATGATGCAGACCAATGCAACATTTTGCATGAAGTTCCTTGGCCTCATATGTGCCCAGGTGGACCTGACTGGGAAAACCAACCTGTGTCTTCTTTGCAGCACTGGCCCTGCTCCATATTTGTCAGTCAATGGGCTGATCTCCCCATTTAATGCGTTTGGGGCTTTGATGTCCGGCTTTAGCAGTATCCTTTATATAGGTCACATAATCTTGTTTTCCTTCTTGTCTGCTGATCTTCTGTCCTCAAGGAGCGTCATCTCTTGGCTCTGTTGTCTTAAGGGGTGATCAGCTGGAGATCTGTGCAAGGAATGTTGTACAAAGTTCCCCTCCTGCTTTTGTTGTCACAACAAGCCTGTGAGGTGTAGAGAGAGAGAGAGAGAGAGAGAGAGAGAGATTGGCTGAAGCTCACCAAGGAAGTTTCATGGCTGGATAGGGATTTGAACCTGGATCTTCCCAATCTAAGTTCAACCTCTAAGTTTGACATATTAGGAGTGTCAAACATAAGACCTGTAGGCTGAATGTGACCCATGGAAGGAATTTATCTGGTTACTGTTATAATTTCTTCCTTATATTCCTTGTTATAATATTAAACTCCTTTCCCAGTTTCATCACGGGTCTCTCTCATATCTTGAAAATACGATCAAGATCCAGGTTCGAGACTCCGGTCCCCACAAAACGAGGATTTCCTGGTACAGGCAGGGGGTTGGACTAGATGGTCCACTGGGTCCCTTCCAACTCTATGATTCTATGTGCACACTTTCCTCTCTTGCCATTTGCAGCTAATGAGTTTCGATATGAGGACAAAGTGCTCATTTGTGGCCATCATCTGCTTCATGATGGCACTTCCAGTCCTCGGCAGGCAGCATGAATGCTTACTTCGGCCCTCTGTACAAAACAAGCTTGACATCCCTGCATTACACCATCCTTGCTCTCTGTTTTGTCACTTCTGAGTAACAGTTGAGGGGCTTCTAGATTTCCAGGTTTCTCAAATGAACCTTTTGCCTGTCAAGCAGCTGCCCTTATTAGTCCTGGTGTGGAATTGATATGCATTGAAATGTCTTTGTGGAAGACAGGATGTCATCAAAACGTTGCCAGTCTTGGAGCACCTGATCATTATCCTGTCTAAAGTTAACAAAGGCAGAAATGAAGTTTGTCAGGTCTCAACCAGCCCAGTCATATCCCAAGGTGGGGAGTTGTTCCTTGGCCACCTGGTGCTTCAGGATCACTCATGGAGCCAGTGATGGAAAGAGAAGCTCAGCTGCAAGGGAAGCCTACAAAGGGAGCCACCACAGCCTCTGAAATCTGAAGTTTGCTGCATGCTCGGAGCAAGAGGTGGGCTCACACAGTAGATGCCTGGCTTGGATGGACAGTGTGGTGACAGCCCTATTTGTGGATAGGAATTCCACCTATTCCTGTGATAAGGAGATGTCAGGGAATTATCTCTGTGATGTAGGGCAAAATCCAGAGTAACTATGGGGAGTCCTTGCTCCGGTGTAAGAACAACTTACTCTGGATTCCAATATGAATTTCCCATAGGTTTTCACTAAGTGGTGCAGTAACTACGGGTGCACATAAAGTCTCTTATATGCTCCCATAGTTGCTCTGGATTTGGGGGATGGTCTGAAGTTTTTGAGACAGTAGACTGAGGATACATAACTTATATACTCAAGTATAAGCCGACCCTAGTATAAGCAGTGGGACCTAATTTTACTACACAAATCCTCTTCTTTGCCCATCTTATGACAAGTATAAGCTGACCTGAGTATAAGCTGAAAAATGTGCTGAAAAACTAGTCTTATACGCAAGTATATACAGTAAATTTGGTATAGCAAATATAGCAAAGGCTGAGCTGCAAATGAGGATTTCCCCAATTCTGATCTCTGTCTTTAGCCAGACTTCAAATTCCGTCTCCACTTGCAGGGTGACCATATGACCAGAAATTTTCAGATTTGTCCTCTTTTTTTAGTATCCTATCCTTGTGTCCTCCAAAAGGGCTTCATTGTCCTCCGTTTTGGCTTCATTTTGGAACTTTGCAATGCTGTGCAGTACCCCACCATGTCATATGTTGTTGGATTCATATTGAAGAGCAGAATCCAATGAAAAATGGGTTTTGAAATACCTCCTTCCTATCAAACGTTATGGCCAAGAAACTAAAAATTAAAAACATGCATTGAGCTCTATGGGAAAGCGAAAGTGCCCAATAGTGCTCCTTTACTTGTGAGTAGGCAAATGTGCCATTGTCCACTGGAAAGGCTAGGCTGAGAGGAATCCAGGACCTGGTCCTCCTTTTGAGGTTTGGGCATCTGGTCTCCCTCTCCACTTGCAATATAGGAATGATACTCTCTTATATTGTAATGTGGAGAAGAACAAACTGCCCCACATATGATCCAGTGCTCACGATGTCCTTCTATATCTGCAAAGGAAGTTCTTACCTAGGCAAAGGAAAATCCTGTCAAAGCAGTCCAATTTGGAGCAAATGACTCCTAACAGTGCAATCCTAAGCATGTCTATTCAGAAATAAGTCACATTGTATTCCATGGGGCTTACTCCCAGGAAAGCATGTTTAGGATAGCAGATTGCAGCCTATCTTCCTTTTAATGTTCTTTGTAAATTTTTTACCTGTATGTGTGCTTCTGACTCCAGTAAAGAAAGAATCTTATAGGCTGTTGTCAGTAGGCCTTCAAAATAATGCTATAATGCACAACGAAAGCATACAGAAAGCGCAATAAAGGTATTAAATTTGGTTACGTTTAACCAATTGAGAGTCAATATGGAAGTCACACAAAGTGACTTTAGGTGAGTCCCTCAGTTGCAGTGCAAGCCCACCGGCCCTCTTGCTTCCCTGTTTAAATCTCAGTCCTATAAAACTGAACATGTATGCTGGTTCAGCTACTGATCTTTCTCCCACTACCTGCTGCATGCCTGTCTTGTTTAAAGTGTTCATTCATTCGTTCGTTTGTTTGTTCGTTCAATCGTTCAATCATTCATAACCAGCCAGACATTGTGGTGGTAGATAAGGCCCAGAAGACAGCCCTGGTGATAGACATAGCGATACCAAACGACAGCAACATCAGGAAAAAAGAGCATGAAAAGGTGGAAAAGTATCAGGGTTTGAAGGAGGAATTAGAAAGACTGTGGCAAGTGAAGGTGATCCCAATAGTGAATGGAGCACTAGGGGCTGTGACACCCAAGCTGGAAGAATGGCTCCAACAGATTCCAGGAGGGACATCAGAACACTTGATCCAGAAAAGCGCATTGCTAGGAACAGCTAAGATGCTGCGCAGAACCCTCAAGCTCTCAGGCCTCTGGTAGAGAACCCGAGATTGAGGATAACATACGTATACCACCCATGGAGGGTAAGAAAATAATTTTTATATATAATATATATATATACACACAGAGTGATTGAAAAGTGACTTCCTATTTTAAAATACTTATGAATTACAACATAGGGAGTTACTTTTTAATCACCCTGTATATAAAACTGAAAAGTCACTCACTGGAAAGTCACTCACTCACTGACTTATCAACGACCAGCCAAAACCACTGGGCCTAGAAGCATGAAATTTGGGAGGGTGTCCCTTCCATGACAGAGGCACCCACTAAGAACTGGTTTTTGGAATTCCAATTGGAAGGGGGGTGAAAAGGGGCGCAACGTGTTTTCCTCCCTCTACTTTACATTGAAGAATCCCTGATTGAGGGACGTTCTGCCCCAACCCCCAGACCCAGAAGTATGAAATTTGGGGAGTGTATTCCTTCTGTGATGGAAACACTCAACATGAACCAATTTCTAGAAATTTAACT
Source organism: Cryptoblepharus egeriae (assembly GCA_030015325.1). NCBI lineage: Eukaryota > Metazoa > Chordata > Lepidosauria > Squamata > Scincidae > Cryptoblepharus > Cryptoblepharus egeriae. Next base: position 18,058,946 of record JAREYC010000010.1, on the reverse strand, counting down.
CCTAAGGGTCTGAAAAGGGGTGCAATACATTTTTGGCCTGTACTTAACATTGAAGACTGAGCAACATCCAGCTGATGCACTGGGAGGGAGGGTACACAGAGGATGATGGTGTGCATGGGGTGGTGGTGGTGCGCATTGGGGGTTGATGTGCATGGGGGATGATACACAGAGGGGGTGTTGATGTGCATGGCGGGCTAGTGCACATGGGGGTTGATGCTCACGGAGGATTACGGTATATACAATGGGGGTGTTGATGCACTTGGGGGGTTGGTGCACATGGGGGTTGATACACAGTGGGGGGTGTTGGTGTACATAGGAAGGTGGTGCGTGTTGTGCACATGGGGATGGTGGTGCGCATCAGGGGTTGGTGTGCCCCTATGGTCTGAAAAGAGATGCAACGCATTTTTGGCCAGTACTTAACATTAAAAACTGACTTAACATCCAGCTGATGCACTGGGAGGAAAGGTGCACAGAGGAGAATGGTGTGCATGGGGGGGGGTCGGTGCTTATGGGGGTCAGTGCGCACGGGGGAGGTTGGTGCACATGGGGGATGATACACAGTGGGAGGGGTTAATGGGCATGGGGTTTGTGCGCATGTGAAGGTATTGCTCATGGGGGAGTTGATGCACATGGGAGGGTATTGCACATGGGGGGGAGGTTGATTCACAGTGGGGGAGTGTTGATTCACATGGGGGGGTTGCCCCTAAAGGTCTGAAAAGGGGTACAGTGCATTTTCGGCCTAAATATAACATTGAAGACTGACTGAACAACATCCAGCTGATGCACTGGGAGGTGTGTTGATGCGCATGGGGGATGATGCACAGTGGGGGAATGGCATATGTGGAAATGGCATGGGGGGAATTTTACTCCTGCAACGTGGGTATACTTTTGCTAGTTCATTCATAAAATAACTGGCTGCAGCTGGGAAGTGGCACCACAATTGGAGCTGGCTGAATCATGCTTCCCCTTTCTTGCCAGCTTCTACAGTAAATTTTCCTTGCTGCTGTTTTCCACGTCTGACCCCACAGATGAAAAGTACAATTTAATGAAATTCAAGTCAGTTTTGAAGGAGCTGATGGGTCTTCCTTTGACATCACCATGGCCTAATGATTCCTACCCAACTGTTTTTGAAAACCAAGAGAGAAGGTGTGTGAGGATGGGATTCCCAGGGTCTGCCTTCCGTTTTAGAGTCTGATCCTATATTGGCATAGACTCTGCCTTCATTCACCTGCCTAATGGCTTTCTCAGCAGCCAGGCCTTCCTGGAGTCTTCCAAGTTGGGAAGGGATGTGGCATGTACCAAAGGCTGTTTTTTGCCTGCCAGATCAGGATCTGTTCATATGGATGGAGAGCTAGGAGGTGGTGGAGACTGAAGAAAGGTTCCTGACACCCCCTTCCTTGGGACATGGACTTTTTGTCCTCTGATGTTTGAGAACGGCATAGTGAGAAGGACCAAGCTTGTCGGTTAGGATCACACAATCTGAACACAAGGAAGCCGAAGCACTACCATGCCATCCATTCAGCACTGCCTGGAGCATGATGCTTGCCACAGCCGGCTTGGTTTGCGCATGTCTTGTTGCTTGCACCAATTCGTCTTCATCACCTGCTGGATTGCAGCACTACGTTCTGCAAGCTCCTGATGGTGCAGATTCTGAATCGCCTCAGTCTTTGCACTTTGCTCCAAAGATAACTCCCAATGCAGTGCGCCTCCACCAAGGTCTGTTTGTCCAGCTGGTTTGGTACCATCAAGAGAGAGTGCACTATTATCATCCAGATACCTCTTTTCTTCAAAACAAAATTTGCTCATTTGTTCAAAAGGATGGGGCTTGTAGTCTAAATAAAGGCACCAGGGAGACACCTGGGCTGGGTTGAATGGGGCTCCTTGCTCACATCATGTTAAAATTGCAACATGCCAACACTTCAAATTAAGCCTCTTAGACCAGATGGCAACTTATCCTAGTAAAAAAAATAGTAGCAGGTTTAAGCTCCATTTTTACAGTTTTTTTAAAGGCTGTTCAGATATTATAAGTATGCATGAGGGGTGTGGAGAAGACGTCCTTGCCAAAAGAGGCAATTGACTAGCTGACTCTGACTTTGGTGGATCACTGTTGGTGGGAGTCCAATCTGAGCATGGACCATGGAAGTTGTTCTGCAACTGCAATCCCCATTTTCTGTAATGTGCGATGCGCATTTTAGCTCCTTGCTAGATTCTAAAGTGCCCTGGTGATCATGGAGCGCATTGCTACATGGCGTACACATTACGCCATTACATATCGACCACCCAGTGGGCTGATTGACGCTCAGAGTGCAGGATTTGCATCCCACACCTGAAAAGGAGGGCCAAATTGATGATCCACCCGTGTTGTTGCTCTTCACAGTTGCACTTGATTGCACATAACTCTTTAAAAATGGAAGCACATTAAAAAATCAAAGTGATTTCAAAGCTAGTTGGTTGAAAAGTAGTTTGCGAAACAGTTTGGGTAAGAGAATTGGCGCCGTTCCCTTTCCAGAAAGAGACCGGCCTCGTGGTGAGACTGCAGAATGCAAACTATTTATTTAGAGGATGCTTCCTGATCTCACCTTGTGGGGAGGCTTCGCACCCAATATGAATGGTGGTATTTGGATCACAAACCACAAGTGGGATTTCCTATGGCAAGGAGTTAGTGCTGTTGGTGTGCTGGTAACTGTGATGGTAACTCAGGGTCATGTGGATTAAGGAGGTCAGTGCACAGAAGAAATGTGTGGATTGCAGATGTTGCAGATCTCCAGTCTGGAAGGAAGGCTGAGCACTGGTTGTGCTGGGTCAATAGCACATTGGCAAAATCTCTTTCACTGGATCCTTCCCTGCTTACAGAGCTGGAGAAAAATTTCCCCTTCTGCACAAAGGTGAAACTGGCTGTTTTATTTTGGGTCGCTCTTTATGGCTCCATTTTGCTCCCCCTGCCCGGAATGGCTCTGAAGGGGGGGGCCTTATACACCTCCCTCCAGCTCTGATGGTTCTGCCCCCTTCTAGCTATGCCACTGGAAGTCTCTGGCTTCTCCAGTGGCACAGCTAAGCCATTTGCAGAGGAACATTAATGGGAAACCACAGGCCCAGGAAGTGTCCAAGATGCTGTGGAATCAGCGATGCGTCGGTGGCGCAGGCAAGAAAAATCGAAGCGAGAGTGTTGTGCAACTGCAGGGGAAGAATTGCTGAGTAATCCGGCGGGATGCAGAAATGCATCATGTGGCCTCCGACGGGACCAGTTTGTTTTCTCGCTGCCTGCCTGTGGAGTTTGCATTCAACTCCCACAGACGTTGGACAAATGCTCTGCTAAGCCAACCGTTTCCCAAGACTGAACATGTCCGCTTGGGGGGGGGGGGGGGGTTACTCATTCTTCTGCATGATGATGTCTCCTTGCCCGCCACATGTTCTCAGGCTCCATGGGTCATCTTGGGCAGAGCAGACGAACCAAGACAGTCTTGTAATTATGTATTTTGGGGTAGGCTGACGCAATTATATGTTGTTGTGTTTTTCTGGAGGAAGAGGTCCTTTTTGGAACAGAGCCATAATATACTGGATTACTGGCATGTGAACTGTATAGGAATCCACCAAGCAACCCCCAACACTCTCACACCCAGATCAGAACCACTGGTGGGGTTTGGGCTGGGCAATAACAGAAAGAGAAATTCTAGCAGAGTGGTACTCAAAGTGGGAGTCGGAACCCCCTTGAGTAAGGGGTTGTGAGAGGATGTGATCCAACATCTTGAAATCTGGCACTTATCTTCCCTGGAAGAAAGTCTCATTAAACATAATGGGACTTACTTCTGAGTAGACATAGAGGAGCTCTGGCATCACATCCTAGTACATTTGATAGGGGGTCTTGAACAGATTTTTATAGTTTTGAAATAGGTCCCGGGCATAAATGCCGGAGTACTAGTGGACAAGGCATCCCCCCTAGTCCTGGTGTGTGAACCCTTCTGAACAGTTGCACATAATGCATACTTTTGACAGAATAAGGGGGAATGTGAAGGGGAAACCAGCCCATTGATTCCAAGGGGATGTTTTGAAAGAGGAGAGTAAAGCAGTCTGTAAGCCAAGCAGTTGACGGTGCAAAATTTTCACCAGTGTGTGAGTAAATAGCACAGGACCAGCCTTGCAGGCAATATTTTGTGACTCTGGGTTATTCCTTCATAAAACATTTTTACAAGAGAGATGGTGTGCACAGGCCCTGAAGAGAGTGTGCATGTGTGTGAGTGTGTGTGAGAGAGAGAAGTAGAAAAGATGGCGGGAGATTCCCAGGGTTTAGTGTTGATGTGTGGCAGAGCGCATGCAGAGCGCACGCATCCTTTCAGAACATTTGGGGCAAAGGAATGCTCCTGTTGCAACATGTATGTGCTTCTGAGGCTAAGCTTAGCGCTGAACCAGATTGTCGAGACTGCTTGTGCTCTCGGCTTGAGGGTTTTGCAATCCGCTGGAACCGGGCCTGACTTTCCACTCAAATGAGAAATACCTCCTGCAGGCTTGGTCTGGCCAGATGGTTTGGAGTTTTCGGGACATCTGAGGAAAGCTTCATTTGTCTGCCCTTTTTGGGTCCTCTCATAGGATGGCCTTTCATCCTTGCTGGGACAGTGGTTTGTTTGCAATTACCTGCCAGTGGAATTACACGCGGTTCTTGCATGACACTCAGGGTGCAATCCTAACCCATTTAGGGCAAATCAAATCACCCATCTCGTCATTTCTGCAGTGGCGTGGGGAGGCTGGCGCATATCTATGCACTGGTCTAACCCACCAGAACAGACATGGAAGAGCCTTACGCCACTTTTGTGGCATCCCCCAGGCCAGGAAAGGACTTGTGCTACCCTGAGGGTTAGGATTGTGTTGTCGATGGTGCAACATTCACCTATCCAGAGAAGCTGTTTTCTGTGGATAAGATTTTTCTATCATATTCAGTTCAGTAAAGATCCCCAACAACTTCAAATCAAAGCTGATCACTTACTAGTTTTATTGCTTCTGTTCATCCTGGCTAGGAAAGGTTAGTAACTGCCTGCTGTGAATTTTCTCTCTGAATTAACTTGTTCCATTTCTTTACTCAACAGGGGAAAGGTTTTAATTACAGACTTTGCAATCTTAACCACACTTTCCTGGGCGTAAATCCAACAGAACATACCCTACAATCCAGAGTAACTACGGGAGCATGTAAGAGACATTACGTGCACCCATAGGTAATGCACCACCTAGTGAAAACCTATGGGAAATTCATACTGTAATCCAGAGTAAATTGTTCTTACACCGGAGCAAGGGCTCCCTGTAGTTACTCTGCATTGTGCCCATAGTGGGACTTACTTCTGAGTAGACATGCCTAGGATTGGACCATGGGTTTCTAATTTTATTTTTCCTTTTTTAAAATTTTTGAACAAGATTTCACTATAAAACCAGCCGTGAGAGGGAATTAACACATCCCCCTTCTCATGATGTAGAAAAATGGTTACTAATCTCTCAGGATCAACTGGAAGCAATAGAATGTATTGAACCTACAAAGAGGAAATGTTTAACGTTATAGAAGCCCTAAAAAGGCTTAGAAGCCTCTTTTCCATCCATCCTGGAGCTGTGTGTGAGTTCAGCAAAATTGCTATAGATCCTGTTTTGCAAACACACAGGGACACTAGAGGAAAGCTCTATATTGGGTTATACTGGGATTATTATACTGGGATTGTAATACTGGGATTATACTATTATACTGGGATTTATTTGGATGCTGTTCAATAAGTGAGTGAAGATAGGATTTATGTTTTTAAGTATACAGGCCTGCAAAATTGAGGTTTAGACAAACTTCCCCCCAAAGTTTATGTATATTTGTCTTATGTATATTTGTATATTTGTATATGTATACAAATCTTATGTATATTTGGTGTGCTGATTCCATAAATGGCATCAGTTTTGCCCTTTCATGTGTAGCTTTGGAAATGGGCATAGCCTCAGTGAATAGTTTAAGCATGGAGTGAATTGTGCTGTGCGCGCAATCAACAATGGGCACGATAGGGCAAAACTGATGCCATTTTTGGAATGGGCATCTCAGTTGAACCCAGAAATAGGTCTAACTTTTCACAAAGCAAAATCTGTGTTAGCTGTGATATTTATACCTTTTCTTCTTTTCCACCGGACAGCATGAGTTGACTCTGCAAAGTAAGGTAGTGACCTGTCATTCTTGGTGTTGGGCAGGGGCCTGTAGGGTTCCAGTTTGGTAATGGCTGGTGATATATTTGCAACTGGAAAACAATGCCCTCTGGATCTTCTTCAGTCTGCCAGCTTTTTGATGATGTTGATTTCGAAACTTTGGTGATCTTGATTTGACCTTGATTTGTGCAATTGCAGGAAAGCTGCTTGAAATCTGTAGGGATATCAGAGATCCAAGTGGGTCATCAGCACTTGGAGTTAAGACATGATGCCTCTGAATGCTAGGGGGTGACTTTCGCCTTCATGCCTTGTTGATGCACATCCCAGAACCCCTTATGGTCAAAAAGGGAATGAGCTATATGTATGCTCATGTATCCTCCCTGAGGCATCTGGTGGGCCACTGTGTGATCCAAGAAGCTGGACTAGATGAGTATGTGGCTTGATCCAGCGGAGGCTCTTCTTATGTGCTTGTGTTGTCAGAGCAATTCTTTTGGGTCATACTATGGGATTTCACCAAGTAAGGTTGTGAAGTATTCAGAATGGAGTGACAACACCCATCTCCTAGTTCTATTTCTTTCTCATCAAACACTACTCCATGCTTAGGCAATGTCTGGCTTCTATTGGCAACTGGATGTGGGTGCCTGGATTGAAGCTAAATCAAAACCAGAATCACTGCGGTAGAAACAGGCAACTCCATCTGGCTGCCAGGGATCTGTGCTAGTGGAAGCGTTCAGCCAGCCCCTCTCCCACTAAGGCAGTGGATCCTTGCAGAGCTGTTTGGGGAAGGGACAAACGGCTGGCCATCCCACCATGACAGACGCTGGTTTTCACAATGCAGCTCCTCTTACCTTTAGTGTCTATGGAGGGGCTGTTGGCAGCATGTTGCCTTTGACACTGGAGTGTTAAGAGATCAGAAAGCACTGAGACAAGATACTGTATTTACTCAAATATAATGCTTACCTTTTTCATCCAAATTCAGTCTCCAAAAGCAAGGTGCTCATTAGATTCCATGTTAATTAGAATTGAGTAAATGCAGTGTTTTGATTCTAAGTGTAGGATGTGCATTATATTCAATGGCGCATTATATTCAAGTAAATATAATGTACTTCTTTGGAAAATGAATATAAGTAAATATAATTTACTTCTTTGGAAGATGAAAAGCAGGGATTATAGAAACTGGCCAGACATTTCTCAATGCCCAGACCTCCCCATTCACAACAGCTTTGACATCAGAGTTTATGTTAGAGCTAGAGCCATAAGTGAATCTGATGCTTTGGAGGAATTCCTGGTCATCGTGCAAAGATGACCTAGACCTTTATAGATCCCAGATTCAAGAGCCTTTCTCTTTTGCAATTCTTGCCACGCCATATTTCCTGTGAGTGCATTTGGATTACAGCCCGAGTCTTCCTGTTCACATGGGGCTTACTTCTGAATAAAAGAACTCATTTTCAGACACTTGGGTTCCATGAGAAAAGCAACTCCCATAATAGAAGGAAGGAGGCAGACAGAAGGATCACTTCTATGTACCCTGGAGTGAATTGTGCTGTGCGCACAATCAACAATGATGTATTTCTGCCACATCTGGGGCAGAGACCAAACAGTCAGAAACCCATGTGGAAAAGTGCACTTCCCAGGGAAGAAGCACATGACTTCATGCAAAAACCACATGGGTTTTCTCAGTGGTGTCATTAGCATTGTTACCTGGTGTGGGGAGCAGCATTGCATCCCTATGATGAACCTCTTCCATGCATGGCAAATCCCACATGCTGGGTGTTCTGTCCCACTGTATTTTTGACTATAAATTTGGATAGAATAGAGATATTTCAATGCAGTTTGTTTCATGGAATTCTACATGAAATTATGCATCAATGATATACAACATGATGGTATGTATTTGGCGATTTTTACAAATGGCAGTTTTACCAATTTTGGCCAATAGTCAAGTGGCACACACCTGTGTGTGTCATCCGGTGTGGCCTGCAACCCCCTAGTGATGCCACTGGGTTTCCTTATTCATTAAGCTCACAAGGTTTATTGTTGTGGACCATCCAAGTACCCCCTTTCCTGGAATGGAAGATAAGAATGAAATATCTTTATCTGACAGACTATTTACTTATGGTTAAAGGGGGACCACTGTTCCTGAGTGCCTGCTTCGAGGCATGATCTTATGCCCACTTGCTTAGAAGCCCCAAAGTGTGGCCACCAACTATCCTCCATGCAAGCAGGTCAGCCCTATGTATCCTGGCACAGAAAACAAGGACAAGGGCTGGATGTTGGCTGTCCTCCAGAGGGCAAATTTCCTGGGGAAAGTCCCATCCCTTTGGGCTGGCAAGTGCTGCTCAGACACATGCAGAAGCAGGAAGATTACCAGGAGAACTGGCATGGTTTGTGCCCAGGATTGCAGAGAATGTGTGATCACAAATCCCACAAGTTGAACCCATGCTGTGACGCACTGATGTGCTTCTCCCCTGAATTGTTTCATGTTTGGTCTGGGCTTAAACCTGGGACATGCCACCAAGGATCCTTCATGGGCCTCCTTAACCTGAAAGAGAGGCAGTGTGCCAACCAAGATACCTCTTGTTTCTGCTTTCTATGAGCTCCATGTGGAATAAGGCAAGTGGGGCTTCTGGATGGGATTTTTCCTGCTCGGGAGACTGTAGCTCAGCATCAGAGTTGTCCCTGCTTTGCCTGCAGAAGGTCTAATGACCAGCCCAAGCCTGGAACCTGAAAAATAACGGTCAGGAAAGTTTGGACGGCATCTTGCTTGGCATAGCCGCAGCCTTGACTCTGGCTGAGGTTGCTGCCCCAATCAGTCCAAGAAAGGGAGGTGCTCCAGAATTGCCTCCAGCGTCTCCGAGGTGGACTGCTGCTTCCTCGCTGTTCCAACCAAATGTTTGCGTTGCGTCTGGAAAACTTCGTTTCAAGATGCACATCTGCCTACCATCTCGAAAGCACATGTTTTTCCAATTACGTACTACAAAGCCTTTCTTCTCCCCCCCAACCCTTTCAGTTTGCCATTCAATCCAGTTTCCGGTAGTGTTCAGGATTTCAAAATAATTTGCAAAACGGTTGGGATTTTGTGCGATGGAAGGAAAGCAACAATCTTCTTGTACCAGCGCAATAGGCAACTCGGGATGGTGGTGGTGATACTAGGTTCAAACCTGGCATGTGCCTGTGATGGAGAGAAGAAGGCGCAGTAGCTCTGAAACAAATAATAGGGTTTGTCGGAGAACGTGCATTTATTTTCACCCAACACTGCATCAGTGGTAGCATTTTAGATTGAGCCAGGCTGGTATAGTAGTTCAGACCTGGAGGAACCAGGAGGAGATAGATTTAGACCTCGTGGAACCAGGTTCAAATCCCTGCTCTCCTGAGAATGTCCTTTGGCCAATCCCTCGTTCTTTCTCAGCCTCATCTACCTCACAGGGTGGTTGTGAGGACAAAAGGAGGGAGGGAAAGCTGTACACCAACCTGAGCTCCTTGGTTTAAATAAATAGATCTGAATGTCATCAAATGACATTCCTGGGGGGAGGAGGGTCAGACCAGCACACAGATATGGTGCAATCCTAACCTAGGGTGCAATCCTAACCTAGACTGGCACAATTCATAGTTCTTCCCATTCCCTTGGTGATGTAGGGAGCAAGCGCATATCTGTGCACTAGTTTAACCCTTCCCCAGGAGTGGCACAGAAGTGTCTTACAGCACTTTGGTGACACTCCCAGGTCAGCACAAGACTTATTCTAGAGCTTAAGCCTGCCTAACTGGAGATTAGGATTTCAGCCCTAGTTGTCTTAAACCCCAATACACCGAGTTCTGGGGTGCTTTGCTGCTGGTTGGCTTTGAGAATTTGAGTGCTGGAACCCCTCAGGTACCCTTTCTCGGAAATGTAGAATTAGCCAGGCATGTGAAGGAATTTTCTTGTGCTTTGTGTTACCCTTTCTTTCTTACTCTAAGCCAACTTGCTTTCACTGAGGCTCAAGGGGATCATGGGTCTTGTTCTCGAGTAGCATCTCAGCTCCAACTGCTGGATATTACTGCTTGTTTTATCCATTGGCTCATGTCAGGCAATTTCCATCAGCCTGCTAGCTTTTTTTTCTACCTATTCCCTCCTTCCCATTTTGTTTTACTCCTTACTGATTTAGCTACATTTTAATTTTTTGCCTACGTAGTTCATAAGTAAGGTAAGGTAACCCCTCGCAGGTTGCCCTATCTGTGACTGGCCATATGGTGTGATGCTTATCTCCATTTCTGCGGTCATAGAACCAGTGATGTCTGAAGACATCTCTGTGGTTATGTGGTTGGCATGGTGCACTGAATGCTGCTTACCTTTCCACCGAAGAGGTAGCTATTTATCTACTTGCATTTATATGCTTTCGAACTGCTAGGTTGGCAGGACGGGAGCTCAATCCTAGCTTGAAGGTTATTACTACTGGTTTGATTTCTAATAGTAGAAAGGTTAATAAGTGATATCTGTCTCTTATCCAATAAGAGATAAGGTTCTGTGCTCTCCTCATCTCTTGGCAGGGTGACCAGATGACAGGAAAAACCCGAATTTGTCCGGATTTTTAGCCTCCTGTCCGGGTGTCCTACATTTTTGCTTCATTTTGAAACTTCGTGATTGTGCTCAGTGCCCCATCATGCCATATGTCGTTGGATTCGTATTGAAGAGCAGAATCCATTGCAACAATCATTTTTGAGATATCGCCTTCCTATCAAAAGTTATGGTCAAAAAACTTAAAAAAAACAAAAAATACATTTTTTGGCAATTTTTTCAGCGGGTAGGAATTTTGGTGTTGGGGTTCAGGAATTTTGGGTTTGGCATCTGGTCACCGTGTCTCATGGGATAAGGGTTTTGCCAGATGACCCCTTTCTGTCTTGACTCTCTGTCCTAGGTTAGTGGCAGCAGATATAAACTATCTAAGTTTCTCCCCGTTCAGCTGCTCATCCAAGAGAAAATGGAACAGGAAAGGGAGTGAGTGCACTCACTGCTAGGTCATACTCCATTAGGCCAGACTGCCTTCTCACTGGACCCCTTTCCTTGATAGTATGTGCAAGTTTTTAGGGCACTGGTCTGGAAGAAGGATTTCTTTTCTTCCCAGAGAGGACTTCTCTGTTGTCTGCCATTTTCCTGCCCAGAGATGGATCAACATTGATTCACCAGGTGACAGCTTAGGGAGTCTACAGGAAGACAGCAGCCCCTGGATTCAGAGAGGGGATCCATCTATTCATGCAGCTGGTGGGGGTTCAGCTCGAAACTTCAGACCTTCCCCAGCTCTCTTTGCCACTGTTAAGCTGTTTGCCATTAAAGTATTTCTTAAAGTATAAGTATTATATTGGCATCCATCAGTCTCAAAAGATTATGGTATCATATCCGACGAAGCACAAAGACTACTATGGAGGATAGTCTGTTACTCCAGCAGCAAATTCTTCCTTTCCACTCCACTGAAATAGTCCAGTGGAACGGCAGAGCCGATACGGTTGGATCCAGCTGGCGTCGCAGAGCTGGGCTCAGGACAGGTGCTCACGCTGTCTTGTGGGGACCCAGGTCTTGAGCCAGAACAGCCTTTTGGTTAACAGGCACAGTGTCTTAACCACTTGCACCAGCCACAGTCCATTAGTACTTCTTAAGTGTTAAATAATTGTCTTGAGGGCTTTGGTTCCATCAATATGTCTGATGACCTTTACAGTACAAAATATCTCTACCGACTTGTGAATTGGTTGATACAGGATCAGTTTTTACTCTTCTGCTGATTGCACCACAGACAGAACGGATTGATTTGTCTCTGTCCCTCCCAGCCCATGCAAGGTTGATGATACCTTGCCTTTGATTAATTGAACCTTGCCTTGGTTTAACTCTCTTGGGAATAAGCTGGGGAGATCAACTACCAGTAGGCAGAGCACAAACTAATGGTATTAAAGGCGATGTTAATGAAGAAATAAGCCGTGCCCTTGTGGACATGCCGATGTCCCCTGGTGACAGCCAGAATCCTTGCCTTGATGGCTTCTCATCATCCCTGCATTTGCCATAGCAAATTGAGCCAAGAGGACGGAAGCAGGTTCCCTGGGATGTCAGTGGAAGCCTGTTTGAGGGGAGTCTAGTCTCCAGACTCAGGGCGCAATCCAGAGTAACTATGGGGAGTCCTTGTTCCGGTGTAAGAACAATTTACACTGGATTTCAATATGAATTTCGCATAGGTTTTCACTAGCTGGTGCCATAACTACGTTGATGTAAATGTATCTTACGTGCTCGTGTAGTTACTCTGAATTGTAGGCTCAGTGTCATTGCATAGGGTGCCAGTTTCTGGTTTCCTACCACTGACGCTAGATCTGCCCTACTCTAACAGATGTTAGATCCTAGCCCAGAAATCTCTGCAGTTGTGTTGGTGGGTGCATATTTTTTGTTTTTACCCCAGTTCCTCTGATATTGCAGAACTTGGATGCTGCACTGGGACAGAGGCAAAAAAGAGGGGCTGGTGACCATCACCAGCATGACCAGTAAACAGGGCTCTGTTATTGGCACTGCTTCATCCTCCTTTTGGAGACTTTGCCCCTCAAGCCTGGCACCAACACTGCTGCAGGATTGAAGGCTAATGAAATGAAACGGAGGTGATCTTTGAACCATGGTTATGATCTCAGGAGTGAGCTGAAAGGTGGGTGCTCCCACCCCCTGACATGAATACTCATTACCGACTTTAACAATGGTTCAATATTTCATCCTCAGTGATGTTAACTGTGGTTAAAGTTTACCTAGTCTGCTGATGACTCTTGTAAAAATTCAGTCCAAATTAGTTTGCAAAACTTGAATTTCTTTCAAAGCCAGTTTCAGTAAGAAGTGATTTTTAAAATATATAATTTTTTAAAAAAAAAATCTTTGAAAATTCATGATGAAATACAGGGGTCAGGGACTGCTGGCTCGCTTCCAGGAGAGGTGGTGATTCGAAGTCAGTGCTACCTGCTCACTTTTGTGGATGACGCTGATGTAGGGTTGCCATTATACTCTTCCACAAGATTGGGACAGGACCCCCTGTCCAAGATGCCAGTATGTGAACACAATCCCCCAAATTGGGACAGTCACTGGTTTTCAGGACATTTGGCAACCCTCCTTACAAAGCAAAGGATGGGACAATCGAGCACTGTGGATGTGCTGGCACACAACTTCTGGAGAGGAGCAAAGGGGTTGGGCTTTTCAGAAGGGCCCTTTGAGTTTGAGATGTGCTGTGGGTGGCTAGTAAATGTTTGCTTTGGAGGACTCAGACAAGCAATTCAAAGTAGTCACTGATTTGCTCATCTCTCTCTCTCTTTCTCTCTCTTCCAGAGTTCCTATCCAATCTGGGAAGATTTCAACTCCAAGGCAACTAAACTCCACTCTCAACTCCGGTGAGTCCCTCTGCAAAGCCAACACAGCGATGAAACAACTGCTGCTCCCCCCCCCATGACCCAGTGACTAGCCATTTTAGTGACGTATATGGTGAATAAAAAGACGTGGAGGCCATTTGTCTGTTGTACTCTCTGTGTGTTTTCCATTTTTCCTTTCAAAGCAAGTTTTGGTGTGTGGCGGCTGCTTGGATGCTTCCCGCACAAAGCAGATGGTTGCATTGTGCATAGTGAGAAAATAGACGCTTAACCTTGCAAGCATAGAACTGCTTTCCACCAACATAAGGCTATTGACTTCCACTTCAGAAAATCCCTGGTTTCGCATAGATTGGCTTCCTTTGCTGAAGTGCTCTCTCTTCCACTCCTGTGGGCTCCATCATGTTCTCTGTCTTGCACCACTGGAACTGTGAAGAGACCCCCAAGTGACATGAACCTGGTGCAGTTCAGTTCATTGGAAAGATATATTATGTCCATGGCCAGAAATGAATATTCTTTGGGGAGCTGCTTGGCCAGCAAGCCCATGGCAAGGTACAAGCCATAGAATGTTGAAGCAGGATTGGGAAAATCCCGTGTTTTTGGGAAGCCCAGATCATGCACTCCCACCTGCCCAGCTCCCCAAAGCAGTGCGGTTCTTCTCTGCCCTCCAGAATCAAGGCAGGCATCTGTGGGACCCAGGCAACCTCCCTGTGCCACTTGGGGGACCTCAGCCAAGCAGGGCATGTTGGGTGATAGGACATAGCAAAGCAGCCTCTCGCAGCAAGCAGAGGGTAAAGGGAAAGCTGCAGACACCCCACAGTCGCCCCTCCAGTCAAGCTTAGAAAATGGCAACACCAGAACCAGATTCCAAGATGGCAGCGACCAGCTTTATCTGACTCACCTGAAATGAAGTCGCGGTCCCTCCCAGAGGGTCAGGAACCCCACTTTGGGAATCTCTGGCCTTAGCCATCTCACCACACCTTCTCCTCAGTCCTCTTAAAGCAGGCCTCCGTCAGTCTTGAAAGACTATGGTATCATGCTTGGCGCTGTATACGCTGCACGCGAAGCACGAAAGCCTGGCTTAGATTGTTATGGAGGACAGGCTGTTACCCAAGCAGCAAATCCCCCCTCTCCACGCCACTGAATTAGTCCAATGGAAAGACAGAGCCAATACGATTGGTTCCAGCTGGTGTCGCAGAGCTGGGCTAAGGACAGGAGCTCACCCTGTCTTGTGGGGCTGACCCGGGTCTTGAACCCTGGCCTGCTGGTTAACAGGCACAGCGTCTTAACCGCTTGCGCCACCCACAGCCTTGAGGAAGAGGAGAACAAAGTAGATGAAGAAGGGTGGAGAAGAGCAAAGCAGAGGCTAGACTAACATTCTGGTTCTCTCATTGTCGTCCAGGCCCAGGGTGTCCATATAGAATGGAGGACAGAGTGCCTCTACCTTTAACCATTGCATAGAAGAGGGAATTGAGGCAGGTTTAGCTCATCATAGAAGAGTTTAAAAAGCAGCACCTGCCTAAATTCCTATTCTATGCAATGGTTAAAGGTACAGGTACACTGTCCTCTATTCTGTATGGTCACCCCATATGGCTGCCACTCTGCCAGGTATGTGGTATCCTGCCTTGAGCAGTGCTTAGCCTTGGGCTAGTTCTGTCATGGTTGTTCAACTCTGATTTGTGCATTGCACTATCATGACCCAGTTTCAAACCTGGGTAGTAGTGAGCTACATGCATTTGCTGTGCTAACATTTGAATTTTTATGCAGACAGACAGACAAGACAGAAACACAGACAATATCCCTCCTTCTGCCCCATATAGCACAACATGGCAGATCATAACATACAGTATACAGAAGCATTAGACAGGCAGGTCATTCCTAAAGTAGTTCTAGGACTGCCATTTTCCCACCAGGTCTACTCCAATTAAGCCAGGAGCTCCCTCACTCTGGTGTGGACCCAGTTCAGATGCCAGATCACCCACTTGCAGAACTAGGCAGCAGTTCTCATGGAAAGACTCTGTGGGAATGAAGCGGGGCTGCAGTGGGGGGATTACTCAGCCTGTGCTATACGCCAACCTTCCTTTGAAGACAGTTGAGAATATTTGGATTATCGCTTTGCAGTGGGGGAGAGTTGTGTTTTGGCTGAGATGTCATTAGAAATGGAAAGTTCCTATAAGTGATGGATTGTGCATCATCAAAGTGTTTACTGGAAAGGGAGAGAAGTAATGTTTTATTTTGTTTTGCTTGCCCAGGTAAATTGGCACTGCGGTGAGGATAATTTTGGGAGGATTGAGGGTGAACCAATGAAATAAATGTGCTGAATTAAAACATTTAGGTTGCTGGATTTTATTCCCTAAGATGCAGCTACCTTCTGCTGTTTGTCAGGAACTGTCCTATACAGAAAGAACTTGGATATAATGTGGTATGTGCCAGGAGTAGTCAAACGTGCTCAATGTGAGAACGATGTGTACTATAAACTTTCAGATGTTTGCTGTAGGAAAGATGTTTGAGAGTCTCAGGCTGCAATCCTAATTCCCAGTTAAGCAAGCTTGACCCACCACAAGCCCCATGCCATGCTGGCCCGGGAGTGTCACAAAAGTGGAGACACTTCTGTGCCACTCCTAGAGGAGTGTTAGGCCCGTGCACAGACATGTGCTTGCCTCCGTACATCACCACGAGAACAGGAAGACTGATGAGTTGTGCCAGCCTAGGTTAGGATTGCACCCTCAGTAGTTAAGAAGCATTTACATTCTTATATTTGTTCACTATGACCATTAAACTTAGATTTTAATCTCAGTTAAACCCAGTTAATAAGAATAATGCTTGAAAATTTCTTATTGATCTTTTTATCTTAACTGGGATGCAAAAAAGGTGCTCAGCCAAGTTATTTCCACAAGCCATACATTTTATGTCGAATGGCCGTGTGTGGCTTGCAAGTCAGAGTTTGGCCACCCCTGGTATATTCCTTTATAGGAAGTATGGCAAGTATGATTAATCTAATAAAAAAAGAACTTGGATACTTGTTAGAAGATGAATAGCATTAGTTATTCACTTATACACCCACACCCATTAATTTAAAAAGAGAGATTCTTTAAAAGTACACATCAGTGTCATCTGACATTTGGAGGGGGATAATATTTATCCTGAGGTTAGAAATTAATGTGGTTCTTCCAAGGCAAACTTTTGCCATATTTTTTTGGACTGGTAATTCTGTTTGGGAATTCTGGACCGAAACAATTTAAGGAAATGATTCAGGAACCCAAATAGCTCCTTCTGTTCCATTGATTTATTTTCATTTTATCCATTTTTCCCATCAAAAGGCAGCCAATACTGCATAATTAAAAATGAGGAAAGTAGAGCTAACTGATGTGTATCAGTTTGAACCGTTTGCCAGGTGCTAAAATGTGTGCTGCTTCATATAAGATGCAAGCCTATTTTGCCATTAATTATGCGTAGATTTAAATTAAAATTATTTATTTATTTATTTTCCTAATTTATACCCTGCCTACAAGAGGGAGCCCAAGGCGGCTGACATTAAAGAATAAAACACCATTAAAATTGCTAATCAATACAGATTAAAACAATTAAAATACAATTAAAATACAATTAGAATAATAAAAAGACTAAGAACAATTAAAAACAAGCTAAAAAACATTTGTTAAAACAATAAAACACTGCCCCCCAACCTCTGCCCCATTTAAAATGCTTTTTTAAAATAAAAGGTTTTAAGGCTCCGCCTGATTATGTAGGATTTGTCTTTGTTAGTTAATTTTTTTCATTGTTGCTTCTTTGAAAATTGGAAAGTTTTATTAAGAGAAGGTCATAGTTTTATACATGCTGATATAACTAGCATCAAGGTAAAATGGAACCTTATATCTATTTTTCATTGTTAGGATTTTGTAAGGAGTAGATAAAAAGAGGAAATTGCATGTTATTATTTCATTAGTGGTATTTAACCAGAACCTGGGTTGTACAGTCTAACATATATCCTGATATACACAATTGGAAGATTATACTTATACATGCTACATATGCTATAGAAAAAGCAGGCCTCCGTCAATCTTGAGAGACTATGGTATCATGCTCGGCGCTGCATACGCTGCATGTGAAGCACGAAAGCCTGGGTTGGATTGTTATGGAGGATAGGCTGTTACCCAAGCAGCAAATCCCCCCTCTCCACGCCACTGAATTAGTCCAATGGAAAGGCAGAGCCAATACAATTGGATCCAGCTGCGTCGAAGAGCTGGGCTAAGGACAGGAGCTCACCCTGTCTTGTGGGGCCGACCTGGGTCTCGAAACCTGGCCTGCTGGTTAACAAGCAGAGTGTCTTAGCCACTTGCGCCACCCACACCCACATATGCTATATACATGTACATACACATATAAAATATACATTCTCAGAATTAAAATGAAGCCATGGGCAGGTGGCGCATGGGCTGTAGTGGCGCAAGAGGTTAAGACACTGTGCCTGTTAACCAGAAGGCCAGGGTTTGAGACCCTGTCACAAGACAGGGTGAGCTCCTGTCCTTAGCCCAGCTCTGCGGCGCAGCTGGAACCAATCGTACCAATGGGTGCATGATTAGTACATAAATGAAACATCGGACTGTACATGATGCTGGTATGACTTGTAAAGTATCAACTCAGGGTTGTAAATTTGGAGCAATCCAAAGCTTATTTTGTAGTGGAAATGCTTCATTCTTTTTCCTATATAGTACCAAATCCCCATGTATGTCAGTTTTTAGCACGGTGTTTCTCAACATTTGTCCTACACTGTACCACCCAAGGTCCACCCATTCAAAGTACTACTGGAAAATACTGGTGATCACTTCATCACCGGCTACTTCTGGGTTGGCTGGCCATATATGATGCAGCAAACACCAGTAAGAGGATTAGGGTGCCTGGGAAGGGTTTTACAAGTATAGAAAAGCATGCTTTGGAGCTCTGTCCATCAAGCCTCCGCTTGCTATTGTGTCGTGTTCCTGCTCTTGCTGCCAGGTGGCAGGTGTCCAGGTTTCTGCAAGTACCACTAGACACCACCTCAAGTAGCACCGATGGTACCCATACCTCTGATAGAGAAACACAGCTTTAGCATTATTTGTTGTCGTACTCCTTGATTGTTTGACAACTGTTGTAGCCAATGAGGTCTGGACATTTTGACAAATCAATCCCAGTTTCCATCAAGGATGTTTCCTATAGCGCTGATTCAGACACTGCTTTTTTTTCATGAATGGGTTCTGGTGTTATCAGAGATATTACTGTATAGTGTACACATGCAGTACACTATATACAGTACACTATTAACTTACACTTTACACTATATACAGTACACTATTAACTTACAACTTTAAAAAGTGGCCACTTTTTAAAGTTGTAAGTTAATAGTGTACTGTATATAGTGGCCATTTTTATAGTGGCCACTTTTAAAGGTTGGGTTGAGTCAGGTTTAAAATTTGCCAACCTAGAGTTTTTAATTCGGGAATTTTTTTCCCACAAGACACAACTGGTTGCCTTTAATAACACTAAAATATCTCACTTTTTTTCTATTTTTTTCAAGTTACTGACTAGATTAGCGCCATTGGCAGTATCTAGGCAATGTTGGCAGTATCTAGTGGATTTTTAACCGCTATGCTGCAACTCATTGGTGTGTCGTGATAGGTGTGCCATAATAATCTGCAGGATTATTAGGGGATGCGAGTCCCTTGCCAGCACTATGGTATGCCTTGTCGATTGTCAAAAAACTGGTGTGTCTTGACAAATTTAGCTTCTTGTCAAAACGCCATAAGTTGAAAAAGATTGAAAATTGCTGATTTGGGCTACAGTCCTAATCTGCAGGTAGATTGGTCTAAACCCATGCATAAGTCCTGTGCTGACCTGGGGATGTCACAAAAGTGCTGTAAGACACTTCTGTGCCATTCCTGGCTAAAGGTTAGGCCAGTGCACAGATATGCGCTTGCCTCCATACATCACCACAGGAATGGGAAGGCTGCCCTAAGTTAGAATTGCACCCTTAGATGTTTTTGAACCCCTTCCTCACCCTATCTTTTCCAGCTTTGGGGTCTCTTCAGTCCCATAGCCACAGCAGAACATCTGGCCAACGCAGAAGCTGTTTGTACACAGCAGTCCAGAGGGCAGGGGGAAGCCAACTTTGGCCCCCTTCTTCCCAGCTCTCGCCTTTTCCCAGCACCCCGGAATGAATCTTTCCACGGCTCCAAATCGTGTTCCCAGGCAAAATTGGTTGCTGTGCCTTCCCCGAGGAGATTTTGGAGCTCTCCTCTTGGTGCATGCCAGCCCCCTCCTCCCTACTTATCAAAGGCCGCTACAAAGGAGCCCTTTCAGCTGGTCCACAATTGCTTTGCAGTCGCCGGATCTTCCTTGCTCAGCCGCCCTATTAATAACCTCCTTGATTTTGCTCGTGTTTCTCAGCCCTCCGTTGGTTTTAAAGGCTCTCTTGTGTTGGGTTTCAGCATCCTCGGCTGTTTGTGGTCTTTCCTCTGTTCCTTTGCGCTCTTCCAATGCTCCCTTTGTGCTCTGCGGCTGTCTCAAGAGAGTCCTGCATTTCCTTGATTTTCTTGCACGCACAGAAAAGCCACATTCGTGCAAGGCTGGTTGGGGTGGAGGGAGTAAAGCTGCAGGTTTTGCCTAACAAGGTGGGTTGGCTGACCTCATTGTGCCAACCTGCCTGCATCAGAAAGTTTGAATCTACTCCATCCATGTCCTGCTTCCTTTTCTGCCTCGCTATCAGTATTTTTATTGAAATGAAACGAGCAGTCTGTTGTTGGTGGATGTTGCGGTGGCCATAAGCTATTGCTGCCACGGCAGTGAAACCACCGCTCTGACTGCAGGGAAATTAGATAAATTTGAAATCAAATCTGGATAAGACCAAGGTGCTATTGATGAGGAAACGTGGGATCCAGGTTATAGATTATTGGCCTTGTTCAGAAGGGTTTGTGGTTCCCTAACTAAACAGGGAATGTTTTTTGGATCCTGCCTGGCACCTTGATACCAAGCTGTTGCCCATGGTCTGGAGAGCTTCTTCTCAGCTTGTGCTTGTGCATCAGCTACGTCCTTCCCTGGGCCAGTCAAATCTAAACTTTGTCCACGCATTGATTACATCTAATCTAGAGAACTGTAATGCACTCTGCATGTGGCTGCCCGGGATGATATTTTAGAAACGTCAGCTCATGTTAAGTGCTGTTGCATGGCTGTTGACTGGCACAAGGTGTGAAGAGTCATTGCTGTTCTACCTGCAGTGCCTGCTAGTCTGTTTCCAAGTGCAGTTCAAAATGCTGGCTTTACGCTTTAAGGCCCTATATGACTTGAGACCAGAGTATCTGAATGACCTGATGCAAAGCTGCCTGTCCCTTTCTCTGTGTTCTACCACCAGCAGATGTTTTCATGGTAGTGAGAAGTTAGAGAGCCTTCTTTGTGGTGGCACCCAGTTTATGGAACCCTGCACCCTTATTTTGCATTTCAGCAGTAGGTAAAAACTTGCTTGTCTCATTGGATCTTCCTGTTTCTTTTACTATTTGATGTTCTGTTTTTGCTGCCCTCGTACTGCTGCTACTGCTGTTTTCATTTTATTTTATTTTTGTCCTTAGTTTTGCTTGTCTTTGCATTTTCATTGATAGAGCAAAGGTGGTGGAGGACTTCTATTTAGGGTTGCCATATGTCCCCAAAAAACAAAGAAAATCCTGATTTTGGGGAATTATGTTCACATACCGGCAAATGGAGACAGGACAGAGGGTCCTGTTCCAATTTTGTGGAAGAGAATTATGGCAACCCTACATCTATAAGAAGTTCACACAGGTCTGCAGGAACATGCTTGTTCACAGGCTGACTGGTCAGTGGTAGGTGGGGGACGACAACAACAAAGACATGGTGGCTGGTGGACAGAGTTGCCATATGTCCTGGAAAACTGTGACTCTCCTGGTTTTCAAGGATTGTGTTCACATACTGGCAAGTTTGACAGTCCTGTCCCAGTTTAGTGGAAGAGATTTATGGCAATCCTACTCAGGGGTGACCGGAACCCACGTGTCACCCGGTGCAGGGGCACAGCATGTCACCCTGGGGACATACGCACCACTCCTTCCAACACTATGCATGCGCCAAAGTTGGCATGTGTGCAGTGTTGCTTCTGAAGCCAACTGTGCAGTAATCTCTCTAAAGCCATTCTGTTTCAGAGGAGACTTCCTCCATTCTGAGGACCAGCGGCTCCTCCTTAGGGAGGAGGATGTCCGCACCTCTGCACGGCCATTCGGCCGTGCTAGAGAGGCAGAGCGGCAGCCAGAAGCTGCTGCTCGGCCTCCCTAGTGAGGCCAAATGGCCACACAGAGAGATGTACTGCACATGTCCGAGACTTCAGATGTGCACAGTGCGTCTGCACAGCCATTGGGCCTTGCTCCGCCTTTGCAGCAAGGCCCAATGGCTGCGCAGAGACACACTGTGTACGTCCGATGTCTTGGACATGCGCAGTGCATCTTTGCACACAGCTCCTCAGCCAGCAATTCTGGCTGCCATTCCACCTCAGAGCCAGCTGGAATGACCAGCTTGTGCCTGGGGCCAGCCGGAGGAGTATCAGACTCCTCCGGCGTGTCACCCCTAGCAGGCACGTCACCCAGTGCAGACCGCACCAGTCTCGTGATGTGGCTGATCCTACTGATGGTATAGGTAGTTGGAAGAGCTTCCCAGAACTGATTGCATGTTGCCTGGTAGAGGCACAGAGCCCACCTGAGCAGGCTTTCGGAGCTCATATCAAAATGGTGGTGGGATAGCAATGGTGTAGCTACAGAGGGGCAGCATATTTCAAGTGTTCCAATGTACAGTGTAAATGGTTCTTTTCACTCATCATTCTGGGCAGTGACAGCAACAATGTTTACGGGCTTTGTTGTGGTATCTGCAATACTTAAGCTGCAATTCTAGTCCCCAGTTAGGCCAGCATAAATCCCTACGCAAGTCCTATGCTGGCCCTGGGGGGGAAGTGCTGTAAGACACTTCTGTGTCACTCCTGGGAGGATTAGGCCAGTGCACAGACATGTGCCAGCCTTCCCACACCACAGTGGCAATGGGGAGACGGGTGAGTTGTGCTGGCCTAAATTGGTTAGGATTGCTCCCTTACTGTGACACCACCACCACCCCTGTGGTATACCAGTATACCTTACTGATATATCAGTATACCTTACTGATAGAGGGCAATGAAGTTGGTTTGGAGAGATTCCTGTATATCAGAATTGGGGAGGGGGCTTTTGGGAGATGAAGCTGCAGTTGGCTTATTGAGCATCAAGAGGCAAGATAGTTCATCATGATAGTTCAGACACACGAGGAAATTCTGCCCAGATGTCTCCAGGTCCAGGCAGGTCTCTCAAGAGGGGTGTTTTAGGCCTGGACTCATCATTTCTTATACAGCCAGGTCTGAGGAACTCCTCAACCAAACAGTTTTGTCAGTGCCTGCTGTGCAAAATGGAGCCAGGGATGGAGTCGAGGACGGCAAAGCCAGTCACAGTTCCTTGTGCTTCTCTGCCTCCAGGCCACAAAAGTCCTTCTCTTCATTCGTACGGTTCTTTGGTTATTGTGGAAATAGCTGCTCTTTCCACAAACGTTGCCCATTTGGCTTTTCCAACTGTAGTGCTTTTTGACACCACCCTCTCTGTGGGAGGGTGCCTTGCCTTCCACACGTCCCTTTCGTCACCTTCAGGCAGGGGGTTCTGCTTGCACCTGTCCTGGGGTCCACTCTCATTTCATGCGCATTGCTAGGCGGACCGAGTGTCAGCCAGTGGCTGCTGAGAGCAGCTGCTGCCAAAAGGCCTTTCGGGAACAGATGGGCACCAATGAGTTGGATCTTTTATGCAGAAGCTCATCCTCTCATCCAGGAACCTCAAGAAACTCCTGAGGGGATCCCAGAACTTAACATGAAGCGGAATCCTATTATTTATAGGCACACATTACATCCATGATACAGTGGTGCCCAATGGCTACTGATACTGGGGAAGTTGAGGAGGTCTCCTCTGTGTAAGCCTCTGTGGCCCTGGAGGTCTGCTCCAGGGTGACGTGGTCTACAAGTCCAAGAAGACTGTTCAGATTTGGCAGCCACTGCTGCCACCAAACCCAGTCCTAAGACCCAATCTGCCTATCTGCTGCCCCCTTCTGCATTCATCCTTCCTTCTCACCTCCCCTGTCACCTTACCTCCAATATCAACATCTTCATGCTGCATTGTGTGGGAAGACCGAAGTCTTCTGGACCGCCACATTTCTGGAGCGCCTTTTATGACTGATGTTGTCTGTTTTTGGCAGTCAGCGCTGGCAGAAGAGGAGCATCAACATCACCTGGGCTAGGTAGGATTAGGCCATTCAGTACCCTACCACCTTAAACTGTATTGGAGAAAGTGGCAGGAGAAAGGTTGGCCTCACAAGTGAAGCACATGTGAGAAAAGGTGAATTGCTCCCAAGGGATTATCTCAGTTGTACATCAGGGAAAGACACTTTTTTCAGAGTTTACAAGAACACCATGGTTTCAGCTGAGGTGCCATTTCTTTCAGTGTGCCAAAGGGATGGCATTCAAACTGGGAGGTGGTATCCTGGCACCTCCTTAGACTGCGCAAGAAATCCTGGAGTGCTCCTTTATAGTTATCCAATGTAGCCACAAAATGCCTGGTGCTTGCCCCATATGAAAAAATTTGATGCTACTTCTCTGATCTCTGTTTCTCTTTGACTTAGGACTACGGTGCTGGCCGCAGTAGCCTTCTTGGATGCCTTCCAGAAAGTGGCAGACATGGCTACCAACACACGAGGTAGGATAATGTTTCAGGGAAACTTTTGGTTATCTGTTGGGGGTTTGAAGCTGCTTGGTTTCTAGACCTAATAAATGTGCATCTCTTAAGCTTTTGCCCAAATCTGGATGGATGGATGCCTAAGAGCAAGACAACATCTGAGGAACTGCTAGCCTCAACTTAACTACTCAAGCTCACGAAAAGTGAATTACAGTTCCCATAACACCTGAGAAGTTAGCCACTCTTTTTACTTCGGGTGGTGAGAGAGAATTACAAAAGGGTGGGAGTTGCCACACTCTGGCAGTCAGAACTGGCTCAGCATTTTGGTTCCAACGGTGGCCTGCTGGATGCCCCAGGAAGGTTTCAAGCTGGTGATGTGTGGGACGAGGGGTTAGGTCGGCCTTTCTCACTTGCTTGTCCTCAGCAGCTAAACATCAAAGGAACAGTTCCTCTTAATGTAAAGCTTGACATTTTGTGTGACAGCCAGTAGACCTATCAGGGTGTTGTAAAGTTCAATGATTCTCAAACTTTTTAGAGGCCATAGAGGACAATAAGTGTGACTCAGTGGTGGGATTCCTTCCCCCAGTATCAGCTTGTTTAACCCTTGATGCATCTATCCTGTCAGTTTTGCGAACCATAAAAATTGGGTCATGACCCACTATGGGGTCCCAGATGCACAGTTTGAGAACCACTGGTATAGCTCTTTTGGAAAGACTCTGAAGGCAACTAATGGTGGTGGGGAGATTCTCAACCTCACAGATGTGATTCACATGAGTAGCTGTTTTCATTGGCATTCCCATGAGTGAGAACATTATGTACCTTGGCCCTGTTGGTGGCCATCGGCACAGCAAGAAGTTCCAAAAGGTGTTTGTTAATGCTGGCAGGGAGGCCTTGAATGGTGGTGTTTAGAAAGAGATCAGTTTCATGCCAGACATCTGCAAAGCTGACATTGTCTGTGGTGATCCCTGGGGTGACCTTTGCTAATCCGGACACGTTTAGCAGGATTGCTGTGAAGGACACGGAGACTCGTCCTTGCCCAGCAATGGCCTCCTCAAAGCTATCTTCATTTCCTGGGTTGCTGCTGCAGTGGATGGGGAAGCAGTCAGCTCTCATTGTTGTCCATAGAAGTTGCACGTAATGAGAATTTTTGCATTTAGCACTGAAGTTCAGAGACACTGGACTTTCTGGGGAGAAAAACTGCACCCAGTCTGTTGCAGGCATCAGTATGCTCCCAATGGGGGCATTTTGGGATGAGCAGCATAGGTTCAAATAAATCCTTGCTCAATTGTGAAGCTCTCTGCTTTATTTTAGGCAGAGTTCTTAGGTCTTTGCCTAACCTTAACCTAAAAGAAGCCCATGTGTGCTTCTCTGAAGTGCTTGGAAAACAAGCAGCAACTCTTAAATTCAGTTTTTTCTCTGGGCCTGGCATGACAAGCGGTTGGCAGAGAGGTACTTCTTCACCACCACTGAGGATTCAGGCTCACTTCAGCAAGATGTTGTTTGTTTATGGGATTTCCCATATGAAAGCAGATGCCTGATGCAGCTTACAAAGCTTTAGTTCCTTCCTCCCTGCTGTCCTCACAACAACCCTGTGAGGCAGGTGAGGCTGAGAGTGAGCGACTGGCCCAAGGCTTCATGACAGAGGAGGGATCTAAACCTGGATCTTCCAGGTCTCAGTCCAACCCTTTAACTACTGCACCATCTTGGATCTCAATGATGTGCCTCCTCTTACATATGCTAGTCTCATCCTAGCTTTTCATACTTCCAGGCTCCCTTGGGAGAATTTGGCCATGCTGACTATGTGCATGGATTCCCCCTCCCTCGGTCTGTCTCCTCACCCATCTCTGCAGAATTTCCTGTTAAGTTCTTGGGAATTAAGGGAAGCCATGGACAGATGTGCAGTGCGATTACCAGAGATTGAGCCGCAGGAAATAGAAAATTCAGCCACACGAGGCTGTGCTTTGGAAAGGAGGTCGGGGGGGTATGGGTAAGGTGGACTTTAGAACACAGAGGTGATGGGAAAATGTTGCAGAAGTGGTAGTGCATCCACCAGGCTCCTATACCGAAGGGGCTTTTTTGAGTATTTCACAGAAAGAGACATGTTGCAAAACAATAACAGAGGAGGGGTTATAGCTTTTTTTCCTCGACTTCATTGCTTCAGACTACTGGTGGAAAGTGCAAGGTTCCTCTCAATGTCAACTTTCCATGTAGATAGAAAACTAGGTGTCAAGGACAAGTGTTCCAGGTTAGAGGATCTAAACTGCTTGTTCTGATGAATGTTACTGGAACAGGAGTTCTTGCTTCTCCCCCTTTCCAGTATGCTCCTGCTTCCCATAAAGAGTTTCTTCCTATTCTGGAAAGTAAAGCAGAAGAGAACCTGGTGACGCATCTCCAGGCGACTGCATTAAACATGCTCCTTGTTTGTGCACCGTCTGGGTGTGGTTTGTCAATTTCTTCTGGTCGTCAAGAGCATGCAAAAATGCTCCACAGGGAACCATCTATAGAAAGTGCAGATTGCTCTTCATCATGTAAATGCAGCTGAGATAGTCTCACGTTCTGCCTCTGTTGCTGAGAGGTTCGGAGCTGGAATAATCACCCTGAACAGGTAACTTCCTCCTGCGTCCTTCGATTGATGTCCAAGCACAGGAGTGATTTCTGGTTCCTTGATCTAGAACAGGGGTCAGGGAACTTTTTTACCTTTTACCCCAAAATATATTTAGATATGCCAACATTACCCCCTTGATTTGATAGGAAGGAAATAAATATTATTAATTATTTGAATTCAAAATTTTATTGAATCTATTCAAAAAAATCCAGACTTTTAAAATGTAGGACAAAATGTAGGATGTGTTCCTAGGGTGCACAGACTTAGCTGCGCAAAGCCACAACGGTTTTAAACTCCGCCCCAGTGCCCCACCCCAAGAATTTCATTTTTACCCCATTTGGGGTTATTTACCCCATTCCCTATTCTAGAAGCACGAAGCTCTAGGTTCTGCCTGTTTGCGGGCCTTGCAGCTTCCATTTTGGCTGTGCCTGGCCTCACTCCGTGCAAAGCTGGCTGGCTTTCTGCACAGCAGATGGCTCCTGCCTTGTTTTCCAGACTCCTGGTATCCAGGCCATCTGGAAAGCTGGGGAGGAGAAATCAGATTTGTCTACAGACACACTAGCCCACTGCACTGCTGTGGATTAGGACTGCTTTGGACTGCCACTCCTTTGACCCGACTGATTTATTTAATTTTTAAATGTTTTTATCTCTTTCTTGCCATCGGGCAGCTCGTTAGCCTGGAGAAAAGAGAGAATATAATCCTAATGTTACACTAGAATGAAGTATTTACAGTATTACAATCCATAAATTAAGTCTTCCTGATAACTCCAAAACCATTCGAACATCCCTGTCCCTGAAACTTGAACAGAATGGTCAGATTTTAACCAGTCTGTTAACCAAGGAATTCAGAGTGTGGACCAGCCCAGACCAGAAAGGCCCTGCTCCCTCCTGGCGGATGACAGCTGATGCCTTCCCTCGGAGGATTGATGAGGACTGTACTGGACTATACTGGTTAAGCCCAGCAGTGGATGAGTGGAGATCACTGCATCCGGGCCACCTCCTATGGTCAACTTTGCCAACACCATTTCTGATCTCCTTGTGGAAGGCTTAGCAACACTGACTTAGAATCATGGAAGGTACTTGCAAGTTCATCAATCCTTTGTCTGTAGCAGGAAATCCTCTCAGAGCATCCATCCTTCCTCCACTTCCTTCTCAGCCTTCTGTAGATGTCCATCCTTCCTGTACCCACCATCTTACATGGTTTTCCCCAGGATAATCTCATGTTTTGTTTTCCTTATGAGTTTTACTGTCATTCTGTCTCTGCTTTGAGACCCATCTCTCAATTCTGAAGAAATCAAGGGTTTTTGTGAATGGAGAGGCCGCAGATGATGCTACTGGATTTATGTTTTATTTTTTTGCAAGGAGCACAGGTGCTTTTTCTTGGATCACCACCAGATGCAATTCTGTCATAAAGGCTGGGGTCAGGAGGTCTTATGGCTGCCCATGGGGAGCGGCTGCAAGAGGAAGTTGTTTCTGGATCAAGCAGGAATGAAATATTTTTGTGCGCTGCTGTGGAATTGAGGCAGCAGGCTTGTTCTGTGAGCGACCAAAGGAAGTGAGTCAGCCTCCTCCATCCTCTGATCCAGCTGCACAGCTTGGGAGGGGGAAGATAAGTCAGGATGTACCACAATTCCCAACAAGAAGGGCTATGGGGAGCACCCAGTGGTGAGGGATGGGGCAGGGTTGCCATTTGTCCCAAAAAACAGGGGCAATCCCGATTTTTGGGAATTGTGTTCACATACTGGCAAATGGGACAGAGGGTCTTGTCCCAATTTTGTGGAAGAGAATTATGGCAATCCTAAACAAGAGGTGCTAGCAGATTTTCAGTGGAAAAATAAGTAGCACCTCAGTGGATAATGGGTCAATCCTGACTTCCTTCTTCAAGGTGGAAGCTGCTAGAAGAGATCAGCCAACAATGCAGGGAGTCCTTGCAGGATGTCTCAGCTGTGGTCAGTCCTGTTGGCCAGGGCATTTCAGGACAGTTCTTGAGGTGTGTCACTATATTATGCTGGCTCCAGCCCTACCTCTATGAGAGAATGCAGAAGATCTAGCAGAGACCTTTGGGGTTCTACAGGCTTCTGTCTTGCACTCTGTCCTCAGTATATACATACATGAAAACAGCAGAAGTCTTCAGGATCAAGATTTGGTCTGTGGTGTCATGATATGCAAAGGGCACCAAACTCATCTCATTCTCATCTAATCTTGGGGAATCAGTGAATGTAATGAGGTTCAGATGAGCCAAATGTGGGCTAACAAATTGCAGCATAATCCAGACGAGAAGTGGTGTTGTTGGCAAGGAGAAGAGCAGGGGCTGGATTGCTGCATCCAGCTTGTTGTAGCCCTGGATCCAGGGGTGTTCCTAGATGGAGAAGGTGGTGGCCACGACAAGGGTGCCTATGCAACACTGCTGATATTGGCAAAGCTCGATGGATGGTTATGGGGCAAGAGTCTTTCTTAGTGTCAACATCTTAGTGTTAAATGACTTCTTAGTCCCAACTATTTCTTCTCCTAGAGAACTAGGAAAACTATTACTTCCCCTAGATGGAAAAGGTGGTGGCCATGGCAAGGGTGCTTATGCAACACTGCTGGTGTTGGCAAAGCTCGATGGTTATGGGGCAAGAGTCTTTCTTAGTGTCAACATCTTAGTGTTAAATGACTCCATAGCCCCAACTATTTCTTATCAAGCAAAGCAAATTCTTCTTACATGTTATTTAGAATTTCCTCGGTCATTGTGTTTCAGTAAGCATCTCTCCAAGGACATTTAGCTCCCCAGCCTTCCCCTAGTCTGGCCTTTTGAAAGCAGATCCAACGAAAGCAATTTTCACTCATTCCATGCATTTGTACTTGTATCTAATATAGCAAATAGACAGGGCTTTGATTGAAGCAATCATAGGCAATGCAGCAGTTGATTAAAGCAATAATAGGTAATTGTATCAGACGACAACAATTTAATAATGCTTAATGTAATCGTTTCCCCTTCAGTTGAGTAATACAACAATGAATCATAATTATAACAAACCATACTGTGCCACACTGAGCTGGACTTGCTCCTTGGGAAAGCAGATCCAGCCATAGTTTTCAAGGCAGGTGATGTTACCGCTCAGCTAGACTACTGCAAAGTGCTTTTTGTGGAGCTGCCCTTGAAAGGTTTTAATAAAGTGCAATTGATCCTCAATGCTGTGGCCAGATTACTACTAGGAGTCATGCAGAAAGAGCGCATGACTCCCAGTCTGCAGGAACTATGCTGTTTTTGAAGTTCAGTTGAAAGTGCTAGCTGTAATCTTTAAAGCCATTTATGGTTTGGAACCTCAAATCTTTAAGGGCCGTCCGCTGCCTTATCAACCTGCTCGCCCCACTGAGATCTTCTGAGAAGGTTCAGCTTTGTATGCTGTCACTGAGTAAAGCTTGTCTGGCCTGAATATGGGTAGGAACTTGGCTGTGGTGGCCCCCTGGACATAGAATTCCATCAGAGGGTTATAAGGAAGCTCCCCCTGCCTTTAAAAAGGCACCTTAGATTCTTCTCTTCCATCAGCTTTTCAGGCTCAGAAATGGAGTTATTCTTTGGTATTGGCAGTGCTAGAATGGGTATGTTTCTTATTTTTTTATTTTTAGTTTTTTATTTTTTTTAGTTTTTTTATTTTTTATTTTTTTAGTTTTAGTTTTAGTTTTTTAGTTTTTTATTTTTGTTGTGTGCTTTATTAGGCTTTGTATTGGAAATTGTGTTGCTTTTACATTAGTTTCCTTAGGATCTTTGGGTAAAAGGCAAGAGAAAAATGAGATAAATTAGTATACTAAGCTGTCCCCCAGGAATGCAGCGGATTAACTAGAAGTCAGTATCCTGCACTGGACAGGAAATGGCAGGAGGCTCTAGAGAAGATCAGAAATGTGGACCTTCGACAGCAGAAGTCCCCATAAGAGGGGACTACAAGGAGGTGAGGCAGTGCCCCACTGGCTGTCAGAGTCCCCTTTCTGGCTGCCCTGGCAAGTTCTCTTCCTGAAAAGGGACCCCCCCCCCACTTTAATGTCTTCTATACTACAGTCTCTGTCCAGTGTGGCTCTGCTAATGTCCTCCTTACCCCAGCCTCTCCTCTCCATTTGGATGTGGCTTGTCAAAGCAATCAAACCCCCCTCCCATAACTGAGAGGCCGTTGCCATCTTCTTGGAGCAAAGCTGCTTCCCTGGAGTGCTCAGAGCAGCCTGAAATGAGAACAAGCACTTGGCAATGTGGTTTCACTCTCCTGCCCAAGTTAATGGAAGCTGGTGGAAACATAGGCGCCCAGAGAATCCCGTGAAGGTGAAGGGAGTCAAATCCTGAGATGTGAACGTTGCTTTCAGAAGTTTGGATTGAAAGGATGGGGCTGTAATGCAGCCAATGGCAGGGGATGTTATAATGCAAAGAAATCCCTAAGCCGTTTGTTGTGAAGGACTGATGTGCAAGCAGTCACGAGGGAGAGAGTGCAGAGTGCTGAAACTTCTCCTATAGCAGTAGTGATATCATCATCATCATCATCATCATCATCATCATCATCATCATCATCAGGAGAGGTCAGGTGCTGCCTTTGAAACTTTTTTGGAAAGGACCTGAAATGAGAAGGCATGTCAGGGTCAGTGGGAGGCAAATAGAGAAATTTGCCTAGAGGACTTAGAAACACTAAGCTAGTGTTTCTCCAAATCAGGACCCACTAGGTGGATCATAACAGAGTTTCAGATTAGTCTCCATTCATTTCAATGTGTATTTTGTTTTTAATCTATTATACTTGGTGATACCACAGTGTGTGATTGGAAATGTTACCAATTTAACTCTGAAATGTTAACGTTCAATGTTACTTTGAGCATGCCACTCTGGATATGCTTTTAGCAATGATGGTCAATGGGGCTTACTCCTGAATAAGTGTGGATAAGATTTCAGCCGTTGGGATGTTTGGGGATTCTTAAAAATAGATCAGCAACAGCTTGGATGGTTTAAGAAGGTTCTTTTTGATCTTTTAATTTGATTTAATTTTGTTGTATGGGGGAGTGTTAACCATTTTCCTATTCGATGAGGCCACTTCCGGTCATGACATCACTTACAGGTTAATGCCTTCACTTCTAATAGGACCAACAGATTGTTATTCCAAAAGGGTGCATCCTGTGCACCCTTATGTGCATTACACCAGTTAGTAGCAGTTGCATGTGCTAAGGGCAGTGGTTCCCAAACTGTGAGCTGTGATTCCCTGGGAAGCCAACCGGGGAAGTAGAAAACCCACAGCCTACACAATGGTAACCTTAATGGGGAGCTATGGCCAGAGGCCCAGCAGGTAAAGGGAGCCACCAGTCGAAAGAAGTTTGGGAACCACTGAAGAAGTGGTCAGACCTAGGGTTGCCATAATTCTCTTCCATAAAATCGGGACTGTCCTTATTCTGGGGGCATATTTTGGTTGGGCCAGATGACAATCAAAGTCCCTTCCAACTCAAACTTTCTGTGATTCTAAATGAATTCAACTTGATTTGTATCCTATTTTCCCAAGAGGGATCTTTGCATTGATCAAGTGGGAATTAATTTCCCTGCAAAAGTTCAGCCACTACCTGCATGGCTACTTGACTGTGAATCAGTGCTGAGCTTGTTCAAGGTACAACTGGCTTGCAGGTTACATGAGCCTGCATACTCTGTAAGGGATCTGCACTGGTGCATGGACCCCATCTTTTCCAGCACACCATTGCAACTCCAACTCTAGGCTCTCGGTGATGACATCACGTGTTATCACTAAATTTCTGAATTGCTAGGCTTCTTATTGCATGGAGATCAGCTTTAGACTGTGCAGCTGCACAGCTCAGGGGGGTCACTGGTTACAGCATCTATGCCAAGAATGCCTGGGAATCAGTGTTGCCACATCTGTCATCATAATTCAGATTGTACCCCTTTAAAGGGGGAAGATTGCAAAGCTGCCATTGAAACCATTAACACTGTGCATGCCAATCCCTGATGGATCCAAATTCAGCCACATGGGTTGACTTGTTTCCTCTGTGTGGCCATGATCTTTTCCTCTGAAAAGAGGAGGGTGCCTGAAGCCTTGCAAACGCAACAAAACCTCTGTATGACAACCCAGCAAGTTACTGAGGCTGAGGTCCTAATCCCTAGTTAGGCTGGCATAAGTCCTGGCATAAATCATGTGCTGGCCTAGGGATGTCACAAAAGTGCCATAAATGTCCCACTCCTGGGAAGGCTAGTCCAGTGCACAGACATGCACCAGCTTCCCCATGTTATCATGGGAAGTTATGCCAGGTGAGTTATTCCAGCTTTGATTTTTTTTTCTTGTTTCAAGTGGGTCCCCTAGTATCCACAGATAACTGAATCTGTTGATACTGGAGATACTGGATACTGTAGCCCACCAGTATGCTCCATAGAAAAACAGTGATGGTGCAGATTCTGAAGCTGGAACTGGTCCCAAATGAAGTGAGTAAAGAAGGAATACCCAAACAAGAAGTTGGAAGTAGCTCTGCTTTGGGGAAGACGGAGCTGCCTTAGGAATGGAGCCAGCCCCAGTGCACCCCAGTGCTCAGCAGAGGCTTATGGATGTCCCTTGAAGCATGCACTGTGTGCTTTTATGCAGCGGTTCCCGTCCACCTTGGTGGAAAGGATGACCTAATGGGTGGACCTTGTTTGAATTTATGTGCAGGGAACTATTTCAGTTTGCTGTGGCCTAGACTAGCCCCTGGGATGTCCTTTGCGGCAGACCCAGTACTTGTGAAAGAGGATTTCTCCTGGAGCCTTCCAGGTGGAGAGGGGGATGCAGCTGCGTGGCTGTTGCTCACTCTAGTGGACACAGTCAGAACTGCTCTGTAGCCTCTGTGCTTTAAATGTTAATTATATATATATAGTTATACATAGTTATATGTAATTTATATACATATAAATTGTAATTTTTTAATTTATTACATACTGTACGTATAATTTATTAATAACAAGAAAGCTACATGCTGCCTGCTCACGAGGAAAAGGAGGATGTTGAAGATCTTTTTTCAGGACACAAGGCTTAAAAAGAGGACATGTCCTGGAAAGAGGACATATAGACTCCCTTGGCCTTTGGTTAAAAGCTGCATCTGGATCTCGAAGATGACAGGAATAGCCAGGACATTTGTCTGCTGCTGTGAGAACCTTGTTGGGCTTAATATTGGGCATCAGCTTAAAGTAGGCTGTGACCACAAGGTTGGGGATTCACACAGGATAACAGGAAAGCTGTAAAAATGAAGGGATTGAAAGCAGGTTTGGCATCATGTTCTTTAGTAATGGCATGGCTATGTTCTCAGATGTGCTCTTTGAAAGGGGATCTCCCACTTTTTCCCACTTTGAATGGTGGCTTTGATGATGGACATAATCTGCCCTCAGTACCAGAGGTTTAAACTAAGATAGAGTCTGAGGGGCTCATGCTCTGGTTGTTCTGTGCCAAAAAAGGGTGCATGAATGCTCCTCAAGCTCCACCTTAAGTATGGAGGAAGCAATGTCAGATGTGTACCCCCATTCCTTCTTCAAAGGGGGGCATCCACAAAAGAAAGCGATGGGGCAGGAAGTCAACATCACCCCCTTCGAGATGTAACAAGAAATCAAAGAATAGAGTTGGAAGAGACCCAATAGGTCATCTAGTCAAACTGCATGTCTGTAGCAACTGATGTCACCACATCACTGGTACCAGGACAATGTGCTACGCTTCTGCTGAGAAGGGGTTGAGAAAGGGTTGAGGAGAGAAGTCACTGAATAGGACAAGTGCTTTAGTGGTCGAGTCAGTCCTGTATAAATCTGGGGATCCTGCTCCAATCTACAAGTTCCCCTGGGCAACGATGTGTCAAATGCAACAACTCCTGGACTGACTGCTGACATGATATATTTCTGTGTGCGCATTTGGTTCCAACTGGTGGGATCTAACAGGGACACTTCTCTTGTGCTTTCTGAGTACGTATTGCTTTGATGTTGTCCTTACAACAGCCTCTAAGGCAAGTAAGCCGCCTGATCCCCACATTGCAGCAGGCTGAGGCAGGAGGTGGGAGAGCTTAAGGCCACCTACTGAGAATGTGTGTCACTGGCCCAGTGAGACCAGATTTGAACTGGGGCAGTTCCAGCTTGCTGCAGCTACAGCAACCTAGTTTAAATTGGTGAGATTTAAAATGTCATTTACTCTCTCACAAAAGCAGAGGCAGGAGACATTCATTAAAAATGAGTGTGTCTGAAGAGTTAGAACAGAAAAAAATTTCTTTCCTCAGTGTCTAATTATTCTGTGGAACTCCTTGCCACACGATGCAGTGATGATGTCTAGCCTAAATGCCTTTCAAAGGGGATTGGAAAGGATCGACGAAAGAAAAGTCCCATCAGAGGTTGCAAGACATGATGGATATATGCAGCCTCCTGGTTTGGGATGTAGGTTACATTCTACATGTACATGTTGAATACCAGATGCGAGGGACGGCACTAGGATGCAGGTCTCTTGTCCTGTGTGATCCCTGGAGTTTCTGGAGTCTCATGTGAGATACTGGCCTGATCCAGCAGGGCTGATGTGGCACAAGTAGTTAAGACATTGTGCTTGTTAACCAGAAGGCCAGGGTTCGAGACCCGGGTCCCCACAAGATGAGCATTTCCTGCTACAGGCAGGGGGTTGGACAAGATGATCCACTGAGTCCCTTCCAACTCTACGATCTTCATGTTCTTTTGTTTGAGATCAAGGACATGTCAGGGTCAATTTCTGAACAGACCCTGCATTAGAAGCCAGAACAGGAACAGGTTTTTTGCAAGGGCAGTGATGTCTGCAGGGCTTCTAGCAGCTGACGGACAGAGGGCACAATCCTAACCAATTTAGGTCAGTACAACTCACCTTTCTTCCCATTCCGACAGTGGTGTGTTAAGGCCAGCGCATGTCTGTACACTGACCTAACCCCTTCAGTTGTGGCACAGAAGTGCCTTTCGGCACTTTTGTGACATCCGCAGGCCAGCATGGAACTTGTGTTGGAACTTGTGCTGGCCTAACCACGGGTTAGGATTGTGCTGTGAATATAATTTGTACCCTGGTCTTTGGTCAACAGGCTTGTGGCAACTTAAGTGAGGAAAACAGGTGGGAAAAACAGGGGTGGAAACAATGTTTGCATCTATGTAATGCCAGAGGGGATGGTAGTTGCCTTTGGAACTTGTCTTATGAAGAGGTCACCTTTTTATGTCCTTTGATAAACCACAAACATTGACTTTTGCAACAACTCCATACCTCACTCTGCCTTCCCCCATTTCAATTTGCAGGCGCTCCTACTATCACTCCCTCCTCCCCAAACACTGCACTGCAGCATCTGCCCTCTTAGTCATCCTGATGCTGAGGATTTACAAGCTAGCCATTTCCCATCCTTTGGAGTGACTTGAGCGAGGGAGAAAGTGGAGAAGCTGGGCAGAAGCCTTGACCCTTCCTAAGGATGCAATCCTAACCTCCTTTTAGGCCAATGAATTGTGCTGACATAAGTTAGGATTGCACCCAAGTTACCTTTATTTCTTGCCCATGAATTCACCACAGCCATTTTTTTCCTCCTCAGGCGCCACAAGAGACATTGGCTCAGCCCTGACCCGGATGTGCATGAGGCACAAAAGCATCGAGACCAAACTGAGGCAGTTTACCAAGTAAGTGCTCTTTAGTTGACCACAAGTCTTCATGTCTGCTTGCTATTCCAGGATCCCCCCACACCCCATAAATAGGAAAGAGTCCTGATTTCCTCACAACACAGGTGGAAGATGGCAGAAATGAGCATAGCATACCCAGAACTTCAGTGATTCAAGTTTCCTTGTGCGCTTGTTGAAATGAAATCCCAAATTAAAGCTTTGGGTTAAATTGAATCTCCGCAGGGTTTACGTGTAGAAAAGCAGGAGCTCCTCTTCTTTGAAAAAAATTCCTTGCCACACTGGTGTCCCAATGCAATCTTCTCTTTGAGGTCATGGGGAACATATCCTGCCAGTTTGAAGAAGAAAGACACCATATCAGGGTATGGTGTTTCTGTGTGGGGCAGAAAAAATGCCAAGTTTTTGGGCCAGTCTTCATACAAAACATCTGGGTACCTCTCCGATGCGTCTCTCTAAGACAGGGCTGCAGAGTGACTTGCCAACATGGCCCATTGGTGGCAAGTGGTCAGAAGGTGGTCCAGAAGGACAGCCTGTGTCTAGGCACCCAAAATAAAATACAGGAGACCAGAAAGAGAAGGACATGGGAAAGTTAAGCAGATTCAAGTCCTCCTGGTTGGTGGAAAATGGGCATTATTACCAGCCCTTTGAAATTAGTCAGGAGTGTTGGAGAAACAAACCAGGATTCTTGAGGAACCAGTACCCATATCAGGGGCCATATCAGAGAAATGTTGGTGATTTAAATACATCCTTGCTGCTTTAATGACATGATGTCACTTGTGGGGAACCTTCAAGACTTTTAGTCAGAGTGGGAAACACCATAGTTGGGAACAGCAATGTCCAATGCTTAGATGAGGTTCAGAAGGCCTCAGGAGGGGCAGAATTTGCACAACTGTAATCCCCAAAGCTTACTTAGACTTTGGATTCTGCATAAATTGAGTGGAAACCTCCAATAAGTGAACAACAGGCAGGGAGGTGTGTTTATTCCACAGCCTCTAAAATGAATGTGCCTTCCTCTCAAGCCCACTAATGCACTTTCCAAGGGTTTTTTTTTGCCCCGGATTAAACTCACTTAAAACCTTTGGTTGCCTGCTTGTGTGTGTTAGTGCCAGCGTCCCTCCATCTGGCAATCCAGCCCTACATGCAGTGGCTGGCATAGGAGTTGCTCTTTTAGTTACCACATGAATGAAGATGAAACATCCACTCCCTGCAGGCCAGGCTTCTGGTTTCAGCCCCACAGAAACTGCAAGCTGTCTTGCTTCAGAATACTACTAGTCCTAAAGGTTTTCTTAGGCCCAGCTTGCTTCATTGCTGCGTGTTCTCCCTCCTAAGTTTTCACTTTCTGTCTCCCTGCTCCAGTGCCTTGATGGAGAGTCTGATTAATCCCCTGCAGGACAGGATAGAGGACTGGAAGAAAACTGCAAACCAGCTGGACAAAGATCATGCGAAAGGTAAAACTGAGGAACTTGGTTCCCAGATCTGGGAGCACCTATAGCCCAGAGGCATGCAATGAATGAGTTGTTAAGAACACTGTCTCGAGTCCAGAGTCAAGATAGAGCATTAGAAGAACCGAAGGAAAAATGTAGATTGAAGGGGCAGAGACCTGCTGCTTCTGCTTTATGAGAGATCTTAGCCTCAGACCTGAAGCTAAAGGCCTTGAGATGAATTCCTGCTTTAAAGTGTATTTTGAGCTGTGGCATAGTTATACAGGAACCCTCCACTGGATAGTGGAGATAGTGGAAATTTGAATAGTGGAACCCAGTCTTTTTCAGCTTTCAAATGCAAAATGGTCACAAAAAAGACATAAAAAACATATTTATTAACACACAGCCAAAATACACAACAAATTACGGTAAAATGAAAGGCATTTGTGGGCAAAGAATTTCTTATGTATTTAAATGATGGTTATTGACTGAAGAGTCCTAAGGAAATGCCAAAGACAGTTTGATCACCATGTCACATGCAAATCAACATTAGGGAAGA
Source organism: Cryptoblepharus egeriae (assembly GCA_030015325.1). Lineage (NCBI taxonomy): Eukaryota > Metazoa > Chordata > Lepidosauria > Squamata > Scincidae > Cryptoblepharus > Cryptoblepharus egeriae. Next base: position 18,020,470 of record JAREYC010000010.1, on the reverse strand, counting down.
CAATTTTATCTTTTAGGGAGAAGTTGAAAGAGTGAAGCGTATGTTGAATGAATGAGTTCTGGGTATCATTGAAAGATGTTGAAAGAGTGGAACTATCTGAAAACAAACCGTCAGAAAGTGATAGATGCCTGTAGTCCAAGACTGATCAGTGGAGAAGAGATGAGGGATGCAGCCTACACCAAGACGGCACTGTTGTTGTTGTAAACCACAGCACCACTTCTTTCCTGGTTCCTGTCTCTGCAGAGTACAAGCGAGCCCGTCATGAGATCAAGAAGAAGTCCTCTGACACGCTGAAATTGCAGAAAAGAGCACGCAAAGGTATGGAGTCTGTGAGGATCTCTCTGACCACAAGGCTGATACCTGAATGAGCCCTTTCAGGTGGACTTCACTTGCTCAGTGGTGGGTTCTTCAGTAGCATCAGGGAAGAGCCAGGTGACCCTGGGCAGGTGTGGTGCTCTTTTTGACACTTGCGTGCAAGAGTGGAAGATCCCCACTCACTTCAGTCACTTGCGGCAGAGGGTAGCAGTTGGCCCATTGCAGGGATTAAATATATATGGTGGTGGTGATGGGGAGCTGGACTAGAGGGACAGGGAGGGAGCAAGTGAAATGAGGTCGCAATCAGCTTCTTTCCTCCTGCAGTGGCCACTGCTCTACTCTGACTGACCAACATGATAGCCCTAAATATATCATGGTGTAAGATTGGGATTAACATGGGGCAATCCTGAAGCCAGAGTTCTTTGGCTTTGTTGGTTGTTTGCTCCTCAATTATATACAAGGACAGTAAAACCACAGAGCTCAGCATCTTGAGGAATCTTGGCTACCTTTTAAAAGAAGGAAAAAAATTATAGTCCTTATGGCCACAAGAGACCTGCCAGGAAGTGTGTGGACTAGCCAAGACTAACCCCTGTAAACTCTTTAAAGCTGAGCCAGAGTCACATAATCTGGCACTTCATGCTGCAAGTGCAATCCTAGAGACCAGCCCTTGTGACAGGCTCCCCAAGGGTGACCCCATTCCCAGAAAGTCTCCTGGTTGCATGAGTCCTGGGACAAAACCTTCCAAAGAGTATTTGCCATTCTGGGGCATCCAGGGTCCTCAGAGCCTTATTACCACTACTGTGGCCCAAAACAGATGTTGCAGGAACTCTCGTCACCTGGATACCACTTTGTCAAGATGAAACTTGAGGATGGGGTATCTTCTCCTCACAAGCTTCCCTGCCCATTGCTTCACTTCAGAGGCTGCCTCTTGCAGGGTGTTGGTGAACCTGCAGGCAGTGATTTCATGGTGCCTGTTCCATTTTGTTGGCGCCACTCACTGGGAGATACGTATCAGTGCAAGTCATAACCCAGCATGTCTGGTTTAGGGCCGGGGTCCCTGGTTTGGGCCTTTGAAACTGCAATCCCTTAAATGGTTTGGGGTGTTCCCATATTATTGCCCTACTTCTGTTGTCCTTATCTGCTTGGGAAGGTAATTCTACTCATAAGTGGAAAAGATGCTAACTGGTATGGGGCTCTCTTTTTTGTTAGGTTGATTAACTTGTTTCCTTTTGGGGAAGGGAGGTTTAGGTGTTCCTGGTAAAGGCTGAGGGTGGTTGTGGCTTGTACTAGGATGTTTGTGTCCTGGATGATTACGTCCTAGTCATTTGTGTCCCCGTCATTGGCATCCCTGGGCATTCACATCTGGGACTTTTAAAAATCTGCATTCCAATATAACTGGGCAAAAAACTATAACTGGGCAAAAACCTCATGTTCTTTATGAAGTACATCTAATAAAAATATACATACCTCGTACATTGCAGCACAAATGTCCAGAATGCAAAAACAATGTCCAATACAGGGATGCATTTAACCAGAATGCAGTTGTCCAGAATGCAGCGGTCCTGTCACTGTTGTGGGTATAAGAAGCCCCAGTTTGGATGAGAAGATGAAGGCTCTGAACATCGGCCCGGCTTTTACACATTTGTCTCTCACTTTCTCTCTGTGCCTCTTTCCTCTTCTTCTCTTCCCTCCTTTCCACATCCTTCCTGTAGAGCTACTTGGTAAGTCAACCGTTGCCAGCCCAGCTTCATCCAGCCTTCCCATGCCCTTTCATGGCCTCTGCTTTCTTTCCTTATCTGTAACACACCCACCACCCCTCAACACACTCCAGTTCCCTTTGGTTGGGCTTGAAATGAAACCAAACCTCAAAGCGTCTTTATGCAGCTATGCCCTGGATCAGTTGAACCCAGAGCTAAAGGGCAGGCGTAGGTCAGATCTAAAGGGTAGGGCTTGTCAGTCCTACTCCCAACCCAAACTGGTGAAGGAAGGGAGGTGCCTTTCTGTGTGGTCTACACTTGGTTGCAGAGTCAGGTGTAAGTGATGAGGAACATCTATGGGGTGTTTTGGAGTGTTCGGCACTCCCCATACCCCTCACCTCCATAATCGTTGCAAAAGCCCTGTAAAGGTTGGTCAGCATTCTCATCCTGCCATTGCAGAGCTGTGGTGATCTTGGATTTTCTCCTTTCCCTTCAGTCCACCTCATCCAAGGCCAATCCAACTTTTTGGTATCAGGCAGGCTTGCAAAAGGGTAATGGAGAAGTCCAGGTAGAAGAGCACAAGCAAGCAGTAACAGTACAGATTGCAAAATATAAAAACCTTTCTGTGGCCAGATCACCCCAAGTGTACACAGGTATACTCTGCAGAATCCAGGCTGGAACATGCACAAGACCTGACCTCAAATAGCCAATCCTGATGAGATCATCACCTTGTCTGGGAGTCAAAGCCATTGGTATTGCTGCATTTGGCATCCCAGGGCACAAAAACATTTAACACCTCCATCACCTGTCCCAGTTCCTGCCAATCTAGCAGTTCAAAAGCATGCAAATGCATGTAGATAAATAGGTACCACCAGTGGTGGGATTCAAATAAATTAACAACAGGTTCTATGTCCTAACAACCTAAATTAACAACAGGTTCTATGTCCCTTGAACAACAGATAGTATGTCCCATTAGTAACCGGTTCTCAGAACCAGACACTCATTAGCAAAGGGTTCTATAGAACCAGTGAGTACCCCCTGAAGCCCACCACTGGATACCACTAGTTAATAGGTGTGAAAAGCACATCCTGTGAAAAGGTAGGTTCTGGTGATAGGCCACCCAGGTTTCCCATGTCACATCAGATGTCCATCTAAACAGAACCTGCCAGGAGTGGGAGCAATGTTAAGAAGATCTTCTCTCCTCCTCCTGTGGAACCTGCACAGCGGCATTGCTCTGTCCCCAGCTCAAATGTCTACTGGGCAGCACTGTTGCAACTGCACCTTAGCCTCATGTTCTTATTCCCCATCCTCACTTGGTACTACAGAGGCAGTCAATGCCTGAAAACTCTGTACGTGAAGACAGTACTTGAAAGCTCTGACTATAAGGACAGGGGGAGGTTCATTTCAGGCCTTTTCAATGCCACCTCCAAATCCTATCTCCATCCCTGCCTCCTTCTCCTATGGCTCTGCTATCCCTCTCCAGAACAGCTATGGGGCAAATGCTGAGATCCACCTGAGATCCAGGGCCTGGCTGGGAATTTAGGAGGATTGCTTCAACAGGTTGGGTGAGGAGATGCCCCAGTCTTTGCGTGACACCATTAGGGAGAGGGGGGTTGTCTCTGTTTTCAAAAAGTCCAGTTGTGGATGTTATGAAACATGAAGATCTGATTTGGGGTTTGTTGGTGACCTCGACCAGATTCAGTTAGATTTAGTGGGTTGCTCTGAAACCTTGTCAGCCTCTTTCCCTACTGCCAAGTAGAGCCTTGGAATCTCAGCCTTCGCTCCACTCAAATCCTAGAGCCCATTGCCTCTCCTGCTTGGCTGCTTCTTGGCATTTCCATGGAAATTGAAACACCCCCCTGCCCGCCAGCCTTCACTATTCCTCCCCACACTGGTGGCTCCACCCATTTGGCTGCGCTCAGTCATGGATGCTTGCCCCTGTTTGCATGTGGGGTTATAGTAGTAATGGTGGGAGGCTTGTCTGAATGGCAGCAGGGCCAAGGATGATCCTCTGTGCTGGAGTGTGAATCTTTATCCATCCGATGGAGCTTGCATGGTGGAATCTGCACTTGCAATGGGTAGCAGCAGGCTCCCATTCTGTTTAGACCACGAGCCACAGGTTGGCATGGATGATTTGTGGCCTCTGTGCTTCTGCAGAGCTGAAATCAACATGTGTATGTGTGCATGTATGTGTGTACACATGTAATTTTCCTAATGCCTGTGGATTCCTGCTCCCATGCTATTCAGGATGCTTTCTACATCCTTCCAAGGAACTGTGACACCCAAATCTCTGCCTATCATTTGCCACGTGCAAGAGGTGAAGAAAAACTCTTGGACCAAATGCAGCACTAGTGGAGCTCTAATGGCTACTCCTGGGATGAATTAGGACTATTTGTTTTTAATTATAGGAATTCTGTTGAGAGTGGGGGAAGGATAGGGCTGTGGGTGGCGCTAGTGGTTAAGACACTGTGCCTGTTAACCAGCAGGCCAGGGTTCGAGACCCAGGTCCCCACAAGACAGGGTGAGCTCTGTGCTGTCCTTAGCCCAGCTTTGCAATGCAGCTGGAACCAATCGTATCTGCTCTGCCTTTCCATTGGACTATTTCAGTGGTGTGGAGAGGGGGGATTTGCTGCTTGGGTAACAGCCTATCCTCCATATCAATCTACACAGGCTTTTGTGCTTTGCATACAGTGTAGAGCACGATACCATAGTCATTCGATACTGATGGATGTCAATGCAATGCAATGGGGGAAGGATGGAATATTAGAAGTACAGGTGATGGTGGGAAGTGAGGGGAGCTTAGGACCAGGGCATCCCATCTCAATTCTGGCTGCTTCAAGGTAGCTTGTTCTTCTACATGTTTGAACCTGGAACAAGGGGACAGGAGAGTTCAGTCTGATGAAACGTGGCGTTCCAGAACCAGAAGCCAAGAATTGATTTTCTGTTGCCTTGATCCAATGTGACAGCCTCAACCAGAAGAGATAAAATTTCTTCCCTTATGGGGAAGATCTCTAAACTTCTCCGTCATGTTCACACTCAGAATTTGGACCCACTGAGACTTCTTAGTATTGGGGGTGGGGAAGTACCTGGTAGAGAGCCTGAAGTGATTATAAAGGACTCTGGTGCTGGGGACCCAACACAGGACCCAACCTGTGTGTGGCAATGGGAGAGGAAGGGATCCTGGTGGCTTCTTGTGCCCAGCAGTGGCTTTGCAGAGCTGATGTGAGAAGAAGAAGAGAAGCACCACTGATGTGTGGTGAAAAGAGAGGTTTTTCCAGGTAGACAGTTTGCCTAGTCAAAGCAACAAATGCAGAAAGTAGAAAAGTCAAAGGAAAAAACCAGCTTGTTTGAAACTGGAAGCAGAAGAAGGAGGGTGAAGACTGAAGAGCAAAGTCCAAGGGGAGAGAGAGAGAGAGAGAATCTTGATTTGAAGTAGAGACTTCAAAGGAAGTAATCCCCAAATGAGAAGGGATTATTTCAACGTTCTCCTCTTCCCAGTGGGAAAGTAGTCTGAGAAATATTCCAAAGTGAACTAAAAAAAGTTCATGAAAAACAGTGACAGTCTGGGGCTTGGGAACAGCAAGGGCTCAGTCCTAACCAACTTTTCAATTCCAGAGTAAAGATAATTCAACACAGAGGGAAGGGAACATTGCCTTTCTTGAGGATGCCTCTGTGACTGCCCACCTCCCAAAATGGCAGGATGCCCCACTGGCACAGCAACACCAGTGCTGGAAAGTTGGTTAGGATTGCACCAAAAGAGTGCTAAAATAGGAGCAGTCGCACATGATAGCCTCTGTGTGTCTGCAGCCTCTGTCAGAATAATCAAGACTATTGTCAGGACAGGACTGTGGCCCTAAAATGGAGGATCACATTTCTCATGGATGCAGTTGTGTCTAACCATTTAAATTTGAATTTGTTTCTATGGAGAAATTCCAGAAGAACTATTGACGAGATTGACCCAGAAGTGTCCGTCCATCCATCCAAGCAATAGGGAGAAAAGGAGTGTGAACACTGACATTGCAGTTTATTCAAACACCATCTCTTGTGGGGTTGAAGGATTCCAGTCCTCACCTTGCTAGCAAGCCTGGTCTGCCTGGAAACTTCTGCTCCCCTGTGAATACATGGCTTCGCTCTGGAACACACACAGAATGTTGCTATTAGGATACTTCTGGGTCTTTCTCCTGCTTGGCTACACTACCTACAAAAGCTGGCTGAATACAGCTTTCCCCTCAACTTCATGGCCTTCCCCTCAAGTAGATTGAGGCATTGCTGCAGGCCCTCTGATAGGAATCTGGGGCAGCAGGTCCCCTCCCCCATTTTCTTGAAAGGAGCACTGAGCCTTGGAGCCCTTCTCCTTTCTCTTCTGCCCATCCCTTCTCACTTCCCCCCTGAAGGTTCCTACTGTTTGCCAGGGACAGCCATTTAGAGCTGGGTCTCAAGGGCTGGGCTTATGGGCTGGTGGGCGAAGAGGGGGGTGACGCCTCTTTCTCCCTCTGGCTCTTGCAGGGAAGGGGGACCTGCAGCCACAGCTGGACAATGCTCTCCAAGACGTCAATGACATGTATCTTCTCTTGGAAGAGACGGAAAAGCAGGCCGTGCGCAGGGCGCTCATTGAGGAGCGGGGCCGGTTCTGCACTTTCATTGCTTACTTGCAGCCTGTGGTGGTAAGTGTATCTCTTACGTCCCTCCCATTAAGCGCCACAATTTTGTATGGAAGTTCAGCATGCAAGGTAAAGAGTTAGCCCCCAAGAGTTTCCTACACTCTTACTAAAGTTACTTGCAGACATGGACCCCAGCTTTCTACGTGTGTCCATCGTTATCAACAAGGGTTCCGTTCTGGAACTTCCCGTGGATAAAAAAATCAGTTGATAAAAAACAATGGGGAAAATGGGGTTGAAAGGTAAGGAAGTGTTTTACATGGGGAGGACTGATGGGGCTGGAAGAAAAGTGGCTTGCCAAAACTACCTGGTGAACTAGGTGACCTTTAAGGCAAGGAAGTCCTCCCTGGTTTGCATCCCAGCCTCTTAGCTGCTAGTACTGTCTACCAGAGTGACCATTGGCCTTATTTCCTCTTGGAGCCCCTATGCCAATTCAGTCCCTTTTCTCTTGCAGAACGGAGAGATCACAATGCTTGGAGAGATCACCCATTTGCAGGGCATCATCGATGATCTGGTGGTGCTGACGGCTGAGCCTCACAAATTGCCACCAGCCAGCGAACAGGTAGGATAGCACCAAAGTGCACATCTGGGGAGAAGCAACACCAGGGAGGTACAGATGTTCTAGTGAACAGGGATTGGAGTGTGGACTGATGTTCCCCCCTCAGCCCCAGTTGTTGGGAGAAAGGCTGTTCTTAACCATTGATAGTTTCCCCCCAGAGCAAAGAACAACTTCTGGGAGCAAACAATCATCAGGACCTCAGTGTGAGACTTAAAAGCTCCTTTTTGTTTTAGACAGTCCAGGTCCAGATTGCCCCCCATGCCTGCAGATTTCAAGGAAAAAGCGAACAGATTAAACTCATGTTTCATTTCATTGTGAGAAGATAAAGAAAAAGAACATTAGTTTGCCCAGCAAGGCTACTGACATGATCCATAACACTGAATCCTTTGCAGGTGATCAAGGACCTGAAGGGCTCTGATTACAGCTGGTCTTACCAGACTCCACCATCCTCTCCCAGCAGTTCTGGCTCCCGAAAATCCAGCATGTGCAGGTACGTTAGTTGGAGCTGAACAGGAATGTAATTCCCAGCTCAGGATTGCAGGTTGGGTAGTTACAGAGACAGTGGAGAGTGCAGTCCAATTGATGAGAGGGATTCAGGTACCAGCAGTCAACTTTAGCTCCCTCCTGCTAGCTCTCTCCTCCTGGGCTGTTATCTTGCTGTCCCTCTGCACTGGGAAGGCCATCTTATGAGCCAAGCGCCCAGGTTACAGTGATGGTCACCGCTATGTGTCCACCTAGCGCTGGCAAGGAAGGGCCCTGGAGAGGCGGCATGTTGCTCCATGGAGAAAGAGCCAGTTTCCCCATTCCAGCTCTGACATGGCTCCATGGCTTCCTGTGAGACTTTTGGACTGCAGAAACATAGAGCTTTCAGGAAAATCCAGAAGCTGAGCAGTCCTGCTTCTGGATCCATTCACTGGGGACTTTGGATCTCAATAGGATTTGAGAGTTTTTATTCAGCCATCTGGCTAATGGGAACAAGGATCAGGTCTGCGGAGAGCAGTGTTGGTCATCCCTATGAAATGCTGCAAGTCCTTTGGGTGGGAAGGCTAAATCTAGAATAGATTGTTTAATGATCACCATCGCAATAAGAAGTTTGCAAATAAACTGGACCAGTAAGCCAAGATCAATTCAGGCCCAGTTCCAAAGGGACCTGGAGAGAGAGTGTGTGGTCAGCCTTCAACTTGGCAAGGAAGGGGTGTGCCACCCTGCTCTTCTCCCTTGCCCCCTCCTATGTTATCCCTTCCTGACTGTGATGCCACTGTGACCATGTTGTAAAAAGAGATCCCTTCTTTTCCTTCCTTTGCAATTCTCCCTGCCTCCACCATGGCCACATGCTTTGCCCCCCTTCCACTTGCTTGCCCTCCATGCCCTCTGTCCTTTAGCAGCCCAAAGGGTGGCCCCTCTTGGCTCAGTGTCCCTCAAACATACTCACCCAGCCCCACCTATTGCTACCGCAGCCTGGCCCAACCCACGAGCGCCACTACCCGCCTTTCCAGCGTCTCGTCTCACGACTCCGGCTTCATCTCCCAAGATGCCATGTTCTCCAAGCCACCTTCACCGATGCCCTCGGATATCACCAGTCAGGTAAGCTCAACAGGGAAGCACACATATGCAACCTACCCCTGCTGTTGATGTTGCCCCTGCAGTTTTTCTGATGCTGACATTCAAACCTGTATACTCAGTAAAGAGGGTGGGTAGAATCTTCAAAAGTCCCTGATTCTGGGTTCCAGGCTCAGTAAGAGCATTGCTAAAGGGCATCCTTTCCAACCTCAGCAAGAGCATCATTAAACCTTCCTTTTGTTTTAATTTTAAAAACAACAGTTCTTCACCTTTTCAGTACATTGGAGCTTGTGCAGGGGACAAAATTCCTCTTGATCAAGATCACCTTGATCCATTAGTTATGTGTAAACCACTTTGGGATCTTTTGTGGAAAAACAATATAAAAATAATGTTGATTGATTGATTTAGTTGAGATGGGCTCTGAGCTTAGCAGTTCAGAAGTAGTTGGACTGGTCTGACATAAGCCAGAGATCAGGAAATGAGAAATCTATTGCTGCAAATGGAGAGTAGATGAGTGTTGGTCTGTATAGGGGTGGGTGTTCAGCAGTAATGGGGCCTTGATGGGTCTTAGCTTCTCTGATGGGTTTTCTCTGGTCTCAGAGCGTGTCACCAATGGTATAGCTAGAGGGCTGTAGCAGAGTCATACTCCCTCCCTGCCTGGAATGGCTTATAAGGAGAGCGGCCCTTGGCACACTCTTTCCAAGATTGACTGCTCCATCCCCTTCTAGCTATGCCACCATGTGTCACTGAGTCCTATGTGAAGCTTTCTCTTCAAATCTCTGGCCTTCCTTTTTGAACTCAATCAGTTCACAAAATTTCTCTGGGTCGGTGTGTGTATTTCTGTCTGACTCCCCCCGCTGGTGCTTGTGCTGCCTGCAAAGACTTAACATGGGCTGGTGCGTCAAGGCCAAGGGGTGACCTCTGGTCCGGGCTGCCTGCTGCTTGCCCCCACCCAAGCCAGCTGCATAACCAGATCTCTTCTCTTCCTTCTCTGCACATGTCTCTTGTTGCTCTGCTGACCGGTCTTTGGGCATGGCAGAAGTCCTCCAGCTCCGCATCCTCCGAGGCCTCCGAAACCTGCCAGTCCGTTAGCGAGTGCAACTCCCCAACCTCGGTTAGTTCTAGCTCCACCACAGGGGCAGGGGGCGAAAAGGTGATGCTTCAGTCTGCAGTGTCCTTTCCACCCTCTCCTTTATCTGACCAAGGGTGTGAAAACCCTTCTCCTGCCCCCCCCCCCCAATGGCTGATGCACTGCAGGGCTTTAGCATGCTATTGAGTCTTTTGGGAAACATACCTAATGTTCATCACCACCTCTTCCATTTTCACTCCTGATCTTCCCCTCTCCTTGTCCCTTGTTGGCTGGCTTCCTGCTTTCCTTTTGTTTTTTAATGGGATTGATTGCTGGGTGTGGATTCTGGCTTCCTCTGCAGCTCTGCCCCCCATGTGCTATTGTGGCCTTGCAGGTTGACTGGGGGCATAGGTGTCCGCTTGGGGCTCAGGTTTCATTTCACCGTGGTTTCTTACTATGTTTCAGTGGAACCCTCTGAATGTAGTTCATGTGGCCAGGACTGAAGGAAGCTCCAGGAGAAGCTTTAGCCTGGTGTGTATATTGTGGTGTGTACATTCCCTGGCCCCCTCGGCTGTCAGGTGTCCTCTCCTTCAGGGCCAGAGCTTGAGTATTCTGTTCAGACCTCCCTCTGTCAGATCACACTGCAGAAGGGTGAGGACAGTGGAATCCTGTGGACAGGGCAGCAAGCCTTGGAAACCGCCAGGAGGGGTGTTCAGGACAATAGTTTCCATATCACTCTGTGCTTGGGTGTCCTGCCTGTACCCAAATAGGAATTTTCACACCCCCCCCAAAAGACTCAAAGATTCTTTAACAAAGACTGTAAGGTCTTCAGTTATAGCTCCATTTCAGCCAGAACTTTCTGTTGCTTAGCTCCAGAACCTTTTAGCCCTGCCTGGAAGCCTCTTCCAGAACTTGTGTTCTGCTTTTAGAACAGAAGTAATCCTTTGTAACAAGGATGCCTTTCCGGCAGCACCACTCCGAGAAAGTGGGAGTGAGCTTCTAGAGCTAAGTGAGAGTGAACTTCCTGCCAGGCACCAGCAAATTCTACTCTAAGCTGTGTCCTTCTACTCTAAGTTGTGCATCTTACTCCTATCCTCTCCCTGATCCTTTGGTCCCCGTGCTGAGCAGGGCCAAGATCCTGACCTCTAGAAATCACATTCAGCTCCTTCTGGAGCTCCTTCTGACCCCTTTGAGATGGAGGTTGGTTCCAAGTATCCTTAAACAAAGTTCCCCCTCCCATCAGCATTGCTGGTCTGTGTCAGAATTGTGTAATATTACTGAATTTGATGCGTTTTGAGCACTCAGTACTAAAGCTGCATAGTCCCTGACATGTTAGTTAAGATATACAGGGTGCCCAAAAAAGTAGTAACCTAAGATGTATGTGAAGACATGTAGAACACATAGTTGTTCTACTAGTTCTACATAGTTGTTCACATAGCTTACTAAAGTATTTCAGTTACCTTTTGGGGACACCCTGTATTATTCTGTGCTTTGTAGGCACCAGCAAAAAATCTTTATGAATTGCCCAGCATGGGGGTGGGTGTGTGGGACAGGCTCAGTAGTATTGCCAGCAATGCTTTGCATGCAAAAGACCCCAGCATCAATTTCTTGCAGCTACTCCAAATAGCTGCAGATCCCTCTCTATCAGCAACTTTGGGAGATCTACTGCCCATCATTGTACACTTATACCATGCTGGGCCAGATGATATACAGGGGAGACTCAGGCTGTTTGGAGAACCATCCTATTCCTTTGGACAGAGAAGTAGTTGATATCTATGGGGAGTTGTCAGCCTGTCTCCACTGCTAAAGAGAAACTTTTTAGTTCATCAAAAATGTTTTTCAGTAGCCAGTCCAACACAGCAAAATGGTTTCGGGAGCCATTTTGCTGCTGCCCATCTTTCTTTCCACTCTGCTCCATGACGGCCCTTCTTGTCTTTCTCCTTCAATTACATCTCCCATCTCTAACCAGTCCCATTTCCTGCTTGCTCATTTTGTACTGTTATACCCAATTTCTCTTGGCTATTACAGGATTGGTCCAAGACGGGCCTCTACGAGCAGCCTGTGGCAAACACACTGCAGCGGAGGAAAGACCGTGTTGAGCATCTCCGGGAGGCCGAGATGAGTGCCGCATACCCTGGCATTGGCCTGGAGGAAGGGCCCCGGCCTCGCATGTCCCCAGCCTGCATTGCTGCTAAGGTACAAGTGATGTGGGTGGCAAGGGAGACAGGGGGCTGGTTGGAGCAGAATAGGCTCAGTGCATGTGCCCTTCAAAGTGGACTGAAGCATATTAATTTTATTTATCTATAGAATTTATATCTTGCCTTTCTCCACAAGTGGCCCAAAGGCAGCTAAAGACATAAATAAAAACATGTAAACAATCAATATATATTTAAAATATTTAAAAACATCACCACAACCTGGAACAACCATGAGCCCCTACATTAATTAAAAGCTTTGGTACGTAAGAATGTACCAAAAATATTTGCCATCCTATGAACAAACACACATGTGCAGCAAAGTTTCACTTTCAACAGGGCTCAAGACATTTTCCTTGTCAGTTTCACGACCTACCAACAATCCTGATCTTGACCCACAGTTTGCGAAACACTTACATAGAATAATAAAATCTGGAGCTGGAGGAGATCTTGGAAGTTCTCTGCTTAGTTCAGGCCATAGGAGAACGAGAGGGAGCCCTTCTTGGCCCCTCTACAGAGTGGATCCAGCTTTGCTTTTTTCCCACTTTTTCACCACCAGCATGGTGAGGAGGTATCCCCGGCCGCCAGTGACCTGGCGATGGTGCTGACTCGTGGCCTCAGCCTGGAGCATCAGAAGAGCAGTCGGGACTCATTGCAGTACTCCAGCGGCTACAGTACACAGACCACCACCCCCTCCTGTTCAGAGGACACCATCCCATCACAAGGTAGTGTTCCCTGCGGATGCCTAGCAAGGCTTTCCAAGGGTGGGGGGGCTATCTACAGGAACTCTGTAAGCAGCATTGTGGATTTTCTCCCTACTGCTTTCAGAGTTATTATCAGTATTAATTAGTACTTCCAGCAGAGTAAAAGATCATTTATTGTTCAAAGACACACTGTCTATTTCTTGGGCTGCTTGAGTATGTTCAGGGGCCAGGTTGCCTTTCTGCATAAGGACTAGTTTGCAGCATGCAGTGTTATGTTTTGCGTGGCAGAAGGTGTCAAGTATGCAACTCCTGTGGATGCTCTGTGGTGGGGCACGTCTGCCCAGCTTCTCCCAAGGGTGTTGACTCTTTCCTTCTCTTTCCTCCTCAGGTTCAGACTATGACTGCTATTCTGTGAACGGCGAGGTGGAGGGAGAGAGCCAGAGTGACTTTGACAAATCCTCAACCATCCCTCGCAACAGCAATATTGCTCAGAATTATCGGCGTATGATCCAGACCAAGCGGCCTGCTTCAACTGCTGGTTTGCCCACAGGCACTGCCTTGCCAGCAAGCGCCACGCCAGGGGTTGCCACCATCCGCCGCACACCATCCACCAAGCCCACTGTGCGTCGAACCCTCTCCAATGCTGGCCCTATTCCCATCAGACCCCCCATCGTCCCAGTCAAGACCCCAACAGTGCCTGACTCCCCTGGCTACGCTGGCCCCACCCGTGTGGGCAGCGAGGAATGCGTGTTCTATGCCGACGATGCCTCGCCCAGTGCCGTGGACTTTGCAAAAGCCTCACCGAAGAGGCTGAGCCTGCCCAACACGGCTTGGGGCAGCAACGTGATGGAGATCTCGGTATATGCAGGGGCAGGACCACACCTCTCCACAGAGGAGGAGGACCAGCAGCTGGCTGCCAATCGCCACAGCCTGGTGGAGAAGATTGGTGAGTTGGTAGCCAGTGCCCATGCCTTGGGGGAGGGCCAGTTTCCCTTCCCCACAGTGCTGCCTGACCCTGGCCCTGGGGGGGAAACACCTACTCCTCCCCCAGCAGCCTCCAGTGACCCACCTGCTGAAGACATGCTGGTTGCCATCCGGCGCGGGGTGCGCCTTCGCAGGACCATCACCAATGACAGGTCGGCACCGCGGATTTTGTGATGTACTCCATGCAGCCGCTTCTGTGACACCCCGAGGCCAGACAGCAACCACAGAGTCAGGACTGAACCAGAAGACAGAAAAATAGCAGAAAAAGAGAATTAACAGAACTGCAAAAGCAGAGCCACTTTATGGAGATAGTCTCAGAGTCTAGATTTCAGAGGACTAAACACAATGCCTTCGCGGGCCAACTGGCAAGAGCATGGCCTGGCACTGAATTGGTTTTGGAGCAAATTTTATACCTTGTTTTTGCCTGCTGCCCTGTCGGGTTCGTTGCCCTTCGGCACCTTCTCCTGGCCAGTTGCTGCTGGCATCATCCTTGCTGTGTTTGGTGGGGAGGAGTGAAAAACTGGACTGGCTTTAAAAGCTCATTCACAGTCAGAATCACACCCACCAGCACAGAAGAGTAGCCTGCTATTCCTCCCCAGAGCTCCCTCCTATTCCGGACCGAGGTGCACTGTTTGGCCTGTGCCAAATCCCTACCTGCCCCCTTCTCTGTGTTTCTGTCATCTGTTTGTATCAGCTTTCCATGTGGTCATAGCAAAGTGAACAATTCCAGAAAATCTGGTTCAGGTCTCCAGTGGCTCCACATCACAGCTGGACCTTCAGGGCACAGCAGATTCTTCTGTGAAAGCGTCCAGCATTGGCGCTCAGTCGCAGCTAAGCACTGCTTGGGCATCCTGACCTTTACACCTGGAAACACAATGAGTTCTTTATTCAAGACTGGTGGCAATAAAGAGTTGTGGCCTAGTGGTTAGAGAAGCCAAGCCAAGAACAAGCCATTACTGTTTTGCCCTCCTGTTTTCTCTCTGTGCCTGACCTGAACCTCATTGCAGAGTAATGGTGGTTGAAAATTGTGGGGGAGGCTGCTCAGGTTGCACTGGGGTTGGCTGTGGCAGCAACTCTGAGGTGTGTGTGAATGCAGGTAAACGGCTGGGATGAGGCTGTGGGCCCAAAGGACCATGTGAAAGTGAGGCTTGGATGGGTGAGGGGTGAGGCTGGTGGGTGGCCCACTAATCTGCAAGCAGAGTGAAATGAATCCCAGCCAAGGGTGTCCCCCTCTTCTTGCACTACAGGTATGTGCAACTACAGGTATGTACTACTGGAGGTGGTTCAGTAAGACACCTATAAGATACAATGGCAGGTTTTATGTTCATGTGCAAAACAAAAGGAAAGAGCTTTTGTGAATAAGTTTCACAACATCAAAAAATGCTGGCTTGTAGGGAACATGATGCAGGGAACATGATCCCCATCCTGCTTGTTAGCACCCAGTGTCTTGGTTGTGTGGCTAGATCTACTAGTCTGTCGTTCTCATCTGGGTCAACTTGGTGCTGTGAAGTGCTTCTGCATGATTGCAGCCGAAGGTGGTGATGCAACAAGTAGGGGAGGTGACAACAGCTCTGAAAAGGAGACAAGAAGGGGGAAAGGAGCCACCCTGCATGCTCTCTGTTAGTCCCAAACTCTAAAGAATTTCCTATTTCCAAGGAAAACTATCTGGCTTGGAAATGAGGTGGGCTGAATGTGACACATTCAAAAACACTTGTGCTGCCCTTAGTGTGTGCAGCGGCAGAAGGAGACACCTGGAATGAGCGAGCGGTGCAGGTCTCTACCCAAGTGCTGTGAACGATGTGGGTGCTGTGGTTCCCCCGCCTGCGCTGCCTATAGCTGTGGCCTTGATGGGACTCCAAAGACTGCCTGCACTGTGTGCTTTTCTAGCTTGCACTTTGGAGCAGAAAGGCAGGGTTGAAACTAATACACAAAATGCAAGGTAGCTTGTAACATTTGCGCCACTCTCTATTTCCCTGTTCTTTTCTTCTCGAGTCCCTTGCAAAATGTCTGTACCTGCATCACCAACAGCGGTTGTGTGGACAGAGTGCTGGTCATCACAAGCAAGAGGGGGGAACCAGGTGCCTCCTCACACCATTGCAGGCAACTTTTTTCTGATTTGGAATATGTTTTGCTACCCCCCAGAAGTGTCTTTGTAAGAAGAGACGTTCTGTTCAAGATGCTGACGTTGGTCATCACTTGCAATCGTTTAGCTGCTCTAGTAAATATGGAAAGAGGAGGTTCCTTCTGCCTCCATTGCCATCATCACCTCTCCCCAGGAAGGCTAGACAGATCTTGGACACAGTTGGCAAATGGAATGTGATGTTGGGAAAGAGAAGGCAGTCCCGAAAAGCCAATGAAGAAGAGGTTGCAGTCAGGGAAGGTGAACAGCCTAGAAAGAATATGATTGAAGGTTCAGGAGGAAGTAGGTGAGCTGGTTTTGCCCCACGCTGGGCTAGGAAAGTTGTAGGAGCATCCAGGTTGATTAGGAAAATGAGCCACTTGGAGGATCTGCAGATCTGCAGTGGATTCCATGTTATTTGTTATGTTTGATGTCTGGCTTTGTTTGCTTATGTTAATTATGTACAGGTAACACCAAAGCAGGTGAGGGTAGCAGAAAGACGGCACAGGTGGATAAGAGGAAAGGTAGATCCCAGTGCAACTTTCTCAAACATGTCTGAAACTTGCCAGGACCACCACTTCCCACCCAAAAGCCACTTATCTACCACCTCGCAAAAAACTGGGGTATTTGAGAAAATGCAAACCTGGCAACCATTCCATGAGGACCCAACCACGTTGCATGACTTTGATAGCCAAGCCTTGACAGTAAAGGGGGAAAGGGTTCCCTTCCCCTCTTTTCCAAGCATTTGGAAGAAACAGGGTGGGGTTATTCACGGGTATAGGCAACATGGAGGCTACTTTACAGCCACCTCCAAGCCAAGAGGTACAGAAGATACACTTGGCACCCAAGAAGTGGTTATGTGCAGGAGGGCCTTGGAGAGCAAACTTGGCTGGTCAAGACGAGGACGATGTACATAGCACCGTACGTGTGTGCGTGTCATGTTGTAACCCTGACTCTTATACTGTTGTAGAAATAACACTTTAGTTCTAACCTCCCAGCCCTCCTGTGGGGTCCCTGTCAACCTCTCTGTCATGACCAGACATGACAACAGTGACAATATGTGGCATCTGTTTGCTTATTTTTTTCATTTTTGTACAGAGACTGACGTAACTATTCTGGTGCTGTTGTTAACTTGTTCCCCTCTTTTTTTCTTTTTAATTTATTTCCCCTCTCATTTCTACCACTCCTATTTGCCCTGGCCTTTTCCTGTCCCCTTTCTTTAAAAGGAAAAAGAGAGAGAATTATCCTACCCCTCCTCCATTTAAAATAGTCACTGCTACAAGTAACGAATGCACTGTGAAGATTCCAGTATTAATAAAAGTTGTACTGTAATTAATCTATGTGATTTTCTTGCAGCCTGGCCTATTGTATGTGTGCTTCCTTTTTTCTCTGGTTCCTCCTCCCCAAGGGATCCCTGCCTTTATTCCTCCACCCCAAAGGGAAACGGGTATCTTGACAGTAAGGCTTGCTGCTTCAATACTTTGTACAATTTTGGATTTTTTGACAGAGGGATTTGTAATCATGCTAAGTGAGAAGCCAGAAACCAACTTTCCTACAAATCAAACAATAGCATTTTTGGTGCTGTGGACCTTTAACAGTAGTATAGAGGAAACATCATCAGATGAAGCTTGTGAGATGGAAAGTGGCACCTTCTTAAATTCCCTCATCTATACAATTATTAAAGATCCAAGGAGCTCTAAAGGAGCCCAGTGTGCCCATCCCTGCTTTAATTTACAATTACAATTTACAATTATTTACGGTTGAATCACAGATAATTTACAATTACTTTTTACAGTTATTTACAATTATTTATTTATACAATTAATTATTTATTTACAATTATTTATAATTTACAATTACAGTTTACAATTATTTACAATTTACAATTGTTTATGGTTGAATCATAGATAAAACATAATATATAAAACAATAAATAAAACCAAAAGACGAAACCATTTGGAGGATGGTAAAACTACACTGAGTTGCTGCTACAGAGGTACAGGAGACACTCAAGCCATCACCCAAATGCCAGATGATACAAAGTTTTTGAGCCCTTGCCAGAACACCATGAGAAAGGTCTTACATAACTGTGGAACTGCCTCTTTAATATATTTATAATTATTTAATTTGTTTAATATCACTTGCAGCCACGACATCAAGCCTGGTGGGTCCTGGACAGATTGTCACTCATTGCGCATGGAATTGATGTTGCGCATTTGGGGTGGGGGTTGTTGTGCATGGGGATGTTCTGTGGGGGTGATGCACAATGGGGGTGATGCACATGAGTGGAATGATGTGCATGGGGGTGTTGCGCATGGAGTGATGCGCATGGGGATGTGCATTGGGGTTTGGTGCGCATGGAGGTGTAGCACAGTGAGAGGCAGATGTGCATGGGGCTGTTGCGCAATAGGTACATTTTTGCTAGTATATATGTAAAACTGAAGAGTCACTGACTCATGAACACACAGCCAAAACCGCCAGATCTAGAAGCGTGAAATTTGGAGAGTGTTCCTTCTGTGATGGAAGCACAAAGAACCGATTTTTTTAAAATTCATACCAGAAGAGGGTGAAAAGGGGCATAACACGTTTTTGACCCTATATGTTACACTGGAGATCATCTTCCAACCCCAACCTAGAAGCATGAAATTTGGGGGGGGGGGTATTCCTTACCTCCTCTGAGCAACCACTAAACCAATTTGCAGAAAATTAACCCCTAAGTGAGTGCAAAGGGGTACAATGTGTTTTTCTGCCTATACTTAACATTGAAGACTGACCAAACTCCAACCCCAAATGCATGAAATTTGGGGAACATAGTCCTTGTGTGATGTAAGGACTCATTAAGAGCTGATTCCGTGCATGTTGGTGTCCACTAGAGATGTTTGGTGCCCTGTACCTGGTGTCCCATGTTTGGTGCCCTGTGCCTGGTGGTGCCTGCTGCCCACTGAGCAGTGGTGCCTGGTAGGCAGTAGCATACTGTCTATAAGGGTCAAGGTAACTTGTGCCCTGGGCACATATGCAGCCCAGGGAGTGAGCATGCCCTTCATATTGGCCAGGGAAGGGTGCCAAGCTGCCACCCGCTGCCACCTGGTGCACCATGGTACTCAGTACCTGGCATTGCCCTACAGTGCTCAGTGCTGTCCGATGCCTGCCACCCAGTGCCAGAGTCCAGCGTTGCCCATCAATGCCCAGCTCTCCACACATATTCTTGAAAATTTACTCCCACAACAGTGGGTTAACTCTGCTAGTTTATTACATACAATTCATTATTGACGAAAAGGCTAAATGCACATTGTTTTCCCAGGACAGTTATAAAATCCAGCACTTCTCCTGAAAAAGAGGACAGATGGTCATTCTGCCGAAGACAGGGTGACCAAATGCCAAACACAACATTCCTGAACCCCAAGGCCAAAATTCCTTCCGGCTTAAAATCCCCAAAAATGTATTTTTTGGTTTTTATATTTTTTGTTTTTTGGCCATAACTTTTGACAGGAAGGATATCTCAAAACCAATTTTTGCATTGGATTCTGCTCTTCAATACGAAGCCAATGACATATGACATGAAGGCGCACCATTGTGAAGTTGAAAAATGAAGCCAAAATGTAGGACAATGAAGCTAAAATGCAGGACACCCAGACAGGAGGCTAAAAATCCAGACAAATTCGGGTTTTTCTGGTCATATGGTCACCCTGACCCAAGACAGCTTCTCTCCCTTTGAGCTCCACCACTGCAGAGGCTCTCTCCCTTCAGCCCGAGCGCCAGCAGTGGGCATCCCCTGCAGACAGCCCAGGCCTGCATTCTCTCCTGGCCAGGCAGCCAGATGCTTAAGACAGCCTCGAGATTCCCTTCAGGTACCTGACTGTGAGTGGCTTACCGTGCTCATCCATGGCTTGCGTTGGGGTCAAGTGTTGGTTCGAGTCGCGGCCCCGCGCGGGCTCCAGGTGTTCCATGCCAGAGATCGAAGCCTCCGATTGGGCATGTGTTCCTTGCCTGCTCGCGTGCCCTGCGCAGGGGACACGTCATGGCAGGTCCTCGCCTCCCGGGTGGGCGAGAAAAGACCCCCGGCCGGGTTACCCCTTTTCTGCCCTCCCCAGAAAGCCAAAACCACTGGGCCTAGAAGCGTGAAATTTGGGGCGGGTGTTCTTTCTGTGATGAAGGCATCCACTAAGAACCAGTTTTTTCAGCACCATTGTCATCCCCTCTCTCTGGGGATGGATCCTTGAGGGACAGGCATCTGGTTCAAAGAGGAACCCTCAGGTAAGTAAGACCACTCAAGGTGGGTAACTCAACTGGCACATCTTTACTCTCATCCATTCCTGGAGGTACAGCACTTGAATGTCCAAGAGGTAAGTATAACACTGTAAGCAAACACCCAGGGAACACAACTCCCAAAACTGTCCCAAATATCAACTGGTCCCATTGGAACGGTCCTCCTCATATCAGGACTAACCACCAGCTGTTGACATGGCAGTTAGTCCTTCAAACCAGGGGGATTCTGTTCTCCCTCCCCTCCTGTCAACTGTCACTGCCTCCTAAGGAGACCCTCTGCTAACTCTTCTTTGGAGTTTTGATGTCTCACTCCACAGGTGAAAAGGGGTGCACTGTGTTTTCCTCCCTATACTTTACATTGAAGAGTTCCTGACTGAGAGATGCTCTGCCCCAACCCCTGGACCCAGAAGCATGAAATTCGGGGAGGGCAGAAAAGGGGTAACCCGGCCGGGGGTCTTTTCTCGCCCACCCGGGAGGCGAGGACCTGCCATGACGTGTCCCCTGCGCAGGGCACGCGAGCAGGCAAGGAACACATGCCCAATCGGAGGCTTCGATCTCTGGCATGGAACACCTGGAGCCCGCGCGGGGCCGCGACTCGAACCAACACTTGACCCCAACGCAAGCCATGGATGAGCACGGTAAGCCACTCACAGTCAGGTACCTGAAGGGAATCTCGAGGCTGCCTTAAGCTTCTGGCTGCCTGGCCAGGAGAGAATGCAGGCCTGTGCTGTCTGCAGGGGATGCCCACTGCTGGTGCTCGGGCTGAAGGAAGAGAGCCTCTGCAGTGGTGGAGCTCAAAGGGAGAGAAGCTGTCTTGGGTCAGGGTGACCATATGACCAGAAAAACCCGAATTTGTCTGGATTTTTAGCCTCCTGTCTGGGTGTCCTGCATTTTAGCTTCATTGTCCTACATTTTGGCTTCATTTTTCAACTTCACAATGGTGCGCCTTCATGTCATATGTCATTGGCTTCGTATTGAAGAGCAGAATCCAATGCAAATGCTCTGGAGGGCTGAAGGGAGGGAGTCTGCCATGGCAGAGCTGGGGGGGGGGGGGAGACTAACTGATCAACATCCAGCACCAACTCCTGTACCTAGAAACAAGAAATTTGGGAGAGTATTCCATCTGTATTGTAGGCACCCACCAACAGGCACCCCATGCTTGGTACATGGCAGGAATGCCTAATGGCAGCTGCTGTCTGGTAGGGGTACCTGCTGTCACCCCATTGCCTGTTGGTGCCCAGTGCTCATTGTGCCTAGCACCTGGTGCCCAGTTGCACCAGGGCACCCACAAATATTCTTGAACTTTTACTCCCACAATGGGTTATTTACCTTAGTCCAGCGGTCCTTAACCATTTTGGCCCCAGGGACGGCTTCTATGGGGAAAAAAATCCAGGGACCGGGGTGTGGGGAGAATTCTGCCCCTGGTGGCCTGGAGGGAAGACTTCCCCAGCTAGAGCACAGCACAACTGCCTCCAGCTGTAAATCCCATTATAATAGAGCTATTGCAAGGTTGCTGTGGATAGGACTGCAGGACCAATAGGACCAATGTCTCAATGCAAGTCTACTCAGGAGGGATTTTCAATCCTTTTTTGTGCAGGATGCACTGAAAATGCACAAAGCCATTAGTCACTCTCATTGGAGAGTAAGCCTCATTTACTATAATGGGACTTATTTCTGAGTAGACAGGCATTGGATTGGTCTCTGAGGCTGCAATCCTCCTCCTCTCTTGGACCAGTCAGACAGCTGCCCAGTGGTACCTGCTGGTGTTCAGTGGCCATCTGTTGCTGGGTGACGACTACTGCTCAATTGTGCCGTGCCTACTGGTGCCCACTGTCCAGTGGTGCCTGGCCTGCTGCTCAATAGGGATGCCCAGTGGTCCCTGGACCAGGGGTTGGGAAACCCTGCATTAGTCTCTATGTAAAAAACTGAAGAGTCACTGACTCATTCACTGAATCCTGAACACCCAGCCAAAACAAGCCAGATCAAGAAGCATATTTGGGGTGGGTGTTCCTTCTCTGATTGAGGCACCCATGAAAAGCCAATTTTTGAGAAATTCAAAATGGAAGGGGATGAAATGGGGCACAATGCATTTTTGTCCCTATCCTTTAACTTTGAAGAATTCCTGACTGATCAACACGCTATCCAACTCCCTGGATCTAGAAGTGAAATTTGGGAAGGGTATACCCTTATGTGTCACAAGCACCCAAGAACTTCTGATTATCAGAAATTTAATCCCTAAGGGCGTGAAAGGGGTGCAACAATTTATCATTCTATATTTAACATTGAAGACTGAACACCCAGCCCCAACCCCTGGACCTTGAAGCATTAAATTTGGAGATGGTATTTCTTCTGTAATGACCCACTAAGAACCTATTTGGTGCCCAGTGGTACCTCCTGCCCAGTATTGACCCACTGATGCTCAGTGTCTGGTGCCCAGCAGGGATGCCTGGTGCTCAGTAGGGTAACCCAATAAGGATGCCCAGTGCATGATTTGTGCTGGTGTCCAGTGATACCCGCTGATGTTCATCTGTTGCCGGGTGATTACTGCCCAATTGTGCCCAGTGCCTACTGGTGCCCTCTGTCCAGTGGTGCCTGGCCTGCTGCTCAACAAGGGATGCCCATTGCCCACAGCCCACTTGTGCTTGGGGGTACCCTCTGCTGCCCACTATTGCCCTCTGGTGGCTGTCAGTGCCCACAAATATTCTGGAAATTTTACTCCCACAACGGCAGATTCATGTTGGTTATTCTATAATAGTACCAAAAAACCTAGCACATGTAAGGTGATGGTACATCACCGCACCCGTTACCCAGGTTGTTGCCCTACCCACAACGTAGTGGTCAATGATGGGTGTGATGCACTGCCTCCTGCATGTAAACTGTAGTGATGCCACTGCTCTGAAGCCCTGAAGAGGGCCCTTTTCTCTTTTCCCCACCCTGAGGAAAGAGGCTGGGCATGCA
This sequence comes from Cryptoblepharus egeriae, assembly GCA_030015325.1. NCBI lineage: Eukaryota > Metazoa > Chordata > Lepidosauria > Squamata > Scincidae > Cryptoblepharus > Cryptoblepharus egeriae. Next base: position 17,997,386 of record JAREYC010000010.1, on the reverse strand, counting down.
TTTCTTCTGGTAGGAGAAAGATTTGTTTCCACCAAACAGCTTCCTGTTTTGCTTTGTTATGGCTTCTCTGCCAGCAGGGGGGAGTTTTGTCAGATGCCAGTCCACTATTAAAGTCACAAAAGCTTCTTGGGGCTCCTTTGTCACATCAAGCAGTTAAAGCTATCTAAAATCACATGTGACTGAGGTTTTTTTTCCACTTGCTGAAGTACACATGTGGCTGAACATGTAAACTCATGAGCTCCCACCCCTCAGAGACCATGCATAGTCGGCCTCCATTGGCATTCATTAGTTCCTGGCTCCCCAGCAGCAAGAACCAATCCAGAGAGAAGTTAGCAACCTAATGAATTCACCAACCAGGCTTTAATTCTCATGCCACAGTTCTTATGAAAAATGCGAGCCCAGATCACACTGGCCCTTCTGAAACATACAAAGACTGACGTATTTACAACATGACAATAAAAACACAATGGAGAGGTTACCACAGCAGTGTCCCCGAGACTTCCCAGATTCTTGCCCAGGAAGGACGACAAAGACTAATAACTTCATGCCTTCAAGAACCTCCCACCCAGAGAAGAGCACAACAATGAGAGCTGGGGCTTATGTGTTGGGACTGCAGCTATTTAGCTCACTGGGCAGGAGAAGGACAAGTGTTCTGTCCAAATCAATAACAGGAAGGGAAAGGGAAGGGGGGGATCTAAAAAAAAGAGAACTCCAGAAAGGGGCAAGGTGTGGCCTCATGGGCGAGTCCGACTTCTGAAATGGCATGTATGAAACAGGCTTGTGGACCAAAATGGCAGGCTCAGGAAGCATCCTCCTCCTTGCATCTTTGGAACAGAGTTCTAGTCGAGGCCTTGAGGAGCCCAATGCTCAGAAAGCATAGCGAGTGCGGATGTCCTCCAGCTTCTTGGATACTTCTGGTGGGGTCCTGTCCAACTCTTCAGATACATTCTTCTGTTTGTTGGGCTCCATGGAATTGAACTGTTCACACAGGTCCCCGTCAATGACGTTCTAGAGGGGAGAACAAAGTGGCCATTTGAGAACCTGCATAAGGTATCACTGTAGGCCACCAATATTGGACAGCACAAATAGGCAGAGACAAAAGGCAACTTATGTGATGTGGGGCACAAGAGGTATGGAAAGCCAAGTCAATTCTGCTGTAGGACCAAGCAAAGTGAACCCATTAAAGCCCACGTCCAGCACGCTAAGGACATTCCTCTCCACCCTGAAAACTCAGTCTACCCAGGTCCGTGTTTGACTCGGGGGAGCTGGGCTGAGTGCATGTGGCTGGAGAAGGAGCAGGACAGGAGACAAGAGCGACTCACTGAAGGCTGTTTTGTTTGTTCAGAACCAACAGCTCATGCCAAACTATCCCTGGCTAAGTTTGGGAGATCAACCTGAACTACATGCACTAGGAAAGCTGCAGGGATAGAACTTCATCACGGCAAGGGAAATCCATCATCACAGATACAAAATAATTTTATTCATGGATCAAAAGACTCTCTGGGATCACAGATCCACAACAGAGCAAATTCTCCTGGCCTTGATGCTGGCCAGTGGATTGTCTTTTACACTTTTAAGCAAGCTAGAGAGAGGTACATTTTTTTTAAAAAAATAAATGTATATAGGATCTTAACTTTTCCCAGATCCAGAGGAAAAGGTGTAATGCTGTAAAGTGGACAGGCCATGTCACTAGGAAAGTACCCTCAGGAAAGTGGGATGGTACCACATGTAAGATCCAAGGGATGGAGAATCCTTCCACCTGAGGTTCCCCATTGCTTGTATCTGTGTTCCCCTACACAACCATTTTCAAACTGTCTCTGGACTGTCATTCAGGCAACCTCAGGACAGCTGAACCCAAGAAGGATGCAGGCAGGAAAAAGGGGCAGTGGTGCAATTCCACTTTATTACCCATGTGCTCATTGATCTCTAGTCTATCTTGGAGACCAGCCAACCTTGGCTTACCTTGACTGGGAAGTAATAAGAACGGAAGCTGAGATGGTCTCGTCCACAAAGAGGAGGGTGCTCAGATCGGAGATGCATCTCCACGTGTTGGAAGAAGTCATGATCCTGAAAGGAAAAAATGTTTTTGAGGAAGAACTAGCGCCTAGGAACTTTCCTTAGCAAGAGGAAGCTGAGTTAGGAGCAGCAGGGCCAGACTTGCACATCTTGAGATTTTTCAGCACTCTGAGAAAGGAGAGACTGACTGCATTTGCACTCAAGCATGACCAGGAACCACTATGGGCACCAGGCAGACAGAGAAGTTTATGGTAGTTCATGGATGGCAGTGCTGTGCATGCTGCCATACACAGGCTTTGAACTTGGATTTGAACACAAACCCAGTGCCAGGTATCTGATGTTTCACAAATTATGCACTGCCATGGCAGGCATCAAGTTCACTTGCTGTCAGTTTGCACATGAACTGGAGCTGAACTGGTGCAAAGCTATAAAATATGATAGCTGAGTACAGCATAAGTGTAGGGTGGTGCATCCCATAATTGGCAGCCCTCCTACATGGCATTAAAAATGCTACACTGCAGCAGACACCAGAGGGGACATGGACATCCCTCTTACCTCATGTGAAGTGAATGGGACCAGGATGCCGATGCCTCCTGACAAGGTGGTGTAGACAAGGGATTCTGAGCCGCCAGGAATCAACGTTGTCTTCTGCAAGGACAGCACCGTTTCCCCTATGTGGTAGTTCATAATCACCTCTGCCTGGAAGATGGACAAGCACAGTATGAGGTGATGATCTCGGTCTTGCAGATTCCCTCAGTGGCACACCTCCACCCACAATTGATGTCCTCCCTTCACCAGAAGCCCACCCTCCAAATGAGGGCAATGTGCTGAGCTTCTTGGCTGCTGGGTAAATATCCCTGCCATTCCTCTCCACTGAGAAAAGTGAATTTGAATAATTAGATCTTTTAAAGATATTTGGTACACATTTGTTTTTTATGTCTACACTATAGAAATGTTAAGTCATGCATTGAACAAACAAAATAAATTAATTAATACAAGTGTCCCATGCAGAAAAACTAGAAAAAGGCCCTCCAGGAAGGACACCATTCACTACATTCAGGTTACCTTTTGGGAAGCGCCATTGAGAAGGCCTCTGTCCCACAGAGCCTTGTTACCCGTTGGATCTTCATCTACTTCATCATTTGTGTTTGGAGGCAGCCTCACCTGTGGGGACAGGGGCAGGGGAAGAGACAAAGTTGCTGGAAAACCCCAGAACAATCCGGGCACAGAGTTAGCAATGGAAGTAAATGAAAAATTCTGGCAGGGTGAATTCAGAGGTGGTTCAACCCACACGTGCACGCACAGTTGCTATAACAGAAAACCATCAAGCACAAATCTCAATCAACAGATGCTCACCCATGGTAGAATGAGGCCATGAGTTAATAGGAGCATAATGTGGGTCAGATGGGAAAGATCCTGCCAGCAACGGAGACTTCAGTGCAAAAAGCAAAGTGCTGGGAAATTGATCAGCACGTTGGTTTCTTACAGGTCCAAAAATAGGTAGCGGGAAATTCTGTAACCAGGGCATACAAGAGTTCCCTACACGTTGCCAGGCCAACTCACCACACAGATGTTGCCAAACTTGTCAGCTCCTGCCACTGTGTCATAGTCCAGTAGGCAAGCAGTGGTGACCCAGCGTGGATGGGTATCATCTGCAAAGATGATGAGTTGGTTCTCGTTCCTCTTGTAGCGCACCCAGATAAAGCTCTCCTGGACATCAGAGACAACCACCCTGTGCCCAACAGTCTGGATCCCACAAATGTAGTTGGCGATGTGCTTGGGGAGAGCAAGAAAGAAAGGCTTGGTCAACAAAAAGCAACCCTACCCCCAGTGATTGGTCCACCACAGCAGACACTGCTGTCCTGGCCCAAGGACAAGCATGTACAGCAATGATACTTTTGAGAACTAAGTGGGGGGAAGTGGATCATAGTCCATTTTCTACACTACAAGTGTCTTCAGAATTTCCACTGGGCATTCACAAGTCTACAAAGACTTGTCTGCAAACATGGCCTGTCATTTGAACACTAGTGCACGAGTAGCAAAATAATCTTCCATAACATCTTTCTGCACACAGTGTTGACTAGACAGGAAGCAGAAAAGGCTACTGGGATCTCTGAATCACTCCCACCAAGCCTATTTTCATGTGAAAAATGCGTCTTGTGGCTTCAAGGTTTTTACCCTTGTGTTCAGGCCTCAAATTGCTTCAAGGGTAAGAAACAGACTTTGCCTTGCACACTTACAAGGCACAAAGAAATTTGGTGGCTAGAAATAGCAGATTACCAAAGCTTCCCCAGCTGGTCTAAGCAATTTGTTGCACCCTCCAAGTTTTGCTTCAAGGAGCTCTGTGCCCCTTCCCTCCCCCCTCCCCCCCCCCCCCGCCCCAAAGACCAATGCCAATACCTTGTTCTCACACTTTCGGAGCAGCTTCTTCTTGCCCAGATCGTATACTCGCAGCAGTTTTCCTACACCAATAAGCACTCGGCCTTGGAATGGGGCAATAGCTGCTGGTACCTCCTCTACTGGGGTCTGAGCAGAAAAAGTAGAATAAAAGTAGAATGTGCCGACTGTCAAAAGAAAAACTCACACTAGCAAACCATCACTGCAGTCAAACAAAGGTATTAGAGAGCTGAACAAAAGCAAAAACCTAGATGAGTTGGAAAGAAAAACAGGCCTGCTTGTATTGCTGGAGATACTAACTTAGAACACCAGACCTTCCTCCTCTGTTTCCAGAAGACAGGCAGAGCAATAGGAAGGAAGAAGGTGCTTTTATACCCAGCCCAGGCCTAAGCCAAGACAGAGCCTACCTCCTTGTACACTGGCATCCATCAGTCTCGACAGACTATGGTATTGTGCTCTACGCTGTATGTGAAGCACAAAGGCCTGGGTAGATTAATATGGAGGATAGGCTGTTACCCAAGTAGCAAATCCCCCCTTCTCCACACCACTGAAATAGTCCAATGGAACAGCAGAGCTGATACAATTGGTTCCAGATGTGTTGCAGAGCTGGGCTAAGGACAGGAGCTCACCGTTTTGTGGGGACCGAGGTCTCGAACTCTGGCCTACTGGTTAACAGGGAGTGTCTTAACCACAAGAGAAAATAACCGAGGACTGCAAGCACTGGCTTGTAACAAGTTTGACACTTGTTTGTACCATTGCCAGCTGATCAGTGTCAGAGGATGTTGGAAATCAAGGACCATGAGGCAACACAAAAGTGCCAAAATAAACCTCCTGAAAGCCAATTTCTGTCCCGACAACCCATCTCACCATTCAGGAGACCAAAAAGCACTTTGCCTCAAAACAGTGGCACTTTGGGAACAGTTCCTTCAGACTATCCAGGAGCAAGCAAGACAAGGAAAGTTTGATGACCATGCTAATTGAACCTACAGCATCTGTGCTGTCATGTCATGAATGGGAGAAAGGAATGTGAGGCACAGGAGGCTCTGCACAAGAGCTTCATTCCACAGTGGGGTCCACCTCAACATATGCAAACCTTCCCAGATTCCATTTCATTCCAACATCTGCAGAAAACTCTCACCTTGTGCAAGAACTCCAGCTTCTCACCATTATTCACCAGCTTGTAGGTGTAAACAAACCCTCCAGCAACAGAGCGAGGGTTCAGGATGAGGTCTTTGGCTACGCCCACCAGAACATGCCAGTCATCACCAGTATTGGCAAACCGGCACACTGCCACACTGTGGAAAGCCAAAGTAAAAGGATCACTACTAGAAATAAGAATGGCTCAGTACCAAAGGAGGTTTTTTGGGAGTAAGGTAGATTCAGAGAAAACCTGAGGACTGGAGTAGGTAGAGAACTCTTAGCCAACACACTGCTTATCACCACCAGATCAAGTGGTGCCAAATACTCCAAATTATTTCCCAAGACAAAAATCCCTCCAAGAAAAGCAGTAATTTGTTTTCTTCTTTCAGATCTTATGTTTACGCAGCAAGATTTCTCGCAACAATTCTAGGATTATTTGACTTCTTGGCCTCAGTGGCACTTCTCACCTAAATGCAGCTTCATTCTGCTCTAGCTGGACTAGATCCAATGTGTTCCCCTGAATAGGATTCATCACCCGAACCACAGAGGCCCACTGCCCATTTCCTGCCTTTGGGGCACCAAAGATAGACTCTGGAAGATTTTCGTTCAGAAATGCTGCTGCCATCTCTGCAGCTAGTTCTCGCTCGTCTTCCCCGGCAGCTTCCACCATTTCCTGTGACAAACAAGCACACAAACACATGCATAGAAAAGATTAATGGCTGGGCATGACAGAATCGTAAGCACTGCATACTAGCCCCATGCTTTTCAGAAGGAGCAAGACTGAGAAGCAGAGGACTGGCCTGAAAAATCAAACTTCTTGCAAAAGGCAGCAACTTTATTTTCCCAATAAGCACAGCACGCAGCAGTCTCCACTCACAGCACAATCTGCAAGATGAGGGCTGGCCAGAAGTGCACCATAATGAAAGCTAACAGTCAGCCTGAATATTTGTTTCTAGGAATCAGACATGCATGGAAACAGGAGTGGCCGCCTCCTACAGCTCACTGGGAAAGTCATGCATGTGGATGGGCTCCATAAGAGACACTTAGCTCTGCCATGGAGAAGTGTGCGTTTCAAGATGCAGGAAATTAGTAGCTGTTTCAATGACAACAAAGCAAGTCAGTAGCAGACCCAGAGACTCAGGTTCCCTCAGCCCATGATCGCCGCTGGGCTGGCAACACTGATAAGGCCAGGCATGAGGAGTTCTAGAAACTCAGGGCTATTTACACTATTAAACTATTACACTATTAAACACTATTTACCTCAGCCATCTGCTGCTTCCTTTGGGCTTTAGTGGCCTCCGTGTAGGCATTGTGGTCAGTCTCAATGATGATCAAGTTGTTGCTCTCAGGATGGATCACAAACTTCCTTGGGGTGTACTGCAAGGGGAAGGCAACCTGATTGAAGACTGCTCCAAGCTTCTCCAGTGCCAAGATCCTGTAGGAGCCAAGAACCCAGAGGTGAGGCGCAACATAAAGGAAGGCCAGACAAACATGGGGAAGTCTAGAAACACGGCCACCCGGAAAGGAATACAACACACCCTTAGCAAATCAGTGCAAACTTCTGAGATACTTGGGCACAATCCAGTACACTCACCTCAAGGTGTTTGTGGAGATGGCCACGATGCCTTCTGGACACTGCTCAGAGGCAAAACCAGATGCAAACTCCAATGTCTCATACGAGAGGGGGGTTAAATGGAAGCGGGACTGATAGGAGTAACTCAGCCATGAACGACTTGACATGGCCAGCACCTAATGCAGAAGGGAGTGCAAAGTTAGCCTGATGCAAAGGAAAGCACTTGGCAATCAGGATTTTACCAGTCCTGGCTATCTGGTCAATGGGCCTGGGAATCGCTGGTTTATAGATTTGCTCCTTCTCTATGTTGCTCACTGATAAGGCCAGGTCAGCCAACCCATTCCCATGCCTTTCATAGCTCAACACACACCCCGCTCCCTAAACACCCACTCACCGCTTCTTGGCCTTGCATCCGAACTCGGAAGAGTTTCACAGGGCGTGAGCCAAGATACCTGGTTCTTGTGTCCGAGAGGTCTCCAGTGACTGGATCAAGGACAGTCCGCAGCAAGACACCATTCTGGATTATGAGGGCAAATGAGCAAATGAGAAAGGGTGGGCTAGGTTAGCTTCCTATTGCCTGTCTTCTCTGCCTCCAGGCTCTGACACTATAAATTCCAGCTTCTCCCTGGCATTACTAAATTCAGAAAATATACTACATCTATGGTGAACTAAAGAGACACTGCACAGCTTCTGTCTAGAGTTATGTGACAGATCTATTCTACACTGGATGGTGTGACCACCCAACTTCAGTCCTTCACAATAGGGATCCTTGATTTGCCAGAAGTCAATTCCACATTTTTCCAAGCCATAAAGAGGTGAGCTGCCTTCAAGCTCTACTACATGCAGTGCTTTCAGAGAAGATCTGCTCAGTTTAAAATGGCTTCCTGCAGACAAACTTGGGTTGCAAACATTAGAAGGGGTGCTGCTATTTCCTTTTCCTGTGGGGAGGCAGCACAGTCCAAAGGGCTGCTTCTGATCTGGCTGGCTGTGTGCAGTGGGCCCAACATAAGGGTTTCTGAACTATGGAGGACCAGTCACACTAAATACTTCAGATAAATTATTTTTAAGTTAAACTGATTCCTACAGAATTGGGTAGCACCTCCTCACCTGCAGGCCAATGTTCAGGTACAAGAAGCCAATGGAGCCCCTCTCCCCTAGCTCGTCCTGCTTCTCAGCTCCACCCATCTCCACAATACACAATGATTCTGGCTGGGCAGGAAGAGCCTGCATGCTCAGTGGCTGCAGACAGTCCTGGGGAGAAAGAAAAAGGGAAATAATAAGGTTGCACGTGGCAAGAACCCATTTCTAATGCTAGTCCTGTGCAACTGCTGCTGTCATCATCACCATCATTTGCGCTTTACCATGCTGTGAGGGTTTACAGTCTCGGTACTGACACAAGGAAAAACAGACACACAGAGAAGACTGTAACAATTCAGCCACCAAGTGGTGGAACTCTGTGCTTGAAAACCCCCCTTGTGTGAAAACACACATACTGTACATTCAAATCTAATGTCAGAAAAAGGCCAGGCAACAGCTTCCCAGCATGCCAATTCTATATGTAGAAGAGAGCATTCAGACATGCAATTCAGGGTTTGGTTTGGGTTCATTCAAGCTGAAAGCAGGGGTGCCCAGGGCGCAGCTCTTCAAACAGGACAAACAGCTTCAGCTGCCTTGTTGAAGGGGTCTGCTTGACTGTATCGCAAACACAGCAGAGACCATCCCTGACACTGGCTACCACAATGGAAGCAGACAGTCCACAAAAAAGGCATTGTAATACACAAGTACTTACAGAAGGGTCCAAGGAAATGATGCGTACAGTGTTGTCCACCAGTCCAACAGCAAGGAAACGGGATCGCTGTTCTCCAGGAGGGACGTTGGCCAAGCTCATGCACACCACATCAGCTGACATCTCCTTCCTCTCTGTGTATTCATTCAACTGCCCTGACTGGAGTAAGCCACAATTGAAGAGGAAGACAGATCGAATTAACCAGATAAACTAGACCATTTCCAGTAAGAACTGTGCAGCAAGAATGTTATGCCTCATTGCCTTCTACTGCAAGACAGTCCCGTTACGTTTAGGGCAGCACAAAAGCTTTTACAGACACAAGTCAAGCTGCTCTTTAAAAAAGTAGGACAAGCATGTTTGATCTCAGACATAAAGGGTCCATCAAAAATGAACTACATCGTTCCCACATACACAAGAAGTTTTGGGTACAAGCAGTATTGAAACACATGTAAGCTCCACATAGGACAGAAGACATAGGTAGCTTTTGTGCAGCTACCACTCATCTCAACAACACCTGCAGAGAATTTTCTGTTTTTATTGGGCAGCATAGAATTACTTTTATAAAAAAGCCATCCAACCAGACAAATGGTACTTCCAGTGGGTACAAGACCTTAAGGGGGTTTCTTAGTAATCTCCAAAAGGCAATTCCAGTTTTTGGCAGAATTGCCTGGGGTGTTAACAATTTGGTTTAGGAGGGAGCACCCAAAAGCTGTCCTGCCACCTCCTCCCCCCTCATTTCTGTTTAATTCTACAGACTCTATACCACCTCTCACACTTGCATACCGGGTCCATCTCGAAGTACACCAGCTCTCCTCCTGTCAGTGCTATCACCACCTGCCTCTGGTTCACAGCACACTTGACAATGGTCTTTTTCCCAGGTGTTTTCCACTCATTTACTCTTTTATCTGCTCGGATGTGCCGGATGCCATCAGGATACACCTGAAGAGGTAAAGGAAAAAAATGTTGGGAGCTAACATTTTTGCAGTTCTGTTGTGATGTCAGTCTTGCAAGAAAGCTCTAACAAGATACTAGTCCACTCCCATCACCAAACTAGCCTGCCTGCTCAAATATATATTTTTGATTTTTATGCAGTGGAACTCTCCTTCAAAAGCCACCCTAGCCTCTTCAGCAAAAGGCGCCCATCCCTTGCCACAGGCAAGCCTGTCTCTCGACTCCCTAGAATCCTCATCAGTCTCAAAAGAAGTTCTGGTGTTGGCAACCAGATGCTTGCATTTTGAATAGTGGGAGAGGAAAGCAGAAGCCCCAGCTAACAAACAGCAACTTTTTGTTGCCACCACAAAAGCTCATGAGCTCCAGCACCTTTTAATCAAGAAACTCAAGGACAAATGATCTCCTACCCACCTCCAATGCTTTTAGCCATTCTAATAGCTAGAGAGCCAAATGGAATAGTGCAAGCCAGGAATAGTCATTTGACCCACCACAATGGGTTACTTCTCTTATAGGAAGGAGGGCAAATTGATTTTCTTCTCTAGGAGGACAGGACTGTGCCAAAGAGGAAACCCCTAAGAGATACATAGGTAGACGCCATAGGAAGTTCACCTAAAACAGCTAACGAAGAACTCACACATGTCACAGAGCTAAACAGCAAAGGCTGCAATGCAAGATAGGACCTCCCTGATACTGAATCACTTCTGCCATGAATCTTACTGTGGTCATAGGCATGCCCTACTCCCTCCCAGCATCAAGTACAATATGAGGATAAAAGTTCTTTTCTTATGAAGTTAATGCACAAATAATATCAAGGCAACAAACATAACACACTTTGGACAGGCAAAAAGTGTCACATAAAATCACCTCAAATGCCTTGCAGTTTGCCAGCCATTCCAAACCTTCCATATGCATAACTGTCTGTAGATGACTACCTTTATAGCTTAAAAATACCAAAGCATTAGACTGAGTAATGGGGGCTGTGAGAACTTTCTAGCCAAGACAACAGCACCACAGCCAAATGTATGTTTTGACAATCTCTGAACAGACCAACTAAAGTTCCCCAGTGGCCTTGAAAGGAAGGCCACAGAAAGACCCCACAAAGACAAGAAAGATCCTTACCTGTACCAAAGCATCATCCCCCAACAAGGAGCAGGATAAGGTGGGTGTTGTACCCAGGAACCCAGAGTCTGTCACTTCCTCTACTGTTTCTCCAATAGACAGTACTAGGGTGGCATTGACGAAGGACACAATGATATAGGCATCAAACTCATCTAATTGTAACAGAAAGAGGAATGTCATCAATGTGAGAGGCTCAAGAAAAAGATCTGTGGAGTGAGTGCAGCTCAACAGACTTTTTTGTAGACTTTATCAATTATCTCCCTCCATCAACAGCATGTAGAGAGGTTAACCACTAGAAGCCAAGCTAGACTTCCATCACTTTGGTTCCAGCACTCATTTTGCACCTAATTAAATGCAGAAAATGAAGGAACAGCAAAGAAGAGTGGCTACAGTTTCAGCAAGACACAAACAGCTGGACTTTAATATTTCTGTAGCTATCAGTGGCAGAGAGGGGTGCACAGCAGGTGTGCAGGTCTGGCTCAGCAGCCCTCCTGCTCACAACCCACAATTCCCAAGTCATAGGGTGGCACTGGCAGGCTTTGAAGGTTGGCCACCTATGGTATGAAAATACACCTGTACCTTTGAGTACAAAGATGATGACTGCAGTACTGTACATGTGGACAGGCAGAACTGAATTCTGAAACCACCAATTCACACAAGCTATTTTGTGTGGGTACTGACATTACAGAACCAGGAGTCATGGCACAAGATAAATCCTCAAGATACGAAAACAGGAAAGATGTCCAACTTCTCCAGTACTTTTCTTCCAATAATACAAATACTGTACCTGGCCTGGGGCTGAACAGGAACAATACCTGCTCCTGAATCTCCCATCCCCTGTGTAAAAGTTCTGCCTTTTGGCTAGAGCGGAGGATTAGGAAGAGAGTTTTCTCAAGTTAACACCACAGGTTCTTTGCCACTGACCACTTGGGATGAAGGCACATGAACTGCAGCCCATCTCAAAAGCAACAATGACACAAGGCCAGCTTCCTTCCATCTTTCAATTTGTGCAGTGGTATCCAAGAACTAGCACAGCCAACTAATGTACTTTCAGGGCCACCACTAATGGGCAAACAGCTCTGAAAATCCACTGGCATTCTCAATACTCAAGGAGACAAGAAATAACTTCATCACAAGTTTCTTTCAGAGAGAAACCAAAATGCCAGAAGCTCAAGGACTGCTCAATTTACACTGGAAATGGGTCTCCCTTTTCCTTCTCTTAACACCCCTGAAACAAGATGGTGCCATTGGCCCACTAAGTCAGTGGTTTTCCAACTTTTTTTACTGGCAGTTCCCTTGACCTACTGGTCCATCATCCTGCAGTTCCTCCCAAGGCCCACAATCCTACACATTGTACAGAATGGTAAATTTTCTCAACGACTCCATGGTTCCCCTTGATGGTTTATGTGATTCTCCAGTGAGCTATGGCTCATAATTTCAGAACCACTGCACTAAGAAAATGAGTCAAATTCAGATGTTGAAATTTGATGGGAACTGTGCAGGAGCAGAGGAACTTCTACAGAACTACAGATATAGACCGAAGGAGAATCTAAAAACTAGAAGTTACCAGAAAGAACTTTTTACATGGGGCAGGAAAGAAGCAGACTCATGAGCTGTCCTTTCAATTTGGAAAAAGCTACCTGAACACCTCATGTCATTGTCAACTGTTAGGAACAAACTTGATTTACATGCTGTCACGATGCTACTAATTATTCATTCCTCATCTTTGTGTGTGTGTGTGTGTATATGTGTATGTGTGTGTATATATGTGTGTATATATGTGTGTGTGTATATATATATATATATATATATATATATATATATATATATATATATATATATATATATAAAACTGAGCATTTCCTACACAATGATAGTAATGAAAATCAGTTTCTTCACAGAATGCATCACTCTTCAGAAAGTGCCACTTCACTGAACCTATTATTTCCTAATTTGAGGGATCAGCCACATTCAAGAGTTCTGGTTTGCACAAATATATCAACAGTACACACCTTAGTTTGGGACACAGCATCATGTCCCCTCTGTTGCAACCCTTTATCCACTCTCATTTTGACCCACCGTTTTCCCTTTTAACAAACTAAATCACCTGGAAAGTTATCTTCAACCCAAAACAAATACTGAATATGGATTAGATTGTCAATGGATATCAACACTGGGAATCAATTTATAAACACTACTTTTGATTGCAGTCCTTTTTGCAATTTGATGTTTACAGATCTAATTTGTCAGAAATATCAACCACTCAATGGTATGAAGAATAAGGAAGACGAACAAGATAAAAAATGGCCATCTCCTAAAACCTGAATTGTGCCCCTCTCACTTCACACTGGCCAGAGAAAAATCTTTACTGAATGGGGCAGTTGGAGAAAGAAAAGCCAGTAAGGTCTACTCGTTGCCCAACTCTCTCTACTGTAATGTTTTCTGATTGTTCAATTTTACAGAAGCTACTTTGGTAGCCCTATCTGCTGAAGACTGCTGTACAAATAAACAAATTGTCAAATATTTTGTTTGTATTAATTAGTACAGCATTCCAAATCTGTTTGAAAAAATTAAATTAAATGTATGTCCATAAACAGGGAGCATGCATAAGTTCAAAAACAGACCAATGGTTCATTATGATTATTGATCAGACTGTCACCAGAGTTGGTCTGGTGGAGAGAATTCTCAAAAAGAGAAAAACATCTGAATCCAAGGCATGTGTTTCTTTACCCAAAATGTAATTAATCTGCAGAATTTCTTGCCACAGAATATTGCTATGATGACCTAGAATTGGGACAGATTTTGAAGGAAAAGTCCATTACAGGTTTCAAGCCATGATGGCTGTATGGAACTACTAAATTTTAGAGGTAGCCTATCTCTGAATGTCAAATGCAAGGGAGTGTCAACAGGATACAGGTATTGATATCCTGAGTGTTTCCTGAAACATATAGCGAGAGATACAAAAAGATGAATCTTGGTCTCAATCAGCAAGTCTGTTTGCCCAAGAAACAAAAAGTGAATTGCATGAAAAACTGTGAATGAAAATGTTCAAAGAAAGCTGTTAACCATCCAAGATCACTGTTAAGTGCAGGAGATGCCATGGAAGCACCAAGACATCCATTATAAGGAAAAGGAGGGGTGGGCATAAACTGATGCTTTGTAGAAGCAGCAGATGGTCAACATCTTGAGGTGCTACATGCACCTCCACACACTGTCCTAAGGAAGTGACGTGGTTCACTGCCTTTCTCTTCTCCTTTGTTCTACTGGGGTTGGCTTATCCTTCTTATCTTATCGAGCCCTCAGCTACTAGAAGCAGCAACAGGCTGGAAAAGCAGAGGACAGCTGACAGGTTCAGGCCAATCAGACTTCTGCCAATAATGAAGAGTCAGAAATTGCTGAAGTAAAACCACCAATATTTCCATCCTAGAATGACACCAGCATCCTCTCCCTGACTGGCTGGCAAGCAATCCAGATGATTTTGCTTCCAGCCCAGGCAGCCCTTAGCTGTGCAGATTTCCACTATCAGTGCAAGCAGTTGAAAGATCTCTGTAAGCGTATAGAGGGATTGTGGTGCTTCCGTGGGTCTGGATTAACAGTTCAACTGTGCAGGTGCCAAAGCTGAGCCTAGCCAGAAAGGAGAGGCTGTTCCTCTTGGAAAGTCAAGAGGAAGGAACAAATGGGAGAATTTAGTTCCTTCTCTGACTGCTCAAGAAAGCATCAAGTGAAGGCTTTTTGGGATGAGTGACATCTATAGTACGGCTAGGAAGCTAGAGGTTGAGAACAGTCCTCCACTCTCCCTGTAGGGGAACGGCTGGGGATTCCAGTCCCTGAAGGCAGGGCAGTGGATGTTCCTGAAGAAGGCTTCATGTTCCTGAAGGAGGCTTCCAATTGTGATAAAAAACCAACAACAACCTCAAAATGTTGCCTCCCTTTTCTCTGGTCAACCTGCGACTCAGCACAACAGACCCTAGTTGGAGGTACACACCTGTGGGAGGGGATCAGCACCTCCACCACCAGCCACCTGTGGAAGAAAAAAGAAGGCTTGGTATTGGCAGTAACACGGACCACATACCAGCCAAAGTTAGTATTTGTCTTGAAGGAATTTAATATTGCACACACAATATTTCACGGGCAGTTAAAAACCACTGACCAGATACTGACAGATTACCTCAAAAGAGCAAAGTGGAGGATCTGACCCTGCTGGCTTTGTGCCATTGCGTTACAACACGAGGAAAACTGGCAGACACTCCATGTCACAGAGATAAACTGATGACAAGACGTAAGAGAGACTGAGTTCATGTGTTTACTCCAAGTTCTACTGCTACTGACAGGGATAAAAAAAATTCCAGATGTCCCCATATCCTCTGAACACCAACTGATGCCTTGTGAAAAATCCAGACCAATGCCTTGAAGGCTGAAAATACAGAGGGTGAGCCTGATCACGGGAGCATCTGCAGCCTTGTGCTTCTGTCTGAAAGCCACAAAAGCCTGACCCATCACAGCACACTACCTAAAACAGGGACAAGTCACTGGAGAAAACCTTTAAACAGCTGCTAGGAAGCAGTGCCTATTCCCTGGCTTTTTATCTAGAGCAAGGCTAGTCTAAATTTTCCCTTGGCTCTTTATTTAGGGCAAAGCTATTTTAAAGTTCTTCCCAATCCACAACTAGAAAAAAATCTGTCCAGTAAAGCAGATGATACTGTTCTTAAGAACTTCTCTACACTGAGCATTGGGCAGAAAAAAAAATTAAGTCCAAGCCTAGACTACATGCTCATATGCCACAACTGACCCCACCCCTTACAATCTTCAGCCAGACAACTCCACCTCAAGCAGCTCAAATGCAGAGGTGCTGCACTCATATAAACGTACAACACTGCCAAGAAGGTTCCATGAACAGGTACACTGCCACCACCACTCATTTAATGATAGGATTCATGTGTCTCAGAATGAAACCGTTCTTCAGGGTAGGGTCCCACTTTGTAATTTTCACATCACACCCGAACTCTTCCTGGGTGGGACTTGCACCATTAAAGATATAATGCAAGCCATCAGTACTTCACAATGTGTTTACTGGCTTTACTTGCTAAGCCACAACCATGTTTTCCTCTACCCAGCTCCATGCCTCCAATTCCATTCCCCAAGTCCCTCCCTTTCTGGCTCTGAAGAAGATAAATGCATAGTGCTTAGATGCAGTCATGAGGAGTCCAGAGTGCCTCCAAAGCTTGCTCAACTTGTCAAGCAAGAGCCAGGCCATTTGCCATAGTGAGATTGGCTACTGAGATTGAAAGTGAGGTGCCTGCAGGTGCTCTCTAGACGTGACAAAGACTGAGTGGTTTAAATCCAGAAAGGTGGTTTGAAATTATCAGCAACATTCTGCACGTGGGTGTCACAATTACAGGACCACCAGGACTGAGCACTAAGAGAAAGTTCTTACCTTCAACATGTCTCCTTACTGTCCATACTGCATTGGGGTTACCAGGAAGCTCTGACACGGCCATTTCAGACACCTAGCAAGACAGAACATCTCATGTCATACTCACAAATAAAGATTAAGATTTTTCTTTTGTCAATCACCACAACTGAATAATTCACACTGCACAGAGTAGTAACCCATTACTGGCTGCCATTATGAACCTAAAATAAGCCTTTTGTAGACTAGGTCATTGGCCCACATAACTCAAGATCTTCTCCATACAAACCACATGCTTTGTTAGCTCCTAAAGCCACTGGAGGTCCTACCTGGACCAGAATGGAGATATCGAGGTACCTCAAATAGAGCATCTTAGCCCTTCCGGCTCTTATACAATTCATTATAAGACTCTCAAAACCAGATGATCAATTTTTAAAGAATGCAGTAGGGGAAAACTCTTCTTGCTGCAGCCACCTCCTCCCCCTCCATTCCCAGGGCTCTTACTTCAAGTCCATGCCTAAGGACCCTCAGAGATGACCGAGGTCCTCTTCCACAGGCCACGTATAACTGGGGTGTATCTTCATTAGCCAGATCAGCTATCTGCATATAAAGGCAAAGAGGTACAGGACTGAGAAATTAAATGGGAAAAAGGGACTCCACAGAGATCGGTTCTCATATTTTGGAGCTAGTTGACAAGAGCAATTGGACTGCAAAGTTCTCTGTGTGAGCAAAATACAGTGGTACCTCCGGTAACGAATGGCCCCAGTAACGAAAATTCCAGGTACCGAAATGGCAGCTGAGGGGCCCCCTTGCCTCCGGTAACGAAAGTTGCTTCACGTAACGAAGCAAACTCAGAGCCGGAGCCATCAGCTGGCCTCTTATCGCCCGCCTCAGGGCTGCAGCTGTGGGGGTTTCCCCACCTCAGCAGAGGCTTTCTGCGGCTCTGGAGGGGTTCCCCCATTTCTGCAGCCGCTGCAGAGGGGATTCCATGTGTGCGCGAGCCTCCGAACATCATTTCCTGTTTGGCGTGCACATAGACTTTTAACGCATAGAGTCTATATCCATGCGCACCATGGATATAGACTCTATGCGTTCAAAGTCTATGTGCACGACAAACAGGAAATGATGCTAGGAGGCTTGCGCACACATGGAATCCCCTCTGCAGCGGCTGCAGAAATGGGGGAACCCCTCCAGAGCCACAGAAAGCCTCTGCTGAGGTGGGGAAACCCCCGAGGCAGCCTACTGAGAGGTAAGACCCATAGTGTTCAATGGGACTTACACCTTCTGTGTGTGTTTAGGATTGCAGCCCCGTGTGTGTTTAGGATTGCAAGCCCCCTGTGTGTGTTTAGGATTGCAGCCCAAGTAGCCTTCATAGGATCATGCACACTGAATGCATGTTTTGAATTCAATTCCAGTGTTTTGTCATCAATTTTACATAGTTAATATTTTTATATGAATATTTTTTGGGTTGTGGAACCAATCATTTGAGTTTCCATTATTTCCTATGGGAAAATCCGCTTTACGTAAAGAAAGTTTCACGTAAAGAAACTGCCTCCGGAACGAATTAATTATGTTACGTGAGGCACCACTGTACCGTACAAGAGTGCCACAGTAAAGCGAGTGGACTCTCTACATCAGGCAAGAAGAGTTCCAAGACAGCCACTTAAGTCACAGCCTGACACTATTGACAGTCAAATACACCAGCAGATGACTATAAATATCAATTTCTTCCAACTGCAGCTGCACCTCTTTTCACATAACAAGGGTTGTTTACTGGATTTTTAATACATCTCAAGGGTGACCTGCAACTGCAAAACTGAAAGCTGAACAACCAGATTGCCAGGTACTCAGTTATGTGCACACCACAGTAAGCTGAATAAAAGGAGTGATGGCTGCTGGCCAACCATTTAATTAAACACATGCCAAAAGACTATGGGCACAAACCTAACCAATTTAGGTAAGCGCCACTTAGCTATCTCTCTGTTCCTGCAGTGGCATGGAGAGGCTAGTGCATGCCGGTACACTAGCCTAATCCCCCTCCTCCAAGTAGTGCAAAAATTGTACTTTTGCAACACCACCATGGCCAGCTTGAGAATTATGCTGGCCTAACCAGGGGTTAGGATTGCGCTGTGTGACATCAGCAAACTATTTGCCAGTTGAAGTTCTGATAACTTACAAAGGTGAAGGAAAAGTATCTAAACCACTGGCTGAAAGGTAGGAGAAAAACACACACAAACAGTATTCCGATATCATATCTGTAGACCTATCCTGCTCTTCTTTGGGCCCTTAAAACATCTGGTGGCAAAGTAAAGCGCCTGCTGGTTGTAGCATGAGAGATCTAGACTTTCAGCCAGGAGCTCAAATCCCCACAGGGCTCACCTTAAGCCAGTCACACAGGTTCTATCAGGTTCTTTTCTATGCCATTTTACTACTAAAAGGAGCTGCTGAAGACTAGCAGGAAAACTTGATGTGCATTGCCCTGAGTTTGTTGGAAGAAAGCTGAAACATGAGTAAGGCACAAACATCTGAGCCAGCTAAGGATCTGGTTCATGAAGCTAAATACCTGACAGCACAATATAGGAGACAGGCTGTCCAACTCATCCACCAACACCAGGTTTTTGAGAGGCCGTGGCTGGAAAAAGAAAGTGTCTCCTTCCTCCAGAGGCATGGCAGAAGAGAACTCTGGCTCCTCGTCATCATCACCCAGGTGAGCTATTTGGTACAGGTAACTGAAAGTACAAGAAGCAGTCTGAAGCAGTGCAGTTTATAACCGGTCTGTAGTAACCCACATGGCCTTACTGGTTCAAACACATTGCAAGTGAAGGCAGAAAGACTAGAGGGAGTGCAAATCAAAAGACCTGTCTCTGGGCAGGGCATCGATGGCCTGGGCCATATGCCCCTGACCTTTCCCTCTGGCAACAGAAGCCCCATGCCACAGGATGGTGAACATGCTTGCAATCAAGACTAAAGGGAACAATGGTCACACTCAATTTTATAATATGGAAATGAACCACCATTTGCCTTTCATCCACTATACCAGGGGTCTCCAAACCCCAGCTCTGGGGCCGAATGTGGCCCTTGGTAACCCTCGGTAAGGCCCCTCCACCTGGCCCACGGGCGTACCATGTAACATCATTGGTCCACTCTTATATGTTAATACATAAGAAAATTTATTCAAATTTGACATGTAAATAATTTTTCTGGCCCCTACACAGAGAGATGATGTCGTCCTCGTGCCAAAATGCTTGGAGGCCCCGCACTATACCTAAGGCCCTGTGCTATTTAGCATTTTTATCAATGACCAGGACGGGAGGGGGAGGAAGTGAGAGAACACTTATCAAATTTACAGATGACATGAGATTTGGGAGAAGAGGAAAGTTAACACTGCAGACCAAACCAGAATTCATAGTGATTTCAACATGTTTGATCACTGGTCCTTTAAGAAAATGAAGATTAAGAGATTAAGGTAAATTCCTGCCCTAAGGTACAAAACAAACAGACAAACAAAAAAGCCACAAAATACAATCAAAGGCATAAGTACAGGACAGAGAATACCTGGCTTGGTGGCAACAGGTATAAAAAAATCAAGACATCCTAGTCGACCACAAGCCAAATAGAGGCCAGTGTGGCTACAGAACAAATGCAATGCTCGGATGTGTTAGCAAAAGCATTGTGCTGCAATATACTGCAGGATTATTCAAAAGACTAAGAAAGTGAAGATTTTACTTACTGGTTTCCAAACTCAGAAGCCACAAAGAGAAATCCAGTTTTCAGCACACACATGGCAGAAGCAACGGGAACTGTGTCAAAGTACTTGAGTCGAATTTCTGTGACCTGAAACCACCACAAAGGAAATTACTGTCCAAGCTATACAGGGTGGGGTTTCTTCACACCACCCAGCTGCACACATTTGTGCTCTTCCTCACCACCAAATTCCCACTCACAGCACTAATTCCACACTTACCATGTCTTCATCAGTTTCCAAGGTGATTTTGAAGATATCACCCTGCTCTGTCTGAGCCAAGAAAAAGAACATGGACTTGGTCTTGTGCGTAGCAGAGCAGACAAAGATCATGCCTCTTTCAGGGTCATCCAAGTCATTCTGTTGAAGAGAAGAGCAGGTCAGAACACATGGCAAGCACTGGTCTGTCTGGCTTCTTATCTTGTATCTTCTCCTATCTGTTATCATTTAATATTATTTATTTCATTTATATCCCTCATTATTTCCTTAAGAAAGGAAGCCCAAGGCAGCATACAACATTTAAAACAATTAAACACAAAACTACATAAAGACAATAAATACAATTAAACTATAGAATAACAGTAAAAACCTAAGTTAAAGAACAGGCAGAAAGCAATAAAAACCTTCATAGAGTTTCCATGAGACAGCTCCATCCCTAATCTCACCTTTTAGCAATATCCCTTAATGAAATCTCAAATACTCCTGAATGGCTCGGTTGCTGTCCAACCGCTTCTTCTCCCATGTATCTCTAACACTTCTGTCATTCTTCCCCACTTGACCCATTACACCTCCCCCCACGTGTATCCCTTGCAACAACTCCAAATGATACCATGCCCCTCCAGTACCCTCTGGGTACCTCTCAACTCTAGGTACAGGTTTCCTTTCCAACAGACTCAGATCATGCATGGCAAACTTGTCTTTTTCCCACAACAACCATTCCTACTAGTGTTGTTCCTGCTGCACTGCAAATTCAGCATCTAGCACTCTTGACTCATAAGTTCTCCATCTAGCCAATGTTTCATCCCTTTACACTGTTCCTCCTCACTCCCTCTATTCTACAGAAGTTCATCATGAACTGATGGTGGTTCATTTGTCCTCAGCTTGGGGGCCTTCTGGAATTCTCATCTATGCCTCTGTCGAGCCATTTCCCTTTATTCTACAAAAGATCTCTTTCCTCAGAAGGCATTTTTGGAACCACACCAACCTCAGCATTTGCCTTGCTGGTGCCCCTCTCAAATGGTCAGTTTCTGACATTTCTTCTTCCACCATGCCCAGTGTAGACTGTAAGTGTTTCTTGGCACCACTGTATCACTTGAGTGCCCTATGCAGCGCCTAGCATACGAGGCTTCACTAACCCACTGCAACAGATTTGAGCAGAAAGCCCTGCCACCCAAAGGATCCATTTCAGAGAACATAAATGAACTCATTGCGAGTCACCAAATCTTTCCATTCTTCTCACAAGGAATTTGCTATACTGGACAGGGAGTTTGTCCACTCTTAAATAATGACTTTCTTCTCAAACTGGGACACATTTTCATCACACATATTCAGATTCCTAGAAATGTTTCTTATCCACTGTTATTAAAAACTAAAATAGAATATTTATTTAAACATTCCTATGCAAGCAACAAGATTCTCACCCTTCTTCTGGGAATGGGGCATCGAATATCTGGTTGGTCACCGAAGTTTTTGTAAGTGATATAGTTTTCAGAACAAATCAGCACCCCACTGGGACCATCAGAACCTCCAGGAACTAAAAGAAAAACACAGCCATTTATAAGAAATTGAGACTCAGATCAATCGTCATTCACTCATACAAACTTGTTCACTTAGTAGAAAACTAACAGGCATGTTTGGTTTTTTTCAACTTTGAGAGGAAAGCTTTGTACAATAAATGATAGTCAGGCACATCTGTATACATGGGCAGGTATGCAGTTATTCCTTTTATGGAATGCATTTATGACAATGTGCGTGTGCGCAATTTAAGACTAGTTTTTAAAGAAGTAGATTATACACATTATTTCTGAAGTCTGTTCACTCAATTGTGTATGATTACAATTAACACAAGACATAAAATTGCCTTGCTCTCAATGCAGAGTAAAAAGGCTTTTTTTCCTTTAAAAAAAGAATTGAGGGTACCTGTTATAAGGAAGTTGCCGTGTTCTTCCAATGGCTCACTGTATTTCCTAACCACATGGTTCAAACCCAAATCCAGCTCATAAAATGTCAGAGTCTGTTGGGTATTGGCTGCTGCTTCTCCTGTAGGATCATTGTCGGCTTCCTGGGGAGAAAACACAACCAAAGAGATGTATATGTTCTAGAAAAAAATGAAAGCCAGTGAGTTAGAGAAATAACACTGGAAAAACTAACTCATTACCTCATAATCCATCTCCAGGCAAGCAAACATGGGGTTTTCAAACCCAACATCTACTCCAACAACATGGTAAACCAAGGTGTTGGCTTTGTGGGCTTCTAGTGGGGAAGAAATTGTGAGTCGGGCAGCAGCATCTCTGTTTAGAATGTACACCAGCTTCTGTTTCTCAATGGCACCTGCAGGCAGAAAGAGAAAATATGATGAATACCAGAGCTGAAAGATACCTGCACATTGGAAATATTGCAGTGTTGTTCTGGAAAGCCAACTGCAGGAAGCTTCCCCTCCTGCACACAAGAGGAAGTAATGGCAACCTGCAAACCTATAGTCTTCTGGAGGCTGAAAGCTTTATCTCCCTATTGTGTTGAAGGGAGAAGAGCTCTTTAAAGAAGAGTAGATGAACTGCCACTACGTGTAGCTGTCGTGCAGTCCTGTATCAAGGAACATCAAAGATATGATCTAATGCTGCACTGGAGCTACATATTAGTACGTTTTCTGGATGCGTTCTAGTGAGGACTTACTTAGACAGAATTTCTACTCCTTACAGGTAAGTGGATCATTAAAAGCTTGTGCATTAGAAATGTATTTATACAGGGACAGTAGCTTTATATACCACAATTCATGCTGACACAATCCTTATCTCTCTCTCTCTCATAAACAGCAATTAATCCATGAATTTTAAGTATGCCCAACCACACACCGAAAAGAAATCCCACTTATAAGAACCTGATCAGAAATAGATCAAAGCGTCTCCATGGTTCATTCAGAGAAGAGACATGAAATTCTAATCATTTCAGGTTAACAAAAAAACATGACAACTAAAATAAATGCACACGTGTCCTGCCACCTGACCCTCTTTGATTATTCACTATTTGCTGAAAAACTTTCTTGCTCCATTTCTGGTTTGATTTGTCATCGCAGACCCCTGCAGTCACAAAAGTCACCTTACAAGTGTCATCTTCAAAGTTCTTAAAAAAAATTGACACATAGCGGCTGAATGACAGCAAACTCAATAGAGAAGTCTCTTGTCCAAATGTTATTTCATTCACAAGACAAATTGACACAGCTGAGCTCTTTTTTATATTTTAAAAGCAATTCTAACACTCAGCATAATCCTAACCGCTACTTAGGCTGGCAAAAGTCCTGGCAAAAACCTCGTGCTGGTCTGAGGGTGAAATAAAAGTGCCACAATTCACTTCTGTGCCATTCCTGTAGAGCAGTTTCAACCTTTTTCATGTCATGGCATACTAACAACGCACTGAAATTGTCAAGGAACACAATCAGTTATTTTTACCATTGACAAGGCATACCAGGCTGTTCAAATCTCCCAATTTTCCTATTAATCAATGACTCTCCCCAAATTCCTGCGGCACACCTGATGACTATCTATGGCACACTGGTTAAAAATCATTGCTGTAGGGGTTAGGCCAGTGCACCGACATGTGCCAGCATGCCACCACAGGAACAGAAAAACAGGTGAATTGTGCTGTCCTAAATTGGTTAGCATTGCACCCTCAATAAATCAATTAGTGTTTCTCAGTATCTGCTCCGCTGACCCATGGAGGTCCCTGAGACCACTGTTAGGAGTGGAAAGGGCTCCAGGAACCCATAAGTAGAGATATCTGAAAGCAGTTTAAAAAAAACTCAGAAGTAAGCCCATTGTGTTCACTGCAATTCTGATCTTACTCAGAAAAAAAACAACTCTATCACTCAGATTGAGAACTACTGTCAGCCAATATTTCTATTCCAGACAACTGATTATTTAAAAAAAGTTATAGTTGATAAAGTTTTTTTTAAATACAGACATTCACAATGTAAACAAAAAAAAATGAAAAACTGGTTCCATGTCCTCAAGACTTTGCAGTCTTAAAAAAAGACACAATACACCAGAAACCGAGAACACTGTATTGGGCTGAACACAGACAGTTGTTCCCTTGTGCTAGCAAGAAGCAAAAAGCCCACCCTCCAAGATTCCCCTCTGTCCAGGTAGCAATTCTATGGTGCATTCCTTCAAAAGCGTCGTCCCTGCTCCCTCGTGGTTGACTTACTGATCATGACGGCTCTCCCCTTAGGATCCACTGCCAAGTACTGTCCAGGGACAATTCTGCGACAGCCACTCTTGCCAAAGGTCTCCTGGTGGATTTTCTCAAACACATTTTTTGAGGGTTGGTACTCCAGGATAACAATGCGACCTGAATCACTGCCCACCACAATGTAGTCTTTGGTCCCACCCGTTAACCTGAAGGCCATGAGGGAGCGAATTATCCCAAACACTTCCACAGTCAACAAGGTATGAACCTTTCCAGTGTTTGGGTCAGGACGAAGCAACTCCAGGATTTTCCCTCGGGAAACAACAATTTCTTGCTGTTTGGTACCTGAAAAAAGAGAATCAGATCAGCCACCAAAAGGGAAAAAGAATCAAATCAGCAACTTACAGTGCAATCCTATATACAGCGGTACCTTATAAAACAAATACATTGTAAGACAAACACTTTGTAAGAAAAATTAAAATTTGTAAGGAATACTCACTTGTAAAACAGTTTTACAATGAAAAGCACACATGCGTTAGAATACACCTGGGACTATCCAAGCACCCTAATAACTTATTAAAATGGTTTTTCAAAAAACTGGAAGTCACACATTCTTGACTCATTAGCTATTAATTTTTTTATTTTCTTTGTGCACTTTGTGAACTTCTTAATTGAAAAATGATAGATAGACAGACAGACAGACAGACAGACAGACAGACAGGGAGGGAGGGAGAGACTCCAAAAGTTGATCTGTACCCAACAAAGGCCATGGATGGATGTGCATGTCCTCTTGCCTCAGAAGAGCCTCCAGAGACAAGGGAGACAGAGCCCTCTTGGTTCCAGAGGGGGCCTTCCCCATATCCTCAATTTCACTTAACTGTGGGAGTTCCAGAACAAAACCTCCACACCTGTATATATGTATTTACATTTACATATATGTACAGTGATGCCTCATGTAACAAATTTAATTCGTTCTGGAGGCAACATGGAACGTTCTTTATGTGAAGCAGGTTTTCCCATTGGAAATAATGGAAACTCAGACAATTGGTTCCACAACCCCAAAAATATTCATATAAAAATATTAACTGGATGTAAAAATGACAGAACTCTGGGATTGAATTCAAAACATGCATTCAATGTGCATGATCTTATGAAGTCTACTTAGGCTGCAGTCCAAAAGACACTTTCCTGGGAGTAAGCCCCATTTAACACAATGGGGATTACTTCTAGGTAGACATGTTTAGGAGGCTGCAATCCAAGACACCTTCGAAGTGTCTCCCCACTTTCTCCTTCTCTCCATCCTGAGCTTCTCTCTCCCCTGCTCCCTTCTGGCTAGCCGTGAGCTGCTTCCCTCTTCTCCACTGCTCTTCTCTCCCTCTGCCCAGCAGACACCCGGCCACAGGAGGAACAGCGCGGAAGTGTTGCTTTCACTATGGGCAGGTGAGCTAGGTAGCCCTGACGCTTTTTAAACAGGCTGCCGGCCAGCGCATCTGCCCCAACTGCCAATGAATGTGTTCTTTACGTGAAGCACAGTTTGTTACGTGAAGCAGAATCCTAGAGAAATTTTTGTTTGTTACATGAGGCGCCACTGTATTTACATATGTATTACACATGTATTTACATTTATATATACGTATGCACATCTGTATATTTGTATTTACATTTTCAGCAGCCAAAATAATTTTGAAAGATGAACAAAGATATGCTTTAGCTCCTTTTTAAGCTGCACAGCCTGAAACTCTGGGAAGCAGAGCAATGCACATCTTGGAGCTATGCATTCCTAGAAACCATGTCAAAGGGATCTGCACAATAGCATGGATCTGTTAGAAGGAATATTGATAGCACCCCTACTATTCAAGGAAGGAATAATGATTTATAGAAAAGTCACCAGATAAAAGCCACTGAGACCCTGGTGGGAGTTCTGGTTCATGGGTGAACTCAAACCATGATCTCTGCTTGAGGAAGCTGGCAAAGTTGGTTTGCCAAGATTTCAAAAAGGTAGGAATCACAATGTGCAAAGGGGCATGCAGACTCATTTCTCCTTTCACTTATTTGCTGTGCAAAATATTGTGTGAACTCCATTGTTTTGTTGAAAAATAGCATATGAGTATACCAAAGCAGAGTGACAAATATGAATGGGCTCTGAATCCACTGTTATCTTGCCTTATGTGCCCACAATTAAAACAGAATTTACCTGAAAAGTTGCCATGAATGGCAAAGCTAATGCCAGTGGCTCGCTGCAGGGTTAAATTATACAGGAACATGGTTGCAGGCTATTCACCTCAGCCCACCTGCCAGAAACAGAAAGAAAAGTGTTAAGCAGAGAATCTGTGATGTCCTTTCCTACACAGGTGCCCTCATTGATAGGGAGGTGGGAATTAAGTGGGCCATGACTGGGCATTGCATCCTTTGCTTGCCTATTCCATGCCTGGGTCAATGACGGCTCCGACTCAGGATAAGCCTTGGTAGGTTTATTCCACAGGCACTTTTAAAACTCACACATAGACAACTTGCCCTATAGCCCTGCTTCCCCCTTACCTGTAGGGGAATCCTTTCCAATCCCCTCCCCATGCGGACACAGAATGCCTATACAAGGAGGGCTGTGGAGCAAGACATCCATGAGTATTATCCATGTTGCTAAGTCCTTATTGCAGTGATTTTCAACCAGTGTGCCATGGAACACTGGTGTGCTGCAGGAATTTGGGAAGGGACATATATTAACAGGAAAGTTGGAGATTTGAACAGCATGGTGTGCCTTGTCAATGGAAAAAACAATTAATGGTGTGCCATGAGATGACAAAGATTGAAAATCACCGCCTTAATGCTTATCAAAGCAAAAACATTCTTTTTTACAAGTTGCTATAAGCATTCAAGACTAACATGCAAAATATTTACAGCAGAATCCTCCAACGTTTTGGCAGAAAGGCCACATCATTTCTCTGACACTGTATGGGGGGCACGGAAAACTAATTTACATGCATTTGAATACATCTACATAAATTTACATAAAATAATGTATTGGAGTGGATTATAAGACTTGCCCAAGGGCCGAATAGAGGGGTCTTGCCAGGGGCCACATTGAGGCTCACTGAAGGCTGAATCTCCCCCCCAGCCAGGGTTTCGAGACCCCTGATTTATAGTAACATGAAAGTGGCCTGTGCCTAAAAAGACAATCAAATGCTAAAAGAAACAATCAAATGCTAAAAAAGACAATCAAATGCTAAAAGAAATTAACTTTCTGCATTAAAACACTTATAACAACCTGATCAGAAATGGATCCAAGTGTCTCCAGGGTTCATTTCAGAGAAGAGACATGAATTCCTAATCATCATTTCAGGTTAACAAAAAACAACTGCAACAAATGCCCAGAACCCAGGTGTTTGGCTACCTGACCCTCTAATGCTTTGCTTATGCTTTATTTGCTGAGAAGAGACCCTCATGCTCCATTTCTGGTTTGGTTTCTGTAATCGCACATCCTTGCAACCACAGTAAGAAACACCTTACAAATATCATTTTCAGAGTCTTTCACAACATGGAGACACAGTAGCAAACTAAGAGCAAGTCCAACAGCGTGCAAATCTGGTGCAAATGGCACCTGAATCACTACTACTTATATTTTAAAAGCATCTCAGATTCAGGCATTCATTTTATTATGGTACTTCTTAATGTGTTCTTCCAAGCCCTTGCGTTCCCCAAAACCACTGTTTGGAGCTTTAAAGGACCCAAAAGCAAAAGAAGTTTGAGAACTTTTGCTGTGTTTTTTTTTTTGCATGAATAAACAAAACAAAAAAAAGCAGGCCTCCGTCAGTCTTGAAAGACTATGGTATCGTGCTAGGCGCTGCATTCGCAGCATGTGAAGCACAAAAGCCTGGGTGAGATTGTTATGGAGGATAAGCTGTTACCCAAGAAGCAAATCCTCCCTCTCCACGCCACTGAATTAGTCCAATGGAAAGGCAGAGCCAATACGATTGGATCCAGCTGGCGTCGCAAAGCTGGGCCAAGGACAGGAGCTCACCCTGTCTTGTGGGGCTGACCTGGGTCTCGAACCCTGGCCTGCTGGTTAACAGGCACAGTGTCTTAACCACGTGCGCCACACACAACCCAGATGGATAAACACCAACCAATATTTCTATCCAAAACAACTGATTATT
Organism: Cryptoblepharus egeriae; assembly: GCA_030015325.1. Lineage (NCBI taxonomy): Eukaryota > Metazoa > Chordata > Lepidosauria > Squamata > Scincidae > Cryptoblepharus > Cryptoblepharus egeriae. The sequence goes on along the minus strand of JAREYC010000010.1, from coordinate 17,968,700 downwards.
ATTAAAGCTAATTAGAAATAGCCTTTATAATTATTGTTACTAATTGTCAGTTCCTTACCAGATGCTACACAATATACGCCACAGACCACCTATTTGCAAACTAATATCCAAATCAAGCTACATAAAGGCACCTAGGCCAAGTATCACCACCACATCCAGTGGAAGAGAGATCCACAGATTAATGCCACACTGGGCAAAGAAGCACCTTTCTGAAAGTCATCTAGTCCAGGTGCCATCCTCACCTCCAATGGCTGGGAGTTCCAAAGATGAATGCTATGCTTGCCCCCCAAAAAACCCCCTCTGAAAGGCATCTAGTCCAGGTGTCACCCCCCACCTCCAGTGGCAGGGAGTTCCACAGATTAATCCAACGCTGGGCAAAGAAGAACCCCTCTGAAAGGCAACTAGTCCAGGTGTCCCCCCTACCTCCAGTGGCAGGGATTCCACAGTTTAATGCAACGCTGGGCGAAGAAGAACCCCTCTGAAAGGCATCTAGTCCAGATGTCACCCCCACCTCCAGTGGCTGGAAGTTCCACATATTAATGCAACGCTGGGCAAAGAAGAACCACTCTGAAAAGCATCTTGTCTAGGTGTCACCCCCACCTCCAGTGGCTGTGAGTTCCACAGATTAATGCCTCGCTGGGCACAGAAGGCATCTAGTCCAGGGGTGGGGTGGCATCTAGCTACCCCACATCCAGTGGCAGGGAGTTCCAATAACTACACTCAATAGTATAAAGGAGCATCAACAGAGGAGCACCAAGCCTCCCCTTACCTATCTGTGCAGGCCTCTCAAGGGGGAGGGAGAGGCGAAGGAGCAGCAGCAGAGGCCTTCTACGTGAGGCCAGGCCTGCTAGGCCCAGCCCGGCGGGGTCGGGAACTAGGGACCGGCCGCCCCTCCAGCAAGGCCGCACCGTAGAGCGCCTCCCCCGAGGTCTCCGCCGCCGCCGGTCTCGGGGGCCGACGTGCCAAGAGCGGGTCGGATGGCGGCGGATCCTGAAAAGGCCTCACTCGGCCCGCGAGTCCCTCTGCAGACCCGCCATGGTCAGCGCCGTCTCCCGCCTCGCAGGGGTCCTTCCGCCCAAAGAGCGCGCGAGGCTGTCTAACCCAATGCCGGAAAGAGAGGCGGGGTCCTTCCCCACCGCCGCACAGGCACTTGGGTGAACACCCCGGATGTGACGTGTATGGGGATAGACTCGAGATGGCTAGACTCACCAACTTCCGGCGGTGTACCGGAAGTAGCTGGAAGGGGTGCCAAGATGGCGGCGGCACTAGGACCCTCGGGGCTGAGGGGAACGCCGGGAGGGGCAGGCAGGACCACCACCTCCCTGGAGGAGATCAGCGCCCTCACTGAGCTGGCTGACCTGGAGGACACCTATGGCCGCCTCTGCGAAGAGGAGGTGCGGCTTCTCTGGGCCTTCCCTGCATCTGCACAGCCCCATTGACTGCTTTGGGGCTTACTCTTGAGTAGACACCCCTAGGATGGGGCTCTGAGTTTTTTACACATTTACCTGGGAGTAAGCCCCATTCACTGTAATGGGACTTACATCAGAGTAGGCATGCATAGGAGTGGGATGTGAGGCTGTAATCCCATTCACACTTACCTGGGAGTAAGCCCCATTGACTATAATGGGTCTTATTTCTGAGTAGACATGCATACGAGTGGGACGTGAGGCTAATCCCATCAACATTACCTGGGAGTAAGCCACTATAATGGGACTTCTGAGTAGATAGGCAAAGGACTGTGAATCTGCAATCCCTCCACACTTACCTGGGAGTAAGCCCCATTGTCTATAATGGGAGTTACTTCTAAGTAGGATTGGACTGTAAGGCTGTCCATACTTAAAGGTAAAGGTGTCCCCCACTTCTGTTCCCAAAGATGCTTCTGTGGTCACGTGGCCGGCATTACTATATGTCAAGAAGCACAGTAAGCTGCCACCTTCCTTAAAGTGGTCCCTATTTATCTACTTGCATTTGCGTGTTTTCAAACTGCTAGATTGGCCCCAGCTGGGCTAAGGACAGGGGCTCACCCCATCTTGCATTACTCTGGTCTCAAACTGGTGACCTACCAGTCTCCAGATGGGCAGGCACAGTGCCTTTAACCACTAATTGACTACATTGGGACTCACTTCAAAGTAATTATTTACTTTTGGTATATAGGATTGGGTTCTGCATCTGCTGATGCTCAAGATGATGACACTTTATGTGTTTTCAGAAAGCAGTAGAGGAAGAGTTGGAGAGGCTTCTTGAACAACAAGGCACAATAGAGAGCAAGATGACTGCCCTTCACCGCATGGGGTAAGGCATGAACAAGTACACCGTGAGAGTGCTCTGTGTAGTATGACTTCAAAAATGCTAGGAGCAATGGCATAACTGGAGGGGGGCAGGTGTAGCAATGGTATCGGCTACAGGCTACCGGGGTGGAGGGAAACAGTTTGGCTCCCTACTATTGCAATTATGCCCCACCTCTCCCCATGATCACCGCTTGAATCTCTTGCGAAATGTGTTAGAAAAAGGCTGCAATCCTAACCACATTTTTGTAGGAGTAAGTCCTATTGAACACAATGGGACTTACTTCTGAGTAGACATGCTTAGGATTGCACTGGAAATGGCACTCTTTGCAAGAGGAGTAGCAGGGATAGCACTCTCTGGCCAATTATTCCCTTTGCTTCAGGAGCTTGGGGTGGGGTACCCAGGGGTTGGGGGGAAAGAGGAGCGGGCAGCCAGCCAGAGACTCTAATTGCTGCTCATGCCTGTTGGAAGGTAAGCAGGTTTTATTTTTCAGTTTAAAAAATTAAATTAAAACAAAACTATGGGTGACATCACACTGTGGGGGAGGGTGGGAGCATCATTTTTAACTTTGTTCCAGGGTGTCCACATAGTTCTACTACCAGTCTGGAAAGAACAGAGCTAGAATAATTGTGCTTTTACTTGAAGATCAGGCAGTTAAGTCAAGAAAAATGCAGGTAAGTCACTATCAAGTCTCTTTGTTTCTAGTCCTAACCTGCAACTGATCGAAGGGGATGCCAAGCAGTTAGCTGGGATGATCACTTTTACTTGCAACCTAGCTGAGAACGTCAGCAGCAAAGTACGACAACTTGATCTTGCCAAGGTAACTAGCAGTGCAACCCTGTATGATCTTACCTAGGAAAAAAACCACATTGAATTACAGTACTTTCTTTTCAATATATATACCTAGAGATTATTCAGTGGATAGACAAGTGCTTGCTAGTCATAGTGCAGAAGTGTGAACACTTCTGGGGTAGGAATAGGTGCATCTGCACTGCATGTAGGGTTTTTGGGGTAGGAATAGGTGCATCTGCACTGCATGTAGGGTTGCTATATGTACCGAAAAATAGGGATAATCCCAATTTAGGGGGCACTGTGTTCACAAACTGGCAAATGGGATAGAGGGTCCTATCCCGATTTTGTGGAAGAGAATTATGGCAACCCTAATTGCATGTGACTAGCAATTTGCAAGCAGTTCTGGTGTCTATTTTGCATGTCATTTGTTCTTTGATCTCTCCATTACTCCCACCTTCCTGCAGCCTCACCTGCGGGTAAGCAACCTAAATGAGGGCTCTTTTTACAGAACCGCTTGTATCAAGCAATCCAGAGGGCAGATGACATTTTGGACTTGAAATTCTGTATGGATGGAGTTCAGACAGCCCTGAGAAATGAAGACTATGAACAAGCAGCTGCTCATATTCATCGCTATCTTTCGCTGGACAAGTCCGTCATTGAGCTGAGCAGGCAGGGCCGAGAGGGTAGCTGATTTTGTTAATTTATTGTGTGTATCTTTTCCTTCCGTTCATCTCAAGCAGCCCTTCAAGTCATATTAAGCTGAGAGGAATTGCCTCAGATGTTCCAGAGCTTTATGACTATGGATGCAAACCTAATCACGCTTTTCGGGGATTAAGTAGTATTGAACTCAAGAAGAACTTTGAAGGTCTGGGGAAGCTGCCTGCAAAATTGTGCTTTTAAAACAAATGTCTAACCCCTTGTTGTTAAAAAAGAATAACTGGGATTGGTGTTTGAATATTGGTGTTATAGCAGTGGTCTTCAAAGTAGGGCTCAGATGGGATCGTGAGAGGTTGTCATCTTGGAATCTGGCACTGGACTTTCCTACGAATAAATCTCATTGAACACAGTGGGACTTAATTCCGAGTAGACATGGAAAAATATCCCAGTAAGTTTGACAGGGGGTCCCAGACAGATTTTAAAATTTGAAAGGGGGTCCTGGGCTGACATGCCTGAATACCATTGTGTTAAAATGTGTCTAAATATTGGAGATGGATGGCATTTTGGCTTTTGGTTTCCCTGCTGAGCCTTTCCACAGCTTTTGCCTTGTAAAAGCACTTCAGTACAACATTTTATATTGAGACTGCCTGATCTAGTGTAACAGCCATTGTAGGCGCTAGAATGCAGAATGTTTCTCTCTCTCTTTCTCTCTCTTTTATGGGCAGGCAACATTATTGAGGCCAATCTGAAGCTCCTGCAGGAGGCAGAGCAGCGCCTTAAGGTGATCGTGACAGAGAAGTTTGACTTGGCCACCAAGCAAGAAGACCTTCCACAGGTGGAGCGCTTCTTCAAGATCTTTCCCCTTCTGGGCTTGCACGAAGAAGGGCTGGGTAACTTCTCCACATACCTCTGTAAACAGGTGAGTTTCGCTGCAGGACTTTGGGACCAGCTATGCTGAGAGAGATGCTTGTTTCCAGTCCAGATGCGTCCTGAACTTCTGTCTTGAAGTGGCTGGGCTGCTTTTCTCATAGCATAGTAGGTTAGCCTGGAGACTGGCCCGAGTTAGAGGGAGTGTGAGTTAGGTTGTGTGTACTTGGAGGGGTTTGATTGTGTGTGTGGGTTGAGATATGTTGTTTGTGTGTGAAAGAGTAGTTTAGGGTGTGTGTGTGTGTAGACTTGGGTTGTGTGACTGTGTGGCGTGTGGGATTGGCTTGTGCATTGGGATTTGGATATGTTGTATCAATCCTAGGATCATCCTGATTCCAGAAAGGTATAATATGTCTATGTAGCGAAAGTATGGTCTGGGTTAGAGGGAGTGTGGGTTAGGTTTTGTGTGTGTGTGGAGAGTGGGGGTTGAGATACATTTTGTGTGTGTGTGTGTGTGTGTGTGAAAGAGTGGGTTAGGGTGTGTGTGTGTGGAGTTGGGGTGTGTATGTGTGTGTGTGTGTGTGGAGTGTTGGGGTTTGGTTGTGTGTAGGGCTTGATATAGGTTGTATATGTGGGTGAAAAAGTGGTTAGATTGTGTGTGTGGAATGTGTGTGGAGTGTGGGGTTGGCATAACGTGTGTGACATGCTATGTCAATCGGGACCATCCTGATTCCAAAAAGGTATAATATTTCTATGTAGAGCATAGGAGGAGCAGAGCCAACTTGGGAGATGGCCTGTTTAGGCCAGGAGGTTGAAGTCTTGTTCTTTTCCAGGTGGCTAATAAAGCAGAAGAGAACCTGCAGTTGGTGATGAAGACAGACATGAATGACCGCAGAGCTGCTGTCATTTTTGCGGACACGCTGACTCTCCTCTTTGAAGGTAATCCTCTGCCTACTTTCTGAACACATTGAATCTTCTCACTGGTCATGCTCAATGGAGGTTTTGCATGAACTAGCAAAGAGACAAATTCAGGTGGTGAAACTGGGGGCCAACAACACTGCATTTGCACATATCTGACTGGAACTGCTATTGTTGCAGGCTGTCTCTTACATGGCACCTAGTCCATGTCTGCCTGCCTCCAGTAAGCAGTCCCAAATGGCTTCCTGCAAAGAGGGTCATTTCAGCTTGTCATCTTCAACAAAGGATGAAAAAGGCAAGCTTTCCTGGGAAAGGGCATCTGACCATAGACGTCACTGTCACTTGTTGCACAGCACCATCTTCAGACACTGGGGGCATTTGAGCACCCCACCATCACCACATCAGAGACTGGAACTTCAGGAGTAGTTCAGTTAGAGCATGCATGCCTGGGATGTCCTCTCCCTCCATACTTGGGAATTCAGTTTTGAAACAGCCTCGTGGCAGAAGATAACAGTGGCCCTTTTGCCCATGAAGTATGGTACTCTAATAAAGTCAGGGATGCTGTGCTATTGTGTGTTGGGGGAAGGATCATCATATCATCCTAGAGAGCAATGACTGAGGAAATGGTCTTGGGTGTTAGAGTTCTCTTCTGATGTCTGCTTTTGATATTCTGATCCTGCTGAGCACCAAGTCCATGAGACCTACAAGTAGGGTTGCCATAATTCTCTTCCAGAAAATCTGGACAGGACCCTGTGTCACACTTGCCAGTATGTGAACGCAATCCCCCAAAATCAGGACTGTCCCTGTTTTTGGGACATATGCCTATAGGGGAAGTTCTCGCCTGCAGCACTCCACTTTCTTGCAGGAATTGCACGCATTGTGGAGACACATCAGCCCATTGTAGAGACATACTATGGGCCAGGCAGGCTTTACACTCTGATCAAGCACCTACAGACTGAGTGTGACCTCCAGGTCGAGAAGGTGGTGGACAAGTTCGTGCAGCAGAGAGACTATCACAAACAGGTAAGAGAACAATTGGTACAAGTAATGCAGGACATGCCAGAAACCCTGTTCTTCAATCCTACATGATTTCCCAGTGGAATGCTGGCATTGCAAAGCTCTTCACACGGGGAGTCTGGATGTCTTGTGTGCTGGTGACACTTGCTCAGGGTCACCTGGTGAACTTTGGGTATTTAAAAGGGCTCCCTTAAATCCAGCACCTTGGGCTCTTTGTCACCCTTTGTAGCTGCCACATGATTTTCCTTTGATGGCCCCTTGTTAAGCAGAGTATATATGGTTGAGGTTTGGTCCCCAGTTACATCTTCACTAGGACTGTCATCTTCTTTTAGAAGCTCTTCTACTAAATTCCTTCAGCTCTTGCATTCTCTTTACCATCTGCATGAAGCCCCTTTGTTTGTCTTCAATTTATTACGGTCATCGACCAGCACAATCTTTGCTTGTCTTTGAAGGGCCCAGTTTATTTCCCTTTTCTAGTTGCTCTGAGAAAGAGAGGCTTGTCTGTGGGATCTGAACAGGCAGACATAAGGAGGCATGGCTCACTTTAAAAATTTTTTATACACTTGTAGTTTCAGCACGTGCAGAACAGCATGATGAGAAGTTCAACAGGAGAAAAGATTGAACCGAGGTATGCTCCACTTTAGCCACCTTTCCTGATATTAAATGCTGGATAGTCACAGTAAAGCCTATGCTTATGTCTTGTTCAGGATCTTTCCATCAACAGTGGTGGGAATCTAGGAGTTGTTGACTCTTCTCACTTTGCACTGGTCCCCTCCAGTGGGAGAAGCCTTCCTGTTCTAGTACTACCTGTTCATCTTCTGTGGTCTTAGCGTGCAGGGTCCTCACTGGTTAACCATTGCTTATCATGCCTGCTTTATGCCCTGTGTACTAGTGGACAAAGAGGAGCATTTCTCCCAGGCTAATTTCTGGCAAAAAGGACAGGCACCCCAGACAGATAGCATCTCCCTTTTACCATTCACCATGCAACAAGACAAATTGCTTCTGGGTGCCAGGGGGCATTGATCCCAGGTATAGGTTCCCAGAAGGAGGGTCATGGCCATGATGAATTCCTTCAAGGCTGTGGTATTTTTGTGAGAATCACATTGTACCAACCCTAGAAAACACAGCAAGAGGCATCATTCATTTTCTTAGCATTATTTCCACTCCTGGCAGGGTCCACTTGGATAATGGGGAAATCCTACCGGCCTGGGGAAATCCTACCGGCCTGTCATAGGTGCCTGTTGCCAGGATGTTGCTTCATGCAGCACCTAGGTCTCGAACCGCTGACCTGCTGATATTCAAATCAGCAGGCACAGTGCCTTTAACCACAGAGCCACAAGGGGTCCCCACTATATCAAGAGGCATAGGTGAGCACAATTAGTGCAGCATTGCCCAGCACCAGCCTTTGGCTTATTGCTAAATGGTTAAATTTGGCTCTGCAAACATGAAGACAGGAAAGATCCTTTAAATTTGGATTCTGGCATTTTCAGGATTCCAGCTATGCTGCTCCCCAAGGAGCTGCTCCCCAACCCATGGGAAGCGGTGTCCTATCCACTTCATCCAATCCTTTTGCTGGGCAGTATCCACCTTTTCCAAGCCTGTGCATTGATCTGTGCGTTTTTCTGTTGCAGGGAACTTGACCCGGTTTTAACAGAGGTCACCTTGATGAATGCACGGAGTGAACTTTACCTGAGGTTCATTAGGAGGCGTGTTGTCTCTGATTTTGAGGTGGGGGATGCCATCGCCTCTGAGGAGGTGAAACAAGGTAAATCCCCCAGTGGCTGTTGTGCAGTGTGAACCTGAAAACTCAGCCTGACCAGTGGCTAGTTTGGCTGCCGTTTGAAGAAGAAATAATTTAGGGTGCAATCCTAACCAAATTTCCAGCACTAGCATTGCTGTGCCAGTGGGGCATATCTTTAATCCTGCAGTTGGAGGGAAGTCACAGAGGCCTCCTCTAGGTAAGGTAATACAGTATGTCCCCAACTTAAGAACGTACAAGTTGCAAACTTTCATAGACATGAACAAAGCTATGACTACAGAATTCTCCAACTTAAGAACATTTCAGCTGCAAACTTTTACAGATACAAACAACCCTTTTGCCAAATGTGAATAAACCTCACATTGTTGGACTTACGAACATGCTCCCAAAACAGAATTTGTTTGTAAGTTGAGGACTTACAGTATTTGTTCCCTTGACTTGGAGTTACATTCTACGTACTCCAGAGCTGGAAAATTGATGAGGATTGCACCATTAGATGCCTTTGTAGGCTCTGGACCTTGGCAAGATTGTGTTCCTTGTGTAACTGCAGAAAATATCTCTTGATGGTGTGGTACATGCCATCCAGGCCCTTTCTAGAATGTTGAAGGTTTTGGTTGTTCTTTCTTGGAAGGACACACTTGGACTTTCTTGAGAATACAACTGATTGAGGGACAAATGGACTGTCTGTTGGATTTTACCTTCTGGCACTTAGAATGGCTTGAATTGGTAGCCTATGAGTGCTGTTGCTTCCTCCATACTCTAGTTCTTGGGTGTATTCCTCAGAGCATCAGAAGTGCCTGGACAAGCTGCTCCACAACTGCCTACTGAGCCGTAGCATGCAGGAATTGATCGGCTACTATATCACCATGGAAGAGTACTTCATGAGAGAGACTGTCAACAAGGTAGGGCTGGTTTCCTGGAGTTTGGTTCTCTTTCTCCTTGGAGGAGGGTGTAGGCAGTATAAACTGAAGTGGCATTGACAGGCCATCAGCCTGTCTCAGTAGTTGGCGATCATCCTGTTATGCTTTGCATTTTCAGCTGGCCTGTGCTCAATCTGCCTCTGAAGGCTCCTGCAGGAAAGCGTGTAGGGAATGTAGGTTCTCCTCTTCTTAGGCTTCTGGAAACCTCAGTCATGTGAGCAGCACAGGAGGGTGTTATTCTAGACTCCTTTAAGGTCCTCCACAAGGGACTCCCAGCCCATTGTCAGGAGTGGCAAAGTTTGATGAAACTTGGAAGGACCACCAGCCTGCTTCAGTGGCTTTGCAAAGTGAGCATGTGGCTTATGAATAGTATTGGTGGTCTTCTTTGGCGAGTCACAGCTATGTCTTGGCTTCTCTGGCAGGCTGTTGCGATGGACACTTATGAGAAGGGTCAGCTGACCTCCAGCATGGTGGATGATGTCTTCTACATTGTGAAGAAATGCATTGGGAGGGCCCTCTCCAGCTCCAGCATCGACTGTCTTTGTGCAATGATCAACCATTCCATCACAGAACTGGAGTCAGATTTCGGGTGTGTGATGTGGGGAGGATGCTAGAGCAGCTCTGCCTGCTTCTCGGTCTCTCATGGCTTTTTTGTTCCTTGTTGCTTCAGACCTTTGTCAGTTGTCTAGGATGTAGATAAGGACGTGGTAGAATCAACTGAGTTTCCTTGACAGGATTTGTCGTTCTTATGCCTCTCGGCACCATCTCCCTTCTTCTCAGGGAAGTTCTGTGCAACAAGCTCAAGATGGGCTTTCCAGCCACCACCTTCCAAGACATCCAGAGAGGTGTAACCAACGCAGTCAGCATCATGCATAGCAGTCTTCAACAGGGAAAGTTTGACACCAAAGGCATTGAGAGCACTGATGAAGCCAAACAATCCTTTCTGGTAAGTCCTCTTTCTTTCTTTCTTTCTTTCTTTCTTTCTTTCTTTCTTTCTTTCTTTCTTTCTTTCTTTCTTTCTTAAATTTAGATCAATTACTTCCTCTAATCTACTCTTTCTAGCAAGCAGGTTCTTTTTAAGGAGCTTAGAGTGGGTGACTTAAGCCTGGCTAGAGAATTTTGGGAGCATTTCTGACTCAGGTTTTGTCACCACCTCCAATTCTACCCTTATTTTGTCTCCAAAGTAGCTTCTGTTAAAAAATTCTCCAAGCTTTGGACCTAAAGACGATTCCAAGGATGCAGTTCTAATCTCCAGTTAGGCTGGCATATATCCTGTGCTGGGAGTGTTACAAAGTGCCCTAAGGCCAGGGTGACCATAAGAAAAGAAATTTCTGGATTTGTCCTCTTTTTTAGTCCCCTCTTCTGGTGTCCTCCAAAAGGGCTTTATTGTCCTCTATTTTGACTTCATATTGGAATAGTGTGCAGTATCCCATCATGCCATATGTTGTTGGATTCGTACTGAAGAGCAGAATCCAATGCAGAAATCAGTTTTGAAATATCTCCTTCCTATCAAACGTTATGGTCAAAAAACTAAAACTAAAAATATATTCATTGAGTTCTATGGGAAAGTGAAAATGCCCAATATCACAGCTTTACTCTTGAGTAGGCAAGTGTGCCATTATCCACCAGAAAGGCCAGGCTGAGAGGAATCCAAGACCTTGGCCTCCTTTTGAGGTTTGGACATCACCACCACAGGAAGTTATGCCAGGTGAGTTATGCCAGCCTATATAAATTAGTTAGGATTGCATCCTGAATCTCTTTCTCCCTTGGTCCCTTCAGGTGACATTGAACAATGTAGAGGTCTGCAGCGAAAACATCAAGACTCTGAAAAAAACTCTGGAGGTAATATTTATGGATATTTAATGGCTGGTTTCAAAGACTTTTTCATTGCTACTTACTGTACATTCTTTGGCTCTGTATAGGCTTCCTTGTTGCTTGACTCAAATCAACCTACTCAATATAAGTCCTTTGTCTAGTTTGAGTGCTTTACTTAATAGTGTGAAATATGCCAGTAGTGTGGGGCAGCATCAACCATGTACTAAGTGACCTAGATGACCTCTAAGACCTTTTCCAGCTGTTTCATTCTGTGATTCTAAAACTGACATCTTTCTGTTCAGAAAGCAGCTCCTGTGAGTGAGTCTCCACTGTTGCTGGCTTTGTGTTTCTCTGCAGAGTGACTGCTCAAAGCTGCTGAGCCAGGGATTTGGGGGCGAACAGGCACAGGCCAAGATTGACAGCTGCCTTTCTGATATGGCCGCCGTGTCAAACAAATTTCGAGACCTGTTGCAGGTAAGGCATGCTGTGAGGTGGACCATGTACTGCTCTGCAGTGTCAAAAACAATCTAGGGGTTCTTTCTCAAGCTTCATCGCTGAGAAGGGGAGCTCTGCTGCTCCTTGATGGGGCGTCTCCTCAGGCTGCTGCTCCAAGAGACCTCACCAAATGAGGTGAGCTATGTTGTTGTTTGTATAGTTGAACCTCCTATCGCTTTATGGTAAGGCAATGTTTCTTTGCAAATGGCACAGGCTCTGGTGGTAAGGCCAGCAGATATAAGCAGCAGTAACATCACAGTGAAGGGTCATTGGCCAGCTAAGTGATGTGCAGACCACAACTGTGCTGGTAAAGTCAGTCACACCACAGTAGTCGCACCACAGTGACCACACTTCAGTATCTCATCCCACTTCAAAGCTCATGTGGCCTTGTCACTGATGATGATAAAAAAAGATTTATGCCCTTTCTAGAGGTTACTGCTTCAGATCTTGTGCCTCCTCAACAAAGACTGTCTCTCCTGAGAGCTCAATGCAGATGCTGTGGATTGCCATTAGATTGCAACCTGGTGTTCCTATATCAGAAGCAACTTCCATACTGCCTGAGTCAGAGACACCCTGAGCACCATGTGCACATTTTGCAGAAACTACTACACTCTTCCCTGAGGGTTTTGTGTATGTGTCTGGGTGTGTGTACACAACTGGGTTTACCTGTAGATCTGACAATGGTGCCTTGTAGTTTTTCTTAGCCAGATGATCCCCTTGCTTCCCCCCACCAGGAAGGGCTGAGTGAGCTCACCAACTCTGCAATCAAGCCACAAGTGAAACCCTGGATCAACCTCTTCCTCTCTGTGTCTCACAACATTGAGGAGGTGAGTCTTCTGTGCCATAACTGCTGAAGTGTTCCAATAGCTCCATAACAGGGACAGAGGAGCAAGTGTCTGGGACAATTTGGGTCCTGAAAATATAGGATACAAGGCATGTCAAATCAACTTACTTCAAGGGCAGATGATGACTGGCACTGGCAGCTTTGTGCTGCTGGCCTTGTCAAATATGTTTGTGTCTTGTGTTTAAACATTTGAATGTCCTTTGTTTGTGATGGTCAGAAGGTGGGAAAGGCAGGAGAAAAGTGTTTGAAACCAGTAATCGGCTAAATTCTGTATTCTGTTTCTGAAAGTGCTGAGAATTCTCCACGTATTTGAGTTCTGCCCACGTTTGGAGAGGGCAACAAGTTAGAGGGCTTCCAGGCCTTTGGCATAACTTTCAGGCTTTGATAAACAGCTCCATTTGAAGCAGGATAGAGAGATTGTAGAGGAAAAGCTATAGTTGATGTTACCAGGGCACATGTTAAGTGTTGATACAACTCCAAGGACTGTGCAGAGATCACCTGTGTCTTTGCTTTCCATTCAGGAAGAATTCAATGACTATGAGGCCAATGATCCCTGGGTGCAGCAGTTCATCCTCAACCTGGAGCAGCAGATGGCAGAGTTCAAGGTATGTTGTGGTCCTGAGAAATCCTTGAACAGGGGTGTATCTCTTGGAGTCTCGTTTTCCATGCAGGAAGCACAGTCCTCAGCATCTCCAGCAAAGGGTTATGGAGAGCCCCTGCCTGGCAGAGGAAATGGTTCAAGGGACATACTGCATGGTTATAATCTTTTAGCAATACTTCTTTTTTCTCCAGGCATAGGCCTGGCCTAGCTTCACAGTGCACTTGAAGTGGGGCACCCCCTTTCTGCCCAGGCTACACACATGTCCACCCACCCCCACTTTAGAAAGAACTTAGCCAGGCAGAAGCTGGAAAACCAGACAATCTTTATGCTGGAAAAGGTTTGAGATTAATCCCACTGCTACTGCCTCTACCTTCTGTTGTGTGATCTCCAGCTGCCTGGGGACCCAGCCTCTCTCTAGGCCATATCTTGGCCAGAATGGGTGAGTGGCCAGGGGCACATAGTGAAAAGGAATGGTTTGTTCAAAGAGCACCCCTCAATTGCATGCTTGCCTAGCCTTATGCTCTAGGCTGATGCCCAGTTGGGTCACTTCAGATAGGCCCATGCATTATCTTGAAAACTGGGAGAGTAGGCAGTCACTGGCTTACCCAAGGCCCTTCTGTATGGATTCAGAGAAGAATATGGTATGAGAGGCAAGCTTTTCTTGCTTCCTATGCTAACAGCCCCCTTTTTGCATGTGCTCTGGCCAGCAGGAGTTGAAAAGAGTTTGTTCCCAGGTTGCTCTTGGTTCCTCCTGGGGGCTAAAGGTCCTGCTCCTGCGTGTCCCAATCCTTTTGAGCAGCACTCAGCAATGCCTACTTACCCTTAGGAGGTGATCATCTCCACCATTCTCCACATTGTTTTATTGGGATCCAAGATATGCTCTGTCTCTTTAAAGGCAGGACTCTCACCTGTGATCTATGACAGCCTAACCAGCCTGATGACCACGCTCATTGCCGTTGAGCTGGAGAAAGTTGTTCTTAAGTCCACCTTCAGCCGGGTAAGGACCTTTTGGGAAAACAAGTCTTCATGCTTGTATTTTCTGTGTTGCAAAGCACACAAACCATCCTGTGTCTCAAAACTTTCTTTTCCAAGTCTCCTGAAAATCTCAAGCTTCTAATCCTTAAGAACTAGCATTTTAGGGGAATTGCACATCAGCCTTTTCCGTCTTGTCCCTGTAAAGCTGCCTCCTCTCAATCCACAGACCTTGTTTCTTGCTGCGACTCTTGGTCCTCGCCAAAACAAGTGCCATGCTCCTTATTGCAGAATATCAATTGTGTAAGCAGAATAAAGAGGGCACTGGAGAAAATATGCCTGTTGGTCCTATCTGTGTCATTCATTGATTCTGAATTCAGGTCTGAATTACACTTTGCCTTGGAAGGGTGTGGTGCTCTGATGGGCCTCCTGCTCTCCTTTCTATCCTCAGCTTGGTGGTCTGCATTTTGACAAGGAGCTGCGTTCACTGATTGCCTATCTCACCACTGTCACCACTTGGACCATCCGTGACAAGTTTGCTCGTCTCTCCCAGATGGCAACAGTCCTCAACCTGGAAAGGGTACACAGACTTTAATCCATTTTAGATGCTGCAGGGGCCACTTTGGGGTCAGTTCCATACACTTCTGCCAGTTCAATGACTTTTGCTTTTTTTCAGGTGACGGAGATCTTGGACTACTGGGGACCAAACTCAGGACCACTAACTTGGCGTCTTACACCAGCTGAAGTCCGCCAAGTGCTGGCCCTGCGCATAGACTTTCGCAGTGAGGACATCAAGCGCCTACGCCTCTAGATTGTATGGAACATTCTTCTCCTTGGCCAGTTCTGTCTGGGAAAGGGCTAGAAGTCAGTTATGAACTCTTCTGCAAGGGGGAGCTCATCCCTTGTCCCTGAAGGAAAAGGTGGACCTCCCACTTGTTGAAATCTGTGCAATGTTGTCTAGAACAGACATTAAAATATAAAGGGCTGCTGGGTTTCTGCCCTTTGGTCATTTGTCTTCCAGCTTACATATTTAAGGCCTTTTGCCATGCTGGCAAGGGGGTTGTAGTAGTCAAGCCCCCAAAATGTTCTGGTCACAACTGACCTGT
This sequence comes from Cryptoblepharus egeriae, assembly GCA_030015325.1. Classification (NCBI taxonomy): domain Eukaryota; kingdom Metazoa; phylum Chordata; class Lepidosauria; order Squamata; family Scincidae; genus Cryptoblepharus; species Cryptoblepharus egeriae. The sequence goes on along the minus strand of JAREYC010000010.1, from coordinate 17,953,651 downwards.
ATGCAGCATTGCCGCATACAATGGTATGAAGCCTATGGGCCCTTCTGCATCTCCCTTCCTGCAACTTGATTAGTAATATTCATGCACTTTCCTATTTACGATGGTGGCAGGCACTCCCCACCCACCCCCATTGCAGTCCTGGTGTTGTTTTAGGAGCAGAGGTTAACCTCCAGGGTTGATACAGTAAACACATCTTTTTTCACATTTACCCAGTATGTTTTCAGCTGATTGTGCTCTACAAAGGCTATGTTTGGCAACACTGCATAAGAATTAAATCATCATGCTCTTGCATGAGACATTTCCACAATTTCATATTGTGGAAATTGATAATGTTCACATTAATGAACATAATGACGTATGTTCTCAATATCCTTGATAATGAACTATTTTCTCAAAATGCATTGAGGATAAACTTCCAACAATAATTTATTTCCTCTGGTTCCTTTGATTGATCTTTCTGTTGTCCTGTGAGTTGGCATTGCTTGTTTCTAGATCCTTGGCAGGGGCAACCCCAAGAATTCTCTCAACTGCAAGGCTCATTTTATGGGTGGGTGTGATGATAGGGAAAAGGTTTGGCTCCTTAGATGGGGAAACGCCTGGGACCTTGTGAAATCAGGATTCAAATGATAGTCTCTGTCATTGATGGTTTCACAGACACATATATAAGGTCCTACACATAAATAGAATCAGACACACAAGTACAAGGTTGGAGAGGTCTGGCGTGGCAAGAAGCAAGTGTGAAAAGGGTCTTTTGTGAAGGTTTCTATGAAAGACAGTCTTGCGCAGGATTGTGCTAGTAAACCACAAGCTGCCAGTGCAAACTGCTGTTTGGTACTCAAGCATTCCAAGAATGGTACATTTCAGATTATGTTCATCTGCATTCTTCACCTCTGGATGTCTCTTCCTGGCATTTGCCATTATGAGTTACTTTTGCTCATTTGGATAAAATAAAGGTATTTATGCAACAATGACTGGCAGAGTGTGTGTGTTCCTTGTCTGATCTGGATCTCAGAATAGAAAGTACAATCATAGTCAACACCACCACCCCAAGTCGCAAGTTATTCACTGCCACCATCCCAGACTAGAAAGAGTAGTGGATGGGCTGGCTGGGAACTCCATACACTCAAGATTGCACAAAATCCTAAGTCATAATTAAAAATCAAACAGTGCCTTAAGTAGCAATAAGATGTAACAACCCACTGCAATTTCCATGAATGTGGATCACATGGAGAAGGAATCAAAATGTAATTGGTTTAATTTAAAAAAAATCCAAAAGCAAAGGAATTAAACTCAGGAAAAGGATTAAAGTACAAGAAGTAAAGCCCTGTAGAAAAATGTCTGCAATTAACTAGATGGACCCAAAGGAAAAACTGGAAAAAGGAAAAAAAGGAAAGGAAACCTTTGGCCAAAGGAAAAAAATTGAATAACTAGTAAGTTGTAGCAGAGAAAGTGGAACCTCCAGTCCCTCCTGGATCTATACTAGTAAAGTTTGTAAGCTGGCTTGGAGTGAACAAAGCAAACAAAACAAATTCCCAGAAGTTATCTAGCTTAGGAATGCAACCCCTAATGGTAGCTATTTTTGTTGTCCCAAGGAATTTCTCTTTTCCTGTACTTAACTAGAGCAGGGGTCTTTAAACTTTTTGGCCAAAGGGCCACATCAAATACCAGGCATAGTGTCGATGGCCAGAAGACACATTTTAATATAAAATTTAAACAGATTAGAGTTGGAATGAAGGTTAATGAATAAATGAGCTCAAGTTTCCAGAATTTCTGCAAACACCAACATACAGCACGGAAATAAAGCACACACTTAAATGAACCCCCACTTCCATCCCATCCCCATCCCAGCTCTAGTTGTGGTTAACTGGGTCAGAGGCACTTAGGAGACCAGAGGCTGGCTGCAGGCCAGTTATAAGATTTCCATGACCTGCATCTCATCCTGAGACGGGTTAGAAGACCCCTGTATTAGAGCGTAAGTGGGTGTGCCTTCTACAAACCATTAAATTCCACAGCAGACCTCCTAGAAACACATGAATATCCATAAAGAATTCAAGTAACTTAGTTTTGATGATGTCAGTTACCTGATTGGAGGAGTGGAACCCACCTGGCCGTTCCTTCCCACCCTTTTGGCTTGGCAACTTCAGTAGTGATGAAGGACCACAATCCACATCCACTTGACAACAGTAGGGAATGTTATATCAGACAAGAGACTAAAACTGCTGCTGGAGGATGCTAAGCCAGTATGTGCTTCAACTAACTTAGCAAAATAAGTGGCAAGGGCAAAATTGCCTTCATCACACATTGCCATTTATGCTCTTTGCTGAGCCCTTTACCTTCATTTCCGCGTAAGGCACACCCTACTTGTCCTTTATTCCTTGTTGGCGAAACTGCACCCATTTTCCAAAAATTGCTAGAATCGTGGCATGCAGTGAATTTGATCCTGAAGGTCCTGAATTGAGGGTATCATCCATCCATGTGTTCTTTGTCACCCTGCATACAAACTTGTTGGCATTGGGTGCCTGGTTCCAACAGGAAGCTGTGTTGTAACCTATTACTATTGACATTGCCTGTAAAGAGGAACTGGAATGAAGCCTTTTCACCACTTCAGGAAGACATAAAAGCTGCAAGTAACATATGATCAACCCAATCTCTTTTGTGAGGGTCCTGAGCGCCTTGCTGCTGTTGCTAGAGGGCTTCCCCACTGTGATTCCCAACCCTACCCAGCTTGTACAATCATCAAATGCATATAGAGCCTCAGGAAGATAGAACTGATTCTGCAGCCATGGAAATTATTTGATTCGGGAGTGAAGCTCTTGCACATCCTTCTCAAGATACGGACTGATGAAAGGCTTCCGGATGCAATGCTTCCAGCTCCAGGCACTGTAAGTCATCCCCCAGAAGCTGTGTTTTAAAGCCAACTGTGTCCACCTCCACAGAGTGTATGCTGAAGTTCCCCAGGCCCTGCAAGAAAGGGGTGCATGAATAAGTGTTGTAGGAGAAAGGAATCTGAATGCCCTAAAAAAGGGCAGCCAGTTGCTCCCCTTCTCTTCCACCCAACCCATCCCCTTTCTATGGACGTCTGCTGCATTCATCTGCTCATTGGCTTCCTCGATCCCAAGCATGCTGGGCAAGACCTTCTTGAGGAAACTACTGCCTGGAGAGCACTTGCCTCTGTCTCTGCCAGGATCCTCTGCAACACCTCTTGCTGCCTGGACTCTTTGGTTAAGACGTACAAAAAGCCACCACCTCCAGCGCCAGCCAAGCTCTGCCCATAGACGTGTGGCTGGAGCACCTCCATCATCCTCTGTACAGCTAAAGGCTCACATCCAGGTGCCATGTACTTCTTCTGCTGCCAGTAGTGATTCATGCACTCACCTAAGAGAGCCAGGTCCCCTGGCCCAAGAAAGATAGACTAAGACCACATACCCAAGCAGTGCCTATGACATTTCTCCTCCTTGCCTTACTATCCCTGACAGACATACAACTGTGACTGCTCTCAGGATGGATTTTGTCTGTGTCTCTGTTTACATTTTCTTCCTCTTGCTGGGAGTGTCTGACCACCAGCCACTGCTCTGCTGCCCACCCCAAACAAGGAGCTGTGCACTATCTGATGGGGGTTGCTTGGTGCCCCTGGAAGGAAAGGGGGCCCAGAAGCATTGCCTCATCTTGCCTGAAAAACATGGGCAGGTCCTGGGCTCTTTGCCATCACTTTGTTCCATCTTCCTCTTATGTCTAAATAGGTGATGGAGTGGCGTGCAAAGACATGCACATTTCCTAGCCATCCTTTGAACAAGCTTTAACCAGCAGCACATGGAGATAATAAAGCTAAGAAAAGGTGTTTGTGGGTGTGTGGCCTCTCTCATCAGAGTCCTACTTCCTTATGACCTACAGCTGACTCTGTCCAGGTGAGCTGTACCTTGCCGAAGAGCCCGAGCACATTCTTCAGCATTGCTCACTAGAGCTTTGGCATTATCTACAATGGAAGGCAGCCTTGCATACCAGTTCCTCAGAACATCCTGCAAGAAAAGAAAACAGTGAACAGAGCCTCTCCCCTATTTGCAAGACACCCTACCCCTTCCTTTTGAGCAGAATCCAAGACATTTTGGAGGAACGGGGCAGGGGTCAGAACATGAGACAAGTGGCCCATTTAAATTAGACCCAGCAGCTGATTTGTCCATGCATCACTGTTTCCTGGTGACTGATTTCCCAAGGGATGCCTAATATTAAGTGTGGGGCTGACACAGCAGTGGATCACCCATGTGAAAGAAGTTCCTAATAGACTTGGCCAAGGACCAGGTTTTGCTCACCTTCCATTCTGTGCAACAGCCATATCCTACCTACCTCTTGCAAGCAGGAAAGGCAACAAGTGCATTTAATGCCCTGAGTCTTCAACATTATAATCATATGAATGTTGTGCTTTGCCTTTCCCCAAGAGAGCTTGCATCATCCTTCAGGATCAATGCAAGTGGTCTGGGACAGAAGCACCTGGATTTGAAGGTGCATTCAAGCCTTCAGTCCTCCGCCCCTGGGGCATTTCTGGCTTTGAAGGCATCCAACAGGAAGCCATCTGACACCTGGAAGCATCTAAGCTGGGAGGAACCATGGCTGGGGTGTGGATCAGCTAGCCATTATGCTCTACCTGCAGCAGGTTGCGGGCGAGACGGGTCTTCCCAGTGTACAACAGGAGCATGTGCTCATTCAAGGTGCGCGTAAAGCCCTCTGGAACGGTGATCAGCTCCACTTCCACCTTCAATGGGAGCTGAGCCTTGGAACGGCCAATCTTAATACCTGGCACTAGCCCACCAACCTGGTCCTGCCATCCCCCACCTGCATGGAACAGTAAAAGGCTGCGGATATGAATGCATAGAAGCTTGCTCAGATGGAATATTTCCTTCTTCTCACCCACCCAGAATTTTCAGGTAGGTTGTCCATTGGAAAGAAGTACACACCTGTGGTGAGTACCTGTTCCAAATGCAGAACTGCATGTATGAGGGACTCTGTGCTGGCGGAGCATCCACTCAGCTGGTACAATGATGCTATTATAGCACCTGCCAGAATGCTACTAGTGCCTGGAAAAGAAATAGATAAATTAATCAAACCCTAAACAGAGAAGTGCGGGTGCAACAAGCTTTCAGTCCTCTACCCTGTGGCATTTCTGGCTTTGATGACAATCACAGGAAGATTATCTCTCTATCCATCCATCCCTCCTTCCACACATCATGCTCTCAGGGTAGCACACCTGAAAAGCTCCAACAGGTGAGTTGGGGAGTGAGCTTTGATTCATGGAAGAGCTGGAAGGACAGTTTGTGTCCTGTCATCTCCAGAAGTGTTCACAAAGGAACATGCCTGAAGCCTAGCAGTGGGGCACGTAGGAGTTGATGTGTCCCCTACTGATCAGTGCAAAGTGTATAGAGAGAGGCTAAGACCATACCCATCCCGGATCCATGAGGTAGGCGAGACCAGGTAAAGAGTTCCAGGCCACCTCCTATGCGCTCTTTCAGTTGTTCCTGCAAGGTCTTTTGGGAGCAAGGATCGACGATTTTGGTGCAAATGAGGGCTGTTTTCAGCAAGGCTCCTAACAGGATAAATGAGGCCTGAGTGAAGACCATAAATGTCTGACCTTCTGGCACAAGGTGATGTAGGAGGCAAGGAACTGAGATGGGAGGTGTTCAGCAGAAGCTCCCTCAGAAAAGATGGGCTTCAGGCCAGGAATCCTAGACCACTGCTCTGATTCAGGCTAATGGTCCCAACTGGAGAGCCAGATAAGGGCAAGCAAGAGGTCTAGTTTGGCCTGAACAAGCAAATGAGTTCAGCCTTAGTAACCACAACTAGGACAGAGACCCAGGTAATAGTTTGGACCCAGAAGCGTTATTCTGAGTGTGTGAAAACAATATGCAAGTTAAATCAACATGTATATGGGTTTAGGTACCAGTGTACCAGTGTGACCTGGGTTGGGATCACCCACTCTTAGTATCAGAAATGAACTTTTGGACTGAGCCCATTGGTCACCCAGAAGGCATCAGCTGGGCACTCACCTGGGGAATGAGGCTGGCAATAATCTTGTAGATCCTCCAAATCTCGACATATCAGCTCCATCAGTACTTCTCCTTCCAGTCCTCCACTGGTGCTAATCAACCGTATCTCTGGCTCAGCAATACGCCGGGCCTGGGCACCAATCGGCTTGTGCCCATCCACCAAGACAGCCAGATCCACAACCGCTCCTCCATGTTCATATGTGATTGGGGGGGTGTCACTCCAACCACCTGCAAAACAGTAGACGAGGGTGAGGCCTCAGCAATCCAAGCACAACTGGCCCTGGAACTCTGTCTCTTTGTTGTAGGATCTAAGGAGACATCCCCTCAATCCCTTGCAGAGGATGCCGCTTACTAGGAATCTTGGAGCATCCCTTTTCCGGCAGTAATAGGCTGCTTCCAACAGCTGCTTACCAGAGAGGTCAATTCTGGCTGGGCACTCCACCACAACCCAGTGGCCCAGGGGAGGCTGCTCTGCCTGCCTGAGACAGATGAACTGGCAGGAAGACATCACTGCCTGGCGGATGAGGATCTGCTCTGCGCCCTCATAGTGTCGAGCGGCTCGCACCAGGAGGACGGGCCTGCAACAAATAGTGGCCAACAAGGAGAAAAAGAAGCCCGTTGTGGTCTGTGCTGCTTCTGCCAACCCCTAAGCCAGATCTTCTCCTTCGCAAAGGCCTGGGTGGTCTTGATTTGCTCTGGCTGGACACAAATTGACCTGTGTTGCAGGTCCATTTCATGCCCTTTTTAAGATGGGGGACATGCCTAAGACCACCGGGATTGACCCATACCAAGTGTGGATCTTCCACAGTACCCCAGATCCTACTTTTGATTCAGACTGGACCACACTGTCTCCAGTATTCCAACAAGAGAAATCTCCTCTAAAGTTGTGGTCAGGGCTGTGTTTCTATCCCAGTCAGGCCAGTCTGGCTAGAGCTTCTATCCACTGGATCCTTTCCCTTCTTGTTATACCAAGAGCAGGACAGATATGGTGTACCTTATCATGTCTAAGTACAATATCCCTGCATTTGCAATACAAATGGGCACCATTGGTGTGTGGGTGATAGCTGACATGGGCAAAACAGATGCACCCTGAATCCCACTGCCCCTACACTTGCTGAGAACGTTACATGCCAACAGCACCTTCTCCTGCTCATGCCCCATTTGCCAGTTGGTCCCCAAATACCTGTCCAGCCACTTCCTCCTCTCCTTTGCAAGCTCCTTGACACCCTCTGGGATCTTCCCCTTCTCCAAGTGCTGGAAGGCCAGGGCCCAGGTCTTGTTGGCAGCTGGGCCACTTCGTAAGCCCCCTTCGCCTTTGGCCATACAGCCCAGAAGGTCAGCAATGCAGGCCAGAGCTCGTGCAGCAACTCCAGGATTGCTGGTGGTGGAAGCAACTGTCCAAGAAGGAAATGACATCAGAGCCTGGAAACTTCATAACTGCTCTTCAATCAGGCTCCCAGATGTGGCTCAACTGTGGAACCTGGGGGACTGCATGGATGTCTAGATCTCCCTGTCCAAATTCCCTACCTTGCCTTGCATAACTACATTTACCGGGGTTCAGTGGTGGAGGGAATGGACAGGGCCATTCACAGTGAAGACACTGGTAAAATGTCTCAGTTGCAAGGGAGAGGCAAATTAAGGGGCAGACCATAGGAGCCTGTGGCATTGCCATCAGCAGGCAATCCAGCTGAAAAGGAGCTCCCTGGCTGGGCAAGTGAAACAGAGGGGGAATGAAGGGAATGAAGCTATTGGACTTTGAGGATTCTGGGAATTAAGAAATTAATGGAACAGATAATTCAGGGTCTCCCTGAATTTGGAAATGATAAAAGGGGACTCCAAGAGTGTCATGGGATGTGCCAAGATGGGATTCTCACATGATCGTTTGCTGGGGGTGGCAGCAGAGAGAGAGAGAGAGAGAGAGAGAGAGAGAGAGAGAGAGAGAGAGCGCATGGATTGCATGCTGTGTGTTATAGCCAATGCCCCCCATCATTCATTACCTTCATCTAGTGTATTCAACATGGCGTCCTGATAGCCTTCAATGACAGATGAGCGGATCAGGGGCAGCAGGCTGCAGTTGCTGTGCTCTGTCAGGACTCTCCGGAGCTTGTACTGGGCCTGTAGGAAGAAGAGGGCCTTGCGGGAAGAAAGCTCGGCCTCCTGGTCCAGGCACGCTTGCAGTTCCTCCCAAGACATGCGCCATGAAGTCCGCCAGCGCTGCAGCTGTCCAGTCTTTGGGGAGCCCAAGAACCAGAGGAGGTCCCCAAGCCGAAGAGGTTCTGAGGCATGGAGCACAGGAAAGAGGCGGGCATTCAGCAGGCAGTGGCTCCTGGAGGGGATCTCTGAACTCCAAAGTTCCTGGCTCCTGAATGGGTGGAAAAGGATGGGTGGTTGACAGTGCAGACAGATCCGTCTCCATGCAGCAGCTTACCCTTGGCATCTGCTGCAGAGATGAGATCAAAAGGACAACACAATGCTCTCCACGGCACACAATTAATAAAGTTACGTCCAAAGTATAAGATGGAGAGCCACGCAGCTTACTAGCATGGATTGGAAAATACCGTATTCCTGTCCTGTGGAAAAATTCAGCCCATGGCATATTCAGGTACGTGCCATTTTCCTCTGCTGGATTCTGGAGAGAGAACAGGTTCAAGTGTCAGAGAGGTTTCTCTAAGCAAATGAAGCAGAAACAAGCAGGAGAATTGGTGGCACGAGATTTCCAGGAAAGTGTCTGCCAAGCTGGAAGCAATGAAGTAGCATCTATTCTGGACCACCACCACAGCTACAATGAGATGGTCCTTCAAGAGAAGCCAACCCTGAGCAGCCCTGTTGCTTAGGTGTCCCTCCCTGTGTCAAGCCAAGCTGGTCAAGACTCCTTGTGCATACCTGCCAATTGTCGTGACATCCACTCAGGGTGAAAACCTTGCCAGGGATATCTCTCAGCTTGACTGCATGTCCCTGAATAACCACATCAGCAAGTAGGTGGTTCTTGAGGGCCATAGAGGATGCTGAGTCCAGCCCAGTGATGAGGCAGCCAGAGAAGATCTGCAAGGGACCCTGGAGAAGGAACAGACATACTGCCCAATATCTGCGTTGGGCTCAGTAGCAACGCACCCAGATCCAGATTGTGGTCCACAGACAGACAACCACACAATGCCTAAAACGCCAGATGTGTTTCTGGGGAACTCCATTCTGAGCATTTCAGATGGGACTTGAATGACTTCCTGAGGTCTTGCACCATCTCCCTATTCCCACGTCCCCTGCATTTCTTCTTTATCCCCTTACTAGTGGAATTTCCCGTCATTGCAGGAGTAAAATTTCAAGAATATTTGTGGGACATGGCCATGGATGGGCACCAACAGGCACCTGACACCGGCATCAGGTGACGGGCACTGGCAGGCAGTGGTCACCAACAGGCACCGACCACCAGTGGGCACCAACCCTCACAAAATCGGTTCTCAGTGGGTGCTTATATTACAGAAGGAATATGCTCTCCAAATTTCATGCTTCTTGGTCCAGGGATTGGAGCTGGGTTTTGATCAGTCAGTCTAATAGTCTATCAGTCAGTCTAAAAGTATAGGGACAAAATCATGTTGCACTTCTTTTCACCCCTTAAGGCTTAAATTTCTAAAGATAGGTTCTTCGTGGGTGCTCATATCCAGTGATGGGCTTCAAAAAATTTAAGAACCAGTTCTCTGCCCATCTGGCAGCCACTTTTAAATGGCTATTTTTAAACTTTATATGTCCTATCTCTTGTTAAGAACCGGTTCTATAGAGTAGGTGCGAACCTGCTAGAGCCCACCACTGCTCATATCACAGAAAGAATATGCTCCCCAAATTTCACAAGTCCAGGGGTTTGGGCTGGGCATTGATAAGTCAGGAATTCTTCAATGTAAAGAATAGGTACAAAAATGTGTTGCACCCCTTTTCACCCCCTTCTGGACTTAGTTTCCAAAAATTACTTCTTTGTGGGTGCCTATATCAAGGGAGGAACATCCTCCCCATATTTCATGCTTCTAGGTCCGGCTGTTTTGGGCTGGGCATTGATGAGTCAGTGACTCAGTGACTCTTCATTTCATATATATGAATTATACTCCGATCTTGTCATCATTTCTTTGCATGGACCGAATTTTTTTTTGGGGGGGGGGAAACCCTGCCCCATACCTGCCAGGGCACGTACCTTCAAGTGGCAGTGCTGTATAACATTTCCAGGTCCCACCATCACTGCACCCTCCAACAGGCTGTTTGTGACAGAGCAACCCTCATCCAAGAGCTGTGGTTCCTGTAGCAAAAGGAGAGATATGCCCCATGTTAGGGTTTGAATCTAATAATGAAACATGTTTGGTGAGGCAAGTTGATTCAAGGCTGATGCAATACTGCAGAAGGCTGATGCAATCTAGCTGATGCAATCAGTAACTGCTCTTACAGCATGATTCAGCAGAATTGGAAGTGCTGAGTCACTGGTCACATGACTGCAATATCTCTAACTGATTGGTGTTTCACTATATTTAGGTGTGTATGAGATTATTGCAAAGTGTGGGTTACTGAGGAGGAGTATTATTACTGTTTGATACTCTGAAAGACTGGACTGTATCTGTGGACTGACTTGTGGACTGTTTAACTGGATTACTGAGATTGGAATAACCCTGCAACTGGATGTATGTATATGACTGATCTACTGCTTTGACCTTGGACTGTGTTACTTGACTTTGGACTGTGTTACTTGACTTATCTTCTGCCTGTCCTTTTGAACAGTATAGTTATCTTGAACTATAAACAGCTGTGTGTTTACTTTGTGCTGCTGCCCTCTCATCCTCTGCACAACTACTCTGCTTAGCCCTGCTAATCCTGCAGGGACTCACATTCCTAACACTGGTTATGGGCCCAGAGACTGGCAGAGCTGGCAGTGTGCTACAGGTGAACTTTGCTGGAGTTGCTGGTGGCTATATTGACATTTGAAGGCAATTTTCCAGACGTTTGATTCCTGGAGAAAGTCCAGTGTCCAGGTCATAAAATGGAGTCAAGTCTGCTATCACTGGGTGGATTCCCTATTACCCGTCTACATGGGACGAACTATGCCACTTGGGCGCAAAAGGTGCGCTTACTCCTAAGAAAGGAGGGGCTTTGGCAAGTCGTGTCCAACCCACCTAAATTGGAGGACTTAGATGAGGAAGATGATGCTGAAGAAATATCTAAGTACCACCATGCCAATGAAAAGGCATTGTGTTTCATTGGCTTAACTCTGGAGGATCACCAATTGGTCCACATCAGAGGGATTGAGTCTGCAAAAGAGTGCTGGGACATTCTAAAAACTGTCTATGTTCGTGATAGTGCAGGTGCTCAAATACACCTGACACGCAAGCTATTTCGAGCACGGCTCGCTCCCGGAGGGGACATGCTTGCTCATCTTGAGTTTATGAAGCACACCTTCTATGAGCTGCAGGAGCAGGAGCTGATATTTACTGAACTCCAGCAGGCGTACATTGTACTTTCATCGCTGGACGAAAGCTATGACAACTTCATCGCCAACGTGGAGGTATTGCCACGCACTGAAATAACGATGGCAGGTATTACCAGCAGGCTGCTAGACGAAGCCAGACGGCGCAAAGACACTGCACTGCTTCGTGATTCCCGCCAGACCTCCACTACTCGACGTGACAGAGAACAGCCAACTGAGGACTGCACAGGACAAGCGGCAAGAGCCTACATTGTTAAGAAATGCCTGAAATGTGGTGCCACTGGGTATATTGCACGCCACTGCAAATCAAAGAAAGGAAAAAAGTTTGGTGCTAAAACCCATACTGGGGCTCATCTGGCTCTAACAGGCACAGATGGTCTGGGCTCCGATGTCTGGGTCGTAGACAATGGTGCCTCTCACTCCATTGCAAAGCGCAAGGAAATCTTTGCATCATTTGAGCCTGTAAGTACTCAAAAAGTATCTTTGGCTGATGGGCTATGTGTAAATGTGACTGGGGAAGGAACTGTATATCTCCCTTGTTTAGCTAAATCCTTAAATATGATTTGTGTGCCTACACTAAAATACAATCTCCTGTCTGTGGGTGCTCTGGTAAAAGAAGGATTCAAAGTATCTTTTGAAGAGGACCAATGCCTTATCCAAGGAAGGGATGGTAATTCTGCTATTGCTATACTGCAAAATGGGCTATTTGTACTGAACCGTGTAACTGCTCAGTCTGTATATAACAACAAGGTACCCCATGATAACTGTATTCATTTGCTGCACAGGCGCCTTGGTCATGCTAATTTCAAAACTTTAAAAAAGACTGTAGAATTGTCAAAAGGAATAAAACTGAAACCTTGCAGCAAATATCTGGACTGTGAGGCTTGCAAGGAAGAGAAAACAAAAGCTGCTCCAGCCAAACGTGGCAGTGAATTTAAAACTACTGACGTGCTCCAAATCGTGTTCGCCAATTTACTCGGTCCTTTTAAACCCAGTTTGGGAGGAGCTAAATATGTCCTGGAAATAGAGGACCATTATTCCAGATATGGTTTCTGTTATCTGCTAAAATCAAAAGATGAAACTTCTCAGCAGATTGCCAACTGGATTAAATTTGCAGAGCGAAAAACCAATAAAAAGGTAAAATGTCTAATTACTGACAATGGTCTAGAATTTTGCAATCAAAAATTGCAGAATATTTTGGCAAAGGCAGGCATCTCCCACAAACGTTCTGCCCCATATCGGCCTCAACACAACTCATTTGTTGAGAGAAGGGGTCAGACTCTGCAAGCAATGGCAAGAACAATGCTGAATGACAGTGGTCTCCCTAATAATTTTTGGGGTGAAAGTTTTATGTGCGCTAACCATTTACTGAATGTTCTTGCACACTCTTCCACAATGGAAATACCTTTTACGCGCTGGCATTGTAAACAACCAAACTTAGATTATTTGCAAACTTTTGGTTGTCCTTCTTGGGTTCATATTCCAGCCCAAAATAGGAGAAAAGGGGGTCATAGAGCCAGAAAACTTTATTTCTTGGGTTATGAATCAAACCATAAATCCTATCGATTTGGTACTCCTGGTTCAACTCAAATTTGGAAAAGTGCTAGTGCAAAATGTGGATGGGAAAGGCTACAACATGAATTTGTGCCTCATTATTCCTTAGACTTTGACATTTCTGGAAAAAGAAATTCTGAATCTCCTATCTCATTGCCTAACAACAAATTGGCTACAAAAACCCAAACTGAAAGTTCTGCTTTACCTTACTCTCGGGTCTTGGGAGAGGAGGAGCAAGAAACAAAAGAGGGGCTAAGTCCAATAGACTCTGTACAACAGGAGCCTATACCACTGAGACGCTCCACCAGAGAACGAAAAGCTCCAGATCGCTATAGTCCTGGTGCAATTTGTCAAGTATCAGTAGAGCCAAGATCTTATAATGATCTGCAATCCATGTCACCAGAAGACAAAAATGCTTGGGAAACAGCTGTTAACAATGAGCTTGATTCTTTAAAGAAACTACAAATCTATGAGGAAGCTGTACTGCCTCCTGGTGAGCATGCTATTGGCTGCAGATGGGTGTTTAAACTGAAAAAAGGAGTAAATGGTGTAACTAAATGCAAGGCTAGACTTGTTGCTCAAGGGTTTTCACAAACCTCTGCTTGTTATGATGAAACGTTTTCACCATGTTTACGCTCTGAATCGCTAAGGGTTGCACTTCTATGGGCTGCAAAACATAAATATATTGTAACTCATTGTGATATAGAAACTGCTTACTTGAATGCTCCTGTAAGGCATGTAATTTATATGCAAAAACCCCCAGGTGTAACTGCAAATACTGGAAAAGATTGCTGGTTACTGAAAAAATCTCTGTATGGTTTAAAACAATCTGGTTATGAATGGAATACTTGTATTACTGATGCTTTATTACAGCTAGGTTTTAAAGCTGGCCTAGCAGAGCCATGTCTATTTACAAAGGATACTGAACAAAACAAACAGATCATTCTTTTGTTTACAGATGATTTGGCCATAATAACCAAAACTGACTCAGAAGCTAAACTAATTCAGAAGATAGGATGGAAATCACTGAGACAGAAACATTTGGCTGTTTCAACTACAGAATCTGAATTTTCTTGTTTGTCTTACCTATGTAATGAGCTAGTATGGTACAAACAACTGTTAAAAGATCTAGAAATAAATATTGACTATCCAATTACTGTATATGAAGACAGTCAGTCAGCTATATCCATGGCTAACTCTTCTGCTGTGAAATCTAGATCAAGATACACTGATATAAGATACCACAATGTGAGAGAAAGTGTAAAAAATGGGTTAATATGTTTAGAATACTGTGCTACAGAAAATAATATTGCTGACCATTTTACAAAGGCACAAAACATTGCTAAGCACAATGAGCATTGTGAACTGTATGGAATATGTATATGAAAACTGTATAAAACGATGCATATTATCTTAAACTGTAAAGGAACAACTTACCTGTCCAAAGGAGGAGAATGTTAGGGTTTGAATCTAATAATGAAACATGTTTGGTCAGGCAAGTTGATTCAAGGCTGATGCAGTACTGCAGAAGGCTGATGCAATCTGTAACTGCTCTTACAGCATGATTCAGCAGAATTGGAAGTGCTGAGTCACTGGTCACATGACTGCAATATCTCTAACTGATTGATGTTTCACTATATTTAAGTGTGTATGAGATTATTGCAAAGTGCGGGTTACTGAGGAGGAGTATTATTACTGTTTGATACTCTGAAAGACTGGACTGTATCTGTGGACTGACTTGTGGACTGTTTAACTGGATTACTGAGATTGGAATAACCCTGCAACTGGATGTATGTATATGACTGATCTACTGCTTTGACCTTGGACTGTGTTACTTGACTTATCTTCTGCCTGTCTTTTGAACAATATAGTTATCTTGAACTATAAACAGCTGTGTGCTTACTTTGTGCTGCTGCCCTCTCATCCTCTGCACAACTACTCTGCTTAGCCCTGCTAATCCTGCAGGGACTCACAATCCTAACACCCCACATGCCACAAATGCACATAATGTCAAGCAACCTGTGGGTGTTCTGCATGCCTGCAGATGTGCTGAGCAAGTGCAGGAAACAAAACAAATTGCTGGACCTCATGAATTGGAAGAAAAGGTTGCAAATCTGAACGGACCAGACCCAACAAGCCAGCTATTTCCCCTGATCATTATGGTCACCCTTCCTTTCGCTGCAACTCACTGAGCCTCAGTCCTCCTAATAGGCAAATTTTTCTGTGACCACAGCTAAACCAATCTATGAAAATCTATGGACTCCTCCACAAAATATATTCTGCATTGTAAAACTGGTGTGGAATTTGGATTTCTCTGGCTGCAGATGATAAAGGCTCTGTCTCCTCTCCAGAACCATCCACCCCTCACACCTGTCCACACATAGATAGCAGAGTCTATGATGGAGAGTGAGAGCTATGGGCATGGGAATGATCCACCCTGGAGTTTGTGGTATCTATCCAGGGAGAGAGTGATTCTGCTGGTACTTACAGCCACGTGGGAATGTACCACTTTTTGAAAGGAACTGCTGCGGGCAGTGTCCACATGGGGTGTCAGGTGGCGGATGTGGTCACTGGCAGACATTGTCATATATTCGTAGCAGCCACCAGGGATGTATGCTACAAAAAGAAGAAGAAAGGTTCAGCAGCCTGATGAGCTAGGGTTGCCATAATTCTCTTCCAAAAAACCAGGACAGGACCCTCTGTCTCATTTGCTCTTTCCCATTGCCCCAAAATCAGGACTGTCCCTGGGGGACATATGACATATGTGGGGTCATATGACAACCCTATACTGAACACATGAGGTCACTTTCTTCCGAGACAGACCCTTGGCCCATCTCCCTCTGGCTGCAATGAGCAGCAACACCTTCATCCTAGCCAGTGACTCAACCATGGAGATTTTACATGGAAAGCAGGGATGTCTCCACCACTCAGAAAATCAATAGCCTAGCATATGCAAGAGCTCAGCCTGAAGGGTCAGATGTGAAACTCTCTGGTAGAGCCCATGCCGAGAGTGTGGTCCCACTCCAAAGGAAACACATTTGTCACTTGTGCAATGTTTTGAACTCTTGCCCCATAGAGGTGCAATCTTAGCATGTCTACTCAAAAGTAAGTCCTATTATCTTCTATGGGACTTACTCTCAGGAAAGTGTGTATAGGATTGCAGCTAAGGAGAGACAAAGGGAGTGTGGAATGGAGCCTGAATGACGCAGTGTGTTGCTACAATGTGGCTACTCTTCTCAAGGCTCCTATGGGCCATAGGGGAGAGGCCATAGGGGAGAGGATACCCTCCAGTAGGAACATGTGGTTCTCTTCCTGAAGACATTTAGATTGTAAGCCCCTTGGGGAAGGGAATATGTCCTCTTATTCTTTGGAAAAGTGCCATTTACTGTACATGGGTGTGTAGGATCAAAAATCCAGCCAACAACCGACAACAAAGATGACATCCACAACTTCACCCATTGTGAGTGGCGTGCCACGGAGAGCCTTCCACAGCACAGATCGAGCCCTCCTGATCACCGCTGCCTTCTGGTTGCTTTTGTCGTCCATCCCCAGGCTGTGACCCAACACGAAAGCCTCTTCGCTCACCCCCTGAGCCATGCACAGCAGGATGTCAAAGAAGAGAGACAACTGGAGGATGAGCAAAGGAGAGAAATCAGAACATTACATGGAAACTACTTGCTCCATGCAGAGGCCGAGCACCAAAGCAAGACTTTTGCAAATTGTTCCCATGGCTGTCCTTCTTGGCATTGCCTGACTCACTGGCTCCATCATACATTGCCAAAACAAATATGGAGCTGATATATAAGATACTACCCTCTCAGGGATCCTTTGATGGCAAATGATAGAATAAGTGTCAAAGGAAGGGGAAGACCATAGCCAGAAATCCGCATAAGCTGCAAGGCACACGCGTGTTACACAAAGCATGCTGTCCCATCAGAATTACCCAAAAGACTTTATGGTTTTGCAAGCTGTATGCAGCTGCCTGGGATGAGGGGTTTGTAACTCAAGCTGGTCTAATCTGCACTTGTTGCCTGTTTTGGGACTTAATTCAGCTGCAGTGTGCTATTGATGCACCTCATTGCACCTGATGTGCTGCAATTCAGGGCTGTCCAACCTGTGCCTGTTTCTCTAGGCTACTCCACCTGCTTGATCCTACTTCCCAACCAGCATTCCCCATAAGCAGCATGGATAGAATGGAAACCCCATGCAGATACTTTCTCTTGGCTGAGTTTTGATGACAAAACATCATCAGCAGAGCCTCAAGAGCTGGTATGAGTAGCAACATTAGATCTCCCTCAACAAGTAGGAATCGTTCCCAATATCCTTCACCTATTCTGCATTTCACACTCTTCCAGTCCTGCTCAACTGGCTCAGCCAGGAGAATCTCCCCCAACTCTGGACAAGTGTCTCTCCCCACCTGGATGGCTGGCGCTCCAGAGTCTAGGCCCATGTAGGTGCAGGCATCAAGGGGAGTGATGACATGAGTGGCCAGAAGCTGTTCTGCTGTTTTGGAGGCGAAGAAGACAACTCCACAAACCTGCAGGGCAAGAGATGCCACAGTGAAGAAGAACTCCTGCTCCCTGGTTGAAGGATCTCCATCTGCCACATTCTGATCAGGAACACCTCAATCACTCTCTTCAGACAAAAGATCTGGGGGATCCCAGCTAGCTGAAACAGCCATCCTCCAACTGGCATGCCTAGACTGGTAACTGTTTTCTGTCCATCCACTCCACCATGACTTTGCATCTCTCCATCATTGTGGAGAAGTAGTCCCCAATGCCCCAAACTTACCAGGGGGACTTTTCCATCTGGCCCTACATAGCGCTGAATCTGGACTTCAGGGCTTTGGTAAAGAATGTCTTGCACGATACCCTGTAGAGGTGATAGCCAGATCACTTGTCAGGCAATTGACAGCACTTGCACTGCTTACAGTTAGGGACACTGAGTGAGGGGAAGGAACTGTGGAGCTCAGGGATCTCAAACAGCAGCATGCTTCCTGGCATGCCTGACATGACTCAATGACCCATTAACATAGATGACATAATGGCCTTATGGGATTTACCACATCCAGTCTGACTACCTTCATATCTGTGTGCTTGCCTGCTTTACTGTGCCCCATGAATTGACCTAACCTAGCTGGTTCCAGTGGCAGTTACTCATCCAATGCATCAAGTTGCTATGGGGACCCAGTCTGGATAAGGATCATAGATCCACAGAGTTGGAAGGAGCAATAAGGTCATCTAGTCCAACTCCTTGCTAGTTAGCAGGAAATTGTTGTAGGTGAAGCTTAAATTCCCCCTTCCCTCGTGCTACAGAAAGGAAAGCTCATGTTCTGCCTGTGTATAAAGGGAGTGGGTGGGTGGAGGTATTATTCTGTTACCTGAGAATCTGTAAGATAGACTCCATGCTGCCTGGCATAGGAGACACTTCCAGGCACAGCGATGACTCTGGCACCCTGGAATCCACACCAATCAATCTCTAGGAGGGGTGAGATCCATGTGGAAACTGGCTTCAATCACATAATAATACTGAATCAAGGCATGATATCTAGAGGAAAAGGGAGTGGGAGACCCTGGAGAAAGTCGACCCTTGGCCAGCCAGGTCATCCCTACAGTGAAAGGGCTTTTGCAGCATAGAAGCTGCCAGCACAGAAACACACCATCAGCACTGCCACTGGCCTTCCAGTCTGTCCTTGGGCAACTCACCTGTTTCCGTAGGCACTGTAAGAAGCATATCAGTGCTGCAAACCCAAACCCCAGGTGGGGAGCCTTTGCAGATCTGGAAGTAGGACAGACGGGGCAAGAATTATAGGGTACCAAGAGGCTTTATGGAAACCTTCACCCCTCATACTGTCTTGCCTTTTGGCTTTACCCACCCCCACAATCCTTCCCCTTCTTTCCCAAGTTCTCCTCTAGACTTAGCACTATTGCATTTTGTCTCTTAGTCCCTCACAGGCTGTTTCTGGAAAGCTGGACCTTGTGATCTAAGGAACATAGAACACAATCCTAATCATGTCTACTCAAAAGTTAGCCCCACTGTGTTCAATGGGTCTTACTCCCAGGAAAGTCTTTAGGATTGCAGCATTACTGTAGGAGACAAGGTTGCTCATTCCTTAAGGACCCTCAGTTGGCAGTCCAAGTGCCAATGGTGCTGTCCCAACCAGGAAAGAAATGTTGCCTCCACTGGGACAAAAATCACACTGAGTCCCCCCCCAACACAAAACATCTACAATTTAAGTGCTACAGGACATGAATTCCAGGGCAAGAAAACAGCCTGTAGGGAGCATCTGTCACATACAAACTCACCTGGCGCAAGGTGGCCAGCAGGCAGTCCAGGTTGCAGATGAGCGATTCTGCAGGGGCTGAAGAGTCCTCAAGGGGAAGGCAGGTGAAAGCTCGGCTACAATCGTCAAACAAGAAGTCCCGGCCCTGACATGGAGGAAAGAGGAATGATGCAGTGGAGGCAGGATAGGCACAAGCTCCAAAACTCAGAGCAAGGGACAGTTCCCCAGTATGGGGGGCTGCTACAGGGAGAGGAAAAGCTCCTGCTGGAGCTGATGGAGATCTTGCTTTGCTAGTGGAGCCTGGCTTTCTCTTCAGCCCAGCTATCTAAATGATCCCACCCTCCCAAATGCAGCCAGGTCAGCACAGCTCTTCCTCCTGATTGTAGACCAAACCCTCAGGGTACCATGTGCAGGATGAGAATCCAGGCCTTAAGCAAGACATCAGACGTGACCACCTGGGAGGAAGATAAAGACTCATTAAGGCCACAAACCATGGAGGAGCATTTGAGGATTTAAAAATCCATGTACAAAGAAACCAGTGGAAAAATAGGTTTAAAGACCTAATTCAAGGTTTCTTGCTCCTCCAATGCACATAATTGAATAAAGCAGTGCCTCAATATCTGCAGGGGTTTGAATCTGGGTCTGAAAAATGGAATGACTGCTTGTCTGACTACCTCTCTACAACAGTAGAAAAGCAATTTTTTAAACTGTGATTTGCAGTGGCCATTTATGTTGAGTCAAATCCTTGTATAAAAAATATGTGTAGAACAAGTTAGGAACGGTACTGAGCAGACCAGATTTTTGCATAGAATATTATCTCACCATAGTTCTAGGATCGCCACCTCATCAATATCAGTTTGATCACCCTGGGCAGTCTGGACAGCTGTAGGTGCTGAGCTCCTGCAGTATCACTGCGAGAATGATGGCACTGGATGTGAGATCACAAGAGTCTCCAACATCAGTGCATCTCACTTTGTCTGAAACTACAGCCTCCATCTTCTTTCACTCAAGGCTATCAGGAAGCATATCCTCTGCCTTAAGAGAGCTCTAAAATGCAGGCTATTCCTACAATCCAGAGTAACTACATAAGAGACATTATGTGCACCTGTGGCTACTGCACCACCTAGTGAAAACCTATGGGAAATTCATATTGCAACCCAGGGTAAATTGTTCTTACACTGGAGCAAGGACTCCCCATAGTTACTCTGGATTGCGCCCTAGGTAGTACAGGAGCCAGTCTTGTGAGAGAACCTGGAAGATTATTTCCTGTGTCAAAATCAGTCAATCAAATATATTTATCTGTTTGTCTATCTGTCTATCTTATATACCGCTTTTCAACTAAAAAGTTCACGAAGTGGTATACAAAGAAAATGAAAAATATTAATGGCTATTGTGCACAAACTCCATGATGCTGCACAGAGAGGGAGAGGAGGCATCTACTTGCTGTGGCTTCTACAGTCCCTCTGCACAGCCAGAAAAGTATTTCCTGAGCTGGAATTCCAAATTTTTCAGCAAAAATTAAATGAATTAAATGAAAAATCAAATGAATTTTCAATCTGAGATCTGAAAGATTCCCATATTCTAAATCTGAAGCCTAGGCCAGGTCTATAGAGCAATACTGGGGAGCTCAACAAACTCCTCACCGTATAGCCTGCTCGGGCACTCAGGTGCTCAGCTGCCACCAGGAGAGCATTGAGTGTGGCGCCTCCGCTGCCAACATGGCCCTTGGGGTCTTCAACAGTGAGCAAGATGGGCTGTTGGCCCAGGACACCCCAATCCCGACGAATCTCAAGTTCTGTGAACAAAGCAAAGATAAGACCTGTTAGTCCACATACTTCACAGCACAGAAGGAGCAGTCCTGCCATGGAAGCAACTGACTAGGCCTGCAGCTTGTGAGGAGCTTAAGAGGGTGTTGGGTGGGTTCACAGACCTAGGGAAGCCCCTTGATGCCCTTAGTAAAGGTAAAAGGTCCCTGCCAGCTATAACCGGCTTCAGGTTGCCCTGCCACCTATAGGCACCACCATGGTTATAGGGTGTAGAACTCATTCCTGTGTCTATGGCTGAAGAGCCAGTGCTGTCAGAAAATGCCTCCGTGGTCATGTGGCCAGAACGACTAAACGCCAAAGCACATGGAACACCAAAAACACCTTCCTACCAAAGTGATACATATTTATCTACTTGCATTTCCATGGTTAGTAGGAGGTGGACAAGGGAAGGTAACTCACTCCATCTTGCAGTATTTGGGTCTCAAACTGCCAACCTGCAGACCTTCAAATTGGCAAGAATGGTGCCTTTAACCACTGAGCCACTGCAGTCCCCGATGCCCTTAGTAGGTTTATCCAGATCCAGATTTGAGTCCATTTTGAGGAATCTGGTTCCCATTCAAATAAGAGCACCCAGAGCATGTTACCTGCTTAACACACTGAGAACACAATCCTAACCATGTCTGCTAAGAGGTAAGCCCAGTGGTGGGATTCAAATAAATTAACAACACGTTCTATGTCCCATTAGTAATCGGTTCTCAGAACCAGAAGCTCATTAGCAAAGGGTTCTATACAGTGGTGGGCTCCAGCAGGTTCGCACCTACTCTACAGAACCGGTTGTTAATGAGAGATAGGACATATAAAGTTTAAAAATAGCCGTTTAAAAGTGGCTGCCAGATGGGCAGAGAACCGGTTGTTAATTTCTTTGGTGCCCATCACTGGTTCTATAGAACCTGTAAGAAGCCCCTGTAGCCCACCACTGGGTAAGCCCTATTGTGTTCAATGGATCTTACTCCCAGGAAAGTGTCTTTAGGATTGCAGCCTTAGGCCCATATCTTAAAGTCAAATTAAGCCCTTTGCTCCGAAGCAGTTAAGGTGACTTTCCATAAGATAACACTAGAGGGAGACGTAACTGTGTGGACCCGTAACTGCTCTGGATTTTGCCCTTAGTTATCCAGCAGCTCGCCACTCAAAACATGGCTTCCATTGCTTCTTTTCTTCCTGGTCCATGCAGATTCTGGCTTGGTCCACCCCATACTCTGTCAACAGGAGCCACTCTTGCACATGGTCCTGTGTCAGGTTTAAGACTGGGCAGTGCAGTGAGACTTCAAGATTATTCATATGCAGAGAAAGTGCTCCAGGAATTGATCTTATTAATGGCCAACTAAAACACTCAGGGACTTAAACTGAATAAATGTTGAATGTTAAATGTTAAATGTTAAATAAATGTTAAATGTTAACTTAAACTGAATAAATGTTGAAAGTTATGGTTAAATCAGGGTAAGAATTTGTGATGCACTGAAGATGCACTGGAGACACTCCAAGAATCACCCCAAGTTCAGAGAAATAATTGGGGGTTTACTGATTCCTAACCTGGTTTATTCATAAAAATTCTGAGTTACTCTTTCCTCAAAGTATGCTTGACTCATTTGTTCCTTCTGCGCATTTTTAACAAAAGCCAACTGCTGAATCGTCAAAAAAGCTGCAGCCAGTAACCTGATAACTGCAGAAAAATATAATGTACAGCTCAGTTATTCCTATGCAATGCAAGAAGCATCATGCCACATCTGGTGAAACACAAGAAGCTGTTATGTCCTGGGTGTAGGGTTGCCACAGGTCCCGAAAAACAGGGACAATTCCAATTTTGAAGAATTGTGTTATACTGGCAAATGGGACAGAGGGTCCTGTCCCAATTTTGTGGAAGAAAATTATGGCAACCCTAACTGGAAATGACAATGAAGGGAATGTCTTGGATATCAACCCACAGATCTCACTCCCAACATTCCAATGCTGGGCCCTTAATGGCATCCCTTCCCAATAATAAGATTTTTTTCCCCCAGGAATGTATCCAGAACAAACTTTCTCAAGAGGAATTCAGCAGTCTTGTGGTGGAGGAGCTAAGACTGGTCAACCTTCACCTCTGATCTCATACTAGACACTGCTGAACTTCTTCCCACAGAACCAACAAAGCTCTACAAGCCTTTCTGGACCAGTTTTCATCCCAGTTGGAGAATCACATCTCCTATAATTTTGGAGAAAAATTACCCAAACTCCGTTGTATGGAGAAACACCTCTTACCTAATGGTACTCTCCCCATGATGATAGGTTTCCAAGCCTAGTCTAGTTCATGAATGATGCTCTGGCCTCTCTCCAGACTCAACCTTGATCCAGACTGAGGTGTGGGTTTCTGGCTAGATCCCTATCTGGGTAGGTAGGAGGGCCTTTGGTTCTCCACTTACCTCTTTGGAAAGCAAAGACACTGTCCTTGTACTGACACGTTAGGACAATGACAGTCCATTCCACCTCTCCTCCTGACATGGTGCTCCAGAAGGGCCTCTCCCCTGAATTGTTCCTGCAAGAAGGAAGACACTTTCAATCACTGACCCTCTATTGCATCTCCAACGTTATACAAGGATGTTCAAGTCTCATTTCTTTCCCCTCTTTGATGTTCCATGAAGTCCCCTTGTGCAAACCCTGCACCTGGGACAGGCTGGGTACTGTCCCACACGGGACACACGGGACAATCACATGGAACAATCTCTGCAATGCTTCTCTCAATGGGTCTCTCACTTTTGCAGCCCCTGAAAAATCAAGAGTGCTTTGGGGAAGTGGAGGACGCAGCCCATCACCCTACCAATCCATTTGGAATCTGGTGCAAACTACTTCTGCAAAAGTAGCTTACCTCTCTGTACTGTATTTACTCAAATCTAACGCTCACATTTTCCAGCTGAATTCAGTCTCCAAAATCAGGGTGCTGTAAAAAAGGAAGACAGGGCCAGCCTCAGCAAAGAGCAAAGGGAAGATCCCACACTCAAAAGGGCATGGGAGATAGCCAGTCAGAACCAAGGGCAAACAAGGAGCAGGGCTAAACTTATCCTCAGGGATGGTATCCTATATAGAACAGGAGTGGATCCTAGGACCCAAGAGGAGACTGACCAATTGGTGTTGCCACAAGGAAAAAGGCAGGAAGCTCTCGCCCTAGCCCATGAGTGTCCCTTGGCGGGTCACATGCGGGAGGCTGCCACCCTAGCCAGACTCCTGGCACGTGTGTACTGGCCAGGAATATACAGGGATGTTAAACGCTATTGCAAAACTTGTGGTCCTTGCCAGCTTACACAACCAAAGGGAAGGCCAGGAGGGGAATTAAGACCCATGCCAATTATTGATACTCCCTTCAAGAGAATAGCTTTAGATCTGGTGGGACCCCTGCCAAAGGGAAAAGGGGGATATAGATATATCCTGGTCATAATTCACTATGCCACACGTTACCCGGAGGCCATTCCCCTGAGATCAATAAAAGCATCTGTACTTGCCTCCGAGCTCATTAAAGTCTTCTCTTGTGTAGATTTCCCCAAAGAGGTTTTAACTGACCAAGGGTCCAACCTTATGGGGGAAGTGATGGAGGAGATGTGGAACCAACTGGGAGTCAAGCACTTACACATGAGCGTGTTTCATCCGCAGTGTAATGGCTTGGTGGTAAAATTTAATGGCTCTTTAAAAACTATGTCACACTGGTTTGCTGTAGGAGATCCCACAGGATGGCCCCAAATGCTAGAACCAGTATTATTTGCTGTTAGAGAGGTGCCCCAGGCGTCAACAGGGTTCTCCCCCTTTGAGCTCCTTTTCGGCAGAAGGCCAAGGGGAGTTTTGGACTTGGCCAGGGAGAACTGGGAAGGGAAAAGGAGTAAAAGAGAGAATGTGGGAGGAATCGATTTAGGGAACCTCAGGGAGAAACTTAAAAAACTCTCCAGTTGGGCTCATGATAACCTTGCTGCAGCTCAAAATTATCAAAGTGAAGCGTACAACAAGAAGGTAAAACCCAGAGAGTTTGAGGAGGGAGATGAAGTGCTTCTTCTTCTACCCACCAGTGAGGTTAAGCTTCTGGCAAAGTGGAGGGGACCTTATGTGATTAAAAGAAGGGTTACCCCTGTAGATTATGAAGTGAGCACTCCTGATAGGAGAGTAGAGTCTAAGATCTATCACGTTAACCTCTTAAAAAATGGAGGAAGAGAGGAGAAGAGGTATTGCTGGGGGAACATTTGGGCCTGTCAGGGATAACCCAGTCCCCAGGAGCTGTTGAGATGGGGCCAGAGCTTAGTCCAGAGCAGCGGATGGGAGTCACAGCTATCCAGGATAAATACCCTGAGGTATTTTCTAAGAAACCAGGCCTCACCCACATGGTAAACCACAAGATCATGGTAAAGGGGGACAAGGTCATAAGGTCATAAGACTCCCACCCCGGAAATGGCCCAAGCATTTGGAGTAACCCCTTATAGAAGAAGTAAAAACAATGTTGCAGTTAGGGGTAATAGAATAGGGGTAATCAGACAGTGAATGGAGGAGCCATCCGGTGATGGTTCCAAAACCGGACGGATCGGTCCGAGTCTGCTTGGATTTTAGGCAAGTAAACACAGTCTCCCAGTTTGACGCCTACCCCATGCCGGGGGTGCAAAAGCTCTTAGAGAGATTAGGCCAGGCAAAATACCTGTCTACCCTGGACATGACAAAGGGGTACTGGCAAATCCCATTAGCACCAGAGTCAAAGGCTTACACTGCTTTTGCCACTCCTTTGGGGCTCTACCAGTTCACTAGGATGCCTTTTGGGCTCCATGGGGCGGCAGCTACATTCCAAAGACTGGTAGATAAACTCCTAGACACCAATGCCAAGTACGCGGCTGCGTACATTGATGACATAATTATTTTTAGTCAGACATGGGAAGAGCATCTTAGCCATATAGAAGCAGTTATTCGGGAGATTAGGCAGGCTGGCTTAACTGTGAACCCAGATAAGTGCAAAATAGGAATGAGGTCTACCCAGTATGTGGGGTTCATAGTGAGGCAAGGGGAGGTAAGGCCGGTCATTTCCAAGGTGCAGGCCATTAAGCAGGTACCTACACCTACCATCAAAAGAGAAGTACAGAGATTTTTGGGGATGGTAGGTTACTACCATACGTTTATACCACAATTCTCTGAGAAAGCTGCTCCGCTTACCGACTGTATTAGGAAAGGAAAAGGAGGGAGGTGGAGTTGAAACCCCCACTGTCAGAAGGCATTTGAAACCCTAAAAATGGACCTGTGTCAAGCGCCTGTATTGAGGGCTCCTGATTTTAAAAGACGTTTTATGGTAATGACTGATGCCTCAGGGTGGGGGGTAGGAGCTGTGTTAGCTCAAGAGATAGATGGGGAGGAGCACCCTGTTCTTTATCTGAGTCGAAAGCTCACTCCGGCTGAAACCCGTTATTCCACCATTGAGAGGGAGGCCCTGGCTGTCAAGTGGGCTCTAGATACATTGTGCTACTACCTTCTGGGTGCACCTTTTGACTTGATTACAGACCATGCCCCCTTAACCTGGCTGAGCCGTATGAAAGACTCCAATGCTCGCCTCACAAGATGGTATCTGAGCCTACAGCCCTACAAATTCCAGGTGAAATATAAAAAGGGTGCGGCACATGCAAACGCTGACTTTCTCTCAAGACTGGACGATACAGGTCCATCTGTGTCTGAAGACCCTGCTGCACCTGTCTTACCGGGGGGGGGGGGGATTGTGGTGAGGCCCCTCACCCCCTTGAAGGTTTCACCAGTGAAAGGGTTAAGAAAAGAGATGCCATGGAGGAGGTCCTAGAGAGAACAGAATGTAGCCATTTCAGAGCACAAGGAAGGGCTCTGGCTCTCCCCTGGAAGAGGAAAGAAAAGGGGAGGAGGGAGAAGGGGGATAAAAAGGAAAAAAGAGCGGGAAAACAGGCAGTGGGTGTGGAGAAGCTGAAGGAGACACCACTAGAGATAGTGCTGGACACCTGCTGATTCATGGCCCTGCCTGAAAGACAAATGGGAGAGGGTTAGTTGTATGCTTTTGTTGGACACTGACCTTTATGTTGATCTGGCAAAGAGTACAGATGTCCTCATGTGAAAACCCTCTGCTTCTTGGTGAAGGAACTGGGAAAGAAAGAGAGACAATGGACACTGAGGAAGCATTGAATGTCAATAGCTGTTTATGAAACTAACTTGAACTACAAAGAACCTGTTGATACTCACCTGGTGTCTCTTCTCTGGAGCTGTTGTGGTGTGATGCTGGTATGGCTGAAAAGAGGAAGGAACAACAGCAGGAGCTGAACAGGGAGGATGGGTCTGAACCTGACAGGTGCGCATTAAATTCAATGGTTAATTAGATTTTAGTAAATACAGCATTTTGATTATAAGTATAGGGTGCTCATTAGATTCAATGGCGCATTCTATTCAAGTAAAATGCAGTATTCCCATCCCTGCATTGGTAGGCAGGCACCATTCATTCTCTGCTCCTTTGAGGGGCTGGAAAACTTCCAGTCTCACTGGCCACCATAATTCCTATCACAATAGGGTGTCGCAATTAAAACATCAGTACAAATGGGGCTAACCAGCCATGCCGTTTCAGAAAGAGATCGTGCTCTGACAATCTTGGAGAATGAGCCCATCAGTTCTCACCACTCATATGCCACTTTGAGCACAATCCTAACCATGTCAACTCAAAAGTAAGCCTCGTTGTGTTCAATGGTTCTCACTTACAACCTTACTCCCAGGAAAGATTGCAAAATGTTGCAATCCTTACTCCCAGGAAAGTGTCTTTAGGATTGCAGCTTTCTACACCAATTGTGGCACTGCTGAGGTCCATTGAACGGGGACCTACTCATTCAGGGTAAGGGGTGATAATGACAAGGGGGGCTACAGTAAAGCTCCTGGGATTTCCCTATGCCTCTCAGCCCCCAACAGCTCCCCAAAATTAAGCACAATTGATGTGGTTTATTCTGGCTGTTGATTAGGTCAAAGCACCAATGGGTAAACGAAACCTCAGTTGTGCGGTCGCAGCAACTCACACCAGTTATTTTTTAAAAAACCACTAGATGAATGCATCACCAGATAAAGGGGCAAGCACCTGATGTACCCTTTTAGATACAATTTTAGCTTTTAGAGCTCTGATTTTCAAACTTGTTCATCTCACGCATACTAAAAAGGTGCTAAAACAGCCAGGGCATACCACCAGCTTTTTTTACCATTGACAAGGCAAACCATGCTGCTGGTATGGGGCTCAAATCCCACTTGTCCTCTGAATAATGGCGCTCATATCCCCAATTATCCTACTAATAATGACCCTTCCCTAGGGTTGCCAGAATTCTCTTCCACAAAATTGGGAGAAGACACACTTATCACACTTGCAAAAATCGGGACTGCCCTTTTTTCAGGACATATGGCAACCCTGCCCTTCCCAAATCCTGGGGCACACTTGCAGACCACCTGCAGCACACCAGTGCGCCACAGTACAGTGGTTGAAAATCACTGCTTTAGAGTTTAGACCAACAGAGAGAGGTTGGTTGTAAGAGAGGAGCATGAGTTGAATGATTTAGGATGCAATCCGAATTTCCATTTAGGCTAGCATAAGCTCTGGCATAAGTCCCATACTAGCCTGGGGATGTCACAAAAGTGGTAGAAG
The DNA here is from genome assembly GCA_030015325.1 of Cryptoblepharus egeriae. Classification (NCBI taxonomy): domain Eukaryota; kingdom Metazoa; phylum Chordata; class Lepidosauria; order Squamata; family Scincidae; genus Cryptoblepharus; species Cryptoblepharus egeriae. Next base: position 17,924,880 of record JAREYC010000010.1, on the reverse strand, counting down.
GAACTTTTACCCCACTCTTTGGAGGGTTTGACCACTTCACAGGCATATGTTGACCTCCCCACATCACCACAGGAAGATATGCCAGGTGAGTTAGGCTAGCCTAAATTGGTTAGGATTGTGCCTTTAGTCCTGGGTATAAATGAAAGGTGTTGAATGAGCAGAACCATCAGAAAACAAACTGTCAAAAGGTAGAGAGGACACTGGATTGATTGATTGATTAATTAATTGATTGATTGGGGTCATGGCACAGTAAAGATTGAAGATGACCATTCCTCTTGGAGGAACCGGATGACAGGCTGTCACTGGGCCACATAAGATCTCTGCATATTCTACCTTTTGCTTTGGATTTAGGGCATGTTGCTCCCTCCAGGCAACTTAAGTGCCAACCTTATCCTTGGCATGACTTCACAGACTGGAAAGGAGTGTTTCAGGTTCTCAGCAAGGGAAGCACAGGAATTGTGCAATCAGTACTATCAATTTGAGAACATTTTATCCCTGGAAGCATCAGGGTGACTTTCCCCACCAGCCCCAGAGTGACTATATGTCCTCTTTTTCCAGGATGTCTTTTTTTAGCCATGTTTCCTGGGAGGAGAAAAAAAACTTCATTGTCCTCCTTTTCCTTATGAGCAGGCAGCATGGAGCATTCTTGTAATTAATAAATTTGCTGCAATCCTAAAGACACTTTCTTGTAAGTAAGACCCATTGGACACAATGGGGCTTACTTTTGAGTAAGATATGATTAGGATTGTGCTGATTATGGCTACAATCCAGAGTAACGACAGGACCTTTTACACCAACGTAATTACAGTGCCACCTAAGGGAAAACTATGGGAAATGCATAGAGCAATCCAGAGTAAGGCCTATATCCTAGAGTCAAATTAAGACCCTTGCTCCAGAGCAGTTAAGATGACTTTCCATAAAATAACACTAGAGGGTGACGTAACTGCGTGGACTCACAACTGCTATGGATTTTGCCCTAAGTGCCTCTTACATCTTCCTGTAATTACTCTGGATTGTAGGGTAAGTAATAATTTAAAATTTAATAATAAGTAATATAGGGTGCAATCCTAACAAATTTAGGCTGTCCTAACTCACATGGCATATCTTTCTGTGGGGGTGTAGGGAGGTTGCACTGGCTAAGCACCCCAGGAGTGGGGCAGAAGTGCCTTATGGCACTTTTATGACACCCCCAGGTCAGCACAGGACTTATACCGGGGCTTATGATGGCCTAATTTGAGATTAAAATTGCAGCCATAGAGCACAATCCTAACCATGTCTACTCAAAAGTAAGCACCATTTTGTTCAGTGGGTCTCACTCCTAGGAATGTGTCTTTAGGATTTCAGCCATAGTGTGGTTAATATAAAATTAACCATATGAACGCACTATAGAGGGAGTATTTTTAGCTTTTATATTATCCTGGCCTACTTTTGTCTTGGATGACCTACATTTTGGGGTGCCTTATCCTCTTTTGCCATCTGGTCATTCTGAACGAGACAGTGTGACCATATAGAAAGGAGGACAGATCGACTCTACCTTTAAGCATTGTACAGGAGAGGGAATTTTGGTAGGTGCAGCTTTTTAAACCCTTCTGTGTTAAACCTGCTTAAATTCCTTCTTCTATGCAATAGTTAAAAGCAGAGGCACTCTGTCCTCCATTCTATATGAAACCAGTCTCCATCATTCTTGCAATAGGAATAAAGGGGCAGTTTGCTTGCTGTTTAATGTTGCAATCCTATACTGTACTTACTTTCTTGGGAGTAAATCCCATAAAACCTAATGGGACATACTTCTGTATTGTATTTTGCTGCAGGTCTAGGAAGGTATGCATTCTTCTTTACTTACTTACCTACTTACTTATGTGGGAGTCAGCCCCTTCTTACTCAATGGTGTGTCCCTATGAGTCAGTGCATGCAACACAACCACCTCTTCCTTTTAACTCTTTGCAAGGTTTGTTCCCAATGCAGTGCATTCTGGGAATTGTAGTTTATCATGGTCAGCAAAACAAGAGCCAGAACAGCTGATATCTGTGCAACACAACTATGCTTCCCAGAGTCCCTGGCCCTGAACATCAGAGTGTGCTTCCTCTTAAAGGCACACACCCTCTCTTAATTCCAAATCTGGAAGTTGTAAAAACTACAGTACTGTACTGTGATTGCCAACAAAACTGCTACAGTGTAGATGTAGATGTACGATGCAGGGTGACCAGATGCCAAATGCAAAATCCCTTAATGGCAAGGCCAAAATTCCTGCATAAATTCTTGCAATTAAAAAAATTGTAGGACACCCCAAAAATGTAGGACAAAATGTAGGACATGTTAAAATAAGCTAAAACACTCGTGTTTCTCTTCTGTATTTAATTTCAATACTATATTACCTCTTTTAAAATTGAAAAATGATGGAACTACTCACTGTGGCTGTGAGAGAGACACAAACTCCATTATACTGGCACACTTTCCTGGGAGGAAGTCCCATTGTATAATGGAGTTTACTTCTGGGTAGACACAACTAGCATGGGGCTGAGAGTGGCTGTGAAAAGAGACACAAACTCCGTTATACTGGCACACTTCCCTGGGAGGAAGTCCCATTGTATAATGGGGTTTACTTCTGGGTAGACACAACACAACTAGCATGGGGGTCACATATTTTCCAATTCCACCACCTCACCTGGAGGTCAACGTGGCAACCGGGATGCCGAAGCTCGGCGATGGAGCGAGGCAGCAGTAGGCAGGCTATTGAGGCAGCAGACAGCAGCAGACAGGCAATGCCAGGAGGCCAGCAACAGAGCAAGGAGGCAGAAGTAGGCAGGCAGTGGACTCACGGGGTGGGCAGCTGCGGCAAAGGCGGCTGGCAGCTGCGACTGCAGCCCCATCAGGAGAGCGCACCGGAGGCCATTGTCAGCGCTCTGAGCAAGCCAGTGAGAGAGAGGAGCTTCCTTCTCCCACTCACTCTTTCTCCCGCCCGATGGTCCACCCCATGATCAGGACCAAGGATAGCGCATGCCCCAGACGCAGCCAATCAGAAGCGCGCACAGCTGCAGCACACCAAATTTAAATGGCGGCCAACCAGGAAGCCATTTTCCTGGAGGCTGGCCGCCTTTTTCCGCCACCCGGGAGGAGGGGCTTGTTTTCTGGAGCCCTGCTGGAAATTCCGGAGGTCTGGCAACCCTGGTACAATGTAGATGTGTTTATTCTGAGCAGGCTTTCTCTCACTCACCGACCTGCACATCAACACCCAGCCAAAACCGCCCAACCTAGAAATGTGAAATTTGGGAGGGTGTTCCTTCGGTGATGGAAGCACCCACTAAGAACCAATTGTTTTGAAATTCTGACTGGAAGGGGTGAAAAGGGGCACAACACATTTTCATCCCGAGGCTTTATATTGAAGAATTGCTGACTGATCAACACCCAGCCTAAACCCCTGAATATAGAACCATGAAATTTGGGGAGGGTATTTCTTCCATTATGTGAGCACCCACAAAGAACTGATTTTTAGAAATTTAACCCCTAAGGGTGTTTGTGTTTTTGTCCTAAACATTGAAGACTGACTGATCAACACATAGGACATGTCCTAGAAAAAGAAGACATATGATCACCCTGGCCAGATGCCCCCAGGTGTCCATCTCTGTTCCACTTGGAGCACTTTCACAAGTGATGCTAACAGGGTGACTATATGCCATAACCAGCACAATAGTCCCTTACTCCAGTAGGTTGTTCCTATGCGAATAATCTATGGAACTCCATTCCACATGATTTGATCATGGCACCAAGATGCAGTTCTCTTGTGTGCTCCCTGAAGCATCTGGTGGGCCACTGTGAGATACAGGAACCTGGACTAGATGGGCCTTTAGCCTGATCCAGAGGGGGTCTTTTTATATTCTTAACAGGGCTTGCTTTCTCCTTTCCTAAGTTTGCATAAGACTTGCAGAATTGCATGTATCCTTTAGCATTGCTTACTCAGAAGTAACACTGAACTCAATGTACTTCCAAATTGGGGTGCACTGTCTGCAACCCTGTGCACATTTGGGGAGGAAGCAGAAATTTGGCTGGACCTCCTGCTGAGTGGATACCTTAGGTAGCATCACTTGTGAAAGTGCTCCAAGTGGAACAAAGATGGACACCTGGGGGCATCTGGCCAGGGTGATCATAGGTCCTCTTTTTCCAGGACATGTTCCCTTTTTAAGCCTTGTGTCCTGGGGGGAAAAACCTTCATTTTTCTCCTTTTCCTTGTGAGCAGGAAGCACGGAGCCTTTTTCTATCTAATAAATTTTAACTGCAATCCTAAAGCCATTTTTCTGGCAGTAAGACCAGTGGTGGGCTCCAGCAGGTTCGCACCTACTCAATAGAACCGGTTGTTAATGAGAGACAGGACATATAAAGTTTAAAAATAGCCATTTAAAAGTGGCTGCCAGATGGGCATAGAACCGGTTGTTAATTTTTTTCTAGCCCATCACTGAGTAAGACCCATTGAGTACAATGGGGCTTACTTTTTTCTAGGCATGGTTAGGATTGTGCTCTATCTGTAATAAACTATGGCTGCAATCCTAAAGGCACTTTCCTGGGAGTAACACATTGTTTCCATTGAACACAATGGGGCTTACCTATGAGTAGACATGGTTAGAATTGCACCCTATGTGTAATAGTTTTAAATTTAATAATAAGTAATATCGGCTGCAATCCTAAAGACACTTTCCTGGGAGTAAGAGTCATTGAACACAATGGGGCTTACCTATGAGTAGACATGGTTAGGATTGTGTTCATAGTGGGAATTTAAAGAGGGAATTTCACCAGGTGCAACTTGTGATCTGTAAGATGAGAAGCAGCACCTGTTTAACTTCTCTCTTGTATACAATTGTTAAAGATCCAAGAGCCCTAAAGTTGAAGCTGTGGATACCCCTTGCTGTAGATTAGCTTTTCTTTTGTCCTACATTTTTCTTGGGTGTCCTACCTTTGGGGGGACCTTGTCCTTTTGGGGGGATTATGACATCTGGTTACCAGGCACCCACTTTTTCTTTTCAGATGCTGGAAGGGGTGCAAAGCACTGGTGGCGTATCTAGAGGGGGGGGTGGAGAGGTCAGTTTGGGAGGTGCCACTCCAGGCACCCCTCTAGCTACACCACTGCGCAACTGGTAAGTGTGGACAGGATTGCAGCCTTACAGCCCAATCTATGCATGTCTACTAGGAAATGAGTCTCATTATAGCCAATGCAGCTAACTCCAAGCAAGTATGATTACTCAGGCACAATTTCCTGAGAGTGTGAGGGAGGATCACGGAACACAATGAGATTTACTCTTGAGTAGACCTGCCTAGGCTTCTGCATAGACTAGCCCTGCTCGCCACTTGCTTGCACTGCCTGCGGGGCAGAGACCTCTTCTTCCTTACCCAGAGCACAGAAAGACACCCCCCTTCCTCTGAGTTTCTCTTCTTTGAGGCTGGGGGCTTCTGTGGATCAGGACCACTCAGGACTCTGGAGCTCCGCTGGACCTCTGAGTATTCCTGGGTGAGCCACCCTCAGACTCTTTTGCTCCTCTTTTTCCGGGACATGTCCTTTTTTTAAGCCTTGTGTCCTGGGAAAAATCCTCTTTGTCCAGAGTGATCATATGTCCTCTTTTTTCAAGACATGTCCTCTTTTTTAACCTTGTGTCCTGGGAAAAAAATCTTCCTTGTCCACGGTGACCCTATGTCCTCTTTTCCAGGACATGTCCTTTTTGTAGCCTGTGTCATGAGTTGGGGGAAACTTCATTGTCCTCTTTTTCCTTGTGAGCAGATAGGATACACCCTTCTTGCAATTAATAAATTAGATGAAATAGTATAAAATTCAATAATCAGCAAGATAGTGTTTAAATTAACCACATGAAAGATAGATCTATCTATCTATTTCAGGGTAACCATATGTCCTGTTTTTTTATCCCAGGACATGTCCTTGATTTTAGCCTTGCATTCTGGAAAAAAAAATTCCCGTGTCCTCCATTTCCTTGTGAGCAGCAATATGTAGCCTTTTCATAATTCATAAATTATATGTAATAAATTACATATAATAGTTTTAAATTTAGTAATAAGCAATATAGAGTTAAATTAACCACATGAAGGCAAAATATATCAGTGTTTTTAGCTTTTGTATTCTCATATCCTACATTTTTCTTCAGTGTCTTACATTATGGAGGGCATATCTATCTATCTATCTATCTATCTATCTATCTATCTATCTATCCTTAGAGCACAATCCTAACAATGTCTACTCAGAAGTAAGCCTCACTGTGTTCATTGGGTCTTACTTCCAGGAAAGTGTCTTTAGAATTGCAGCCTTAGTGTTTAAATACCTATGTGTCTTTAAATATTTATATCAGAGGAAATATCTATCTGTTTGACTGACTGTCTGTCCTTAGAGCACAAGCCTAAGAATGTCTACTCAGAAGTAAGCCTCATTGTGGTCATTGGGTCTTACTTCCAGGAAAGGGTCTTTAGAATTGCAGCCTTAGTGTTTACATTAACCAGAGTATCTATCTATCTATCTATCTATCTATCTATCTATCTAGGTAGGTAGGTAGGTAGGTAGGTAGGTTTATTTTATCATGTCCTATATTTTTCTTGAGTGCCTTCCATTATTTGAGGGGCCCTTGTCCTCTTTTTTGGTTTTGAGATATATTCACTCTGATGACTCAGAACTAAGTCCCATTATAGGCAATGGTCACCCTGGAATAGGTGGGTGGGTGGGCTTTGGACTACAACTCCCAGCCTGCCCCTCTTCCCTCCTCTTTGCCCCCTCCCTGGGGGGTCTCTAGCTTGCAGCAGCTGCTGCTTCTTTCCAGGCTTTGCAAGAAGCGCCGCTGGGGCGGGCTTGGCCAAGGATGGGGATGCTGGAGGATCGTGCAGGGCGGCTGCAGCAGCTGCAGAGAGGAGCCCAGCAGAACCACCAGGAACCCAGCAGAACCCCCAGGGGGTGGAGGCTGCTGGGGGGCCAGATCTGGGGCTGCTAGCCTTGCAGACCCCCCTCTTCTCCAGGCCAGCGCCCCCCACCCAGCGCCTGCCCAGCATGGGGGTCTCCAGCAGGAGGAAGGTAGGAAGGGATGGGCAAGAAGATACCTCCCCCAATATGGTCCAGGGATGCTTGATGGGGTCTCAGCTGGTCTCCTCTCCAAGGGGATGCTGCAGACTTGGTGCACCGATGCTGCAGCAGGCCTGGGTTGGATGGAGGGCAAGAGGAATGCGTCATGATGGGGGGGGGGGTTGGATGGCTGGGGTCTCCCCCCCAATGCTGGAGGTTGGAGCGAAGAAGGCCAGGCTGGCAGTGATGGCATAGCTAGAGGGGGGTGGAGGAGTCAGTCCTTGTGGGGGGAGTCATACAGGGGGTTCCTCCCCTTTAGAGCCATTCCAGGCGGGGGGGGGGGGGGGGCAAATGGCTGACTCCTCCACCCCCCTCTAGCTACGCCACTGGCTTGAAGCAATCCTCTGGGTGTTTTGTTGGGCAAAGCCAGACCTATAAGGTATGTAATCCTGTCTATATTTATCTGGGTGTAAGCTCCATTGACTATAATGGGGCTTGGTTTTGAGTAGACATGCATAGGAGTGGGCTCTAAGGCTGCAATCCCAGGCACACTTACCTGGGAATAAGCCCCATTGCCTATATTGGGACTTGGTTCAGATATGCATAGGATTGGTAAGATCTTAGGCTTTTGCATTCACTGCTCAGGATCACAAATGCAAGAAGATCCTGGTTGGATTAGACCAAGAGGGGTCCATTTGGTGTCCTCAAGAATCTTCCAAAAAGCCACTGATGGTGGCAGCCCTGCATGTCTGTTGCTTCCCCACACTTGGGGCGCAATCCAGAGTAACTACGGGAGCACGTAAGAGACATTACGTGTACACGTAGTTACTGCACAATATAGTGAAAACCTATGGGAAATTCATATTGCAATCCAGAGCAAATTGTTCTTACACCAGAGCAAAGACTCCCCGTAGTTACTCTGGATTGCACCCTTGGGTGCATTCAGGGGTCCAGGATCCAGTGGCCCAGCATTTCAGGAAGCCAGAGAGCCATAAACCATGGCATCCTTTCCCCCACCACTGTTTCTTTGTAACTGGTATTCAGGGTCTTAATCATTCCTTGGTCCTTCATGAATTGAATCTGGTCACCAAACTGGTGGCCATCACCAAATCCTGTGACAGCAAGTACCATAGGCTGGTGATGTGCTGGGTGTGTGAAGTCCGTCACCACCTCCCACCAGCCCAGATCAGTGAGTTATTTCACTTCTTTGGGGTATTGTCAGAGAGGAAGAAACCCTTTATCTACTTTCTCTACCCCATATGTTTTTTAGCAGTATTAGAGCCCAATCTTATCCAAATTTCCATCATCCTGTGCTGCATCCTGTGCCAGTGGGGTGTGCACTGCATCCTGCTATGGTGGTGGGGACAGTTAGAGAGGCTCCTCGAGGTAAGGGAACATTTGTTCACTTATCTTGGGACTGTAATAAATTGAATTGAATAAATAATCGCTGTGGCTGTGTTGGTGCTGAAATGTTACATAGGATTTGGCCTTCACTCATGTCCTTCTATCACCCTTAAGGAAAACCCCAAATGCATTTTGAAGCTTTTTTGAGGAAGGTATTTTCAGTGATCATTTTGGTTGCTTCTTTTGAACCCTTTCCAGCTCGACATTATCTTTTTTGATGTGCTGTGACCAGAATGGCTGACCATACTGGGCCACAGTATTCCATATATAAAAAGGTAAAGCTGTCCCCCGTAGGTTAAACTGCTAGTTGTGACCAATTGTAGGATGCTGTACTCATCCCTGTTTATAGAGCCATAGAGCCAGTGTTGTCCAACATGTGGCTCACATGAGCACGGAACGCTCTTACCTTCCTACCGAAGTGGTACCTATTTATCTACTTGCCTTTACATGCTTTTGAACTACTAGGTTGGTAGGAGCTGGTCTAAGGACAGGAGCTCACCCCCATCTTGTAAGACCCAGGTCTCGAACCCTGACCTGCTGGTTAAGAGGCACAGTGGCTTAACCACTTGCACCACCACAACCCACATTCCATATATACCACACCATAAATGTATTGGGGCAGTATAATAGGAGCAGTTTAGTTCTCAAGCCCTTTCCTTTCACTGATGCTGGTGTGATTTTATTTAATCATCTCGCACTACCCCAGGATCTTTTTTCTGGCTTAGCAGTGACAGCTCAGGCCTCATCGGTATCCATGTTAATCTGGAAAGTTTTACCCTTGCAGTGTACCCTTGACTGCCTGTCACTTAATTGGCTGTACTTGCTATTTGGCTGCCCATTCATCCAGTTTGGAGAGTTACTTTTGGAGTTCCTCCCAGTCTGATGTCAGTTTTAACCACACTGAAGAATTTGGTGTTCCCTGCAAACTTGGCCGTCTTGCTATTTACTCTTAAGTCCAAGTCATTTGTGAGCAAATAAAAAAAGCACTGGTCCCAAGGCATATCATTAATGGACCATCCCACTTCTTTCGTGTGAGACTTTGGTCAAAAAATTATTTTTTCAGAAATAAAGTGTGGGATGTCAGCTGTATCCACATACCTATTGACACTCAAAGGACTGTAAAACTGTTCTCAATATTTGTCCTCTACTACTCTGCATGGTCCACCGATTCAAACTACCACCAGAACATCACTGCCAGTTCATTCAGGGTTGGGAGGACAGATATGATGCAACAGACACCAATAAGAGGCTCAGGGTGGAAAAACAAGCTTTGGAACCTCCTATTATATATTAATTTTACAGATTTGCACCCCACCTTTATCCTGCATCTCAAGACAGCTGACAACAAAGTTTATACATAACAATTAAAAATACATAAATTACATTAAATATATAAATATATTTAAAACATTTAAAGTACTGTATTACTGTTTGTGTCATATTCCTGATCTCTGCTGGACAGAAGGGGTCCTACAAGTACCCTAAAGTTCCACTGGTGGTGCGTATTACTCTGGTTGAGAAACCCTGCTGTAGAAGTGAGCAGAACTTAGCTTTGCAGAGACCATGCTTTAATTAGCCTTGTTCTTCCAGATGGTGCTTCATAATTTTATATTTAATTATGCTTTGTGTTTGAGAATTTTTGGAAAATTATTCTGAATTCTAAGAAAAGCAGTTTAAGATGAGTAAATAAAGGTGATCCTGTTATGTTAAATTTGCTTGGAAGTCTTTGCTGAAGAATTTTGTTCAAAGCCTTTTTGAACCTCGAATCTAACGCTCAGCTTTTCCAGCTAAATTTAGTGTCCAAAATCAGGATGGGCATTAGATTTGATGGTTAATTAGATTTGAGATAATGTGGTATTGTGATTATAAGTGTGGGGTGCGCATTAGATTCAATGGTGCATTAAGTAAGTATGGTATATGCCGTTCATCTTCCCAGTTACAGATTCAGTTCTAAAGAGGTAGTGAGGCAAAACTTTGCAGCATCCCTGCTTGTTCATCATTGGCAAGGATTGACTTTCATCATGTTCAGTGATACTAGCGCTGAATAATGCTTTCTAGTTGTTAACAAGGAAGATAAGGCTGGCATGTCTGTCACCAGAATCACTATTTAATTAATTAATTTTTTGCTACTCCTTTTCAATTAATCTCATGTGGATGCTGAATTTTAACAAGTTTGCTAATATGGACTAGAGATCAATGGAGCAAGTGAAGACTCTGTTCTGATGTCATTTCCAGATCATTTGAAAACTTGGTCTCCAGTAAGCTGTAGTGAGTTTTATTTCAGGGGGCACATGTGACTAAAATGTGATGAAAATCAGATATTTAATCCAAAATCCCCAATGACTTAATTTCTACCAATTATATGGCTAATCCTTGTTGATTTAAGCATGTCGATTGAAAGCAATAAAAGTGACAAATAATGTTTGTCTGCCAAATTGAAAATAAAAATTTCTGTGACTATTTAAGGGAGTACAAGTCATGAAGACCAAAAATAGATATCATCTGATCCAGTCAACATCTAGTATCACAACCCTATTCATGTGTACTCAGAAGTTAGTCCGCTGCCAGTGGTGTAGCTAGAGGGGGTGCAGGAGTACCAACTGCCTAGGGCTCTGTGCTTCTTGTGATCAATCAATGATCAATCCTGGTGATTTATTCCTAGTGATGCATAGTGGGTGCATAGTATTCCCAGCCTAAGTCAACCTCTAGGTCTCTCCACCAGACTTATAAAATACCACTTGGTCCTCGGGTTAGCACAAATGCAAACCACCAGGCAGGGAATTTTACAGAAAGGTGTTCTGATTCCTAAGAAAACAGTTGTCACCCACTTACAAAGGCATGTATAAAGCAAGCAATCCAGTAACATTTGTGAATTCATTTGTAAGCCTGTTGAATCTTCAGACTCATCAGGCTACTGAAAAGCATCTCTGAGTCATACATACATATTTGAGTATGTGGGATACAAAATGCGGTGGGGGAAGTTTTTTCATGTTTCTGACGGTGCGGTATGTTGCATTCCTGCAAAAGCGTGGGAAGAGGCCCTTCTAACTCCATGAGCGTATGAAATGCAGAACATGCTTGGGGGTGTTTTGGGTAGAGGCACCTGACATCTGCCTGCCTGGGCTTGCAGTTAAATTAGGAATAAGCAGCTTAATAAACTCCACTTGTATTGCCCCCGGCCAGAGCACCACATCACAAGCCCCTGGAAGCCACTGAGTGATGCAGCAGTGGAAGAGGAGTGAGCCCAGGCAAGAAGAGTCATAAGACTAATAATCAGGCTTGTTCTTATTAGAATCTCTACTGAAACCCAGCCCAGGAATATCCTGAGAGCCTGAATGAAAATTCAGGCAGCCAGTAGAAACTAATGCTCCAGTCTTAAAATAGTGCAACAAGGTGGCAAAGGTGGCTTATGCAGCAGTTACCTGCAATGGTGTGAGTGTGTTGCACAGAGAGACAGGATCCCTTAGGCAACATTGCCGTGAAGACTTTTCCTCTCACTTGGATGGCAACGCAATACTTTAAGGAACACTCATGAGCTAATGTATGTATTTGACCAAATGCCTTCTGATTTTTTTGGACGTGTGTCTCTTATTGTGTGGTGGGGTGATTGGGTGAATTCTCACTTGGACTTGGTACAAGTGTACTAATTCTATAATCCAGAGTAACTACGGGAGCACGTAAGAGACATTTATGTCAACGTAGTTATGGCACCAGCTAGTGAAAACCTATGGGAAATTCATATTGCAATTGAATAAGTTGTTCTTACATCGGAGCAAGGACTCCCAGTAGTTACTCTGGATTGTGCCCTAAGTCTCAGGGTGAACATTGCATTGCAAAGTAGCTGAAATATCTTCAGTCTGTGTTAAGCACATAAAACCTTTGATCTGATTTCCCAGCACAGGGGGGGAAAGTGCCCTGTTTGGACTGCAGTAGTTAATCTTGGATGTGTTTTACTTTTGCTCATCCCAGCTGGATCTTTCACAAGTGCTGAGCTTTTTTGGACTAGCTCTTCCATGTGAACATGCTCCAGTTCTGTGAAAGTCCTTGTCCTACTTGGACCTCCTCTTTTCCCTTCCCTGTCCAAATATTTTGCCATTTACAGGAGTTTAAATGATGAGCAAAGCAGCTGCAGAAGTTAGTTCTTCCCAAAGTGATGCATGATGTACCATGCTGCTGCTTACTGTAGCATCAGCTGAACTGTGGGGAATGTGAATCTGGTGTGCTCCTGATCACCCTACTTGGGTGATCAAGTAGGGTGAAGTAGGATGACGCACCTGCGGGGTGAAGACCTCCAGCTACTGTTGGCCCACTTGGGAGCAGGAGGTTGTGTTGGGTGGCATTGTAAGTACAAGAAAGGACCAGGGGTCGATTGTCTGTTGGCACCAGTGACAGAAGGTTTGGCTCTAGTGCTGGGTATAGAGATCAACTAACTGTTACAGATCAACTGTTCTGGTTGATCTGGTATAGATCTGGTTGATACTGGTACAGCCTCTACTGTTCCAACCTCTACTGTTCCCAATCACTTTTTGCTTCTGATCCCTTCCCTCCAGGGAGACTTAAGGTGAGTTGGAGTTCCAGAACCACCCATAAGACCAGAATGGTCATCTTAGGTGGCTATAATCTGATTGAAATGTAACACTGCTTTTCAGGAGTATGAGGCTGATTCAAGTTATGATTATCAGTCCCTCTATTTTTTAGGGGGCAGGAGAACAGGAGTACCTGTTCTGAACAGCCCATCCTCTGCCTCTACCCCCTGCCTACCCTATCAGAACATTGGAGATCTTTCCAGATTATGTTGGGGAGAGTTTGTTGCTTATTGTAAGAGGTGGACACAAGGTCGGACAGCCTGTCTGGGAAGGACTCAGAAACTGAATTTGGTGGCCCCAGTTCTGATGAAATGCAGATGCTACTGGCTTCAGTGGGTTGTGCTATTTTGTTGAGGACTTGAAACTTGGCATTCTTTAGACCAGTGGTTCATAAACGTTTAGCACCAGGATCCACTTTTTAGAACCGCAATTTGTAGGGATCCTTTAGAAGTGATGTCATTAAGTGGTGTCATGGCCATAAGTGACATCATCAAGCAGGAAAATTTTAAACACCCCCACACGGCAAAATCAAATCAATTAATTAAAAATTTGCAATAAGTATAAGTTTAAAAATTGATTTAAAATAAAGAACAGTCCAAATTCTCCCAAGCAGTTGCTAATTTTTTAAAAAAATTCTCAAACATCCCAAAGTCTGCAATCCTATCCATACTTACCTGGAAGTAAGCCTTGGCCATCATGGTTAAAATCATGGTAAAAAACTCACATCAGTAACATTTTCTCAGATGCATTCATATACCATGATAGCACTGAAATAAATGAGGACCACCTGAAATTGGCTCACAACCTATCAAGTGCAGTGGTATTCAAGAATTTCATCCTGGGACCTCCTTTTAAACTTAAAAATCTGTTGGGGACCCCATGACAAACATATGGGGGTGTGACATCACTGTGATGTCAGAGTTCCTCCGTGTCTAATCAGGAGTCCCACTGTGTTCAATGAAACTTACCCCTATGAAAGCCCAGTGCCAAATCTTAAGATGATGAATCCTACCCTCTCGAGACTCCTCCAACCTGAGGTTGTGACCTCTGAGTGGGGGGGCTCCTGACCCTCACCTTTGGGGGGATCCCAACCCTTACTTTGAGTACCACTGATCTAGTGGATCCCAACTTGCAGGTTCAGAAACAGAGACTGTCCTATGCTGCTGTTGATCCACTTTCTACCTGTCCTCCTGTAAGAAAACAAAATGCATAGGAGGATATGAGGGATCCTTCCTGCCTTTGTTTCTCTGTAGTTGCACGTTTACTATGGCAGCATTGCAATTCCTGGGATGCTGCCTCTGGCCCTTCCTGGCAGCCTGGTGAGCTGGTTCAGCCAGAACCCCATCCTGTCCTCTCTGCTCCTTTCCCCACTCACATGCAGTGGTGGTGCACCATTCATGGCATCTGCCTGCCATGATTGCGCCAGTCTGGATCATGTATAGAGAGGCTTGACAGCTGGAAGCTCTTATTCAGAAGGGGATTGCTCTGCAAATACAGTCCAATGGCTGGAGATGCAGGGAACGCAGTTGCTGCATGTCTAATGTAAGATTCATGGCTGGAGCCCTGTTGTCCCCACACTGATCAGGCCAGTTTTGGACTTTACCACAGGTCCCAACAATGGCAAGAGACCCTTTCCCTTGACTCCGAAGTGGGAACTTCGGCTCAAGCATAGCACTAAGTCCAAATCTGCTCAGGCATTACAAGATAGAAGTGCGCCAATAAACCCATTGAAGCAAATGTACCTGGAGGAGAAGTGGCTGTTTGGGGGGCTCAAAGAGGACAGTGAAGGAAGGGACCTTGTGAAATATATGGCAGACACCATTGGAAGCATCTGTTCTCAGTCCCAAAGTCTACATCTGCCTGGAAATTTAAAAATTTTGTGAGTTTGGATCTATAATTTTTCTTTTTTCGGTGGTCAGAAATAAATAGCCCAAAGCCACGGATGTTGCCAAGTCCTTGAAAACCCCATTGGATCAGGCCAAGGTCACATCTAATCCAGGTTTCTGTATCTCGCAGTGGCCCACCGGATGCTTTAGGGAGCATATAAGACAACAAGATACCTCCATCCTAGTGCCCTCCCCTGCACCTGGCATTCTGAACATCTCTGTACCCAGCACATCATGCTTTACACAGATTCTAGGAAATCTTATGTAAGCATGTTTAGAACTGAATGATGATCATGTTGCCTTTCATTATTCAGACCTTTTGCTTTAATAAACATTGATTATTCAATGCTCTTGATCAAAGCAAGCAAAGTTATAAGGAATTCCCATATGTACCTTGTGGGCCGAGCATCTGAATTTTCTGTATCTCAATTAGGTGACATTAAGACCTGTCAGACAAGCTGGTACCCAGCCAAATGTAGCAGTTCTTGAAATTGGCACCTTGACATAATTAACCCTTTTTATGCCAGTAAGACTGCCAGAGACCAGGTACAGCCTACAGCTGGTTAATTTTTCTTATGGCATAGTGCAGGAGTAGGAAAACATTTTGGCAGAAGGGCTACATCATCTGTGTCAAGGGACCAGGAAAAAATAATTTGCATCTCAAATTTGAATAAATTTACATAAAGCTGCTGGCTTTTCATATGCTGCCATCAAAGGAAGGATGCAGAATTTTGTAGACAGTCCCTCTGTGACAGAATCTGGGAAAGCCCCAGCTAGGATCTTTATAGGTTCTGATTGAATCAGGGAGACTACTTCTCCCCTGCAGGAGGATCACTGGGACAGAGGTGAGCTCTTCATTTCTTCTTTAGTCATTAGCTGGTGATTGGGGAGTGGTTTGTCCTCTCAAGCAATACGCCCCACTTATTGGACTGATTCGGGACCGGAGTACCATCCAAAAAAGTGAAACCCAATCTTTTTTCGTTTTATAAATGTTGCTTCCAATGCTTTTTTATTAGCAAATTGCAAATGCTCCTTTTTATCTTGCAAATTCCTGCTGACACACAAGATTTCTGCAAATACATTTTCGTTAACTCCTTTTGGAATGGGCTTAGACCAGGAGCTACAACATGGGAGAGGGCAATTTTGGCCTTTAGGACAGCAGAAAGAGGTTAAAAGAGCAGAACATACAATGTATGAATGTGTACTGGGCATAATTGAAAAAGCAGATAATCAGAAAACAAACTGTCAGAAAGTAGGGGATATCTGTATTTGAATTATTGCTTCAATACAGAGATGCAGCAGAATTTGTCCACCCTCAGGAAGTAGATCCCAATGCTCTGGAATTGCCTCTGCTGGGCAGTTCTTGCTCCCTATAAGTGAACTTCTTTAGGTGTGTGAGAGAAGGTTGCTTCCCATCTAAATTTTAAATTAATTTGCATTTTAACACCAAGGTTGTGGGCTGTGGGTGGCACAAGTAGTTAAGACACTGTGCCTGTTAACCAGAAGGCCAGGGTTCGAGACCCAGGTCCCCACAAGACAGTGAGCTCCTGTCCTGAGCCCAGCTCTGTGACGCAGCTGGAACCAATTGTCTCGGCTCTGCTGTTCCATTGGACTATTTCAGTGGCGTAGAGAGGGGATGTGCTGCTTGGGTAACAGCCTATCCATATCAATCTAACCAGGCCTTCGTGCTTCGGATGCAGCTTCGACCACGATACCATAGTCTTTCAAGACTGATGGATGCCAAGTTGTTAACACCAAGGTGTGACTCTCTGCCAGAGGCTGACCTTGGTATGGGTGTGTTGGCTGTTTTGGAAACGTCTTAGTCTTCATCTTTTAAAAAACAACAAAAGCAATTCCAAACCATGTTCTCAAAGGCAAATAAAGCCTGGCCCCTTTACCTTTGGCCTACAAATCCTCCGTGCTGAACTGGGGCCATCAAGCTAGGAAGGAACATCTGCCAGATTCTCTGCAGCTCCAGAGACATAGCTTACGACATGTCTGGAGGTTCTGACTTTATCATATAGATACAGGCCTTAATTGGCACACAAAGGAATATCACTGGTAAAGTATGAGAAAGTGCTAGATATTCAGAGAGGGCCCAATCCTATCCAACTTTCCAGCTCTGTTGCAGCCATGTCAATGGGGTGTGTGCTGTCTCTTGGGGTCTATGGTAGACTCCTCAAGATTAGGGAATGTGTAGTTTTTTTGCCTCAGACCTGCATTGGATAGGATTGGGCCCTCACAGTGCAATCCTAAACCCTGGTTAGGCCAGCACAAGTCCCATGCTGGGGGTGTCACAAAAGTGTGGTAAAGCACTTCAGTGCTATTGGGGAGCACAGACATGAATTGGTTGCCCCACACCACCATGGGAATGAGGAAATGGATGAGTTGTGTTGGCCTACATTGGTTAGGATTAGCACCCTCAGGCTTATGCTGGATAGGTCAGCCTCAGCCCTGGCAGAAGTCCTTTGTTGATCTGGGGTTGTCACAAAAGTGCCGTAAGACACTTCTGCCTCACTCCTGGTTGGATTAGGCCAGTGCACAAGCAACCAACCTCCCTTTACCACCAGGGCTGGGTTAAGCTGAATTAGGCTGGCCTAAATTGGTTAGGATGGTGCCTTAAATGTAAGAACCTTACACTTAAGGCACCTGAAAGTCCTGAAAGTGTAAGTCCTGAAAACCCTCATTGAAGCAGTGAATGAAATGTATCATCACACCTACTTGGGGTTGCTTCACAATAGGTATTGATATAGCATTTCCTTTCTCCCCCCTTTGGGTGACTGGTTAGCATGTCCTTGAGTGCTACCTACAAACAATGGGCTTCTGCATAACAATTCTTAAGACAATTCCAGCAAAATCTCTTATTGCAGATCACATGTTTGCCTTGAGATTAGTTTTGGGTCACATGCGAGGCTGCTTGGCTACAGTGCTAGTGAAGGCATTCCTTGCTTTTGGGGATATACAGTAACTGATACTATTCAGTGAATGATTGGGATGCTTGACTTTGGCTGCAATCCTAAAGACACTTTCCTGTGAGTAAGACCCACTGAATATAATGGGGCTTCCTTTTGAGTAGACATGGTTAGGATTGTGCTCTAACTTGCAGTTTGGGCACCTTCATATCCAAGTCATAGTAATGTGACAGCAATGTATGGAAAGGTGCCAACTCCTTCCTCTGCATAATGAGATGCAGAGAACAACAGCACAACATTTTGCAGAGGGTGGGTATGTCTCATGCATAGTGCTTTATTTTGCACTCGCTGCACATTCCAACCTCTGCAGAAGTGACAACCTGTAGGGAATTGCTGCACCATCAACTTTGTGCATGCTGTCCAGCATGTCACAAACCACAGGCTGTCGGAAGCTCCTTTGGGGGGGGGGGTGGTTGAAATCCATTAAAATTCTACAGCCACAGATGTTGCCATGTGGTGAAACTGGCTGTCTGACTCCATCAAACAAGAGGGATCCCTTGCTCTTTGGCATCCAGAAGCAGACCAATGAGAATCCCTTCTCTCGCCACTGTCCATCTTCCCCAATAGGATACCATTCTGGGAGATCATTGCAAATGTTCTGGGCTTGGCAGACTCCTTACAAGATGGGTGCAGCCTTGGGCTGGGCTGTTCCCTGTGAAGTCATAGATTAGCGCCTTCTGGAGGATGCTTTGACTCTGCTTGCAGATAAGGCTAAACAGTGTAGGGGGCAGTTTAATTGCTTTGGCTTTACTCCCTGTGAGTTTCTCTTCCAGACATGTCAGTTACTAATAGGCCTCCTGTGGCATCCTGGCCTTGATACTGCCTGGCCTTGGGACTGACCTGTTTTGGCAAAGAGACCTGTTCAACTGGGTGTCTTGGGGAAATAACACATTTATTGTGTTGATCTTTCTCCTGCCATCCAGAGCTCACCCTTGAAAATGGTTACTAGTGTAACCCTACAATCCAGAGTAACTATGGGAACACGTAAGAGATATTACATGCACCTATAGTTATGTCACCACCTACTGAAAACCTATGGGAAATTCATATTGCAATCCAGAGTAAATTGTTCTTACACTGGAGCAAGGACTCCCCATAGTTATCCTGGATTGTGCCCTAAGTGCTCAATTGTGTACTTTTCTTCCATGCATGTTCATAGTACGGGTCTCGGAGTGAAGCAAAGACAGGTTGCCCAGAGTAGAGTTGGCTGGATTTTTGGACAGTCTTTCTGTACAACATGCCACTTTGCCCTTGATTATTTGAGGCAGTGCAAAAACTCATATAGAATTTTCTGCTTTCTGATGGATCATTTTCTGACGATCCACTCTTTCAACACTTTTCAAATATACCCGAACTCATTCATTCAATGCACATTATACTCTTTCAACGTCTTTCTGCTCTCTCTTCCCCCATGTTGCAGCTTCTGATCTAGTCCCATCCATAAAGGAATTTAATGAGAATCCATTTGCAGAATCTTTGTGTGGCAGCAGGAATTGGTGAGATAAAAGGGGCATTTGCAATTTGCTAGCTAAAAAATCATTAGCAACATGAGGACAACTTTTCAGTGGTTTTCACTTTTGGATGGTGAAAATATCCAAAAGTGAGCTGGTTTGATAGCCAGTTTGATTGCATCTCTTTTTTGGGGGTGGGAGGGAGTCCCAAACAGATTATCTTTCTCAGAAGGGGATCCCTGTTTAAAATGCTCGAGATCCACTGTTCTAAAGAGTCCTTTTTTCTCAGGAAAAACAGACCCCTTCATGAATGGCATTTCTTTACTAGCAGCACATTTGGCTCTATGCACCTCATTGAAGAGCACATGGCTGCTCATCATTGCTAGCAGCACATGTGGCTCTGGCATCCTCATTGAAGAGCACATGGCTGCTGGACTCAGACCTGGGGGTTATCACAAAACATTGGTTCTGCTCGTGCTGCTCTATTGCACATAGCTTGATATACTCCTCTTGAACTATGAGGACAAATGCAAGATTCTGTATACACATAACTTCTACCTGATATATGCAGTTATATGCAGCCAAAACAGAAATGTATTTGCACTGGAATAGGTCCAGCCTACCTATCCTGCCCCATGTAAGCCCATGTGTAGATCCTGTCCACTGCAATTCTGACTTTGCTTTGTGTGATCCGGGACAGCTTGCTGCAGCGGGGCACCTTGGTGGTACAGTGTCTGCTATTACCAAGAGACTTCTTGGCACTTTGCCTTCCTTAGGCTGCAATCCTAAAGACACTTCCCTGGGAGTAAGACCTATTGAACACAGTGGGGCTTACTTTTGAGTACATATATTTAGGGTTGTGCTCTTGGTCTCTGTAATTGATCACAATGTCTTTGTGATTTCTGCCAGATGCATTCTGGTGAAGGGTTGTGGGAGCCTTAGCTTACAGAGTCACACTACAGACAGTGATGTGCAGTTCCTGGTGAAAAAGTAGAGTTCTGGACTGGGCTCATGCTAGATTTGGTGCCCCTCCAGTGCTTGGGCTTACTGCTTCTCTTTCTTTAAGACTTTATAACAAATAATGCCCTCCAGCATCATTGCATTCTCCGTTCTCTTCTGTCCTGCAGTTTCCTCTTGTCCTGTCTCCCTCCTGTTGCACACGATGGCTGCAATCCTATACACACTTTCCTGACATTAACCCTACAATCCAGAGTAATTACAGGAGCACGTAAGAGACATTACATGTGCCCGTAGTTACTGCACCACCTAGTGAAAATTCACCTATGGGAAATTTCACCTATGGGAAATTCGTATTGCAATCTAGAGTAAATTGTTCTCACACCGGAGCAAGGACTCCCCGTAGGTACTATGGATTGTGCCCTAAGTCCCATATAACACAATGGGTCTTACTTCTGAGTAGACATGCTTAGGTTTGCACCCTATATCAGTTAAATGGCTACATATTATCCCTGTAATAAAGTTCCCTTCTATTGTAGAGACAAGTGATACAAAATGAAAAAAACTTGCAGATTTTGGAGTCAGATCCCCCTTCCATTTTCTCAAACTGTGAGGGTTAGAAACATTTACTTATTTCACAAATTCAAAGCCTAATTTTCTCTGCCAAGTTCCACAATCACTGTGGTGATGCATGTGCATTTTTATTTATTTAGGGATTTATAAATTCCCATTTATAAATTCCACCTTCCCATGCCAAAGCAAGTGCCCAAGGCAGCCTACAAAGTTTTAAAATATGAGTACAAAGTAACAGACAAGTAAAAAATCAACAAAGTACTAAAACATTAAACTTAACAATTGGATAAGAAAAAACAAGGTACCTAAACATGTACCTAAGAAGAGCCCTGCTGCCAAAAGCCCATTTAGTCAACTTCCTGTAAGTCACATTGGTGCACCAGATACATGAATGAGCACACAAGACCTTCATCCTGGTGCCCTCCCCGGCCTCTGGCATTCTGAGGTACTCTACGGCTGCAATCCTAAAGGCACTTTCCTGGGAATAAGACCCATTGAACACAATGGGGCTTACTTTTGAGTAGACACGGTTAGGATTGTGCTCTACAGCTACAATTCAGAGTAACCACCAGAGCACGTAAGAGACATTACGTGCACCCGTAGTTACTGCACTACCTAGTGAAAACCTATGGAAAATTCATATTGCAATCCTGAGTAACTTGTTCTTACTCCAGAGCAAGGACTCCCCATAGTTACTCTGGATTGCAGCCTATATCTAAAATAAGGTGGTTACATATACTCATCATGGCTTGTAACCCATAATGAACTTTTCCTCCAGAAACTCTCTTAAAGGTATCCAGTCCAGATGCCATACAAGTGTCTCCAAATTTTCATCTTCAGGGCTCCAGGACTTTCAACAAGGATGCAGGGGAGGACATTTCAGCAGGTGCACCTTTCATGTCATAGATCACAATCTGCACCTGCTAAAATTCCCTTGGAATCCACTCTAATACTTTCTTTTACGTAAATTTATTCAAATTTGAAATGTAAAGCTTTCCCAGCCACCAACACTGTGTCAAAGAGATGATATGGCAAGTGTGACCAGATGCCGAACCCAAAATTCTCCCCCCAACTTCCCCAAAATTTCTGTCATCTAAGCCAAATTTCCTCCCTTGTCTAAAAAAAAGTACGACACCCCCCAAAAATGTATGCTATATCAAAGCAAAAATACTCATATTGCTTTCCTGTACTTAATCTCAACACTTTTACAATCGAAAAGGTATAGCCCATGTCAGTTCAGGCAGGCAAAAAAATAAATCTTACCTTCATAGTCTCAGAAGTTTTTGAATTTAACAGATGTTAAAATTCAGGAAAAAGTAAGGTACCTGTATATTTTTGTTTTGCCCAAAAAAATTTCTGGCTCGAGATACAGGCCGCCAAAGATGGTGCCCCGGGCGCTTTTTCTCACTTGCGATTTTTGATAAAAATTTTAAAGAGCTCTATCTCTGGAACGGTGCAAGATATTATGTTGTGGGTTTTTTTATTTGAAAGATAATATTTTTCTGTTTAAAATGATATACTCCATTCTGAAATATGTGTTCAACTTTTCTTGCTGAAGCCTTCTGAATTTTTATTTAAAAAAATAAAAATAATTTTTTTCTCAAAATTGCCAATCCCAAAAATTTTGATTTTTTTTACTGTTGATCAGTACCATTGAGTACTACATTCCCTGTAAAGGAGAACTTCCACTTTTGAGTTTAACAGGTGAAAGGGGACGCAACGGGTTTTCTCCCTAAACTTTACATTGAAGAATTGATGACTCATCAACATTCCGCCCCAGTCCCTGGACCTAGAAGTGTGGAATGTTGATGAGGCGGAATGTTGATGAATCATCAAACTATCTAAGCCATGGTTTGCCTGCATGTCTGGGTTGCAAGTCATAGTTTGGAATCTACACTGACATTGCAACATGAAACCATGATTTTGAGCATCTGAACCAACCTCTGAACTCAAAGATGGATCTCTGTAGCATGTGCAAAATTCCTTCAAATAGCGATAATGTAGCGGATGCAGCCAAACATGGGGAACAGCTCTTTAACTTCTTGTGAGAAAGTAACAATTTTCCTTGTATCCTTGTGGAGGAAACAGACTGATGATGAACTGACACTGGTTGCATTTTCATTAGTAAAGCAGATTCTGTACTGCTTTGCACTTCGGTGTGAAGCTGGCCTGTCCTTCCTCACAACTCTCTCCCCCCCCCACCCAGCTTACTTATCTTGTTTGTTCAGGAGTCTGGTGAGAAAATGCCATCTTCTGGCCTTGTCTGTGTGCTTTAGATTAGAAACTTTCTAAAGATACTTATTTATTTATTTCCTAATTTAGACCCCGCCTTTCTAAATTTGGCTGACAAAGTGAGCATTAGATTCAAGTAAATACAGTATATTGTGTCAAAATTCACCAAGTGTGAATGGCATGCAGATTAGGGAAGGGTAGACTTTGTTTGGTGGGGTGCCGGGGTGGACAGACAACACAATATACTGTATTTACTTGAATCTAATGCTCACCTTTGTCAGCCAAATTTAGTCTCCAGAATCAGGGTGCACATTATATGCCGAGAGTTAATTAGATCTGAGCAAATGTGGTATTTTAACTATAAGTATATGGTGCACCCGGTTCCCCTGCGCTCCTTGATGGGACATTAGATTCAAGTAAATATGGTATATTACATTTGATGGCACATTAGATTCAAGTAAATATGGTACATTTTTACATTATGTCTGAAATATATCTTAGCTTGTTCTAGAATTGAGGAATTTGAGAGGCAAATTGGAACAGTTGGCTGCCCTAGTGCTTTGGGATGTTGAAGGAAGATGCATGTCATGTATTGTTTTAATGGCCTGTCGGACAGCCGTGATCTGCAAATTGGTCAGCCTGCTCTTCCTTTCTCTGCTTATTGTCAAAGCAGCAGCACCACATCCTCCCTTGTCTCTGGCAACATTAGTTGAGAGGGAAGGAAGCTAGATAACAAAGTCCTGGCTCAGCAAAGCTCTCTCATCTCCTCCCCTTCCTGATGACCAGAACAGCCGCCTGTAATTTTGCAATCTGCAAATGGGATGGGATCTCAGTCTACCCCCCCCCCCCCCGGATTTGGGGGCAGAAGCTGCTGAAAATCATTGGGTTTTTGGTAAGGTGAAATGGCAGCATTTGTTAGCCTAAATTATAAGGAAGGAGGGAGATAACTGCAAATATTCTGCATGGTGGGACTCCAAAGGTACGTGAACGGAGCTTGCCCGGCAATTGCTTCTGCTGGCCTTTGACAGCCTGTGGTGGCACTTTTTACTGTCCCAAAGCAGGCTTTTGAGTATGGATTGCATTTTCTAGGAAAAAGGAATGGGGGAAAGAGGATTAAGTTGTTCTTGACAACCGTGAGGTTATTAGGAATTGGAAGTGTCCTGGATTCTCTTTGAATATATACATACTACCATTGCGCAGTATGAAGGACACATCCATAAAGCTATAGAAATACTTTGCCTTGCTATCTTCTTTTATAAATTAATCCTGTAACAAGATATGCCTGCCATGTACTCTTGATGCATTCAAAGCAGTCTGTGCTTTGACTCTTTGAAGCATGAGTCGAAAGAACCGTATGATCCTGGATTAATACTACTGGCCACATCACATGTTGTTTTGATCCTTTGCCCGTGAAAGGGAGCTCTGTGTGTCTCAAAAGCTTGCAAGCAGCACTTCTTGAAATTGATGAACAAGCTGGGCAAAAAGAGTGTCTTGTTTGCTTGCTTTGTTTCATGCGCATGTGCAGGCCTGTGCATTTTCTAGCTTTGTGGAAGTGACCAACTGCTAGCCTTGTCGAGCTAATTGTCTGGAAGTTGATGCTTGTGCCTGGATAGATCTACCACTTGCTTCTTTGGAAACGGATCTGCTACAGGTCAGTCTTGCTGACCTCACGGGATCCCCTGCTGAACCTTGGGGAGTTCCAGTTCACAGTTTCTTTGCATCTTTTGGAACATGTAGCAGCTTTCCTGCAGTCAGCATTGCTCTTTGCTGGCTGAGTATTGGTGCCGCTCACTGGCATCACTAGGGGAGTGTGGGGTGATGCACCCAGAGAAGATGATGCACAGTGGGAGGCTGTGGCACCCCAAAAAACCAACTTCACGATGCACAGTACCCAATCATGCCAAACGTTGTTGGATTTGTGCAATCCTAACCTAACAGTGCAATCCTAACCATGTCTCCTCAAATGTAAGCACCATTGTGTTCGGTGGGTCTTACTCCCAGGAAAGTATCTTTAGGATTGCAGCCATGGAGTTTAAATTAAGCACTCAGTTTAAATATATTACATTTTTGGGGTATCATGTACTCATTTTGGTTATGACAAATTGTTAATCTCCTTATAGCCTACTCGGAATTAATAAATTATATGTATTAAGTTATATGTAATACTGTAATTTTAAATGTAATATTCAGTAATAAATTGTTCAAGCGCATGGAAGCAATATACAAAAGGGTTTTGAGCTTTTATTTTGTTATTTTCTGCACTTTTCTTGGGTGTCCTACATGGGGACGGCTTCTCCTCTGTCCAATTATGCCATATGGTCACCCTGGTCTAGCAATAAGAAAAACTTGCTGAATTTTACTTATTTAATCCCAAAGCATAGTGAACCTGTTTAAATATAGGAACTTAAAAATTGAACTGGGTGTTGAAAATCTTATTGAAATTTTTTTTTTGGGGGGTGGGGGTTTGAGGGTTTGAAGTTGACTAACCTTAATGTATTTACAATTATTTATTTGTTTTAATTTGATGATGTCACTTCCAGCCATGACATCACTTTTAGTGGATCCTGGACTGGTTTTCCCTCTACAGAGTAGGACCCAAGCTAGACAGTTTTCAATAATTTATTTGAAAGGTGGCACCCTTGAGGGGGTGACACCACTAGTGAACAAAATGGCTAAAAATCATGGTTTTTTAGGAATAATCCTACCAAGTTATATAGTGTTGGATGTGTAATTTGCAGCTGGCTGCAGAAAAACAAATCACTTTGAAATATACTTATTCTATCAAAACGTGTGGTCATAAAACAAATGGAGGCAGAGCAATGGCACATAACCATGCCCACCATCCAGGTTATTCCCCACCCACTACATGGGGGTGACACGCTGGCCTCCCGCACCAGTGACGCGAACCCTGGTGCTGCTAAGGCAGCTTGGTTGAAATTCCTGCAAAACGCTTTTATGGGCTTGTTCCTCCTTGTATCAAAAAAATAATAATAGCCTTTAGGGATGAATTTATCATAACGTGGGTTGTCCTGGCATTACTGTAGAAACTCTTTCAAAAGACTGCATGTTGGGACTGGCTTGCAGTTGTACCCAGGTAGTTCGTTCTGAAGTTGTTAATGGCACTGTTAATACCGACAGTTTGCTTTGTTTGATGAAGTCCTGCCGGCAGTGTTCAGCAACGCGTCCTCTGATCCTTTGGTTTCTCCTCCTTTCTTCCCCCAAATGTACTTCTGGAGTACTTTTCAGCCATGTATGGGAAGGGTGCCTGTGGATATAGCTACCCCATGCTGGCTCCTAGTTGTATGCTGATCCTGTTTTCTACACTGTTTTGTGCCTCTGCTCAAATTGTGGGTCACAGTGGTCTGCCAGTCTTGGAATACTAGGTGTGGCAACAGAGGCTGGTTGTGTGCATAGCTGGGCCTTTGTCCAGGTTGGCTTTCCCTTCTACTACCATGGTTAAAGCAGTCCTGAGAAAGGGGATCAGTGCACCAGCAGCCACCAGGACAGCAAAGAATCTGGCTGGACACCTGTGATTTGCAGCAATGGCTTGGTTTGTCCAGGATGACCACTGATGGTGTCTGATGTGTAGATCTAGAAAGGGAGTGAATTTCAGGCAGGTGCAGCAAATGTGCATATGTTACTTGTGCTTCAATACCTTACTCACAGCGAGTAGACAAGGTGTGTGTGATGTACCACTTAATGGGTCTTTACAATGGTGTTAGTGCATGATGCGTGTGATGTACCACTTCATGGGTCTTTACAATGGTGTTAGCCCATGGTGTGTGATGTACCATTTAATGGGTCTTTACAATGGTGTTAGCCCATGGTGCGTGTGATGTACCACTTAATGGGTCTTTACAATGGTGTTAGCCCATGGCAGAGCTTGCATGAACATAGCAGAGCTTTCTTTGCTGCAGTGCAGCATCAGAGATCCAGGAGGCCTCCCTGACAACATGCCAGAAGCCCTGTCAGCTCTGGTGTTGCTTTCTTGGTCAGATCATCTCCTCTTAAGGAACAGCACATGATGCATTATTAATGGGCAAGAGAGCGCAGGGAAAATTGAAGAAACTCCGCTTGTATAACAGCTTCCAGAAAGGGCAGCAGTCGTGTCTGGGAGCATCTTAAAGGCCATCACATTTACTGTGACCTAAGTACCACAAAGGTGTCTGCTGAAATAATAACTGCTTTAGGCAGCAATCCTAAAGACACTTTCTTGTGAGTAAGACCCACTGAGCACAATGGGGCTTACTTTTGAGTAGACCTGGCTAGGATTGTGCTCTTTGTCTTGAAAGTGCCACCAACCTCTTTGTTTTGACTATATGTATGCTTAACAACCCCCCATTTTTCCATACTCTGATTCATGTTTGTCTTCTGAATTATATTGTTTAACAGATTTATATCCCAGCTTCTGGGGCATTCAAACAAGGCATTCAAAGCAGCATACCATATGAAATATACAAGCACAACAAAGCATATCAAAGATAGTATTGAACAAATTATCATTTTGGCATCTCTAAGAGTAAGGTTTATTTGCCTAGCAAGATTCCCACCTGGTGGATGGGTTCAGACACTTTAGGAAACCCTGACTCAGGTGTCAAACCATGGTTTAGAGCTGTTTGCAGCTCTTGTTTCTTATTCGTGCTCCTGTCTCTGTAGTGTTGCAGTCCTTGGGGCACAGCAGTTGCTGTGTGATCAGTGTCTTTGAATTATTCAGGTTTTTCAAACCTGCTTATTTTAAACTGTTGATTCAGATCCTGGTCTGTTCAGTACAAAATAAAAACCATGGTTTTTTATTATGCCTGAACCCAGCCTTGTGTTTCTTCTGGAGTTGATGCCTGCCTTGATTTTAAGATAAAGCCGGTGTAGGATGCCATTAGAGGGACTTGTGTATGGATGCCATGATGAGCTTCTTTAGTGGCCAAATAATTCTGCTGCATGTCTATATTGGTCGTGATGCACCCAGCCTAGACATGTAGCAGTTTTACCCATCCCAGCTGTTCAGATGCCACCAGCCCAGAGTAGTTGCACATCAGGTTGCCTTCTTGTGGGCATTTGAGGCTCACAGATACCTTGACCTCCAGCATGCACATAATCTAAGCATCATTGCTGTTGCTCTTTGCAGGAACCCCCCCCCCCATGAACTTGCAGGTTCGTGAATGGGATACCCAAGTGTTTGTCCTTATACATCTCTTACATGGCTCCTGTTATCCTTGCCCCCTCCCAATATAAACACACATGCTGCTGATTTTGTTTCAGCCAACTCAACACTTCAGTAGTTTGTATATTTGAAACATTGCTCTGCGGCTTCAGAGCACTAGCTTTCCACAGAGTGAACCAGACAGGACATATTGGAATTTTATTCACCTGCCTGCATAGTAAATGCCGAGGTTTGGAGATCCCTGATCTAGATCAAGCCTGGTTGGCGTTAAGAAAAGGAATTAATAACAGAGGAAGATGATGGATGATTGAATGTCATGTTTTATATCTTGTTTTAGAGGCAGTGTGGCAATTTGCAGATTGCATAGTAAAATTACACAGTGGACAGGAAACAACTGCTCAGCAGTGATTAATTGGTGAATTGTTGATCAGTTTTGCCCTTGAGCAAGGCAAGTTTGC
This sequence comes from Cryptoblepharus egeriae, assembly GCA_030015325.1. Classification (NCBI taxonomy): domain Eukaryota; kingdom Metazoa; phylum Chordata; class Lepidosauria; order Squamata; family Scincidae; genus Cryptoblepharus; species Cryptoblepharus egeriae. The sequence goes on along the minus strand of JAREYC010000010.1, from coordinate 17,896,161 downwards.
ATCCAACATTATCCACATAATTCTTAAATACTGTCCCAAAAGAGCAGCATCACTTCTGGTCAGTGGTGGATTAAAATAAATTAACAATAGGTTCTATGTCCTAATAGCCTAAATTAACAACAGGTTCTATGTCCCATTACTAGCCGGTTCTCAGAACCAGGCACTCATTAGCAAAGGGTTCTATAGAACCTGTGAGAACCCCCTGAAGCCCACCACTGCTTCTGGTGGTCTTGATTAATCGGTTGCATCAACAGAAAGCTCTAAATCCCATGGTTTTCGTAAGGAATGTGCCAGTTTCACCACCTATAATTACCAGGACATTCTTGGAATCTGTGGAAGGATAATCTCTCTTAGCAAACATAAAAAGATATTATCTGCTTCTTGAATTTTGTAAGCCTTTGTAAGCCTTCTCATTTCAGTGAGAAATTTTATGAAGGTGATTCAGGTTTATGACAACCCAGGTCTCTAACATCTGAGAGAGCTACCTGGCAAATGGAGTTGAAAGCCAAAAAATACTCTGTTCAAAGGAGTATGTTGGCATGCTCTATGTAGGATTAAACCTTGCAGGATGGAAATACTTGCAGGAGAAACTTAAGGTGCCAAAACTGGTGCGAAGGACCAGTGTCAATGTCAGAACAGAAGTGGTGTGCAAGGCCTTCTCCCAGTATCTCTGACTCTCTGACTCTCAACTCGGTCAATTCTGACTCTCACTTCCTCTCCAGTGCCATTGTTTGAGCCACATAATACTCCTGTTGTTTCCAGAGTAGTCAAAGGAATGGACCAGCTGTTTTCTCTTCCTTACACAGTAAATGAAGCAGCTGCTTTGTAGGACACTGCGGCCTCTCAAGTCTGGTCTTAACATGCCCCATGCAGGTGAGAGTTGTGGGTTTCTCCCCTTTATAATGCACGTCTGTTGAAATCCGCTGCTTCGAGGATGCATCAAAGACTTCGGATTCTCTAGTGCTCCACAGCCTGCATGGTTACTTTATTGCCTCCCCCCAAAAAATGCCTGCCTGATTTTAAGGGCTCCTTTGGGATTTGAAGGCTCACTGCCAAATTGAGAAGAGATATTTTGCAATGTGGCCTCCTTCTGTCTGAATCTGTTCTGTCTTTCAGTAGTACCCCCAGTGTAAACGAAGGAAACAGTAATGGCGGGCTATGATCTCTGCCTGCTAAGCTGATGGGCCCTGAGCGGGTTGCCTCTCTGTTCCTTCCGTGAGGTGAAGGGGTTGGTGGGACAGGATGTTCTCCATCCCTAGTTTTGTCCATGTTTCTCTTTCTCTTCATAAGATCCAGCTTCTCCACAGAATTAAAGTGTCTTGTTGTCAAGGAAGCTGCAATTCAAAATTAAATACTTGCTATTGGCATGCATCCTTCTCGGAAATTACTGGAAAGTGCCTGGGGAGATATCGGGTCTTGCACTAGGGAATCTACTTGTTTTTTTCTTACAGTAGAAAGTAAAATATGGTCTTGATTCACTATCTGTAAAATGGAACAGATGAGCACTATAGGAGAACTGAGAATGATACTGCTATAAAGCATTTTGTAAGCACTGTACTGATTCACCAGGTTACTTGCTGGTTTCATTCTGGAAGTTGAAACAGCTGGCTCTTGCCAGATCAGTGCTAGTGCAGATGCACAAAAGCAGCACCAGATTTTACACTATCTGTGTAAAAGCACCAACAGGCACCCATAATTTTGGGACCAATATATTAGCCTGTGGAACTTCTTGCCATGTGGTGATGGCATCTAGCCTGGATGTCTTCAAGAGAGGATTGGACAAATTTCTGGAGGAAAAGTCCATCACAGCTTTACAAGCCATGGTGGCTATGTGCACCCTCCTTTTTAAGATGCCAAATACAGGGGAGAGCACCAAATACAGGGGAAGAGAGAGCATCCTGGTAGGGTACAAGGATGCAGGTCTCTTATTGTCTTGTGTACTTCCTTTGGCATTTTGTGGTCCCCCATGAGATACAGAAAGCTGGACTACATAGTCCTTTGGCCTGATCCATCAAGGCACTTCTTATGTTCTTATGAAGGGTCTTCACCCTAAGTGACACTTGCAGTTTGCTTGGACCTGTGTCCTTGAGAATTGTTGCTCAACATGTAGCTCTCGTTGTATCCCAATGAAGTGTGCTGCTGTTCTTGGATAAGATCCCTGGTTTTCGGGACCTGACCATTTCCACTTCTTGGTATACAGCTTGCAGTGGGTGGGCAGACACAGAAAGGCAAGGGGCAGTTGGAGTGAACCAGTAGCTGCTCTCTACCTTGTGCTGGAACTGATCTCAGTGGCATTCTTGTACTGACTTATGCACAGTTATGGGTACCTCTTTCCATAAAATCAGGAGTCAGCTCCACTTCTCTGACATCACACAGTTTGGGGTCCCATGAAGCCCTATTGGGGGTGGTGGTGGATGGGAAATGGAAAGTTTTCCCCCACAGAGGCACATCAGGGAACCAGTAAGAATTGGACCAGCCTCATATCTCCATGAACATTTGCAGTGTGCAGCATATTGAAGGAAAGCATGCTCTGGAGTTGGATAAGCTAGCAAATGGTTGACCTAAAATTAAGGCAATAAGAGTGTTGCATCATCTTCTACAATCCTAAAGCACTGATCCAGATTTACTTATGAGTAAGAGCTGGAAAAAAGATTACAAATATGATTTAAACAGAGTCCTAGTGCAGAAGATCTCTTTTCCAGTTGTTTGTCATCATCAACCTCCACTTATTCTTTTGCTAACAATAAAACAGGAGCAGAGGCGCAAAAAGTTTTGGAAGAAAAGCATTTGATGTGATTTTAAACTGGATGGACATCTCTGGTGGTGGTGGTGCAGATGCTAGACTTTGGAATGGTTAAAGCAGTATGACTCTTTGTAAGGCTGGGTGTGTGAACATGTGGTGTGGGATTTATGCGACTAGACAAGGTAATGGTGCTGGTGTCCCCTGTGGGCTTCAAGTGTGAGGTCCCTATGCCTTCTGTGAAATTGCCAAAAATTGGTTTATAAATCTTGTTGATAGGTTTAGATTGCAGGTACCCACTCTTTCCCAGGATCTTTCAGTGGAACATTAGGTAGATTGGGAAAATACATTCAGGCAAAAACTCAACAGGTGCAGCTTCCCCATCATTCGCACCTAGTATTGATTTATTTTTTCCTGTTAAGATGCCTTATGACATATCAGAAATTTGTTGGAGAGCAGGAGCTTTAGCACAGACTGAGTTGGAGGAGAATTAAAAGTTTACCAAGGCATCTCGGACTGACTGGGGTGCCCTCAACTTGGAATGATGATCCCCAGTGAGAGTGCATCTAGTCAATTGGAACTAGAGTCCAAATGGAATTACAAGTGGCAGGCTTGTAGATCATTATCCAGGAAACCAGCCAAGTAGGACACGTAGTATGTGCTATTAGTGGGTGCTTTGAGAGACATGCGGGTCAGTACACTCACTCCAGATTCTGAGACATTTTGCTCAAGAAGTGTCAGTTTTGGGAACACCAGTTCTGATCTGCAGCAATTTCTTTCAACCCAGGAATATCCCTGTGTTGATACAATAGTACGAAGTTTAATTAAAAAGATTTTGAAGATTGGTGTGGTTTTCCTTTGAGATCTGAGAATGAATGAATGGATGAATGAATGAACTGAATAAGTCAATCAGTCAACAGTATTTATATACTACTTTTCAATGAAAAGTTCACAAAGTGTTTTACCAAGAAAATGTCTTATTGTCCCTTAATCCAAATATAGCATTCCTGTTTCATATGATGAGCTGTTTGCCTTGGGGTGGGGAGAGACTTTCTCCCCACTGACAGTGCTGTGGGTAGAGCCCAAAATTAGCATCTGGCCTCAACAATAGAGGCCCTTGGAATAGAGTAAGCTGGTATATAAGTGTCTGTTGCTTAGTGGGGAGAGGGGGCTGGTCTTGGCTGGATTGTCATGAGCCTGAATTTGACTTCCCTGGGGATTGATGTGCAGGCAGAGAGATGCTGACTCTCTCCCTCTCTTTTTGTGATGTGATCACTGCACTTTATGTATTGTACATATATAAATATATATATTTACTGAAGTAACTCCCTTTCTTTTCAGTTTCAGGGCTTTGATGCAGCAGAAGCTCTTCTGGGCAAGCAAGTGGAGAGGGGAAGATTGCCAAGGGATTATTTAAAAGCCTAAGCAGCAGAGAAGGATGAGCCACACTGCAGCTCCATGCCTGGCAGGCACTAGATCGAGGAGGATGTTGCAGGGCTGAGTGGGAGTGGTGTGTGCGTTTGTGCAGCAGCAGCAGCAAGAAGAGAGTGCGTAGGCCACCCAAGCGGCAGCTGTCCCCAGGCTTCGCTATCAATGTGTGGCTCATCTCCGTAATGTTGACCAGTGAGGACCTTCCCAAACGACAAGCGCTGTGATGAGAAGCAGCAGCGCATCACCAGATGTGGGCACAATGGTGGCTCCTGAATCTCCTGGACAGACTTCCTCTGGGACCTGGCAAGTGGCTACTTTCTACTCCTCTGTCTGAACTGCAGAATTTAGAAGCTTGTGCCAAGGATTGGGGAGGACCTTGCCGTTCTTCTTGGTGTTCTGATACTCTCTCTTTTCCTTTCCCTCTCCTCCCAGAAAGGCACCAGAGCAGAAATGTCATCCAAGTGTCCTGCCGGAGGGAAACCTTTGCAGAACCTGCTGTCCTGACCCAAGCGAGGGGGGTGGACCCATCTCTGCCCATGAGAGCCACCACTCACTTTTGCTCTGTACCCAAAGCCTGGGAGCTGCAGACAGTCGGTATTCTTGTTGTGGACCTAGGAACAGCTGGAAGGACTAGCGGGTGGAGGCTTTATATGATGGTCCATCTGTAGTAGCTGCTTTTATTTGCTGGCTGGACTCTTGCAAGTAAGGTGGGTGCTGTAGCATCCAGCGAACTGTGAAGGTGCCTGTTGGAAGCTTTGAGGATCCAGACTCCTTCTGGCCCTCTCCACCAGCCTCTTTCTCTCTTTGACTTCAGAGTGTGTTGTGTTGTGGACAGAAGCCCTCAGGCAGGGCTTGGCCAGGCTGGCCAGCTGAGCAGCAGCCCCCTTGCTGCAGTGCTCCTACCAAGCTCATTCCTCTCATGCCCACCATGAAGTTTTCCCTGCGCTTCTGGTTCCTCTCCACTGCCTTCCTGCTGGTTTTTGTTATGTCCCTGCTTTTCACCTACTCCCATCACAGCATTGCCTACCTGGACCCCAGCGGGCTGGGCAGCATCCACAGGGTGAAGCTTGTGCCAGGGTACGCTGGCATGCAGCGTCTCAGCAAGGAAGGGCTCTTTGTGCGGAGCTGCACCTGTCACCGGTGCATGGTGGGCATGGGCAACTCGGAGTGGTTTGATGCACGTTACGACAGCAATATCAGCCCAGTGTGGACCAAAGAGAACATGGATCTGCCACTGGATGTCCAGAGGTGGTGGATGGTGAGTCTTAGGAGATTCTTTCTTTCTTTCTCTCTCTCTCTCTCTCTCTCTCTCTCTCAATTCAAGCTGGTAGGGGGTGCTCCTCAAGTGTCTTCACACACAAAAAGTGTTACTGACCCTTGGCAAGCCATTGGAATCTTTCTTCTTCATTGCTAAACTTTGAATGTTGCATGCTCCAATTGGGCTTTTCTTATGTTCTTATATATAATAGAGAAACTTCTGACAAGGATGTTTGTTGTTTCAAATATTGTTTGAAACAGGGATGCTTGTTTCAAAAGCTAACTTTTTTTGCCTAATGATTCTGATTCTCTGTTCTTAAGAAAACATTTCCTGTTTTTAAGGCATTTGGAAATTCTTGATCAGGAAATGAGCAACAGACAATTAGCAGATCCTCAAAATTGTGGTTGGTGGGGACGCACATGACTAGTAGCCATGTGAAATGCAGATGTTCTGTTTCACTAAGTGCTGGTATTCCAGTCTGATGCATTAGAATGAACATTGCCAGGTTAAATAACCTGGTACACTGAACTGTTTGTTATTTTAAATAATACTTCGGGGTAGCGCAAAACACTTTGCATTTATTATCTCAATGTAAGTTTTTTTAATAGTACAAAGTAAATAGTTTTATCTCCATATCACAGATGGGCAAGACTGAGGCAAGAGAGGGATTTGCCTCAGGCTGCCTAGTGAGTGTATACTGGAGATGAGATTGGAATTGGGGAAGTCCTGATTTACGGCTTGTCACCGTCCAGTTCAACACAAATAGTTTTGTATTGCTGTTCCACTTTAGAGAAAGTGCTCAAGTGTCTTATCTGTTTACTGCTGCAAAGCCTCTTTGGCATGATTTTTGGAGGAGTTCTGATTTTGAAAACAGTGTGTATTGTAGTTGGCCAGAAAAATATTAGATGCTGCATCATGTGAATTGCTTCTTGGTGTTCCATGAAGGGAGGCTGTTCCTTGTGTCTTTCTTTTTCTTTGAAAATGTGTGTCTTCAAGACATCTCTTGTGCAACTACAGTTCCCTGCAGTATTTTCTGCCAATAAATTCCTACTCAGCTTCACCATCCTCTCTTGTCTCTTCCACCGCTTTCCCTTCCTAGCTTGTCTCTGAAAGTTCTCCTCCTTTTCCTGCTACTGTAGTGTACCAAATCTTTGGTATCTATCAGAAAGGAGATTGCTTTTCTCCTGCTTGCAAGGAGGAAGGACCGAAGTGCTGGAGCACATGCCCTTCAGAGGAGCCTGCTTTAGGTTTTCTCATTCATAATAAGCCCTGTTAGAGGCTTATGGAACCCAGCATGTTTGGAGTTGGTGACTAATGGGAAAACTTGGTCATCCAGTGAAGTTGTTCAGCAGTTAATTTAGGGCAGATGTGAGACAGATCTCATTCCACAACACAAGAAGTGGTTGCAGGTGATGACGACAGCAGCTAACTTTTATCCTGCAAAAAAGGGTGAGAGAAGCTCAAAGCATGCCCATTTATTATCAAGGGCTGTGCTTTTTAACATGCCAGCAGTTCTCAAGCTGAGTTCAACAACTAGCAAGATTGCTCACAATACAGAGCACAATTTTAATCATGGCTTCTCAAAAGTAAGTCCTATTGTGTCCAATGGGTCTTGTTCTCAGGAAACCGTCTTTAGGATTGCAGCCATAATCAGAAATACAGAGCAGAAAGCCAAGAGCTAACAGTGATGAAGACTGTCCAGCTACAGGGCAACATGAAATTCAGCAACAGGACGGGAATAAAAATTCCCATGGAACATAAAAATGGTATTCCTCAACCCACCCTAAACCAGGCTCTGTTATGCATCTTTAGCTAGAAATCCTAAGCTGAATGTTGCTACAAGGAAGGCCACCTTTCTGGTCATCCTGCACATCTCCTCCTATGATGATGGGAACCTAAAGACATCTGTGGATGATTAAAAGGTGCTTGTGAGGGATCCAGAGGTAGATCTGCTGGATCTTAACAGGTAGATGCATTTGACAGTCTCTTTTTTGGATAGCAGTGGTTCTCAAAATGGAAGTAAGGACCCCCTTGCAGATTCACAAAAAGCTGGGTGCCACCACCTTAGAATCTGGCACTGGGGACTGCCATCTTGGAATGAGTCACTCAGGCTGCAATCCATACTTTCTTGGGAGTAAGTCTCATTGTACACATTGTGAGGTATTTCTAAGTTGACGTGGCAGTTCCAGCTGTGAAATCACTTCCAGGTTGATGATGCCACATCTAGCAGGGTCCTGGGCAGATTGTCGTACTCAGAAGGGGGTCCCTGGCTTGAAATACTTGAGAACCACTGTTGTATAAGTTCAAATTTCAGTAGTCAAGCAAAGATATTCCAATCTTCCCTGGACATTTGCCTTCTGTTTCTACAACAGGCAAAACTTCTCCATATCTTCACTGTTGCATGGGTAGCTTCACCCAATGATACTTGAACCTACTCAGCTTCATTGAGTAGGTTCATACTTGATACTTGCCATTACACTTATGCCAAAGCTTCTCTGCTGTGCTTTTATTTTATTGTTGCAGCAATGGAGCCTGTAGCAGTTGAGATGATTTGGCAGTTACAATGTGTTAAAAAAAAGAAATCTTGGGTGAATGAGCCAGGAAGGGAAATGCTGGGTATGGAAGCAGAGTGGATTCCTGGCACAAGGAATGGTGATTGCTAATGCACCTGATTTCAGAGAACCAGCCAGGTTTCTTCTCCATCATCCTCATACCTGCCATTCTGAAGATGCAGAACCCCCACTCTCAACCTTGGAAGTTTAGATTTTCTTTGGTCAGTTGATATCTGCCCCTCCACAGCATGAAGCTATTCCTTGGAGAGCAAGTCAGTGTGCCCAAATCAGCCACCATGCAGCCTTGGAGATGCTTTGATTTATTCAGGGTGTTTCTTGTCCAAAGTTCTTGATCAGATGTTGTCCAAAGCAGAGAATGTACCTCATCCTCCCTTCCCTCCCACTGCTACACTGGTCTTTATTGGGGAAACATCTGGAAGTTTGCCCTTGCCTGGCTCTGTATCTGTGGCCAGATGGGGCCACAGTTGCCTACCACCATTCCCTGCCCTTGTGCTAGTTAGTTAGTTCGTTCATTCGAGGACAATCCTAACCATATCTACTCAAATGTAAGCCCCATTGTGTTCAATGAGTCTTAGTCCTAGGAAAGTGTCTTTAGGATTGCAGTGTTGGTTGGTTGGTTAGTTGGTTGGTTAGTAAGGCTGCTATCCTAACCACACGTTCCTGGGAGTAAGTACTGTTGGACACAATGGGACTTACTTCTGAGTAGACATGTTTAGGTTTGCACTGTTAGTTTGTTTCCCATGTAGTAGTTGTGTGACTGAGGCTCTGAGCAATTTTAGGAAAATGTCCAACAAAGATGTAGTCTTCTTAGTTTGGCACCAAATAAGGTTTTAAGGGCAATTCAGAGGCTCCTTGCTGGGTTGGTAACCCCCTTGTTTTCAGAAAAATCTCTGCAAATGTTGCCAAGTCTGTTCCTCTGTAAATGATAACAAATCTGTGCAATGCTGGAAAGTTTTCTCATCAGTCAATAGCTACAAAAGAAAAACATGTGTTGCCTTCCTTGCCTGACCAAGAGTAGTCCATTCCACAACAACCAAGTGGGTGCCTCTGGAAGGAATCAAACAGGACAAGAAGACAGGGCCATCCTGTTTTTGTTCCCAAACCGTGTTATTTAGTAGCAACCTTGGGCTGTGAAAAAACTGATATGTCTCAGTTAGTAGCTACCTGATGAATGCTGAGTGTTATCCTATTTTTCCTTATCTTTGGTCACATTGAATCCCAGAAGCTTCTGTGCTGTTCCAAACACGTAAGGGAGAGCAGGCTTTTTCCTTTATTTTGAAATGCCTTTCCCAGACAGTTATTATCAGTTGCAAGTGGCTGCAGTATTTCCTAGGTGAGGATTCAGGAAATTATCACTAGGATAGATTACTCTAGGATTAGACCAGGAGTGACAACATGGGGAGGGCAATTTTGGCCTTTAGAACAGCAGAGACAAGTTGAAAGAGCGGAAAATGTTTGATTGAAATCGGGTAAAATGAAAAGATGTTGAAAGAGTGAATTATCAGAAAGTGGGGGAATACTTGTGGGGGATACATTTATTCATTGGCGTCTATCAGTCTCGAAAAACCTATGGTATTGTGCTCGGTGCTGTATGTGAAGCACGAAAGCCTGGGTAGATTAATATGGAGGCTAGGCTGTTACCTAAGCAGCAAATCCCCCCTCTCCATGCCACTGAAATAGTCCAGTGGAACAGCAGAGCTGATACAATTGGTTCCAGCTACGTCGCAGAGTTGAGCTACGGACAGGAGCTCACCCTGTCTTGTGGCGACTGACCTGGGTCTCGAACCCTGGCCTACTGAAACCCTATTTGTTATAACTACAGAATGTTATGCCCTCTTACTATGGCCTCTCAGAGCTTGAATCTTCAAGGTCGTGCTGCAAATATGAAATGTTCTCCATAAGGATTGTGCATTTTCCTCTTGTGGAATTAAAAGGAAGGGTAACAGAAGCAGGAAGAGGCCTACACTTCCCATATAGTTATACATTTCCTATATATATAAACACTGCAAGTTCTTGGTGCCTACCACTTTCCCAGTCTTTGTTCGGGGTGAAGAGCTCCTGGCTCTTACCTCTGCATGAACGGGTGTGTGACTTTTCGGTCCATGCATTTCCAGATGTTTCTGGCTTGGAGGAGGAATGTTACTGGGAACTGTCAGGAACTCCAGACTCGGATATTTTATTATTTTATAGGAAAGATTTCTGGCAGCGCCATCTGTTTGGTAAAAGCTGCTGAGCGAATGAAGTTGGATTTGCTGCAGGACTTGAACTTCTAACCTCTCTTAAAAGGCCCAGATTGGTGTTTTTTGTGCAGCTGCTGTTTCCATTGCAGAGAATCAGAAAGCACAGCTGTTTCTTGCCTTCCCTCAACATCCTAGTGTTGCTGCCCCCCTTCTGGACTGACCGAGGGCCACCTCCAGAGTAAGAGTTAGCATTGGAAAGATGGCTTCTGGTATGCTTCCCATAGTGGCCTTTCTTCACATAAATATTCTGTATTTACTCGAATCTAACACTCACCTTTTCTAACCAAATTTAGTCTCCAAAATCAGTGTGCGCATTAGATTTGATTGTTAATTAGGTTGAGTAAATATGGTATTTTGGTTATGAGTTTTATGAGTATAGGGCATGCATTAGATTTGATGGTGCATTCAATTCAAGTAAATACAGTAGTTGCAGGGTGATCATATGACCAGAAATTTCTGAATTTTTCCTCTTTTTTAGCCTTCTGTACAGGTGTCCTCCAAAAGGGCTTCATTGTCCTCCAAAATGGCTTCATTTTGGAACTTTGCAATGGTGTGCAGTACCCCATTATAGCATATGTAGATGGATTTGTATTGAAGAGCAGAATCCAATGCAAAAATCAGTTTCAAAATATCACTTTCCTATCAAAAGTTATGGCCAAAAAAACTAAAAATAAAAAATATGCATTGAGCTCTAGGGGAAAGTGAAAGGGCCTAATATCGTGACTTTACTCATGAGTAGGTAAACCTACAACTGTCTCCCAGAAAGGCCATGCTGAGAGGAATCTAAGACCTTGTCCTCCTTTTCAGGTTTGGATATCTGGTCACCCTGGGTTGGTGGTCTCTGGGTGATCCTGAAAACCACAGCTGTCCTGAGAGGTGGTGGCTATAGAAGGATGGTCAATCTAATTTGCCTTGTAAAATTCCCCCAATTGTGGTATCTTAGATGATGTGATTTCAGTTGACATGATCGGGTTGATGTGCCCCTTTCATAACAGCAGTGCCCCTACTGTTCTAACAGCATGTTTTTTTTTTTCCCAAGAGGCACCAGAGCATGTAGCTGGTGGGAGATCCAGAGCAGGAATTACCTGTACTGGCACTTTGGGATCATTTGTCAAATGCAGAGCTACTATGACTACTCCTTCCAGATATTGCATAAAGGAAACTTTACATCCCTACTTCACATCTGGTCATCATCATCTTAACTTTATTTCCACCTAGGGAGGGTCCTCTTGTTTGGCTAGACCTAGCCGTTGACACTACTGAGATATACTTCAACTGCCAAGTACCTACTGCCAGGTACCTATTCACATACTTACATTTACATGCTTTCAAACTTCTAGACTTCACAATCAGTAATTCTGGTATATTATACTGCTCCCTAAGAATAAAACTGCCCCCCAAAGTAACATACAGCACAATCCTTTGTATCTCCACTCAGAAGTAAGTCCCCCTTGTAGATAGATGTGTAATCCTAATGGAGAGCTGAGACAAGTTGGGTCAAGAGTAAAAAAATCTTGGTAATTATTGACATAGGAAATAAAGCCTGGGGGAGCAGATCTCCCTCTCCAAACTTATCTACTCAAAATGGCTGTGATGCTCCAGTAACTTGGGATGTGAGAAGAAGGATGTTTCCAAACCTGGTCCTTTCAAGCTGGTTGTGCTTCTGCAGGCAAAGCCAAGTTGGTGCTATATCATTGAGTCACCTTGTGGCATTATGGAGGGTTTAAAAAAGAAGCAAAGTAACCATAAGTCATAACCAGAAAAGGCCCCCAAAATGTAGGACATCCAAGAAATGTGGTTTATTAAACTATATATAAAATTTTTAACGTTCATACAATTACATATTGTTACTTATAATTTCTTAAGTACAAGAAGGCTACATGTTGCCTGCTCACAGGGAAATGGAGGACAATGAAGAATTTTTACAGGCCACAAGGCTAAAAAAAGAGGACATATCTTGGAAAAAGTAGACAGATTGTCACCCTAAGTCGGAAAGCATAATTTCAGTTGTCATCACACTATCTTGGTCAGGTTTTGGAGGATGAGTGAACAACATGTGAATTGCTTGCTTGGTGTTCAGTCTTGCTGCAGATCTGACATTCTCTCATTGCTTTGCCGTTTGGGACATTGGGGTCCATTGGGGTCCTGTTCTGGCCTTCAACCCTGCTGGTGCTTTGCCTCCTCGTATACAGTGTCTTCCACTTAAAACCCCACACAGAACTTCTCTCCCTTCTTCCATCCAACCTGCATTCTTCTTGGCCATGGCTGGTGTTCCATTCTGCTGTCCTTGGAAAGAGTTTGGCTTGATTGGGGATACTCTGTGGTCTGTAGGAACTTCAGTTAACCCCCAGTGTCTCTTGCAGTGGAAGGATTGTGAACGTTACTGAATGTTACTATTACTGTAATATTATGTACAGGTACTGAATACCATGCCCTTGGTATTCACACATCTCACCTCTTCAGTGTTTCTTGCCACTACCCTGCTGTCTGTAGCTGCCTTTTCTGTTGACATCTCTTGCAATACTTCTTGAATGCTGGAATGGTGTTTAATCCTTTATTTCACAACTAACCCCATAGGCCTTTTTAAAAATCAGCTTCAAATTGTCCCCCTTTTTATTTCTTTAGATGCTGCAGCCCCAGTTCAAGTCTCACAACCTGAACGAAGTCTTGGGCAAGCTCTTCCAGATTGTCCCTGGAGAAAATCCATATAGCTCTCGGGATTCCCGGAAGTGCCGGCGCTGTGCTGTGGTGGGAAACTCAGGCAACTTGCGAGGCTCTGGTTATGGCAGAGAAATCAACGGGCATGACTTCATCATGAGGTGAGTGGCAGGAAGGACAGATGGGTCTTGGAACATCCCAGATCCTTGGGTTGTATTTCCCATTCACTTGTTTCTTCCACAAGAACAGAGGTCTCCAAACTGGAGACAAAACTGTGCACCGAAATCAGCCTCCCTGGCGCAGCCAAAATTTACTGGGGTAGCCGTTCATCTTTGTGCCTGATCTCCCCAAAATCTCATGCCAGCCAACTACATCTGCCTGGAAATCCAGACCTGCTTGGGGTAACAAAGCAGAAATGAGTCTGGCATGCATGACATTTTAGAGAGATTGGCCATGAAGATGAGAGGCTTGTCCTCTGCAGAATGAAAAGCTCCATTCATAGAAGAGAGGTGTCAGTATAGGCACTAGATCCGATCCATAGGGCCATAGTTTGAGGGGCCCTGCACATGACAGTCATGTGAGACAAAAGACTGCAAGTTACCATGGAATCTGTAATTTCAACCCCTTTTCCAAGGAGGCAAATACAATTGCTCTTCCCTGCTAAGTGATAGGCTGTTTCATTTTATGGCAGCCTTAATGTCAGTTTGAGGGCTGTGGGGGGCTCAAGCGGTTAAGACGTTGTGCCTGTTAACCAGAAGGCCAGGGTTTGAGACCCGGGTTGGCCCCACAAGACAGGGTGAGCTCCTGTCCTTTGCCCAGCTCTGCGACACCAGCTGGATCCAATCGTATTGGCTCTGCCTTTCCATTGGAATAATTCAGAGGTGTGGAGAGGGGGGATTTGCTGCTTGAGTAACAGCCTATCCTCCATAACAATCTAACCCAGGCTTTCGTGCTTTGCATGCAGCGTATGAAGCGCAGAGCATGATACCATAGTCTTTCAAGACTGACGGAGGCCTGCTTTTAATGTCAGTTTGGCCCCAGCTGTTTAAGGAACTGACACATGTGTTTATGCTTACTGTTTAAAATGTAAGAATCTTTGAAATGAAAGGCCTGCCCATGAATACCACCAGTCATTAGGGAGTCACAGCTGGAGACAGCTGTTTGCTAAATATTCAGCCTCTGAACTTCCCGTTAGAACTAGATGGGCCTCTGGTCTGATCTGGTCTGACTCCTCGTTCATTCTTCATGTTCTTAAGTAAAACTCTGTTACTTTTGTGTGTTACACAGTTGCGCCTCACATAACAAGTTTAATTCATTCCAGAGGCATGCTTGTTGTCTGAAATGCTCTTTACGTGAAGCAGATTTTCTCATAGGAAATAATGGAAACTCAGACAATTGGTTCCACAACCCCAAAAATATTCATATAAAAATATGAACTGGATGTAAAAATGATGACAAAACACTGGAATTGAATTCAAAACATGCATTCAATGTGCATGATCCTATGAAGTCTACTTAGGCTGCAATCATAAAGACACTTTCCTGGGAGTAAGCCCCATTGAACACAATGGGGCTTACTTCTGGGTAGACAAGGTTAGGAGGCTGCAATCAAAGACACTTTCCTGGGAGGCTTACCTGGGCTGCTGCTGGAGGATCAAGGTGGCCAGTGGTGGCACTTGGGGGCAGTTAGGGGCAACTACCCCCAAGTTGGGAGCAGTTAGAGGCAGCCATGTTGGCTGGCAGCCCTTTTAAACAGCCTCGGCATGGAGCATCAGGGCTACATAGTGCGTGTACCCATTAGGCGCCACAGGGGTTTATTTGTTACGTGAAACAGACTTGTTACGTGAAGCTGGATTCCTTGGAAATTTTGACTTGTTATGTGGAACATACTTTACGTGAGGCGCTTGTTACATGAGGCGCCACTGTATCCTCTTTTGTATAAGTATCTATGTATGTGTGTATGTATGTGTGTGTGTGTGTGTATATATACATACACACATACACTTACATACATACAGTGGCACCTTCCCGTAACAAATGCCTCATGTAAAGTATGTTCCATGTAACAAACAAGAATTTCTCTAGGATTCTGCTTCACGTAACAAACTGTGCTTCACGTAACAAACATACTTGTTGGCAGTTGGAGCATATGCGCCGGCTGGCAGCCCTTTTAAAAAACGTCAGGGCTGCCTAGCGCACTTTTCCATAGCGAAAGCAACACTTCCGCGCTGTTCCTCCTGTGGCTGGGCGTCTGCTGGGCAGAGGGAGAGAACAGCAGTGGAGAAGAGGGAAGCAGCTTACAGCTAGCCAGAAGGGGGCAGAGCAGAGAGAGGCTCAGGATGAAGAGAAGGAGAAAGTGGGGAGACACTTGGAAAGTCTTTCATTGCAGCCTCCTAACCATGTCTACACCCAGAGGGAAGCCCCATTGTGTTCAATGGGGCTTACTCCCAGGAAAGTGTCTTGGATTGCAGCCTAAGTAGACTTCATATTATCATGCACATTGAATGCATGTTTTGAATTCAATTCCAGTGTTTTGTCAACATTTTTACATCCAGTTAATATTTTTATATGAATATTTTTTGGGATTATTTTTATTTTTTATATATATATATATATATATATATATATATATATATGAGATCTATCCTCTCTTGTATATGTACATATAGTGTGTGTATTTTTAAAAGCACAGCTGTGTGAATAAAATGCAGTACAGGAATGGTGGGGTGGCTTTGTCTGCAAAGAGGAAGTGAGTTCAGTACTGCTAGGGTCAGGCACACCCTGTTGGGGTAGAGCAATGCTGGTGGAAGGCTGCAGTTTGCAGCATTATTTTTGGAACAGCAAATGGGAGTTGCTTCTGAGTGAGCATACACAGGATCATAACTGCAGAGACAGACATCTTAGGATACTTACAGTGCTGTGTGGAGTCACAATTTTTGTTCCAAGTGCAGAATGGTAGTACTTTGTAGTGTATGTGATTTGTCTGTTTGAATTGCCTATGCCAATAAAGTTTTAATGGTTGTGCTTGGCCTTCTAAAGCAGTGGTCTTCTGTGCCATGGCTCAAATAATGACACTGCTAATCCCAGCCGACCTGCCCACTCCCACCTTTCCCATTTTCCTCCTACCTCTTGTGTCTTCACAACAACCCTGATGTAGCAGTCTGAGCAGGGCCAGCCCTAGGAACCATAAGAACAGAAGCTGTACATGATTATATCAAGAACACTGTTTTGGTAATGCAGTACCATCATTGGACTCCCCAAATGAAGCTTCACACCTTATTATCCACTTCATCCCCCAAAATGAAACTTCTCAACCCCATTGGGATCAAGAAAAAAGCTGCTCTAAAGAATCTGACGTGGGTCAGATAAGTCACAAGCAGCCAGAAGAGCTTGTGGCTCTCAGCCAACGCTCTCTATCCCTGGCAGCCTCAATAGAACTGCTGTGGTTTTGTCCTCTAGTGGCTGAACTGCAAAAATACAATTGAATGGAGGCTTCTTATCACCACTGGCCCTCATCCCTATCCCTCCAAACAGGTGACTGTCAATATCCTGACAGTTGGACATTGAACTGCCATTCCTTTGTGGCTTTGGACTTAGTTTCATCTGGAATTTGGAGGCAGGCAGGAATTGCACAGGGCAGTGTCACAATGACACAGTGATGCAAGAAAACCACATCTTGATCTGTCCACCTTCCCAACCCACCACCTTATGATTACCAAAGAGCCATGGAAAGAGTACTTGTTTTCTCCTACAACAGCATGTAGGAAGACAAATTTTCAAACCCTCTTCTGTGGATCTGGCAAGATGGACTAGGTTGATGGACTAAGTTGATGGACTAGGTTAGCTATTCCTGAAAACCAGGTGCTTGTTCAATTCTGGCTGGGATAGGGGAAAACTTGAGATTGGACAAGGTAGGGGTCAGTCTGGTGGTGACAGCAACACTTAAGAGTAGACTTTTTGCCCATTTTCTAGGCCTGTGTGATATATAGAATTTTTATATTCTGTATTGACTAGGATATAATATGGGTTGACAAGAATACCCTTCCAACTCTATGATTCTATTTGGCCTTTGGAACCCTGATGCAGAGAAGCAGAATGGGTGCATCCAAAGCCTCTGAGGCTGCAATCCTATCCACACTTACATGCATAGGATTGAGTGTTGTAATAGGGAAGAAAAAGGAGAGCTTAAAGAAGATATAGCCTGCAATCCTAAACACATTTTCCTGGGAGTAAGACCCATTGAACACAATGGGTACTTTCTTCTGAGTACACAAGGTTTGGATTGTACCCATAGTTGCTTCTGGTGGGACCTTCACATCCACTGATTTGACTCATCACGAATTCAAGGTCCATCTTTAAATACAAGGGAAAAAGCATCAAATTCCAATTTCCTACTATTGTGATGTTAAATATTATTTCATTCAACTAGATTCCATTATTTACCCCATCTAGTGGTAAATGTTATAACCGCTCTATAATGAGTTCAGGGGTGTCAATGGAGGAGCAAGAAACCTGGAAATTAAAGCTATGTTTCCACTGTTTTGGTATCCACTGATTTTTTTAATCCATGGACGGGGGGCGGGGGGAGGTGTTTCAGAACAGAACCCCAGTGGATAACAAGATGTGATCTGTATAGCTTAGTACCTGGAAGTAAGAAAAGTGCTGGCTCCCCCAGGCCTCCCTTTTTGAAAATGGTGTGACTTGGAGCCGGCCATTGTGATGGGACAAACCTGACCTTGCAGGGGAAGGTGTGCGTAGGTTTATCTGCCAACTTTCCCTAAAATGGTCACAGAAAGTCCTTAATTCAGATCAGCCATTGAGACACAAGTATAAGATCAAAACCACCCTAGGAATTGCAAAGCAAATGGGGCAGGAATAAAATTGCATATTTGGGTGGGTTAGAACTGAACCTCTGGGTCTCCATTTGGGTGTTGAGCCTCTGTAAATACAGTGGCACCTCACTTAACAAGTGTTTCACATAACAAGCAAAAATTTCCAATAAATATTGCTTCACATAACAAGTTCCACTTCACTTAACAAGCAAGCGCGCTATGGGCACACGTGCTATGCAGCCCTGACGCTCCGCATGGAGGCTCATTAAAAGGGCTGCTGGCCAGCACTGCTGCCTCTAACTGCCCTCAACTTGGGGGCAGATGCCTTGAGGTGCCAGAGGCAGCTGTCCCAACTACCCCCAAGTGCCCCCACCAACCACCTTGAACCTCCAGCAGCAGCCCAGGTAAGCCTCCCAGGAAAGTGTCTTTGCTGTCTCCTAACTATGTCTACTCAGAAGTAAGCCCCATTGTGTTAAATGGGGCTTATTCCCAGGAAAGTGTCTTTAGGATTGCAGCCTAAGAAGACTTCATAGGATCATGCACATTGAATGCATGTTTTGAATTCAATTCCAGTGTTTTGAATTCAATTCCATTTTTATATCCAGTTAATATTTTTATATGAATATTTTTTTGGGCTGTGGAACCAATCATCTGAGTTTCCATTATTTCCTATGGAAAAATCTGCTTCACTTAAAGAGCATTTCACTTAAAGAGCATGTCTCTAGAACGAATTAAGCTCTTTATGTGAGGCACCACAGTACTACTTAGTTTGTACTTGATGAAGCCTGAAAATGCTACCGTCCTCACCCCTTCTGTAACAACATGAGTGAAATAATAACCTCTATAATAATAAATAATGAGTGAAACAAAAACTATCAAACTCTCTCTCTCTCTTGTTTCCTGCAGAATGAACCAGGCTCCCACTGTGGGCTTTGAGGCAGATGTTGGGAGCAAGACAACCCATCACTTCATGTACCCAGAGAGTGCCAAGAACCTGCCAGCCAATGTCAGCTTTGTCCTTGTGCCCTTCAAAGCTCTGGACCTGTTGTGGATAGCAAGTGCCCTCTCCACCGGCCAGATCCGATTGTAGGTGCCCAGCGGGTGGGCTGGGTTCTGTTTCTCTTCTAGAGGATAAATTGGTTCTGTTCTAGTCTGTTCCCCATGGAGGTCCATAAAGGATTTCTGTCACCTCTACCAAGTTTTCATGTTTTAAATTTAGAACATCAACGACTTGCTGGCAGTGGCCTCCCTGAACCGCTCACTGGCACCAGCTTCATAATGGAGCCTGGTCTCTTTGGGGAGTGGGCGGGGTTGCATTTGTGTGATATTTCTGGTTCCAGCCGGCCACATGGCCAGCCCTAAGGAGTTTGATTCTGTAAATGGATGAGTCCTGCAGCTAGAAGGCCTAGTACTTAGGGGTAGGGTTCCCACTATCTGTATTCTTACTTTTGGATCCCACTGCTACATAAGGCATCAGAACAGTCTAAACCAGGTTCTTGACAACCTTGCAGTGTGGGGCAGAATACTGACAAGCATCCCTAGCCTCTTGGCATCCTTCACATCAGAGATGAAGCTGTCAGGTACCTTTGATGTTTACAGGGTGACAATTGTCCTTTAATTTTGGTGACCTTCCCATATGCTTCTCAGAAGGGCAGGGAGACAGACACTGCATTTCCCCATGCCTTTTGTGGTAACTGTTCATGAGTCTTGTTTTTCAAAACTGATTCTCCTGAAGGCCCTCCCTTAATATAAAACAAGCCCTTAAGACTTAAGAGACAAAGCACCAGTTGATCAGTAGGACCTGAGAAGCCACAGTATGGATTCCAGGCTTTTGTTGGACTCTTGGACTTTTTGTCCAAGGCACTTTGCCCCGTCTTGGCACCCCAGCCTAACTCCTTCCCTGCCATATTACAACAGTAGTGAAATCCAAGATTCGGGAAGAAGAATGGAAGCAGCAGAAGAATTGTTTATCTAACGCCAACCGTGCACATGGTGTTCTGTACAGCTGGAAAGGAACGTACCAGCCCTCAAGGACTAAGCAGATGCAAGATGAACGGAGGTGGAGAGCACTCAATTGTGTCTTCCTTTGGGGAATGTAATATCTGATTCTCTTTTTCTCTCTCTGCTATTGACAGTACATATGCGCCTGTAAAGCCCTTCCTTCGGGTGGACAAAGAGAAGGTAATGCTGAACCTGGAGTGTGGCTATGCACTGTGGCTCTGGGGTGGAGAGTGCTTTGTGCATGTGCAGTGGAAGGGGGAAGGTGGAATAGACATGTCTCTAAAGAATATATGTGCAGTCGAACTTTGGCATTCACAAACTTCCCACTTCTGATTTTTCTCACTTGTGACCTGCAGGATCAATACCACCTTTCGCAATTCTATAAGTATTTCTCATTTTCCGTGATCTCTGCTCTCTCCAGAATGTACTGCCTTTAGGAAGCCTTCCAGAGGCTAAAGAGACTTTGAAAACGGGGTTCATGACCAGCATAGGCCACTCTGAAAGGCCCTAGGAACCTGCTGGAGCTTCCTTCAGGCATTTGGGTTTCCTTCCTTAAGGAAAAAAGGCAGGATATAAATTGAATAAATAATAATAAATTCCAAATTGATTTTTTAATTTCAAAAGGTTGTGCATTTGTCACTAGCACCATTTTGAAAATCCCTGCTGCCTCTGGGAGGTTTTTGCTGGCTTGTTTTTGACGGGTGCTTCAAAATGGTGCCTGTGAACCTTTGAAGCAATGGGGGAAGTAGAAGCCCTAAAGGCAAGATACCTCTCCTTGGGATCCCCTACCCTTATTCTCACTGAGCCCTAATATCAAAGGTTCGTTATGTGTGAATGCACTTTTTGCTAGGGTTTGCAGGAACCTAACCCAAGTGGATAACGCTGACTGTATGTTTGTATCCCAGTCACTGACTAGTATTATAGGATCTCCAGGAGGAGATGCACAGAAGCTGGCATTAACTTAGCAGATACAGTTGTGCTGAAAGCGTGGCTCTGGAAGAACCCAGTTATAATGGGGGCTGAATATAGATCTAGGAGCATCTAGCCTTTTCAGCCTTATCTTTGACATTCCTGATCAAAATGCTCATAAGATTCAGTGCTTGCCACTTTTTCTGATGTTCAATTGGTTTGGGGATTGATAGAGATTGGTTTCTCTCTTCCCCTCCACCCCTTGTTTCTCTTTGGGGAGGGAAGACAGAAATTTTGCCTGTAGTCATACATGTGAGTTTGTGGCAGGCTTCCCTATTCACGATCAAGCTTTGTTGACACTTGGATCTCTGGGGGATGTTTTGTAGCCCCACTTCAATTTTTGTCCTGCAGGCCCTTGGGGAGGGAGGGGGCTGAAAGGTGACACTGTTCTTCACAACATTACTGACATATCCAGAGAAGGGCAGATCTGCCACTAAGGTCTTGCTTCTTCTTTCCCTTCTAGGTTCAGATCTACAATCCTGCCTTCTTCAAATATATCCATGACCGGTGGACAGAGCATCACGGCCGCTATCCCTCCACAGGAATGCTGGTGCTGTTTTTTGCATTGCATGTTTGTGACGAGGTGGGTTTTAAAATGGTTGGCTTGACAGCTTTTGGGTGGTTGGGTGTCACCCCCCACCCCACTTACCTGCAGCATGTGGGCTAGCCAGAGGCAGTAAAATCCTTCACTGTTTCCATGTCAGTCCACAGGTAATAAGGTGGGGTCCTTATTAAGGTGGGCTTATTTTTGAAATATTCCTCCTGTATCTTACAGAAATCCAAAGGATCTGTCTGTTCTGAAGTTACACGGAGAAATGGTTACATGGAGTTACATGGAGAAATTGCTTTTCCACTTTAATTGTTCAGTGGTTTCCCCAGGGAGGAAGGAGTACATGTTTTGGCTCTTCTTGGTGACTTCTATAGTGTCGTGTGATGTTATCTTGTGACAGGGAGCTGCTCAAAAGCGGCTCTGAGTAATTTGGAGACAGAGGGGGATGGAGTACCTTAACAAAGCTGGAGAATGCTGGACATTCTTTGGGAAGGATGGGTTCCTAAAGTGTACACATAAATTACACACACAATTGTTATCTGTGTGCATGACTCTCTGCAGAACAATAACATGTCAAGTTCCTGCCCTAAGGAGTCTACAATATAATCATTTTCACAGGAATATTAAGGGGTGAAAGTGGAGCCGAGGATAACTCAGTAGTAGTTGAGGGTAGCTGAGGTTAAGTGATAGCTCAGCTAAGTGAAGGCAGGATATACTGTCACTAAATCTAAAGGACACCCAAATTTTAAAAGGCTTCAAAAAAGAAAATGTTTCCTGGCAATTGTAGTGTGCAGAAGGTGCAAAATTTAATTTTACTGCATACTGCATGAGTTATATGACAATTATATGACAACAGTTTTATTAATATAAATGATAATGTGATAACAAAATTATGTTATGGTTTTAACCTAATTGCACTACTTTATACAGTGGGATTATGTCCTTTCCTGGATTAAGACCCCATTGAACACAATGGGACTTACTTCTCAGTGGACATGGTTAGGATTGTGTTCTCAGTTACATTTTTTATGATAATACAGTAAACTGTTAAACTAAATAAATGTGTTAAAATAAATAAATGTGTTGGCTGTGGGTGGCGCAAGTGGCTAAGACACTGTGCTTGTTAACCAGCAGGCCAGGGTTCGAGACCCGGGTCGGCCCCACAAGACAGGGTGAGCTCCTGTCCTTAGCCCAGCTCTGCGACGCTAGCTGGATCCAATCGTATTGGCTCTGCCTTTCCATTGGACTAATTCAGTGGCGTGGAGAGGGGGGATTTGCTGCTTGAGTAACAGCATAATCTATGCTCATAATCTATGCTCATAATCTATGCTCTATCCTCCATAAGAATCTAACCCAGGCTTTCATGCTTCGCATGCAGCACATGCAGCACCGAGCACGATACCATAGTCTTCCAAGACTGACGGAGGCCTGCAAAAAAAACAAAACAACTAAATACTGAGCTGTGCTTGAATCAGAACACTGTATTTACTAGAATCTAATGTACTATCAAATCTAATTTGCACCCCAAATTTGGAGACTAAATTTGGCTGAAAAAGATGTGCGTTAGATTCAAGTAAAGATGGTGTTTAGAAACATGCCCTTGGGCTTAGTTTGAGAAATCCAGGGTGGCATCCCTAACTTTATTTCTTGTGCTTCATTGACTGCAGGTGAATGTCTTTGGCTTTGGAGCAGACAGCCGTGGCAACTGGCACCATTACTGGGAAAACAATCGCTATGCAGGGGAATTTCGGAAAACCGGGGTGCACGATGCTGATTTTGAGGCCCACATCATTGACATTCTAGAGAAGACAAACAAAATAGATGTTTATCGTGGCAACTGATTCTCGCCCAGGCTGCATTCCTGGTTTAACTTTGGGAACTGGCCTTCCTTTCCCAGAAGAGTTGGCCTTTGCTGGGTTTCCCACAAACACATCCAGGTGAACCCCAGGTTGCCTGCACCTCAGTGAGACCCAAATGAGCAAATGGGACATGCTGTTTCTGAAGGCAATTGCCAGGAAAAGGGTCTCAAGCTGGGGTGAAGAAAAAGAATGTTGGTGTTTTGGATGTGTGTTTTTTCTTCAAATCAAGAGGATTTGCAAATCCAAGAAGTTTATAACCAAGTTTTGAGCTTCCAGCTCAGGTCCTGCCTCATGGTTCTCACCAAATGCTGCACTTTTGGGTATGAAAAGCATCCAGAGGGGAGCAGAATTCAAGCAATCAGGTTTCTCCTCCTTCCCAAATTCTCAGATGCCTCCTACTTTTTCACCTGATGGCAAATTTTGGCACAGACTGATGATGAACAGGATGCTTTCTATCTCGCGTTTGCCTTGTAAGCACTCACCACGGCTGCTAGAAGAGGCACATAAGAGCCCAAACTCCAGTTTTTTCCAAAAACAATCAGCTTTTGTTGCTTCCTGCTTTTCTCCAGGGAAGTTCTTTCGTCTCTTCTTTTTGTACAATCAGGTTTAAAAAGCTGAGCAGATGATCGTATTCGTTGTTGCAATCATGCAAACCCTGGAAGAGTTACTTTGTGACAGCTCATCCAAGGAGATTTTCTACTTTGTGGAAGACCCTTCAGCAATTTGACTTGTTCTGGAATGTATGTTGGGGGGGAAGCAGGACATGGATGGGTCACCCCTAGCAAACCTGGCTGCCAAGAGTGAGGTGGAGGAGGCTCTGGAATGGACTTGCCTTCTTGTAGAACCTGAGCAAAGGCACTGGAGAACCTGAGATATGGCCTCCTCACCTTTTCCTACATGTAATCAATAGTGCCACCAGCCTGAGCAGGGATTTCTTGTCTGGACAAGTGACTCCTTGCTCCAGAATAAAACCAGGGCTCCCCCCACTCTCTACCTCCACCTTTCTGCTCTATACATGGTTTGATTGTTTGGAATGATGATGGGCTTGTGCAGCCAAGGGTGGGTGGGGGTCTCTCTAAGCAACTGCCTTCATCAAGCTAAAGAACCGTGATTGTTCTTCTTTTGAAAATCTCCTCTTCCCCCCCAAACACTACTGTAATGAAGTGGCCGGTAAAACAATGTAGCGAGGGGGTCTTAGTGGTGGGTGGAAAAACAGAATTATCAGATGGGAGCCTGCCCTAGTTTAAGGAGATGTAATTCATTTTCCCAAGGATGTCTTGGAAGCCTGGAGTCACTTGTAAGGGGATTTGCAGCTTAGATGGTTTGGGAAAGTATTGTGATAGGATATGCTGTTGGCAATGCCAGCCAAACAACAGAGGACATTTTTCTGAATGACCCCAGATGCTAAGATCTCATTCTATTCTGATTTTGATAGCTTTTTGAATTTAATTCATGTGTGTTGACATAATTGATGCTGGGCAGCAGACCAGTTTCTGTTGATGCCTTGTAACCACTGAAAGGAGCCATTCATAGTCAGAGCTCCTCTTGTTCATAATAGATCTTTTTTTGCCCCTTGAGAGAGGCTGTAGTGGCCTCTTGAACTGAGCCATGACATACCCATTTTGGTCTCTTTATGCTACTGAAGTCAGTATTTATCTTGAGTTAATTTGCACTTATAAGGGAAAGCGGAATTACAGTGTTGCGCTAGAGCTCAGCTCCTTAGGGCTGGGAAAGGAGAAGAAAGGGCAAAGCCATTGGAACATGGATGGCTTCCATATTTCCTTGTGAAAATGGCACAGTGGAGCCAGGAGAATTAGCAGTAGGGATAAAGCTTTGTTTTTGTATTTTAGTTTAAAGTAGGAACTGAATAACTCAATCTTTAAAAGTGCAATCATGCCAAATTGTATTGAACAAATATTCTTTATATAAACCTGAAATGCATTGAATTAGAAGCTTGAGGAGCACGTCAGGGTGGTCCATGTCTCCTTGTTGTGATAGTGACTTAAAACTCTGTATTTTCTTTGGGTTTCTTTCTGCAAAAAAGCCAATGTGAATATGGAGGGTGGGATTGGCTGGGTGAAGGCTCCACTAGGCTCTCGGTGCTGAAGGCATCAATAGTTTCCAGTCTTAATATGACAGGGAGGTAGGGAGAACTTTGGACAAGTCTCTCTCCAGTCCCTGCCTGGGTCTTAATGGTGCGCACGTAGCTCCTTTTTTGTGGATGTAATGGGACAATCATGGAAGGAGCCAAAGGGTCTGCTTTGCTATGCTCCCTGCATCATAAGACCATAAACAGAACCTTTTCTAAATCATGACAAATGCCCATCTTGGCACATGTTTTCTCACTATGCTGTGTCACTTGGAACTATAAATCTTTTATTCTTAATTTTCTCCTGTCTTCAATCAATTCCCCCTTTTTGTAAATGGGGTACAGTTCTTCCTGCTGCACGGCTTGGCTTGGCAGAGTCTATTGCACTGCTGGTGGCCTGGCCTCTGAATGCCTTCAGGAGCTTATGAAGAATGAAAGCTGATGGAAACAGGAGTGGATGGCTGGGTGGCAGGTTAATGAACATTGTGCTATCAGGAAACTTTCTGCAGGGGCTCTGGGCAAGGATGGGAATAGGGAGAGAACATGGCCAGGGTGGGCACTTGAGGTCAAATACCATCTGGTCACCTGCCTTCTGCATTTGACCTGTAGCCCTGTGCTAGAGGTGGCTTTGCAGTTTTAGGCAGGGAGGACTAGATCCTATCTTGAAATTGGACAACTGGGTTATGATTGGTGACACTGGAACAGAGGTGGTAGCAATGGCCAAATGCATACTCCAGTCTTACAGATATTTTGTGGCTTATTGTGGTCACTCTGTAGGTCTGCTTGGTGGAATCTAGATCTGTGCTAACCTTGATATAACCAAGTTAATTTCCCATCAATTAGATCTGCAGCCTGCTCATGCAAACCATGTATATCAAAGCCACCTATCCTGTTGTCACAAAGCGAGCTGCCCGTTGGCCAAGTTAACCAAGTTTGCACGGGGCTCCTGTGATTCCACCTCCACTGCAGTTGCAGCTTGGTTCCCAAGTGGCCATCCTACTAATCATGGAGGACTTGGCAGGAAGGGAGTGTTGCATTTCCAGAAGTAACCATCTTGAGACAAAAATCATGTCCCGTAACTGCTCAGAAACCTCAGTATGGTCTGGTAATACAGTGACAACATTGATGCCCTGCACTTGTGAGAGTTGATGGGACATGACGTAGTGATCTGGTACAGTCACAGTGCCCAGCTTAAGAGGGTCACCCCTACCTTAGCTAGCATTATGGAAGAGCTCCCTTCGAAATGCTAAGTACCTAAGTACCATTTGAGGTGCGATATGGGGGGGAGGTAGACATGGAGCCCTGGACCATCCACTTCCCGTCCAGCCAAAGCCCTAAGATTTTCCTGCTCTGCTTCAACCTGTCTTAATGGAAAGCCTTGCCCATTGCCCCTGCCTTATGCAGATCTCTGAGAAACAGCCATGGTGAGCCAAGGGAATTGTGTCTCTCTCACTGGCTGTTTTCCTAATTCAGCAGCCTGCACCTGAAGCTGTTTTTACTCTTCTGTATGACTTGCAATTGTGCTGCCTCCTGTGTTTTGCATTTTTTTAATACTTCACATGCTATATTTGGAAGAAACTGGATTTATTTTGTGACCTGTTGTACAAAATAAAATCCATACCCCTTTCTGACTGCTGGTTTTTGGGTGAGAAGACAAATTAGTTCTCTTCAGAATACACATATTGGCAGTGGCTGGTGCTCTGTCTTGGTCCCAGTCATCAACCTCAGATCTTACCTCATAAGTCTTCCTGTTTTGACACACCCTCCAGAGAGCCGTATGGGGCAGCAGCGGGACTGCCAGGCATGATAGGGTTGCCCTCATTCAAAAAATGTAATCAAATGGCATCCTTTGTACCCTTTCTCACCAACTGACTATTATATCCTTGATGTAACAGTTATTTTCAATCTTCTCATGGCATACTGACAAGATGCTAAACTTGTCAATGGTCCATCAGTTTTTGGACCATTAAGAAGGCACACCATGCTGCTAATGGAGGGTTCAACCCATAGCACGCTAGTTAAAAAAGATTTAAGACAGCTGACTTTGCTAGTCTGTTAAAGGAGACCTCCAAGCTCTTACAGCGAACTCTAGGATCTGTGTTAAAGACTTAACAAGTGTCCTATGGCTTTACTGGACTCCCATCAAGGCATGCAGTACAGTCCTATTCATGTCAGAAGTAAGTTCCGTTGAGTCTAATGGGACTTACCCCCAAATCCAGAGTAACTACAGGAGTTCAGAATTCAGAGTAATTTGTTCTTGCACAGGAGCAAGGACTCCCCGTAGTTACTCTGGTTTGGGGTAGATTTTGACCTTCCTCCCAGGAAAGATTTTGACCTTACTCCCAGGAAAGTGTTGTTAGGATTTGCCTTAGGGTGCAGTCCAGAGTAACTATGGGGAGTACTTGCTCCGGTGTAAGAACAATTTACTCTGGATTGCAATATGAATTTCCCATAGGTTTTCACTAGGTGGTGCAGTAAATACGGATGCACGTAACGTCTCTTATGTGCTCCCATAGTTACTCTGGATTGTGCCCTTAGTCTCTGATGCCACAACTCCTCCTTAGCTTACTGGTTTTCTGAACACATCCTGTAATCCTGAGTTTTATTGTTATACTGGTTGTGTTCCATACAGCCGCTGGGATTCCATGTAGTGGGCTTGGCTCTACTGCAAAGGCTGACAACAGCTTCAACTGTTAGGACAACCACTGTATAAAGAGGGTATATAAGTCTGCAAACAAGGACACCAGAAGCTCGATGGCATAATTGCCTTTATTTCTCTGTGCTCAAGCTGTGGCTATTGCTACCAGGCCAGAGGACAAGTCTGATCCTTTTTCACCAAGGAATTTTTTTCCCCAACCAGTCCATAAAGGTTCCGTTGTCCTCAGCAGAGAGGCTAGAAATAACTTTGATGATTCCTTTTGTGCTTTCCTCCACTGTTAGTGTTTCCTGTAAAATCAGAGGCAAAATATTAAAAACTGGGCAATATTTAGCAGTGCCATGCCAGAGCGTGTTACTACTTGGAATGCCATAAGTGGGCACTGACAAGAGGCAAAGGCAAGAAGATGGCCCTGAAGCTGATGGGTGAGGGGAAACCAGCCCCGGGCCTTGACTGCCCAGATGACCCAGGTGTATGGGTCTTTTTCAGGGCTCCTTGGATGGGCACCAGTTCACCAGTCTTGAGTAGGAATGATATGTTTGTCTTGCTGAAGAACAGCACATGGAGGGAACTGTGTCTAGCTTGTGAGAAAGGTGTCCCTCCTGTTGCCCGCCTGGCCTGATGGCACACAGTGAATACTATCTTAGCTGTTGAATTGGACTTCCATGTCTGGCATCTACAGATTTTGAACCCTGGTTCCTGGGTAAGACATTCCCTCATCAGGTCCTCAGAGCGATGCCAGCAACAGGGCTCACATCACTCTGAGAAATCCCATGGAGAATGTGAGGTAGAAGACACTGAGGTAACTCGACTCCATGCCTCTTGAGTGGCCAGTGGGAAGGGACACTAAATGCAGCATTAGCAGCCCTGCACCCAGTGCACCATCCCCACATAGGACTGGGCCACTCTTCATATTAATCACTGTGATTACAACAGGGATCAACAATATTTGGGCATAGCTGGTGACCCCATTATTATACCATGACAGCTGAAAGCTCTTGTCTTACAAAATGGGATGCTTCTCTGACCTTAGAAGCCCTTCCTGATTCATGCAGTTTCCTGGATTTGGGGCAGGTTCCCTTCTCATTTAATCTATCTTGCCCTTTAGCCTCTTCCCCAGCTATCAGTGGGTGTTCGCTAGCTGCCATTTCCTGTTGGGTAGCATTGCGCAGCCATGCTGCAGTGACGTGGCAATCAATACAGCAAATACGCACTCCCACACGCATCCTGTCCCACCCTATCGAAATATAGGTGTTCCCTCTACTTTGGGAATCTAAGTATAACCCACTAGTTGAAACTCTGATGTGCCCATCTCACTGCTAGGGATGGCTACCTCCACTAGGTTCTGCTGCCTATGTCTAGCTCATCTGCGTAGTCAAATGGAGGAATGAAGGGTGAAACTCAGACAGAAGCTTGAGTTTATCCTGCCCCTGGATCTGAGGGTGAGGTCTCCTTATTACCAAGGTTGAACAAGGGATCACCTGCTAGTAAGCATGTAACGCAGGCCTGGGAGCCACTAGCGAACACAACTGCTTATTAATTTCTTGAAAAGCTCCAAATGCTTTACAGTGGTGTAGCTAAGGCATCTGATACCTGGAGGCACAAACATTGTTAACACCATACAACATACAATTTATATCGCCATACAACATCATTGTTCTCCTGCCAGGTTTTATAAGGTAATTTGGAGGCCTCAAGAAAGCATTTCCAGTTTTTGCTGAAAGACTTCGGAGGTTTGTAAGACACCCCCTCAAGGCATGATGCCTGGGGAAATGGTACCCCCTTGTCCCCTAGGTACGCCACTGATCTTTTGCCACTGATGTTTACGACTAAATTAAATTCAGAAGCTGTTGTCCCTGCTCAACCAAAGTAGTATGGTTTAATTTTCCAGGAGTTGCTCAAGGACACTTTTATTAACCCCCTATGTGCTGCCAGGACTTCCCATGCTTCCAGCCTCTTTGTGATATTTAGCACAGCCAGAGGGGGTCTTGAGCAGGGTCAAGTCACAACCTCCTGCCCAATGGATGTGGATTTTGCCTTTTAGTTAGTGTAACTGAAAACAGCCTGAAAGTTATTCCTTGAGGATGCATAACCTGAAATTTATTTCAGGTTCTCAAGGCTCTTTTGACCCCCTTCTTGATAATTTTTATTTAATCAACTAGCAAAAATGTACCCGCATTGCAGGAATAAAATTCCCCCTTATGCCATCGCCCCACTGCACATCATCCCCCACTGTGCATTGTCTCCCCATGCGCATCAACCTCACATGAATCTGAACCCCCATGTGCAATACCCCCGTACAACATCCCCATGTGCATTATCCCCTATGCACAACACCCCCATGTGCAATACCCCCATGCACACTGTCCCCCATGTGCACTATCCCCATGTACAACACCCCCATGTGCACCGTCTTCCCAGGTGCAACACTGCTGTACATCTCCACACGTACACAATCTCCCCATGCACATGATACCACCATGCACATGATACCACCATGCACATCATCCCCCTATGTGCAACATCCCCCATGCAAAATACCCCCATACAGCATCCCCCATGCACACTGTACCCCCATGCACAACACCCCCATGCGCATCATCCCCCCTTGCATAACACCCCGTACATCTCCCCATGCGCATCATTCCCCCATGTGCACCACCCCCCTGCGCACCATCCCATGTTCAACACCTCATGCACATCATCTCCATCTGCATTACCCCCATGCAACTGTCACCCCATATGTATCATCCCCCATGCGCACCATTCCCCCCATGCGCACCATTCCCCCCATGCGCACCATTCCCCCCATGCGCACCATTCCCCCATTTGCATCATCCCTCATGCGCACCCTCCCAGTGCATCAGCTGGATGTTGATCAGTCTTCAATGTTAAGTATAGGACAAAAACACGTTGCACCCCTTTTCAGTCCCTTAAGGGTTAAATTTCTCAACATTGGTTCTTGGTGGGTGTTGATATCACAGAAGGAACACCCTCCCCAAATTTCATACTTCTAGTTCCAGGGGCTGGGCAGAGCATCCCTCAGCCAGGGATTTTCAATATATAAGGAGGAAAATGCATTACATCCTTTTTCACCCCATTCTGGTTGGAATTTCCAAAAACCAGCTCTTGGTGGGTGCCTCCATCAAGGAACGAACACTGTCCCCAAATTTCATGCTTCTAGGCCCAGCGGTTTTGGCTGGCTGTTAATGAGTGAATGAGTGAATGAGTGAGTCAGTCAGTGACTTCAGTTTTATATATATAGAAAAGGTTATAAAGAATAACTGGCAAGATGTGGCTAAAGACAAAGATGCCCTCCCATAGTTCCATCACCTTCCTTCTGCCCACGTTATAAGCATCTTGTACAGCACTTACCCTCTCTGCTCCAAAGTGGGTTTCTGCACCTCCGGGGTTGATAGCAACACACAAGATACCACAGGCCCCGTAGCCCAGTGCCTGGCATCTGGTGAGCATGTTCAAAGCTGCCTGTAGAGAAACATGATCTGGATAAAGGCAGTTGCCCATGCAGGGTGGAGTGTTTAGGGCCCACTGCCAGGTGCCAAATTCATGAAAGACAGCAGACACAGCTGGCTTCTCCAGTGGCACTGCTAGGCTCGAGCTAAACCCTGATCTGCAGGATCAACAACTATTGCTTGCCTATTCATAGGAGAGGAGTTGGTTCTTCTGGCTGAAGTCCAGAGGTGCTAAATTAGGTAAGTTGGTCGCAGCACTGGAAACCATGGTCTTTCCTGTCCATATAAAAGGATCTGTTTAATAGCACTGCAACGTAACATCAGAACCTGCATGGTAACCAGGAGTTGCCATATGTCCCAAAAAACAGGGACACTCCCAATTTTGTTGGATTTCTGTTCACATTCTAGCAAATGGGACAGAGGGTCCCATCCCGATTTTGTGGAAGAGAATTATGGCTACCCTATGCTAACCTCACAGTCTCAACATCCCATAACTCAGACGCCAGTATGGCATGAACAAAAGGAAGAGTGAATTATGCCACACTGCTAACATGTATCTCCATACTACAGGGGCCCAGACTGTATGCCCTGAATACCCTACAAGTGAAGTAATCTAAATGGAAGTAGACCAAAACTTCCAGATTACACTCATGATGAGCCTGAGTGTGTTGTGTACCCATTTCGCAGGTAAGACAACAGACTGAGCAATGTGTCTGTTGTCATATTTTTCCAGATTTGCCAGGAAGAACCCCTGTTCCACTGTGCTTCTTGATTCTTCACTGTTGGCTCAAGCACATGGAGAGTTTCTTGGGCAGCAAGGTCCAGCACATCAGTCCAACCCAAGCACATCAGTCCAGATTCTCATGTTGCTCCTATGACAAACCCCTAATACACCCCAAATTCCCTACTTCAGAGGGAGTTCTGGGGTGTCTAGGACAGCGCTAACTGTCTCCTTGCCTCCCAAGAGGTTGTACACACCCTCTGACCTGGGTCTGGGTTTCTTGGTAGAAGAGAGCCTTGATGCGCCACTGTCCCATACCTTGCTGCAGCGATAGCTGACATCTTCCCTCCATTTCCACCCTTCAATATGTGAGATGCAGCCATAGTTGCTGGAGATATTGATAATGGCCGCTTTGCTACAGCTCATACCAGGGACGCAGCTCTTCTCTGCGGCGATTTGGAGCAAAAGTAGAAACTCCTAAACAGAGAGACAAATCAGCAAGTGTCACCTGGACCCCTCACCCTTTGAGGCCACTTCTGATGCCCAGCTCTCCTCTGCTGTGCCTGGGATCTTCTCAATGGTGCCAGCAATGGTGGGAGAGCTTGATGCTGCTGTTGATATGCATATCAATGATCTGTCTCTTTGGGGGAAGAGGGTGATCAATGGATTGGGTGGTATGCTCATGCACCAAAAACCTAAGAAGAGCCTCCACTGGATCATGCCAAAGGATCATCTAGTCCAGCTTCCTGTATCACACAGTGGCCCACCAGATGGACTTCCATGCCTCAGGGACCACACATGACAGCTGCATCCAGGTGCCCCCAAGTCTTTCATTAGAGGCCAACCCAGCCGGCTACACTCTTACCTGGCTAACTTGCAGGGGTCCAATTGTGTTTGTGGCATATGTGGCTGCCATGCACTGGGCATTCTCAGTGGCCAGTGTAGTTTCATGAGCAATGCCAGCATTGTTGATCAGCAAGGTGAGGCCACTTTCTCCTACAGTCTCCATCACCTTCTTAACCGCATCCAATATGGTCTGAAGATCAGTGACATCTAGACAGAGTGAAGCAGCAGGGTCCAAAAGGGGAAATAGGCCATCTTGCCACAGTCCCTGACAAAAGCTGTTTTTGTTGTGTCAAAGGTATAGCTTTCTACTTGCAAAGAATCAATACAATTGGTGTAGGGGGCAATGGATGGGTTTAGTTTGTATGGTCCAAGAAACTGTATAGGTTCAGATCCTGTTCAGCTATAAACCTGGTCACCATTCAATGGTTGCTTACCCCGGTTACTAGGATGAAGGTTTCAGGGACCGGCCTCTGCACCTGAGTTCCTTTAGTGGAAAGGTCATGTGAAGACCTCATGAATGGCTGTTCTTGGAAATAGGGCACAAAATTGGTGGGTTTACAGGACGATTGCTCAAGGAGGATACATACCCAGTTGGAGGATGATCAGTTTTGAGCCATTTGGATGCTGCTTAGCCAAGTCCCTTAACTCCTGAAAAGAAAGAGACCTTATTTGAAAGATGAACATGGGGATGTGTTAGTTTTCTACAAATGTCTTGAACAGCATCATATGCAAAGCAACTGAGAACCCCATAACAATGGGGTTGAAATGGAACCAGGGGGGGAAATGGAACCAAAGGGGGCATCCCAGGCAGTGGTGGGATTCAAATAAATTATCAACAGGTTCTATGTCCTAATAATCTAAATTAACAGGTTCTATGTCCCATTAGTAACCGGTTCTCCAAACTAGGTGCACATTAACAAAGAGTTCTATAGAACCTGTGAGAACCCCCTGAAGCCCACCACGGATGATACCCTATTTGTGTAGATTTCGCTGCCCTCACCTGTTGGTCAGTTGGGTAGCAGGAGATTCTGCTATGCAGCTATATAAGTGTCTTCATCTTCAATGAATAGATTAATTCACTTTCCCACTTCTAACCAGTCTAGATACATTTCCTCCAGATTAATGCA
This sequence comes from Cryptoblepharus egeriae, assembly GCA_030015325.1. NCBI lineage: Eukaryota > Metazoa > Chordata > Lepidosauria > Squamata > Scincidae > Cryptoblepharus > Cryptoblepharus egeriae. The sequence goes on along the minus strand of JAREYC010000010.1, from coordinate 17,862,138 downwards.
GTGATTTTCAACTGGTATGCCAGAGCACTTCCCACAGGTGTGCCAAAGGTCTGCAGTGTGTCACAGGAGTTGGAAGTGGAAAATTGCTGATAACTCCTCCGTGTTCTGCAACTTTTTTTCTAGGGCAACTGTCTGTAGTAACAAATTTGTTGTCGTCATCCCTCATCTGAACCAGCGGAGGATGAAAGACAATTTGTAACTATAGATGACCTAGAAACAGAGCCGAAGAATCTGGAGAAGTGCCCTGGAAGGGACATCACAATGATAAATGATTGCTGGATTAATGTGATCATGTTGGACAACAACTGTCATCCAATCCGGCTTGATAAACACATGGCTTTTATTTTTTAAAGCAGTTAATCAGGAGCGTGATGCCAATGACACATCGCAGAAGATGCTAAAATGTTGCCTGGTGTGGCAAAAGGAGACAGAGAAAGAGAGGTTCAACTTTCCCAGAATACAAAAACTGAAGAATCATCCAATGAACCTGATCAGGTATGCTGAGGACAGATAGAGGAAGTCTTTCACTATGGCTGCAATCCTAAAAACACTTTCCTGGGAGTAAGACCCACTGAACACAATGGGACTTACATTTGAGTAGACATGGTTAGGATTGCACCCTCAGTGTACCATTCACTGCTATTGTATGGCTGCCATCAAAATTATGCTGCACATAAATGCGCCATTGAGTTAGGCTGCAATCCTGAAGGCATTTTCCTGAGAGTAAGACCCATTGAACACAATGGGGCTTACTTTTGAGTAGACATGGTTAGGATTGTGCTTATAGCCACTGATCAAGTCTTCCTCCAATAATATATCTTTCCACCCTCCATGTCTGCTGTCCATAAAACTTTTGGCTGATCTCTTCAAAACTCCTAAGTATCTACTGTTGCAGTTTCTTCTATGCTTTTCTTGTTCTTTTTGCCTCCCAACCTGTTGTCTCCATCCCAGGACAGTGCCTTCCTCAGGGGAAGAGATCTGGTTTTGTGAGTTAAAGTGCCACATTCACAGTGCACTGTAGATCATAGATCATAACCAGACACTGTTTATGATCTATGGGGAAAGTTCTCCACTTTCATCTCTGTTTCTTCTCACCTGGCCTTCAGGTCCATTTGGATGCCTGCAGGTTGCAAAGATGAAATTAGGTGCATTCGGGAGCTCCAAAAATCGCTGGACCAAACCCAGGCCAATTCCTTTATCACTTCCAGTCACAACAACACTCTCAATCGTGAAGCTCTCCATTGGCTTCCTCCTCTGTGATCAGATCTGGCTCCTGAGTCTTTGTCTGCTGGTGGAAACTCAGTGCAAGAGATATTTGGGCCATCAGAGGCTCTGCCCATCTTCAATTAACATCAGCTGATGTGCAAGTTTGCATAATCTAAGGATCAACTATTTGTGTCTGGGAGTGCCAAGGTACCAAAAAAGAAAAAAAAACAAGAAAAAAGTTTGAAATATATGAAAATTTCATCCCAACAGCAAGACCATTTAAATGCTACTCTGCCTAAATGGCTTATTCAGGGCTATTCATGTTTCAGATGTGTGTTCAATGTGCTTTCTGCTGACTTGAGATGCTTCTTAAAGTGTGCCTGATACAGGTGGGCAGATGCTGGTTCAGGCCTACTTGCCCGAACCTAATCTTCCCCCTGGGCTGATGTTGGCGATCCGGTCACAGCCGCGGCTGCAAGAGGAAGCCGCTCAGGAAACTGAGGCTAGGCGCCAGGATGCTCAGTACACATGTGTCTAGCTGGACGCAGGCGCACTAAGCGTCCTAGCGCAGAGCCCCAGGACGCTCAGTGCACCTGCGTCCAGTTGGACGCAGGTGCACGAAGCATCCTGGCGCTGAGGACGCTCCAGTAGATGCACTGCGCATGCACCAAGTCTGGCGCATGCGCAGTGCGGCCTGGTTAGGGCCGGCCCCCCGACCCCGGACCCCGACCCCCAGCCCAGCTACCGAACTTCTGGTGAACCAGATTTTCGGGGAGGCTGGGCCCATCACTGGTGCCTGATCAATGTTTAAAAAAAAAAGCTTCAAAAAGCTGGCACTAAGGTTGCCATATGGAAAGCTGATTTCAACAGGCTTAGAGGTGTCATAGGAGGGATCCCATGGGTTGATGATCTAATGGGGAAAGGAGCCCAAGATGGGTGGGAGCTCCTTAAGAGGCAGCTTCTACAAGCACAGTCAGAAACAATTCCAATGAAAAATAAAGGGGGGGAAAAAACCTGAAAAAACCAGGTTGGCTCCACAAGCAACTTGGGGATCAGCTGAAGTTAAAGAAAGAGAAGTATAGGGAGTGGAAGACTGGAAAGATCACCAGGGAGGAGTACAGGCAGATAGCCCGGTCTTGTAGGGAAGGGGTTGTCATAAAGATTCCTACAACAGCAGATGGGGTCGTCAGCCCCAACTGACCACGCACTCCCCATTATTTTGGGGATGCTAAAAATTACCGACAACACTCTTGCTGCATTCCAATCCACCTTAAAACCCACCTCCTGGTCAGGCAATTAGCCTCCCTGCAGGGGTGATCTCATCAAAAGGCTTAAACATTTTAGAAGACAATTTTCTTGTTTTTATTCAGAAAAACAGGCACAATGCATAGAGACAAGAATCACATTACACAAAACAAGAAAAGCTAGCTATTGCCCCCTAATACGTTCCCTAAGATAGGCAGCATAGTTCTTACAGATCTTGTTCCTTGCTAGAGCTGCATGATCTTCCTTGATCTCCCAAAACACAGTCAGTCTCTTCCCCAAATTACAGATCTTATATTCCCCTAACCTTTCTCAGCTGCAAGTCATGGGATCTTTCATCCTTCACTAATTGTTTGATCTCTCTCAGCTGTAAACCCAGGACACATTTCTACAGGTGCTGTAAATCTTACTCTTAGCTTAGTTGACTCCTTCCTTTCCCCCTGACAAGAGAGGAATCTTCACATGGCCTTGCAATCCTCACTCCCTTTGATTCCCACACATTCCCTCCAGCAATTTACCACTTTGATCCTTGGCCCCTCACCCTCTTCCAACAGCCAGGCAGCCCAACGTTATATTCCCAGTTACATATTAGAGAAAGGAACTTCATCAGTAGAAATCAATACTTCAACTACATCCATAACTTTTGTTTTTCCTCTTACAGGGGTCAGGAATGCTAAAGCTCAGTATGAGCTGAGGCTGGCCAGGGGAGTCAAAGATAACAAAAAGAGCTTCTTTAGATGTGCCCAAAGGAACAAGAGGAGAGACGAGGGGGTGGCGATGCTCCTGGACAAAGATGGACAGCAGGTGTCTAGAAACCAGTAGAAGGCAGAGCTGCTCAACTCCTACTTTGCATCCGTCTATTCTCAGAAAGAGGGCTGTGCAAATGGGGGTGCGGGATCATTGGCTGATGCGGGAATGTGCTTGTATCCCCAAAGAGGTAATGAAAACATGGATGGCGCAGAACAGCACATTAAGATTGATAGAGAACTGGTTCGAAACCACTTAACTGGCCTAAATGAATTCAAGTCATTTGGACCAGATGAGCTGCATCCTCGAGTTCTTAAAGAACTGGCAGATGTCCTTGCAGAGCCTCTGTCAATCATCTTTGAGAAATCCTTGAGGAGTGGAGAAGTGCCACTGGACTGGAAGAGGGCAAATGTAGTCCCAATCTTTAAGAAGGGGAAAAAAGAAGACCCGGGAAATTATAGACCAGTCAGTTTGACTTCAATCCTGGGCAAGATATTAGAGCAAATCATAAAACACACAATTTGGGCACATCTAGACAAGTACTCAGTGATCAGTACAACCCAGCACGGATTTACCAAGAATAAATCTTGCCAGACAAATCTGATCTCCTTTTTTGATCGGGTTACGAGCTTACTGGACAGTGGCAATGCTGTGGATGTCATTTATCTTGACTTCAGCAAAGCATTTGACAAGGTCCCACATGACATTTTAATTGGGAAGTTGGAAAAATATGGGCTAGACGAGGCAATTGTTAGGTGGATCTGCAACTGGCTCAACGACCGCACACAAAGGGTTTTAGTAAATGGTTCTGTGTCAACCTGGAGGTCGGTTTCAAGTGGGGTCCCCCAAGGCTCTGTCTTGGGACCGGTTCTCTTTAACATTTTCATTAATGACTTGGAGGAAGGGATATGGGGGAGCCTGATCAAATTTGCGGATGACACCAAGCTGGGAGGTGTAGCAAACACAACAGAAGACAGGAGAAACCTCCAGGAGGATCTGGATAAACTAGAATTCTGGGCTGTAACAGAATGAATTTCAATAGGGAGAAGTGCAAGGTTCTGCACTTAGGCAATAAAAACCAAAAATACAGGTATAAAATGGGGGATACTTGGCTTGGCAGCACAACATGTGAGCGGGATCTTGGAGTTGCCGTGGATCACAAGCTGAACATGAGTCAGCAGTGTGATGTGTCTGCAAAGAAGGCAAATGCCATTTTAGGTTACATTAAGAGGACTGTAGCTTCCAAGTCATGAGAAGTTATAGTTCCTCTTTATTCTGCATTGGTCAGACCTCACCTTGAGTACTGTGTTCAGTTCTGGGTACCTCACTTTAAGAAAGATGCAGCCAAACTGGAGCAAGTCCAGAGGAGAGCGACAAGAATGATCAGTGGGGTGGAAGGGAAGCCCTACGAGGAAAGGTTGGGGGAACTTGGGATGTTCAGCCTGGAGAAGAGGAGGCTGAGAGGAGACATGATTGCCCTTTTCAGATACCTGAAAGGCTGTCATAGGGAGGAAGGGGCTCATTTGTTCATAGCTGCTTCTGAAAGCAGGACTAGAACCAATGGGTACAAACTGCAAGAGAGGAGATTCCGGTTGGATATCCGGAAAAAATTCCTGGAACAGATTGCCAAGGGAGGTGGTGGACTCTCCCTCACTGGGGATCTTCAAGCAGAGGCTCGACAAGCACCTGTTGGGGATGCTCTAGGGGGATTTCCTGCTGCAAGCAGGGGGTTGGACTAGATGACCTACTAGGTCCCTTCCAACTCTATGATTCTATGATTCTATGATATGTCCTGGAAAACAGGGTAGGGTAGTATGCATAAAAACACCCAACCACAAAAAATCATGCTTCAGCTTCCATCATTTTCTGAAATGAGATTGTTGAGCATCTGGTGGCTATGTAGAATAGGGTCTTTTCTATGATCTTTCTAGACTTTGAAACTCCTTTCCCATGAGGCCTGCCTGGCTCTTTCCAGTTCCACTCATAGGTCCTGGACAGCAAGCACCTGGTGTGCTTCCACCACTAGCCAGTCCGAGGGCGGTGATGCCATTCTGTGTTTTAGCTGGAATGAGTTACTTATTCTAACATGATTTTTTGTGGTTGGGTGTTTTTATTTTATCCTTGTTGTGGATTCCCTTGAGGGCTTGCAAGAACCTGATATAAAGTCTGTATAATAAATGCATACAGAAAGAACAAGCTTACACATGCACGGATGAAGGACCACCTGCCTGCCTGAGGCCTGAACACCTGGATTGCAGCAGAAGGGCTATTGTTGGGAATGGTCAGTTCACAAAAGCAGGTGGGGTGGTCATTGAGTACTTTAGATGTTTTGTTACACTTGTGCTGCAAGCTGCAATTGGGTGATTATGGGGCTCAAGACAGTCATTGAGGCAGTGGCAGTCCTGGCCACTGTGGTGGCCATGAGTGCACGTGGAGGTGTCACCCTGCACCTTTTGCCTCTCTTCAGAGCAGAGATGTACAATGAGATCCAGGCCAAGGGAAGCAACTCACATTCTTCCCTTCCTTTCTCCTTAAGCTCAGTGTCCGCAGCTCACTCCCTCCCCCAAACTAAATAAATACAGTTCAGTCTCTGGAGCACATGATCTCCCCCTCCCCCAAATAATTTTGACTTAACTTAAATTTAATTTACATTTTTTAAACTTAAATTTAAGTTAATTTTTTAACTTTTAATTTTTGTAGAAATCACTGTCTTTGTCACAGACACTTTGCAATGGTAGTGACTTGGCAATACCATCATCACCAGTTAGTTCCATGCTTGGGGATTTCATGGGATGCTACAAAAAACCTGCTATTTTTAAAAAATTGGCTAGTCAACCTCACTATTTTTTTATTTTTGGACCTAGCTTCTGGCAAACTTCTGGATGCAACACTTCCAGTGCATCCTCAGAGACCTGATGACACATATGATGTCTTTTTTATAATGGGCATAGTGGTTGTTCCTAGAATCCCTGTCTATTTTGTAATTTGTACTTTGTTAGCATGCATAGCAGTTGAGCTGATTGACACTTGTCCTTGTTTCCTCCATATGTGTATATATGTTTATATATGTTACTTTAAAAATGGGCTGGGTGCTGCAACAGAGGGAAGCAGCTTGGGAAAGGTAAAAGGTACTTAAAAAAACTTGTTGGGTCCTTTACTCTTTTTCTTGCAGGGTCAGGTAAAGCTCTGCTAGTGGCATAGCAAAAGGGGTGCAGGGGTAGCGGTCAAACCAGGTAACCAGCATTTAAGGGGGAAACAAGTTAAGCTTGTCACTAGTGGTCAAAATTGTGAAAACAGGTTATGTATCAATAATAATACCTTCATGATATACAGTATATAAATGGAAAAGTAATTTATGCTAAAGTAATTTATGCAAGTAATGACTGCAATGAAACAAACTGCACTGGAATACTGGTATTCTATTAGACATTATGGCCAATTAATGAAAAAATGAAACTTGCAGCTGCTTATGGAACAAAAAGTAGATTTTTTAAACTCAAAATTGACCCATGGGACAGATTGCTCTGAGAGCCAATGAGATGTAATTATGATACAGTATGGAAATCATAAGGTGTTAATATGAGTCAGCTCCTATTTCCATATCTATGTATATCTAATTAAAAACTCACTCACCCATTAATGTCCAGCCAAAACTGCTCGACCTAGAAACATGAAATTTGGGGAGGATGTTCCTTCTGTGATGGAGGCACCCACTAGGAAATGATTTTGAGAAATTGCAACTGGAAGGGGGTGAAAAGGGGCACAATATGTTTTGGTCCCTATACTTTACATTGAAGAATCTCTGACTGATCAATACCCCAACCCCAGGACGGAGAAGCATGAAATTTGGGATGGGAAATTCCATGATAGGAGCACCAATTAAGAATGAATTTTTTTTCCCCAAGAGGGTGAAAAGAGCCTATCTATCTAGGCTACGACTCTAGCTGGGGAAACAGGAGAGGAAACAGGTGGTGAACTGCTGGGGAAGAAGAGAGAGGTATCTTCCCTCACCTTCATTCACCCAATTTTCTTATTTTAAAAGCCCAGGCATTTCCATCCATCCATCCCTCCCTCCCTCTTCAACTAAAAAATTCACAAAGCGGTTTAGTAGGTGGTTAGCCTACTAAAGTTCACAAGAAAATGAAATGAAAATGAAAAAAATTAATGGCTAATGAATCCTAACCATCATTGGCATCCATCAGTCTCGGCACTGTATGTGAAGCACCAAAGGCCCCGGGTTGATTAATATGGAGAATGGGCTGTTACCCAAGCAGCAAATCGCCCCTCTCCACGCCACTTAAATAGTCCAATGGAATGGCAGAGCCAATACAATTGGTTTCAGCTGCGTCACAGAGCTGGGCTAAGGACAGGAGATCACTCTGTCTTGTGGGGACCCGGGTCTTGAACCCTGGCCTGCTGGTTAACAGGCACAGCGTCTTAACCACTTCCGCCACCCACAGCACGAAAGAGCTCATAATCTAAAATGCAAAAAACCACCAGCAGAAGCCACTATATCAGTCATTGTTGAGATGAGGAGGGGCCAGTTCACTTCTGGGGCAACATTTTGAGCTTTGCACTGGGCTAGATGATTATTTGAAGATCCTCAGAGAGAAGGTCACACTTTGAACACCTCCATTGGGCAACTTTGCTGCTTGGTAGTAGCACCCCCCCCCATCATGCCATGCAGAGCCATGCATACCTAAAGACCCCCCAGAAATACCACTGCATTGGGCCCTGAGGCAGTCTGGCAGGAGTTTCTAGTAGCATTATTATAATTAAGTCCCTGGGCAATATTGGTCAGCATGGTGCTTGCTCAGAGATATCAATATTGGTCAACGGGGCCTGCTCAGAGATATCAAACGGCTTCATTCTGCAACATAGAATGAGTGGTCAGAGCCGCTTGGACCTGAGCCACAGAAGGTGCTTGGCTGATGACAAGTGAGTCTCATTGATTCTAGATTGTGCTGCATTTGTTCAGAAGCAATCTTGTTTGTACCATTAAGTAAAGCATGGTGGTTAGCCTACTAAAGTATTTTAGCTCTTTATTAGTGTGTGTGCCTCTTAAAATTACATGTATTCAGTGTGTTTCTAAGCTTGTTAAACATAGTGTTGTTTTTAATTTTTGCAGTATTCAGCACAAAAGCAGACTGCTTTGTCATTTGCAGTCCTTGGGAAATCCACAATAAACTATAAGGAAACACTGGCCAGCCTTGTCTGCTATTCAGCAATACTCAGTCGCGTCACCAGACTGGTGCGGCTGGTGCGGGCCACACCAGGTGACGTGCTGCATGGGGGTGACGCGCCGGAGAGTTTGACACTCCTCTGGCTGGCATCAATGCACCCATTCGGGCCTGCTCCAAGGCAGAGCAGCAGTCAGAAGCTGCCGCTTCCCCTTGGAGCTGGCCCAAATAGCCAGCTGAGGTGCACTGCACAGAGACACACTGCATAAGTCCAAGCCTTTGGACATGTGCAGTGCATCCCTGCGCAGCCATTGGGCCTTGCTCTGAAGGCGGAGTGGCAGTTTCTTACTGCCGCTCCACCTCAGAGCAGGCCCAAATGGGCATGCTGACGCCCAGGGCCAGCTGGAGGAGAGTCTGTTTGGCTTCAGAGAAGACTGCGCAGGTGTCGGAGGTGGCGCCTGTGCATTACTTTTCTGAAGCCAGTAGGCTTCAGAAGTGACTGTGCAGGCACCAACTTTGGTGCCTGCGCAGTCCTGAAAGGAGGTGTGCGGATTCCTGGGGTGACGCACTGAGCCCCCGCACCGGGTGACACGCACAAATCGCGTCGCCCCTGGCAATACTATCATCATTAGAAGAGCCTCCACTGGATCAGGACAAAGGCCCATCTAGTCCAGCTTCCTACCTTATCACACAATGGCCCACCAGATTCCTCGAGATATGATAAATCTGGGATATGATAAAGGTTCCTGGGATATGATAAAGGGTTGTTGTGAAGATAAAATGAAGGGCACCTTTTGGGAAGAACATGAAGCAAATGAATGAGTGAATGAATGAATAATGCAGAGATGAGACAGTAATAATGTTGCCATTTAGGCCTGGTGCCAACAATGCTGTTGCTGTGACATCAAAAATGCATCCATTTGCAATGCACTTTATCCCTTCCACACCCTGTGTTTTTCCAGACTGGTGCAGGGGCAGGAGAATGACAGGGATCCTCTTTTTGGTGGCTGCTGGATGCCTTCCTGTCCAACATGCCACCTTCCTGGCACTCCCTGGCTTTTAATCCCTCCTATCACCACGTCCTTGGGGTGCAGCACCAAAAAAATCTGTCCAAAATAATCTACAGTCTTATTTTTTTTAAAAGAGGAAAGGGACATCAAAATTATATAATATACTCATCAAATCTGTAATTCATTTGGCATATAATCCATTTATATGCAGAAAGTTCATAAAAGGTTTCCATTTTTCCCCCCTTTGGTTTCATGACTTTTGGGTTTTATCTGGGTTAAATTTATCTGGGTTTTATGTGGGTTAAAATTATCTGGGTTTTTCTTTGGTTAGGCCAAAGCCACCTGGGGCTAAACTCTGCTGCGATGGCCCTTCTTTCCACTGGAATAGACAGGTTACCTGCTCCCTATTGCTTTGGTAATGAGGAACTGCCAATTGAGCTCTGCTCTCAGCCCTGTAATTTGATCCAGAAGGTGTAGAATCTCTGTGCTGAGTAAACTCAGCCTGCAAATCCAATACAGTGGCGCTTCACATAACAAGCGCCTCACGTAAAGTATGTTCCACGTAACAAGTAAAAATTTCTCTAGGATTCTGCTTCACATAACAAATTGTGCTTCACGTAACAAACACACTCAAATAGGGCAAAACTGCTTCCAGCTGCCTTCCTTTTTCTGGAAACTCTCCAGCCTCAGTTTATCCTGATGTCCTATTTAAGTGTCTCGCTCCTGCCTCCTACTGGAATTGCTACTTTGTTATACCAAACCCTGCATTCTTTTATGCAACTTGAGTTTCCTATCTGGTTTTTATTCCTTATGCAACAGAGCTGAGTCCTTGAACTGTCGTGCTGATCAGTCCATGAATAGAATCCGTTCATCTAAGCTCGCAGTGAAGCCAGTCCCCTGTTCTCAGCCTATGAGTATTGATGGCATGGGCATAGCACATGAAAGGCTTTCACATCTGTGCTTGCACAATAGGCAGAGTCGGAGGGAGGGAGAGTCCAGGGAGGCACTGGGAGACTTTTGCAAGAACCCTGGTGCCAGCCTTGGAAGCCAATTCCCATTGTCCCTAATGTAAATCAGCTACATTTATTCAATGATTAAGGAATGTCATTCTTGACATGCTCAGAAGTGCAGATCAATCATGAGTCTGATTGGCCACTTGGCAGGAATGTGCTAGCACAGTGGTGACAAACCTATGGCATGCATGCCAGAGCAAGTACTCAGTGCCCTCTCTGCTGGCAGGAGGCCATAGGGGTCCCAGATGAGCATTCTAAACCCAGCTTGCATGCCCAGAGCTCTGGCCATGCACATTGGGCACAGGCATGCTCAGTTCGATCTGCTCCAAAGAGCAGACCCGACTGATGGTGCCAGTTCCCAGTGTGCATGCCCAGAGCTTCTGGCATGTGAATTGGGGCAAGGGTGTCTTGAGCACAGTGTGTGTGCCCACAGTGAATGGATCTGGAGGTCTTTCAAAAGTATAGCCACACTTGTATGATGGAAGGACCCTGGCAAGTTTCCTTAGCAGAGGAAGCCTCCCTAAGGGTGGATAGAGCTGTTGGTTCCTCTTAGTGGCAGCAGATGGTGCTCATGGCAAGGTCTAGGATTTTGTTGGCAATACAGCTGGAATCAAGGTTAGACAGTTGTGTTGCACTGCAGGGCAACAGTGACTAGTAGATGGAAATCTATTTTTTAATACCTGAAAATATCCTTTCTAGTGAGGGCACATATGGGCATTTACTTGAAACTAATGTGTCATTGAATCAAATGTGCATCCTGATTTTAAAAGGTTTAAAATTAAAAAAATGTTTCCTGACATTTGTAATGCTCAACTTCATAGCAGGTGCAAAATTTAAATTTACTGCATACAACAATTATATGACTTATATATGAATTATATGACAGTAATAATATGACAATAGATTTATGTTATGATTTCTACCTAATTGCATTACTTTATACAACAATGGCTTTGTTACATTTTTATTACAATATAGTAAACTATTAGAGTAAATACTGTGGGTGGCGCAAGCGGTAAAGACGCTGTGCCTGTTAACCAGCAGGCCAGGGTTCGAGACCCGGGTTGGCCCCACAAGATGAGCTCCTGTCCTTAGCCCTGCTCTGCGACGCCAGCTGGATCCAATCGTATTGACTCTGCCTTTCCATTGGACTAATTCAGTGGTGTGGAGAGGGGGGATTTGCTGCTTGAGTAACAGCCTATCATCCATAACAATCCAACCCAGGCTTTTGTGCTTCGCATGCAGCATATGCAGCGCCAAGCACGATACCATAGTCTTTCAAGACTGACGGAGGCCTGATTTAAAGTAAATACTGACCTATACTTAAAATCAAAACACAATATTTACTTGAATTGAATGCACCATTGAATCTAATGTGCACCCCAATTTTGGAGACTAAGAGCACAATCCTAACCAAGTCTACTCAAAAGTAAGCCCCATTGTGTTCTAAGGGTCTTACTCCCAGGAAAGTGTCTTTAGGATTGCAGCCTAAATTTGGTTGAAAAACTGAGTATTAGAGATGGAAACAACATTTTGAACATTCAGTCTGATGTTGTTGATCTGCACAGACCTTAATGATGGCAGAGGGAGAAGCACAGATGCAGTATGGAAGCCAGTTGGGTGATGATGTGTAAGTCAATGGTAAAGAGAAAGTGATACTGCTTTGCAATTGTGACTGTAGGGCTTTATGTCTCATTGTCTTCAGTATGTACAGAATGGCAGCCCAAGCCACAGGAAGGAGGGTTGCAGTTTGTCTAAAGAACAACCACTTTCCTATTTGCATGAGTTGTGTGGTTGAGACAAGAAGGCAGATGCAGAGGAAGGGAAAAGCACCTCTGACACATCCTATCCATGTATCCATGTCTGCTCATGCACAAGACTAGGGGCGTACCAAAGCCACCGCACGCTCATGGCACACATGATGTCATGCACATAGGCTCTTCACAGCCGGCTGGAATAACCCTCTGGCGAGCTGCAAGGAGCATGTGTGCAGCTCAGCAGCTGAGTTACACCCACACTTGTGCCCTTCTGAGCCTGCCAGGAAGGATTCTGCAGTTGGTTTAGAAGGGCACATGGGCAGCTCAGCTGGAACCTGTGCACATGTCCTTCTGAGCCAGCTGGGGAGCATTCTCCAGCTGGCATAGAAGGGCGTTGCGGATGGAGCACTTATGCCCACCAGTGCATACACTCCCATGGCACAAGACACCTCATGCTGCATAGGCGGTATGCTTCTGCACACAGGGTGACCAGATGCTAGAAGCCAAAATGTGTGCTCATGCAAGCTCATTTGGCTAACTTAACTAAAATTAATGCTTTACTGATGCCATGCTCAATGTTTTTTACTTGTTGTGTTACTTTAGACTTTATTATAAAGCTTTGTAAGCCACCTTGGCATTTGCTTTGGCAGGGGAAAAACAGAATATAAATTTCATAAAATAAAAAGGTGGAAAGAGCAACACTATTTCTCACCTGAGTAGGGAAAAGGGCTTTCTGACACAACCCTCTGCATTCAAGTCTGTTTTGTTAAATGAGGCTTACTTGCAGGAATGTGCGTACAGGTGTGTATTCTACACGCATAATTATGTTTGCTTTTTTATTGTAGATACAACCTGCATGGATGAACATCCACATGTGCTTGCTTTGGGCATGATCCTATGCCTGGCATACATACTGGTGCATACACAAAAACACTGGCAAGTTCAGGACACTTGCAGCTCTCTGAAGGGCAAAGTGGGGTGTGGAAGATTCCACCCTTTGGGGGAAGGGAAGAGTTGCTGTGATACCCGCAGTCACAGGATGACTGCCAGAGGATGATTGGCAGAGTTGGATTATGCCCTGAAAGCTCTGGATTACAGTGAAGGTGTGGTTGCAAATCCCATATTAATTGAAACCCATGGCTGTGCTTTCCCATGGGCATGTTTTGCCAGGGTGTTTTTCCTAACTGCCATCATCTTTGCCTGAACTGGATGGAACAGGTTTATTGCCTTTGATCCCACCAAACCACCACTGATTCAATGCAATCACTCCATTGTACCTCTAGTCCTTGTTCTTGTTGTGTATTTAGGACTTCATAAGGGTCAATGAAACTGTTCTGCTCACTGTGCTAAAAAAAAGTCTTTCAGATTTTGCAGCGAGTGCTATGCTGGCAAAATGGACAGGTTCTAGTTAGGGTTGCCATTTTCCCTGAAAAATAGGGACAATCCCATACTGGCAAATGGGACAAAGGCAGTGGCTTTGTGCCTGTGCACTACTCTACTGAAGCTGACTAGCTTCAGAAAAGTACTGCACAAGTGCCCACTCTGATGCCTGCACAGTCTCCTCTGAAGCTGACTGGCTTCAGAGGAGACTTTCTCTGTTCTAAGGATGAGCAACCTTAGAGTGGAGGAATGCCTCTGCCTGGCTGCACATCTGCCGCACATCTGCCCAGCCATTCGGGACTGCTCCCAAATAGATGTAAAACCGAAAAGTCACTGACTGACTCACTGACTGACTCATCAACAGCCAGCCAAAACCACTGGGCCTAGAAGTGTGAAATTTGGGGAGGGTGATCCTTCCGTGATGGAGGCATCCACCAAGAACCGGTTTTTGGAAATTCCAACCGAAAGGACCTGCCCCAACTCCTGGACATGGAAGCATGAATTTCAGGGAAGGTGTTCCTTCTATGACACCAACACCAAACAAGAACAGATGTTGAGAAATTTAATCCTTAAAGGGCTGAAAAGGGGTGCAATGTGTTTTTGTCCTATACTTAACATTGAAGACTGACTGATCAACATCCAGCTGATGCACTGAGAGGGGGATAAGGGGGTGATAGTGCATATGGGGGGATGGTGCACATTGGGGGCTGTGCACATAAGGGGATGTTGTATGGGAGTGTTGCGCATGGGGATGATGTGCATGGGGGAGCTGCACATAGGGGGACAGTGAGGGGATGATGCGCATGGAGTTTTTTGCATATGGTGCACATGGAGGCCAGTACGCATGGGGGATGGTGCACTTGGGGGATGTTGTACAGGGATATGATGCGAATGGGGTTGTTGCATATGGTGAGCATGGGGAATGATGTACAGGGGTATTGCGCATGAGGGATGATGTGCGTGGGGGAAGTGCTCATGAGGGATGGTGCACATGAGGGATGGTGCACATGGGGCAGTGTGCATGGGGGGGACGGTACACACGGGTGATGTTGTACATGGGTGTGTTGCACATGGGGGATGATCCACATTGGGGTGTTGCATATGGTTCACATGGAGGGAAGGTGCACATGGGGAATGTTGTATGGGAGTATTGCACATGTGGGATGATGCGCGTGGGGATGTTGCACATGAGAGGACAATGCGCAGTGGGGGGATGGCGTATGGGGGAATTTTACTCCTGCAACGTGAGTACGTTTTCACTAGTAAGTAATATAATGTTTACATTAAACACATGAAAGCGATATATAAAGCCTTGTCCTCCTTTTTTGGTTATGGCATATGGTCACCCAGTGCATTGTGCTACCATCTGCTCTCGAGCCCTTTTGCAAGCCCTTCACATCTCCTAAAGCAAACTACAATTGTAGTAAATTTTAATAGGAAACAAAACACAGTATGGAAGAAATAGGGCAAATATTGACATACTGACACAGCCCAGTCTTATCTGGGACTTTTGCTTCCAGAACCTATGTTCTAACAATCCAAGCACCGTTGTGGTGGCATTAATCCAGGTCACTGGTTTGTGCTTTGGGATCACTGTTGCAAACAGGCAGAGCCGTGGCACATGAAATTGTTGCTCCTGGAGGTGCCACCACTGGCAATAAGTTGGCAGAGGGTGTGAGAAGGGGAATGCTTAGGGGAGACTTAGTAAAAGGAGGGGAGGTTGTCGTGGGGAATATGATCACACACCCTGTTTTGGATGCAGCACGCATTCTATAGGCATTGCTGATTTGTCACCACTGGCGGGTGATAGGATTGTGCTGTTAGTTTGCTGTCTTGGTCAGCACAACTGACCAAACCTAATCCTAACAAACTGAACAAACCTAATCAGCACATATTTTTTCTGAGTCTATGGCTATCATAGGGCCAACCCACCAAGCCCAGTCTCCAGGGCACAGCCATGTTTGTTTTTGTTTTTTTGCTCCTGGACCTGCACCTATCCACAGGTGCCACCCTTACCATCCTTAGCTATCCTTACCTGCCAGCTCGCCAGCCATCAGACACTGAAAGCATATAGGCGCTCCCCGTCTTCAAGCATTTACAGTTACACAAACAACAGTTACACAACCAGGACCTGGGAAGATGTATGAAAGGCAGGAATGTGGCTAAGATGGCCAAGACTGGATTTAGGTGGATTCCGTCTCACGAACAACACTGCAGTAGATTTTCTAAGGGCGAAATCCAGAGTAACTACGGGGAGTCCTTCCTCCGGTGTAAGAACAATTTGCTCTGGATTGCAATTTGATTTTCCCATAGGTTTTCACTAGGTGGTGCAGTAACTACGTGTACACGTAATGTCTTTTACTTGCTCCCATAGTTACTCTGGATTGTAGAGTAAGTTTATTAAGAAAGAATATATGTTTATACATATCATATATGAATATATGAATACATATCATATATGAATATATGAATATACATATCTCCGAAGTACAAATATAGATTATAAATTATAGTAAAAAGCTTTACTGCAGATAAAAAATAACTCCCTCTTCACCCCAGCATGGCATTTTTCCAGTGATTGCATAAACCACCCTAGCCATGCCACTGCTTCTGTTATTAATACTTATATATCACTTTTTAACCAAAGTAGTACAAAAAATAGTTTATATTATAAATGCTGCAATCCTAACCTGCAGTTAGGCTGGCCTAACCCTTCATACTAACACATTATATGGGAGACTGGGCTTATGTGAACCATTTTGTGGATTATTTTGGTTAAAAAGTGGTATATGTCACGATTATTGCCCTCTCTGACCAGGTCCCCAGAGGCCACACACTTGCTCTTGGGCATGGTAGGGCAATTTAGTTTTGGGGAAAACACCGGGATGCCAACCCTTCAGATATGCAGTCAGACCTGAATTAGTCCTCTGCCTTTGCTTGCCTGACAGATTCCTTATCCCCTTGCTCTCAAGTTGAGCACAACTGGCTTCTGCGACCCCAGAGAGTTCAAGCCTCAAGTACATTTAAAAAGGATGGTAGCTTTTCCTGCTAGAAGGAGGGCGCTTGCTAACATCCCAGTCACTCCAGAGGCCAAACTGAGCCTTGGGCTGCAATCCTAAAGACACTTTCCTAGGAGTAAGACTTATTGAACACAATGAGGCTTACTTTAGAGTAGACATGGTTAGGATGGCACCCTTGGTTGACTTGTGGACCATTGCTTCCATGTGGAATCCATCTAGATCTCTAAACCTCAAACGCAGACCATTTAGATAGACTCCCAGCCCCTGCAGGTGCAAGTGAAGCCTCAAACCTTACCAGACTGCATGTGATCCATCCTCAATTCTGGAGGGATCTTAGCTTAAGATTGCCATCATTCTCTTCCACAAAATCAGCATAGGACCCTCTGTCCCATTTGCCAGTATGTGAACACAATCCCCCCAAATCAGGATTGTCCTTTATTTTCAGGACTTATGGCAAACCTATCTTAGCTGCAATCCTAACATCCAATTAGGCTGGCCTAAGTCCTAGCACAAGTCCTGTGCTGGCCTGGTTGTTTGGGTTTTTTTTGCAAAAGTGCTATAAAGTACTTCTTTGCCACTCCTGGAGGGGTGTTAGGACATTGCACAGACATGCGCCAACCACCCCACACCACCATGGGAAGAGGGAGCAGGTAAGTTCTGCCAGTGTAAATTGGTTAGGATTGTGCCCTTAGACTCCTCCATACCCAGATCACCAACTTCCCCAACAGTACCAATAAGGTCCAGTGTGTTTCCTGCCACATGCAATGGGGCTATTATTCATGGTACCTCTTATGCAATTTTTAATTGGGGGGCACAGTCTTCCAACCTGGACAAAAGCAATGTCCAGACACCTCCCGTGGAACGAGTATGGCAAGATGAGGCTGGAGCTCTCGTGATAGCAACTTTACAAACACCTCTTTGTCCTGCTTATGGCTAGCTTGATCCAGCCTGCACATTCCACCTCCATTCTCTTTGCTGAGAGCATTTCCTGCCTCTTCTTTTTGAAACAAGCGGCTCTCTGGCAAGAGCAACTGGTGCTAACAGTGAAGAACATGATATTTCTGTGCAACTAGTGGAGAACAGGGCGGGGCTGTGTCGCAGCACGTATAAAGGCAATCTCAGTGCGAGAAACAGCGGGCGAAGGAGCACTGAATTTTTTCCAAGGGCAACATGGCAGCTGGGCACATCTGCAGCGTTCTGGTAACAGGAGCCAACCGAGGCATTGGCTTGGAGCTGGTGAAGCATTTCCTTGGGAAAGCGACCCCTCCTAAAGTGATCTTTGCTGGCTGCCGAGACCCAGATGGGGCCAGAGCAAAGGTAAGTCAAGACGGCACTTTCATAGCTGAATTTGGAGGCAGAGAAAGTGTTTTTCCCCCTCTCAAAATGAAATACTTTTGCTAAGGGTACTTGCGCAGCTATGACGTGCTAGATGGCTGTTGTCTCTGTCTTCTTCTCACCATTCAGGTTGCTCATATATATAAACATCTCCTTGGGATGATTTAGGATGATCTGATTTAGGGGACCAGCCTTCCTTGGGGGTGCACATGATGTGCCCATTTGCAGTGTTGGCTGCTCTGGCTGCCCTGCCCTGCAGCAACATTCCAGCTTCAAGGGTACTTGGCTGACACCTTCTCATACGAGGCTGACTGCAACTTTCTTCCCAAAATCTGTCTGAAAAGCTGGCCAGTTATAGCAACAAGACGTTTATTTCAGTCACTGAATTCTGGACATATTGAAATGCTGGATCTTGTAGTGATCAAGTCAGGGCCAGATCAAGCCCTCTGAAAAGGATTGTTATAACCAATGCCCACAATCATTTTTGCCCCCACGATGCTCCAAATAGCACTGTGACACTACATGTGGCATTGTAGGGGATATATAAACCTGGCAAGCAGATGCTATTGGTTGGAACACAGTTGCTGCTGCTGATCTGCTGTGAATGAAAGCCACTTTGGTCTGTCATGACATAAAGGGAAAAGAGCCCTCCCAGTAAAGGGCTGCCAGTTCCAGGCTGGCCCCCTTCCTCCCAGAGAGCAGCTGGGTATCAGTGTGAGGGCCAATGGCAAAGGAACCTTGTGCCACCAGCAGGCTCTGCTTGGTTGCTCTCATGAACTGTGGCTTGAATTTAGATATCCCACCAGGGGATCTATCTACAGATCAGTTGATCAATCAATCAATTAATCAACAGTATTAATAACTGGATGGCTACCTCTAGAACAGTGGTTCCAAAGCACTGGGTCCAGGGTGACCATATGTCCTCTTTTTCCAAGACATGCCCTAGATTTTAGACTTATGACCTGGAAAAAACTTCAGTGTCATCCCTTCCCTTGTAAGTGGGTAGCATGTAGCCTTCTTGTAATTAATTGATTGATTGATTAATTAATTGATCGATTGATTAATTATAAGTAATAGCTTTAATAATATAGTGTTTAAATTAAGCTCATAAAAGCAATATACAGTGGTACCTCTCATAATAAGCACCTCACATAACAAGTGTTTCACATAACAAGTTCTGCTTCACTTAACAAGCAAGCACACTATGGGCACGCGTGCGATGCAGCCCTGACGCTCCGTGCAGAGGCTCTTTAAAAGGGCTGCCAACAAGTCCTGCTGCCTCTAACTGCTCCCAACATAGGGGCAGTTGCCTGGGGGTGCCAGAGGCAGCAGCCCCTCACTGCCCCCAAATGCCCCCCACTGGCCACCTTGAACCTCCAGCAGCAACCCAGGTAAGACTCAAAGGAAATTGTCTTTGATTGCAGCCTCCTAACCATGTCTACCCAGAAGTAAGCCCCATTGTGTTAAATGGGGCTTGCTCCCAGGAAAGTGTCTTTAGGATTGCAGCCTAAGTAGACTTCATTGAATGCATGTTTTGAATTCAATTCCAGTGTTTTGTCATCATTTTTACATCTAGTTAATATTTTTATATGAATATTTTTTGGGTTCTGGAACCAATCATCTGAGGTTCCATTATTTCCTGTGGGAAAATCCACTTCACTTAAAGAGCGTTTCACTTAAAGAGCAGTTATGGAACGAACTGAGCTCTTTATATGATGCACCACTGTATATGAGTGCTTTTAGCTTTTATTTTATAATGTCCTACATTTTACTTGGATATCCTAAATTATGGGGGGCCTTGTCCTCTTCTTCTAGTTTTAGCATATGGTCACCCTGACTGGGTTCCCATTTACAGTATCAGGTCTCGCCTAGCTTTATGAGCCCCCTCTTTTTTTAAGTGTAGTTCAGTTTTTTTTTATAGGGCTCAGTACAGATTACCAATGTACCTCTGTTGTTAACAGGTGAAGTCACCCCATTACTCTTGCGTTTGGATTGTGGTGAACATGTTGGCACATTCACAGGACTAATGGAACTGAACTGGCCATGTGCTCAAATAACATTGCCCCACACTGTGACAGCTTTTCAAAGGGGATTAAACAGGGAAAGTTGGGAGTTTGGGTCCTCATGTCTTACACTGGCAGCATTTTTGCCTTATACAGTAGTTCAAAGCTGTAGTACTGGAGAGCCTACAGGCTGAGCTCCAACTCAGGAAGCTCCTGGTTCAAATCCAGCCTCAGCTATGATGTCTCACTGACATCAATAAGAAAATTTTCCTTAACCTCCATCCACCTGCTTGCAATGTGGGGGTGATACTAATGTCCGACATTGCAGGGTTGCTGTGCAGAATGCAGCACTTGGGTTGCACTGGAGCTGATCTTTTTTTTCTTTGTGCAGGAACTGAAGGCCTTGGCATCCAAGCACCCCAACCTGGCAATCTTGCAACTTGGTATGTCTGCCCCTTCCTCCAAAAAGCTGTTCAGTAATGCCAAAGTTTGTACCCAGCATCTCATTCTGTCTTGACACTCTGCTAGTATTTTTACCCACATCATGTTGTATCATTTGGCCAGGGCACTTGTCAGTGGCGCAAGTGGTTAAGACACTGTGTCTGTTAACTGGCAGGCCAGAGTTTGAGACCCGGGTTGGTCCCCACAAGACAGGGTGATCTCCTGTCCTTAGCCCAGCTCTGCGACACAGCTGGAACCAGTTGTATTGGCTCTGCCTTTCCATTGGACTATTTCAGCAGCGTGAAGAAGGGGGATTTGCTGCTTGGGTAACAGCCTATTCTCCATATCAATTTTACCCAGGCCTTTGTGCTTTGCATGCAGCGTATGCAGCACCGAGCACAATACCATAGTAAGACTGATGGATGTCTGCTTTGTCACACATCCAGGAGTTTTTCAGGAGACTTCAAGGCTGTCCTGGAGAACTGGTGACCCCATTCATGCTCAGAAGTTTCTCAACACTACTTTATGACCATCTGGAAATCAGAATAGGTTCCCCCCACTCAGTCAGCCAGTAAGAAAAGCCCTGCTGGACCAGGCCAAAGGTCCACCTAGTCCAGTTTCCTGTATCTCACAATGGTCCAAGAGATGCTTCATGGAGCACACAGAAAGACCAGAGACCTGCATCCTGGTGCCCTCCCCTGCATCTGGCATTCTGAGGTAGCCCACATCTGCAATCCACACATCCATCGTGGATTGTAACCTGTTATGGACCTTTCCTCTAGAAATCTGTCCAATAACCTTGTAGGCTGTCCAATAACCTTGTAAATGTCCAGTAACATTTAGGCTAGATTCCATCACCATATCCTGCAACAAGGCGTTCCACAGAATAATAATCCGCTACAGCAGTGCTTTTCACCCTCTTTCCTCTCATGGCACACTAACAAAGCACTGAAATTGTCAAGGCTCACAATCAGTTCCTTTCACCATTGACAAGGCACACAAGGCTTTTCAAATCCTCAAATTTTCCGACAATGAGTGACCTTCTCCAAATTTCCACAGCACACCTGTGGACTATCTGTGGCACACCAGTATGCCATGGCACACTGGTTGAGAATGACTACACTAGAGAATGATGGTAGAGAACGATCTCAGGTTCCTCCACAGTGTGCTGTTTGTGCCCAAGTGTACTTGGCATATTCAAGTTTGCAGGAGCAATTAGATTTCTACAATGACTTGCACAAAAGGCATCCTGCAAGTGGGGGGGGGGGGGGTGGGGGAAGCAGCTTTCAGAACCATGAAAACAAATCTGGTGTTGAAAAGAGTCCTGCCCAGGATTTGTTTGAGCAGTGCAGCTGGATGTGATTAGACGGGCCCAGATTGACATCTGTGTTATTTCATGCGCTCAGGGTGGGCCTTGGCTGCTGTGGCAACTAATGAATGCCACTCCTCTAGAGAAGGCAAATAGCCAACTACTTGAAAGGGGAAATCACTCAAGAGGAATTAAGCACCCAGGTATTGGCGGTGCCCGTCCCTCCCTAACGCTGGCACAGGGTTACCCGAGTCATTTGGGGTAAATGAATGTGTTCTTTCCTCTTGAAGCAAACCTGACCAGTGCACTCTTGCAGCATCGGAAAGAAAATCTCTTTCTTGTGGTTAAGACAAGTGGTTAAGACACTCTGCCTGTTAACCAGAAGGCCAGGGTTTGAGACATGGGTCCTCACAAGACAGGGTGAGCTCCTGTCCTTAGCCCAGCTCTGTGATGCAGCTGGAACCAATCATATCGGCTCTGCTGTTCCATTGGACTATTTCAGTGGCGTGGAGAGGGGGGATTTGCTGCTTGGGTAACAGCCTATCCTCCATATCAGTCTACCTAGGCCTTTGTGCTTTTCATACAGCATCGAGCACAATACCATAGTCTTTCGAGATGGATGCTGTCAATACAAGAAGATGGGAAAAATAAAGAGGGGTTGAAGTGCGAAAAGAGGATAGGAAAGGGCATTTAATGGGACATTTAATGGGACATGGGTTTTAATGTGGCATTTAATGGGACATGCCACTTCAGGGTGGCACAACCATTTTCTTTTAGATCCTTGCAGTTCAAATGCTTCACCAGAATCTGTTTTGTTTGCAAAGAGCAACTTCTGGATTCAATGTCTGCAAACCTCTTGGTTGTCAACAGCAGTTTCCTGTCTTATGTCACCTTTTTTTCTGTTTTTAGATGTTGTTTCAGTTTTGCTCTGATGCCAGTTTAGGGACTGAGAAAATCCTTAGGCTCTGAATACTTCTCTTTTCACTCATGGCTCTTGCATTCCAGTACCTGACATTCCATAACTTGGAGCACTTAGCAGTCCTAATCATGTCTACTCAAAAGTAAGCCCCATTATGTTCAATGGGGCTTACTCCCAGGAAAGTGTTTTTAGGATTGCGGCTTTAGTCTGGCTTCTGGATCCTGTAGATCACACCATGGATACCTAATGAAGCATGAATTATTGCTTATTCCTATTGTTTATCAACCTGTGATTTACTCTGGCAGTCAGGGAAGGTCTGGTCCAGTTTGAAAATTCAGTTCTTAGCCACCCCTTCCGAGCCAGGGATCCTATCTGCTTGAGTAGGTAAAGGTGCAAACCTAACCTAGGCTGGCACAACTCATTGGTTTTCCCTTTCCCATGGTGACATAGGGAGGCAAGTGTATGCCTGGCACTGGCTTAACCCTTCCCCAAGAGTGACACAGAAGTGCCTTCTAGCACTTTTGTGATACTTTCAGGCAACACGGGACTTTTGCTGGGGCTAAGGCCAGCTTACCTGTGGGTTAGGAAATGAAAAATCTGGCTGGTTAGCTCTTTGCCTTCACTGACTGGGTAGTGCTGTGTGGAAATTGCCTCGGCCTGTGGTTAACCTTGAATACTTCTGATTCTGGCTCTTAGTTGCAAATGCCTCCCCAAAGTGGTTACTGCTATTAGTAGTTGTGTCTATTCTCCCCAAGCTTGCAGTGAAGCTAGCCTTATCTGGGAAACAACCACTGAGGCATTAGTGTAGTTATAAGGATGGGAGAGCAGTACGTACTGCAGTTGTTGCAATGTACTGGTTAAGCACCCCCTCTCAGTGCAGGGGGGAGTGTAACCCAGTGGTACTTGAACCCTTTCAAACTTAAAAATCCATCCAGGACACCCTGTCAAACCTATCAGGATGTGACATCACTGTGATGCTAGAGCTTCTTCATGTCTACTCAGACGTGAGACCCATTGTGTTCAATGAGACTTACTCCCCAGAAAGCCCAGGACCAGATTCCAAGATGGCAGATTCCACCCTCTCACAATCCCCTGACCCAGGGTGACTATATGACCCAATTTTTCCGGATTTGTCCTCTTTTTTAGCCTTCTGTCTGGGTGTCCTCCAAAAGGGCTTCATTGTCCTCCATTTTGGCTTCATTTTGGAACTTTGCAGTGGTGTGCGGTACCCCACCATGTCATACGTCATTGGATTTGTATTGAAGAGCAGAATTCAATGCAAAAATCAGTTTTGAAATATCTCCTTCCTCCCAAATTTTATGGCCAAAAACTAAAAATCAAAAATGTGCATTGAGCTCTATGGGAAAATGAAAGTGCCCAATATTGCCGCTTTACTCATGAGTTGGGAAATGTGTCATTGTCTGTCAGAAAGGCCAGGCTGAGAGGAATCCAAGGCCTTCTCCTCCTTTTCAGGTTTAGGCATCTGGTCACCCTACCCTGACCCAAGGTTGCAACTCCCCAAAAGGGTTTCGATCACCCCCCCCCCCTTTGAGTACCACTGGTGTAATTGTTGCTGTCTGGAATGGCTACAACAGCAAGAAGGGAGTTTACACCACTCGTGGCTCCTTGCAGTACTTAACATGCCACTTACCTAGAAAATAACCTAAAAATTCAGAGTGAATTTTTTTGTAGACTCCTGAGCAGTGAAAGCACTGAGACAGATTTAGGTTGCCCTCTCCAAACTGTCCAGTTGTCTCCTGAAGAAGGTAACTTCCATTTCCTTTCTTCTAGAAACCACGGATGAAGAAAGTGTCAAGGAAGCGGCCAAGAAAGCTGAAGCCCGCCTGGGTGGCTCTGGGCTCAATGTGCTCATCAACAACGCTGGCATCATGCCTCCTTCTACCCTGGAGTCCACCACTGCTCAAGACATGCTGGACGTGTACAACACCAATCTTGTTGGGCCAGTGTTGGTGACCAAGGTCAGTTTCCATACAAATAGGGCCACCCCTTGTTTTATGGTGCAAGATAGAGAAGGGGCCAGGCACACATTACAGTACTGGGGGCATTGAACTGCTGGCCCACATTATTCTCAGGTTTGAGGCATGTTTTGGCACCTGCTACGGGACAAGGTAACTTGGTCATCAAAGGCACCAACTTTCTTCAAGCTCCCTCCAAAGGAGGTAGTGGTGGCTGCAAGATTAGGCCATAGTTGAAAGCTCCTAAAGCACCAGCAAATCTGACCTCATCATGCTATACAGGTAAGGACCTCCATAGTACTAAGAGGTTTGGTACTAAACCATTGGTGCTTGCTTGCCTCTCTCTAGGCTTTCTTGCCCTTACTGAAAAAGGCAGCTCATGCCTCCCAACAGAAAGGCCTGAACTGTGCAAGAGCTGCAATCATTAACATGTCCACCGTTCTTGGATCCATCGAGAAAACTCCTGAAACCTACTTCTTTATGCCCGTTGTCTCCTATCGCTGTAGCAAGGTAAAGCTTCCTCTATAGGACAGAGGGGAAAAATCCAGTAGCTCTATTGGCAGTCTTTGATCAAACTGTCTGTCTGTCTGTCTGTCTATCTACAGTATTTATATACCACTTTTCAACTAAAAAAGTTCACAAAGTGGTTTACAAAGAAAATGAAAAAATAATAGCTAATAAATAGCTAATGGGTCCCTGTCCCATAAGGGCTCACAATCTGAAATGCGAAAAAGACCAGCAGAAGCCACTAGAACCGACATTGCTGGGATGTGTAGGGCCAGTTACTCTCCCCTGCTGAATAAAGGAGGAACACCCACTTGAAAGAGTGCCTCTTGCCCAGTTAGCGTATCTGTTCAGTAGTGGCTTAACAATGATATAATTCCAATGGTGGTTTTTTTGTACTAGTCACTCTGTCATAGACCCACATTAAGTTTTCCCCAGTAAAATAGCTCACTTGGATGTGTACAAGGGCACAGAAATAAGTAACAACTGGGATTGCAGACATGGGAGGAACCATGGTTTTTGACCTTACTGCCCACCCCTTAATTAGTAGAATTTCCTCTCATGTCTTGATTTGTCTTCAGGCTGCAATGAACATGCTCACCAAGTGCGAGTCAATGACCTACAAAGATGACGGCATCCTTTGCACTGCAATTCATCCTGGCTGGGTGAAAACCGATCTGGGGAGTGATCAGGTGGGTCTGGCTGGTTTCACAATATGCTGCCCTGGGCTCTGTCATCGCTGAGCTCAGGGTGGCAACTGCATTGCCAAGATGAATTTAAGCAGAGTTCAGAAAACTAAAGAAGGGTGAGCAGCACTTCATACATGATTCTGCATGTCTTATGAAAAAGGACCAGATGGGAGTTACTTTTTGTTTTGAGTAGCTGTAAGATTTGAATTTGGAGCTTCACAATCACACATCAAGGTAATGCCATCTGCCAGCCACGTCATCAGACCAGAAAACTGCCTGGAGTTCCAGAATGAGTAAGCACCTCTCTGGGTTGCCATCAGCAGCAGACCTAGGACTGAGTTTTCTCTAGGTGTGTCCACCCATCTGCCATCTAAAGTTTTGCTCAGCTTCTCCATGTTTTGTCATGCTGGTGTGATTTCTCTTCCTGAGCACATTACTTTCCTCTGCAGCTCTAGGAACAGCCATGTTTTGAGGGATCTCCATTCAGGCGAGGTCACTTTATTATGAATCAAGAATAATAAGCACAGAACATAGAGCACAATCCTAACCATGTCTACTCAGAAGTAAGTCCCATTGTCACCTTGAGAAGTAAGTCCCATGGCCACCTTGAGTTCCCCCTTGTGGGGGAAGAAAGGCGGGATACAAATTGCTTAAATAAATTAAATAAATAAATTGTGTTTAATGGGTCTTACTCCTATGAAAGTGTCTTTAGGATTGCAGCCTTAAGCTGATGTTTTTCTGCACCTTAAGGGAAGAAAATCCTGCAAACTCGCATGAAGCTGAGCCCCAAGCCCAAATCCATTCCTTATGTCACTTGCAAAAATCAGAGTGTACTTCTGCAAGGAGCTGAAGCTTGGTAACCTGAAACACTGTTCATGTAATAGATGGGACAGTGTTTTGCAGAACTGTTCTTTCCCGACTGCCACCACTTCACATCTTCCCTGAATACTAAGCCAGAATGCTAAACATCTTTGCTGAGGCCAAGCAGGGAGGGGGTTTGATCAGTGTATGGATGGGTACCCACCTACAATACTCCTCTTGACTACTGCTTGGAGCTGGAAGAAAGGTAAGTATACATTAAGACTTCACAACTCATTTTGTAGAATGTAGAATTATGTGGGATGTTTATTTTGACATCTCTGCCTGCATCACCTCCCAGGGTTCACCCTGGTCTGCATGGTGCTGTGATATTTGGTCGGTGTGTTGCAAGGGGAAACCTCCAGAGATTCCCAGCCTATTTACCATTGTGCCTGGAAGCCACAAACAGTTCAGCTGGACTCAAGCTCTATTTACCATTGTGCCTGGAAGCCACAAACAGTTCAGCTGGACTCAAGCTCTTAACAGACTGACCTGCCTTTAGCAAGGCAGGATCTCTCTCGACCCCTCCTCAGCCACTTTATCTGTGCAGTATCTAACCATGGTTGGGATGTTGCAGGCTGACCTGACGGTTGAGGAAAGCGTGACCGGCATCATGAATGTGCTTTGCAACCTCTCTGAAAAACACCATGGGATCCTGCTGACTTGGGAAGGGAAGACATTGCCGTGGTGAAACCCTTGCGTGCATGAGGAAGAAGCAGAGAAGGCTTCTATGGATGGGTGTTTCTTTGTACAATGGGTTTTATGAATAAAAACTGGTCAACCATGCAGGGTCTCCTTTTCTGTCCCCAAAAGGTCCTGATCAGGAAAAACAGGAGATGGTGTCTAAAGAAACCAGACTGGCTCCACGAGAAGCTTTCTAAGTAGTTGGCATGTAAGAGAGACACATATTAGTATAGGGAGGGGCAAAGATTATTACAAATGTTTATCTATAGTGGTTAAGCATAGTGAAAGAGGCAGGAAGGCTAATGCCCATAGGGAGCTTAACCACAGAGCTAGTGTAGCTCTGAGGAGTCCCATTTGAGACCATGTTGTGGCTGACACAGAGGTGTTTCCCCTTCTTGTCCCTACTCCATGGGGAGGGCAGCCTCTGTACCAATGGTCCTGCATCCCAATGCACCATCTCTGAATAGGTCTTTGCAGAAGAGAATTGGGACACAATCCTATCTGTCAGAACAAGTCCTACTGGATTCAATATTGGAAAGTGTCTTTAGGATTGCAGCCTTAGTCAAGAAGGGAGAAGGCATGGCCAAATACATTCTGTCTGTCCATCCTCCAGAAATGCAGTCCCTCTTCAAAATGTGCAGAGGTGCTGTTATATAGTTTCAGATATATGATTGCCATAATTCTCTTCCACAAAACCGGGGCAGGAGGCACCCTTGTCAAACTTGCCAGTATGTGAATGCACTTCCTGAAAACTGGGACAGTCTTGGTTTTCAGGGACATATGGCAACCCTAGTCAGATATCTTTCAGTACCTTCACTCCCATCCCCACACAGACCTTGGCCTATGCAACTGCTAAGGCATCAAACAACTTCTTTAAAAAGCAGCAAATGGATCCAGCTGTTGCTTTGGTTTTTCATACTGTAATGAGAACGGAGACATAATCCAAAAGAGGTTCAGCAAGGGGAGGTTCTGTCAGAGCTGTTCTGTGACGCACAGCGGAGTTGAGCCAAATGCAGAGAGAGGTGACTGGTGGGCCAGCTTCTCACAGAAAGAGGCATTGTCTTCAGTGGCCTCCTCCCTAGAAAGGAAGCCTCCTTTGCCCGAGATGGGACTGTGTGCTCTGCTGAGCTGCTGCAGAAGGAAGTTGTTTGTGGAAACGAGTGACCTGCACAAGGAAGAAAAATGGTTACATAAGCCAAATGTGTCAGAATAAGGACCCCTCCCTGGATTGTAGCAAACAAGGGGCTGCTGTACAAAGGAGCTTCCTCCGGGTCTATTTGGCATATGAAAGGGCAAGACAGATTTGCATAGAAAAAAAACATGCAGACCTGACTTTGGGTCACATTGGCTAGGCATGTGTTGTCCCTCTCCAAAATGGTGAGAAAAGGTGGTGGTCTGCAGGTCAGCTTCTTCCTTTGCCCAACTCCAGCAGTGGAAGAAGGGGACTCTAGCAGGGAAAAACCACCAGGCTGCTCCCCTTCCTAACGGCTCAAATTTGTCTCTTTAAAAACTCTGATTGCAGAGATCGTGATGGTTCCCCAAAGGCCTGAGATGGGTCTTGCTTTCTTTCTGAATGAGGCTGCTCTGCAGGCCTGAGCTGTGGTCAGATCCCCCCCAAAGCAGACTTTGCCCTCATGCCCCAATTCCTTCTTTTGATGATGCTTTCAGACAAGACATACTTTTGACTCTCCCGCAGAAGGCTGATGGTCTCCTGTTGCTTTTTCAGCTGTTTTAATTCCAGAGACATAACATCCACCTGGGCACTCAGCACCTCATTTCTGTTCAGCAACTCTTCTGGAAGAAAAGGATGAGCAAACCTAAGCCTCTCTATTGCTCAAGGGACACAGAAGCCTTTCTTCCTATCAAGAAGGATACCCAGGCCAGGTGGCAACAGAATAGTTAAAAACTAGATTAAAATAGGAAACCAAAAAGTTAAATACCCAACATGTATTGTTGAGTCATTAGGGAACAAATAACTTCAGAAAGGCAATCAAGTCACAACAGTATTTCAGAGGTGCAGAGGGCCTATATCTACTCAGCATCAAATGCCAGATGAAAGAGGTAGGTTTTAAAAGCCATGAGAGCCTTAGCTCTGGGGTGGGATCTGACCCAGTCAGTCTGAGTGGAGCTCACCTAACACAGTCAGAGGCACAGCCAAAGACATCCTATGCTGCAAATACTTTCCCAAGGGAGAGTAGAATGAAGTTTGCCCCAGCTTGTAAACCAGTGAGCATCTGCTGCCCACATAAGCCCCATGTATATGTAACTTGGCAAACTACAAACCACTAGGACTTACCATATGTTAGAGGAGGTGATCGATGTGGACTGCCATGAAAAGCAGGCGCTGCTTCCACATCTCTGTCCTTGAAAGATGACACTTGGCTCTCTGTCTGCTTTTGCTTAAGAGAGAGAAACAAGACATGTTGAGGGTTCAGAGGGAAGAGGATATTGTTGGTATTTCGCAAAAGCTTCACAACCACAGTTGTGGTAGGAGATGCCAGAGAATTTGGAACCCATTCTGGATTAGCCAGGATCTGCTAAATCAAGTAGTTTAATAATAGTAACATGAAGTGCCATTTAGGATGCAGGACCTTTCTTGGATCATTTCAGCATAGCTGAGCCTGCAATGCATCCCAAGTTGGTTAAGGGTGGAATACTTGGGCAAGTCTTCCCATTTGATCCAGGGAACTGATTCATGTTCACACTTTTTATGACAGAGGTACAGTGAAACTTTTCCAGAGCTCTTAAGAGTTTAGATTCCCTCAACAAGAAAGGCCTTTGCAAAGCCAACATTGCAAACCCTGTTTTCAGCCAATCTAGGAGGCAAATTATCTCATGTGCCTTTGGAGAAGCAGCTTGGCAAGTGTGGTCAGGAAAAGGTGGAGCAGCAAAACCTGCTGATGGAGATTCTGCACTGGAGCACTTAGGAGCCCATCTTGAGACAGAAAGGCCATGCTATTCTGTGCTGGGACAACAGATGGAAACCAGGAACTCTCTCAGGAGAATATGCACACTTGGTTCTGAATAAGCCCAAACAGATTCTAGGGGACATGCCTGCTCCTACAGAGGCATCTAGAAGATTCTGTGGTCTGAGGTCAATTTTTTTGAGGATCTAGAATATCAGATTAACTTGAAGGATTTTTTGTTTTGCAGAAAAGAAATATATCTCTTCCTAAAGTATTTTAATGGTTTCCCACTGCTGAACCCAACATAGCAGCCAGCCATACTGTGAGAGGGCTCCTAACATGCTTAGGAGCTATGTCTCCAGGTAAGGTCAATCCATGTTAGGAGGGTTATGAGCTTAGCTCAATTGCTCTCTGTAAAATTATACATAAGAGACAAAAACACATACCACAGGCCTGCACATCCTGTTACACTGCTGACAAGGCTTTGGCTGGATCCTGAAATTGATGCTAGTTGAGTTTTGACCTGAAGTAGCAATACCTGCTGGGTACCCATCTTGCTGTGAAGGGGCTAAAGTTGTCAACTGTGAAAGCAAATCTCGGGCTAGAGCTGAAGGACAACAAAGACAAACAATGCTTAAAAAAACCACTGCCTGCCTGCCACCACTTGACAGGTTTACACTTTTGGTCCCTGTTGCATGTATGCAGTGTTGGGCAGAAATAGCTTAACATCTAATCATCAGAAGTATATTTTAGGGGAATGTGAAAAATTAGGTGATGCTCAGAGCCTGGCTCAAGCATGCCTACGTTTTGCCCTTCCTCCTGGAAACTCTTATCTGTAGGTTCACAAGCATGTGGATTAATTACCATACTGTGGTGTGAGAGGTGGCCCTCTGCTTGGCTCAGAGGCACTCAGATGTCTTGTGACCAGAACAGTATATTAGAAAATCAAAGTCATAACTCTTGTCACAAAGAGTTAACACTCAAAATCCAACACTCAGCAGCTGAATGGTACAAGAAATAATTCATTTTACAATAGGCCAGTCTGAGGTCCACTGGGTAGATAAAGCATCTCCCCATGTTTTGAAAGCAGAAGGTAGTGGGAACTTAACCTCAACAAAACAGTTATACCAAGAAACTCCTTGTTCAGGAGGAGGGAACCAGCCCCAGTCCAGTAACGGTCCACGAGTTCTAGGAGTTGGCGTAGGACGGTGACAACAGGAGAGTTTTTCTCAAGGCTGATAATATCTTCTACTTGTGGGTGGAGATTGTTCCGCTCACTGTATCGATACTAGAGAAGGAGAGTATCCAAGACAAACACGTCAAGACAACATGGAGACATTCCTGCATGTGCAAGAAGGTACATGAAAAGGCAAGACTTTCTAAGCCAAAAATGAATTTTCATCATGCTGTTGTTTCTCAAATCTTCATGGACTTTTAAGGTGCAAAATGCTGATACAATCAGGATGCAGAGATTTGACAAAACAAAAAGGAGGTCCACTGAAAGGTTGTATAGTATATTGGCTTAGAATACTGCATCCCTATCATCATAAGTGAATATTTTTCCTGGGTATAGAGATATATAAACGACACAATACTTATTTGGCATCCATCAGTCTCAAAAGACTATGGTATTGTGTTGGACACTGTATGCGAAGCACAAAGGCCTGGGTAGATTAATATGGAAGATAGGCTGTTACCCAAGCAGCAAATCCCCCTCTCCATGCCACTGAAATAGTCCAATGGAATGGCAGAGCGATGTGATTGGTTCCAGCTGTGTTGCAGAGCTGGGCTAAGGACAGGAGCTCTCCCTGTCTTGTGGGGACCCAGGTCTCAAACCCTGGCCTTCTGGTTAACAGGCACAGTGTCTTAACCACTTGCGCAACCCAGAGCCCTTTTAAATGACACAATTAGGCAACCAGAATTCAAAATGAAGTTTGAGGCTTGACCTATATATCAAAAAACATTGTCCAGAAGTCATACTGTTCATGGGGATCCTGTGACAGAAAAGGCTAAGATGGATGGAAGCAAATTGTAGGCTTCTGCTTGAAGCCATGTTGTTTGATAGCTGGATGCAGCCTGAAGTGTGAGAAAGTTCCACTGTCTGGCATACTACAGAGAACTTGCTTCTGAGAGACGGTGGGCACAGCTGGCCCTATCACTGCATATAGCAATTGGCTCAATGACACTTTGGCTCAAGTTAATTGGCTCAAGGACACTTTGAACTTTCCCATGTATGTCACTTGGTGGAGCCTGCACACCCCCCACCCCCACCCCACCGATGCCGCTGGATCCAAGACACAGTGGTGTGTCTTGTTCTTGAAGATAGTACATGGGACTTCTCCACTTGGCACATTGCCAACAATTCTTTTATTTCTCCTATTTGAATTTGTGATGCGACACAAGATTGTATATTCATGTAGGCAGTCCCAGGTGCACAGACCTATTTCACCCCAACCAGAAAGAAAAGTATTGTTATCCATCAGTCTTGAGAAACTATGGTATTATGCTTGACGCTGTATGCAAAGCACAAAGGCCTGGGTAGATTAATATGGAGGACAGGCTGTTACCCAAGCAGCAAATCCGTCCTCTCCATGCCACTGAAATAGTCCAATGGAATAGCAGAGCTGATACTATTGGTTCCAGCTGTGTCACAGAGCTGAGCTAAGGTATGAAAGAAAGCACCCACCTTCATGGCTGGCTCTTGAAAGCAGGGCTTTGGGGTCACCGGTGTCTGCTGGCTGGTGGCTTGTTTGTAGTCCGTTCTTACAGGACTGACTGATCGGCATTCTTGCCCTTTCCTTGGCACAGATGTCAAGGAGGAAACCAGTGGCGAGCTCTCAAGTGGTACCTCATTTGGTGATGATCCATGCTTTGTCAGGAAATCTCCAAAGCTTGTTGAGACAGAATGAGCTAGAGGCAGGAAGGAACTCTTGGGTTTAGCATCTAGAAGAAGGAATGAAAAATACTCAGGAGATAGGATTTATTTGGGTTAAAGTAAAGCCAATTCCCTCTGCCGTTAAACTGAAGCAAGTGATTTGGTGGCTTTGTGGCTGGGCAGATTGTAGGGAAATTCCCCATCAGAGCAGAAATGTTCTGAGAACCCACTTCTGCCTTTCCTTCCAGGTTCAAGATTTTGGCCTTTTCTGCCTCCCTTCCTCCCCTGTCTCACAGCCTCCTGCTGTGCTGCATATTAAAAAAGAAAAGGGTTAAAGTCAGCTCTTACTAACGGCAGGAATAAAACTTTCTTTTTTCTCAGAAAAAGCCAATGCAAGTCCCTGGGCCCACTCAGGACATGGTCATACACCACTCAGATATAGTAGTCTATTTTGAGAAATTAAGCATTCAGCCGCAATTAAGGTATGAAAACAAATAAGGCACTCTGTCTTCACCTGAACTGGGCTTCAAGGAACTTGAAGAATTTGAATCTGCTTCCAAGTGCTGTCCAAGTAACTGTCCACAGGAGGAGCGGGTGGAATTCAGAAATTCATTAGCAGACCATGAAGTATAATTACAAAGGTCGTCCACGGCTTTCCTCTCAGTATGAAGTTTCTTAAGTAGCTCCCTATAATTAGTAGAGCATGGGACGTACACATGCTCGCAATTATCCGACCTGAGGTCTCTGTTGGGTAATTCAGACTGGCCATTCTTCCTGGAGTTACGCATACACATGCTTCTGTTTGGAGAGGGATCTCGGTCTAGGTCAAGAACATCCAATTTCCGTCCTGTTTCTCTGTCTCCTCTAGAGAAGTCTAGAGAGGGGCTTTCAGAAAAGGACACACGAAGCCTCTCCTTACCCGGCCCATTTCTACTCCGCACTTGTGTCCGCAGGGACGTTCGTGTTTGTGAGGGCGAGGAAAGGGGCTTATGTTCTGAAAAGGGTAAGCAAAGAGTAAATCAAGCAGTTTCGATTAGATTTATCACAATTACAAAATGATAAATGTACTTTATTAGGAAACAAATAAAGCAGGAATTCTAAAGGCATATCTATGTTATCTAGTTACTGTTAAGCTAATATTCCATTAATGAATGCCACAAGTATCATTCAAGGGAGAAAGTTTAAGCTAAATCCATCTTTCTACCTGGCATGCTAGTTTTCTATGTGAATTTTTTTAAAACTGGAGCTTATTTTAAACTTCATATCAGATAACTCATGAATATCAATTTTGTTAGGAGAAAGTTCCTAGGAAAGATTCCTAGGGAAGGTTTGTCCCAGTTCCTAGGGAAGGTTCAGATTATCCTGACATTTTTGGTTGTAAATGTTCCGCTAAAGCACACATGTTCCCTCCTCATGCAGCTGTGAATCTAGGTTAAATCATGGTTCATGAGAAGCTTGGAACTGTGGATCAATGGTTACTTTCATAGCAAGATGTGAAAACACAAATCTGAAGCTAATTTAATAACCTGGTTACAAGCCAGCATCAAATTGTAGTTCCTAGGCTCACAAAATCAAAGAAGTTAAAAAAATTTTTTTTAATCCCTAGGAATTTAGCATCACTGATGTACACCAGACCTAAAAGTATTGGCATCCATCAGTCTTGAAAGACTATGGTATTGTGCCTGACGATGTATGTGGAGCACAAAGGTCTGGGTAGATTAATATGGAGGATAGGCTGTTACCCAAGCAGCAAATCCCTCCTCTCCACACCACAGAAATAGTCCAATGGAATGGCAGAGCCATACGATTGGTTCCAGCTGCATTGCAGAGCTGGGCTAAGGAAAGGAGCTCATCCTGTCTTGTGGGGAACTGGGTCTCAGACCCTGGCACAGTTAACAGGCACAGTGTCTTAACCACTTGCACCACCCTGAAATGGTAAAAAGCATAGGGTAGCATGTTAGGCGGCTTTCCTAAGCCTAACCATAGCTAGTTGCTTCTGTGAGAACAGCTAACATATTCAAGAACCATCTGTGCTGAGAATTTGCATACCATTTAAGAGTGACCGGAATGAGGCACTCACCATTGTTCAAGAGGGGTGGACTTTGATACTGACTTGCTGTTGCATCGTCTAGCTGGAAAACATTAAAAATTTAGTATTCTTGGGTTTGACCAGGAGTTCTGTTTACTTACAGTCAAATATGAATCAAAAGATCTGAATTCAACACCTAGTAGCAACTCCCCTCCCCGCACAAGTTGTTCTGGAGTCTTTGAGAGAAGAACGGGGGCTGGGGGAAAGCATAAATTGGGAGAGACCTTGGGTGCAATCCAGAGTAACTACGGGGAGCCCTTGCTCCAGTGTAAGAACAATTTGCTCTAGATTGCAATATGAATTTCCCATAGGTTTTCACTAGTTGGTACAGTAACTACGGGTACACGTAATGTCTCTTACGTGCTCCCGTAGTTACTCTGGATTGTAGGGATAGTCTTCACTAAAGAGAGGTTTCGTTAAGATTTTAAAATTCAAGACTGCTGATGACATAAACACAGTAGGCCTCCGTCAGTCTTGAAAGACTATGGTATCATGCTCGGCACTGCATACGCTGCATGCAAAGCATGAAAGCCTGGGTTGGATTTCTGTTAGGCTGTTATAGGATAGGCTGTTATAGGATAGGCTGTTACCCAAGCAACAAATCTCCCCCTCTCCACACCAATGAATTAGGCAGAGCCAATATGATTGGATCCAGCTGGTGTCGCAGAGCTGGGCTAAGGACAGGAGCTCACCCTGTCTTGTGGGGCCGACCCAGGTCTCAAACCCTGGCCTGCTGGTTAACAGGTTCAGCATCTTAACTGCTTGCGCCACCCACAGCAGTACCAAGCAAACACAGCAGTACAAGCAAACACAGCAGTACCAAGCAAACACAGCATCACAAGAGAAAGATGGTCTCAGGTGAGAGCAGGCCTCCGTCAGTCTTGGAAGACTATTGTATCGTGCTCGGCGCTGCATATGAAGCAGGAAAGCCTGGGTTAGATTGTTATGGAGGATAGGCTGTTACCCAAGCAGCAAATCTCCCCCTCTCCACGCCACTGAATTAGTCCAATGGAAAGGCAGAGCCGATACGATTGGATCCAGCTGGCGTCGCAGAGCTGGGCTAAGGACAGGAGCTCACCCTGTCTTGTGGAGCCCACCCGGGTCTCGAACCCTGGCCTGCTGGTTAACAGGCACAGCATCTTAACTGCTTGTGCCACTCACAGCCCCAGGTGAGAGAGTATTAAAAATCATACTAAGCACAAGTTAGTTAATGCTCTTTCAACTGTACTGAAGTTTCCAGAGGGCCTTCACAGCACCACTTTGAATATGTTGTAGCAATATATCTGTGAATAACCTGACATGGATCTCCATAGATCAGTCAGGCTTGAGGCAGTGATAAAGTTGTTATGCCAGCTGAACCTGGGCAAAAACATTCTGGGTTACAGCTGCCCAGACGAAAGCTGGATCTAGAAGTGCTCCCAAGTGGAAGAAACCAAGTTTTCTACTGTAAGAACAATTAAGATAGAGACATGGAACCAAGCAAAAGGGGATCCAAAGGCTGCAGTCAAAAGCAATTTTCTGCCAACACCTGTTCCTGCAAGATCTGCTTACTGGGAAAGTTGCTTGGAGGTGATGCTGCTGGCCTTCTTTTACTGCCTTGCCAGCTTGTAGTGTGGCAGAAGATGCCGCCTTCATGAGGGTGTCCTCCCCATTCTGGCATGGTGTTTGGCGAGGAACTCCCTGAGTCATGCGCGATTCTGTGTCAATGGAGAAATTATCACAAATGTTCCATTTTAGAAGAACTAGAACCCTCTGGTGTCTTCAACACCAAGAATATCTCCAACTTGTTAGTTTACTATTTGCATGCCCCATTTTCAATAAACATATCCCAAACAGAACCATCTAGTTCTGGAGCAATCACCACCCATAAAACCTGAAAGTTTAAAGGAAAACAACATCTTAAAAACAAATGGAAGCATCAATAAATTGTGGAACAGTTAAAATGCAGAAATCATAAGAGATTGAAACTCTGCTGAAACAACCTAGTTGTGTTCAAACAACCTAGGCAGCGAGCACCTAAGGAAAAGGATCTTAGTCTAGGTGCCATCACAGAAGATAACTATTTTAAGGGCTTTTACTCAGAAGTAAGTTCTATTATAGTTAATGGGGTTTACACCCAGATTGTTGACTCACAACCCAAGCCTATCCATACTTTCCTTAGATAAGCCTCACTGACACTAATGGGACTTGCTTCTGACATGCATAGGACTGTGTTGTCAATATATACTATCATGCTCACCAACCATACTGTTACTAAAAGAGCTTCAGCTCCAATCATGAGTGCAAAAGCAAAGATCCCTCTTTACCCGATAACAAGCCTAACAGTGTTGGTTCCCACAACCTACCAGCATGTATCCTGTTGCTTCCTATGTCAAAACTAGGCATGCTAAAGCCTTCTTGCTCCAGCATTCGACTCTTCATTATATTTTCCCTACAGCTGGAAGAAAAAAAACAGATTTAGGGGATAATTTCTGTTGAGATATAACTCAGCTGAAAAAAAATCACT
The DNA here is from genome assembly GCA_030015325.1 of Cryptoblepharus egeriae. Taxonomy (NCBI): domain Eukaryota; kingdom Metazoa; phylum Chordata; class Lepidosauria; order Squamata; family Scincidae; genus Cryptoblepharus; species Cryptoblepharus egeriae. The sequence goes on along the minus strand of JAREYC010000010.1, from coordinate 17,824,468 downwards.
GATAATTAGGTTATACAGTACTTGTACACATGCTTGCCAATTGGAGTAGCAGAGTCTTTGTAGGATAATTTAGTAGCTATAATATCTGATTTCTGAATAGCCTCAGGGCTGGAGGCAATTATTTAGCTTTTGTTCCCATCACTCTTTGACAACCCACCAAAAATCAGGTTATGACCCACCAGTGGATCCCAACCCATAGTAATGAACCACAGGCTTATATCATTTATCAGTATGATTAAGGCTACAATCCTAAAGACACATTACTGGGAGTAAGACCCACTGAACACAAAGGGGCTTACTTTAGAGTAGACATGGTTAGAATTGTGCTCTAATGCTGCAATCTTAGACACTTTCCTGAGAGTAAGACCCATTGAACCCAATGGGGCTTTTCGGTAGACATGGTGAGGATTGTACTCTAAGCACTGTTTTATGAGCCTACTTGTGTATGGACTGCATTTGAGATTCATATTTTCTCAAATCCTGCCTGCCAGAATAAAACTGAGTTTCTGCTTTTCAACATCAAAGCAGAGCACTTTAGGGAATGAGTACCTTGGTCATAATGAGCATTCCCCCCCCCCCCCCCATGAATGTGTGCTTTATGCCTTTTTAGTCTGGCTACTTCTACTGCACAATTCTTTTTTATGGTTTTAATCAGTGTTTTAATGTAGATGTTTTATATTTATTGTTTTTAAGATGCCTGTTTTAAATGTTTTAATGAATCGGATTTTACTATTGATGTTTTTATGGATTTTTTTTAAGACGCCCTGGGCCCCGCCGTGAGAAAAGCAGGATATAAATAAAGATGACGATGATGATGTGTTGTATGAAGAGAAGCCTTCCAAGCTGAACAAATAGAGTTCTTCCTCCTGCATGTTGGCCCAACCACACTGCAAGTGGTTTCTATTGTGAATGAAAATGTGGTCTCTGACTTCTGGGCTCTTGTATTCCATCAGAGTTTTTTTTAAATAAAAAGATAATTTTTTTATAATCTTTTATAAAAAAGATAATTTTTATAATCTTTTATAAAAAGATACCTTGCCTCTTTTGAATCTACTGTGTTCTGGGAACAAACTAAGGAAAGCTGTGCAAACCAAATGGGACAGCAGAACCAGCTGCTTAGAAATTTTAAAAAATAGCAAACCATTCTAGTACCTTGACCTTTCTTTCTCCAATAAGTTCTCTTTGCTCTTGAAGTTAAAATGGAAGCGGGCAGCTTTTTTCTCACTACCCCTGAGAGTTCTGTCATCTAAAAGAAAAACAAATCATACTTGAAAAGTTACAGCAACAGGCAACTGTCTTGCCTTCCGTCCTAACAGAGAAACGCACCATAAAGCACATTGTAAACGCACCATAAAGCGCCGAAGATGAGTTTTCCTTAAATAATATTGCTAAGGAGGATGGATGTGGTTCTGCTAACTAATCTGCCTGTGTACTGCATGCTGGACAACTAAAAAGCATGCATGACCAAAGGAGGACAAAAGCGGGAGGACAATTTGTCCTGCAACCACTAACCATCTTCTGGTGCAGGTGCCACAATGTGTATGCAGCATCCTGAAAATTGGGAATGACAAGGACAAGCACAGGGCCTGGAATTGTGCTCTTCTCACAAGGCTGGAGCCACACATGAGAACGCCTTTGCTGAATCAGATCCTTCTAATCCAATGACTTGCATTCAACAGCTAGCCAGAAAAGCTGGCTCTCAAAAAGCTCTCAAGCTTTACCACCCCCAAACAAATTACTGTTTTCCCATTTTCCATGCAAAGAGGTGTTCAAGTGGCAAAATATTACCTGGGCTCTGGCTTTCTTGGGAGCAGAGATCACCTACGTTGTCTTTGTGATATTGCTTCATTTAAATACATGCAGGACCTGCACTGGATGGAGTTCAGCAGTAGCACTATCTGAAACCAAAAACAAGCAACTTGTGCTTTAGTATTTTTCTAGTTGTAGCTCCTTTTCTTGGCTTCCACATTTCCAGGCACAGATCCACACCCCCCCCCCCCCAAAAAGTCACCAATACAGAATGTCATTATTTTAGTAACAAGCTGAAGGGCTCTTAACCTTCATCCCTTCTCTCAGATGAAATTGAGGTAGGATCATACCAAACTTTCCAATCTAGGATCTCATTCAGGAATGGCTCCTTGACCATTAGGATCTATTAAACATATGTTGTTCATTCCCAGGTCCAGTAGTGTTAAGTTGCTTTAAACATTATTGATTCATTTATTTATTCAAAAGATTTACCCATATTATGCTTCCAAAGATCATTGTATAAATAGAAGCAACAGCTGGCCACAGCGGTACACTAGTGCCTCCCCCCCTACTCACTGTCAAACAACGTGCAGCTTTTTCCTCAAGATGAGATGTTCCTCAAAAGGCCATGCTGTACCTCTGGGGGAAAACAAGAGGCCTATCGTGTAAGGCTGACATTAAAACCTAGGTGAACTAAGACTACTGACAACTAAAGCCAAAGGGAGGAGTCTGTGAAAGATTCTGGAGAACATTGACATGCGCTTCATTCCGTGGCAACAGATGACGAAGCATGAGCATGAAGTCACAATCCCTATTGGCAGTCATTTGGTTCTCACGGGACAAAGTGCAGTTCTAGAACCAGTGGAAGGGCTTTCCAACAATGGAAACTGAAACTGGAACAGTGAGAAGTCCTTCCCCATTGACTATGGTTGCCATGATTCTCTTCCACAAAACTGGGACAGGACTCCCTACCAAGCTTGCCAGTATGTGCATGCAATCCCCCCAAACCAGGACAGTCCTAGACATATGGCGACCCTGCCACTGACAGCACACCCAACATTCTCATAGTCTGTGGTTGCAAAGAGGGAGGAGGGAGTACATCTTCCAGAGGACACTTCAGACAACACCAATACCACCCCCACCCCAAGTTTCATGTGGAATTCCAGATCTAGCAAGGCCCTTCATAGAATGTCAACAGTTTGCTGTTCAAGATTTATTGTCCCCGCACTCAGAAAGCATTGGGACAAGTTACAGCAACTGCATATAAACAGATATATGGAAATACTGTGGGGGGGGGGGGTGGGTAAGAATGCACAGTGAAACCTGTACACTTGATTTCGGGAAGGCTGATTTCAACAAGCTCAGAGGAATCATAGATTTCATCACCTATGGATTGATGAACTAATGGGAAAAGGAGGCCAAGATGGGTGGGAGCTCCTTAAGAAGCAGCTTCTACAAGCACAGTCAGTAACAATCCCTACGAAAAAAAGGGGGGGGACCTCAAAAAACCAAGGTGGTTCCACAAACAACTTGGTGATGAGCTGAAGTTAAAAAAGGCATGTATAGGCAATGGCAGACTGGAACGATTACCAGGGATCTCCTTTTTTGATCAGGTTAGGAACTTACTGGATAGTGGCAATGCTGTGGGTGTCATTTATCTTGACAGCAATGCATTTGACAAGGTCCTGCATGACATCTTAATCAGGAAGTTGGTAAAATAGGGATTGGATGAGGCAACAGTTAGATAGATTTGCAAGTGACTCAACAACCGCACTCAAAGGGTTTTAGTAAATAGTTGTTTCAACCTGGAGATCAGTTTCAAGTTCTGTCTTGGGCTCGGTTCTCTTTAATATCTTCATCAACAAATTGGATGAAAGAGCCTCATCAAATTTGCAGATGATACCAAGTTGGGAGGAGTAGCAAACACAACAAAAGCCAGGAAAAGCCTTCAGGATCTGGACAAACTGGAATACTGGGCTGTAATAAATAGAATGAATTTCAACAGAAAAAAAATGCAAGGTTCTGCACTTAGGCAATAAAAAGCAAAAGCACACGTATAAAATGGATGATACTTGGCTTGGCAGCACATGAGTTGAATCTTGGAGCCTCTGTGGATCACTGTGCCTGTGTGTCTGCAAAGAAAGCAAATGCAATTTTAGGCTGCATTAAGGGTGTGGGTGGTGCAAGTGATTAAGCCACTGTGCCTGTTAACCAGTAGGCCAGGGTTCCAGACCTGGGTCTCCACAAGACAGGGTGAACTCCTGTCCTTAGCCCAGCTGTGATGCAGCTAGGACCAATCGTATCGGCTTTGCCATTCCATTGGACCATTTCAATGGTGTGGAGAGGGGGGATTTGCTGCTTGGGTAACAGCCTATCCTCCATGTTAATCCACCCAGGCCTTCGTGCTTAGCATACAGCATTGAGCACGATACCAGTCTTTTGAGACTGATGGATGCCAATGCAAGAAAACTGTAGCTTCCAAGTCATGAAAAGTTTCAGTTCCTCTTATTTTGCATTGACTAGACCTCATCTTGAGTACTGGGTCCAGTTCTGGACACTTTAAAAAAGATTCAGCCAAACTGGGACATGTCCGGATGAGAGCAACAAGAATGATCAGTAAAAGAGAAGCCCTATAAAGAAAAGCTGAGGGAACTTGGCATGTTCAGCCTGGAGATGAGAAGGCTAAGAGGAGCCTAAAGGACTGTCATATGGAGGGACACATTTGTTCTTAGCGGCCTCTGAAAGTAGAACTAGAACTAACAGGTACAAACTGCAAGGAGATTCCAGTTAGATATCAGGAAAAAATTTCTGGCAGTGAGGGCAGTTCAGCAGTGGAATAGATTGACAAGAAAATAGATTACAGAGGCTTGAAGAGCACCTGTTGGAGATGCTCTTCAAGGAGGATTTCCTGCGACAAGCAGGGGGTTGGACTAGATGACTTACTAGATCCCTTCCAACTCTGATTCTCTGTCAGACCCCAAAAAGCTCAGAGGAATTCTAATGACGCCAACAGAAAAAAGATGTAAAAGTCCTCAAACAATCTCTCAGGTACTTCTTGAAAACGAGCCTTCACACAGAAGGTATCCTTCAGATGTTGCCTATACCAGCAATCTGCACAGAGGCACCATGACACTTAGGGCAAAAGTCAGAATTTATTTTATTTTATTTAAGCAATTTCTATCCCGCCTTTCTTCCCCCACAAGGGGGAACTCAAGGCGGCCAAACAACAATTAAAAAACAATAAAACACAACTAAAATTAGATACGATAATAAATAGAGATTAAAACACAATTAAAATGTAGTTAAAATACAATTAAAGCTAAAAACATAGACTAAAAACGATAAAACAAAAAATGATAAAAACAAAAGCCCCCCAACCTCTGCCCCCGTTAAAAAGCTTTTTTAAAATAAAAGGTTTTAAGTCTCCTCCTGAAGCTCTGTATTGAGGGAGCTTTCCTCAGTTCTAAGGGGAGGGAGTTCCAAAGCCGGGGTGCCACCACCGAGAAGGCCCTATCTCTGGCCACCACAACCTCTCACATCTCTTAGTGGCGGCACAGTCAGTAGGGCCCCCTCAGATGACCTTAGGAGATGGTTCGGATTGTACAAAAGAAGGCGGTCCCTCAGATACCCTGGACCCGAGCCATTTAGGGCTTTAACGGTCAGGACCAGCACTTTGAATTCAACCCGGAAACGAATGGGCAGCCAGTGTAGTCGCTGAAGCAGTGGCCCGACAGAGTTGAACCGACAAGCCCCAGCAACCACATGGGCCGCCGCATTCTGGACATTCTAGTTGAAGCTTCCGGACAGTCTTCAGAGGCAGCCCCATGTAGAGCGCGTTACAGTAATCCAATTGATGTCACTAAGGCATGGGTCACCATGGCCAGATCTGAGCGACTCAGGTATGGTTGCAGCTGGCGGATCAGCCGAAGCTGAGCAAAGGCTCCCCTGGCCACAGCCGTCACCTGGGACTCCAGGAGTAGCTGCGAATCCAGAACCCCCAAGCTGCAAACCTGCTCCTTCAGAGGGAGTGCAACCCCATCCAGAGCGGGATGATATTCCAATACCCGAGTCGAGGACTTCCAGACCAGAAGAACAGTTATGGGTCCACGCAGTTACGTCACCATCTAGTGTTATCTTATGGAAAGTCACTATAACTGCTCCGGAATTAAAGTCTTAATTTGACTTTAGGATATGGGCCTTAATGGTGTAGTAGGGGTGGTACTACAGGCCAGGTGGTACTACAGGTACCTTTTGCTTGCTGCGCAGTAGAACCAAGTGCTTTCATGCAAATAAGTCCCACTGAAAAAAAACGGGACTAACTTCCAAGCAAGCAGGCATAAGATCAGCTGCAAGGTTGCTAGACAAACACAAAAAGTGGAAGTGCTGTAACAATTCTTTGCTTATAGAGGCCAGTGCAGAGAAGACTCACCTCTAAGCTCATAAGCAGGTTCTTTGACAAATCTAAGGTCTGAAAGTGTTTAAAGGACTGGAGTCAGATTCTAGACCAGTTTAATAAAGGACTGGAGAGCCAGCCTCAAGAAACACAAATGTACTTGGGTAAGTTCCTTGCAGAGACTCTGCCTGACCCAGGGGAAAAATGATTTCTAAATGTACTTTACACCCTCACACAGATTTTAAATAGAATACACATAACCTGCATTTCAGAAATATCTCTTACCTTCATTGGGTTATACATCCAGGCAGAGGATAAGGGTAACAGATGACATTTCTCTCTTTCACTGTTACTGCAATTTAAGAAGTGGGAAATGCTGAAAATTCATTGCTTCCCGAGGGGCACAGATCAATTTCTATATGGATGTATTCATATGTATGATGAAACAGGCTTAATAGTTCTGAAGCAATAAAAAAAACTGCAGAACATGAAATCTGCAGAGGGAAAGAGGTGCAACAGGTCTTTAGCTTGCTGAGCATGAAGACACCCAAACCGAAAGAGGCTCTTTGTATCTCTTTTCTCTCCAGAATAAACATCTGGAAAGGAAAACACCTCAAATTAGAAACAGAAGGGCCAGAAATTCTGGGATATCTCCCCATCCCTATACCAGCTTTGGTCCTGAAATTTTTTTCTTTCAAACGGTGAAATGTTCCTTTGGTACTTCTAAAAGGAATTAAGGCACAAGCCCCCCACCCCAAATAACCTGTTTTGTACCAACGCAGAGGTCAAATATTCCTCAAATGTCATTGGTGCCTCAGCCCCAAACTTTTCTCAGTGGCTTTGCTCATCCAAGCATGGCCCATGGAGAGGGAGGTAATTTGTACCCAGACATAGCATCCAAAAGGGGACCCAAGACCCAAAGGAAAGGGACCTAAAATTCCTGGGATCTTATATTTTCCTAACTCACTTGGACTCACTGCCCACACAAGAAGCTGAATGTGTGACTGCTACTGAAAGCCATATGTGGTAGGCCAAGGAATGTATATGATGCTCCTTAACATAGTGTCAAATCTGGAAGGAAACCAGCCTGCTACAGTAGTTCTTTGGTGTGAAGATCAATCTGCTTGCCATGAAGAGGTGTATGCCAACTGTGGGACTACAGCTGCTGCAGAAGTGTGCTCTGGTGCAAACAAGGTATTTTCCATTCTAATGTGTTTCTAAATAGGATAATTACCATTTTTTTGCAATGATTTTCTATACTTAAAAGATTTTAAAGAAACCCAATTCATTTGGCTTTCCATATTATTGTACCTAGCTGCTGACAATCCACAGGCTGCTGACAATCCACGGGGGTCTGAATTGGGAAGCCAGTAGACTAGTACTTTGCCATAGGTATAGGCAACCATCAGGGCCTACCTATACCAACCATAGGTATAGGCAACCTGTGGGTTGTGGGTGGCGCAATTGGTTAAGAAACTGTGCCTGTGTGGTGAGGCTGAAGGAGGCGGTGACAACATGCTTGCCGTGGAGTTGAGGCCAAGACCTCCCTGGGACCGTGTGCTGGGGTCCACCAAAGAAGACAGGGTTCACTGGTCGGACTCATATTGGGACCTACTGCGCCTATATTGCGCAGGGAGGACTGGAGTGTATACTGGGCACCCAATTTCCGCTCGGGCCAATCCTGGAGTCTCCCGCGCTCTGGGACCACTCCGTGGCAGACAGCAAGAGCGGAAAGGGAGGGGGAGTGGGAGGTGTATATAAAGGAAAAGGCGGGGGAACTCGGGGCAGTTGGAGGAGGACGAGGATGTGAAGGAGGGAGATCCAGCGCCGGTTGCTGTCCAGCTGCTATCCGATCCCTGCAAGAGAAAACAGAGTTGAGTTGCAGTAAATTCTGATAGAGTTTTTTTGATCTGTTTATCTGGAAGATGTTTGCCAAATCTGAGGGCAAGATGCATATTTCCCACAAGGAAAATGACCCATAGGTCCAGAAGATTTGGGGTATGTTTGTAACATGTTCCTGATACTTTTAGTCCTTCTAAGGCCCATCCTAGGATTAGGGCATCCTGGAACACCATCCTGGAACACTATCAGGAACATATCAATATCAGATAAACAGATCAAAAAAACTCTTATCAGAATTTACTAATTGTTCCACTAAATGGGCGGTTTATTTGTTAGAATGTCCATGTGGATTACTCTATATAGGATCTTCTAGGAGAGCACTCAGGACCAGACTTAGCAAGCATAGATCAAGGATTAAAAACAACATCTTAGAGGCCCCTTTGGTAGCTCATTTTCATGAATATAAACACCAACACACTGATTTTCAGGCTCTTATAATAGAAACGGTACACACGGAAACTTTCAATAGGACTGACAGGTATAAAAAACTTTTACAGAGAGAATCATATTGGTTATTTAGGTTTAAAACTTTTTCTCCTTTTGGCTTAAACATGGACCTGGATTTGAATATGTTTCTTTAAATAAGAAGTCTGATGGGGATATTTAATTAAGCTCTAGTAACAGCTGTGTTGAGAAGGCTGATTTCTCTGAACGGAGGAATTTCCCCGTGAGAGATCTTTGTGCCTTCCATATAAGAATTTTAGCCAAGACAGGGTAAGAATTTATTATAATTATATTATTATTGTATTAACATTATAATTTGAGGTACTGTAAGAATGCTATCTATGATTTATAATTATTTTGAAAATAGCATAATCCTGAGGAAGGATTCTCCAATCCGAAACGGCAGGATAAATACCCTGGGACTGCCCGTGGATATATTGGACAACACATTGGATGATTGATGAAAAGGACTGATTAAAAAGAATTGTTTGACATATTGGAAAAAGAACTGTTTGATATATGGGATTGAAATCCTGAAACAACTTATAGAAGAGTCATGGTACTGGATACTTTACTGGACATTTAAGTTTGAATGATAATGATAATTTTTGTTCAATACAATACTAAATAAGATAAGCCAGTGAGCAAGCATGTTTTTATCTCTCACTAGGCTTGTGCATATGGGCTTGAGCAAAGTGAGGACAGGATTGCCCCTGGGCAAGTGCAGAGTGCCTTTATCTCTCACTGGGCTTGAGCAGTGAGGGCAGGAATGCCCCTGGGCATGTGCAGAGTGCCTTTATCTCTCACTGGGCTTGTGCATATGGGCTTGAGCAAAGTGAGGACAGGAATGCCCCTGGGCATGTGCAGAGTGCCTTTATCTCTCACTGGGCTTGAGCAAAGTGAGGACAGGAGTGCCCCTGGGCATGTGCAGAGTGCCTTTATCTCTCACTGGGCTTGAGCAAAGTGAGGACAGGAGTGCCCCTGGGCATGTGCAGAGTGCCTTTATCTCTCACTGGGCTTGAGCAAAGTGAGGGCAGGAGTGCCCCTGGGCATGTGCAGAGTGCCTTTATCTCTCACTGGGCTTGAGCAGTGAGGGCAGGAATGCCCCTGGGCATGTGCAGAGTGCCTTTATCTCTCACTGGGCTTGTGCATATGGGCTTGAGCAAAGTGAGGACAGGAATGCCCCTGGGCATGTGCAGAGTGCCTTTATCTCTCACTGGGCTTGAGCAAAGTGAGGACAGGAGTGCCCCTGGGCATGTGCAGAGTGCCTTTATCTCTCACTGGGCTTGAGCAAAGTGAGGGCAGGAGTGCCCCTGGGCATGTGCAGAGTGCCTTTATCTCTCACTGGGCTTGTGCAGATGGGCTTGAGCAAAGTGAGGACAGGAATGCCCCTGGGCATGTGCAGAGTGCCTTTATCTCTCACTGGGCTTGAGCAAAGTGAGGACAGGAGTGCCCCTGGGCATGTGCAGAGTGCCTTTATCTCTCACTGGGCTTGAGCAAAGTGAGGACAGGAGTGCCCCTGGGCATGTGCAGAGTGCCTTTATCTCTCACTGGGCTTGAGCAAAGTGAGGACAGGAGTGCCCCTGGGCATGTGCAGAGTGCCTTTATCTCTCACTGGGCTTGAGCAAAGTGAGGGCAGGAGTGCCCCTGGGCATGTGCAGAGTGCCTTTATCTCTCACTGGGCTTGTGCAGATGGGCTTGAGCAAAGTGAGGACAGGAATGCCCCTGGGCATGTGCAGAGTGCCTTTATCTCTCACTGGGCTTGAGCAAAGTGAGGACAGGAGTGCCCCTGGGCATGTGCAGAGTGCCTTTATCTCTCACTGGGCTTGAGCAAAGTGAGGGCAGGAGTGCCCCTGGGCATGTGCAGAGTGCATGACGTGCAGACGGGCCTCCACGCTGTGAGGAAGGCGCCTCTGCCTCCCCTGAGGAGAGGACTCAGCTGAGGCTCGGCCTCCCCTTCCCAGGCCTGGCCCGTTGCTGGGCGACCCTTGGAATCCGTCGCGCGGCGGTGGGGCTGTCCGTTGAGCTGCCCCGGGCAGGCAGGCAAGGAGGAGGCAGGCAGGGAGGATGGTAACGGCGGAGGCCTTGGAGCGGGTGGGGGCGGAGGACGAGGGCTCCTCGGAGCCGGGCCTGAGCCGCTCTCTGCTTCCCCCGCAGGAGGAGCCCGAGACGGCGCGGGAGGCCTCCGAGGGGCCGCTGGTGCATCTGAACGTGGGCGGCTGGCGCTTCTCGGTGCCCCGGAGCAAGCTGGCGCAGTTCCCGGAGTCCCTCCTCTGGAGGGAGGTCTCGACCGCAGAAGCGGAGGCGACCCCGGGACAAGCCGAGGCCGAGGCCGAGGAGGCGCGCTTCTTCCTCGACAGGGACGGCTGCACCTTCCGCCACGTCCACTACTACCTCCACACCGCCCGCCTCTCCTTCTCCAGCTGCGCCGAGCTGCACCTCCTCTACGAGCAGGCTCTGCTCCTGCGACTCACGCCCCTCCTGCAGGTGGGCGGCCCGGCCCTCTGAGGCGCACCCACAGTGGCACTGGTTCCCAAAGTGTGGGTCACGACCCACCAGTGAGTGGGTCATGAAACCTGCCACAGCCTGAGGAGAGCCTGCTGGATCAATAGTTCCCAGAGTGTGGCTCTGGGCCCAACAATGAGTGGGCCCTGACCTGTTTTCGGGTCACGAACCCACTAGAGCTTGAGGAGACCTGAGGCAGCCTGGTTGGATCATTGGTTTTCAATATGTGGGTCACAAGAACTGGCATGGCCTGAGGAGACCTTCTGAGAGAGCCTGACTGAATGAGTGGTTCCCAAGGTGTGGGTCATGAAACCCACCACAACCTGAGGAGTCCTTCTGAAGCAGTCCTGCTGTTCCAGAGGTTCCTAAAGTGTGGGTCTGGACCCACCAGTGGGTCCTGAGCAGATTTTGGGTGGGTCACAAAACCCACCACTGCCTGAGGTGGCTTGGGTATACCAATGATTCCCAAAGTGTGGGTCTCGACCCACCAGTGAGTGGGTCACATAACATGCCACCATCTGAGGAGACCTTCTGAGGGAGCCTGACTGGATGAGTGGTTCCCAAGGTGTGGATCATGAAACCCACCACAACCTGAAGAGACCTGAAGCAGTCCTGCTGGTCTAGAAGTTTCTAAAGTGTGGGTCTGGACTCACCAGTGGGTCCTGAGCAGATTTTGGGTAGGTCACAAAACCCACCACAACCTGAAACCTGAGGCGACTTGGGTAGACCAGTGGTTCCCAAAGTTTGGGTCTAAACTTTGCCACCATCACAAAACACAAATCATAAAACATGCCACCATCTGAGAAGACCTTCTGAGGCAGCCTGGATGGAGAACTGGGTCCGAGAATGTGGGTCTGGATCCACCAGTGAGTGGGTCTACCAGAGTTTGAGTAGATGACGAAACCACCAGAGCTTGAGGAGACTTTTCTGAGGTGGTCTGATTGAATCACTGATTCCCTGGAGACCTGAGGAGGTGACCTGGCTAGACCAGTGGTTTCCAAAATGTGGGTCTGGACCCAGCAGTGAGTAGATCACAAAACCTGCCACCATCGCATAGGGAATCTTTAACCGTTGCTTAGGGAATTTTGGCATGTGCAGCTTTTTAAACCCTCCCGTATTGACCTGCTTGTACCAAAATTTCCTCTTTTGTATGGTTAAATAAATGGTTCCCAAACTGAGCTGTGGCTCCCTGGGGATCTGTTGAAACCAACCATGGGAGCCATAGAATCCTCATTAAAAACCTGCTATCCTATGCTACATATAGGATTCTCGCCCTACTGAGAGTCACAGCCAGTGGTCTCATAGACAAAGTAGCCACCAGTCAAGAACGTTTGGGAACCACTGGTTAAAGGGATAGGCAACTTTGTCCCCTTTGTAATTGACCATTCTGTTGCTGGAAAGTGAATACTGCAAGTCTCTGTGGTTTCTGTAACAATGTGTCAATTTTATTTCATGGCTTGGCACTCAGTTTCACTGGAGTAGTGGCATAACTAGAGGGGGTGCAAAGCGTTTTGCAGGCACCTGAACGTGCCATGCAAGCTGCCCCTCTCCTTCAGAACCATTCAGGCAGATGAGAGCAAAATGGAAGTGGAGACTGGCAGGCGAATGCCTCAGTTTGGTTCCACTGCCCAGAATGTCTCCAAAGGAGAGGGCCTGCTTACACAGTGCCTTCAAGCACCTGCAAAAATTAGTGCTTTGCACCCCTCTAGCTTTGTCACTGATCTGGCATTCACTGGTTCCTATGGTTCACAAGGCAGTTTTGGGTGGGTCGTAAAAAGTTTTTGAAACATTAAAAAAATTGCAAGCACCCTTGATTGGTTTGCAGAAGAAATTATTAGCTGGAATGCTAACTTGCAATATAAAGTATTCTCCACATCTTCATACCTCCACATCTAAATGTTACATTTTCCAGTTTTCTCTAATAATTGGCATGCCATTTTAACCAGTGAACCCAGTTTCAGTCTTTTGTCTGGCCTGGAATCTCATCACATTTTCAAACTCAATCTACTGGGTACCCTGGAATGATTGTATAGGTTTGGGAAAACAGTATTTGATCTCCATTTCTAGAGAGAGTCTACAAATATCTACAATCACATATATGTAAGGGTTCTAGCAGCCTTGGGAGCACAGGATTCTTCATCACACATGCACACACACATGATAAATTGTCATTTTAAAGGAGGATTTTGGTGCTAAAAAATTTGGGAAGCACTGTTAGACAAAATATGGTTGCAGTGGTCCTCCTGTTTGTTGGGATTGGCCACCAGATGCCCAAGCCCAAATTTCTCAACTTACAGACTAAGCAGTGGATTGCAGCAAAAGCCTTTGTGGTCCACAAGGCCCAGTCCTATCCAACTCTCCAGCACCAATCACTACCTGCTGTCATGCCAATGGGATGTGTGCATAGCATCCTGCAGTTAGGGTTTTGTGTGGGGAAATTTGCCAAGGCCTCCTCAAGATGAGGGAATGTTTTCATCATTAGGGGCTGCATTGCAACTGCATTTGTGCTGAAAAATTACACAGATTTGGGTCCATAGTTGACACTATCAAATGTGTGAAGTTAAATCCTCAGTACACAAGCATAAACACACCAGTTGAAACAGTGAACAAGAAAAGGGTGGATAGCCCCCCATTTAGAAGGCTCGAGGATTGCTTAGGGCTACCTGGTTACTGTCCTCCCTGGCGATGAGTTGACCAGTACAAGAGTTGTTTGCAATACAACAGCAGCCAGGATTCTTCCAAATTGCTCACGGGCCATTGTTGCTGAGTTTCTGCTGCATCAGCAGCCCCTTTGCCCATCTTTTGCTGCTGGAATTGCTTGCAGCATGGCTTCTCCTGGTCTTCAGTGGCTCAGCAACTGTTGAGTCTGATATCAGACATGGAGGTCTGTGTTGAACTGGAACAGACATTGTCATTGTCTGTGTACTGTTACACAGAACATACTCCCACATTCCATTGTGAATGACACACATGTTAAAGGGATGTTTATCTGTCTTAACAGACTTTAGACAATTTGAAGGAAGGGAAGCATAATCTGCGTGTCCGTCCTGCTGATATACCAATATCTGAAAGAGCATCCATGAATTACTGGAGAACACGGAAGTGTATCAGCAAGCCTTCTGAATTTCCCCTTAAAAATCCAGCATTTACTGGTAAACATCCTTTGTATTTTTTTAAAAAAAATCTGCCTAGGCTCAATTAGGATAAAAATAGCATCAATATTGATCATTAGGAAAAGTGTTGCATAACTTGCAAAAACTGGTTTGATCTTCCCAGTGTGATCCATTGATTAGAATGCTGCTGAGATTAGAGTGCCTGGGAGATTTGGGCTCCATGCCAGTCTCAGCCAGTTGTAGAGCAGTTTCAGGCAATTTTTGTCTCTCAAAAATTACTGTTAAGTTTTTGTCTCTCAAAAATTACTGTAAGTCAGTAATGCATTTGTAAAAATATACACATGGATTCAAAAATAAGCCTATGTGGCACTTTGGAAAGCAGTTGGAACTGCATACCCTCTCCCATCAAGATATATTTTTCAGGTGATCCAAGAGTCAAGATATCCATTATTCTTCCAGCCAAAAGTGCCCTTCAGTTTTGTAAGAGTAGGTGCAGATTTCTCTGCGTTTCTCTGGTTGCTCAAGCGGTCCTAGTGGTTTCTTGCTGACACTCTGTTTCTCTTCTGGCTAGGATTACATGAGAAAGCCCCCCTGGGCTTGATGGACACTCCATTGCTAGACACTGAAGAGGAGGTCCATTATTGTTTCCTTCCACTGGACTTGGTTGAAAAGTACCCTTCACTGGTCAATGACGACAACTTACTCTGGCTGTCTGATAATGCTGTGCTGATAGAATGTGAAGGCAGTGAATTCCGCTTTATAGGTACGCCTGCTCCCTGGCATGAGAAGATGACGACAACCAACTTCCCCTGTTCTTTGGTTTTAGAATCCTATGGCACTTTTGATCACCATCATTAGTTTACAAAATGCTGGTCTTGGTTGAGAGACTGAGATCAGTGGCAGATTATATTCAGTAGTGGGCTGTGGGTGGCACAAAAGGTTAAGACGCTGTGCCTGTTAACTGGGTCGGCCCTACAAGACAGGGTGAGCTCCTGTCCTTAGCCCAGCTCTGCAACACCAGCTGGATCCAATTGTATTGGCTCTGCCTTTCCATTGGACTAATTCGGTGGCGTGGAGAGGGGGGATTTGCTGCTTGGGTAACAGCCTATCCTCCATAACAATCCAACCCAGGCTTTCGTGCTTCACATGCAGCGTATGCAGCGCAGAGCACGATACCATAATCTTCCAAGACTGACGGAGGCCTGCTGCTTTTATATTCAGTAGGTATCAGTCTGGCTGAGAATATATCAACTCACAGGTTTAACCAAAGACCATCTGGATTCACACACTCTTTGAAGGTGGCCGCATTCAAGCTTCAGGGAAGCTCAGAAGCAGGATAAGATAGAGATTACTGTCCTGCTCTGTCCTCCCAGCACTTGGTGCAGCCCTTCCTCTTCAGGTGAATGTAACTATGTATAAGAAGAAGAGCTCTGCTGGATCAAGCTAAAGGGCCATTAATTCAGTTTCCTGTGTCTCGCATACCAGATGCCTCAGTGAGCACAGAAGACAACTTGATGCATTTATCAGTTATTTATCAGTTCACATAACCCAAGGGCAGAATACTGAGACCTTGGAGAGAATGAGTTGGGATTGGGACTAAGTGCTACATTTAAGCCAGAGGAGGAAGCCTATGGAGACAAGCTCAATAGGGAAACAGGATAGAATAATTTAACAGCAGGCAGGATGGGCCTTATGCTTCTACATGCTTCTTCTATTTCTTCTCAAGCATTCTGCTTAGTGACTTCCATCTTTACACAAATCATAGTCATTGTGGCAAGGCTTGGTTTCCTATTTTTCTCCAACTTAGATAGGAAACTATACTATAATTTGAAGCTAGTTTTTAATTTTGATTTGGAGGAAAAGCATAAACAGTTTGCCAGTTCAGAAATAATGGCAGATCGTATTTTCCACAAAAGGGAAAATAACAAAGGCTGCAGTCCTAACCTACACTTAGGCCAGCCTAAACCCTGGCATATGTCCTATGCTGACCTGGGAGTGTCACAAAAGTACAATAAGACACTTGTGCCCCACTCCTGGGAAGTTAAGCCAATGCCTAAGGCATATGCTGAACTCACACAATCCCGAAAAGATAGGCTAGGTGAGTTAGGCTGGCCTAAATTTCTTAGGATGGCACCCAAAAGTCTATGGTAAATGAGGTGTATGAAACAGAAGGATGATGGCTGGTGTAGCCCCTGGAGGCAAGGTATCTGAGCTCTGTTATAATTTGGCTATCCTGCCTTGCTAACAGGACTTTCTTCTTAAAAATACAAACATTATTTGCATATTTTCTCTTCCGACACTTGCAGCTAATAAGTTTCTATGTGAAAAGAAAATGCTTATTTATGCTACATTTATTTTGGCCATCATATGCTGAATGATGTCAGTTCTGGCCCTCAGCATGCATGCTAATTTAGGCTCTCTCTATTGATAAATTACGTTGTAAATTTATTATGGAGCATTGTAAACTGCGTTCTGCATTTGCTTGGGCATTTGCATTGGGTATTGTAAACTGCATTAGGAAAAGTGGGATATAAATTTTTCAAGTAAAAAAAATAAAAAATGAATTTTGACACCCTGGTCTAAATCATTATGGGTGAAATCCTAACCAATTTATGCCAGCCTAATTCACAAGGCATATCTTTCCATGGTGGTGTGAGAAAGTCAGCAAAAGTCTGTGCATTGGTCTAATCCCCCCATGAGTGGAGCAGAAGTTATATTCCCAGGTCAGCACAGGACTTATGCCATGGCTTATGTTGGCCTAACTGGAGGTTAGGCTTGCTACCTATGCCAAATAAAATGAGAAGTGGAGGTACTAGAAATCTGGCTTCTTCCTCTCTGCAGAGTGCAAAAATTCCATATTTATGAATCTTCTGTATGCAAAACAAAATAAAACCATTGTGCTTGTAGGATACCAACACATCAGAGGAAGAGGTTTGTGCTAATGCTTTCTTCTTGTGCTGCATGCAGTGATTTGGAGGGGTTTGCATGGAGAAGCATTCTAAATCATAATCCTCTTCCAAACCACTTTTATGTGTAGGAATCTTTGCCATCTACTGAAACTATCAGGGATGAATACTAAAAAAAATGAAAATTAGTGCATTCCAATTCCTAACACTTTTTTTGTCTTGGTTTTTAAACTAGCCAATTTTCTTCGCTCAGAAAAGATTCTTTTGCCTGATAACTTCTCCAGCATGGATGTTTTGGAAGCTGAAGCAGATGGACTAGGAATTCCTGAGCTTGCAGAAGCCGTGAAGCTCTACAGGAGCAATGCCGGTGTGGTTTCTTATTGCATTTTGCAGTGTAAACCATCTTTGTTTTAACTTTTCCTGGGGGGGTGGGGTGGGGGGGTGATGGTGTTACAAAAACTTTGGGTTCACGTTTAATGAATATGAATAGGTTATAAGTGAATGTGATTCCATTCAACTTTCTGCAAAATAAATGCAAAAGTATATTATCTAAACTAGAATATTGCATAAAGTCATTCTCAATGCAGATCAGAATACCCCTAATTTCAGCCAATTTAACATACTTCCAAGAAATTCTGGGAACATTTTGTGAGAGAGCTGCGATCCCTCTCTCCTGCCCCCAACAGTAGTCCTATTCCTGAAAGGAAGCCATTTGCACCCTACTTCCATTGAATTGAATGGTTTGCCATCCTGCCAGCATGTGTTTGTGCAGTTCTGCTGCTACAGCTGCCTCTTCAGGAAGGAACAGATGTTGTGGGGAGAAGAAATTGTGGGCAAGGATTGGCTGCTGCTATGAATATTCCACACCTTGGTGCCTTTTGTCCAGAGCTCATTGGCCACTGTTCTGTGCTGTATATTTTAAACTGTATATTGTATGCTGTTCTAGTAGCTTTGGCAGACGAGTGGTTAATAAAAATTTATAGCATAATAAAGTGAATTAAATAAAACAATGAAGGAATTTAGTCCTCTTTTCTTCTCTCTTCTCCTTTTGGTCTCTTTTCTCCACTTGCTGTCAAAATGTCAATGTGAACTGGGGAGAAGGGCTCAATATGAACTTGGGGTGAATTGGGGGCTACTGTTTTTAAGGCTATTTATTTGCAATTGTCACAGAAATCTGCAACCCGAAAAGTACTCTGATGTTATCAGGCTTCTTGAACCTGAAGCACCTTGGCCAGTTACTGCACATTGTCATGGTACTTCAATGTCAGGTAGCCTTGACTATCATAGACTGTGGTCCTTCCTGTTTGCAACCTCTTCCTGCGATCTGGAAGTGGAATGGTATGTGTTTGGGTCATTGGTCTATGAGGGCTAATATACAAAGAATATGGGAATTCTTCCAGTTTTGCTTTGAAGTACAGGATGAGACCAGCTGATTCTCAGGTCTATACATTTGTGTCTCTTGAGAGTCTGCTGTTGGGGTAGATGGGCCATTTCAGAAAGATGGTGCAAGCACACATTGAACTGTTTGCGATGAACAGTCACAGGACAAATGAGAATTTTGATCTTGTTGATAGTATGATATGCTTTAGCATTTGTTTTATAGGTTGGGTTTAACATTCTGTAAACACCTTGAATTGGGATTTTAAAGTCAAATAATTTGAACCATGGGAACCTTTGCTGGATTACATGAAAATGGAGAGAACTATAAAGTCCAGAATTATTGAGCTGTTGTTCATTACTGTGTAATTTTCTTTTAGGCATCTACTCAACGGTGGCTTCTGATCCTCAGGGCTCTGTGCAGAACATAAAGAAAAAGCAGCAGGTCCCACATGAAGCAGGAAGCCTCCCCTTGTACCCAATGGTGTTTGGTCTTTTAGTCAAATATCCTGATTCAGCTCTGGGGCAGCTCCACATGGAGAGTACCCTGGATGGAAACAAGTTGTATATATCAGGGAATGGAGTGCTCTTTCAGCATGTCACGTATGTCTCTGCAAGTCTGTTTGCCCTACTGTCTCAAAATACTCCTCTTTGGATGCTTGACTTTTTCCCCCCTTGCTGTTATTCTTGGTTCTTCCTCTGGTAGACCTCCTGAGTGTGAAGTTGAGCTTTGACTTCAGAACCTGCCACAGGATGGGATATGGAGACATCCTCCTCCTGCTTCCTCCTGTGGCTATAGCTGAAGACCTTCTTTTTCCAGCTGAAATGCTTCCTTTAATGTTAAACACCAGTAACAAAATATAGGTAAATAGGAAATAAAAACCCAGCACATTAATATGATTAAAGCACAGTTTAGCCAACTTTTACAGTGTATGAAAAATAAAATGCACAGCAGTTCCTTATCCTTCCTAAATCAGGATACTGTAGTAACTTTGCCTTTCTCAAATATGAACATAAGAAGGGGACATAAGAGCATGTGGAGGGGACCTTACTGGCTTGGTTTTTCTATTGCCTAACAAAAATGCTTTCCTGGGGACTCCATGAGATGGGGTGCAGCAGTGTTACTACCAAGGCAGCACACCTACCCGCTTGCAGCAGCAGGTTTGGAAGATTGGAACATTAGCCTAGGCATGAGTGCACTGTAAACGGCTGGGGTGTGTGATGCAGTGTGTATTCACAGGCCAGAGGCTCCCCTTCCCTACTCACAGGAATGGAACCAAAGGAAAATCAAGCAATTGTGGGCGTAATCCTATCCAACTTTCCAGCACCAGTGAAGTCCTATCAAAGCAGCACAAGGAAAGGGAATAAACTTTTCCTTGCCTTTAGGAGGGTTGGCGTCTGTGTTTGCCCCCTACCACAGGGATGGGGTGGGGTACCACAGCATAGTCCTCATTGACAAACTGCACCAGGCACTGAAAAGTTGGAAAGGATTGGGCCCTGTGTCTGATTACCAGTAATTATAATAATAATTACCAGTAATTATTCTGATAAGTCAAGATGAATCTCATGCATTTGAAAACTGCAGGGGTGTGTGTGATAGTGCAAGTGAGTTCAGGTCTACGAGTGTCCTTGGATTATAAATAAGCAGTGAAAATGGGTCACATTTTTAGCATGTTGAGCAATTATTTTGCACCGAAGAGGAACTCAGGATGGATTCAAAACACATAGGGTGCAAAGCTAACATGCTGGCCTGGGGGCATCACAAATGTGTTGTAAGGCACTTCTGCGCCACTCCTGAGGGAGGGTTAGGCCAGTTAGGATTGCATTCTAAGATTACATCTATAGGAACTTATCTGAGCTCAAAGTCCAATCAGTGCTTTTGGCTGCACCCTTTGTTGATTTGTTTGGCCTGTGGGTGGCGCAAGTGGTTAAGACACTGTGCCTGTTAACCAGCAGGCCAGGGTTTGAGACCCAGGTCAGCCCCACAAGACAGGGTGAGCTCCTGTCCTTAGCCCAGCTCTGCGACACCAGCTGGATCCAATCGTATTGGCTTTGCCTTTCCATTGGACTAATTCAGTGGCGTGGAGAGGGGGGATTTGCTGCTTGGGTAACAGCCTATCCTCCATAAGAATCTAACCCAGGCTTTCGTGCTTCGCATGCAGCGTATGCAGCGCAGAGCACGATACCATAGTGTTTCAAGACTGACGGAGGCTTGCTTTTTTGTTGTTGTTTATTTCAGTCTTATACCTTTTTGGATTGGCAGGTATAGCTCTTTCCCAAGCTGTCCAGTGAAAAATCCATAAGACTATTTAGAAGACTAATGCAAAGCTCTTGTATCTAAGGCCATATAAATGAACTGAGATCAAAAGAACATAATTAATAGAAACGTAGTCCTGAAAAGTAGTCCTCAGAAGGGATATGCCAACATAGCTGAAATAATAGAGAGATTTCTTCTAACAGGGCAATCCCAATCATGTCTGCTCAGAAGTAAGTCCCATTGTGTTCAATAATACTTACTCCTTGGAAAGTATGGTTAGGACTGCAGCCTAAATCTTTTTCTCTTTGTGTTCCAAGGAATTGGTTAGGAACTTGTAGACTCCCTCTAATACGAAATATGTCTGAGCTTCCAGAACTCTGTGCCTATCTTGATCAAATGGACATAATTTATGAGCCCATGAAGGACGCTTTAAAAATATATCTCAAAGAAAAGATATCTACAGGAAAGGGTAAGCCAGTTGCCTTCTGTTCTATTGAGCATTTGTAGAGACAGCTCTTTCCTTTGCATAATGAACAATATTCAGAACCACCTATAAGAAATAAGTTCCCACATGACAGTAAGACAGTTCCCACATGATCCACGATGGTTTCAAAATGGTTACTGATTCATGTGTATCGGTAATGCAATTACAATTAGGGTGCCCAAACCTCAAAAGGAGGAAAAGGTTTTGGATACTTCTCAGCCTGGCCTTTCTGGCAGACAATGGCATGTTTGCCTACTCATGAGTAAAGCCACAATATTGGGCACTTTCACTTTCCAATAGAGCTCAATGCATATTTTTTTATTTTCAGTTTTTTGGCCATAACTTTTGATAGGAAGGAGGTATTTCAAAACCAATTTTTGCATTGGATTCTGCCCTTCAATATGAATTCAATGACATATGACATGATGGGGTTACTGCACAGCATTGCAAACTTCCAAAATAAAGCCAAAATGTTGGAAAGAGGCTTCCCTTTTGGAGGGCATCCAAACAGGAGGCTAAAAAAAGGACAAATCTGGAAATTTCCAGTCATATGATCACACTGTTTTAATACTCTGATTCATTATCCCAACAGTGCACTCACTTGCAGACTCTGCAGAAATGTGATTGTGACATTTTTCCGATCCCCACAGGTCTGTATGTTTCTTCCTCTTATGCAGGGACCACTTTAGGGATTCTGGACCTTTAACAACTGTATAGAAGAATTACTTGACTCCTGCTAACTGGGCAAGAGTTGTAGTGTTCTCTTTCAAGTGGTGCTCCTCTTTTTCTTAAGCAGTGGAAGAGTAACTTGTCCTCCACACCCCAGCGATGTCTTTCATAGTGGCTTTTGCTGTTGTTCTTTTGTGTTTATTTCGATTGCGTTTAGAGCCCTTTTGGGACAGGGAGCCATTAGTTATTTAATTTTCTCTGTAAACCACTTTGTGAATTTTTTATTGAAAAACAGTATCTAAATACTGTTGATTGAGAGAATGAATTTTAGCAGGCGCAGCTTGTGATCTGTGAAATTACAAGCAGTACCTTATGAAATTCCCTCTTCCTTACATTTATTAAAGATCCAAGATCCCTAAAGTGGCCCAGCTCGCTCACCCCTGCTCTTGTGCATCCTTAATGTCTCATTAAACATCCTAGTGAAGCATGGCACACATTTGAATTTCAAGGGAAGAGGATGAAAGAGGAAACCAGCCTTGGAGGCTTTACAACTGTCCTAGCAACAGCAATATTTCCTACAATCTTCTCAAGGCAGTCACAGCCTATCCTCTCTGACACACAGACTGACAAATACTGCCTATTCACCCGGCAGATTATATACACAACTTGCCATCGATTGTGGCTCCATAAACTCATAGCAATGTATGCAGAGGAATGCAGTTGGGGGGTGGGGGAGGCAGAATACAATTTTGTCAGCCTTGTTTCCTCTCTACCTCATGTAAACCTTTGCCACTATGTCATAAAAACGCCAATACTGCACATTTAAAATTCAATTCTGCACATTTTTTGGATTGTATCTTTCAGATGGAGACTGGGCTGCAGAAGTAAAAGTCTTTTCAAATCATCATATTGTCAAAGTGTATGTAGGAAGTCACTGGTATGCAACTTACTTGCAAACATTATTGAAGGTACAATACTCAAGTATATTTCAATTAACTTTCTTAAATACATGTACAACAGCGTTTCTCAAAGTGGGGGTCGGGACCCCTTTGGGGGTCGCCTAGAGCTTTCCTGGGTGTCGCCTAAAGACCCCTGGTGCAGGGGGCCAGGTCAGGCTTGCCAGAATTCCGGCTGTAGCTGCACGCACACTGGGGCTGACTGACAACCTCAGGGCCCAATCCTATGCATGCCTACTCTGAAATAAATCCCATTATAGTCAGGGAGGCCTTTACTCCCATGCAAATGTGGATAGGATTGCAGCCTCAGGGCCCAATCCTATGCATGCCTACTCTGAAATAAATCCCATTGTGCTCAATGGGTGCATAGAACACACATTTCATTTGTAACAATGAAAATACATCCTGCATATTGGATATTTACATTACGATTCATAACAGTAGCAAAATTACAGTTATAAAGCAGCAACGAAAGTAATTTATGGTTGGGGTCCAAACAACATGAGGAACTTATAAAGGGGTCATGGCGTTAGGTAGATTGAGAACCACTGATGTACAAAGTTTTGACTGGGAAGATTCCTCCCTGAATGAATCTCCCTGACAAAGCAAGTTTTTCTGTGAGGTTCCAACCTCTCTCTCCCGTTTGCTGCTGAAGAAAGCTTTTTCACTTGGTGTCTTGCCTGTAGAAACCAACTCTTAATAGACTTCAGAGGTCTTCAGCAGGTGGGTCATGACCTAGAAGTGGGTTGCAATTCAACCTTAGGTGGGTTGTGGCAGTGCTGCCCACCAGCCTCTCATATGATTCAGAGCGCCACAATTTGACCAGTCCTCAAGTCCAGAAGTCCCAAATGAGGTAAATACCAAATATGAGAGCTTGGGTGGCTTTGATTTGTCATCTGCTTGACCTGACGTCCTTTCTCCCATCATCTTTCGCAACTGAGTACACCCTGTTGCTGTTGCCATTTTGTTCCCACCCTTCTAGTTGGTTTGAGAGAAAAGAAGAGCAGAATGACTCAGTAGTAGGACACACCAGTAGACTGAGAATGGAAGAACAACAACATGGCAGTATGCTTGCGTACCACTTCACTTGCTGGCTGGTTAGCCACTGTGCCATGTGCCACCTGCCAATTATTATGAATGTGCACAGAGACTGCCATTTGCTGCCATTGCACACATTCAGCAGGCGTGGGGAGCAGGGGAGAAGAAAGACCATAGCAGAAAGAATGGGTGCCAAAGGAGAGGCTGAATGGTGTGATTGTGGAATCTTCAAGGAGGGCCCATGTCATGTAGCAAGTTGGGACTTGGGTTTGAAAGCCACTGGCTTACTGCACATTAAAGGTCACTGGATTATTGCAGCCATGGGCAGATCAGGAGTTTTAGGAGAGGCAATCGAAAATATTGTTCCTTACCTCCCTGTATGCCTCTCAAATGGAAATGGGTCTCTTTGGACCCATGCCAGTTCTTTAGCAGGTGTAAATCCAAAGAGAGAAAGCAGGGAATAGCACCTAGTGCAAGTCACACACATTAGGTGCCACCCCCTGCCTTCATCATGCCCCCTGCCGTCACCTGCCCTGTTCTGCTCCCAACCTACCTGAACTGGTGGGTATTTCGTTTTCCACCACTGTGCAAGGGGCGCCTCTAGCTTTGCCACCAGTGGGTCAGGAGTGCATACTTCTGCATTCTGCCAGCAAGCCATTTGAGGTAGTCGTAAAGTGTGTTGAGCTATCAAAATGCTAGATTGGGTTACGGCTTTGAGCTGCAAGCTGCATAACAATGTGACTAACATATTTGCTTTTGCAGATGACTATTTTGAACATGCAATTGAAGTGTGCAGGAAAGTGGAATTATGACAAAAAGGAAAGGAAAGGTTTGCCTCTCTGTGGTGGGCCATAGGTAGAGCCTGTGTTTTGTTGTGGCTGTTAGGAGTCCCTTCTAGATTGTCTTAGTGGTGTAGTGGACATGAAGTCTCCTTTTAAAAAAATGTTCCCTGAAATAAACTTGGAGGGATCCAGAAAAGCTGCCAAGTTACCTATTTTGGTTTTTTGAATCGTTTTGAGTGCAACAAGGCTGCCTCATGCCTCCTGACAATAGTTTCTGGTACATGATTGGAGAGAGAGCAGAAACTTCATAAGAAAATAAAGAAATAAGAAGAGCCCTGCTTGTGTTCTTATGTTCTTATGATTGCTGACAACAGTTTTCTGGTACATAATCAGAGAGAGAGCAGAAACTTCACCTAAATAACCTAGTAGAAGCATACAAGACTCAGGCTGCAATCCTAAACACACTTTACTGGGAGTAAGATCCAGTGAGCACAATGGAGCTTACATCTAAGTAGACATGGTTAGTGTTAGGGTTTGAATCTAATAATGAAACATGTTTGGTCAGGCAAGTTGATTCAAGGCTGGTGCAATCTAGCTGATGCAATCTGTAACTGCTCTTACAGCATGATTCAGCAGAATTGGAAGTGCTGAGTCACTGGTCACATGACTGCAATATCTCTAACTGATTGGTGTTTCACTATATTTAAGTGTGTATGAGATTATTGCAAAGTGTGGGTTATTGAGGAGGAGTATTATTACTGTTTGGTACTCTGAAAGACTGGACTGACTTGTGGACTGTTTAACTGGATTACTGAGATTGGAATAACCCTGCAACTGGATGTATGTATATGACTGATCTACTGCTTTGACCTTGGACTGTGTTACTTGACTTTGGACTGTATTACTTGACTTATCTTCTGCCTGTCCTTTTGAACAATATAGTTATCTTGAACTATAAACAGCTGTGTGTTTACTTTGTGCTGCTGCCCTCTCATCCTCTGCACAACTACTCTGCTTAGCCCTGCTAATCCTGCAGGGACTCACATTCCTAACAGTTAGGATTGCAGCTTCAGTTAATACTGGTACTCTATGTTCCATAAGACACATTGTCCCTTTAAAAAATCTGAATGCTCTGATAAATCAGCAGCAGCAAATTTACCTTGCCTAGGATGATTGTTTCTCCGTTATGGGAAAGAAGTAGTTGAAATAATACTTTTGGCTTTCAGAATACACCTCTGTTTATTCCTAAGTGGTTTTTCTCTTTTTAACCAGTTTCCAGAGCTTCTGTCAAATTGCAAAAAAACATACTGGATTGCTTACGGGCAGAGCCTCCTAATCCATGGGGATGGAGAAATATTTCGACACATCCTCAACTTTCTTAGACTTGGCAAGCTTTTTTTACCTTCTGAATTTAAGTGAGTGAAAGTTCTCTATAGCAGTGTAGACCAAGCAGTTTGTTAAGGTTTTGTCACTGCCTCTCAGCTGACTCCTTGCATGTATCAGTCCTCTGTATAAGTGAAGGACCAACAGGAGGCCATAGTGTGTTTGCTGTTTTTAATATCATCTGGGGGAAAAGACCTTGGGAGAGGGCAGGCTGACTGGGGGAAGTAGTGCATAGTGGTTAGCATGAACACAGCCCTTCCTGCTTTTCATTTTCCCATGACTGGACAAGCAGCTTGACACAGTAGAATCTTGATAGTGTTTACCTGCTGCTCCTACCATATCTGGCTACAGATCAGACTTTTGGGGGTGTGGGTGAGGAAACCCTTCCAGGAAAGCACTGAACTCCAGAGGTCCTTATTAAAAATCAAAATACTGGTAATGGTTGTCAGGCAAAGAGATGTGGCAGCCCACTGAATTACTCATGAACATGCAATAGGCAGGCAGAATCAACATGTAATATACTAAAGTTCAAGGAGTAATGGAATGAGAATTCTGTGGAGCAGAGAAGAGCTGAAAGCCTACGCCACCCTATAGAGTCCCACACAGACACAAGATGAGGTAAGAGACAACTAGGGTGGGCAGCACATCCCTGGTCCCACTTCCAGTCACACAGCCCATACACATGTTGTTTGTCCTTGGGAAGAAAGCTCCCTCCTGCTAGAGCCAATGGAATACCTTTTTCGAGAACATGCATAAATGCATGGAGAGCCTTGGTCCAGTTCGGTTTGGGTCTCCCACCCTTGCTGTCTACATAAAGAAAAGCATACACAGCAGGAAAAAAATCACACTTAGAGCACAAGCCTAACCATGTCTACTCAAAAGAAAGCCCCATTGTGATTAAAGGGTCTTATTTCCAGGAAAGTGTCTTTAGGATAGCAGCAACAGTATGATCTTCATAAACTGGTTAATGGTTTCATAAACTTCAGAAACCAGTGGCGCCTCAGAATTAATTCGTTCCAGACGCAGTTTCTTTACGTGAAACTTTCTTTACGTGAAGCTGATTTTCCCATAGGAAATAATGGAAACGCAGATGATTGGTTCCACAACCCCAAAAATATTCATATAAAAATATTAACTGGATGTAAAAATGATGACAGAACACTGGGATTGAATGCAAAACATGCATTCAATGTGCATGATCTTATGAAGTCTACTTAAGCTGCAGTCCTAAAGACAATTTCCTGAGAGAAATACCCATTTAACACAATGGGGCTTACTTCCGGGTAGACATAGTTGGGAGGCTGCAATCCAAGACACCTTCAAAGTGTCTCCCCACTTTCTCCTTCTCTCCATCCTGAGCCTCTCTCTCCCCTGCTCCCTTCTGGCCAGCCCTGAGTTGGTTCCCTCTTCTCCACTACTCTTCTCTGCCTCTGCCCAGCGGACACCCGGCCACAGGAGGAACAGCATGGAAGTGTTGCTTTCACTATCAGCAGGTGCACTAGGCAGCCCTGACACTTTTTAAACAGGTTGCTGGCCAGCGCGTCTGCCCCAACTGCCAACGAATGTTTTCTTTACGTGAAGCACTTTCTTTACGTGAAGCAGAATCCTAGAGAAATTTTTGTTTGTTACATGAAACTTACTTTACGTGAGGTGCCACTATATAGGTTTCTGCAGTGCTGCTGTGTCTGTGTTCCAGCAGCCCCCCTCCCTCGGACCTCTCACTGCCTGTGCTGTTGGGTTACTTTTCTGTGAACAAGAATCACTGGACGTCTTCGTAGCAGTTGCTTTAGTTGTAATCACATCAGGATTAAGAGCCATTAAATCCCAGTGCCGCTGGTTTACGCATCTCCTTTGAATTTCCTTTCCAATGCACAGAGAATGGCCTCTTCTGTGTCAGGAAGTGTTGGAATACCAGATCCCTTCTCTCCTGGAGGCTCTTTACCAGTATGACACCTACAGGTAAAGGAGAGGCTTTCTCTAGCTTCTTTTAATGTTTTGATTACATAAGCATCATATGCATGTTGCCTCTCTCTTGTTGGGGCTGGATGGTTGGGCAGTTTGTGGGTTCTAGACCTGCTTCCCCCCTCTTCTTTTGTCTTTACCTGAGTGTTTCTGACCAGTCATGAAATAGGTGAGCATAAGTCCCAAGGCTGGATTTGAACCTCCCTTGCCCCTGTCTTGTCACTGCGTTTCTTGTCTCTTTGTTTCTTGGTGAGGTGTCTTTGGCTCTTAACAGGAGGAGATAAGCAAGGACCTTCTTTCAGTTTGTGGGCAACATCCTGGTGCATGAAGGAGACATATGACTCTCCAAAGCCACAGCTGGTATGGAAGAGGTTTGTTGCTGAGTGCTGGCTGTCAAATCCTTGCTTTGCAGATTGTGGTTAAAACAGCAGGAAACCCCCAGTGATGATGTTCCATTTGAAAATCTTGAGAAGGAACAAGGATCCACTGGAAACCACCGAGATGTAAGCTTTGTTTCCACTCATTTTTTTCCTCCCTCTCCTATTTGAGTATCTGTCAACTTACAATTTCTGCCGCTGTCTTGGCTTTCCTGGCTAAAGTGCCTGACAAAAGTCGAATAAACATGCAGAACACATTGTCATGATCAGGCACACGATAATACTTTAATTGTAGTCATTGAACAAAAGCAGAGGTTCTAGAGCCTAGAGATAAGAGGTGTTTGCTCTAGGGGTCAACTAGCTGGTTGGATCCTTCTCCTTTTTCAAGGGCTAGCGTTTGCAATTATGAAGTGCTCTCTGATAGCTGTTCCCCACCATGCCCTCCTATGTGCTCTCATAGAATCATAGAATCCTAGAGTTGAAAGGGACCTAGTAGGTCATCTAGTCCAACCCCCTGCCTGCAGCAGGAAATCCTCCTAGATCATCCCTGACAGGTACTTGTCAAACCTATGCTTGAAGACCCCCAGTGAGGGAGAGTCCACCACCTCCCTTGGCAGTCTGTTCCACTGCCGAACCGCCCTCACCGTCAGGAATTTTTTCCGGATTTCCAACTGGAATCTCCTTTCTTGCAGTTTGTACCCGTTGGTTCTAGTCCTGCTTTCAGAAGCAGCTATGAACAAATGAGCCCCTTCCTCCCTATGACAGCCCTTCAGGTATCTAAAGAGGGCAATCATGTCTGTGAAGCACTGGTCTGGAACATTACAAGAAATATTATGGGGAAAACATGTGTTCACCTTTTCAGTCAGAGATCACGGTATGGAGGGTCTCTCAAATTGGCCTACATTTAGCCATACAATCTCCATCCCCCATACCTGTTATCTGTCTGACAAAAGCTTTAAGGATTGACAAATCTTTAAAGTTTTCTACTAGTCCTTGGTTGTGCAGTGCTTTCAGATTCCTGAGTATCTCTGTGTGTCATGCTTCCACCCATGTTTCTTTTGATATTTAGGGAAAGATTCAATGATAAGAATTAAAAAACTTCCTAGGAAGGTCTTGCTCATTGACATTTGGTGTGAAGATCTATATGTCCACTCCCCTGCGTTGGTGTGTGCTGGGATAGGGCAGGTTTTAACCTTGGAAACCTCAAATGTTCAGCTGCCACAGCTTCATCTAAAGATTCTCAAAGCCGAGCATCTGTAACAGTGCAAAGATCTCCAAGAGAGATCTCAGCAGACATCTCCAGCAGATATCGCCATCTTAAAAAAATCCTACAATTTCCAGTGATCTTTGGGGAAATTATGAGGGTTAAACAGTTGAAAAGCAGTATGTGATTGGGGAGAGAAAATACCGTATATCCTTAATTTGATATGTTTCCTCCTTCTTTTTGGAGCATTCCTATCTTGCTGTAGATATAAACCAGTGTGCCAATAACTGGAGTACAGTCAGAGATACACAAGATGTGGAAGAGAATGATCAGGGAACGGAAAGGTATACCCGAATTTCTCCACATAAAGGAACAAAACGAAGAAACAACTGGGAAAGCTATCCTCACTCCACAGATGGGTGGGGAAACTGCAAACCACCAGAAAGTCCTCCAAGGAAAAGAGGAGCAAGAAGCCATGTAACAAAGAAAGCAGAGAGCAGAGACACTCCCATCCAGAAGCTCATTTCCCTGGTGCAGAGCTGGGATATGATGAATTGCAAGCGCTATGAAGCTCCACCGGTGCCAGCGTCCGAGGGCCTCAGAGCAGATGAAAACCCCCAAAAGAAGCCTCCCTGCAACTTGCCACCATCCCTTGGCCTGAGAGGCAGCAGTTCTGAGCAAGCTGGAAATGGTATTGTCATTCACACTGTACCAGATGCTCAGGGAGAAGTGCCAAAGCCTGAAGAGTGCATGTTGAGCACCCCAACTCCTAATGGACGGCTGGCCAAGACTGGTGGGCCAGGCACTCCTAAGGACATTTGTATGTTGAAGGAGAACACTGCAGTCAAGGAGCAGCTCAACCAGGGACTCACCAGGGAGACTTACCAGGGAGGTGAGTGTATTATTTCTCAATGTTGCCAGCTAAGTCCATCCCTGTAAAACCACCCCCCCCCCCAAATGGGAATGCAAGGGCTTGAAGGCCATCATGTGGCCTTCTGGTGTTTCATTCCTTGGAGCTGTATCAGACTTGGGTTGCAATCCTAAGCACAGTTTCCCGAGACTAGAAGCATAATCCTAACCATGTCTACTCAAAAGTAAGCCCCATTGTGTTCAGTGGATCTTACTCCCAGGAAAGTGTCTTTAGGATTGCTGCGTAAGTCCCATAAACTCAATAGTACTTACCTCTGATAATTACCATTACCATTACCTGATTGGTACTTATGTACCTGTAAGGCTTGATTGTAAAGATAAAGGGTTCCCTTTTACCAGTAAGCGTGCTGAGCAGATATGAATAAGGAGGCAAAACAGTCTAACCCTACAATCCAGCGTAACTATGGGAGCATGTAAGAGACATAGGTACTGCACCACCTAATGAAAACCTATAGGAAATTCATATTGTAATCCAGAGCAAATTGTTCTTACACCAGAGCAAGGACTCCCTGTAGTTACTCTGGATTGCACCCTAATTCTTCCTATAATGCTAATAAATCTAAACTAAACTAACATCATATTAGTTAGCTCACCTAAACTAACATCATATTAGCAGTGTTATTTATTTCTGATTCAAGACCTTCTCCCCAGGGCCAATCTCTGAACAAACCACTGCTGTCATTGATGAGCCACAAGGCAGTATTGGGCTGATCCTTAAAGTTGAGCATCCTCCAATTGTGGCTTGTGATGGCTCTTGCATGTCTTATGAAGACAGCATCCTCTACTGTGTGCACCGGGAAGACATCAAACTGAGTGGCATGTGCCACACCAAAGGTATGACCGATACCCAGAAAATCACTTTTGGCCATGGAGAGATGGTGGAGGGGAGAGGTATGCCCCGCCCACTTCCTTCTCCCACTTACTGCATTCAAAAAAGAAAATTGAAAGATGCAGAAAGGGACCCTGGCATGCTAAAGCAGGGTATATTCACAGCTAATCGGCAGGGCCCATTTGCTGTTTGGTGGGATTCATGCAGATCAGTGAAGGAGGAAGAATTTCTGGCACTTCTGCTCATGTTTTGGGTTGCCATCAATCTCCCTTGGCCAGCTATGCAACACCTGGATGGGAGGTTGGAACTGTGAATTGTTTGGCTTGTGGGGAACAAGTCAAACAAGGAATCCAGTGTGGGGAAGGGAAATGGGCCATCTTAATGCTTTGCTTTTAGTCTCCAAGTGTGATTCCTGATTCCTTGTACTTTTAGACATTGTTTTTCTGAGCTTTCCATTGTCACAAGAAGAGATCTTCTATGCCAGGAAGTGCCACTGCTTTCTAACTGATGTCATCTTGGAGACCATAAGGCAGAAGGACCCCAAAGAAATTACAGCCAAAGTGGAGCTTCTGGTGCAGAAGCTGTGGGTAAGCTGGCATGGCATGACTGCTGTTAGCGTTGGGGAAGCTTCTGCCCCAAGAGCCATATCTGGAAGGGGTGGCCAAGCCTCAGCCACTGCTGACTCCACTGGCCCCCTCACAGCCTGGAGCAAGACAAGCACTCCAGGCTTCCTTCCAGGTTGGAGGTCAGATTCAGACAATTGACTCAGACAGGTTTGATCATGGAAAGGACATATGCAAAAGGCTCAGCTCTGGCCTTCCTGTCCATTCTGCTTTGGCCTCTGCATAGGTCAGAGGAAACCCCCCCCCCCCCGTCTCTGCCAGCCTGGCAATGGTGCTCCAGGATTCTCACTGGGATGCCACTTCCAGATTTGCTGTGCCAACTTGCTGGAGGCCCCCAGGACACTTTTCCCATCTTAGTCAGTTCTGCTACACATCTCTTCAGAGCAACATGGCCCCGCAAATGAATCCCAGAAGGCAAAGAGGAAGTGTGGCCAGGCTGCTATGTGGTTTGGCTATGGAAGGTGGAGGTTGAACAATCCTTGTGTTGCAGAGACTGCAGATCACAGCAAAGGAGTTTGTGGCAGACTTGCTGAACACAGCACCTTTCAAAGCCGACAGCCGTGTTTGTGAGAAGCTCCTGAAATGGATCGAAGTAAGTCTTAAGTACTGATTCACCTGAGAAGATTCTAAGTTAGTCAGATAGTCTTCAGCTCTCACAGACATAGTCCTGACCTGCAATATGGGACTAGGCCTCTGAGGGAGGTACAGGGGGTACATTGTACTTGGCCAGGGTTTTAAAAAAGGGGGTCCTGGGAGCCAAAGGGAGCTCAGGAACCAAATTTGCATTTGGTTGAGAGAAGGGAAGAGGTCCCAAAGAAACTTTGTGCCTCCTGATAAAATTCAGCTCAGCGACACTGATGTGGGGCCCAGTTTTTAACTAGAAACTGAAGATCTCTCTTTCCCCCTGCCTTGTCTCTCCCTGCCTCTCTATCCAAGATGGTGCTGGTGTCATGGATGTGGCCCTCTTGGGACAGGGGCCCATCCAGTGGTAGGCTTCAGGGGGTTCTCACAGGTTCTGTAGAACCCTTTGCTAATGAGTGCCTGGTTCTGAGAACTGGCTACTAATGGGACATAGAACATATTGTTCAGGACAATGGGATAAATTAACCTGTTGTTAATTTAGGTTATTAGGACATAGAACCTGTTGTTAATTTATTTGAATCCCACCACTGGGCCCATCCCTGCATACATGTTTCAGCCCACACTTCACATGGCACTTTTCCTACCATGTTTCCCAGCAAAGAGAATTTCCTAGCTTTTTGCGACACTTTCAGCTGGTCACTCATCTGTTTTTCCCTTTCAGTTTACTCTCCCATTTGCCTGGAAATACAGTGACTGCATTAACCTGCTGATACAAAAGGGATACTTCAAATCACTCTCTCATTTTGTCATAGGAAAATACTTACACAAATCTTAATAAAGCCTGAACTCTTGGTTGAAAGGAGCCTCATTTGTGGGAAAGTATTCAGAAGTATGACACACACACACCATCTCATTCTGTGCAGTGGGTTGAAGGACTGCAAGACCACCCTGAGGGGAAAGACACTCCAGACCATAGGGTGAACCTTCTCTCAGGTGCTTCAAGTCCCTCATGGCTTCTTGAGAACAGAACATCCCAACTGGCTGCCCTTGTGCCTTGTTTCTCTGCTGGCTGTGGTCTTAGATCAAGCTCAGGATGACCATATGACCAGATTTTTCCAAATTGTCCTCTTTTTAAACCTCCTGTTCGGATGTCCTCTGAAAGGGCTTTATTGTCCTCATTTTGGAACTTTGCATTGGTGTGCAGTACCCATCATGTGTTATATGTCGTTGGATTTGTATTGAAGAGCAGAATCCAATACAAAAATCAGTTTTGAAATATCTCCATTCCCTCAAAAGTTATAGCCAAAAAACTAAAAATCAAAAATATGTATTGAGTTCTATGGGAATGTGAAAGTACCCAATATCATGGCTTTACTCATGAGTAGGGAAAATGTGCCATTGTCCACCAGAAAAGGCTAGGTTGAAAGGAATCCAAGACCTTGTCCTCCTTTTTAGGTTCAGGCATCTGGTCACTCTGATCAAGCTGCTTCCAAAAAGCATTGCCTTCCCCTGCTCACAGTACTTCTGGCCTGCACAGATGTACTTCTGACTGGCTGAATAGTAGTAAAAGAAAAATTAAAAGAGAAGAAAACTGGCTTAGGACCCAGTCCTATCAATTTTGCAGCACTGATGCAGCTACAACACAGCTCGGAGTAAGCGAACACATGATCCCTTGACAAAACGTTGTCTTGGTTGCACTGGTTCTGGGTAAGTTAGACAGTATTGGGCCTTAGTTTTGGCAGTTTTATTATATGGCCAAGTGCCTATATACAGCCTGGCATGCTGCCAGGGAAGGCAGGTGAAGCAATACCCTGATTAGGTACAATTCAGGACAAACAGGGTCACTGCCCCATTTCCTTCCCTGCCCCATCTTCATGCTGTTCCTTCACCACCACCACCCTTTTCAATTTGTTGTCAACAGTGATGCTGCCTAGAAGTAACGGAATTTTATGTGGAGTTTGGAGTAGTGCTTCACAATTAATGGACACTCGATTCTAGCAGGCTACATTTTGTCTCCAAGTGAGTGTGTCCTTAATTATCTCTGTAAATGAACTGAGATATGCAAGCTCCTCAAGGAGGAGTGAATGCATGAATTAGCCCCTCTTCAGAGAGGGCTATGTTCTCTATGATGGTCCCTGATGGCACTCCAAGAATGCCACCAGCATCCTTGAAATTGGGGCATTTAAATAGCACCTTACAGCTGGAGACACTGATTCACACATATTATATCTCTGCCCATGTCTCTAGCTGCTGCCCTCCTCTTGATTTCAGAGTATCCTTTTCTCTCGCATAGGATGCCTCTTTAAATGAAGCCAACCAGGTGGGCTTGTAAACCAGAAGAGAACTACCAGAAGGGCAGAGTGCAATTTGGACTGGGTGTCTTTGGGAGCATCCCAGTCTCCAAAGAGGGATGCTGCCAGCACAAGTGAACAAAATCCTAACCATATCTACTCAAAAGTAAGCCCCACTGTGTTCAATGAGTCTTACTCCCAGGAAAGTGCCTTTAGGATTGCAGCCATCTTTCTTTCACA
Organism: Cryptoblepharus egeriae; assembly: GCA_030015325.1. Lineage (NCBI taxonomy): Eukaryota > Metazoa > Chordata > Lepidosauria > Squamata > Scincidae > Cryptoblepharus > Cryptoblepharus egeriae. The sequence goes on along the minus strand of JAREYC010000010.1, from coordinate 17,789,472 downwards.
CAGTTCCCACAACTTCTTATATAAATGATTGTACAGGGGAGCAAAAATGTATTGGAAGAAACAACTTTTATTAGGTAATTCATTTAAACCTTAAAAATAACATTTTTGTTATCTGAAGGTGAACCTTCAGAATGGTTTTCCAAGAATTTTTATTTTTTATTTTTTTAAAAACTTTCTCACTTAAGGAATCCCAATATTGGTCAAAAACAAGTCTTCTGGAAAACTGATTCCTTTCAGGCCTGAGTCCCAGTTGTGGGCAAACCCAAGTTCTTCAACAGCCAAGATTAGATTCACCAAGAAACACACTCCAGACTCTAAAGTTTCCAAAGTAGTCCCTGCCCAGCTGTGTGCCAGGTGATAGTCTACCCCAAATGGAATTCTAGTCTTAGAAACAAAAAAAGGAAAGGCTGGGGAAAAATCCAGCTTATTAAATAAACACATAAAATAAGAGCCATATTTTACAGCAGTTGGAGATAAACAAGGGAAGGGGACAAGGGTTAATATGCAGTGGGTGAGGGAAGTGCATCTGAGGAGTTAAGGCTGGCAGAAGAACCTCTCCAGCAAAGGACAACCATGGCACACATGAATTGGGTGGGAAAGGCAAACCCCTCCCCTGAGAAGCCATTTTTCTGGAAGTTCAAAATTAGTACCCCGAGAGAAGAGCTCTAACATAAACTGCTTCCTGTGGTGCTAGTTTTCTACCTACATGAAATTTATGTGCCCACAAACCTGTGAAATCTGCCACTGAAGCAAGGAAGAGTCAGAACAAGGCAATATTTTCAACATCAATGTAAAGAACCTAACAGAACAGTACTCTTTCTTTAAATACAAAAATAAATACTTTGCTTCTTGCTGTGTTTTGAAAAAAAAACTTTACAAATATGCAGCTTGTAGAACAAAACCAGTCAGATGTCAAAAATGCAAGCAGTAAACAGCTTCATGACATTGACTCCCAAATCCGTGTACAATCTGCACAGTGCTGCAGCACTTTATGGGAACCCACCAGCCTCTCAACACGTCCCACTGAGTTTGCCCCCACCCCCACTGACACACAGTTGCCCCAACACTCCTCATCACTGTCCCAGTAGTGCAACCCAAGTCACCATCTTGTCATGACACACTGTGGCTAAGATCTGAGATGTAGAGCAGGACAAAAGGGTGGCCTGGACCCATTCCACTTTGTAACTCTTTGTCACAGGTGGACCTGCCTGGGGAAGCAGAGTTTTCCTCCGTGGTTGATGGGTTCCTGGAGTGCTGCGGGGGAAACATATGTAGGCGGTGTCTTTCTGGCTCCTCCGCACTGTCAAGGAAGCTGCTATTCAGACCTGCAACAAAGGGAGCCCAGGACACAGCTTTACACAGCTCCCCACTTTTGCCATGGTTGAAAAACCCCTCCTGAGGCCACAAATGTCTGGGTGGGGTGGAGCGCAGGCAAAGCAAAGTACCTGGTGTGGCTACTGTGAGGATCCTGCTCACTTACCGCTGACACATACTGGCTGTTGGGGAAACAGGTTTTCTCTTTCAAGGGGGAGGCCAGAGAAGAGCCTGATGGAGTTGAGAGCGAGGACCCCGGGTCATCACAGAAACCCTCCTGGGGAAGGCCAGAGACGCAGCCACTGTCAGAACCACTGGAGCCACTTCCAGACATACAATGGGAAGATTCGGAGCTCTCTGTTGCTGGAGAGCAGAAAAGGAATGGTCAGCAAGATATTCAGCCACATCACCTACTGGAACCACATCTGTAAAGTCTTGACAAAGAAAAGAGCCCTTCAGGCCCAGCGGCCTGTCTCTGGATGTTTCCATCACCAGACATGAGAGAAGTACCTGTGGAGCAACTTACTCCAAGTTTCCTCAGAAGTCGGGCTTGGAGGTTGCACCCATTTGACCTGGTTGATAGCAACTGGCTCTGATTAATTTCTCCCAGCAAATTGGATCCCAGGACCAGGAACCAGCTGGCAGGGACTGGAAGGAAGGCACTGCAGTGGGATGTGATGGGAATGGGTCTACTGCACACCAAAGAGTGCTTTAAAAACTATCCATGCTGGCACATCCCAAGCAAAAAACAGTTGTGTGTACTTCCTGATCCTGCTTCAGGATAATGCTCAGCTCACATCATAAAGTCTTTGGCTAAATGTATAGAGGAGAGCATACTCCTACTACCCCTGCGGGCTATTACTCCCACTTGTGTTTCCTCCCTCCTTCTGCATCTGACCCTATTTTTCTGCTTCTATAGAAATGCCATCCCCCATTCTGCCTAGCCAGTCACCCCTCTGGAGGAGCCCTGGGTGCTAGTGGGACTGGGAATTTGTCCACTGGCTCACTCAGCCAAAACATTCCTCCAGATTCCAGAGCTGGGATGGGAGAAAGGCAGGCAATGCATACTCATTGAAGGCTGACTGCTGGTCTCGTTCTCCATCTCGTCCTCCTCTATGCAGGCTCCAGCAATGAGAGGTCGCCGGGAGCCCAGCATGCTTGGCAACAGGGCCTGATTTAGGTACATGTGCAAGTTGAGAGGTCCAAGCACAGAGCAGGAAGAAGGGCCGCTGGCAGACAGGGGGGTTGGAGATCTCTTGTAAGGGTCAGCGTGGTCAAAAAGAGACACAGCAATGGAGGCCCGAGTCCTTGCTCCTGCCATAAAGGAACATATCAGTTGTGAGCCCAGGCAGGTGACACTTGAACATAAGTGAACAACAAGGGGGAAGCTGGGGCAAAGCAGTAGGACTCACCCCTGCCTTTCATGATGTAATCAATGGCACGGTCGTGGATTGCAGCTTCACTTGGCTTGATGTCCAGGAAAGGCTTGTTTCCCACACCCATGGAGACCATCTCCTGCATGCGAATCTCTGGGGAGGAGACAGAGAGCAGTGAGGAAAATGTCCACGTGCACACTGAGGGTCTTTAGGAACTGCTCCCGGGCTTCCAGGAACCCCCAAATCCAGAGAAACCTTTGGCAAAGCAAGCATACCTGGCAACTTCACGAAGGTATGATCTGCCAACTGCCTCCAGGATAGTGGTCCTGGCAGTATTAGATAGGCTAAGCAGATACAACCAAAGACAGGTCTGCTATGCCTGGACTAGCTGTGCACAACACATTTTGTCCAAAAAGGGGCACCTATCAAAGTGCCACCTAACTGTCTGAGGTGCATGAACCTTTTTGTCCATTCTTCCTGTTCCGCCTAGGATAGGGGCTTCCACAGGAATTACCTGTGATTCCTTGGCACCACAGGAGGCATTGCAGAGCCCCAAAAGCTAGTTTTCTCCCAACTCTGCCTCTGCAGCCATGGGGAGGGGGTCCATGGAGAGTTTTTGTAGAAACCAACCTTTGTTGCGGGCAGCCTGTTCCCACAGGATCTTGGTGATGTCGCTGGTCCAGGCTTGTTTGGTCTCTATGCTGCTGGCTTGCAGGATGTAGGTGTCACTTGATTTCCGCCTCCTGAACCAGATCTCAAAACGCAGGCCGCTCTCACCTGAATTTTCTGTCAGGCCAATGTCTGCTGTCTACAGAGGTGGAAAGAGAAGATAATGCCTCATTGGGCTGGGTTTGATACACCCAGCTTCCAAACTTCCCTACTGGAAACTGGGAGGGGAAGATATGGGGAGCCAGGGGTAAGGATGTTCCTTTGATTCCCTCACTATGACAGTGGGAAGCGGGCATTTAAATCTCAGCAGATTCAATGCTTGCATATGGGAAGGAAGGAGGCTCTGAAACCTGGTCAGTTATTGAAGTTATCACTCAAGAATCATTTGAGTGATTCTCAATCAATCATTTCACTTATCATTTGAAAATGGGAAATGTGGGAAACAGGCTCACATTGTTCCCAACCAAACCAGGCAACTCACTAGCTATGTGTGGCTGCCAACCCAGTACAAAAACTAGACAGCAAGGCTAGGTTGCAAGGCTGGCTGGCCAGCCACAATACATTGTGCAATTACAAATTGGGCCTCACTTGACACACATCATGCCAAATTATAAACTGGCTGCTGGAACATATGAAGGCAGCTCAGTTCATGCATGGTCTATGTCTCCCCTGCCTGCCCCTTACTGCCTCTTACATTGATGATCCCCTCTTTCCTCCAGCTCAGGTTTTACCCCTGGCCTGAATACAATGAACCATTTGGGTGGCAGTGCCACTAAGAAGCAGTAGAGGGCAACCTTGCCTTGAAGGAACGCTTGTACATGTAGACATCCAGACCCCCTTCTATCCGCTTGGGTTTGCTGAAGAGGATCAGGTCCTCAAAAAGGAAAACGTGGCGCTGGCATTTCCTGCGGCCCATGCAGAAAGTGAACTCATCCTGGCGTAGCAGCTGTCCCTGTTCCTTGAGGTTCACCTATGCACAGAAAGAGCCATGTCAGTGATTCACTGACATGAATTGCTTGGGAGAGGGACAAGCAGACATACCCTACAATCCAGAGTAACTACGGGAGCACATAAGAGACATTACGTGTACCCATAGTTACTGCACCACCTAGTGAAAAGCTATGGGAAATTTATATTGCAATCCAGAGCAAATTGTTTTTACACCAGAACAAGGACTCTCCATAGTTACTCTGGATTGTGCCCATACGTACTCTGTGGGTAAAGGCAGTCTTAATGGTGCGTGCGTGCGCATGTGTGTGTGTGCGTGTGTGTGTGCGCGTGTGTGTGTGTGTAGTGTCTCCTGTCCCAGAGGGAGAACGCTTTCCTGAAGCATATAAGTTCACTGCCTGCTGGGGAAGTGGACGAGTTGTAGGCTCCACTTGCTGGAGTTCCTACTGGGGCTGTTTGAATGCCCCTCTCCACTGCCCGCATTCAGCACATGCTGGACAGTACATACATCACAGTCCTGGATTGCATCCATGGCAAGGAGATCGTTGCCGTGTCGCAGCTGGAAGCAGACCATCTCCTCTGCTGCTCTCAGGTAGACCAGCTCCTGTTCCTGGGCTTCCCCGCACTGCTTTATGAGATCTTTCAGGAGGAGGGCATACTTGCTCATGCGCTGGATGGGCTTCAGAAGGTAGGAGGCCAGGTCCATCTTGTCCCCCAGCTGCATCTGTTTGAACTGAAAGGACAAGGCAGAGGCATTTGAGACAGGGCTGATGCCAGAGCATGGGGGGGGGGGGCCCTCTGAAATCTTGCAGTTTCAGGACACTTTCTCTGAAGCTGTAACCCTCCCAAGGAGTCCCACCACAGCTTTCCCCCCTCTTGTCTCAGCTTAGCCTCCAGGTTCCTTGAGTCTGAGGTGACTGAAATTCTTCCTCATCACCCCTAGCTTCATCCTGTCTAGTTTTCTTCTGGTTCCTTGCCCTTGTGGCTCTAGCTTGTGTCCCAGTGGTCAACCCTTGTATCCCTTTGTACTTTCTTGGATGCTGCACAGTTGCCTGCACTGAGCAGAGGCATTGGGCTGGATCTACTCCTTCCTGGATCTCAGCACCCAAACAAGAGTGCCAGTGAGCCTCTCCTTTACCTTTCCAAAGGAGCATTCATAGGCAGCTCCTCAAGGAGATCAGAACAGAGCGGCTCACTCTGTGGTTATCTCTCCTTTCCCACCCTCTGGCAAAGAACCTTCCTCAGAAGCCCATGTGATCCTGTGGCTAGTAAGAGTGTGTGAAAACAGCCACAGCATGGAGCATGTTGTTGCTTGCAGGCCTGACAGGGAGTTCTGGAGTAGCCCAGATGGGCCCTTGGGGACCCTGCAGGTCCTCATCCAGTGTCCACCCTTGCAAGCCCTGACATACCCATATTCTGAAAAGAATTACTGAAAAGCTGAGGCCTGGTGACTTAAGGGCCAATGCAGTTAACACATTCCCCTGCTCCCCTGAGGCCTGCCTGGTGGGTTCTGCAAGGAAAGAACCAAGACTTACCCTGAAGAAAGAGTTTCCACGGCCGGCCAGGAGAGCATCAGACTTGGGCTTGTTCTTGCTATACAGTGCATACATCCCAAACTGGTCTTTCTACAAAAGGGGCAGACAGAAACAGAGGCCAGCTGAGTTTTGCTGCAGGCTGGAAAGAAACCAGGATCCACTGGGTACACAGGGGGGCCCACTCAGAAAAGATGGGCTGAAAAGGCCTGCCTGAAGAGCGGGCTGTACTGGGACCCACTGACAGCCACAGCACCCACCCACTCTCCCCTGTTTGCACAGGCTGTGTCAAGGAACCGAGGCTCCTGCCCTCTTTGCAAGCGCACTTTTATTCACAAGCGCCACACAAGCCATTCCTATCCAGCACCTTATTATTCACACACAGTTGTGCATTTTGGCCTGGTGACAAAGACCTGCATTTCAAGAACAACATGCCTGAAGGTGATCCATGGCTGATCCCGCCTATCCATTGAGTTCCCAGGAGCATGAAACCATTGAGCCATATCTTACATGTCTCAGAAAGCTGTGGCTGACACGGAGTGGATGATTGCAGCAATTCTCCAGCTCTCGAAGGAAGTACTGGCTGTGAAAATCGTAGAGCTTCTCCAAGTTCCCAAAAATGATGCTCCGCTTCCCTCTCAGATCCTGGGGCAGGTCTGTCCTCTCCATCTCTGGAAAGTAGCTCTCGATTATGTAGCGCAAGGACCGCACGTATTCTTGCTCTGTTGTCACCATCTCATCAATGATGTGTCGCAGTTTGCTGTGAGAGAATAAGGAGGTGCTGTGAAAGGAAACCCCAGCCATTTGTGCCCACATGTAAGGGTGGGGTTGTCTTAACATTGGCCTGGGTCCCACAACAGTGGATTGTAAGACTGGCTGCCATGGGCTCTGAGTAAGGATGGGCTATTAAACAGTGTCCTTCTGTTGTACCAGTGTGAATGTATAGAGTCCACAATAGGGCAGTATCCAGCAATGCCACAAAAGATCTTTCAATCCTACAAGTCATTGACCTTGTTCTGAGACTGCAGGTGGTCCCGGCAGCTCACTCCTACTCTGAGAGTCAAGAGTAGTGATGGGAAATTCCCTGGAAGATGCAGGACATCCCCACCGTGATTCCCCACAGCTGTATTGGGAGTGGATGAGCATCTGTAAAATGGTTTCCAGGAACGGCTGAAAGACGGCTGAAAACTAGACCCTTTCCCCTGAGCAGCCCAACAACAGGGCCTCAGAATGCTGTCCATCAGTGCTTCAAATCTGTGCTATCCTTTGATAAGCTATTTGGGAGGATGGCTGCAGCCTTTCAAAGGTCTCCCACCTCTCCTTCATTGGGATCTTCAAGGCAAGGTTCGACAAGCACCTGTCAGAGATGCTGTATGACAAGGATCTCCAAACCGCAGCCCAAGGCAAGTCTCTTACTGGGCCATAGCCAGCCTCTGGTCCCCTAAGAGCCTCTGACCTAGTTGACCAAACACAACTAGAATTGGTGAGGGAATAGGGGCCCATTTAAGTGTGTGCTTTATTTCTGTGCTGTGTGTTGGTGCTTGCAGAAATCCTGGAAATTTGAGCCCATTTATTCATTAAGTTCCCCTCAAACTCATATGTTAAAAAAATGTAGACACTGTGCTAGATATTTGATTGGCCCTTTCTCCAAAACATTTGGAGACCACCGCTCTAGGAGGATTTCCTGCTACAGGCAGGGAGCTAGACTAGATGACCTACTAGATCCCTTCCAACTCTATGTGGCTCTATGATTTTATGACTCTACTTCCCAGATCAGACGTGGATGCACAGGGGTTGCCCCACATTCTTCTGTCAGTGGCTGTGATTCATCACTACAAATACTGGAGATATCCTCTGTACCATTTCTGGCCTGCAGTTGCCTACATGGGACCAGGCCCTACCCTTTTTGTAGGGGATAGGCACTTTCAGGCACTGTTCAGGGCACAAACAGTTTGCAGCATGCCCTTGCCCAGCTCCCCGCAGAATCCAATACCCCCTGGAGCACGGGTATGCTATCCCAATAGCTTTATGCCACTCACCTGTTGTTTATTGACAGGTTGAGAATTATCTGTTATTCATCGCAAGTACCAACAAATCCCACAGCTCAGAACTGGACTCAACTCAGACAGCTGCTCCCAGAGCCCACAAATACCCTATGAGAGCATCCTGGTAGTGACCCCTGGCTTAGACCTGACCCTGCTAGTGCTGCACTCTCAAAGCTCCACCAACCCCATGAACAACATTTTATCTACTGCTAGAAAAGGTATAACCTAGGCATACCTGCCCCAGTTTTTGGCTTCCAGGCGGGAGGTGCTGCTCCTCCGCTCTGCATGTGTGCCTCCTGCAGCACATCTGGTTGTGCCCTGGGATTGCCGGGAGACTATGGTCCGGTCAACAAGCTCTGTACTGCTGACTTCCAACCCTTTGATGAAGACTCCAGTGTTGCCATAACGGGACGGCTCACTGAGAGTCCTCTGGCAGCTGGAGCGCTGGTTTTCTGTACACGGAAGGTCAAAACTCTGGGCCTTCCGCAAGGTCCTTTTGGGAAACAGCTGCTGAGAGGTTGGGGTGGAGGGGCAGGATGGAACTGCTGCCTCAAGGACCTCCACAATGCTTTCAAGGGCTGGCTTCTCCTTTTGTGCCTGGAAGGACAGAGTCGGTACCTCAGGATCATCCCTACTGGAGCGGGAAGCTGCCTGGAGCAATGAGATCTGCTCTTCAGCTCTGACACTGATCTCATTGGCTATGGCGCTCTCCTCTGTCCACCCAGATGGGCAAATGGGTTCCTCATGGAAATAAGACAACCTAGGAGCCACGTCAGCCCCCTGAGAAGGCACCCTGCCCTTCTGACTAGGCAGGTGTGGCTCTCCCTCCCCTGCTGGCTTCCTTGTGGGGCACAGGGTCCTCTGTGTCCTCAGAGCAGCCTCCAGCTTCATCTCCAAGCCCAACATGGTCTCCTGGCACTTGGCCCAGGTGGAGTGCCACTGCTTCATGCCATTGTTGGTCTTCAGCCGACAGGCCAGTGCCTTCATCTCCTGAAACTTGTCCTCGCTGATTTCAGGGTCCTGTGCTTTGTAGCTCTCCAGGCTTTTGAGGGCCACTGTGCAGTGCTCCGGGGACCTGCAGTCCTCCATGCTGATGCTGGTCAGGTGTCGCATTCCCCTCAGGGCCCACTCATATGCCTGCAGGGTGTGAGATAAGCAAAGACTCTTAGCATCCAAAAGAGGAGGAGGAGGAGGAAAGGGAGGGGACTGTGCAGCTTGCTCCAAACAAATGGCTCTCTATCTGAGACCTCCACTGTGCCAGCCTGTCATCAATCTCAGTGCCAGCCAAGTCAGTCTTGGCTCTGCTCACTTTTCTGCCAGGCTGTGATGAGGAGCAGGACGGTGGCGTTTACTGGGGAAAGCAAGGGACAAGCAGTGGCATCACCAGACTGGTGTGGCTGGTGCAGGCTGCAGCAGGTGACGCACCACTGGGGGGTGATGCGCCGGATGAGTTTGATACTCCTCTTGCCAGCCCTGGGTATCAGCATGCCCAATTGGGCTGGCTCCGAGGCAGAGCAGCAGCCAGAAGCTGTTGCTCCTCCTCGGAGCCAGTCCGAATGGCCAGCTGAGACATGCCCAGACCTTGGACTTTGGACATGTGCAGTGCATCTCTGCGCAGCCATTGGGCATTGCTCAATGTCCCAGGGATGATGCACACATCCTGGGGATGACGCATGCACTGAGATAGCCACTGGGGACATGCACAGTGGATAACCACTGTGCTTGGAGCAGCCTGGGAAATGAAACTTCTCCATTTTATCTTCTCCTGTCAACTTATCAGTCATCTACAACATGGTGAGCCATCAACCCAGCTGCCTTTGGGGAAAACTGCATGCAGATGGCTGCAGCCCCACACACTGACCTGCTACAGTTCTGGGTTTGGTTAGAGGTTTGCACATGGATTGTCCTATGAAGGCTTTCTTGTTTATGACCCAACACCTGCTAATAGGTGTTGCCAGAGAGGGCAATGGTAATCTGGTGTGTCCCTCTAAAAGGTAAAGGTGTCCCCTGCAGGTTATCCTGCTATTCTTTACCCACTTTAGGGGTTGGTGCTCATCTCTGTTTCTTAATCCACAGAGTCAGCATTGACCAACAACACCTTGTGGTCATGTAGCCCACATGACTAAACACCAAAGCACATGGAATGTAGTTACCTTCTCAACAAAGTGGTACCTATTTATCTACTTGCTTTTACATGTTTTCAAACTGCTAGGTTGGCAGGAATAGAATCATAGAGTTAGAAGGAACCTAGTAGGTCATGTAATCCAACCCCCTGCCTGCAGCAGGAAATCCTCCTAGAGCATCTCCAACAGGTGCTTGTCGAGCCTCTGCTTGAAGATCCCCAGTGAGGAAGAGTCCACCACCTCTCTTGGCAATCTGTTCCACTACCGAACTGTCAGGAATTTTTCCTGGATATCCAACCGGAATCTCCTTTCTTGCAGTTTGTACCCACTGGTTGTAGTTCTGCTTGCAGAAGCAGTAAAGAACAAATAAGCCCCTTCCTATGACAGCCCTTCCTATGACAGCCCTATGACAGATAGGCAATCAGGTCTCCTCTCAGCCTCCTCCTCACCAGGCTGAACATCCCAAGTTCCCCCAACCTTTCCTCGTAGGGCTTCCCTTCCATCCCACTGATCATTCTTGTCGCTCTCCTCTGGACTTGCTCCAGTTTGGCTGCATCTTTCTTCAAGTGAGGTGCCCAGAACTGAACACAGTACTCAAGGTGAGGTCTGACCAATGCTGAATAAAGAGGAACTAGAACTTCTTGTGACTTGGAACCTCTTAATGCAACCTAAAAAGGCATTTGCCTTCTTTGCAGGAGATGGGCAAGGGGCAGAAGCTCACTCCATCTTGTAGCACCAGGGTCTCAAACCCCAACCTGCACGCTGTCAACAGACGCGCATCTTAACCACTGAGCCACTACAGCCCTATGGTGTGCCCCTCTATTTTGAGTCAAATAGGGGAAGTGTTGTAGACATTTTCTCATGAAGATATATTCATTTGGGAAAAGGTGTGGAAGTTTGTGTGACAGTGTTCACAGGATCTCGGAAACATCAGCGTCAGCCTTTCAGAGAGGGAAGAGAGCCATACAAAAGCAGATCAAGTCTTGCCACCCTTGCCCTTCTTCTTCCACTCATTCAGCATGAAGATGCTGAAACTATAGCCACTCTGAGGTCATTGCATTCTGGACATGACTCCTGCCTGGATGGGACCAAGTCATTAAGGAACTTGATTTCCAGTTTCAAACTGGGGATTGAACAGGAACAGCAGACTAGACAACAATGGCAGTAGCAAAGAGGCCCAAGCCTAAATGAGAGAGGGGAGGGTGCCTGGTGACTTTCCGGCTCTTTCCCAAGCATGCTTTTACTCTGAAATGGTTTCAGTTCAGAACCCTTCATCATTTGCCAGTACAACCCAAATTGTTTCCAAATATCCCACTTGTCTTCCCCAGTTGCTGCATACCAGGCGTTTGAGGGCAGCTCTTCTAGGTTCCCAGATCAAAGGGCAATGTCTGACAAAGGGAAGGGTCCCAGACGTGACCCTCTTCCCAAATGACGCAGCCGCCACAACAGGCGAGCCTCTGTCCTTTTTCCTCACTGCTTCCTGGAGACAGAGCCCAAGAATGCCAAGAAGAATGGCAGGTCCCCTTGAACGCTACCGTTCCTCACAATAAAAGCCCTCCCTTTTATTTAAAGTTACAGACAAGTTGGGTGAGGGGGGAAGTTCTGCCAATGGCAGGACTTGAGTGATGAAAGAGATGGGGCTGTAAGTAGAAATTTGTCTTGGTTCCGTAACTGGCTTCTTATGTGTTTCTGTCTTACAGCATGGAAACACACACTTGTGAAAACAAGTTCATCTGACAGAAAGTGTGTGTAGGCTGAGCTTCCCCCCCCCCCCCAAGGCTGTGGGCTATGGATCTGGAAGGCAACCTGGGACAATTAAACAAAGAATCAAACTGGAGATGCACAGATTCTCCTTCTCAGGCACTGCTGGTCTAGGAGATCATAGGTGGAGGTGATTCACCCTGTTCTCCAAGGACCCTACCTGCTCTCTACAGCTGTCCATGGTCAGAGGCCACAGTAGCAATTATTTGGTGTAGTTTTGGACACAGCTTCCTATTATCCTGGTTGGGGACAGATCAGCATCTAGGGTGTGAGGGAAAGACATAGCCCCCTCTCTCTGGTATCTTGCTTTTCATTGACACATTAGTGATAGGCTTTATATCTCCTTTTCAACATCCTAATTGGTTGGCAGGCCTGATGGTTCCATCTGGGAAGGCCACTACTCTCACCACTACTGATGGGTCCATAACCCTGGCTCTTACTCCTCCTTTCTCTGGCACTTAAGTGGAAACTTGGTGACTCTTGGAGTGTTGGCCATTAAAATGCAGCACCCTCCTCACTAGGTCACTGTACTTGAATCACTCTCCCTCTTCCAAGGAACTCTGGGATGTTTCCTCGTGCTCCGGATGGCCCTTGCCCAAAGTCCAGATTGCCTGCAGGGACTGCCAAGCCAGAGGAAAGGATAAGGTGTTCCTTTCTCTGCTTTGTACCAGGGGGTTATCCTGTTCCCTACATGGCGTCAGTGGCTCCAGCTCCTTCCGGTTCCTACTTTACCTTCCCTTGAATGTTCTGACCTTCTTTCCATGGCCAGCTTCCTCCTTTTCCAACCTATACCTGGCCTCCCTGGTCTAGTTCCTTCTTCCAAAATCCAAAATCGTGCACCAAAATCCACTATCTGTTCCTCTGTCCTTTCTGCCTTTCTTGCCTTGCCTCCACTCCACCTCTTTCTCCCCCTTCATTTTTCTTTCTCTTTGCCACCCTGTCTCATCCCTGCGAGCATGTTTTACAGGCAGGTATCCCCCTCAGTTAGACTGCTAACCTGCAATGGCACCCAGCTATAACATCTCCACTGAGGCCATTCCTATCAGGTTGCTCACCAGCTACTTACCACTCCTGCAACTCACCACTCCCCAAAGTGAATGCAGAGCACCTGGGGAATGTCTCATCAGGAGCAGTCTCCATTGGATCTACATCAACCTAGGAAGCAGCTACTCAAATCTGACAAAGAGCAAATGGCCACTTTCAGATGTACAGACATGTGCCAGCAGGGCTGTTCCCTAAAGTCATGCAAAGGTTGAGCTGGGGAATAAGCCCCCAACACAGAGAAGCAGATGCTGAGAGTCTGGTGCCTCTTTTCCTGCTGCCACTGATCCTGCTCCTTTGTGCTATGGAGGCTCAATGGAATGAGCCTTATGCATGCAAAGCAGCTTGGCTTGGATAATCACTGGCAAATGCAGGCTGGGTCTGGGACTCCAACAACCCCCACCCCACCCCGCACCACCCTCCCAGCAGACGTTGCTGCTCACATCTCACAGGCCCAGCTATCGGTTCAGTGAGTTCAGACAACCACCAACTCTTGTCTTTGTACACTAGATTAAAAACCTCTCTAGGGATCTGGAGTGCAACAACCTCTAACCCAAGGCCAGATTGTTTTTCCAAAACATTGTGCACCCATCTGCTTCCACTAACTTGGCACTTTCGAAGCTGCCTTTTACTTGGAAGGACAAGCTGTTTGATTCTCCCCACAGTTGCAAAGCCAGAAGACTCAGGCAGCCCCCAAATTCACGGGAAAGAAGCAAGAATGTCATCTTCCTGCAGGCTGCTCAGCTTCAATCACAGGACAGTGTAACTTATTCACTGGGGGCCATAAGTGGCAAGAAAGGATGTTCAGCCTCCTGCACATTATGGCTCACAGTGGCCCTTCTAAATGCACATTTGTGGTGATCCCTACTATCCAGAGTAACTACGGGAAGACGTAAGAGGCACTTACTCTGGATAGCTGTATGCATTTCCCATAGGTTTCCCATAGGTGGCCCCATAACTACGTCAGTGTAAAAGGTCCCGTAGTTACTCTGGATTGTAGCCAATGTTCCACCAAAGCCCAAATAATGAAGGACTTCAAAGAACATTCCTCCACCAGGATTGGGTTGCTTTTTCAAACTGTCAGGTTCTTTTCAAATTGGGTAGAGTGAAGGAGTCACATAGAAGTCAAGCAAGAGAGACCCCTCCCAGGTCCTCATGGCTGGCTATTTAGCTGTAAAATACTCTTGCACAGACACACTGGACAATGCCACAGTACTGGGGTCTGTTGGGACCAGAAATGACCTTACTGAAGTGCGAGGGCCACCAAAAACACTCCCCACCCAGGCTCAGACTGTACGTAAGGGTAGGCAGCAGTAGCCAGTGCTCTCATCTCATAAGAAACACAATCCTGTGAAAGGCTGGGCAATAGAAGACTGGCCAATGTCACATCATTCTTCTGGTGCTGAAAACTCAAGCCTGAAGATCAGCCTGTGCTGGGTTTGCTTGCCCAACAGAAGACAGACAATCGCCTTGAGATCAGGCACTTGGTTGTGCTTTTGCACAGCTAGATCTATCTTCCTCATTCAGCCAACAGCGAGACCATTTTGCCAAGAAACAATTTTGCCAAGAAGCAAAGGCAGCATTCTGCCTGCAAATTGAACCCTGCCCTCACAACAACACAACATCATCATCGGCATCCATCAGTCTTGAAAGATTATGGTATCATGCTTGACGCTGTATGCGAAGCACAAAGGCCTGGGTAGATTAATATGGAGGATAGGCTGCACCTTTGCCATTTCTTCCCAAGTGCCAAAGGAATGCCTGAGCTATCCTCCTGCAGGTCAGAGAGAGCCTTTGCTCTCTCCAAAGGAAGCCACCGAAAAACCAAGGAAAGCACTAGAAGCAACCCTACCGTTATCCTTCTCCCTGGATAGTCGACAGCACAGCTGACTGTTCTCACATCCCTTTCAGACAGCCCAAGGCAACTGCGAACCCACCCGGCAAGGCCAGAGGCTATTCAAAGGCAAATGCTGCCAGCTGGCATGTTACTGGGATCTGGAGGCCAGCCGCAGGGGAGGGGCTGCCATGGTGACTGGAGAAGACCCAGGCCCAGCAAGGCACAACCCTCCCTGTACTTTTGCCAGAGGCCAAAGAGCGCAGTCCTGCTGCCGCACAGATGCCTCTGCATCCAGCCAGACATGCAGGCCCCCCAAGTTGTCCGTTTGCTTCCACTGATCTCAGGGAGCTCCATGCACAGCACCCTGGTCCTATAATGACAGCACTGCAGGAACTGTGCAAGTGGCTGCAAATTACTGTTTCCTGGACGGGCCGTTATACAGTCTATATAACATAGATCAGAAGCCAAGTACTGCCTCGAGGCATGTAGATTCACCACTTGATGATCTAAATGGGTCACCACAGATCAAACAGCCCAGACACAGCTCAGAATGTTATTCTTTCAACACAGTTCACACATTTAGTCATAAGGAATTAAGTGTGAGATATTGAGGGTGCAATCCTATGACATTTACCAAAAACAATGGGGGTTGCTTTGAGGTAAGCAGGGGCAAACTTTCCACTCTTATGATGGTGTCCTTGAAAGTGTGCCATAGGCTGCAATGCTAACCTGCAGTTAGGCTGGCATAATCCCCGATACAAGTCCTGTGCTGACCTGGGGGTGTCACACAAGTACTGAAGGCACTTCTGCGCCATTCCTGGGGGGAGGGTTAGGCCAGTGCACAGACATGCTCTTGCCTTTCTACATCATCACTTGAAGACTGATGAGCTGTGACCTAAGAGAAAAGAAGGCCAAGAAGACTGCCTGTTAGGGGCTGAAGGGATGCTAGGAAGCCTCCCCATCTCTGGCAGGCCACTCTGGCTGCACCCTTATTCTCTTTAATAAGTTACTCTACCAGATAGGTGTGCATAAGGTGGCATTCTTGCACACAAACCTATATGTGTTTATCTGAACATAAGTGCTGCTGTGTAGAATGAGGTTTCCTCTGAAGAAAGTGTGCCTAGTACAATAGTGAGTGTGAGGGAAGGGCAGACTTTAAAAACAGACCAAATTCAGGAAAATAAACACATAGGGTCTGATGACCCTGATGTATTCTGATGACATAACCTGAATTTGGATTTTTAAAGTACCACAAATGGTGTCCAGAGTGGTTGGAGAGTGTCTCCAGGCTCTGAGGAAGAGATGGAAAGCAGCCCCTGCCTCCAGGCCTCTTTTCATGACCTTGTTGCTACTTACTTGTCACAGGGAATGTGGCCTTTTGGAGAAGCTGAGCAGGCGCTAGGATCTTTTTCTGGTCTGTATGGGAACAAGCTGCTTCCTCACCTGGTCCAAGAATTCATACAGCTGGATGGTCTGGTCCATCTGGCTTCTGCTGGCTTCCAACTGTCTCCAGAACTGTTGCAGCTGGTTCCGGGACTCCTGCAGCTTGACTTTGTACCCTGCTTGCAGCTTGGTAGAAGAAAAGTCTTCCCATTTACTCATCTTCCTCAGAGCTTCCCATCCTCTTTGGCAATATTCCTGAGAACAAAGCAGATTAGGATCACATCATGCAGACAGATCAACAAGAAAAACAGACAGCTGCTTCAGGCATTGAATTTTGGCATTTTTGACTTGCTGACACTGGACCTGGTAGACAGCCATGCTGGGGTTGTGCTGCAATTATCATTATTATTAAAAATACTGTAGTTATACAATACTGTACACCCTTGGCATGCAGCAGAGATGAGGCCTCCATCTCCTGGAATACCTATGAAATATCAGTTGTGCCTGTCTCTCTCCCTGGAGTAGAAATTTCTATTTTCCCTTTGCTATGGTTTCAGGTTTTGTCTTTTATATTGCTGGTGTTCCACACTTTGACTGCAATCCTAACCGCAGTTAGGCTGGCATGCTGGCCTGTGAGTGTCTGTGAGGCACTTTTTGCACCACTCCAGGGGGAGGGTTAGGCCAGTGTCCAGACACACATTTGCCTCCCTATATCACCCCAGAAATGGGAAGACTGATGAGTTGCACTGGCCTAGTTTATCACCATCATCACCACCGCAAACAATAGCATCGTATATTGTTGCTCTCTGTTTTGGGAGGTTTCAAAGTCTCCGTAATAAACGTGGGGATAAATACTAGAGCACTGACGATTAAATCAATGTAGAAAACGGCATTATGTGTGGGCATGTTGGTGGAGTTCTAAATGCAGCTTTGGGAGGGTGTGCAAGGGTGGGGGTGATAAGCAGGTGAGAAAGGGAGATAGCCACTAGAGCAGGGATCCTTTCCTGCCCAAACCTATGTCAACTCTGGGTACAAATCTGTACCACCCAGTCTGAGATCAAGGTCTCAAAATACAGGAGAGTCCCAATGACTGATTTTCCAATGCCTTTTGCATATTCCCACTTACCTGCATTCCTAGTGCTGGCTTGCACCATTCTTTTCATGTCAGATCTAGTATCTTAAGTCCGTCTTAAGTTTTAATCTGATTCAGACTGACCTTTCACTTCCCTTAGACTTTGAAGACTATTGGTGAGCATTCTGCTACTGATTAGATTCCTCTGTGATTAGAATGCTTGTCAAAATTCCATGAAGTTGCAGCAGCTCATCCAATTGTTGCTAGAGGCTTATCTACCAGCATGGACAAAATTCTTGAATAAAATGAAGGGGAGGGGATAATGCCCTCCCAATTAGGCTATGTCTGCAACTTCAATAGCTACATGTTATTAAGAGGTAACAAAGATAGTCCACTAAATATTAACATCCACTCCAACTGGGATCTCTGCAGCTGCCAGAAGCATAGTGGTTGCACCCTCTGGCCTGCAGTGGATACCCCAAAGCTCAGCAGGGTAATGATATGCTCATGATGAGACAAGGGCCAGCAGGGCTTAGCCCCAGAATCTATTTCCAGTATAAGTGCTAAACCCTGGAGGATGTGATGTGCTAATGAAAAAGAGGATGCCTGTAAAGTCGACTTGTGGATCTGCAAGGAAAGCAAACACTTCAGTTCCAACAGCACTTACGCTGGCAATGAGTTCAAAATCCCGGAACTGCTTCTGTGCTTCAAGTACAACTGCCAAGGAATCGTCCTGCTTGCTCAGCTCCATCAGCCGTGTTTGGCCAATGTTTGCAATCCAGCTGCTGACCTAAGAGAAAAGAAGGCCAAGAAGACTGCCTGTTAGGGGCTAAAGGGATGCCAGGAAGCCTCCCCATCTCTGGCAGGCCACTCTGGCTGCTTTAACGACTAGCAAAAATGTGTGTCACAGCCTTTTCTATGCTGCCTCCCTCCCTGCTTACACCCCAAGCTGCTGAGGTAACTGCTGCCTGAGGTGACAACTGTCCAAATGTCAGCCTCCCAGCCAGCATGGTTCAGAACATGGGTGGTCTGTCAGTTTTGGGTCATGCCTGCTCTGTTCAGCAAGTGGACCAGGGCTAGGGTAACACACCTCCATACAGCAAAGCAGCCTAGTTTTGTCATGGATGGACAGCATCCAGAAACAGAGTGTACGCAGGCTGGATGGAGGTGTTATATGTGCTCTGAGGCATCTGGAGGGTTGCTGTGTGATACAGGAAGCTGGACTAGGTGGGATCCAGTAGAAGCTTTTCTTATGTTCTTATGTCATTGATTTTCTGGACTCCTCCATTTCTCTCCCCAACATATCTTTTGAGTTAGTCCCAGATCCACCTGAAGCTTGGTCCATCTAAAATTGTTTCATTTTGGTCCACAAATGTTCCTAGGAGCACTGCCTCCCTTCTAAAACTTGCCAGTGCACAGGCCAGAGAAAAGGCTTCCAGCGACTGCCTTGCTAGCCTATCCATCTCCAAGTCCAAGCCTAAAGAAGAACTGCTTTATTAGCAAGTTGATTAGTCAGGAAGTGCTCCTGGCCACAAATCCAGGATTGGTCCCAGGTCACAGTTTGAGTAAGCAGAGAGGACTTGACCAGTCAATGATGACCATTCATCATGAGTTCCTCCTTGTCTGGATTTTATACTCGTCACTCTGCAGGGGTCCAGTTGTGGAGACCAGTAGCATTCCAGATGTCCTGGGCCTATACACATGTTCTTCCTGGCCAGCAAGGAAATGAACTATACACATGGAAATGAACTGTAATCCATCTGAACTGTCAGAAAAATGCAGACTACCAACCTCCCAGAAGCCTTCTTCAAAGGCCTCAAAATCCAACACCAGCTCCAGGGCCTGGATGCGTTGGTTGGAAGTCATCACCAGCTGATGGATGCCCTCATCCACTTGGCTGTACAGTGTGCCAGCTGTCTCCAGCGCATCTCTGAAAAGGAAACACTTGTGAGCGAGCAGTTTCTCACAACCACCTTTTTAGATGATGTATGGGCCATAGAGGGAGTTGCCAGATCATGGCAGGCCAGGCCCCAACGACAATCATTTTTAAACATAAAATCAGGCTTCTCATGTCATACCAGCTCTGGCATGGTTTGCAGAAATGAGAACCAGTCCCTTACTGGGAAGGATTAATTGTATTCTCCTTGCCAGGCTGCCTGGCTTGCTTACATTCCACTTCCACCACCAGGGCTAACTACCCCTTAACCATCCCTAATAAACCTTGAGATTATTAACACATGGCTGCCCAACAGTGTTTGAACTAAAAGCAGCTGGATAGCAGCAGAGGAGGAAGAAGAAGAGTCACTGCATTTTCAATTAGATTGCTTTGATGAGGGGAAAACTCTACTGCTACAACTACTCTTCCTGATGCAGAGATCTGTGTAGCTGGCAAGATTGCACATAATCCTTCATCAATCTATGAAAAGAATCCATTTTTCTTTCTGGAACTGTAGGGTTAGTGGACAAAGCTTTCGAAACAGCTGTGCCAAAAGATCACAGGAAGCCATAGTCAAGCCAAACCATGGAAAGCCACCTTGGATGCCAGAGTGCCCACAATGCCCTGCCTGCACTGCGCTTGGTGGGAGAGTCTCCCCACAATACTTTCCAAATGAAATCACGCTCATTAAGTGTGCAACTGTGCAGATTCAAACAGGCTTGCAACAACTCAGGAAGCTTAAAGCAGGCTTTGGTTTTGCCATCACATTTTCCTTGGTCACCATTACTTTGTAGGCGAGAAAACAGATATGAGGAGGAGGAACAGCAAGTGCCAAACTTCACGTGTCATTCCAGGGTAATGTAAGACATATGTCTCAAATTAGTTTTTGGCAGAGCTTCTGCTCCAGATCTCCCCTGCCTCACCCAGTGGCTGGGTGTGAGGTTCAAATGCAGCAGCAGTAGTGAGGAAAAGAACTAAAGCTTGGTCCATTTCAAAGGAGGTGTAAGGATAGCCTCTGTGCAGATGGGAGAACAGCTTCTTCTTAATGTTTCAAACACTGATCAGCTTGGAACAAGCCTTCTGCATGCACACATACACAAAGGTCCAGTCTGGTACGTGGAATCCTACACATTGGGTTGTGTGCAGGAGGTTCCCTGCTCCAAGCTGTATGAAGGGCCTACTCCAAGTCTGCCCATACTTGAGATTCTGACCAAAAAAAGCACAACAATTGCAAGGCTAATAATGCTCCACCCAAGCTGCAGCCTGGAAGAAACAAATTTATACTGCATAAACTTTGAAGAGATGGACAGGCTCAGGCAGGAATTCATCTCATCTCAAATGGGGCTATACAGAGGCTGATCTAACATGAATTTGATTGCATCTGGGAAGGCACTGCTAAGTCTTTCCACTTCATTGTCATCATAATTGATGATTAGATGAATGGAGGAAGGCTGCCCTCTTCAAGACATTCCTGTAGTCCTAAATCTGAACTAGGATAGGGTGTCAGGAATAGAGGGGTGTAGTTATAATCTTCTCATGGATTTTTTTCTTACTGACATTCTCACTCTTAGCATGCCTGCTGGTCTAGACCTTCTCAGCCCCAGCCATTAGCACATCAGGCCTTATGATTTCAGAACAACCCCTTGTAATGGGGATAGAGGCATCCCAGCAAGTGTTCTTAAGTTTGGACCTGGACAACAGTAATCTGGGAGAGTCATACCAAGAACTATTACAGAACATTATACCAAATGGCTGTATGCTTATCCCCAGCAGAAGGTCAATCCAGCCTGGGACTGCTCACTCTGACCTTGTAAAGCCTTGCAAAGCCACCAGCATGGGTTGAACATTTCAGGCTTCAATCATAACCAATTTAGGCCAGCACAACTCCTCCATCTCCCTGTTGCTGCAGTGGTGTGGGGAGGCTGGTGCATGTCTGTGCATTGGCCTAACCCTGTCCTCGAGGAGAGACACGGAAGTGCAACATCCCCCAAGCCAGCACAGGACTTGTGCCAGACTAACTGTGGTTAGGATTGTGCTGTCAGGCTACAATCCTAGCCCCCAAATTAGGCCAGCATAAGTCCTGTACTGGCAAGGGGGTGTCACAAAGGAGCTATGAGGCACTTTTGCTTCACTCTTTCGGCATGTACCAACCTTCTTACACCACCATGGGAAGTTATGCCAGGTATGTTATGCCGGCTTAAATTTTTATGATTGCTGGCTTAAATTGTTAAGATTACAGAACATTATAAACAAAATGCCAGTTACCCTGTAAATTAGCTGTCTACTGTTTCTGGTGTGAAAGGGGAAAAATAAAAGCATTTTTTCCATGTTAACATATAATCAGTTTGCGGTATTTTCTGCCACAAGTCGTGGTGGCGGCCACCACCTTCTCTTTGGAGAAGAGAGCAGAGTGTGACTATGTCATGATGCTTGGATTTTCATCAGACCAGGAAAGTAAACTCAGCAGAAAAGGCAGCCAGGAAGGCCTTTGCTATGTGCTTGAGTGATGGAGGGAGGACTTCAGGAGAACCCATCTCCACTGCCCCTCACTTCCCAGGTTCTCTCAAACCCTGAGCATTTTCAAACAAAATCTACTATCTTGCAAAATAAGCAAGTCAATTTTTTTTCAAGTATGTTAATAGAGGAGATTTGTTTTGGAAAAACCTGGGTTCCAAGCCTACAACTCCATGAAGTTAACTGCATGAAGTTCACTTTGGGGCAAGTTAAGACCAAGTCCTGACAATAGTTTTCCTGGGTCTCTTTGAAGGCTCCGCATCAAGAGGATCAGATCATACCTTATATTTACATGCATTTTAGAACACTGCAGTACATGCTCTGACTGAACAAAGGTCCTTTTTCACCTCTCCTGCATTTGGGCTTGGTTCCTCTCTCTGCTCCCCTTCAGGCTCACCTGTAATCCTCCGTCAAGACAACACAGGATTCCTCCTTCCTCAGGCGTGCAAGTAACGCGCCCCCTTCCAGCTGCAACTTCACCAACCTCTGATCGTCAAGAACCGCTTTCATGAGTTGCCTACAGTTCCTAAGCAGAGCAATGGCCTCCTGAGAAATCAAGGAAGACACACAGGTTCTGCTCAGGGCATTCCAAACAGTCTATCTCCAAGCTCCACCACCTTTACTTTAGTTCTGCTGCCTCTGCTCCGACCATACAGCCTTGCCACAAGTGCCAGGCCTCCTCTACCACTCAGAGACCTTTGCCTATCAATGGTTCCCAATCTTTAGAAGCCCATTGACCACTGAGGCAAAAATTGGAATAATCATAGACCACATGCAATCTTTCTACTCCCAGCACACAAAAATACAATAAAGGCTGCAATCCTATTCCCCAGTTAGGCCAGAATAAGTCCCGTGTTGGCCTGTGAGTGTTACAAAAGTGCCATAAGGGATTTCTACATCACTCTTGGGGGGTTAGGCCAGTGCACAGAAATGTGTCAGCCTCCCCACACCACCATGGGTCTGGGGAGCCAATGAGTTGTGCCAGCCTAAATTGATTAGGATTTTGCTCTCAATTTCTAATAACTGAAGTCTAGATATTTATTAGATTTATTCTTAACAGAGAATAGTTGTTGCTTCAGTTGTGAGCTGCAGGCAGTCCTTCACTTTGATGGTCCATGGGAAAGAGTCTCCCAAGTGAGTGATCCCCCATGGACCACCAGAGAGGGTGGAGAACTGGATGCCTGTGACATTGAATTTCAGCTGCGGCTGTGGGTGGTCTACCTTCTCTGGGGATACCCCACCGACTCAATGGTTCATGGGGGACCACTCACTGGCAGAGATGCTGGATGTAATTGAAGGTGATTGTTTTTCTGAGACCTTGGAGGCCACTTCCATGGACTACAGGTTGGGAACCAGTGGCCTATGCCAAGGAAAGGGAAATGCAGCTTTCCTCTGTCCTGAAACCTGAAAGACTTGGTGTTTTTCCTATGTTTGAAGCACATGAGTGTGCATAGGGCTACCCAATCAAACTCAGGGCAGGACATTCAAGAAAGCCTTGGATGCTTTCAAGGTTAGTTCTGCACATGTGCAGAACTTCACTTTGTGTGACTGTGTGGAGACCACAAACAAGAACTAGGGATGCTCTGCAGCATGGGGAGAATGCTGTACCAGGTGAGAATGGAAGACTCACCCCTGCCTTCTGTGGCCATCCGCTGGACTCCACAGCCTGAATGGCTCCCTTGAGGAAAGCACCTGCACCTCGACATCCCATTACCAGGTGCTCCAGACGCTGCAAAAGTTAGAACAAAAGCACAAGGTTGCCTGACTGTCTATCCTTCACCTTTCCTGGGCCTGTCAAATCAAACAGCTCTTGTAAGGCTAAAAGGACAGGGAGTGAGGGATTCCAGAGGACCACTTTGTCTTGGCTAAGCCCAAGCACATTAAAATGCAATAGCTTAGCATGTTCCACATTCAGTTTCTTCAGTGGCGCAAGTGAGAGAGTTCTGGTTTGATTTAAAGGGACTGTGTGAATGAAAGAGCTCCTTTGTTCATGTGAGCCAGTAAATCATACTGCAATTTCCACCACTGAAGAATCTGCACTAGGAGCAAGACAAAGATTTGCTTGCTTTTAACGGGCAGAATGTGAATCAGTGTGGGCTGCATCTGCATCAGACAGAAGAGAGGAAGGCAATGGTGGCAGCAGACTGAGAGTTGAAGTTGATCTCAAGGCTGCTGTTTCCTCAATGCTGCCCCACAACAACCCATCACATCCCCTTGCCTGATGGGATGCTCCTGTTCCTAGCTTGAGCAAACCATCCTAGCCACTGATTTTGGGATCCCTAGACATAGCACATGGGGTTTTTGGGGTGGAAGTTCAGATTCTCCAAGAAGGAAATTCTTGGCTATGAATCTCACTCACCATGCGGAACCGCAGCCAGTCCTGGTGGCAATATGGAAGGGCTCCATCTAATTCCAGGGGCAACTGTGAACTCTCAATGTGCTTGTGGAGGGACTTCATGGAGGTGAGAAGCTCACACTGAAAAGAAGGAGAGCCTGTCAGTTCATTTTAGTGAGAGGAGACAGAAAAGGGCCTAAATCACCCTACCACACTTTTCCTAAGGTGGATGAGGGCAGCAGTTACACAAACTCCAACCCATGCAAGCCCTCCTGAATTTCATTTTTCCCAGCATGCAAACAGGAGTCTCTGTCAAAAATACTTATGTCAGGTCAAGAATCTGTTAATTCCAGTTTCCCCACTGGACTTCTAAAGAGATATTTCTTAGCCGTGCTATATAAAAAACTAGCAAAATGTGCCTGCATTCTGGGAGTAAAATACCCCCTGTACGCCATCCCCCCATTGCATATAACACCCCCATATGCATCATCCCCTCATGCACTACAACCTCATGTGTAACATCATCCACCATGCGCATCAAACCCCCCCCCCCATGTGCATCAAACCCCCTCCCCCAGTGCATCAGGCACCAGGCACCAAATTGGCTGGATGTTGATAAGTCAGTCTTCACTGTTAAGTACAGGACAAAAACACACTGCATCCCTTTTCAGTCCCTTAAGGGTCAAATTTCTCAACATCAGTTCTTGATGGGTGTTTTGTAACATAAGGTACACCCACTCCAAATTTCATGCTTCTTGGTCCAGGGGTTGATGCAGTGTCCCACAGTCAGGGATTTGTTGACGTAAAGTATAGGGAGGAAAACACATTGCATCCCTTTTCACCCCCTTATGGTTGGAATTTCCGAAAATGGGTTCTCAGTTGGTGCCTCCATCATGGAAGGAACAACCATCCCAAATTTCATGCTTCTAGGCCCACCGGTTTTGGCAGGGTGTTGATGAATGAGTCAGTGAGTGAGTCAGTGACTTTTCAGTTTTATATATGTAGATAATCCTTGCCCCAAAGAGAATAGTCTCCATTTCAACATAGCAAAAGACAACAGTGAAGGGTCAAAGAAAAGAGAGGCCAATATAACAAGGGATGAATGTTAGCAAATACACTTAAGAGATCAGCTGAGATTCTTTGGGAACAAGGAGTAAGGAGTTAAGTCAACAGAGAAACAAGGAAGTGCTGAGATTTAAGAAAAGAATGGATGGGACAGCTGTTGGATGCTAACTGCCTGTTTTGCCCCTCACCAGCACTTCACTACAATAAAGATGGATAGGTGCAACTTAAGAATTTGGTTTAGGAGCAGCCCTGTTTTTCCTGAGATCAAGGAGAATTGCCAGCACATGGATCCATAAAACAGGGCAAGACAAAGGTGAATCAGAACATTCTTCACAACAGGAACTACAGACCAGATATAAGAGCATTGCAGGGCATGGAGCACCTATTCTCACCATCCCAATCCTGAGTCATACATGCCTGGGGGATTGACAGCAATGCTCTTCAAATTCCTTCTTGCAATGATCAAACTTCTTTCATCTCCAGATTTCCCTTTTATTTCTCCTGCTGATCATTCCTCCAAAAGTCTCCTTTAATTTTCTTTGTCACAACAGACAATTGCTTTGATAACATATCCTAGCCCTTCATGCCACGCCTGACCTCCCTTTTTAATTACTGCTTTCCTTTCCAAAGGCGTCTTGGCAAGACAACGCTCTCTGCTTGTCACCTTCAAGGATTTTCTGTGCCAACCTGAGATGCTGGTATTCTGCTCTTTCTGATTCCCAGAGGAGCTTTGCTGAGTGACACTGTTCCAAGAGACACAGTTTCTGATCCTTCTCAGAAGACATTTCAGATACAGCCTCTCTCCCATCTCCCCTTCAGTTCAACCAGACAAACAGCATTGGTGCATTTGCCAAGTAGGACATCATAACTGGCTTGCCTACAGCCCAAAGGAAAAGAGATCCAATGCCTTGACATATTTTGGAGAGCACTGGGTTGAGAAACTCTAGCCTGAGTCCTATCAAAACAGATACTCCCACAAGGCTTCATCCAACGAGTGAAGAGAGCAAGTAGGATCTTCTGGTAAAGGAATACAGTATCCCATATGCTCAGTTTTTGTACATGATGCACAGTAGAGTCAAACTGCCATTATTAAAATGAACTAGAACAAATTTCTAGAAAGTCAATGAAACGTCTGCTTTGTAATTTGTGATCAATTCAGAAGCTGAACTCAGATAACTTATACAAGCCAGAACTACGATAAATGTGCATCTGATCCTGCAAAATTAGCACTCTGTGCAATTGCATTGATAGCATTTTCTGGGTTGGGGGTGTAGCAGCCATGAAGGAACAGCAGATGGCCATCGGTGCTGGTCACAGGATTTCTATCATCTGAATGACACAAACAAGTCTGTCCAACAGGTTTTTCCAAGGTATCCCTCCCTGCAACTGGCTCAGGAAATCAATATAAAGAAGAGCTGAGATTCCCTCCTCAGCTAAATTCTTCATTAGAAATAGGGTTGCCATGTGTCCTGAAAAGCAGGACAGTCCTGAATTGTATTCACATAGTGGCAATTGGGACAGAGGGTCCCAATTTTGTGGAAGAGAATTATGGCAACCCTAACTAGAAATCAAGCTTCACCCAGAACCAAAGAATACCCAAAAAAGTCCAGGAGTCTCTATTCAGAGGTGCAAATGCCTCCATACCTGCAGGGAAGTTGGCTTCTCTACCCGGAAACTGGAATCTTTCTCCACAAGCAGCAGAGCTCCATGGATGCAGTAAGGGACAGTATCCTGTAACATGAAGAGCAGATTTTAGAGGCCCAGTTTTGGTTTCAGTCAAAAGTCTTGCTGTTATTTTTGTACAAATCACTTTCCTCTCCACATTATTTCCCCATCTATTTTCTCCACAAGGCAGACTTTTTTATTTTTTTAAAAGTCAGATGGCAGCAGAGTTTCACCAAATCAGGACAATGTTGTGGGACATTTCGTCATCCAAACATTGCTGACACCTGAATTCAGCTCATTTTGCCACAATCAGAAATAACCATCCAGTAAGAAATAGTGGTAACTGTGGACATATTGTGGACACCGTAATATAATACAGAGCACAAAGTAATATAACATAGAGCACAATCCTAATGATGTCTAATCAGAAGTAAGCCCCATTTTATTCAGTGGGTCTTACTCCTAGGAAAATCTACAATATTTATGTGTTTAGGATTGCAGCCTTAGAGGCTAAGGCTCTCCTTGCAAGGAATCTGAGAAAGCTCAGCACTGTTGCAAAGCTACAGTTTCCAGGAAAAAAGGCTATGGCAGTAAAATCAGATTAATACCCGTAAATGTTCTGTTCTAAATTAAAGTTGAGGTGGCTCGTGCAAGCAAGCCATGTAACATTCTGTGCTCACTCAGTTCCCCACATCAGAGACACCAGGGCATGCTGCCTTTTCCTTTTGTTCCAGATCTTGCAACACTAAATTTACAACCCAGTCCTATCTGGTGTGAATACCTCCAGAACTAGCATTCTTGCCACAGAACAAGCTGTTTATGAAGTTATAAACAGTTCTGGAGCACAGAGAACCATGTGGTCCCAGGCTGCTAGAAATAGCAGGCAGGACTCCATGTGCAGCAAAGAGGAACCTTCCCAACACTGATAAGTCGCCAGGGGGGTGTAACAAGATGAGTGGATAGATCAGGATGGGAATGGAGAGGTTTATCAGAGGCAAAGGGCACCAAGTGCAAGCAACTTTCACAAGGTGCTATGTCCTCTGGAGCCAACTGACCCCTTTGGCTCCTCAGATTTGCACCAGCAAGAGTTGGTGCAAGTCCAAAGATTCCAACTTGCAGTTGAAAGGCTTGTGGAGGGATAAAGGAAAATATTTTCCTTTACCTTTCCCAAGATTCCTGATCCCCCCTGACCACATGTAGCATGCAACACAGCAAGGATAGGATCAAGCTGTTAGTAGCACATAGTGCTGGTATGGAACTGGCTGTCCAATGGGATGGAAGTAAAATTAGTTCCTGTGTCCTCCATGTGGTGCAGTTGCTGTAGGGATTTCTGGTCATGGTTCCCAGTACTTGTAATCTTTTCTATGGGGTCTATTCTCCCTCCCACCACATCATATTGCTTCTGGCCCATTGTTTGCTCCCTTGCGTTTCAGGATTTCTTTTGGTAAGAGGACTGATAAACTCTACAAGGAATTGGTTAGGACTGGAACACTGGAAGCCATTGCAGAGAACAAGGAGGCCAACTGAAAGAAGGCTCAAAGGGCCTGACATGGCTCTTGGGTGCAGGACACTGTCTCTGAATAGGCAGGGAAGGTCCTGGTCACCTGAACAGTAGCATATGGAGAGAAGATAGGAGGTGGGAAAGGATAGCAGAGCCAGTAGCTAAGGCCTCACCTGCAGGATGTTCAAGGCTTTAAATAGAGCTGGGACAGGAGAGCATCGTCGGGCATCTATCAGAATAGTTACGCCCAAAGTCTGGCACTCAGGTCTGGAAATCAAAAGCAAATCAAGACATCATCCCTGAATCCCTATTCAAGCTTTTCCAGAGTTTGTCAGCCACTGCTTATATCTTCTGAGGCCACACACAGTTGCTCCTCTCTCTGCAGCTGTTTTCTATTTCCTGATCTTTATCCCTGTCATATCCAAACTGGCTTGGTTGTCAGTGACTCTCTCTCTTCCTTCTCTTCTGAATTCAAAGGCAACAAGTGTAACCTATCACTGTTAAGTACCAGGCTGTATGACAGACAGTAGTAATCAGGGCCTTCTGACACAACAGCATACTTCCTAATATAGCAGTATTTTAGACAAGTCCACCTGGGCAATGTTTCCATTTGGCTCTGAGCAACCAGCCATGTCCACCAGAAAGGCTGAACCTGGGTGCATATCAGACATGCACCTGAGACTCTCTGGCCCCGGAACAGGTGATATCTGCTTGACAGATCAACACCAGGTCAGTGGCATACCAGTGGCATACCAGTGGCATACCAAGTCAGAAGGTGCAAGTGTTCATAGGCTGTATGGCTAGAAGTGCTGCCACACCAAGAGACATCCACACCTGATGGCCAGGCAGGGCTGATGTCTGGGAAGTGCACTTGGTTTTATTATTCTCATTTGCCTCTATCCCTACAATCCAGAGTAACTATGGGAAGACGTAAGCGGCACTTACTCTGGATAGCTCTATGCATTTCCCATAGGTTTCCCATAGGTGGCACCGTAACCATGTTGGTGTAAAAGGCCCCGTAGTTACTCTGGATTGTAGCCTATGTCTAGGATATGAATTTCTGCTAATAATCCCAGGATCTGTAGGTTTCCAATTTCAAGGGCCTGTTTTTGCCCACCCGACTTTTGCCCATTTGAACCTATCAGAGGTTAGCTTTTTGGACCAATCCACTGGCAGCCAATTTCCATGCTGAAAGAACCCAGTAATTAATTATTTCATGAATGTATACCTTTCTCTTCAAAAATGTTTTTAACAGGCAGCTTAATTACAACTACACCATCCTCACCCCATTTATAATGAGGGTAAAAAGGTGTTTCAATGAGGCAAGGTGTTGCGCAGCCGCCCTCTCTGCATGCTGTGAACTTTTTGTTGGAAGGTGGTATATAAATACTGTTGATTGATGCTATATGTGTAGAACTGCACTAACGACAAACGTGGGGTGAGGCGAGGAGAGAGGAAAGCTCGGTGATGCATGGCGTGTGACAACATACATTTGCATACATATCAGTTCCTCCCTCAAGGCCAGCCTTCATTGTGCTTCATCAGCTAATGGCCAGAAACACAGGGAAATGGATCAGTGCAAGATATGCCACCCTCCCATCAGCTTGTTCATCCTTGAGCTCCTAGGTAGGCACATACCTTTCCAGTGTCTCATTGACCTTCCTTCATATCTGGTTGCTAAACAAGGGACCTGATGCAAAGCACAGCTGTAAAGTCTGGAAAGTCGTCCCTTGTCTCTTAGGGCAATCCTTTAACTGCCTCCATTTTTGTCACTGTTTTCCTTTCAATGTTTGCATAGGGTGAGAAAGTGCTGCCTTGTGCATACAACATGAGCAGCCTCTGATGCCCCCTCTTCTCTTTTGACTCATCTCCCCAGCTGGAGCAGAAGAAGGCTCCTGGTGCTGATTTCCCCAGGCTTTCCAATCCAGAGTAAACCTTAATCCTAACCATTCTGCTACCAGTCTGCAAGGAGCTCCTTTCTGGTCACAGAAAGGAATAAGAGGAGGAAGAGGATACACTCTTCTACTGTCTGCAGTATAGCATCTGCAACTGTAGCATCCTATGCTACAACATCCCGTAAATAATGTATTTTGAGAACCTTCTGATTAGGGATAAGAGGAAAGTATTCACTATGCTCTGAAGCTCAAGATGTACCAGGACTGCCCACCTGCAATCTTTGCATAGCACATTCTCATGTGTACTGTACTTAAGAGCTCAACTCCTGCTCTCTTCGCATTTCTTAAAACTAATAAGAGAGGAGGAGTTCCCTCTAAAAGAGGACCATTAAAGCCTATTTTCCAGCAAAATCTGCAGCATTATGAGAGATGAATTTCTTGCAGTGCAATATAACAAGCAAAAGCACTTTGGGAGACATGTTGGTTGTTTCCAAAACCAGTTAAGAACTCTTGACCTTTTGAATCTGGATCTTTTGCAAACCTTCCTCAGAGAGTAGTACTACACACAGTATTACATAGGGAAGAGATGAAACAGGGACCCCAAGCTCCCACCCAATTAGAGATACTGCATGTTGGCTGGAGCTGGACAGCTGAGCTACTTTTGGTCCCCACAAACCTGAGAATGCTGCGCAAGTAGAGGAGGAGGCAGAACAGCTCATTGGCAGTGCACTGTGGGTGAAGCCAAATTGGGTTTCTTGTTGTGATGATGATCACAGCACGTCCACTTTTGTCTCTACTGCCTGAAAAAAGGATTTGATTAAGTGGCAAAACATGCATGCTCCCTTACACAAATGCTGTCCTGGGCCTTGGCAAGGAATGGGGCTGCAGCTCAGTGAAAGAGAATCTGCTTTGCACACAGAGTGTCCCACCTGGGAAGCACCCCAGAGCACCTAGAGACCTGGAATTGGTCAGCTGAGGCAAAGCAAGCCAGGCAGACTCACAGTATGGCTTCTTATATACTTGTTAGAAATATATAGCTGCCTCTCAACAACCCTTTTAGGATCCCACCTGTTGATTTGTGGCCTTGTGTTGCTTTAGACCAGAAATTTTTGACTACTGTGCCATTGTTCATTGGTATGGCATGGATGGTCCACAGGTGTGGACCTCTAGGAGTTTGGGGAGAGCCATTTACAGTATTAGTAAGGACACTGAGGGATGAGAACCCCCTGCCAGTAATGTGGTGCGCCTTGTCAATTGTAAAAAAAACAGATAATGTGCCTTGAAAATTTTAGTGTTTTGTCAGCATGCTATGAGATGAAAAATGATGAAAACTGCTGCTTTAGACTCTTTCACCAAGATCAGCCCCTGATCCAGAAGAAGCGCCTCCTCCTGAAGACTCTGGGCACTCTTCTTAACAGAATTAGGCTGCAATCCTAAACACACTTTCCTGGGAGTAAGACCCATTGAACACAGTGGGGCTTACTTTTGAGTAGACATGGTTAGGATTGTGTTCTTACGCTCAGTTAATTGAAAAAAATGGACAAAAAAGTGAAGAGACAGACTCTTGAGGAAAAAAGGACATTCCCTGACTGACTGCAATTTCACAATGTGGAGGATTCCCATGCAAAACCTAATGCCACAAAGCTGCAACTGCCATTAACCTCAAGGAGTAACATTAACATCAGGTGTCAATATTTAACATCAGGTGTCACTGCAGCCAAAGACTACCAATGAGATACCTGAGAGGGCCTGAGAGATCTGGAGCAGGACTTGCAGTGGAAGGACCTTTTGGTGCAATGCTTGCAGAGCAGAACCTTTGAAATAGCTCTGTTTGAAGCTGGCTGCTTGTCCTTGAGGCAGACAACAGCCCATCATGCCAGTCTGCCTGGCAGTGGCTGCCCAAGGTTTCAGGCTCTGTTTCTCCAACTTTACTTGCTGCTATTTTTCCAAAGGAAAAGATGCCCAAAGGGACATAAAATTTCAGCCCACTGTCAAACAGCCACAGCAGCCACAATGCTCCTTGATGGAGGACACCTCTTACCTGGCAAGCAGGCAACTCCACTCCTCAGCACCTCTACATTCACATCCTTCATTGTTATGGGGGTTGCTTGCAGACTTCTACCTGATGGGAAAGGGGGCAGTTCTAGGTGCACAGTGGATATGGAGCTTTCTCGCCAGGTACAGCCCTGATCAGATGACTCCAAGGCAACTTTGTCAGCTCCTCTGTTGACATCTTCTGTCCCTTTTAACAAGGTTCCTGCAAGAGGAAAAATACACATTCATAACTCTGTGAGCCAAGAAGTCAGAAAGTTACTTAGGCTACAATCCAGAGTAACTACGGGACCTTTTACACCAACATAGTTATGGTGCCACTTATGGGAAACCTATGGGAAATGCATAAAGCAATCCAGCGTGTCTCATGTCTTCCCGTAACTCTGGATTGTACTCTGGATTGTAGGGTTAGTTCAGTTTCCAGGCACTATCTTCAAATGCCTGGGCAAAATGGAGGAAAAAGGAGGGCAGGTAAAGGGCTTGGGTAGCCTATGGATGATTCAGGTTTAAAGGATGGGAACAGTGGTAGAGGATGCCACTGGACACTATTTCCCCCTCTCTTGCCTAAAAACTCAGGATATGGACCTCAACCACTCAAATAAAGTGCCTGCTTATGAATCAAGTTCACCATTTATATTTCTGTTGTTTCTAAACAAAAGTGGGCCCAATGCTAATCAGCATTTCAGTACTGGAAGAGCTGTGACAGTGGGGCATGTGTAGGATCCCGTATCCTGCAGTTGGAGAGCTGTCACAGAGGCCTCCTCAAGGTTAGAAAATGTTTATTTCCTTTCCTTAGGGTTGCATTGGCCTTACCTTGTTGCTGGAAAGTTGGTTAGGATTGCACCCTAAATCATATGGATGATAACATTTCCCATGAACATTTTCTGTCCTTTCAAAAGAAAATCAGCTGTGATTCTATGGCTGGGTTCAGATTATCATTAACACTTTGACTTATGTTTAGAATAGGTTATCAGAAAAAGTGCAGGGTGCCTTGAGAACGGGAGATCACACAGCCCCACCTCCCACTCTCTTCCTCCTGCAAGGGGAGGAGACAGAAAACTTTTACTGTACTTAGTTCCTGTTATATCCACAATCTGGAAGCGCTGTTTATTCTAAATGGTCAGTTTAAACAAAACCAAGATCAAACTGGTTGGTTTGTTTTTTTAGGATAGAAATAATACCACTTCACTTTAATTTGAAAAAATCAAATTAAAATACTCTTGAAAACTTTTTAGACATCATTAATTTAATCCTTTTTGCCTCCATCACTCATCAGGAGTTGAATATAGGGTTGCCATAATTCCACAAAATGCAGGTGTCTTGTGTGCTCCCTGAGGCATTTGGTGGGCCACTGTGTAATACAGGAAGCTGGAGTAGATGGGCCGTTGGCCTGATCCAGTGGAGGCACTTTTTATGTTCTTAGAAGAATCTCCCAAGCCTAGCACTGTGGCTGGCAAACAACACCTGCTGTCAGATCATGCTGGCAATGGGCCGTCCTGTACTCTGCTGCAGCAGGTGACACCAGGCCAAGAGAACAGAACATCTTGCTACCCCAAAAGTCCACCTGTGCAAATGCAAGCATTCATTGCAAGACTGTTTCAGAGAGGAAGGGCCCAATCCTGTCCAGCTCTCCCACTCCAATGTAGTTGCAGTGCAGCTTCAAGGGAAGGGAACAAATATTCCTTTACTTTGAGGGTCCTCTGTGACTGCCCCCCACCTCAAGATACAGTATGTGCCCCATTGAGAAAGTCCTGTTAGAATGTGCCCACATTCTGGGCACATTCTGGGCTTCTGCAAGGGCAGCATATTTGAGAAGGCAGCTGCCAAGCTTAGTTGAGGCCTTACTCTAAAGCAGAGGTTCCCAGCATTTTTTCACTAGTATATCCCTTAGTGGCGCTGTGGGTGGCACAAGTGGTTAAGACACTGTGCCTGTTAACCAGCAGGCCAGGGTTCAAGACCCGGTGGTGTGGAGAGGGAGGATTTGCTGCTTGGGTAACTGCCTATCCTCCATATCAATCTACCCAGGCCTTTGTGCTTCGCATACAGCATCGAGCACAATACCATAGTCTTTCAAGACTGATGGATGCCAAGTTTAAAATCCCTTAGTAGCCATTTCCATTTATTGCGCCCCTCATATTAGTGAAATATAGTTTGTACTGTAATTAATATTGTTGCTGTGATTTAGCTACAGCAATATATAGTGGTTCAATAATGTGATTAAAAGTAATGGAATACAAGGGCCCTCATATCAGCAGATTAAAGTCAGCTTTACAGGAAAAAAATGCAACTTTTGGTTTCTCAAAGAAACTGGAAATGCTTTATAAGACATCAGTAGGCTCTGGGAAGCCCTCCAGGCCAAGCCAGGACTTGCACCCGAGACCACATGGATGAGTGTCCATGGTTTCAGGTATCCATGGTTTGCCTGTATCCATGGTTTCAGGTATTGGGGGGGGGGAGCGGGTTCCAGACATTGAGGATGGTGTCTTTATTTTTTAAAACACATAGCAAATATTTTCTACACCACGAACATTCAAGTATGATCCATTAGTTTGTTTTGAGTTACATGGTTATTCTGAAATCAGGTTCAACTGATATAAGACACAGTCTTAAATCTGGAACTGCATCCAGATCAACTTAGTGCACAATCCAGAGTAAATGTTTTAAGAGACATTTACTTCAACATAGTTATGGTGCCACCTAGTGGAAACCTATGGGAAATTCATAGAGCAATCCAGAGTAAATTTTTCTTATGACGACATAAGGGCTCCCGTAGTTACTCTGGGTTGTGAAGTTACTTTGATACTTATTCTTAAGACATAAGAAGAGAAAGCCCTCTCCACCAGCTCCACATCCTTGTTTGCACAGCTGGTGTGTTTCATTTGTAAATGTCACAAGAGTAAAGAAGGTTTTATGCTAGTCCACACACCACACAATCGGGTTTAGGACAGTCCTAGGGCCCAAGCCTATCCAACTTCCCAGCACTGATACAATGAAGGATGTGCAGCATCCTGATTTGGGGTGGGGAACCTAGAGGTCTCTACAAGATAAAGGAACATTTGTTGGGGCTGAATCGTGACACAATTGGCGCTGGAAAGCTGGATAGGATTGCACCCCTAATCTCTCTCTATATATAAAACCTAAACTTCATTTATCCATCACAATATTTCCTCTTTTCACCAGTTTGAAAAAAAGAAGACTGTACTTTTTCACTATTACGCAGCAATGTTAGACATGGCCTGAGAAATCCTTGGTGACTGCTTGCTTCCCACATTGTGTTTCCACTTTTTAAATGTGCTGGTTGTCATCTATTGATCAATATCTGATAAAGCACAAATTGATGGCCAAAAACTAGAAGTTGGTGGGGGTTTCGCAGCCACCTGATGGCCTTTTTTCTGCCTTGACAGCCCCACAAGGTATTCAGAGAGCTGCTATTTCCATAATTTCACCAACAAGTGTCCCTAAAGATCTTGGCAAGCATCCCTGGGGGGGGGGGTTACATGTATCTCAGTTCGAGATCCAATGCTCAAAGGCTTCAGAGTGGCTGGCTGTTGCTTCAGAGAGGTATATGAATCTACTATAGTAGGAACCACATTGAAACTCTGCATTAAGTAACAATAGTGTAGGGATGAAGGCAGGCAGGAAGATCCCCGACTCAGTTTCAGTGGAAGAAATCTCTTTCTTGCACACCTGCTGCTGGAGCATGCAAAAATTGCTCACGTGGCCCCTCTTGAATGCTCACCAAGTGCCAATGGCTCTGTTTCTCTGCATGGTAGGACATGCTGGAGCCAACAACACTGTATCGTATTCCTCCTGCTCCCTGCTGATTCCTACTAGCTGTGGGATTTGTTTATTGGGAGTTGCCTAACTGGAACAGCATCAGCCGATCCATGTGACTGCAAAGAGGGCAAGATCTACATCAGGCATTGCTTACATCCAAAACAATTGAAGTCAAGAGATGCCCATCCCCTGAGACCTCCATGCTCAACATGGATAGCTGAACAGAGGGGCCCTTTTTTGGGCTGCCAGCAAAACAACAGGAGATGGAAAGACTGCACCCCAAAATCCCTTAAAATTCTGTAGATGAGATGAGATGAGATGAGATGGGAGAGGCACAACCAAGGATCAGCTGAAGGATTTTGCCCCCATGGAGAGGGTGGGTTGTACCAAGGGAGAGTTCAATGCAAAACCCTCACCCAGACCATTCTCACAGCAAGCCAAATCATGTGTCCTAAACTTTTTAAAAATCCTCTTCCAACCTGATAAAAGGCAGCTTCCACATCAGTGACACCCTGG
Source organism: Cryptoblepharus egeriae (assembly GCA_030015325.1). Taxonomy (NCBI): domain Eukaryota; kingdom Metazoa; phylum Chordata; class Lepidosauria; order Squamata; family Scincidae; genus Cryptoblepharus; species Cryptoblepharus egeriae. Next base: position 17,753,115 of record JAREYC010000010.1, on the reverse strand, counting down.
GGCACTTTGTCACGTTGCGTCCCCCATCTCTTCTGCTCTACTGCACCCTGGATCCATATCCACAGTCACTAATACAGCTCAGAACTGCCCATTCACTCCCAGGATATGAACTGTAAGTATTAATTAAAAATCCAATCTGTTGTCACCCTGTACAAAAGAATGATGGAAGGGCAATGTGAAAAGTAATATATGTGCAATCTGGAACAGGTTCCAGATCATCATCATGTTATCATCACACAGGCAACAAAGGCTGCAATTCTAAAGACAAAGGCTGCAATCCTGGGAGTAAGACCCATTGATCACAAAGTGGCTTACTTTTGAGTAGACACAGTTAGGATTGCACCAAAAAGCAGGAGAGGTTTGGCATTTGATGCTTCATTTTGCCTTCTGTGTACAATGGACACATTCAAAAACTGTACCTCACAAAGCAGCTTCCCTTGACAAAAAAATCCCCCATTCAAACACTGCTGAGCCTGCCCTTTTTCTGGTTTTGGGATGATACTACTTTGCATAGCCAAACATGCAGCCCCACCCCCAGATTTTCAACATGACCTCCATGGGTTCTACAAAAACAACCTGAGTTATTCTCTTCCCGCAGATGGTTCACACAACTTGACAGGTCAGAGCAATGCTGTGGACACCCCCTTCTACCTGTTCCCATGTAGGATATCAAAAGAATCTGATCAGGGATCAGAAGAAACACTGATGCAAACCGACCACAAGTGCATTTCTTGGAATAATTTATCCTGCCTCCAATATGAAGGCACTTTGGACGTGGGGATCTTGTGGCAAAAGTATTACTAGGTAAAAGAGACAAAAGACTGGGAGAGAGCACACAAAGATAATCAGTGCAAGCAGAATCCTGCCTGCGGCTAGTTTAGAGCGAATTCCCAACAGGCCACCTGCAAACACTGGCAACAGATGAAAAGCTGGAACAGGGACCAACAAACAGCACATGGGTGGAAGGCAAGGAGAGTTGTGGCAGGGCACTAAGCCAGTGCAGTCACTTACATATCCCCAGCACCACAGGTTCTGAATCTCCACAGAATAGTTCCTGTGGAGAACTATCTCCACATTTCCAGAGTATTCCCTACAAACCTAAGACCTGAAGACAAGAGAAGGAAAGCTGAATTGGTAACTGAATTGGAAGACAAGAGAAGGAAAGCTGAATTGGCTCCTGCTCTTTTACCAGTTCACAGTAGTTCAGGCATGTAGGATACCAAATGCAGCACCTGCTTGCTACTCCTATCCCAGCACTGTGAGCCAGCACAGGGACGCACAAGGTGTGTCCCTGCTGTTTAAGCAACACTAGATCAGAAGACACTCTACCAAAATGAATCAAAAGGAGTACCATAAAGAGTCCTACCTCTAATGGATGGTGCCTCAGTACTTGCTTGACCCTCATTCATGTCGTCTGAGAAGACCTGGGGAGTGAGGGATGCTGCAGGTGTGGGTGCAACATCTTTCCTCTCCTCCTCTGGCTTACTGGGTTGCTGCTGGGCTGGAGTTTTGTGGGGGCCAGACTTACAACCAGCTTCTGGGGGAGTCCACAGGTCTGATTCAGATTCTGCTAGAGCATTTTGGTCACTGTCTTCCCTTTGCTCTGTCAAACAGTCAGCCTCCGTGGATGTTTCCAATGGCAAAGACTTTGGTTCACTTTGTGGGCGTGGTTGGTCCATCCCACTGACTACAGCCCCATCTGTGTTAATCTGGCCAGAGGTGACCTGGGTGCCAGTCTCTGCTAGAGGACTGCTGGTGCTGCTCTTGCTCTCCTGCTTTGCTACGAGACACTGGTCCACTGTCCCAGAATGGTAAAGTGGCAAACCACCCTCGACTTGCAGCTGATAATAATCCATATTTCCTTGCCTGTCCTCCTGGAGCAGGTCTCTCTCTGCTTGATCGTGGAGGAGCAAGAGATTTTCAGAGCTTTTCTGCTTCTCATCTCCAGAAAAATCCTCTTGGGGGCTTGCCTCTCCATTGCCCAACCTCAACAATCCACTAGTTTGGCTGGGGCACACTTTCTCCTGTCCAGTTGAAAGATGGCACTTCATCAACCTTGCAGAGCAATCACTGGGAGTCTCATCTTCCAGTTCCTGCGGAGGCTGATTATGTGCCACTCTCACATTGGAGTAGGGCTCTGGTGGTAATGGATGTGTTGTAGGCATAGAGAAAGCATCTTCCTGAAGGGTTGGCCTGGAGTTGTCACTGCCTTCCTCACAGCTGCAACAAACTCCTAAAGGTGCCATGGAAGACTCAGAATGCTTGCCCTCACTTCCCTCCTGATCTCCCTGTGGGCTTCTGCCTCCTACCCATGTGGCCTCTGTGCCAGGTGCACCTGAGCAATACTCAGAGGTCTCACTGCCATTTGCAGCTTCTGAGCTGTTTCCTTGAGCTGCTGCTGTTGGATGCTTATGTTCAGTTTCCTCTCCATCACTGTAACTGCACATGGCGTACCTCCAGTCCAACTCATGTTCCAAGTGCGCCAGTAACTCCCCAGGGGAACCCTCCTCAATGCTTAACCCTGTGCAGACCACAGATGGAAACATGGAGATAGGATTTTGCTCTGGTCCTCCTGAATTTTTCTGGAGCAAGTTGTCACTTTCTATTGCATCACCATTCTCCAAACAATTCCCAGCAGAATCTGCCTGGACATCAGGTGTCCTTGCTGTGTCCAGGTGGTTGTGCATCACTGGTGCATGTGCTAAAAAGACCCCGCTTTGCAGGCAAGTGCTGATGTCTGGATTGGCCACAATCTTTGGCTTTGCTTTCATTCTGGGATTAGTGCAATAATTGAAGGCTAATGATTGGCTCAAGGAGTCCGTTTGGGATCCAAACTGAGAAAAAGAAACACCTGTGAGCTCCACATACTCTCCTTCTGGATTGCTTCTAGAGTCCTCACCAAATACAGGGCTCACACACTCTCTGTTGCAACCCCCTGCTGTTGCAGGCTGGTCTGTCATTCTGTCCCTGAGTGAATTGCCTCTAACTACCTTTGGCCCATGAAAAGCTTGGAGTCCCACCTCAGGAAAGCCACTTTGAGACTGCACCTCTGAGAAGTCAGAAGAAAGAGACCTTTCAGAATTTATGTGGCTTTCCAGTCTTTGGGGTTTATCAATAAATTCTGGATTGACAATTTCTTCCCAGGGAACCCGGAAGATTTTATTGTCTGTTGCCAATAGACAGTTTTCCAGTGTAGCTCCCATCCGCTCTCCATTGATGCCCTTCAGCCATCCTGCTGTGAAGATGGAGGTGTAGGAAACCTCGGGGACTACCAGCTCCTCAATGTTGTGTTTGTCCTTGGCCAAGCATTTCACTATAATACGTGGGGACTTTTTCAAGTAAGGGACCACCTGCAGGTAAAAGTCTCCTGGTCTCAGGATCTGCCAGTCGAGGGAGGCCAGCTGGACTACAATCTTCTCATGTACGCAGAGGGGCCAGCCCTCATGCCGGAACAGCAAACCACAGTACTGAACCTGAAAAGAAAGGAAAATCCAGGTGAATTTGCTGCAGGCAGATTCTCAAAACAAAGCACCATGCAAATGACTAAAATAAAACGGGAAGATGATGTTGCTGCAATTAGAGGCTTTGCAATCGTACACGTGTGTTGGGACCAAGCTTCTGGCATTGACAGTGGCTTAATTACTTATTAAGCCCTAAGAAAAGTCCCAGCAGGCAAGCACTGGTGAGCCTCTGGTAAGAAGGAGCGGTCCGGCAACACCTGCAGGAGAGGGAGGCACTGGTGCAGGAACTTCTAGGCTGTTAGATGATTACTCTTATGATGAATACAATTTATTGCTGGTGCTGTGATTACATACACTGCAAAGCCTCTGTCCAAAGAGTTCTACTTTGTAAGTTCACTCTCATAGGAGCACAGATGCCTGGCCAGCCTCAGTCCTCAGGAGTTACCATCCAGATTAGACTGCTGCAATACAGGGGGCTGCCAAGGGAGACTGTTTCAACAGTGCAAATTACAGTGGCTAAACTGCAGTTTGTTTCCAAGGGCAGACTTGGTACCCTGCCATTGCAAGTGCACAACTACCCTCTGGCAAATATGATGAATAAGCCAAGTCTCTCCCACTACTTAAGGGCAACTTGATGATGCCAGCAGAGACAGAGCTTGAGAATCATTTGCCGAGGGAGGTGGGCACGAGGGGAAGAGAGTTCTCCAGCACAAACTTGTAATACTGACTCCCTCCCACGCATGTCATTCTATATACATACAATCTCAGAAGCCATGAAAGAAACGTTTCTATCCTATATTTGAAATTACATTTTCTGCATTTCTGAAATTGTACCATGGCCCACAGTGGGGCTTTTCCAAACTTTTTTAAAAGAGATCAACTTCGGTCTATTTTTACTATCTTTTTCATTGCCGGCACATTGCCCTAAAGCTAATTAACCTAAGTTCAGGTTCACATAAGCAGACAAAACAAGTTTGTAGTCATCGCCAACAGACATGGGTGCGTGGGTGTGAACAGCACATTTACTCACACTTATTTGGGGCCTCCAAATGCTACCAGCAGCAATGTCCTTATGATCATGGGTCCCTCATTTTCTGGTGCTCTGCCCTTCCCACTAGGTGTCCCACCCTCCTTCCTATGCACAAGGGACTTTGGGACTGGTAGTTCTGGTTAGAGCACAATGCCCAGAGAAGCACAAACTTTTCTTTGCACCCTCCAGATACAACTTCAGCGTAAGTGCTGTTCAAGCACCTTCACTCTCCTCTACAGAGGCCTGCTGGTCCAGCACCTGCCTTCTTCTTCTGCTCTAGCAACTCTCGCCATGCCTGGATAGAAAGTACACACAGGGAAATAAGTGCCCATTAATCACCTCCAACTGGATCCACAATGTAGCTGCTGTATTTATTTACACTGCTAAAAGGAGCAACAGCTTGGGCAAGGTCCCTTTTAACCCCTAAATGTGGACCCTTCCCCATCAATAGCAAGGGGTAATCCCATCACAAGGCAATACCCACCCATTCCCAGATCCAATGCTGGGAGATTGGGAGTTGTTTAGCCAGTGTGTTGTTAGCCTTAACTGTGGTTGAACAAACTAGCAAGACTTGTGCCACCATTTCTGCTCTTGAGGAGTACTAGAAGTGGTGTAATCACTTTACCACTATCGAGAAGCTATGGTATCTATACACCAAAACTATTTCACCAAAACTACTGGCAAAGTTGTTTAAAAGGAGAAATGTAATCACTCTCTGTTCTATAGGGATTGGCAAACTGACACCACCAAACAGCCACTGATGGTAAAGACATTTAAAGCACAATCCTGAGTAACTACGGGACCTCTTGTGTAGCTGTACCTACGGCACTACTTATGGGAAATGCATAGAGCAATCCAGAGTAAATGCCTCTTACATTGACGTAAGAGGTTCCGTAGTTACTCTAGATTGTGCTGTTGGTTGCTCTTACACCACTTTAAAAGTGTCTCTTTGCTCAGTTGGCAAAGGCAAGTCCTAGCTGATCTTTAACTGTGCTTGGTATGCCCACTTTGGCCATGCATGGCCAGTGATGGGATTCAAAGAAATTAACAACCAGTTCTATGCCCACCTGGCAGCCACTTTTAAAGTGCTATTTTTAAACTTTATATGTCCTGTCTCTCTTTAACAACCGGTTCTATAGAGCAGATGCAAACCTGCTGGAGCCCACCACTGCGCATGGCCCTATGAACAAACCCTCATCTATCTTATCCCCCCAAAGGAGGAGAGTGTTTTAAGTGTGTTGATGTGGGTTGCATTAGCAGCAGATTTTGGGGAGCAGGCAAGAGGGTGGTGGATTTAGGGTAAACTTCACTTCACATCTGCTGCCATCTCCCTCCAGGCTGCCACAGATGCAAACGATGATGACTGGCTAAGTCTGCTAAAAGCAAGTGGAAAGTGGGTCACCTGCCTCCTGGCACAGGATTTCCGGTTTGATTTACAGGGATGCACAAATGAAAGTGTGCAGTAAGCAACCTTTTCTTCTTCTTTGTTATTGTGATACCATTTCATGTCACCTGTTGCTGCTGCCACCTTCACCTGCACTTTCTCTCATTTGGCTTCAGGATCATTCCATCAGAGTGAGGGCAGGTAGATACAGGTCCATCAGTCCACAAAAGGAAAACAGGTTGAAAGCATCAGGTTGAAAGCATGATTACATGAAAGGTACAGGAAAAGAGGAGTAGAGGGAGATACACTTTGAAGGCATGTTTCAGGGACCCCAGCCCCAAATGTGAACCCATCTATTAAATAAATATCTCAATAGTTGTCTACTGAAGCATTTTGGAGGGAGACCTCCAAGAGGAATCCACTTGCACACGGCTCTGCAGGGAACAGAAACCATAAGGATGGTGACCCTAGAGAAGAGGTCCCAGCAGCATCTAGAGGCAAAAGGAGAGACTCCATGGCTAGGCGCAAGATCTGGGTGTTGAGCAGAACCTACCTAGTACATGTGGCACTGAGAAAATGTGCATAAAAGAAGATGCTGGCCAGAGGCACAAGCAAGCTGGTCAGGATCAAAGCCCAGCTTCTTCCTAGACAGCAAAGCTAAGAGTGCTGTTTGTAGCAAAGCCCCCTTTGGGCTACTTCCTCTCCCTTTTGAAGGAAAGAGCCTCTCCCTTTTGAAGGAAAGAGCCTGAAACTGATATACAGAGCTCCAGTCTTTCCCCAGTTTTGGAAACATCATGCTAGGCCCCCTGGATGTGAACCTGTAGAAGCCCTACTGGCTAATTGGGAAGGATGCTTCACCTGGCAGCAATCAAGACAACCAAAAAAACCTAACCCCCATATAGAGGAGGTGGCCCTACCATGAGAGAAGCTGAAGCAGTATCTTCAGTGAGTACAAATCGGGTGCTATGGAGGGCATGATACAGGAAATGGACCAATCTGATCAATGGAGCATATAGCCCACTTGTGTTTTTTTTAAAAATAAAAGTCCTGCTTAGTGAGCAGGAGCTGTAGGGTGAGCTACATGGCTAGCAGTGAAGGGTGGAAAGGGAAACAGGAGCCATTTTCATCACACACGCACACACCCTATGGAACCAAAGACTTGAGCGAGTTCTGATACCACCAAGTTTTGCACACAGGCCACTGGAGTAGGGACCGAGAGTCACCTGACAATGGTCACCAACAGGCCAGTCTCAGAACTTCAGTTGCCATCAGAAGCCTCCTTAGCAGCCACTGAGCTCTGCAAACACTGCAGCCACAATCAAAGGGGATCCCTGGCGAAGTTTCTAAGTAATCTTGTCAACTAGCAGGTTTTCATCAAGAGCGTTTCCAGAGCCAGCAACAGAAACCTGACAACCCATTGCTTGCCAAGAGGGAGGGCCTGGAGGCTAAGAGCTGCAGAATTCAGACAAACCTGTTCAAGGAAACACAGCACCTTCATGAAGACACCCCACCCTTCTTGTTATTGCACAGGTAGGTAACTGCCGAGTACATGTGATTTATGGAATGCACATTTTGGTGCTAATGCTCCAGCTAGGCATGCAAGAAGAGGTAATGGCATAGAATGGGAGTGAGAGAAAACTAGATAACTACCAAGCAATGCACTGGTCTCCAAAGCTTCTCCTCTTTGATCAAAAGGAAAGAAGGCTTTCTTTCTAATGGTAGTTACACAATTATGCCATATGAGAAACACTTAACTCAGGGCGTTTGGAGATTCTGAAACAGGATATTTCTATTCACTGCTCTTAGAGGGAGGGTGATATATACTGGAATAAGCCTTACTGAATAGAGCAGGTGGCAGCAGTGTGCCCTGATGGTCACACCACTGCTCAAGTATTGAGCAGTTGTTCTGCTACTACTGCTCAAGGATTCCCAGCAGCATCTGCCCTCATCCCTAGCCCATCAGGAACAGAGGTGCAACCATCAAAGATGCTCAGTTCCAGCTGGCAAAGTCCAGCCCAAACTTCTGGACCAAGCAGAAGAAGCAAGATACTCACACAGGCATCCTGCTGAACACACTGCAAGATGCGCTTGGCTGGAATGAGGAAGTCAATGAGGTAGCGCAGGCCGTCCCCATGGTAAGTCTTCTCCACCACATCAAAGACCTGGCACAAGACCGTGGCAGCTGTGATCTCAAAAGGAGGGTAGAGCACTGAGAGTGTGCTCTGGATGCAGCCGTCCAGAGACTGGGAATCCTGACAAGAGAAGGAAAGAACACAAAAGTGGCTCAGCAATGGGTAGAAACTGTGCCTGCCAGGAGTCAGGATTCTGTCGGGTAGAGGAAGGGACCAGCAGCATCTTTGGTAGTTTCTTAGCAGTCCTGAAGCATCACCACCTCTCAGGCCCAGCTCTCGCACTGTGTGGCGAAGCGCTCACCTAGTTCCGACAGAGTGGCGGCAGACAGCTTATGCTGCAAAATCCTTCCCTTGACTGAGCAGGGCGGGGCTGTTCTTAAACTATTATTATTACAGAAGTGTGTGTGTGTGTGTGTGTGTGAGAGAGAGAGAGAGAGAGAGAGAGCGAGAGAGCGAGAGAGCGAGAATGAGAATTCTGGATAGGCTTGTAGAACACCCAACTGTGTGTTGAACACTCAAAAAATGCACTTGGCCTTTGACTCCCAACCCTCTTCTGGACCAAAGAACCATAACACATTGCAGAAGACAAAGAGGGCTGTTCCAGTTACTTCCACTAGATATGGATCCTTCAAGTTGGAAGGGCTGGAAGCACTTGAGATTTGGTGGGGGGAAAGGTTCAAGTCCTGAAAGCATTATGAGATGGATCTGGTGTTTTGGTTTACAGGCTAAGGTTAAGAACAGAGGGAGCTTTTCCACAGGTCTTTTACATTGTCAGAGAGCATCATCGATCTCATTAATTTTTCTCCTCCCAACAGTGCTCAGCTCTACTACCTTTGGGAGGCGCAGAAGCTGCCCAAAGCAATCCAGCTCAACCTGTGATGGAGACCATTTGTCAGCAGGCATCTCTGTCCTTGCTGTGGGCAAATGCTCCTCCACCCCTACAGGAAAACACAAAATCTTCATTCAAAAAAACATTATATAGATGAAGTGCATGTAGATAAATGCACGTGCATGATTAAGCACATTCAATTAACCCTGATACTCATTTGTTTACACAGCTTCTTTTTAACTGCATTATTTTAACCCCAAATCTAGGCTAAGGGGGTAGTGATACCTTTTGAAGCACTGGAGCTTGTCATGATACATCCCCCCCCCCAAATTGTACCCAGCTAAGACTATACAACAGATGTGGGCAATTTAGCAGGAGGCCCACATCAACTCTCTGACATAGTGTCGGGGGCCAGAAAAAAATTAATTCACATTTCAAATACTTTATTTACCTGAATCTAACGTGCAACTTTTCAGCCAAATTTAGGGCAAAATCCAGAGTAACTACGGGGAGTCCTTGCTCCGGTGTAAGAAAAACTTACTCTGGATTACATTAATTTCTCATAGGTTTTCACTAGGTGGTGCAGTAACTACGGGTGCACGTAAAGTCTCTTACGTGCTCCCATAGTTACTCTGGATTTGGGGGTTAGTCTCCAAATCGGGGTACACCTTGGATTTGATGGCACATTATATTTGAGTAAATATGGTATTTCAATTATGAGTATAGGTCAGCATTTAGTTTAACAGTTTACTATAATGTAAGAAAAATGTATCATAAACCCACAGATATTTAAAGTAGTGCAAATCATAACATAAACCAATTGTCATATTATTATTGTCATATTGTCTTTTTACATTGTTGTAAAATTAAATTAAATTTTGCACTTGCTTTGCAACTACACATTACAACCACCAGTAAACTTTTTAAAAAATCTCAAGCTTTTTAAAATTGGGGGGCATATTAGATTTGATGTTGCATTACATTTGAGTAAATACAGGTACAGTAATTTGAAAATTTGAAATAATTCAATTTCAAATTTTAAAAATGGAATGTTATATAACATTCGAGATGGAATGTCAGAGATGGAATGGGAACTTTAGAGGGAACATTGATAGAACAGACAGGTTGGCTTAGTCTTCCCCTCCTCCCTGCCCTCTCCAATCCCTTCCAAGTCCTTGCATTGGCCTTTTCTGGCCAGAGCAACACACCCTGCACTCTGTTCCCATGGCATGGGGTGGCATAGGGAGGGTGTGCTGGCCTAAGTGTGCTGGCCTAAGCCCTCTGGGAGTGGTGCATAAGTGCCTTATGATACTTTTCTGACATCCTGAGACGGTGCAAACCACTTGCACCAAAAGAGTGCTTAGGATTGTGCTCTGTATGAATGAATTTTACTGAACTGAACTGTAATACTGGCATGTAAAACCACATGAGAACTATTAACTCTTTGCCACACACCTCTTGTACTTTGAAGACATACAGACCAAGCCAAACCAAGCAAGACACACATGAAGACATAAGTTGTTCAGAGGCAATGAGGGTGTAAAAATAATATTCAGAGAACACATTGAGACATGAACTGATGCACATGGGACAATTTGGATGTCATGACTGGCTGTCGTGGACCAATGTGGGGTTCAATAGTCTCTGATGGGCCAGCGATTTATTGGAGAGTGGGGGTTCCCTGAAGGTTGAATTTAGGGCCCTTGAGGGCCACAAATAGCCCATGGAAAGGGGCTTGCCCACCCCTGCTCTACTATAACTAGTCAAGCTTTTCCACCTTTTCCTTATTCTTGCCTACTTTATTCCTACTTTATCACTTATTGTACTTCAGTTACCGTAAATATCTAGCTCAGGCCATTCCAAACTCTTGGAATTGTTTGCAACTGTATAAAATTGGAAAAATAGGATTTAAAAAATTTCAGATAACTATAAAAGACCTATTCTAGTGCTAGTCTCTGATATCAATCCAGCGGTGTTCAGTAGGACTTATGCCAACATAAATTTACAGTACATATTTTTGTTGCCTTTACATTGTCTCTCAGGCAATCCTTGGGAAAGATGATAGCTTAGATATCATGTGCCCCTAAGCAAATTTCTCAGTTTGCTTCCTGTTGAGCCTGATTTCTTTGCTCTGGTTCTTGAGAAAAAAAATCAAAAGGCAATACCTAATATTCTGCTGCTACGAATGCTCATGGCAAGGCAAGCCTGAGGCACACGTGCTTAGAAATGGAACAAGCAAAGCTGAAGATTGTGGGAGCATCTCATTCATTACACTCACACCCTAGAAGCAGAGGGTTTAGAAAGAAAGTATCAGTGCTTGGAGATGCCCACATCAGTTGCCACCTTCAATGGACCTCCCAGTGCCTGGGAACACTCAGGGAACAGGCTGTGGCAGAAGTCCCAATAAGGGCTCCCCAGAAGTGGTCAGGAAGGGAACAGTTTCCAGATGTACTCCCTCCTCCCTCACTAGGTTCCTCTGTAGTGGCACCACACTTATGGGGGGAGAGCGGGAGCAAGTATCCTGCAACATCAGCAGTTCTGTACCCTGCCGAAATGCAGACGCCTGGCAATGATTAACTTCTCGTCTCCAAACAAACCTCCCACTCTGCAGAATGCACTTCGGGCACAGAGTGCAGCTTCCTCAAGGTTTAAACTCATACAATGACTCCTAAGATGATAACACATCTCACCAAAACTCCATAGTTCTCACATCAGAGAAAGCCTTCCCATGCACTGTCTCCCTTAACAAGCAGTATTTCACACAGGGGCTACCCCAGGGAAAGCTTCCCCACCAGAAAGGAGCCTGTAAGGTTGCCACATTCAGACTTTCTGCCTTGGAAAGAATTGCAGGAATTGGCCCTTCGGAAGAGGTTCTGGACCAAGGAGGGAGGAGGGAAGGGACAAACCAAAGAGCATCAACTTCTGCCAGAACTGAACCAAAGTGGCTTGGGGTAGGAGGAAAGAGTTTCCTAATTTTTTACAGCCTAGCTGACTATGATCCACCCCAATAGGACAGAACTGCTGACACAGCTGAATCTCCAAATCTCAAGCCAACCGGGTGTTCTGTGACTTGCTTTGCCATGCCTGAACCAAAGATATAGATGTACACAAATAACCTGATATATTTTGCTGGGACAATTTGCTTTACGAAAGGGAAATGCAGTTTTTTTTAATTAAAAATTATTTTAAAATGCCTTATTTTTTAATAGCAGAAAGTCAACAAAGCACCATTTTGTACAAAAGCAGATCTTCTAATCATTTCTTGCAATCACAAGGCTTGGGACACTGAAAACATATGTGCACAACACAGTCCTGGAATCCAGGGCTGATTTGATTTAAATATGCACTTCAAGAGGACCGCAGTGGCGTGGCTCAACAATTCTGGATAACACCCTAAGGATAGTATGCATTGACCAGCTTGCAGAATACTGCCCTGATAATCTGCACACCCAACATACTATGTTAGGTAATGTATTGGCATTTCAAGTGTAAAACCTGTAGTGATTATATCATTGTGGAGGTGCAATAAATGAAATCATTTGCATAATATATTTCTACTTTGCCTGACATGACTACTAAGAGGTTCTCCAGAGCTAGTCAGCAGAAAGATTAGTGTAAAATATGCAAAACTTGTAGATTGCTGCAATCCTAAAGACACTTTCCTGGGAGTAAGACCCATTGAGCAGAATGGGGCTGACTTCTGAGAAGACATGGTTAGGATTGTGCCCGATATTATTAGTCTATAAAGGGGGCTGTGGTAGCTCAGGGGTTAAAGACACTGTCAATCTGAAGGTCAGCAGGTTCAAGACCCAAGTGCTTCACCATGATATGAGCTCCCAACACTTGTCCCAGCTTCTGCAAACTAGTAGTTTGAAAGTATGCGAATGCAATGCAACTAGATAAATACCGGTAAGTACCAATTTGGTGGGAAGGTAATGACCCAGCAACAGGCCAGCTGGTTTCCTCAACATTATATCAAAACATATAAGGATCAGATATCCTTATCCAGAATAGTGGACCCCACCACCATATTGGACAAATGCTGAGAAAACTATATACGGTATTATTATTCCATATGGAGGATTTTGTTTGTGAAGTTGTGAGTGCTTTGGCAAAGAGTTTGGGTTTCCTTGGTACCCCTTGAACTGTGAGGGGCAGAGCACACAGCAGATATAACCCCCACTAACAACTTTGGGCTGCAAGCCTAAACACACTTTTATGCTGAATATAGTGAGAATATTGAAAATACCCTAGAATCCAGAGTAACTACAGGAGCATGTAAGCGACATTACTTGTACCCGTAGTTACTGCATCACCTAGTAAAAACCTATGGTAAATTCATACTGCAATCCAGAGTAAATTGTTCTTACACCGGAGCAAGGAGTCCCCGTAGTTATTCTGAACTGTACCCATAATGGGACATGCTTCTGAATATATCGGCATAGGAGTGCACCCTTTACCTTTCACCACAAGGAAAATTACCAGTTCTGATCTCATAGACATATCATGTTTTAGGGGAAAAGCAGCCCAAACATTTTGAAGGTGTGTTTTTTAAAAAATACATACATACGAAGAAAGGTTTCCTGACACACAGCCAGATGAAGCTAAACAATATATTACATACTTACATATTACCTGCACATACACATTACTTGTACACAATATATTATATGCACACAAAAACTTCCTGTGTCAAATTTATGAAAGTTTGTATTTAATAAACAGGCATACCTAAGTGACCAACACACCTGTACTGAAGACCTAGGGGGGAGACTACAAGCCACAGCCATGAGGCTTAGCAGTTAAAACAGACATAAACTTCAGCAAAAGTGTGTTTCCATAACATGTATATGCCACAAATCTGTACAAGTCTCAGCCACTGTGATCTCAAAGGTTTCTTTCCAAAATGAGGCATTAGCCAGGTTGGAATCGGACTGGCACCTGGAAGATCCAGGTTCAAATCACAGGGTCATGAAGCTTCATGGGTGACCTCGGGCTAGACACTCACTCTCTGCCTTACCTACCTCACAGGATTGTTGTGAGGATGGGAGGAACTGAAGCTTGGAAGCCACTTTTGGCATTTAAATGAGTGAATGAATGAATACTAGGTAGAGCCACTGTTTTGGGAGGCAAGGGGCAGATACCTTGCCAGCCAAAGGAGTGTGCCACCCCATTTTTGAAATTTTTCCAATTAAAATGCTGCCAAACCCCCTTGGCAGACACTAGGGCTGAGGGGATGATGGGCCTGGCAGGTGGGAAGGGGACTTTGTGACCAAAAATGACTCACGTGCGGGGGGACGACGACAGTGAAGTGGCAAGCAGTTCTGAGTGGCAAACAGTTCTGAGTGGTTGGGGTTGGGAGAAAGGTGGCCTGGCTGGCTTCCCTACTGTTATGTGTGGCTTCATTTTGGCCTACCAGGCCCCTTGGAGAGACAGGCAACACTGGGCAGTGCCTCCCCCTCCACAGGCCAAGCCAGTCCTGTACCCACCTGCACCTCTGAAAAAGAAGGACCTGCAGCTGGGAGAGACCTTGCCTGCCATTAGGGAGGGCAGTTGACCGTTTAACTGTCAAAAATCTCCTTTGGTTCACAATATGGCAGCCAACATCTATGTGCATGTGGCTGTAGAGACCTGGCTGGGGTCTGGTTGTCCATGACCAGTGAGGCACCACCAGGCCCACAAGGTGCACATGAAAGGCTGTTCACTGGAGATGCTCTGGTTCAGAGAAGCCCCTGGCAATAGTACACCATGGTCACACTTGGCCCTCTTCCAATTCAGCCACAAAAAGTAAAGCCATTGCCTGGAACTTCCCATCCTCAAACTCACTAGAGGCTCCCCTCCCACCAAGCATAGTGCCTACACAATCAGAACATGACGCTCAAGGAGAAGGATCAAACAGGAAAGCAAACCCAACAAGGGCCATCTCCAGGATGGCCCAGGATGCACTCATTCTGCAGAAGGCGACGTTTTGGTCCAGAATTATGCGCACCATGCAGGATCTGGCCAAAATGTCCATTTCTCCTCCCTGATATGCCTGAGTTCTGTAGCATTTTGACCCTTTGTTGTTCCCACTCTTTATGGAGGTTCCTGCTGGACATGGTTTTGCCAACATTGGGAGTATAGTGGCAGAGTGTTGTATTGGCACCCGGTAACACATCATCAGACAGTAGTGGGACTCTCATTTCACTGTTGTGGCATAGCTGTGGTTGTGCCAGCCTCCGAGCATAGACTATATAAGATGCCACTCAAGCTGCAATCCCATCCATCTTTCTTGGGAGTAAGCTCCATTGACTATAATGGGGCTGACTTCTGAGTAGGCACAGGATTGGGCTCTCAGTCTGGCATTTCGGAAAGAAAGGCGTGCACCTCAAAACTCATAGGTAGGGTTTCAAAGCAGGGGTGTCCAAAACTTTTGACACCTTCATCTCTCTGACACTATGTCAGGGGTCAGAAAACTCATTTACAAATCAAATTTGAATAAATTTACATATAAAAATGTATTAGATAGAGAGGATTAAAAGGCTTGCCCAAGAGCTGAACAAGGGTCTTCTAGTGGGCCACACTGAGGCTTGCCACAGGCTGCATCTGGTCCCCGGGCTGGGGTTTGGACACCCCGGCTCTACCGACACAGAACAAAGAGAATGAAGTGGAATGAACAAGCCTCTGGGGTTAAAAGTGGCTCAGAAGGCATAGATTAATTCTGTTGTGAATCCCACGCAGAGCTAGTGTTGGCTGTTAAGATAAGGATGGCGTCCCCCATAACCAGGCATGGGGACCCCCCAGTGTGTTCTCATGTATCTATGCACAGTTGCTGGTTACACAGAATTCCTCAATAAACTCAAGGCTCATTCACTGTAATCCAACCCTTAACCTGTAACCAACTGCTACCCTTTTTGATCCAACATGAATTGCCTTGATGTGAGAGCGATGGTTAAATTATTTTCTGATTAAAATGCTAAAGGCTGTGTAGTCCCTCCAACCAGTAAAACCAGGAAAGAGGCCAACTGGCCCGGGAGGGGGAGTATTGTCACCCACACACAGAACACAATACAGTGCTCTGTCTTCCAACATCCTCTCACCAACAGCCAACTTCAGGCAAAAGGGAAACCCTTATTATGCCACTGGAAGATAAAAGAATGCACCGTTGACATCCCTGAATTGGGCCAAAGAAGCTGTATCTGCTCAGCGATTCCTACAAGTTTTCCTGTGAGTAAAGAATTTCCCAAAAAGCTCACCTGCAAGGCTTTTTCAGATTTGGCAGGGTGACTCAGAGTAGAGAAAACTGACCCGGCATCCAGTTTTCTAAGAAATGTCCCCTGGCCAGAGTGTGTCTTTTGGCTGTGTCATTGACCCAGATTCACTTGACTGACCTTGCCACCCGCCCTTGCGCCAATTGCACCCTGCCCCAATACTGTGCCCATTTCCACCCATTCCATTCTGTACTTCATGTACCTGCTCTGGAAAGGCTAAGACACTAAGCAGGCTGCAGGAGGACCAGGGCTGCGAAAAACCAGACACCACCCCTAAGGTGTGTGGGTCGAATCACAAGAAGCTGCCTTTTTAACATACTGAATCAGATCTTTGGTGCAGATTACTCAGTCTTATCTGCACTGACTGCCAGCAGCAGCTCTCCAGGGCTTCAGGCTCTGCCCTACCTGGAGATATTGCCAGGTAGTTAGCTCTCCTCCAAACTGGCTTTTTCACCTTTTCATTCAGGCAGGTAGGGAACAAAGGTTAATTTCAGGCCATCTTGATGCCCACCCTTTTACCCACAGGGCATTGTCTGCACCCACCCTCATACCAAATTATTTTCCCCACTTTCTCAAGGGCTGATAATTTGGCAACAGCAGCAGGACCCACCCTGTGAGATTGCAGGGCTCTGTGTCAGAAATCTCACGTTTCTGGATGCATCTGATCTCGGAGACCTGTTTGCAGGGGGCCCTGGGATACACAAATAATGCAACACGTGGGAATTTGGGTGGCCAAATTCCTTTGGTAAGGAAGTTGATGACACACGAGAAGGGGAAATATCTCATACTGCTAAGCATGACCTTTACTCAACACATCAGCATGGTCCATGTCTGCATGAACCATGCTCCTAAGTAGCACTGAGCACTCCTGAAGGATAATGGATGCAGTCACCTCAAAACTGTTCTCCTGGTCCTCATTTTATAACCCTCGGAGAGCACCTGCAAGGCTGGTGTGTTTCCAGCAGAAAGAATCTCAGGCAGCAAGACTAGGAAAGAAAGGGGTCAAACAGGGTCAGACAGATAAGGCCCTGCCAGGCTCAAGAATTGGGACTGAGCAGAAGACAGTTTCTTGTATACAACACCCCCCATGTCCACAAAGCAGCCCATACCCCCCTATCCCCAGTGACAGCAACATAAAGCCTATTCAAATAGCAACAGCCTCACGTGCTCTGGCATTTCCATGCCGCCCAAGGATGGGAGGAGAGCTGACGCATGATTTGTGAAAGACGCCTTTGTGCACATAGGGACCGGTGCCAAAATGTGAGCGGTTTGGAGCCCAGGCCACAAAGGAGAACATCTCCACAGGCACATTTTCCCCCTTGATCTATTTATGGGCTTGGCACACCAGCCTTCGACATGCATGAAGACAACTTCGTTCTGCAAGGTGAAATTTATTTGTAGAGATGGTGCCACAAACAAGGAGTCAACAAGGCTCTTCCCGCATAAACAATCTCAAACCGAGCAAGGATCAGTGGCATTGTTAAAGGGTATGGAAGGAGTGACACATTTGGGTGGGTAACACCACTATTAGCCAAAATTGTGAAAATCTCGGTGTTTTCAAATAACACCATCATGTTATGTATCATTCAGTGTGTAATGTAATGAAAACTGCAGTGAAATAACTGCATTCTAGCAAAAGTTATGGCCTTTTTATCAAAAGTTAAAGGGCTGTATGTGACAAAAAGTGGATTTCTTTAACTCAGTACTAACCAGTTAGACTGATTGTTCCAAGAGCCAATAAAATATTGTTATGAAACAGCAAGGAACCAATCAGATGTTAGTTGTAATTTCCATGTAGCAGAACTAATACTATAACTCTTATCTAGAAGTGTGTGTCATTAAACTAGCAACTGTTTTATTGGTTGGCTTCTGGTTTGTTGGGTGACCTGTACTGTTATATATGAAAATAAATAAATTTAATTTCAGTGACAACCACCCATGTGATGCCAATGCATTTTGGGTGTGGATATTATATCATAATTTATTCTGTATGGTATGGTAAAGGAGGTCCATCATGGTCTACCATGAGTGTGATGGACCATGATGGATGGTGACCACCCAGCTTCTGCTCTCCCCCTCCTTGCTGCCCCTTTTTTCTGTTCCTTCTGTTTCCCCTGTTGCCCAGGCATGCAAACGCAAGATCAGTTGATTCCTCCCTCTCACCCAGGCTGCTCACTCATTTACCATAATTTGTAATCCATTCCATTGCCAAAGATTCACTGCATATAAAATATCAAATTAAAATCCAATTAGAGGCGTTACTGTGTTGCTAAATTTGGCATTGTGGGTCAGTGGACTCCTTTGGACAACACAACACAACCTTCCAGTCACTGGAAGGAACCCTTTTGTTTTCGGTTCCAAGGTTCCTTCCCTCTCTTCCATCACTGGATTCATGCTGGATACTCCTCCTGCTGATGTTCTTTTGCCACACCATCACAAAGTCTGTCCCAGTACCTTTCCAGTTTTTGCCCATGCTCCCACAAACCCAGGTCTAATGCCTGGAGCACACTGTATTAAATACAGCCTCCAAAAGTTGAGTTCTTTGCAACACGCCAGCAAGCATTCCACTATGATGCAGACATGCAGCTCTGTCCCATTGCTGAACATCTTCACTTGAGGATAGGCCTGAAGACTATTGGAAGTCTCCAGTGTTGGTCTATAAGGGTACCAGCAGACTTTCCTGATATTGGGACCATTGCCAAGTGTTGGAACAAGAATGGAGATGCTTCATCTAACCTCTCTGTAATGAGCTCAGAATAGGGTGCTCAGGGTTGCTTCTACAGAAGCAGAAAGTCTACAAACCATTTTATCAAGTAGCGGGAAAGTTTGCCCATCTAGGGACATCCTTCAGTTGCTCGTGTTCCAAGAGAATTGAGGCAACATCACTACCACTGTGGTCCTGACTGTGTGATTTATGGGTTTTTTTGCCCGACTAGATTATGGCTTTTCTTTTCTTTTCCTCTTGTAATACACCAGCTGGACAAAGTGCTATGGAGGTTTTTCAAGGCGACAGCCCATCCCTGTGTGCTCCCTCGCTAATTAGTTGCTTCCTGTGCCATTTCAATTGGCCCTTAATCACCACCTCCTGTCCTGGCTCAATAGAGGGAGGTTGCACAGGAATTGAGGCCTCTTCTGAGTCAGATAGTAATGGGTCAATTTAATGGGCTTCTTCTGAGTCAGACTGTAATGGGTCCATTTAGCTCAGTATTGCCAACAGCTCAACCTATAGCTTAGTACAGGCTCTTTCCTTTTGTGTGGCCTGCAAATGCTCCCTTAGCTCCACTGGATTTCCTGCTTGTCCTGGACTAGATCTCAACTGGTCAGAACTCACCTTTGAGCCTGATCATGCAAACCTAATCATGCCATGATGCCCACAAATGGAGCAGGTCGTACACCCCATGGAAGCATTACAGGCATTCTGGGCTTCAGGGATCCCCTCTTCTTTCCAGCTGCTGGTCATTCATTGCCACTGCCTGGGAACTGGAAGGAGCACCGAAAACTCCAGCAGGCAGGCAAGCAGGCTGTGACCTCAATTATTCATTTCCTCTCCGTTCCTGTCATGGTTACAGTTGCATTGTTGTCTCTTTCCAGAGAGCATCAGGACAGATTTCTACCAGTGACCTTAAACTTCAGGCTCACACTGCAGATATTGCACTCCTCCTGTGAGTAAGGCAGTTCTGGCTTCCACTTACTGGACAAACTCTGATCCTCTGGGCGGGGGGTGGGGGGGGGCTGGAAGTTCAGCCCAGAGACTTCCAGGAATACAGGCAGAGTGATCAGCTGCAAGCAAGACACAATCCTGAGTTCTAGGGACAGCCCAGCAATTCTCTTCCACTTTCCATGATGCCCACTTTGCATGATGCGCTACATGTACAAGCGTGGAGCACCCAAATGCAGCTTTCATGCACCATGACAGCTTTCCTCCAATGCTGGTTTGGCTCAGGTTTCAGGGAAATGGGGAATGGGTTTTGGAGAAGACATTCAGTCTCAAAACAGCTATTGTATGGTGGGCTGCCCGTATGCAAACTGGAAACCTGCCCCATGTCCTGGAAAATGAGGTGGCCATGGCCTAGACATCCACAACCCCAGGCCTGACATCCACATCCTTCCTGCACACATGTGAGGACGCCCAGAACATCATATAGAAAGCAGACTCAAGGCAACCTCTGCAGGTTCAGGAATTGAGGGTTGTGGGTAGTCTTAAGCAAGTTGTGGGTGGTCTTAAGCAAGTCTTCCTCCTCCTGTCTCCATTCCCATAATAGTTACTCCAGCCTGAAACATATTGTATGAAATATTTATTTACCAGCACCCACTTCAAGACAAGAGCAAGGACCTGTTGCCTTATCATGAGCCATTCTGAGGATCCACAGGCGGTTTCAGGTCTTTCCCAGACAGACCAGGTTGCTGCTAACACCGCCAGGGATGTTTCTATGTGCAGAGCATTCAGGGCCACCACCAACAAAAAGTCCCCATCTTTAGGGCATCCAGTGGTGCATGGAGCAGTCTGATCAGTGCCCTGTGCAAAGGAAGGGTATACAGGAGGCCTTTGGACTTAGACTCTCAGTCCATGAATATCTCCATTCTCCCCTGCCTGTCTCACCCTCTCTCATTTTACAAAATCCACCCATATTTGTGGTTCCACAAGTCCTGCAACCACCCCAGAAAGGAGACTACAAGCAATCAAAACCAACACTGAGATAAGTCAAAAGAGTGCCCTCTAGTGACTAGCACTACTATCCTGGGCAAAATGCCAATCACTCTGCTCCTATCGGAATACAGGTGTCACTCATTATCCACTAAGGTTCCATTGTGGAACATCCCATGGATAAAAAAACTGTGGATAAAAAACAGCGGAAAAATAGATTTAAAGATCAGCTTCCAGGTTTCTTGCTCTTCCATTGTCTATCTATCTACAGTATTTATATACCGCTTTTCAACTAACAAGTTAACAAAGCGGTTTACAAAGAAAATGGAAAAATAATAATAGCTAATTAAAAGCTAATGGGTCCCTGTCCCAAAAGGGCTCACAATCTAAAATGCAAAAAAGAACACTAGCAGAAGCCACTTGAACAGATACTGCTGGGGTGTACAGGGCCAGTTACTCTCCCCCTGCTAAATAAAAGAGGAACACCCACTTGAAAGAGTGCCTCTTGCTCGGTCAGCAGGGGTTAACCATTATTCCTAGTGGAATAAAGTTGTGCCTTAATATTTAAAGGGATTTGATTATGAGATTCTCTGCTGATACAAAAATGTGTTAAAAGCAATTTAGAAAAATAAAAAGTGTACCACTTTACAATTGTTTAAAACAGTTTTTATTACTATTGTAGAGAGGCACTCTTCAATTAGAAATGCAAATTATTTTGCCTGGCTTTGCTGAAGAGTGAAATGATTGCTTGCATGACTACCTCTCTACAACAGTAGAAAAGTTGTTTTTAAAACTATTATTTGCAATGGCCATTTGTGTTGAGACAAATCTGTATACAGTGGCACCTCATGTAAAGAACGCCTCACAAAAAGTATGTTTCATGTAACAAACAAAAATTCTCTAGGATTCTGCTTCACATAACAAACTGTGCTTCACGTAAAGAACACATTTGTTGGCAGTTGGGGCAGACGCGCTGGCCAGCAGCCTGTTTAAAAAGTGTCAGGGCTGCCTAGCGCACCTGCCCATAGTGAAAGCAACACTTCCATGCTGTTCCTCCTGTGGCCAGACATCCGCTGGGCAGAGGGAGAGAACAGCAGTGGAGAAGAGGGAAGCAGCTCAGGGCTAGCCAGAAGGGAGGAAGGGAGAGAGAGGCTCAGGATGGAGATAAGCATAAAGTGGGGAGACATTTCGAAGGTGTCTTGGATTGTAGCCTCCTAACCATGTCTACCCAGAAGTAAGCCCCACTGTGTTAAATGGGTCTTACTTCCAGGAAAGTGTCTTTAGGATTGCAGCCTAAGTAGACTTGATAAGATCATGCACACTGAATGCATGTTTTGAATTCAATCCCAGTGTTCTGTCATCATTTTTACATCCAGTTAATATTTTTATATGAATATTTTGGGGGTTGTGGAACCAATAGTCTGAGTTTCCATTATTTCCTATGGGAAAATCTGCTTCATGTAAAGAACATTTCACATAACAAACATACCTCCAGAACAAACTAAATTCGTTACGTGAGGCACCTGTACTCTGAAACAGAGCTATCCAGAGGAAGATCTACATCAGACTGATGTCAATCCCAGATCCAAATCCTGGAACCTATTTTTAAGTGGAGTGAAAGAGGAGAGAGCAGAAGCAGGCAATACAGAGCAAAATAAACCCCACCATCAAATTTGCCCTCCTGAGCACATCCTAGGGCAAGCCCAAGATGGCACTGAAAATCCACACCTCCATGATCTACCTTGTCTTGATGGTATCATTTACTGTGCATTGTCAGGATTCCTCTCCCAGCTTTGGCTTCATAGCAAAGACAGGAGGGCACTTCTCATGGCTGCTCAACAATTTTTGCCCATTGTTGCCCATTTCTTGCCCACAACAAACCACAACCACAGAACAACAATGCAGTCAATGATCTCCTATTTAGCACCTTGAGTTTGCATGTGGAAAGACAGCCGGACCCTATTAAGGATAATAAGAACAGTGGGTTCTCCACACAGCTTAACCCCTTCCTAGCAGAGGTGTTTCATGCTGAGCCACTGGTATGTGCCCCACTGTGCAACTTCTGCTTTGGGCATGGAATTTCTGCCAGGCATTGGAAAAGCAAAGACCACTTTGGATTTTATTTAGCATATAGCAGTACAATTGCTGAGAAATCCTTTGTGAGGTCCAGCAGCTCATAAATGTACACAGTTTATGCCTGGGATGCAGATTAGTCTACGTTGTTATATGGGCATTTCAGAGAACTCTTCTCTTTCCATTGGAATCCTTCACAGTGTGATCATCATCACATCTGGTATCAGGGGATGCTTTCAAGCAGGCTTATCCAACCCGCGACCCATGGGCCACATGTGGCCCAGGACGCTTATGGATGCGGCCCAACCCAATAAGCAAAGGTCCAGCCTCTGGAGGGGTTGGGAGGGTGCTTGGGTCACTTACATAAATTTTGGTGCAGCTGCAGCATTGCACAACTGAGTTCTGGCCAGCCAGCAGCCATTACGGGTAAGTTTAAACTGTGCATGTGCTCGTCCAGCATCAGAGCTGCAGAGCACAAGCGCGGGTTGTATATAGAAAGCAATGTTGGAGCTGGCGACATCCACAGAGCAGATGCTCCACCCAATGCTTCTTACTAAGGGAGCTGGTGTAGGTGGAGCATCCACGCTGGGGACTCCGCCAGCTCTAACATTGCTTCCTATATACAACCCGCATATGCGCTCTGCACCTCTGATGCTGCGCGAGCACAGTTTAAACTTACCCATAATGGCTGCCTGCTGGCCAGAACTCAACCATGCTGTGCCCGTGCCATGGCTGCCCCCTAAGTGCCCACACCACCCTCCATGGTTGAAGCACCTCCCCAGCATCAGCAGCCCAGGTAAGCCCCCTAGCCATGTTTACTCAGGAGTAAGCCCATTAAGTCAATGGACCGTACTCATGAGTAAAGCTTGACCATGCTGGTACCCAAAAAGGAGGACATGGTCCTCCCCCCAAAATTTTAAAGTTCAGGGAGGGACTTTTGAGGGACCCTGTTTTCTACGGTTTTTGGGGTGATCAGTTATCATTAGTGTTTATGTGTGGCCCAAACCAACATGTCTTCTTCCGACGTGGTCCAGGGAAGCTAAAAGGTTGGACACCCTTTCAAGTTTCCTGCAGCAATTTTCAGGTCAGCCGAGCTGTAAACGGTAATACCTTCTGGTTCTGATGACTCGTGACAGCTTATCTTCTTGCAATCTCCCATCTAGGAGCTGACCAGGTCCTTCCCTACTTAACTTTTTTTCAGCAGCCCTGCACTCAACCACCAGACCACACCTGCTGCCCTATTCTTTGGAGAAGGAGGCTTAAGGACCTTACACTTGGTCGTAGGGGGTTACTAAGGCAAAACTCTCAGGTGCCACTACAATGTTTCTCTCTTTCCCACACAGACACACTTCCATGAGAATCTAAAAGCAGGCTATCTCTCTTCAAGTGTAGGGTTGCCATAATTCTCTTCCACAAAATTGGGACAGGACCCTCTGTCCCACTTGCCAGTATATGAACAATCCCCCAAAATTGGGATTGTCCCTGTTTTTCAGGACATATGGCATCCCGATTCAAGTAACATGTAACCCTCAAGCTTAAGAATACTTCCTCAAAATGCCAGCTGTTACCACTGAACTGAACCATCTCCATGTTGGGAGACCTCCACCACCACATCACCATCTCCATGTTGGGAGACCTCAACTGTGTTTCTGTGCGCACAATCCTAGACAATTTAGGCCACCACAACTCACCTGTTTTCCCATTCCTGTGGTGGCATGGGAGTCCGGTGCATGTCTGTGCACTGGCATAATCACCCCCAGGAGTGGCGCACAAGTGGATTAAGCACTTTTGTGTCACCCTGAGGCCAGCACGGGAGTTGTACCAGGATTTTGCCAGCCTAACCAAGGGTTAGGATTGCACTGTGATTGTCCACCTACAGGTCAATTCACAGGAGAAAGCCTGCCAGCCAGTGAGATAGAGCTTCACATGGGAGCATGACCACAGCTTGGCCCTGGCACAGCAAGGGACTTGAGGTCAGTGGGTGACAGGAGAGGAGGGCTTGCAGGTGCAAATGACTCTTCTTCAGAAAGGGAAGAGAGTGAGCGAAGTGCGTGGGCAGCTGAGGGGCCCCCTTGCAGCTCTCTTCTCCTTGTGCTCAAAAGCCAAGAGTTCCCAGACAGCAAGATAACAGGCACATTGTGCATTCACCTCCAGTTCATATGCTGCGCCTGCGGTTAAAGGGCTCCATTTTCTCACACACGCCTGATCTATCGAAAGGCCACCCTCGGGTGGAAGGGGAAACAAAGCAGCATCCAAGCATGTCCGCCGCTGCCTACGCCACAGCAGCCTTGCCTATGCTCAACCAGCAGTGGGAGGCTCTGCAAACACATTCTCCAAAGACCACATGTCCCGGTTGCACAGGCGGAGGGGCCAGCTGCCTTTCACGCAAGTGCCACTATGACCTCAGCCTGTCCTCTGGCTGGCTTGAGCCTTGCAATGTTCAGGATTGCTCAGCTGTAAGACCTGGCCGTGTTGAGAGCACAAGCCAGGTTTAAGCCTGGAGAAACACAGGCCAAGAAGGCAGAGAACACTTTGGCTCGTGGCCACGGTCTCTGCCTGCACCTGCACTTTTGCATCTGTGAGGTGTAGGCAAAGAACATGCTGCACTTGAGCACCAGGAAGGCTGGAGAGCATCAAGTTCCTGAGACCAGGTCTGAACGGAGAGGGGGGAGGAGGGGGGCTGGAGCTTCCCCACCCCACACACACCTACCCAGTAAAAGCTGCAACTCAACTCTTACCAGAGCAGGAGTTCTGCTGGCCAGTGACTTCCTACTCCCAACTGTCAATAGCAATCAGCATGGAGACCCAGAGATCTCATGCCTGCCTATGCCTCATGCCTATGGCGGTGGTATAGCCAGAAGGGGTAGAGCAGTCAGTCTTAGAGGGACCCTCAGCCCTTCAGAGCCATTCCAGGCAGAGGAGGCATTGGAATGGCTCTGAAGGTGTGAGCCTCCCTCCAAGTCTGACTGCTCTACCCCCTTCTAGCTATACCACCACCATAGGCATGAGGCATAGGTAGCCATGAGATCCCTGGGTCTCCAAGACTGTCTGCTCTGCCCCCCTCCAGCTACACCACTGCTACCTGCCACCACCTCCTCCTGGAAATTCTGTACTCATTTTCAAATTCTCAAAATGTGGAAGCAGGCTGTGGCTAGTTGGTTGTAAGGGGAAATGTGGACCTCTGAGCATGTGCCGTGTACATTTCCTTTGTTCTTCCAAGATTGAACCCACCGGAAACTGGTTCCTGAAATGAGGCTGTCTGGAACTACTGTTATTTACTCTAATCTAATACACCATCAAATCTAATGCACACCCTGATTTTAAAAGGCTTGAGATATTTAAAAAGTTTAGTGGTAATAGTAAAGTGCAGCTACAAATCAAGTGCAAAATTTAAATTTACTACATTTTACAACAATAAGATTTTTACCTAATTGCACTACTTTATACAACAATAGGTTTATGTTTCATTTTTATTACAATATATTAAACTGGTAAACAAAATTCTGACCTATACCAATAACCAAAATACCATATTTACTTGAATCTACTCACTATCAAATCTAATGCACACTTCCATTTTGGAGACTGAAGGCTGTAATCCTAAAGATACTTTCCTGGAAGTAAGATCCACTGAACACAATGGGACTTACTTTTGAGTAGACATGGTTAGGATTGTGTCCTAAATTTGGCTAGAAAAGGTGAGCATTAGATTTGAGTAAATATGGCAAGTTCTTCAAGGGAAAGAGCTAATTGCAACCCACAGGATTCCCCACCACTTTACTCCAACACTGGTTGTGAGATCAGTTGTATACACACCAAAAGGATAATATCTCACAACTACAAACAAGACATCCTTTTTCCACCTGGATTGAATCTGTGGGCAAGTGTGTGCACTGAGCCCACAGTGTGAATTAACTGCTATGAACTGCACATTGTGAAAATGGAAGTGCTCGCTATCAAGTGAGACAAATTGTGCAGTTGTGTGAATTGCCACTCAAGATCATGTCAGAAAGATGAAGGGTGCAAATAACCGGGGTAGGTTACACTGAAGTAGGGCCAATGCGGGGCTTGTAAACCTTCTCCCAGAACTCTGGAAACCACAACTTCAGCAGCCCTGTCTAGGTGTAGTGTTTTACATGCCAATGATATCCATGCACTGATGTACACCCTGTTCTCTGGATCACTAGCACAAAGAAATCTTAGAATTATTCAGTGACAGAAGCAGATTTGCAATAGATTTGGTACCGAAACTTGAAAATTCCATGTTATGAACTGGTTTTCTAGGAGCCTAAGCAGGGGGTAGCAGAGAAGAAACACCAAATGCCCAGCATGGGGTTCCAGTAGCAAGCTACTCATTCATTCATTCATTAGACCTTTATTGGCATTAAAAATTAACCAGAATAACAATACAGTAACAATATCGACAATGGGCAAAAAATGTCTCCCACAGATCGGGCAAAAAATGTGTCCCACCCAGAAGAGAGACTCTGCAAGTGGTGAAGTTTCCTGGAAAAGATTCCCAAAGGCAGCAGGAAGAAAGGAGAGTGGTAGCTGGTGGAAGAATTGAGCATTAAAACATGGAGGGAAAGTAGGGTTGCCATAGGTCCTGAAAAACTGGGACAATCCCAGTTTTGGAGGATTGTGTTCACATACTGACAAATGGGTCCTGTCCCAATTTTGTGGAAGAGAATTATGGCAACCCTAAGGGAAAAGAAGCTCCCAGGCTAATGGGGAGCAGTGGCGTAGCTAAAAAGGGGTGGAACAGTGAACAGTCAATCTATACAGCTGTTTTGCTCCCCCTGTCTGGAATGACTCCAAAAGTGAGGAGTCCCTTGCACCATGTCCTTTTATTCTAGGACATGTTCTCCTTTTGCACCTGTGTTCCAGGGGAAAAAATTCATTGTCCTTCTTTTCCTTATGAGCATGTAGAATTCTTGTAGAACATATAATAAATTATCTGTAATCATTTTAAATAATAAGAAATGTAGTATTCAAATGAACAACATGAAAGAAATATGTGTGTGTGTGTGTGTGTGTGTGTGTGTTTAGCTATTATCTTGTCCTTTCCTACATTTTTCTTGGGTGTCCTACATTTTAGTGGAACCCAAATATCTTCTTTCCTGGTTATGACATCGGCTCTGTCCAAGACTGACTGCTGCACCCCCTCTAACTATGCCACTGACAGGGAGCAGCTCAGAAGGACCTTAGGGCATTGGATGTGGGGTGTCACAACCAGCTTAGCCAACGGCTACTCACATATTTCAATGCTATTTTTAAAAATCTGCAAAGCAGCAACCCATAAAAATGCAATCAATTGTGAAAATGAAGACGCAATCAGCAGTTTGAAACAGTGCTAAAAAAAAATCTCTCCTCTTCAAAAGACCCAGGAGGGCAAAAGGACCTTCTTCTCCTGGTGTTGAAACAAACTAAAATCAATGCCAGGGAAGCTTGATGGGTGTAGCGAAGGTGCCACAGCCAAGATGGTCCTTCTCTCTCCAGTTCTTCTCCATCCAATCCAAGAGGCCTTTCCAGGCCAGCATTCTGAATCCTGCTCAGATACAGTCACGGAACGAGGGGAGCTGTTTCCACCCCAAGCAGGATATGCCAAATAGCCTTCAAGGACAGCCTCATGGAAAAGGATCTGGTCCCTGGCGCTGCCACTCTCCTCGAGGAAGTGCCTGCCTCCAACTTTTTAACGGCTGGTTGGTTTCTTGGCTTGAAAGCTGCCTGGGCCAGCTTGACATCTTTCTTTCGGCAGACAGTTACAGCAGCTAAGTCTGTACTGGGAGAAGAGATGCTTCCTTTTCTTTTGGCAACCCTGAACCTATTTGCGGCATCATCTCAGCAGAAGCTCTAATGCAACCAAAATGTCATAATCTGCATCATGTGGAAGATCTGACTCTTGCCATCCTGATCAACACCAAGAAATTAATGGGGGCACCTGACCCCATGCACACCCTATCCCAGTGTGATTATCCCTATACCAAATTCACAAGAAATTTGGGGCAGTATTGTGCCCTGATGTGACAGCAGCTGCCACAAAGGTGCAGAAGAATTCCACCATGCTGTGAGGTCAATGTGGGACTCTACCGATCTCTCTTAGCAGGTGAGAGCTCTGCTGTCCTTCTCATTGGGCCAGGAAGTATGTGGCGCAGGATTCGACCCTCCTAAATCCAGATGCTACACTCAGGCCCTATCTGTGGATGGTGCTTAAAGTGGGGGTTGGGATCCCTTGCGGGGGTCACAGCCTCGGACTGGGGAGGGGTCTCAGGAGGGTGGGATCTGCTATCTTGGAATCTGGCACTGGACTTTCCAGGGAGTAAGTGTCATTGAACACAATGGGACTTACTTCTGAGTAGACACAGTCTGGTAAGTTGTGACAGGGTCAAACTGTCACCACCACCAATACCATGTCCACATCACTGCCAGGACATGAAAATCTCAATGGGATGACAGTTGAAGGAGCAAAGAGCCCCACTTTGCAGGCTGCAGCATGGGGGGGGGGTCATCCCTCTCTCTTCCATGTAGCTTTACTTCTGAGCTTAAAAAAAAAACCTGTCAGGATGGTGTAGACTAGATTTGGAAGCTGGACATTGACCTGGAGGTACCTGGTTCAAATCCCTGCTTAGCCACAAAGCTTGGGTCAATCACTGATGCCTCAGCCTACTCTGTCTTGCAGGGTTGTCTATCTAGTCTACCTTGGCAGGGAAGGAAGAAAGGAACCAACCATGGACATTTACCCTATAGGAAGGGTGGTATGGTACATGCAAAGTGTGGGCTGGCTCCCAGAACAAGCCCTTTGTGCCCGTGACCAAAAGGTAAACAGATGTCATCACCACAAAAAGTGGACAAGACCCACAAAATGTACACCCCCCCAAAATGTAGGACATGACAAAATTAAAGCTTAAAATACCCAATCTATATTGCTTTCATGTGATTAATTTAAACACTTTAATAATTATAAATAAATGTAAAATGATTAGATAGAATTTAATAATTACAAAAAAGTCAACATGATGCCTGTTCACAAGGAAAAGGAGGACAGTGAAGATTTTTTTTCCAGGACACAAGGCTAAAAAAGAGGACATGTCCTGGAAAAAGGGGACATATGGTCACCCAGACTGGGGAAGCACCTGCTCTGAGAAGAAGCCAGCCAAACTGGAGGCTGTTCCACATCAGGTGGACTGAGTTGGCTTCCTTCTTTCCTTGTAGGAAAACTGGGGGTTTTCAGATGCCATAACCAGAAAAAGAAGACTCTAGATACTGCAGAATACTGTAGACAGACAAGGGTGCCATAAATGTAGGACACCCAAGAAAAATGTAGGACATGACAAAATAAAAGCTAAGTACACTCATATATGGAGGACGGTGCAAAGGTAGATATAGAGCACCATCCTAACCATGTCTCCTCAAAAGTAAGCCCCATTGAACTCAATGGGGCTTACTTTCGAGGAGACATGGTTAGGATGGTGCTCTTAGGATGCAGTCCCAAAGAAACTTTTCTGGGAATGAACTCCATTGAACTCAATGAGGCTTACTTTTGAGTAGACATGGTTAGGATTGTGCTCTTAGGCTGCAGTCCTAAAGACACTTTCCTGGGAGTGAGCCCCATTCAATGGGGCTTACTTTTGAGTAGACATGGTTAGGATGATGCTCTAAATTCCTAAGTTTAAAACTATTACATATAATTTATTATACAATTTATATACGATGTACTAATTATATCCAATTTATTAATTAGAAGAAGCCTACATGCTGCCCACTTACAAGGAAAAGGGGGACACTTTTTAAAAAGTTTTGTAAACTTTTTTTATTCAAGGCTAAAAAAGCGGACATGTCCTGAAAAAAGAGGACATGTCCCCCAGCCTCATAAGTGGTAAGGGATCACTCAGCCTACCAAGGCAGTGGAGCACTCTGCACATGGTCAGAGGCACTGGTGTCTCCCCTACCCGCAGCCACTCATTCATCCACTCACCATAGTGGCGGCTGCCCGGCTCAGCTGCACCGCGGAGGGTCTCCAGCGCTGCCCCCCATCTGCGCTCCTGGCTGCGGCTCCTGCTGCCAGCCCTGCTCCGCCCCAGAGCCGGCCAGCCCTGTAACCCGAGCCCAGCCCTACTGCTGCTGCCCCCCCTCCAGCCAGGGGGCCTCGCGGGCTGCTCTGACAACCAACACCCTGATGCCCCCCCACCACCCTCCACAGCAGAGAGAGAAAGGCGCTCTGCACATGCCCAAGGGCACTCTTGCCCAGGGAGGAGGAGTGGATGGGAGTGGGAGAGGCAGAGTGACCTCATGTCTCCCTTTTCCAGAACATGTCCTCTTTTTTTTTAGCCTAGTCCTAGAAAAAAATCTTCCTTGTCCAGGGTGACCTTTTGTCCTCTTTTCCAGGACATGTCCTCTTTTTTAGCTATGAGTCCTGGAAAAGATCTTCCTTGATGCACACCATTGAATCTAATGCGCACCTTGATTTTGAAGTCTGAATCAGCTGAAAAAGGTGAGTGTTATATTCGAGTAAATACAGTATACAATGGTGCCTCACGTAAAGGGCTTAATTCGTTCCAGAGGCCTGCTCTTTAAGTGAAGCAGATTTTCTCATAGGAAATAATGGAAACTCAGATGATTGGTTCCACAACCCCCAAAATATTCATATAAAAATATGAACTGGATGTAAAAATGATGACAAAACACTGGAATTGAATTCAAAACATGCATTCAATGTGCATGATCCTATGAAGTCTACATAGGCTGCAGTCCTAAAGACACTTTCCTGGGAGTAAGCCCCATTTAACACAATGGGGCTTACTTCTGAGTAGACATGGTTAGGAGGCTGCAATCAAAGACACTTTCCTGGGAGGCTTAACTGGGCTGCTGCTGGAGGTTCAAGGTGGCTGGTGGGGGCACTTGGGGGCAGTTAGGGGCAACTGCTTGTGGCACCCCTGGGCAACTGCCCCCAAGTTGCAGTTAGAGGCAGCAGCACTGGTCAGCAGCCCTTTTAAAGAGCCTCCGTGCAGAGTGTCAGGGCTGCATAGCATGTGTGCCCATAGCGCGCTTGCTTGTTAAGTGAAGTGGAACTTGTAATGTGAAGCAAGATTTTTCGAAAATTTATACTTGTTATGTGAAACGCTTGTTATGTGAGGCACTTGTTATGAGAGGTACCACTGTATGTAAAAGTTAATTATAGGGAATAAAAAAATATAGCAATAATTAAGCAATAAGCTACAAAAAGCTATAAATTGACACACTTGACGCACACAAACGTATACACTCCCTTTGTAATGGGAGAAAAATTGATAGAATATTTGTGGGCAACAGCAGGCACTGCTGGGCACCAGTGGGCTCCTGTCACTCTCGACACCAGGTTACTGGCTGCCACCAGCGGTCAGTGGGCACCAGCAATCAGCAAGCACAACTAGGAGTGCAAGCCTAAGCATGTCTACTTAGAAGTAAGTCCCACTGTGTTCAATAGGTTTAACTCCCAGGGAAGTGTGGTTAGGATTGCAGCCTAAGCACCAGCGAGCAACAGTGGGACCAGCAGGAACCAGTGGACAGTAGGCGCCACAGAGCAGTGCCCAGTGGGCATCACTGGGCACCACTAGTGGCCCCAGGCACCATTGTGCACCATGAATCCCTATGGAGCACTAGGCAGCAATGTGAACAAGCATCACCAAGCCCCACCAGGCCCCAAATCAGTTGGTGTCAGTTGGTGTCCTTACATCGCAGAAGGAATATGCACCCAAATTCCATGTTTCTAGATCCAGGGATTGGGACTGGGCATTGATGAATCAGGAATCTTCAATGTTAAGTATAGGGACCAAAACATGTTGCAACCCCTTTCACCCTCTTTCAGTTTGAATTTCCAAAAATTGGTTCTTAGCCTCCATCACAGAAGGAACCCCCTCCCCAAATTTCACACTTCTAGGTCCGGTGGTTTTGGCTAGGCGGTTGATGAGTCAGTCAGTGACCCTTCAATTTTTATTCATATTGATCAGGGGTGTCCAAACTTTTTGGCAGTAGGGCCACATACAGTAATCTCTATGACACTCTGCAAGGGGCTGGAAGAAAAAAGCATTTAAACACATACATAAATGAATATATTAGAGGTGGAACTTATGAACAAATTCAAAATCAGTTCATAAACACTTTCTAACACAGAGAGCAGGGGTGATATTCAAACTAGTTCATAAATACTTTCATACACAGAGAGAGGAGGTGCATGTAGCCTCCCCAGCCCTCAGAATACCCTCTGGAGGATTACCCTGAAGGCTGGGTGGAGGGGATTTGCAGCAAGCTGCATAGGGACTCACCACAGGCCATATCTGGCTCCTGGGCCAGGGTTTGGGCACCCCTGATGCAGATAGACATTCGAAATCTTTCTTGTGGGTCCTGCATTTTAAGGTGTCTGTCCTCTTTTTTGTTATATGGTCACAGTGGGTGAGAGGGTAAAGATTTGAAATCATCTTATGCACACTGTGAGATATGGGTACTAGTGAGATACTGATACGCAGACACTCTGTGACATAAAGGAAGCTGGTCTAGATGGGCCTTTGGTCTGACCCAGTGGTGCTCATCCTATGTGGATGGATGGATGGACAGATGGATGGGCAGATGAACAGATAGACAGATGGATGGACGGGAGATTGAGAATGGATACATTCTCTGTGGAACATGTTGCCACAAGGGACATAAGGGCCAGTATGTCAGATATCAGCAAAGGGGGGTTGTAGAAAAATCCAGAGAAAAGGCTATCAATGGCTACTGGAAGCCTTCTGCTTACTTTGGTGCTCTGGAGATGCTCTAGGAGGATATCCTGCTACAGGCAGGAGGTTGGACTCGATAACCTACTGGGTCCCTTTCAACTCTAGGTTACTAGGATTCTACTGGCCCTGATGCCTGGGCACTGCCTCCCAGTCCAGCACCAGACTGTATTCATATATGAACCCCATGAACCTCAGGGAGGTGTGGAGCCAGAGGGGTTTGCCTCTCCCTCCTGACTGGGGGCTTCCCAAGGACAGCTGGAACAACTGCAAAGCAGGATGCCGGACTAAATAGGCCCTATAGGGCCTGACCAACAACTGGGTTTTTTATGATCTTTCATGATCCCTCAGAAACATGTGAGCGGGATCTTGGAGTCGCTATGGATGACAAGCTGAACATGAGTCAGCAGTGTGATGTGTCTGCAAAGAAAGCAAATGCCATTTAGGCTGCATTTAACAGGACTGGAGCTTCCAAGTCACGAGAAGTTCTAGTTCCTCTTTATTCAGCATTGGTCAGACCTCACCTTGAGTCCTGTGTTCAGTTCTGGGCTCCTCACTTGAAGAAAGATGCGGCCAAATTGGAGAGCAACAAGAATGATCAGTGGGATGGAAGGGAAGCCCTACAAGAAAAGACTGGGGGAACTTGGGATGTTCAGCCTGGAGAAGAGTAGGCTGAGGGGAGACATCATTGCCCTCTTCAGATACCTGAAGGGCTGTCATATGGAGGAAGGGGCAAATTTGTTCATAGCTGCTTCTGAAAGCAGAACTAGAACCAATGGGTACAAACTGCAAGAAAGGAGATTCCAGTTGGATATCCGGAAAAAAATTCCTGATAGTGAGGGCGGTTCGGCAGTGGAACACACTGCCAAGGGAGGTGGTGGACTCTCCCTCACTGGAGGTCTTAAAGGAGAGGCTCGTCGGGGATGCTCTAGGGGGATTTCCTGCTGTGCAGGGGGTTGGACTAGATGACCTACTAGGTCCCTTCCAACTCTAGGATTCTGTGATTCTGTGATTCTAGGCATTCCAAGAGGAACTTTATCAGTGGGAACAAAGTTCTTTTTGCAGGTGACCACATGACTTGAAATTTCCAGATTTGTGCTCTTTTTTATCTCCTTCCTATCAAAAGTTATGGCCAAAAAACTAAAAATAAAAAA
The DNA here is from genome assembly GCA_030015325.1 of Cryptoblepharus egeriae. NCBI lineage: Eukaryota > Metazoa > Chordata > Lepidosauria > Squamata > Scincidae > Cryptoblepharus > Cryptoblepharus egeriae. The sequence continues at coordinate 17,718,406 of JAREYC010000010.1, read as the reverse complement.
TATGCTTTGAGCTCAATGGGAAAGTGAAAGTGCCCAATGTTGCGGAAGTGCCCAATATAGGGAAGTGTGCCATTGTCCTCTGGAAAGGCCAGGCAGAGAGGAATCCAAGACCTTGTCCTCCCTTTGAGGTTTGAGCATCTGGTCACTCTGTTTTGGGCACACTTTTCATTATTTTACTAACAGCACAATCCTAACCATGTCTCCTTAAAAGTAAGCCCCATTGTTTTCAATGAATCTTACTCAGAGATGCGCCCAGCCCATGCCAAAAACCGGTTTGCCAGATGTTGGGGGCGGGGCTGGGGTCAGGTGGCGGGGCCGGGGCCAGGGGCGGGGTGAGAACAAGCCCCAACCCCGGCGCACTGCGCATGCGCCAACCCCAGACAAGCGCTGGGGTTTGCGCATGCGCAGTGTGTCTCCTCCGGCTGGAGGAGGCGCTCTGCACACGCGCTGCCCACGGCACATGCGCAGTGTGTCTCCTCCCTCGGGAAGAGGAGAGAGGAGAGGCAGAGCGTCTCTTCCCACTGGAGAAGAGGCAGAGCGTCTCCTCTCGTGGGAGGAGACGCACAGCGCGCGCACGCCGACTCTGGCGTGCATGCTGTGTGTCTTCCCCATTAGGAGGAGACGCACTTTGCGTGCACCGAGGTCGGCGCACACGCAGTGTGTCTCCTCCCCCAGCGTCCGAACCGGTACGCTGGGTTTTCAGGCAACCCCGCAGCTACCGGTTCGCAGCAACATCTGGCAAACCAGTTGTTGTCTTTAGTGGGCTTACTCTCAGGAAAGTATGCATCGGATTCTGGCCTGATCCTGCACATGGGTTTAACAGAGACTTGAGCCTGAGGGGGGTCAGCTCCTGTCCTACACTGCAGGGAGGTCTTTCTTTAGAGTTCAACCAGATTCATCCTTCTGCACCTCTCCTCATAACTGGTGGACATCTGGTGCTCTTGTAGGAGATCAAACAGGGGCTTCTGGAAAATCACCTCTCCTCTCTCTTCTCATTACCTTTTTGGGGAGGAAATATGAGGAATACGCCTCTTCCAAGGCATGGCAATCCCAGCTAGATCTTTTCCTCTTGGAAAGGAAGTAATTTAATGGGCAAATTCCTCCACCTCAAAAGTTAATTGTTTCCAATGGCCAGGGGCCAAAATAGAGAGAGAGGTCATCCAGCAGCAAGGGAATGGTCCATGGGACTGGGAACTGCCAATGAGCAATGGGGACATACTATAGGGCTGCATCAGCATCTTGCTGGTTTGTATGTGACATTAAAGTTATGAGCTGGCCCTAGATATTCCCCATCTTGCTTCTTACCCTCCTGTCCTACTGCAGTGGTTCTGTTGGGGCAGAAATTCAGATCCTCCCATCCATCTGGACCCAGAGCATCTGTGTGCTTCTTTTTGGCTCCATATTGACAGTAGGGTCCGCATTGATGGGTTCCATGTTGACAGCAACAGTGACAGGCTGGAGGGCCACTTAGGAGAGAGAATTTGTGGGCAGAAGTGGGCTTCTATCTTATAAATGTATCCCTGTCAAAATCTCACAGGGGGAATCCTGGATGGCATGACCCAATTGGGTTTCTAGAGAACATGGGAGGACCTAGCACCCTCTCTTCAAGGGACAAGGACCTCTCCCTGTCTTCTCTGCCCACCCTCCTGTACAAATCTCTTAACCTGCAGGCCCTCTGAAGTAGGAAGCCCCACAAATAGAAGGCATGGCTCGATGGATCAGGCCAACACACACACACACACACACACACACACACACACACACACACACACACCTCTTCCTCATCCGGCAACCTTGCCAAGCAGACATAACTCAGAGTGTGCAGTGCAAGAATGCCAGCTTGCTTACTGCAAGCTCTCATATGGGCGCCGCCAACTATTTTTGGAAGGATCCCAGGGCAGCCGTGCCTGGTGTGGCTGGGAGAGATCATGGATCAATTTTCTCAGCTTGAGATCAGCTGTTGTTACCCAGTCCAGTGCAGAAGAATTGGGTGGCTGGAGAGTACCTTTGGTTGGCATTTCCTCCCTTCTCCTTGTGCCACAGTTCTAAGCAAGGACTGAAGAACCTGTAGGCACTGCTGGCACAATGAAGCTGGCAAACATGAAACTTCATGGCTCACAATGAGATTTGGAATTGGAGATCTAACTATTTTTTATTAATAATCAAGAGGAGATTTTGCAGCTGCAATGAAGCCCCAAGGTAAGGGAACAAACTTTATGTCGAGGATGTCTCGGTGATTGTCCTCCCCGCAACCAAATGATATAGCACACACTGTGTTGGCATCAATGCTGGAAAATTAGATAGGATTGAGAATTTACAACACAGTCCTAACCCCTGATTTGGACGGCACAAGTCCAGTGCTGGCCTGGGGATGTTGCAAAAGTACCGCAAGGCATTACTGCACTATTCTTCAGGGGTTAGGCCAGTGTACAGACATGCTCTGGCCTCCCCATGCCACTGTGGGAACAGAAACATGGGTGAGTTGTTCTGGTCTAAATTGGTTAGGATTGCACCCATAGTTACACTGGAGACAGAGATCAGTGGACCATACCCAACTGCTAGGATAACCATAATTCTCTTCCACAAAATCAGGACTGTCTGTCCCATTTGCCAGTATGTGAACACAATCCCCCCCCCCCAAATCAGGATTGTTCCCTGTTTTTCTGGACATATGGCAACCATACCTACACCCACCCATCTGGACTCAGTTTGGAGTTGTACTTGGCTTGGAACTAAGAAGCTGGACAATGGCTTGGTTATATCCAGACCAAATTTGACATCCTACCTTGAGATGATTGGGACAATAACAGTGTCCAGATACTTCCCCCAACCTTTAGCCTTCTAACCTGGTAGTTGTGACAGTAGCTGTTTGTATTAAAGGAGCAGTCCACCTGTTGCAGTTATTGCCGCTGTAGGAGCAGACTGGTAAGAGGAGAGCTGAGACAGGGTTGAGCCATTTGAGGTGTGCAAAATGTTCTCTGGCTGAGCTGGCACCGCAAGCTTGCTTTGGGTTGCCAAGGACTCAAAAGCAAGACAGCTCAGTACAAATGCCAGACTTGGCCCCAGGGGAGTTTGCTGTTCTAATTTGCAGACTCAAACGCCTTGTCCTCCTCCTCACATGAAGGCAGAAGGAACTTAAAGATGGTCCATCTAGGATTGCTTTCTCCACCCTGAAACTTTCCTGGGGTCTCCATTCCAGGAGGAATTGTGAAAGCACCCCTGGAGCTGTTCACAGGACCTCAAGGAATTTCCAACATTACATCACCCTTTGGAGAAAAAATCTCCAGGAATAGCTTCATTCAGAGCTAGCCACCCTTGGTATGTCTACTCCCTCCTAACCACCCCAACACTGTTGGCTCCTTTTTTGCCGTATTACGTGCCCTCGTGGGAGATCAAACATGAAATTTACCTCTTCCCCCCAATTACTTTTTGGCAAGGAAACATAAAAGAAGGAAAAGTCTCTTCCAAAGCATGGCATGCTCTGCGCAACCCTATCCTATGAAGTTTTTTTCCTCTTGGAGAGGAAGTAATTTAATGGGGCAAATTCCTCCACCTCCTCAGTTAATTGTTTCCAATGGCCAGAGGCCAAAAGGGAGAGGGAGGTCACCCAGCAGATGGGGAATGGTCTGTGGGTGTGGGAAATGCAGGGGTGTGGCAGTGGGGAGATGCTTGTGGGACTGCCTTGGAGCATCTAGTTGGTGGGTGTAGTGTAGATGGTGCATTTAGAACCATGATATTGTGGTGGTTCTGTTGGGGCCAAGCAGTGATGGGCTTTTTGAAACGACACATGTGATCAAAGTATAGACATCCCCCACTTTTTGGGCAGGTTAGGGACTGGAGCAGCATCCATAAGTGAAAACCATTGAAAAGTGAAACCCAGTTTTTTTTTTGAACTTGCAAAGGCAAAAAATACATAACTATCATTTGCAAAAGCCTAAATAACACAGAATAAATGTGTTATTGGCTATGTGTATGTATATGACACATAACCAAAAAATAACAAATTGCAGTAAAAGAAACAAGGCATGTGGAGTAATTAATATCTTATGTGTTTAAATGATGGTTATTATTGAAGAAAGTCATAAGGAAATGCCAGAAACAGTTAGATCACCATATCACATGCTAATCAATATTAGGGAAGACAATTTTAGTCTTTAGATCAGCCAAGAGAGGTTGATGCATGTTTTGAATGAATGAGTTCTGGGTGTAATTGAAAGGTGTTGAAAGAGTGGAACGAACCATCAGAACGTGGGGAACACCTGTACAAAGCCTTGCAGCCACCTGAGTGAGTGGGTGGCTGATCAAAAAGGCTTCTCACCCATGAGGCCAAAGCAGTCCATGCCCTTATTCTAGTTGTGACAGTTCTGCTGGATGTGACCCACCTGCATTTAGTTCCATGAGAGGCATGAGATGAGCAATTCACCCCAGAGAAGGTCATACAATGACAAGACTGTCTCATATCTTGCTCTTATTGTATGGCCATGTTCACCCATCATGGACACCACCTTGATGAGCATGTGGGACACTGTTTGACACCTGCACACACTTGTCTGTGGTGCAAGCCTCTGGTGTCTCCTACTGGGCAAGAGCTAGGAATGTTATGACTCTATAGGAGCCTGTCAGTGTTTTGAAAGAGGCAGAATCCATAGGAAACATTTCCTGTCTCTTCCCACGCAAGAGGGAAGAACCCATCAATTCACACATCCTGCATGTGTGAGGTCCTAACCATATACACCCAAAGCTCTTGTCCTGGAGCATCTCCTTTTCTGACCCCCTCCTCCCCATCTTCTGGCCAGCTAGATGGAAAAGCTGCTGGCTGATCTTGGAGATGGCAAGTGCTTACTTTGCCAGTACTAATCACCTTTGGGCCAAGCTAGGCAGCTTTTCAGGACCAGAAGGGGGGTGGGCTTGACTGGGTACAGAGAGCTCTCCAGGGACAGATGGGCAGCCTGCCTGTGCAGCCAGACGCTGTCTGCTGAACCAGCCATGACTCCAGAGCTGCTTTCTCTCCTCTGAAATTAGGGCACGTTGCATTTGTTTTTTCAGGCCGTCTTGGCATTGAAGATTAAATGCTTCAGACCTGTGACAAGATGCCACATGTCTCAAAGATGTATTATCCAGTTTTCCTAAAGATATGAGAATCTGGCATCCATTCACACAAGTGTCTGGTATATGCAGGAGCCAAAAACCAAAGTGTGTCATTCATTTAATTCTGCGTTCAGCAGAATCTCTTTTAGCCTGCAATCCTACTCTCCAGTTAGGCCAGCCTGATCCCTAGCATAATTCCTATGCAGACCTGGAGATGTCACAAAAGTGAGGTAAGGCACTTTTGTGCCACTCCTGGAGGAAGTTTAGACCAGTACACAGGCATGCACTTGCCTCCCTACATCACCACAGGAATGGGAAGACCATTAAGTTGTACCAACCTAGGTTCGGATTTTAAAAAAAAAAGCAGGCCTCCGTCAGTCTTGAAAGACTATGGTATCGTGCTCGGCGCTGCATACGCTGCATGTGAAGCACGAAAGCCTGGGTTGGATTGTTATGGAGGATAGGCTGTTACCCAAGCAGCAAATCCCCTCTCTCCACGCCACTGAAATAGTCCAATGGAAAGGCAGAGCCAGTACGATTGGCTTAGGATTACACCCTTAGATTCCCACCTAGGTACAATGAAAATACATCCTGCATATAGATATTTACATTATGATTCATAACAGTAGCAAAATTACAGTTATGAAGTAGCAACAAAAATAATTTTATGGCTGGGGGTCCCCACAACATGAGGAACTGTATTAAAGGGTCACGGCGTTAGGAAGGTTCAGAACCACTGGGCTAGGGGAAGAGGTTAGACAGTTATTCTCAGTCACTGTGCCATGGCACACTGCTGTGCCATGGAAGGTGTGGAGGTGTGCTGCGAGACTTTGGGGATGGTCAGTTGGAGAATTTGAACCCCCTAAAAGCAGCATGGTGTGCCTTACCAATAGTAAAAAAATCTGATGGTGTGCCTTGAAAAGTTAAGCACCTTGTCAGTGTGCAGTTTGACAGGGGTGACACCAAGGGTGCATGTCACTCGTGCAGGGCTGCATTACCCCTGGGACTGCACATCATCCCGGGATGTGTGCACTGCCTCTCCAGAACTGCGCTGCCCTTACTGTGTCAAACTCCTCTGGCATGTTACCCCCAGTGGCGCATCACCTGATGTAGCCTGCACCAGCCACACTAGCCTGGCGACACCACTGCCCTTTGATGAAAAAGGTAGAAAATCAGTAGGCTAGAGGTCAGATTGGTGCTAGGCTAAGATCAACACAACACAAATACTTTTAGGAAACTCAGCAACTTGACACTATCTCTTAGGGGTTGGCTGCCCCCTAGTGGTATCATTGATTGTAGATAGTGTAGCAATGCATGGATTCTCCTTTCAGATTAATTTTTCAACTAGTGAAAAGCATACCCACATTGTGGGAGTAAAATTCCGACGTATGCCATCCTCCCATGTGCATCAACCCCCCATGCACAACTTCCCCCATGCGCAACTACCCCCATGCACATCAACCCCCTATGCACAACTTCCCCCCATGCACAACTTCCCCATGTGCAACTTCCCCATGCGCAACATCCTCGTTTTCAGTTCCTTAAGGGTTAAATTTCTCCACATCGGTTCTTGGTGGGTGTTCATGTGACAGAAGGAACACCCTCCCCGAATTTCATGCTTCTAGGCCCAGCAGTTGGGGTGGAATGTTGCTGAGTCATCAATTCTTCAATGCAAAGTATAGGGAGAAAAACATATTGCGCCCCTTTTCACCCCCTTCCGGTTGGAATTTCTGAAAACTGGTTCTTAGTGCACCCCTCGGTCATGGAAGGAACACCCACTCCTGATTTTACGCTTCTAGGCCCAGCGGTTTTGGCAGGGCATTGATCAGTCAGTGAGTCAGTCAGTGAGTCAGTGAGTGACTTTTCTCTTTTATATATATAGACTAGTGAAAATGTACCCCGCATTGCAGGAGTAAAATTCCCCCGGATGCCATCCCCCCATGCGCATCAACCCCCCCATGCGCATCAACCCCCATGCACATCAACCCCCCTTGTGCATCATCCTCCCATGCGCATCATCCCCAGTGGTGGACTCCAGCAGGTTCACACCTACTCTATAGAACCAGTTGTTAACAAGAGATAGGACATATAAAGTTTAAAAATAGCCATTTAAAAGTGGCTGCCAGATGGGCATAGGACCAATTGTTAATTTCTTTGAATCCCACCACTGATCATCTCCCATGCGCATCAGTCTCCCATGCACATCAGTCCCCCATGAGCATCAACTGCATAAGCATCAACCCCATGTGCATCAGTCCCCCATGAGCATCAACTGCATAAGCATCAACCACATACGCATCAACCACCATGTGCAACATCCCCCATGCACATCAGTCCCCCATGTGCATCAGTCCCCCCTGTGCATCAGTTCCCCATGCTCATCAGTCCCCCATTCGCAACACCCCCCATGTGCAGCATTCTCCCCATTGCTACCTCTTCCTCCACACAACATCCCCCCAGTGCACCAGGTATCGAGCACCAAATTGGCTGGATGTTGGTCTGTCTTCCATGTTAAGTATAGGACAAAAACACATTCCACCCCTTTTCATCCCCTTAAGGGTTAAATTTCTCCACATTGGTTCTTGGTAGGTGTTCATGTGACAGAAGGAACACTCTCCCCGAGTTTCATGCTTCTAGGTCTGGAGGTTGGGGCAAAGCATCCATCAGTCACCAATCCTTCAATGAAAAATATAGGGAGGAAAACGTGTTGCACTCTATTTCGCACCCTTCCAGTTCAAATTTCCCGAAAACCGGTTCTTAGCGACTCCCTTCTTCATGGAAGGAACACCCTCCCCAAATTTCACACTTCTAGGCCAAACAGTTTTGGCTGGGTTTTGATGAGTCAGTGAGTCAGTGAATCAGTGAGTGACTTTACATATATACGGTAGATTTTCGTATTGTCCTTCCTCCAACGAGCTTTGGGTGGTATACATAATTTCTCTCCTTCTTTTTGCCCTTACAGCAAAAAGAATCAGGGGGGCTGAGAGTTAGTGACAGGCCCCAGCAGGTCACCCAGGAACAGGGTGACGGTTCGTCATAACCAGAAAAGAGAACAAGGAGAAGTCCAAAATGTAGGACACTCAAGAAAAAGTAGGATATGATGGCATAAAAGCTAAACCCACATAGATTGCCTTAATGTGTTTATTTTAAACACTCTTTTGCTTTTTAATTTAAAGCAGGCCTCCGTAAAGACTATGGTATCGTGCTCGGTGCTGCATGTGAAGCATGAAAGCCTGGGTTAGATTGTTATGGAGGAGAGGCTGTAACCCAAGCAGCAAATCCCCCCTCTCCACACCACTGAATTAGTCCAATGGAAAGGCAGAGCCAATATGATTGGATCCAGCTGGCGTCGCAGAGCTGGGCTAAGGACAGGAGCTCAACCTGTCTTGTGGGACCGACCCAGGAATCGAAACCTGACCTGCTAGTTAACACGCACAGCGTCTTTACCGCTTGCGCCACCAACAGCCCACTTTAATTTAAAACTGTTACATATAACATGATTTATTAATTACAAAAATTCTACGTTCTGCTTGCTCACAAGAAAATTTTATGAGAGGATGTTTTAAATGTTTTTATTTTATCTAACTATATTTTGATTGTATTTTAATTGTGTTTTATCTGTATTTATTTGTGTTTTATTGTTCTTTTAATTGTTGTTAGCCGCCTTGAGCTCCCTTTCATTAGAGAAGAAAGGCAGGATATAAATCAAATAGCAGGCCTCTGTCAGTCTTGAAAGACTATGGTATCGTGCTCTGTGCTGCATACGCTTCATGCGAAGCACGAAAGCCTGGGTTGGATTGTTATGGAGGATAGGCTGTTACCCAAGCAGCAAATGCCCCCTCTCCACGCCATTGAATTAGTCCAATGGAAAGGCAGAGCCAATACAATTGGATCCAGCTGGCGTCGCAGAGCTGGGCTAAGGACAGGAGCTCACCCTGTCTTGTGGGGCCGACCCGGGTCTCGAACCCTGGCCTGCTGGTTAACAGGCACAGTGTCTTAGCCACTTGCGCCACCCACAGCCCTTAAATAAATAAGTAAGTAAGTAAGTAAGTAAGTAAAGAAAGAAAGAAAGAAAGAAAGAAAGAAAGAAAGAAAGAAAGAAAGAAAGAAAGAAAAAGGAGGACAATGAAGATTTTATTTCCCTGGACACAAGACTGAAAAAGAGGGCATGTCCAGGAAAAAGAGAACATATGGTCAATCTGCACAGGAAACATCATGGTTATGCAGGGATTTGAATGGGGAATGCTCTGATCTGGCTCAAGAATGGCAGCTCCTCTCTTTTCTTCACTGGTCAGCCAACTCAGGTGGTAATTCTCCTGAGAATTAAGCACCAGTCTTAATACAGGAGGAAGCGGCCATGGCAGTGCTGACTTCTTGCTTATTGATCTGCTCCCTATCAGAGAGAGCATCTCTGATTGCAATCCAGATGAGGTTATGGCATGCCCATTATGAATCTGATTCCTCAGTGGAAGACCATCATGCAGCCCTAGTGCTCTTGATGATGTGATACAGACTACAGTGTATGTGTGTTGGAGGGGGGATCAGTATGCCACGTTCTGGTCCCATCATGTGTTGGAACCAGAGAATGAACACATAACACAGAGACTGCATTCCTTTGTCATTGTGTAGAGCAACTCCCTCTTGAAATCGGACATGCATGTACACACACCCTTCCTATTCTATTGTTTTAGACAGTTTTCTTTATTGCTTTGTTTTGTGTCTATTCATTCCATCTGAGACCTTCCCTCCCCAACAGTGCCCCTTATGGGCAGCCAGCACTGGTAAAGAATCCATGTTTTCAGATTGGGAGCTTATCGGGGTGAACATTGTAGCGTGTTCATATTTTTGCTTAGAGCAGCAAGGTGAAGGCAAAATTTATTTATTCATTCATTCATTCCCCCCCCCCCCCCCAGGGGAATGGATAGTTGTTGGTTCTGTTCTATAAAAGCCGGCCTCTGTCAGTCTTGAAAGACTATGGTATCATGCTCACTGCATACACTGCATGTGAAGCATGAAAGCCTGGGTTAGATTGTTATGGAGGATAGGCTGTTATCCAAGCAGCAAATCCCCCCTCTCCACGCCACTGAATTAGTCCAATGGAAAGGCAGAGCCAATACGATTGGATCCAGCTGGCGTCGCAGAGCTGGGCTAAGGACAGGACCTCACCCTGTCTTGTGGGGCCGACCCGGGTCTCGAACCCTGGCCTGCTGGTTAACAGGCACAGTGCCTTATCACTTGCGCCTCCCACAGCCCTTCTATAGTCTAGATTTCACTGGGCAGATACATAGGGTTGCCAAAATTCTTTTCCACAAAATCAGGACAGGACCCTCTGTCCCACTTGCCAGTATGTGAACACAATCCCCCCAAATCGGGATTGTCCCTGTTTTTCAGAACATATGGCAACCCTACAGATGCACATTATAATGCCACAGGTTGGCTCTTCCTGACTCTTTCTCACATCAGAAGGTCATGGAGTGCGTGGTCAAGGTCAAAAGACCCTCGTGAGACTGCTATGAAGGGAGCTCACCCTTCTGCCCAGACCCTGCACAGAATCCATGGGGCAAGGCCTTTGCCCCAGGCAATCCTCTTGACTGTCATTCAGCAGAAGTTGCTCTTCTCTTTCCAGATGGACGCAAGGGAGCCTGCACGCAACCGTATTGACCCACAGCCAGAGGCCAGTCAGGGAATTGGCTTGACTGGAGCTAATTTATTAGCTCCTGACCTCATTCATTCCAACGCCAAAGTTAGTCTGTGCCTTCCAGTTTTGGAAGTACAAATGACTTGAACCAGCATGCCAAAGGTGACCTAGTCCTACTGGTTTTAGTAGTCTTTAGTAGCCTGTGGGCTCATTGGCTCTATTTATTTTATTACAGGATCTAAAACAGGAAATGAACTGAGTTCCAACCTTTGCTTCTCTTTCACACCCAGGGAGAAATTAATTAACAGTCCTCCATTTGCACCAGTTTCTTCTTCTCAATCTACTATGTAATGTGATTTTAGCTTGGATTCTCTGAAAGGCCATCTACAAGACCCAGAACATAAAGGGCATCACTTCTGCTCCAGATAATTTAAAACCTACCATAGAAATAGTATTAGTACTCTGCTTTTACTAAAGGCAAGAAAAAGGTTTACAGAAAATCAATAACATAAGGAAACACCTAGGCTACTATCTTATGTACACATTTCTGGGAGTAAGCTTCAGTGATTATAATAGGACTTCTGAGTAGACAGGCATTTACATGGCTTCCCACGACTGGACCAGTGGGCAAACTCTCCAAACTTTGGGGCACTTTCCACAGTCTCCCAGTGTTGAGCATAAAAGTGGCCTCAACCTCCCTTCTCATCCTCACCAGATCCTCTGATGCGCACCTGGCTGCATCATACAGATTATGGTACTCACTTGGACCAAGCTGTGTGTGTCTCAGACTAGATCCAGGCCCTCAACTCCCATTCCTGGATCTGGCAGTAGCTCCAATTGGACCTTCATGGCTGGCTTTGTGGAGAAAAAGCAAGAGGATGCAATCCTGGGAGGAGCATTGGCAATGAATGGAACCAAAGGAGACACAGATTGGGTCTATGTTTGGTGGGTCATAAAAGTGGCAATACTCATTTAGCAAAGTAGCCTCCAGGAGCCTGGCTTCCTTGTTTCTTGCTTTGCCCACTTAGCACAGGGGAGAGCAGTCTTGGTTTGTCTTGACTGACCACTGCAGTGCTACAGGTGACAAGGAAAAGTCTGATTTGCAGCTCTATCTGGCAGTGGAAGACGTGGAGCTTGTCATCACTGGCCGCTTGACTCTGGTGGCCAGGCTCTGGTTCCAGAAAGTAGAACAACTTCATTGGGATCCCACAGCTGTTCCTGTAGTGGGATAAGCACTGGTAGGCTCCCAGAGGTATATTTCTGGCTTCCTTCTTTGGATTACAGCAAGAACATGTGGGGAGAGCGTCCATGGAAATGTGTTGCACATCAGAGCTGTGAAGAAGAGGCTACCCCGGTTGCCCCTTCAGTGTCCAGGTGTCCACAGGCCCCTTCAGTGTCCATGTATCCAGGTATCAAGCCCAAACCTAGAAAGACCTGGATGGTATGGGGAGGAACACAAGTGCCCCAGAGAGCCAAGAGTGCTGCTGTCGTTGATAGCTTTCTGTGAGACAGGCTGCTTGCTCCACACAGCAGCCTGGGACTCTGAAGAATGTGTCTTACTCCTCCAAATTCATGGTCCAGGCTCTGCCTAAAGACAGGGAGTGTGACCACAGCCGCACACACAGCCAGCCTTTTGTGAGGTAGGACATCAGGGACTTGGCGAAGAGCTGAGCCAGGAGCTGCCAAAACCCAGCAGGCCACAAACACAGAGGGGAGGGCCAAGTCCAGCAGCTTGCCCAGAAGCCAACCAGCATCAGCACAGGAAAGGCTACTTCCCTCAGGACTCTCTTCTTTAACCCCAAACTAAGGCTGCAATCCTAACCTTCAGTCAGACCAGCCTAAGCCCTGGCATAAGTCCTGTGCTGACCTGGGAGTGTCACAAAAGTGCTGTAAGACTAGGGTTCCATAATTCTCTTCCACAAAATCAGGACCATTTGTCCCATTAACAATTGGGATTGTCCCTGTTTTTGGGACATCTGGCAACCCCATGTTAGACACTTCTGTGCCACTCCTGGGAAAGGGTTAGACCAGTGCATAGACATGCGTTTGCATCCGTACATCACCACCGGAATGGAAAGAACGGTGAGTTGTGACAGCCTAGGTTAGGATTGTACCCTTATTCCCATAGCTGAGCTACTCAATAGCAGTGGGACAAGAGGCTTTGTTTAGCCCTGCCTAGTCCAGCAGAGTCCCCCCCACCAAGCAATGGGATGTCATCCACAATATGGCCGACTGTAGGGCTCATAGGCAATGGAGATAGCCAGTGAAGGAGAGGCAGGGCTGGGCTATGAGCAGTTTGACCTGTGGCAAATGTCTTGCTTCCCATGTCCACTGTAGGCAACACTCCAGGCCAAAAAAAAGGTTTTCCTTCCTGTTCCCAGTCCCTTATGAGGTGACCATATACAATGGAGGACAAACATATACCTTTAACTATTGTATAGAAGAGGGAATTTAGGCAAGTTCAACTCAGCATGAAAGGGTTTAAAAAGCAATACCTGCCTTAATTCCCTCTTCTATAGAAGCTTAAAGGTAGAGGCACTCTGTCCTCCATTGTATATTGAGGTTCCCACATGATGGATGGGGGGCCACCAAGCAGAGGAGGATAGCTGACCTTAATCTCGGGAGGCAAGCACCCCAAAACACACACACACGAGAGAGAGAGAGAGAGAGAGAGAGAGAGAGAGAGAGAGAGAGAGAGAGAGAGAGAGAGAGAGAGAGAGAGAGAGAGCATCAGGCAAACCTGAACATGAACATTGCTTGCCATATGAAGATGGGTGCAGCTGACCCTGTACGTTATGGAGCAACTGGAGAACCTGCCCCTGGGCACTCATACAGGTATCTGGGGCAATTTTGCCCTAGCTGCCACTTTGAGCACCAAGTCATGTGGTGTAACACTGTAGCTTAGGTAGGGTGCCACAACCCCCAGGTATGCCACTGGAAAGAGCCCTTCAAGAGCCAGAAGAGAGAGGAAAAGATCCAGAAAATAATAGGGCATGACTGCATGTGATTTTTAGCATCTGTCAAGACTCTCTCTACCCCTCACCTCAGCAGACCCCAAAAGTCTCTTCCACCACAAAGTGCATGATGAACTACCACAAAGTCCCCCTGTACCTCTTCCCTGATTCTGACAGGCTGGAAATTCAGGCAAATATAATTAGGGCTCCTTTTTGTTGTCCAGAGACAACTCAAGAAATTTAGATATCTGTTTTATCATCACAAAAGCCCAGATCCTGGCTAAGAGGTTCAGGGCGCAATCCAGAGTAACTACGGGGCGTCCTTGCTCCGGTGTAAGAACAATTTACTCTGGATTGCAATATGAATTTCCCATAGGTTTTCACTAGGTGATGCCATAACTACATCGACGTAAATGTCTTTTACGTGTTCCCGTACTTACTCTGGATTGTAGGGTATGAGCACAATCCTAATCATGTCTACTCAAAAGTAAGCCCCATTTTGTTCAATGGGTATTACTCCCAGGAAAGTGTCTTTAGGATTTCAGCCTATGTCACACTGCTGCTGTGATGCTTCCATGGGCAGTTTCCTCGAAGGGAGTTTGACAGCTCAGCAGATGACTCACAGGATCTGAAATGTGGTTTTCAGCCATGGCAACAAAGGCCGGTTATGAGCAAACCCCAAAGACTACTGGCGTCTAATGGGTTTCGTTCCATCTCTAGAAATGAGCTATTATAGAAAACAGCAACCCCGGCAATTATTCCTTGCAACTATCAATCTCCTACTAGAAAAGGCTCAATTTCTTGTACCAGAGTGGTTATCATTACTCAATTTTTCCTGATTTTTAGACGTTTCTAGCTCCATAGAAGATTGTGGGAAGCACCAGCCTCCCAGATAGACTGTTTTGTGTCCTTGATGCAGACGTCACCAGTTTGGTTTGAAACACCATTCCCAGGAAGTCCCTGGAAGTCCCTGGAAATAGGTGCTGGTTGTCAGAAGGCAATAGTGTCACTGGGATTTGCATCATCTGGTGCCAGTGTATCACCCACCATGATGAACCCATGTAGTAGGTGATCAGTGCCCTCAGCAACAGGTATGGCGATGCTCTGCCCTGATCTTTGAAAGAATAGAGATATTTCATTGTGGTTTGATCCATTGCACTCTGCATGACGTTGTACATGAAATGATATATTACATGATGGCATTATTAAAAAAATACTAAGATTTCAAAAATATTGTAGTGGCCAGTAGTGGTGCCACCGCCTCTGCGTGATTTACCTGGTGTGGCCCACACCCTTCTGCAACCCCCTAGCAATTCTATTGGCAGAAGGCCCCCATTTCTGGGCTAATGTAAGTAGCTGGCAACAGGGCTGTAATTCTAGCTAGATGCCTTCAGTGAAATAACAGTGCCTTGTTTACTCTTCACTCCAAGCCACCTTCTAAACCTTGTTTGGGTAGAGAGCTGTTGGGATTTTGTTTGCCTTGTTCTTAATTAACTGGATCTCCTGTGTGCCCATTTGTTAAACTTACCCTACAATCCAGAGTAACTAAGGGAGCATGTAAGAGACATTTACGTTGACATAGTTACAGCATCACCTAGTGAAAACTTATCGGAAATTCATATTGCAATCCAGAGTAAATTGTTCTTATGGCAGAACAAGGACTCCCTGTAGTTCCTCTGGATTGTGCCCTTCATTGGCATCCTTCAGTCTCGAAAGACTATGGTGTCGTGCTCTGATTGGAGGTCCTGAAACAGCATCTAGTGTGGCTAAAAAGGCCAATTCGAGAGTGGCAATCCCTTCCACACTGAGGACAAATAAATTCTGTCCCCTGCCCAGGCCCCAGGTTTCGCTGCTTTCGGGTCTGTCTCTTTGCTTTAGCCTGCCAAACAAGTGTCTCTTCCAGCTGGAGAAGGCCATGCTGGGTCTTTTGCCTCTATTCTGAACGATCGGAGGTCAAGATTTCCCAGCTGTTGATGTCCATTCCCAAGGCCTTTAGATCCCTCTTGCAGATGTCCTTGTATTGCAGTTGTGGTCTCCCTCTAGGGCGCTTTCCCTACACTAATTCTCCATATAGATCTTTTGGAATCCGATCAGCCAGCCAGTTTTTATCAGCACATTGCTTGTACTTTACTCCATTCTACCCCTAATGTTTCATTTTTTTCTTTGAGGTGTAATTGGAATCCTTGCCCATTTAGAATTCTTGTGGTGCCCGCGATGCATTGCACCGGGTGTCTGATATTCCATGCCTAGTGCTGCCTGGTGCCACATGCTACCATGTGCCAGTGGTTCCTGGTTCATGGTAGGGTGCCCAGTGATGCCTGCTGCTTGATGTTCCAGTGCCTGATGGGGATGCCTGGTGCACGTTGCCTGGTGGTGCCCACTGGTGCCCACTGCCAACTCGTGCCTGCCAGTGCCCGCTGCCTGCTGGTGCCTGGTAGGGATGCCCGGTAGGGACATCCATTTTCAGTGGTGTCCAGCAACCAGTGGTGCCTGGTGCCCAATGTACCTGGTAGCAAAGCCTGGTGTTTAGTGGTGCCTGCTGCCTAATGTTTCCCGCTGGTGCCTGTTGGAGCCCACAGCCTGGTAGTGTCTGGTGCCCTGGAGTGCCCGCCAGTTTCCAGGGCCCACAAATATTCTTGAAATTTTACTCCTACAATGATGGGTACATTCAGCTAGTATAAAATAAAGTTCCTAGCATCAGAGAATGATGCCAAAGGTTTCAAAAGGTATTTAAAGATACCAGTAGAGACAGGGACGGGAAATAGTTGAAACCCTATGTGGGTCGCAGTGCCTTTTGGTACAAGACAGCTAGTGCAGGAAGTTGTGTGGCACTACGTCAAGAGGCACTCTGAGATATTGCCCACAGAAGGAAATAGAACAAGGCCTGTGTGGTGTTTCTACATTTTTCCCAGCCCAACAGGAATCTGAAGTATGTTTTGGGTCTATGTTATAGCAGCGAAGATTCGCAAATTAAGCTTCAAAAAAAGAAGGCCCCTTTTTAAGAAACTGAGCAGCTTTTTATTGTGTTCCATTAATAAGTATGTAGGTTTTTCAGGAGAAATCCATACTTATCTCCTTCTAGATAAGCAAATCTGAAGAATGGGAAGACAGCCAGGTAAAGTCTACTCAAAGCTCTCCCTTCTGTGGTAGAGATTCCCACTGGAATTCGTTCCCCAATTCCAAGTGTATCAGGTGTGGGACACATTTGGTTGTCTTCTTCAAGAAGGCTGTGGCTAGTGGGGGCACAGAGTCACTGGGGTTGCCTGTCTGCCTGTCAGAAGAGCCAACATAGCAGTGCCCATCAGCTCTCCTCTCCTGCTTTCTCTTCTCAAGGCAGTCCTTCCTCTCTCTTTCTTCTTTGGTCTTTCCTATTTCTTTTAGAAATTCTAGGCATTGAGGGAAAGTGGTACAGGCATATGACCATCACAGGCCATCTCATCCACCCAATGAAAGCCAGTATCCTATAGAAATGATGGTCTGGGTGGGAAGCAAATTGGGGCGCCAAGATGCCAACTTGGAGTTGATGCTGAATTTGGGGAGTCTTCTAAGGGTCCTGGAACTCTGCTGTATGAGATCTTTTATGGTCTCAACGCAGAAGGTTACATTCAGGATTAGGCTGTGCAGAGGATACCAAGGAGATTCCAGTTGGATATCCAGTATTGTTTTAATTCAGGCTTCCTCCTCAGGAGCAGGTGACTTGGAGGTAAATTGGATGCTTGCAGTTGAGGAAAAGGATTGGTGGGTGTGAGGTCTTTGTGATTCCAGGAAGAAGAGAGAGACATCAAGCCCATTGCTATGGGAAGAATCTTATGAAACTTGTGAGAAGCTTCCACCTTGCAGAAGAAATAGGATCACTAGCATTTAATGTGCAACAACTAAACCAATCAAGATGATCTGGATTTATTTATTTATCTTATTAATTTATACCCCGCCTTTCCTCACCTGCAAGAGGGAGCTGGATTTAGACCCAGAGCCACAATCCACAGAAGTTACACATGTCAGATCAGCCCCACACCTTGCTGTCATAGCACATCTTTTAGGGAGAAGAGGGGAAGCAGTCCTGGTTCAGCTTTGACCTACATCCTTGGTCCCTGCAGGAATATATGCCTCTCCCGCCACCTCAAGAAAATGGGCACAGGGAATGTGTAGGGGTAATCCAAAAAAATAGGGAAGAAAGCAGGAAGTCTAACTGCTTTGATTCACAGGGGTTGTTAACAGGTCAGGCCTCCTTACGTCCTTCTCCCAACATGAGGGGGACAGAAGAGGACCTGGGACTGGAACCGGTGACCATATTTCATAACCAGGAAAGAAGAAAAGGTCCCGCAAAAATGTAGGGCACTCAAGAAAAATATAGGACATGACAAAATAAAAGCTAAAAAGACTCATATATATTTCTTTCATGTGGTTAATGTAAACACTATATATATTACCTACCCGTGGTTATTTTAAACACTCTATTATTAAATTTAAAACTGTTACTTATAATTTATTAATTATAAGAAGTTTACATGCTGCCTGATCACAAGAAAAAGGAGATCAATGAATATTTTTTTCCTGAACACAAGGCCAAAAAAGAGGAAATGTCCTGGAAAAAGAGGACACATGTTCACCCTGGACTGGACAGATTTCCTCTGCAGGTTGCTTAGGAAACTCTACCACCTGGTGGCCACATCTGCTCAGCACAAAGATAAGCCATGATTCACACATGTGGGGACAAAAATGCTTCTGTATCCTCCTGCATGTAGCACTCTGACTGCACGTGTAAGCCAGGGAAAGATTGCACAAGAGAGATTCACAGCAGGCACAGACAGAGGTGACCCTTCGGCACACTGGCCCAGTGCTGGGGAGGATGCTTGCTTTCTGGTGCATGTGCCTAGGATTGAGCCACCTCCCACACCAAGGGTGAGTAGCCTGCAGTCTCCCAGTGGGAAGGGAACAGTGTGCTGCTAGACCGTGGTGTAAGATATGGCCCTGTTGTCCGAGGCACAGATGTCACAATATATGACATATGATGACATTCCCCCAGAGGAGGGAGTGCTCAAGATAGTGGCTCTTTAGGAACTCTAGAAACTCCTGTTACTTCTCCTGTGGAGGCTACCCTCGGTCATCACATAATATGCCTGCTTTGTAATTAGGGTGAAGCTTGATGGGAGAATCATGCGCCCCCTTGTCATAGCGCCTGTGGCAGATACGCCTCAGGATCCATCACTGTTATGCCTCTATGGCAGGCACATTTAGAGTGGGCGATTACCAGGGTGTAAAAACAAGAGATCTTGGCTAAGAGCAGAAACCCAAACCTCAGAAGGAGGACAAGGTCTTGAACTCCTCTCAGCCTGGCCTTTCCAGCAGACAATGGCATGTTTGCCTACTCACGAGTAAAGCTTCGATATTGGGCACTTTCACTTTCCATAGAGCTCAATGCATATTTTTTATTTTCTTTTTTTTTGGCCATACCTTTTGAGAGGAAGGAGATATTTCAAAACTGATTTTTGCATTGGATTCAGCTCTTCAGTACAAATCCAACAACATATGACATGGTGGGGTAATGCACACCATTACAAAGTTCCAAAATGAAGCCAAAACGGAGGACAGTGAAGCCCTTTTGGAGGACTCCTGGATAGAAGGCTAAAAAAGAGGACAAATCCAGAAATTTCCGGTCATATTCTCCCCTGGCAATTACATATTTACTCGAATTTAATGCGCCATTGAATCTAACGTGCAGTGATTTTTAAAGGCTTGAGATTTTTTTAAAAGAAAATGGTTTTCTGGCAATTGTAATGTGCAGCTGCAAATCAGGTGCAAAATTTAATTTTACTACATAAAACAATGAATTATATTTTAATTTTATTACATACAACAACAACAACAATAATATGATAATGGGTTTTTGTTATGATTTTCACCTAATTGTACTACTTTATACAACAATGGGTTTATGAACACAATCCTAACCATGTCTACTCAAAAGTAAGCCCCATTGTGTTCAATGGGTCTTACTCCTGGGAAAGTGTCTTTAGGATTGTAGCCTATGTTACATTTTTATTACAATATCTGTTAAACTAACTATTGATCTATACTTATAATCAAACTACTTATAATCAAACTACTTATAATTAAATCAAACTGTATTTACCTGAATCTAATAGGCCATCAAATCTAATGCAAATCCCAATTTTGAAGACTGAATTCAGCTGAAAAAGATGAGTGTTATATTCAAATAAATGTGGTATATATAGTGATATAAATACGGATGTGGACAAGATGGCAAAATGCTGACTCAAGGTGGGCAACACCCACCCTGACCCCCCATAGCTATGACCCTGGAGAAGAGGTGGGGTATCCTTCTCTGGTGACTGCTGCTCCCTGGGCTCCTTTGCAGTGCTTCTTCATGAATGGATCTGCTTTCAGGAGCTCTGCTCATGCCCTGCCCTGCCCTGCCCAGTACCCTTCATGGAGGAACATGTCTCTTGAATGTGTTACGTCTTAAATACAACTGGTGGAGGATGCAAGCTGCCAGGAGAGGCCTCACCGGTTGAGTGTCTGCCTGTATGGTAGTCCTGGGTCACTGAGAACAAGCAGCAACCTGGAAATCCAAGTTTGGAAATCAAAGCTGGAAACAAGAGATCTTGGCTAAGAGCAGAAACCTAACCATGTCCACTTTATTCAATGGATCTTACTCCCAAGAAATTGTCTTTAGGATTGCAGCCTAAATCCTCCCTTGCACCATTATGACAGTCAGTGGCATAGCGAGAGGGGGTGCAAAGCACTAAGTTTTGCAGGGATCCTCACCCGCAGTGTTCAAGCCGACCCTCCCCTTTGGAGCCATTCTGGGCAAGGGAATAACAAATGGAAGTTAATGCCTGGCTCCAAGGGGGGCACTTGCACACTGTGGTGAAACTCCCTGCAAAACTTAGTGCATTGCACCCCCTCTAGATACTCCACTGCCGACAGCCAACCAGCCAGTTTGGGCTGTGAAATCGCCTATCCACACTTACCTAGGAGTAAACCCCACTGACTCTCCTGGGACTTATTTCTGAGTAGACCTACCTAAGATGAGGCTGCCACTTCATCCACTTGGACTACCATCCTAGCCACGCTTACCTAGGAGTAAGTACCTTACCTAGGAGTAAACTCTTAGGAGTAAGTGCTCTGACCCTCCTGGGACTTCTGAGTACACCTGCCTAGGATTAGGCTGTTCATCACCTACCTTGATTAAGGCTGCCATCCTATCCATGCTTACCTAGGAGTAAACGCACGGGCTCTCCTGGGATTTACTTCTGAGTAGACCTGCCTAAGGTTAGGGTTAACCCAATCTACCCCTGGGACTCTGGGAGAAAGTCTCATTAAGTATCATGGGACTTACTTTTGAGTAGACCTGCTGACAATCACCCACTTGAACTAAGGAGTAAACTTACCTAGTAAACTTACCCACACTTACCTAGGAGTAAACCCCACTGACTATCATGGGATTTACTCCTGTGTAGACCTGCCTAGGATTAGGTTGAG
Organism: Cryptoblepharus egeriae; assembly: GCA_030015325.1. NCBI lineage: Eukaryota > Metazoa > Chordata > Lepidosauria > Squamata > Scincidae > Cryptoblepharus > Cryptoblepharus egeriae. The sequence goes on along the minus strand of JAREYC010000010.1, from coordinate 17,697,220 downwards.
TGTCACCCACCTGAACTAAGGCTATCCACACTTACCTAGGAGTAAACCCCGCTGACTATCATGGGATTTACTCCTGTGTAGACCTGCCTAGGATTAGGTTGAGTGTCACCCACCTGAACTAAGGCTATCCACACTTACCTAGGAGTAAACCCCATTGAGTATCATGGGACTTACTCCCGAGTAGACCTGCCTAGGAGTAGATGCTGGAGGGATGCCAGCTCCAGGGGACTTTCCCCAGTGCGCTCTCCGGCTGGGGTTGCAGGGCTCCGGGAAAGGCGCTCCTACTCAGCCCGCTCCGCCTCCGGAGAGTCCGACGTGGGGCTGGGAAGCCGCCCCCGGTGCGCTGCGCTCCGCCTTCCCGCTGCCCTTCCCTTCCCGGTGCCGGGCTGTGCGCCGCTCAGAGACGCTCGGAGCTCCGGCGATGGGGGATCCTCCGGAGAACCGGGCGGAGGCGGGCTCCGTGCTGTGCCGGCTGCAGTTCCTGGAGGACTCGGACCCCTTCTCCTGCGCCGCCTTCCCGGAGCCCCGCCGGGCGCCCACCTACTCCGTCCTGGAGGCGCTGCCCTTGGCCGCTCAGCTGCCCGCCATGCATCGCCTGCTGGCCGCCCCTCTGCCGGTGAGCCCCGCGGGGACAGAGAGGGGGCTCCGGAGCGCGTGCAGAGGGCAGACCCTCTCTGGCCCTGAGCCAGTCCTGGGCAGGTCTACTCGGAAGTAAGCCCCATTTTACTCAATGGGATTTACTCCCAGGGAAGTGCAGACAGGATAGTAGCTGCTGAGTCTACTCGGAAGAAAGCCCCATTTTACTCAATGGGATTTACTCCCAGGAAAGTGTAGTTAGAATGGTAACCACTAAATCCAATCCTAGGCATTTCTACTCAGAAGTAAGTCCCATGGTATTCAATAGAGCTTACTTCGGAGAAGTATAGACAAGATTGTACCTTTAGAGCCCAATCCTAAGCATGTTTGTCCGAAGTCCTCTTGTAATCAATGGGGTTTACTCCCAGGTAAGTGTGGACAGGATTGTAGCCTCTCTGTCCATCCTAAACATGTCTACCCGGAAGTAAGCCCCATTTTACTCAATGTAATTTACTCCCAGGTAAGTGTAATTAGGATGGTAGCCACTAAATCCAATCTTAGGCATGTCTACTCAGAAGTAAGTCCCATTGTAGAGGCTTACTCTCTAAATTTTAGACAGGATTATAACCTCTGAGCCCAATTCTATGGATATCTACTCAAAAGTAATTGTAGTTAGTAGGACTTGGAATCCTAGGCATGTCTACTCAGAAGTAAATCTCATTGTATTCAATAGGGCTTACTTCCAGAGAAGTGTAGACAAGATTGTACCTTTAGAGCTCAGTCCTAAGCAGGTCTCTCAGAAGTCCTCTCGTAGTCAATGGGGTTTACTCCCTGGTAAGTCTAGATAGGATTGTAGCTTCTTTGTCCAATCCTAGGCATGTCTACTTGGAAGTAAATCCTTTTGTAGTCAGTAGGACTTACTATTAGTAAACTGTAGACAGGATAGTAGCCTCTAAGTCCAATCCTACACATGTCTGCTCAGAAGTAAATTCCATTGTACTCAATGGGGTTTACTCTCAGGAAAGTGTAGACAGGGTTGTAGCCTCTGAGCCCAATCCTAGGCATATCTACATTGAAGTAAGTCCTAGTGCAGCCAATGGGGTTACTCCCAGGAAATGGATTGCAGCTTTGGAGCCCAGACCTATGCATGTCTACTCAAAGTCAGTCCCGTTATGCGTGGATAGGATCAGTGTGGATAGGAGTACAGCTCCAGCTACACCTGGTGGGGAAAGTTTGAGAAAGGTGGGGATGGAAGGGGGACAGGTGGAGCAAGAGGGGTTGACCTCCCTGTGCAAGGGGGGGGGGGTGCTGCAGGCGCCACCTCCCCCTGCAAGGCAGGCCCAAGCGTGGGGAAGTGCGCCAGTTTCCTCTCCGGCTCAGAGTGTTGTCTGGGAGGAAGCAGCTGGTCTGCTGCTAAGTTTAGAGTAGGGTGGCCTGGCAGATGTGGCTGGCGTGGAGTCGTCCTGCAAGCCCAGGCCATGTCCTCAGGGCTGTTGTGTTGGGACATCTCAGGCAGATGTTCACAGGAAAAGTACCCATATTTACCTGAATCTAATGCACCATCCAATCTAATGCACACCCCAATTTTAAAAGGCTTAACGTAATGCGCAGCTGCAAAGCAGGTGTAAAAATAAATTTTACTGCAAACAATGAGTTATATGACAATAATAATATGACAATAGGTATGTTTTTTACCCAGCTGCTCTTCTTTATACAAAAATGGGTTTATGTTACATTTTTATTACAATATAGTCAACACTTAAAAACTTAATATTGATCCGTATAGTATAGTCAAAATAGCATATTTACTCGATTCTAATGCACCATCATATCTAAGGCGCCCCCAATTTTGGAGACTAAACTCAGCAGAAAAAGATGTGCATTAGATTTGAATAAATATGGTTTATTGCCCAACCTTGCACTCCAGCGTCTCCCCCACCCCAGGTTGTAGTGAGCAGACAATTACGTATTTACTCGAATTTAATGCGCCATTAAATCTAAAGTGCACTGTAATTTTAAATATGGTATACTGCCCAACCTTGCACTTCAGCAAATATGGTAGATTGCCCACCCCAGGATGTAGTGAGCAGAACTTCTAAAGCAGGCAGGGCAAGCTGGCAGTGTCACCCCATGCTGTTGTTAGGGTAAGAACTAGGGGCAGCCATGTGGTGTTGACCAGAATGTGGGCTTCATATCTGTGACACACTACTGGGCATGTTTACGGAGAGCAAGGCTGTGGTCCCTCTTGGTTTTCCGGCTAGAAGATCAGCTGACACTTGAGGGGTGCAACTTCTCTGCCCTTTAAGGCAGGAGGATCTGGAATTGTGGGTGAGGCTTAAAGGTTGGGAATCACATTCACAAGGCCGTTGTGGTGCATGGGAGTGCATGGTGTTCCCTGTGTGCATCTTCCTTTTCTTGCACAGTTGTCAACGTACAACATGATATCTCTGTGCACCTAAGGATTGGCACCAGTTGATGCTATAAAGTTACCATCATTCTCTTCCACAAGTTGCAACCCTCTGTCTTCATCTGCCAGTATGTGTACACTGTCCCTCAAAACTGGGACTGTCACTGTTTTATGAGATGTATGGCAACCCTATATGAAATGGTGGAGCAGAGAATAATCCCCTTGGAACAAATGGCACTGAAGTCTTAGGGCAAAATTCAGAGTAACTTCGAGGAGTCCTTGCTCTGGTGTAAGAACAACTTACTCTGGATTCCAATATGAATTTCTCATAAGTTTTCACTAGGTGGTGCAGTAACTACGGGTGCACGTAAAGTCTTTTACGTGCTCCCATAATTACTCTGGATTTGGGGGCATGTTTCAAGATCTGAGTGTTCTTGGCGTTATGACTTTGGATCTGCACAGTGACAAGATATTGACTTGTTTACAGTGGGAATATTGTTCAAACTCTAAATGGGAACTTTGTTCAAACCTTAAATGCATTTCTGTACTAAGGATGTACCACACATGAGATGTCTAGGGTTGGGGATAAACAACGAGGTGGCCAAGTTTGTGGATAACACCAAACTTTTCCAGATGCTTGAAGTCCAGAAGGGATTGTGAAGAGCTCCAGATGGATTTCTCCAAATGAGGAGGGGGAAGGGGGGACAACATACGAGAGGCACTTCAGTGTACGTACATGCAAAACAATGCACACTGAAACAAGAAATCAACATTTCACAAGAATGTGGATAGGTTCTGAGGTGTCTGTGATGGATTAGGTGAGATCTCTGGTTGTTGGTGGACAGCTTGATAAAAGTGTTGGCGCGGTTTGCAGTGGCTATTATGAAACCAACTCCATGCTCAGGAGGAGATTTGGAATAAAATAGCTAATAATGTTATGCCATGGTACATATCAATGGTAAGAAAACATTTAAGTTATTATAATTAATAATAATAATGCTGCTTTTCAATCAGAATAATTAATAATGCAGTCCTTTATAATTAATAATAATAATTCCCTTTTTCAACAAGAATAGTTAATAAAGGGTGCAATCCTAACCTAGGCTGGCACAACTCATCAATCTTCCCATTCCTGTCATGGTGGAGGGAGGCAAGCGCATGTCTGTGCACCGGCTTAACCCTCCCCACAAACATGCTTGATGGCAGTGCTGGCAGTAGGAGCATAGTGTTGGGCTGTGAGATCTATAAAATTATGCATGGGTGGCATAGAGAAAAGTTATTTTATCTCATACGTATTAGAACTAGAGGATGGCTACTAATATTGACTAGAGGGACAGTTAATTTTTTTCAGTCTTTGTGTAATCTGTGGAACTTCTTGCTGTAGGATATTGTGATGGCACCTGGCTTTGGTGCCTTCAAAAGAGGAACGGATGGATTTTTAAGAAAGTCCATCACAGGTTACTATTTATGATGAATGTATGCAGTCAGGTAAAGGTAAAGGTGTCCCCCACTCATTGTGACCGACTTTACAGAGCTGTGCTCATCGCTGTTTCTTAAGACCTAAAGCCAGCATTGTCTGAAAACACCTCCATGATCATGTTGCCCGTATGTGCATGGAATGCTGTTACTTACCCAACAAGGTGGTACCTATTGATCTACTTGCATTTGGCTGCTTCGAACTGCTGGGTTGGCAGGAGCTGGACATAGGACGGGAGCTCACTCTGTCTTGCAGTTCTTGGATTGCGAACTGTCGATATTCAGATTGGTAGCTGCAGCATCTTTAACTCTGGATTTTAAAGATAGCCTATCTCTGAATGCCAAGTTCTCCTGATCCTGTTCTCCTGGGTGCTCTTTGGTGCATCTGGTGAGAGATGCAACAAGCTATGTACCATTGGTTAGATCCAACCGGTCTGTCCTTATGAGAATTCCTGCTTCAGTCCTTTCATTTTCTCTATCTTGGAAGAACTTCTGTTTTCTCATCTAGTCAACAGGACAGTCTACTGTACATCTTCTATAGCACTTCCATACTCTGCCCTCCATTTTTTGCTTGTATTTTATTTCCCTGAGTGCCAAGCATGGCATTGGAGTTCCAAGCCTGGCTGTCCAGCAGCTCTCTTTGTGCCTTTGAGGGTTCGTCTGTCCATATTGTAACCAAACCTATCATAATGGAGGATTGCACATTTTCTCTCCTTAGGTCAGCAATGCAGAGCATGAAGGAGCATCAGCAACCATTGGTCTTGTGATTGACCTGAGACCTTAATGTTTGGAGAGGGTCTACTTCCAGGACCTACAGCACTGATTTTCAACCAGTGTACCACGAATGGTCTGCAGATGTGCTGCAGATGTTTGGGGGAAGGAGCATGGTGTGCCTTGTCAATGATCAAAAAACAGATGGTGTGCCTTGCTAATTTTAGCACCTTGTGCCCAGTGTGCCAGATGAAAAAGCTTGAAAGGGTGGGCATCCTTTCAGAGTCCTGTTTCCTGGGTTGGCTGCTTTTGGAAGCTAGATGCTTACTGGGATCCGCCTGGCGTGTTCAAACCCATAGGGAAGAGGATGGTTTAGGGATGCTCAAATGGAGAATTAGCATCCCCGCTGTGGAGCGTTGTTGAACATTGGCCTCCAGAGATGTTTCTGTGTGTTGTTTGTGCCTAGAGGCAGCTGAGTGTCTCATGTCTGCATAGTCATCGGGTATTTTTTGTTGGTGACTAAAAGGAGTTGGGAACGACTAGCTCGCTGCTGCTCGGGTTTCCAGGCATGTGCAGTAGAGAGGAGCTTTGTGCATGAAATGAGAGCTTTGATCCTGATCTGATGGCTGGCGGTGCTGGCAACAGTTGTATAATGTTGGGGAGCCCAAAAGGAGTGTATGCGGTGGTATACTGCACTCCTGGAATCAGGCCCTGCAGCGCATTATTGCAAGATCACTTTAATAGAGAGTTGCTTGTTCTCTCAATATACTTGAATACTTTTAAACTGAGAATTAAACACCTTGTTTAATCTTCAGAAGTCTGGGGGAAGCCCTGATGCAACTCCAAGTTGATCACCAGATTTTGGGAACTCCCAAAGAAGGTACTTAACATGTTCCAAGATCATGTATGTGGATGCTGAGAGATGAAGGTTTTGCTGCTATTCTGCAGAAAGGCACCAGCGTATTTCTCTTAAAACTTGCAAGTGTGCTGATCCAAGCCCAAAGGCAAAAGTCAGGAATGACCAAACCAGGAACCTCCTGCGGTGTAGGTGACAAATTATGCCACCTCGACAGCTTATGTTTCACACTGGTATCCCCCCCCCAATATTTCAGATCTTGACAGAGGGGTGTGTATGGGGGTAGGGTTGCCATAGTTCTCTTTCACAAAATTGGGACTCTCTGGCCCATTTGCCAGAATGTGAACAGAATCCCCCCAAATCAGGATTGTCCCTGTTTTGGGGGACATATGGCAACCCAGGATGTTAACCAGTTGTGCTTTTTCTCCCTATGTCAGAGGAATCCTACATTATGTGTACTGAACCACCTTTGGAATCAAGTTTGCCCTAATCTCCCTGTTTAGACTTTACAAGCTACAGATTGTTGGGATTCCTCCTCTGGGTCTCTTTCCCGCCCTCCCTTGCTGGATTAAGAGCATTATAGGACTTGGAAGCTTTGTCTTATTTATTTTGACTGATCCTAATGAAGGCGTTGCCTTCTTCTTCTCTGTGGGTTTTTTCCTGCCACTGGACCAACATAGCTACTTAGGAGTTAGAAGGAATGAGTGCAAGCCTTGGGGGTGTCTGGCATCAAGGCTTTTTGACTGATCCTACTGAAGGGTTTGGTGAAGAGTCTAAGGCTGGAATCCTATCCACATTTTCCTGAGAGTAAGCCCTGCAGAACTCAACAGAACTTACTTTTGAGTAGATATGTTTAGGATTGTGCCCATAATCACAGACTTGGTGACCCTATTGCCAGATGCTAGCTTGTTTGATTGGGGCTGTGGTTAAAGATGCTGAACCTGAAGGTCAGCAGGATGGCGGTTTGAGACCTGAGCACTGCACAACAATAGAGCAAGCTCCTGTCTCTTACCCAGCTCCTGCCAACCTAGCAGTTCGAAAGCATGAAAATGAAAGTAGATAAATAGGGACTGCTTCAGTGAGAAGGTGACATCATTCTGTTATCTATCTGTCTGTCTGTCACTAAAAAGTTCACAAAGGGTTTACAAAGAAAATGAAAAGAATTAATAGCTAATGGGCCACATCTTTGGACAATGCTGGATCTTCAGCCGCATCTTTGGACCACTTGACATCTTTGGACAACAAGATGTCTTTGGACAACACTGGATCTTCAGCCTTGAAATGGGGATGAGCACTGTCCATAGAGTCAGTCACAACTAGTAGGGCAACCCGCAAGGGACATCTTTACCTTTACCTTGATTGCAACATTTTGTTTTGCAAGGATGCTGCTTCCTTTCTGTTAGAGAAAACACTCCATCAGGTAGTCTCAGTGTGTGTCCTCCCCCTACTTCCCTGTCAGGGACAGAGCTGAGAGACTGAATTTGATGCATAGTGCTTCCTCGGCCACACTGGCACTAGCAACAAGTGTGTTAATAGGTTTGCCATCATTGGCAGTGTTGGCCTCAGTTCTGGTTGACTAGGGCTCTCAAGCTCTCTGGCTCATTCATGGCTCATATGTGGCTCCAGGTGATTTGTTGCCTGATGTCTGCTTGAGCTGGGCAAGATCTGGTTGCTTTTCAGTGTTCCTGAGACTCAGTCACTCTTCATGTTTTGCAGACTTCTGACATTTTGACTGTAATCCTAACCTCCAGTTAAGCCAGCCTAAACCCCACCATAAGTCCTGTGCTGATCCGGGGGTGTTTCAAAAGTTCTGAAAGACACTTCAGCACCAGTTAGGCCAGTGCACAGACATGCTCTCGCCTCCCTACATCAAGGGAATGGGAAGACCAATGAGTTGTGCCAGCCTAGATTAAGATTGCATCCTTAGTCTGTGTTCATAGGGACAAGGATGTCCCAAGGATCCTTGGGACAAGGGATGTCGGCTTCTGACTGGGTGCTTAGATCATACCTGGATGAAAAGAGCAGTTGTTTCTTGGCCTTGGCCTGCAGTGTCTCAAGTGATCCTGGAATTCACATCCCCTGCCCCATTCTTCTCTGTGGCTTTTGTAAGGGTCACATAAGGCACATTCTGAGTTGCTTGTTTTTGACTGACCATCCATGGACCAACAAAGCTTGCTTTCCAACAGCTTATGAACTCCCTCCTCCCTGTTGTGAGTATTTCTGGAGCAAAATCAAAGCATTTTTGGAATCGAACTCTGGCGCAGTAACAGAGGAGAGTTATTCCCCCCTGGCCAGATGTAAAAACATCATTTTCAGGTGAAGGATCTTGTTTGCTACTGCTCGGATTTGCTTCTCGTTCTGGTTGGATGTGGATCTAGTACTTGTTAGGCTATACATTGGTGTGCTGGTGCTGCTTTCCTGTAGGTGGGTCAGTCAGTGCTGGGCAGCCGGCAAAACTCAAATCCTCCTGAGACTTGCGTCCCAAGCTAGGACGTCAACAGCTAGATTTTCCTAGTGAACTCATTCCAACCATCTCTTCTGGGACTTTTAAATATAAACCTCTCTCAAGTACACCCAGTGCCATCTTGCTTACTTGTAGCCTTCTAAACTGGGAATGCTGTTCCTAATCCCAAATATATGTGGTACTTTTGCCAAGAAAATTGGTCATCTGGGTTTGCTTCTTTTATCCCCTCCTTATAGATAAGAATAAATAGACTTGTTGCTGCAAAGTAAACTTTAGCAGATTAATTCTATTCCCCACCTAAAATCACCCCTAATTAAATTCTGTGTAGGAAACTTTAAGTACCACCACCACCACTTGCACTTTAAGACCGTGGTGTCCTATCTTGCTCATGTTCTACATCTCAAATGAAGCTGAATCTGAACTTTCCACTTCCTCTGAGAGGCTGGGAAAGCACAGCCAACAAGACAGGAATTGTGGCGAGTTGTGAGAGCCATGATGTGTTCTGGAGAGGCTCAAGCTGTGATTTCTATAGGACCCCTTGGGTTCCTCAGTAGTAGGGATCTTCACCTATGCCACTTCCATTTCTGCTTTCTTCATCTTTTTGCAAGCGCAAGGAATATTATATTTGAATATAACAGGAAGGATCTGCTCTCCCATCCCTCTTGGGCAGTTGATCACAGAGCTGCTTGTCTTTCAGGCTCTGCTGGACTCCCTGCTTTCATAGAATCATAGAGTTGGAAGGGACCTAGTAGGTCATCTAGTCCAACCCCCTGCCTGCAGCAGGAATTCCCCCTAGAGCATCTTCGACAGGTGCTCGTTGAGCCTCTGCTTAAAGATCCCCAGTGAGGGAGAGTCCACCACCTCCCTTGGCAATTTGTTCCACTGCTGAACCGCCCTCACGGTCAGGAATTTTTTCCGGATTTCCAACCAGATCTTTGCTGAACCAGATCTCCTACTTGCATACAGGAGACCTTTGCAGACTCTTTGTTCTGCACGGACCACAGAAAAGCAAAATCTGTGGCCAGGGTATCGTGCAGCCAGTCGGGTTTATGTGTCCTCTCAGACCCTCACCCAGTTTGAGCTCAATCCAATGATGGTAAACACTTGGGCTTGGCATGACAACATTTGGAAAATGCCTTACTTGACTCTGCTGTGAGGCTGCAGTGGCTCAGTGGTTAAAGATGCTGTGCTTGTCAACCTGAAAGTCAACAGTTTGAGTGCTCAAGTGCTGCAAGATGCAGCGAGCTCCCATCTCCTACCCAGCTCCTGCCAGCCTAGCAGTTCAAAAGCATGCAAATGCAAGAAGATAAATAGGTATCACTTTGGTGGAAAGTTAACCAAGTGGTGACAGGCTGGTTTCCTCAAAGGATGGAAGTCTGGATGACTCCAATTCAGACCCTGCTACCATATGGGACAAATGCTGAAGTTGTGTCACCCCCCCCCCAAAAGAGAATTCCTTGCATATTCATTTATTTTAAATTAAAACTGTCCAATAGAGGTGCCATGTAATACATAAAGAAACGTCAAATAATTGCAAAAATAAAATACAAGTAAAACAAACTGAGTTGTTTGAGGGTGTTGGTGATTGCTGACTTGTCACCCAAAAAGATTGTGACATGTCACCTTTGACACTCATATGGTTCGGCTTCACTGGCCTATGCATTGTGGTTACACAGAGTGAGGATTAAGGTTAGAAGGAAGGGCAAGGTGGTAAGGGAAGAAAGAGAAAAAGAAAACCCCGGTATCCGGAGACTTACATTAAAAGGGATGGAGGGCAAGTGAGCCTGTGACTAATGAAAGCCCAACATTTCCATTAGTCAGGCAATTCCCATCCTGTGTGCCTGGTCAGAAAACCTCAGGGTGAGAGTTTTACTGTGCAATCTTGTTTGTATCTACCAGAAGTACGTTCTGTTGAGTTCAATGGGGCTTACTCCCAGGAAAGTGCTCTTAGGATTGCAGCGTGGTCACTTCCAACTCAACACACCGAGTTTCATCTTCTGAGTTGGACTTCTTCTGAGAGGAGGGGTGGTCTTGAGGCTCAGGACACAGAAAGGTTTTGGGGCTCATAACATCTCCCACCCCCAAAAAAGAGAGTGGTTACAGGGACGGGCAGAAATGGGTCCAGTCCAGCAGTTCCAGCTGCCTGGTTCTGCTCAGGCACCTCTCCCTGCAGGTATTCCTCACCCTGGTGTTGCCCAGAGAGTGTTCCCACAGTAACCAGGCAGGGCAGGAACAGCCTGTGCCGAGCCGAGCAGTTGCTTGCCCTGCTGGCGGTAGCCTTGGGCTGGCCCACGAACCAAGAATTCCATGGCTGGAGCCTTATCGCCTGCCCCTCCCCCACCCCGCCAAACAGCATTCCTGCCAAAGTTGCGCATGGGAAACCGGCAGGAGGGGTGAGAGCAACAGTGACCTTAAAGGCCTGGACTGGCCTGATGCTGGGGGTGTGTATGCTCAAAGCATTTGGGATCATTCATTAACTCTGCACTGTCTGGACTTGGAATGCAAAGGGGACAGTCGGATGCCGACCCAAGGATTCCCTGGCAACCCCTTCCATTCCCCATAGTGGCAAACTGGGGAGGAGTAGATATGCCCTCCCTCTGCTCCAGGCATGCTATGGGAGAGGCGCAAGCCACATAACTTCCCTGTTTCCATTCCCACATACTCTGTCTAATCTGCACATGAAATTTGCTTCTGCTGAGAAGGACAAAACGCAGGCAGGATCGGAGTTAGGCATCATTGGTTGCGTTCTTCCTCCTTCCCATCAAGGCATACCGGTTTTTAAAAGCTGCTTATTTGGTACTCTGTGCCTCCTGGAAATGTGCCATGGCAATGTCCAGTGAGAGCATTTCAAAGATTCCCACCTTGTCAGGTGTCTGTTCCTATAGGGAGCTCAGCATCTTGGATGTGGAGCTTCCAGGTGGTTCCCCCATCCATCAGCTGCCCAAGCAGAAGTTTGTTCTCGGATAAGGGGGGAGACTTACCCTGATCAATTCCAGTGGCAAAATCAATGTGGCTCTTTCTTTCCCTATAAGTTGTCTGAGTGAGCATGGATTCCCCTTTAGGTATGCAGAAACCAGTTTCTGTTGCTTGGCCAGAAACCAGGGGGCTTTCTTGGTTCTAAAGGCTGACCCCACAATTGTGGGACTGAAGCTTTTCTCCAAACTGCACTGTTTCCTTGCCTCACTGCACATATGGTTTGCATTGTCAGACAAGGCATCTCCCAGGGACTCTGATGCCTTTTGGGCATATGCCTGTTGCCACATCCTGGATGAGCTGCAGCCTAGAAGAGATCTGACTCATGTGGGGTGAGTCAGCAATGGGGTGTGGTGGCTGATCTCCATCTTCTATGCCTCTAGGCAGAGGTTTGCATTTGTGCGTGCGTGCTTGTGCCTCTCTCTGCTTTGTGGGAAAGAGGAACCCCATACCCTTGGCCACCTGCTCTGGTGGATGACCCTTCTTCTCAATAGGTAGACTTTTGGTTGCCAGTGTTCAGAGCCCATAATAGTGAAAAGCATGGCTGGCATGGTTGCTTTTTTGGCTAGAAGACAAAGTAAGCCCAGTGCTGCTACTGACATGAGAGTGTTGGGACAAGAGCTTTGGTGCATTTGGTGTTGGAGGTGGGTAGGCAGATGTGGTGGTCTTGGACTGGACAGAACTACTGTACTCTTTTCCTCTTGTTAAAGAGTCAAAGAGTACAATCCTAACCATGTCTAATCAAAAGTAAGCAACTTTGTGTTCATTGTGTTCAGTACTCCCAGGAAAATGTCTTTAGGATTGCATCTGATCCTTGAGTATCTAAAATTTACCGGTAGATCCTCTAAAATGTAGATTCTCTAAAAAATTTTTAAAAATAAGAACCTAAATAGAGGAGAAAAGGCAAGAGGTGGTCTAATAGTGGAGGTTAGGTAGGGTTGCCTAATATAATGAAAAACAGGGACAGTCCTGATGTGGGAGGATTATGTTCACATACTGGCAAATGGGACAGAGGATCCTGTCCCGATTATGTGGCAGAAAATTATGGCAATCCTAAGGTTAGGAGACAAAAGTATCTTGGGCACAAGTACTGGTGAGTGGTGTGGCTACTATCTGTGTGCCAAACTTAATTTTGATGCCCTCTCCCTGATCTTATGTGACCCTTTTGACTGCCTTCTTGACTTAGTGATCGTGAAAACCTGGCCTTGCTTGTGTCTTGCAGCTCGAAGACTGTACCTTGCAGGTCTTGCCGTCGGGCCTCTATTTGGACCTTGAACTTTCACTGTTGGAGCAGAAGGAGATGCTGGAAGGCTTCTATGAAGACATCAGGTGAACGACTCAATTTCTTCTGTGTCATTCATTCAGGTGTACAGTCCGTTCTTGTTGGTCAACCTCTTTAGTCCAAACATGTCTGGACCTGTCAGGAAAGCTATTTGCAATCTCAAATACGCAGGCACCCTAATCTGGCCTGTTTACAGATATGAGTGTTAATTGATGCATAAGCTGGTTGCAATGGAAGAGTCAAGATGAGACCCATCCTTTCCAGCATCCCCTCTACCCTTTCAGGCCTGCAGTGAGAAAAGTGGTGGTATCTGTAGGCTTCCACTTTCCAGAAGCATTTCTCTTTGTGGAATGCAAAGAGCAAGCCCTGAGGAGCATTTCTGGGGCCTGAGCTTGGACCTGAGGTTACCATCAAGAAATAGTGGGGGTGCAAAGGAGGGCATTGCCTGGGAAGCTTTTTGGGACCTGACCTCCTTTTTGACCAAGCTCTTTTTTGACCAAGCTTCTGTCATTGCAGCAAAGGGAGGCGGCCCATCCTTCTCCTGCGCACACAGCTCTCGGTCCGAGTCCACACCATCCTTGGTGAGTCCCAACTATTCTTGGAAGTTGTGTGGTTTGCAAAGTCATAGTTCTGTTTGACATTCTGGTCTTGGTGAGTCACCCATTGGTCTCCCAAGATCTGGCCGGAAGGCTAAACTTGTGCTCAGTTTCTTCTCCCAGCTTCCTCTCAGCCCTGCTACTTACACTATCTGCTTGGCAAGGCATGTCCATGTTGAGGGGTTTGTGCTGGAGCACATACTTTGGTGAAAGGACAAAGCACTGCGATAGTCCATTTATGCTGTACAACATGGAGAGTCCAGCCTTTTCCTGCCAGAGCTCAATTTAGGTGCTGGTTTCACCCAGATGCTTAACTATGGAGAATGACGAAGCGAAAATTTGCTGAGTCAGAAGGATGGATTTGGAACTTCCAGAACTGGGTTCTTAAGACACATTTGCTGGACAAACAGCCAGTCGGAAGCTGGAATTGAGAGACCTGGCAGCTAAACTGTTGTTGAGACCTCCTTTGACTACAGACTGTCTTTTGAGCACCTTTCCCATGTGCTCTTTCCTGCTGCTTCCTTTATGAGTCAGCATCTTCCTTCACTTGTTTCCAGTCTTATCTGTGCTGATAAAGGTTGCAAGAATTTCCTGAGCCTGTGGGGGGTAGCTGTTGGGGCTCTGCAGCTATTCCAGGAATCGATCCTGTGCAGGAGATATAGAAGGATGTAATCAAGGTGGTACCTGGTACTACCAAAACCCTCTTCCAGGAGACTGGATGTATGAGGGGTGAACTCCTCCTTGGTACCTTGCATTCTTCCAATGGTGTAGGAAGGAAGCCTGCAACAGCAGCTTCGTCACCTCTCATGTTGAAAGAGGGGTGAAGACAAGTGGTTAAGACACTGTGCCTGTTAACCAGCAGGCCAGGGGTTGAGACCCAGGTCCCCACAAGTTGAAGATCTCCTGCTACCGGCAGGGGATTGGACGAGATGATCCACTGGGTCCCTTCCAACTCTATGATTCTTTGAATCGATGTTGCAGAACCAGTATAGTTTCCTTGATACAGGAGAGGGCTCTGAATTTTCTTTTCTACCTGCTTGCTTACTATGTGTCTAGGAAAAGATCTTAAGACTTGGGGCTGGAAAACAGCAGGTGATGCATTGCTTTGCCCCCCTCTCTAAGTTTTAATTTGGGACAAGTAGGAATATCTATTTAATATTTACTGAGTTCAAAGTTTTTCTGGTGGTGGAAGAATTTAGCCAGTATAGATATACCAATATGGTTTTTTCATTGCATTCTGCATTAAATTACCTTTCCAATGATAGATACCATGATGGTGTTATTCATACATAACCTGTTTTTGACAATTTTAGCCGGTAGTGTTAAGCTCGGCTTGTTGCTCCGTAAAGCTTGCTGCCTGGTGCAACTGCACCCTTGCAGTTGCATCAGTCCCTTGCAGTCCCTGCAGTCCCAAGCTACACTTCCGGACTCATGCCAGCTTTATCAGCTTGCAGTCTCCCATTGAGGAGCTGTCCAGACCTTTCCCTGCTTAGCTATTTTCAGCAGCCCTGCACTCAACCAGCAGACTATGCCTAGTAGCAGGCCTCCGTCATTCTTGAAAGAGCACTATGGTATCGTGCTCTGTGCTGAATAAGCTGCATGCGAAGCACGAAAGCCTGGGTTGGATTGTTATGGAGGATATGCTGTTACACAAGCAGCAAATTCCCCCCTCTCCACGCCACTGAATTAGTTCAATGGAAAGGCAGAGCCAATAGTACGATTGGATCCAGCTGCGTCACAGAGCTGGGCTAAGGATAGGAACTCACCCTGTCTTGTGGGGCCGACCCGGGTCTCGAACCCTGACCTGCTGGTTAACAGGCACAGTGTCTTAACCGCATGCGCCACCCACAGCCCACAGCAGACCACGCCTACTGCCAGTAGAAATATCAGAAGCTACACTGAGGCACAATCCTAACCAATTCAGACCAGCACCACTCACCCACCTCCCAACAGTGGCACGGGAAAGCCAGTTTATGTCTGTACACTGGCCTAACCCCTCTAGGACCCCTAACTTCTCTAGCACCTAATGGCACTTTTGTGACCTCCCCAGGCCACCACAGGGTTTGTGCTGAGATTTGTGCCAGTGTAACCAGAATTGCACTATGAGCAGGATGAAAAGGCTGTGAGGGCGAGAGAGTTCCACTCCTGCACTTTTGAAGACATATGCTGCAATACTAAAGACACTTTCCTGGAAGTAAGACCTACTGAACACAATGGGCCTTACTTTTGAGTAGACATGGTTAGGATTGTGCTCTTAAGGCACTAAGTCTTTCCAGCATCTAACCAACTTTCAACCACTAAGAAAAAAAAGCAGTGCAGCTCCAAGGTAAGGGAACAAACATCCGTGACTGCCATGCAAATGTAGGGTGCAGCACAGGCCCCATTGGCAGTGTAGGAAAGTTGGTTAGGATTTGGGCTTTAGCCAGTTGATCTCTGTTTCTTGACCTAAGCGATGGTGACTGTACCCATCCTGCATACTGACCAATACTGATCTAAAAAGTTCAGCTTGAAAGGCCCATTGCTGAAAGTGCAGCTTGAAAGGCCCATTGCTGTGCCCGGCAAGATAACGCAGTGTGAGAAAAAGCAAGACGCCTTGGCTAAACAGAGGGATCATCAAGCATATCCCCTTCCTTTATGTTTGCTATTCTGGATTTGCAAAATAATGGTCTAGAACTGTGGCCCTACTTGGAGTCTTGCTCCTTATAATGAAACATTCTGGGAAAGCATTGGAGAACACAGCCCTGAAGTGGCGCCAAAGTTCACAGCATGTTCTCCAGTCCTGTTGTTACTGGCAGGGTTGACTTGAAGAGGGGTGGGGGGAGGACGCACTTGCTGCTTTAAAAGAACCAGTTGGAAATCTCTGGCACTTTTCTGCTTATTGTCTTGGGGACCCAGTTTTGTATGGTCTGAACGCTCAGCCAGAGATGCTTCCAGCATTAATTTTGTGGGTCTGGGTGTGTTACCCCACAGGCTTCCAGGGATTTTGTGCAGTCTGAGGGCATCTATGATCATAATTGTTTGTAGGCACAGGAACCTGCAGGGCAGTGGGAGTTTTATGGATGGCAGGCTGGTTCAGAAGAGTGAATGTTGCTCATGCACCTTTGCAGCTCCATAGCCTATCCGCTTAACCAAAGCTGTGACTCTGAGTTGTCATCTCCCAGTTAGTGTGCCTGCTAGCTCTCCAGAATCTTGAAGCATGCTGTGCTGTGGGGCAGTGATAGTGAGAAGCACACAAGCAAGCCCTCCTCTGATGGTGCAAGTTGTTAAGACACAGTGCCTGTTAACTAGCAGGCCAGGGTTCGAGACTCGGCTTCTCCATAAGACGAGGATTTCCTGCTACAGGCAGGGGGTTGGACTAGATGATCCACTGGGTCCCTTCCAACTCTATGATTCTATGTTATAGACAAATCCCTGAGGCTTAGATTGTGGCGGGAGTGAGTGCCCAACCTGTGTCCCCCTGTGTTCCTTGAAGGCTTGTACTTTCCTCGGTACAACTCAGGGTGCAATATTGACTATAGGCCAGAGAAATGGCCCAGCTAAGCTGGCCTTAGGGGGCCACATCCTGACCTGCTAGGCCAATTCCATAGGACTAGAAGGCCTCTGGCTGGCCCAACTACTGCTAAAGAGGCAGCAGTACAAGTACAGCATGCTTACTGGGCTAGTATCGTTGTGTTGAATCCTGAGGTGGGCTTGTGTTGTTGTGCCATATCATGAGATGGGCTGGTGTAGTTGTGCCATATCCTGAGATTGAGTGGCAGGGTTGCACTCGCCAAATTTTTGCCAACACATTTTTATACTAGCTTGTCATGGACCCTTATCTGTCTACTCTGATTTATTCCTGCTCCTGAGGTGGTCTAACTTTCAGGAGCTGGAAGAGGGCATTTCTGCCCTGGAAACAGGATCTGGATGCAGCCTAACAGCACTGTTCTAGGCCATGCTGAACATGCCCTCAACATGCCTCTCCAAGGCTGGCACAGCTAGGCCAGCCCAGGTCCATCTGTCTTGGGCCAGCCTATGTTGACTTACGCCGGCCCAAGCCTTTCTGTGTAACTAGCTGGTCCATCTTGGAATTGGGCCATCCTAGTGATAGACAGGTTAGCCCAAGTGCACTTCAGGATTGCAGCCTAAGGCACACTCTGCTTGCACTGCTTGCAGTGCAACTCCTTGGTGTAATGTAGGGGCACACTGCTTGCAGTCTACAGACTGAGGTTTGGGGGGGTTTTAAGATGGTGCACCAACAAGACCACTGTCTGCTTTCACAGAACCCAGAACTAGCTAGTTCTGCCTTCACTCCTTCAAGAGCTCTTACAATTTTGAAGCTGCAGGGGGTTGTAGGTAGCCCTACCCACCCGTGCCCCCACTTCTCTCTGTCCCTCTTTCAAGCAGGCCTCTGTCAGTCTTGGAAGACTATGGTATCGTGCTCGGCGCTGCATATGCTGCATGCGAAGCACGAAAGCCTGAGTTGGATTGTTATGGAGGATAGGCTATTACCCAAGCAGCAGATCCCCCCTCTCCACGCCACTGAATTAGTCCAATGGAAAGGCAGAGCCCATACCATTGGATCCAGCTGGCGTCGCAGATCTGGGCTAAGGACAGGAACTCACCCTGTCTTTTGGGGCTGACCCGGGAATCAAACTCTGGCCTGCTTGTTAACAAGCACAATGTCTTCGCCACTTGCGCCACCCACAGCACAAGCAAGCAGAGGCTTATTTATAGTTTGGCGGGTAACCTGTGTCAGCACACAAGAAGAGCCCCATTGGAGGCCAAAGGTCCATTTAGTCCAGCTTCCTGTGTCTCACATGGCCCACCAGATGCTTTAGAGAGCATACAACACAACCAGAGACCTGCATCCTTGTACCTGGCATTATGAAGAGACTTACTTCTCTTCATAGGATCGTGCCCGTCATGTCTTATAACCGGTGATGGACATTTCCTCCCGACACCTGTCCAATCCATTTAAAAAGCATTCTAGGCCAGCCACCATCACATCCTGTGGCAAGGAGTTCCACAAATGAAGTATTAGTAAAGAAAATATTGTGAGGTGCCAGATCCTCAAGGGATATGGTGGGCACAGGTGGTATGAATAGGTTAAGGTTAAGTGGTATAAGAGGCACAGGTGGTATGAATAGTTAGGTTAAGTAGTTTGCTCCCTGGAAAAGGGGAAGGGGTACCCTCTTTGTCCACAGCAAGACAAAAGAATCTCACATGGGTTGGCTGCGGTGAGAAAAGCACTCTTTCCCAGTCTCTGTGCCCCACAGACTGGCTCCAAAGCAGGGTGAGTGGTGGGCAGCCCCCCCTCTCCTTTTCTTTCAACATAATTCTCCTCTGCTCCGGAAATTATTGAGATATTTATATTATAAGGCAGAAAACAGGAAGGCAACTTCCAGCCTTTGCTAGCTGTCACTGCCCTCTGGAATTAGGCCAGGGTGACCCGAGGCTGACGGAGGCGGCTGAAGGAAGAATGCCAGAGCTCTTTGTGAGGTCAGCTGCTTTGTAGGGAGGAGGATTTGGGGTTAGGGCCACATGTGCCACCCTTTTCTTCTGGGTCCGCCTGTGGGCCTGAAGCCTCCAAATGGCACCCTCTGTCCCTTTCTCCTCCTCATCTGGCTCTTATGTGTTCGTTGCTTTATTGAAAATGTGCCTTTCTGCCCTGTTCCAAATGCTGCTCCCAGTTTCCAGCTACTCTCCCAAGCCTTGCGGCTCTCGTCTCTCTCAGGCCATTGGTTGTTTGGCTTGCTTTAATGTTCAGTCTGGCATAATGTGGGCGAGAACATGCTGCAAGGGTTGTATTGGAAGCAAGGAAGCTCCTCTGATCTGGGCAGAGGAGCTCTCCTCAGTGACTGTGTACAGGTCCAACCTTGTACAAAGATACTCTTATACATGGATTTGACTCAACATAAATGGCTACTGCAAATCACAGTATTAAAACTGCTTTTCTTACTGTTGTAGTGAGGGAGTCATGTAAGCAATCATTCCTTTGCCTAGCTCTGGTGCTAATTCTCAGCAGTGCGCATTGATGTGGGTTTCCTAGCCAATTTCAGCTGTTGTTTCTGTCTTGACTTGGGGACGCAGGAAATGCTTGTGAGTTCACTCTTAGATTGCCCTACAGACCGTTCCCAGCTGAGCCTGATGCAGAGCAGCTGCCTTTATCCCTTTTGTGTCTTGGAGACCAGCCTAATCTTGCTCTAGTTGGCTCTGAGGTTTCTCTGTTTGGAGACAGTTTCCGCAAGGGGAGCAGTGGTGATGGTCTGTACCAGCAGAAACCACCACAAGACTTGTAGCACCTGTGGAAGTAAGTAGATGAGTCTCTTAGTGGTTTCCATCTGAAGAGAGGGGGTTCTTCGGGGCATATGGGCACTTAATTCTCAGGAGGCTGCAATCCTAATCCCAATTTTGCCTGCAAAAGTCCCAAGACAAGTTCCTTGCTGGTCGGATGGAGACAGGTTGGAGGATCTGGGACAAATCCAGGGTCCACTGCAACCTTTGTTCTTCCATTAAAATCTGAAATGGGGAATCCCACCACCCACACCACTTTGTAGTACCATCTGGATCTGCAGCACCTCCAGGCAGAGTGTTGACACTGAGATTAATGATGCAATCCTAACCAATTTAGGCTGGCCTAAATCACATGGCATATCTTCCATGGTGATGTGGGGAGGTTGGCATATTCCTGTGCACTGGCCTAATCTCCCAGGAATAGGCAGGAATGATGAGTGGCACTTTTGTGACACCCCCAAGTCAGCACAGGACTTACGCCCAGGCTTATGCCCAGGCTTATGCCAGCCTAACTGGAGATTAGGATTGCTGCCTAAGTTGAAGGATCTTGAATGGAGTAAGTGGTACATTGGGAGTTAGGATGCTGGCTTTGAGGGATGTGATGTGGGTTCACTGTCTGGAATTGCTTCCTGCTGCTTCCTGCTTGCATACCGGCTTTTCCTGATGTATCTCATGTTCTGGTAGTGGATTCTCTTGTACAGAAATTTGTATTTTATTTTCTGTGTTTTTTAATCCCAAGAAGGACCCAAAGTGGTTAACACAAAACAGATGCAAAAATGCAGAAAACATAAAATTTTATTTATTTGATACATTTATACAGAATAAACTCAAACCCAAAAACCAATTAAGAATTATAAAAACAATAAAACACCAATAAAGCAGATCAGCATCCACCATGACATAAAAGGACTAAAGGCACTATCCTAACCAACCTTTGAGCACTGGGCTATGTGCTGCACCCTGCAGTTTAGGGGCAGTCATGGAGGCCTCCTCAAAGGAAGGTGATGTTTGTTCCCTTATCCCAGAGCTGGAAAATTGGTCAAGACATGGAAAGTTTCAAAGGAGTGAGCTAGTTCTCTATAGTGTTTTAACTTTGTTTTTATATGATGTTTTAATTGATTTTATATATGTTTTATCGCTGTAAACTGCCTTTTTATGGAATAAAGCAGGATATAAATAAAGTTAATTAAATCAAGAGGTTGGGAGTTCCTTAGGGTTGGTGTCACTGCTAAGGCCCTATCATACCTCCCTAGATGGTGATGTTTGTAAAAGGGCCTTCTCTAATGACCCAAGGAATTTGTGCTTTGTATATGTTTGCATTTAATGCAACCAAGGCTGCCACTTGTGTTAATTTGTTCAAGCAGAACAGTGCCTTCCACCCATAGAGAAACATTGTGAGGAGGAGTAGGAGGAGAAGCCAGACGTGTTTGCGGTACTCATTAAGAGGTGTTTATGGTACCCATTAATGTGTAATTAATACGTATCTGCTAATATGAAGAAAACGTTTTGCAATCCACTTCAACACCTTCCAGGAGGAAGAAGAGAAAGGCAGGATATCAATATTTAGAGGAAAGCGATCATGAGCTGCTGGAATTTAGAATAATGTGGGAAATAAAAAGAGTGCAGAGTGAAACTTATATGTTGGATTTCAGGAAAGCTGATTTCAACAGGCTTAGAGAAGTCATAGGTAGGATCCCATGGGTTGATGATCTAATGGGGAAAGGGGCCCAAGATGGGTGGGAGCTCCTTAAGAGGCAGCTTCTACAAGCACAGTCAGAAACAATTCCAATAAAAAAGAAAGGGGGGGAAATGCTGAAAAAACCAGGTTGGCTCCACAGGCAACTTGGGGATCAGCTGAAGTTAAAGAAAGAGAAGTATAGGGAGTGGAAGACTGGAAAGATCACCAGAGAGGAGTACAGGCAGGTAGCATGGTCCTGTAGGGAGGGGGTCAGGGATGCTAAAGCTCAGTATGAGCTGAGGCTGGCCAGGGGAGTCAAAGATAACAAAAAGAGCTTCTTTAGATATGCCCAAAGGAACAGGAGGAGAGACGAGGGGCTGGGGCTGCTCTTGGACAAGGATGGACAACAAGTGTCTGGAAACCAGCAGAAGGCGGAGCTGCTCAACTCCTACTTTGCATCCGTCTATTCACAGAAGGAGGGCTGTGCAAATGGGGGTGCGGGATCATTGACTGATTCGGGGATGTGTTTACATCCCCTAAGAGGTAATGAAAACATGGATGGTGCAGAACAGCAGATTAAGATTGACAGAGAACTGGTTCGAAACCACTTAACTGGCCTAAATGAATTCAAGTCATTTGGACCGGATGAGCTGCATCCTCGAGTTCTTAAGGAACTGGCAGATGTCCTTGCAGAGCCTCTGTCGATCATCTTTGAGAAATCCTTGAGGAGTGGAGAAGTGCCACTGGACTGGAAGAGGGCAAATGTAGTCCCAATCTTTAAGAAGGGGAAAAAAGAAGACCCGGGAAATTATAGACCAGTCAGTTTGACTTCAGTCCTGGGGAAGATATTAGAACAAATCATAAAACACACAATTTGTGCACATCTAGACAAGTACTCTGTGATCAAAACAACCCAGCATGGATTTACCAAGAATAAATCTTGCCAGACAAATCTGATCTCCTTTTTTGATCGGGTTACGAGCTTACTGGACAGTGGCAATGCTGTGGATGTCATTTATCTTGACTTCACCAAAGCATTTGACAAAGTCCCACATGACATTTTAATTAGGAAGTTGGAAAAATATGGGCTAGACAGGGCAATTGTTAGGTGGATCCGCAACTGGCTTTACTCAAAGGGTTTTAGTAAATGGTTCTGTGTCAACCTGGAGGTCAGTTTCTAGTGGGGTCCCCCAAGGCTCTGTCTTAGGACCGGTTCTCTTTAACATTTTCATCAATGACTTGGAGGAAGGGATACGGGGGAGCCTGATCAAATTTGCAGATGACACCAAACGGGGAGGAGTAGCAAACACATCAGAAGATAGGAGAAACCTCCAGGAGGATCTGGATAAACTGGAATCCTGGGCTGTAACAAACAGAATGAATTTCAACAGGGAGAAGTGCAAGGTTCTGCACTTAGGCAATAAAAACCAAAAACATAGGTATAAAATGGGGGATACTTGGCTTGGCAGCACAACATGTGAGCGGGATCTTGGAGTCGCCGTGGATAACAAGCTGAACATGAGTCAGCAGTGTGATGTGTCTGCAAAGAAGGCAAATGCCATTTTAGGCTGCATTAAGAGGACTGTAGCTTCCAAGGCACGAGAAGTTCTAGTTCCTCTTTATTCTGCACTGGTCAGACCTCACCTGAGTACTGTGTTCAGTTCTGGGCACCTCACTTGAAGAAAGATGCAGCCAAACTGGAGCAAGTCCAGAGGAGAGCAACAAGAATGATCAGTGGGATGGAAGGGAAGCCCTACGAGGAAAGGTTGGGGGAACTTGGGATGTTCAGCCTGGAGAAGAGGAGGCTGAGGGGAGACATGATTGCCCTCTTCAGATACCTGAAGGGCTGTCATATGGAGGAAGGGGCCAATTTGTTCATAGCTGCTTCTGAAAGCAGAACTAGAACCAATGGGTACAAACTGCAAGAAAGGAGATTCCGGCTGGAAATCCGGAAAAAATTCCTGACGGTGAGGGCGGTTCGGCAGTGGAACAGATTGCCAAGGGAGGTGGTGGACTCTCCCTCACTGGGGATCTTCAAGCAGAGGCTCGATGAGCACCTGTTGGAGATGCTCTAGGGGGAATTCCTGCTGCAGGCAGGGGGTTGGACTAGATGACCTACTAGGTCCCTTCCAACTCTATGATTCTATGATTCTATGATTTAAATCAATACTAGCCTCCCTTTATTCTGATGTGGGTGTTCGAGAGGAAGATGGCCAATTTGTAAAGGTGCAAAGGGAGGCTCTGCAGTGCAGGACTCTCCAAAGAAGGCCTTGCAGAAAGCCTTAGATTAGAGTGACTTGATTCATAGCACAGACACATTGTGGGCACCAGAATGACGTGTTTGCTCTGAGCGACAAGCCTGCCTTGGCTTCTCGGGGGCAGAGTGCCACCATGTGGCACATTGGTTCCCTTGGCTCTGGCCTGGTGGGTGGATTGGAAAGCCGGTTCTTCCTGAGCCCAGCTGGCAAGGTCTCCCCTTCTGCAAGAGTGCTGCCAACTTGCCTGGGACACCTCTTTTGGTTCTGTGTGGTGGTGCCAACATTTCCTTCAGGCTGAAATGTTCATTTTTCCCCACTCCAGAGAAGCTGTATACTTCGAAGGGCCCTGAGCTGAGGCGGTCCCTCTTCTCACTGAAGCAGCTTTTCCAGGTAAGGATTCCAGTTAGTTCCTCTAACCTCCCTTTCTTCTCTTCCACTCCCTTTTGTCCTGCCCTGTGTTGGCACTTGCATTTCAGATCCAGGCAGCCACATGGCCACATCTTCCTCATGCACTAATTTGAGCTCTGACCTGCATCCATGTGGAATGAGTCCATGACCATGGAGTACAATTGCCACAATTCTCTTCCACAAAGTTGGGACAGGAGCCTCTGTCCCATTTGCCAGTATGTGAACACATCTCCAAAAATTGGGATTGTCCATTTTTATGGACATGTGGCAACCCTTCCATGGAGCCTGTCTTGCAGCCCTTCGTTTTCTTCTTATCAACTTTATCTCACAGCTTCCTTGCTAATACTGGACCATGAACATTTTTTCTTGTCCAGCATGTGAATGACTGGAGAATTGGCAACCCCCACCAGAAAAAACAGGTGGCCATTGTGCGATGAGGGAAGTAGATGGGCACCCAGTTATGTAATGGAGCCTGGTGTACTCAGTGTGCAGGAGCCCGGTGTATAGCCAGGCTGTCTTTACAGTGCCTGGCCCTTGCTTCCCCATCTGCCCAGCCTTGCCTGGATGTGGAAGAGATGTGCTTGGTAAGGTTTCAGCTCTGGATTTCTGCTGCAGGAGGACAAAGACCTGGTTCCAGAGTTTGTGAATTCAGAAGGGCTGACATGTCTCATCACAGTCGGAGCAGAGGCTGATCAGAACTACCAGAATTACATCTTGAGAGGTAAGTGGCCAACTCAGTGCTTGAACCTTGAAATGATGTTGATGATAGTGGTGGTGGTCGTGGTGTTGATGTCATAGTTACCTCATAGATTACCTCATAGTTTCCTCATAGGTGAGGGAAACCACCTGGCCTTGTCATCCCACTCCTTTTAGGTGGGTTTTGCTGTTCAGTTGGTGGATATGTGTCAGTTTCAGCAGGATATGTGTCCATTCAGCAGGAATGGAATTTTCAAACAACCTCAGAGGGACATTGCAGAATCCTCTGGGCTAGAAATGTCCTAAAACAGAGGGAAACGGGGAAAAAGCAGGGTATACATTATAACAACTTAACTGCAGAGAGGAAAGGAAAGAAGGTGTGGGTAGAGTAGCTTCCCCATTTTGCATTCTGCTTCCCCCCATATTATTATTATTTATTAAATTTATATCCCGCCTTTCTTCCCTAACGAAAGGGAACTCAAGCCGGCACCATATGATGGTGTTGCTGCAGACGCAGGCACTGAGGGGCCTTTTTGCTAGCTTCCCACAAGATCAGATCTACGTATGGGCAAAGGGTTGCCATAATTCTCTTCCACAAAATCAGGAAAGGACCCTCTGTCTCATTTGCCAATATGTGAACACAATCCCCCAAAATCAGGATTGTCCCTGTTTTTCTGGACATATGGCAACCCTTGATAGGCAGAATTTCATGCTCAGCAGCACTGGCCAATGCAAATCCAAAAGTTGTTTCACCCTTTGTGTTCTATGGTTTCCGGCATTAAGCAGCTTTTACTTGATGCTGGAGGATCTTGACTAATCTGTATGTGGAAATTTGTGGTTTAGAAAGTTTCACTTTCATGATTTTGGTTCAGAGATAGTTGCAACCGTTTCCTGGGCCTTCGGAGCATAGTGTGCTACTTGACTCCACGTGCAGCTAGACCAGGCAGACTCTGCCTTGTCTCCTTGTGGTGCCAGCCGCCAATGAGCCTGGAGATGCCCTTTCACTTGGAGGCATGTTTAGTGACAGGCAAAGTGGAAGACTGGCAAGCTGGACTCTCCTCTTTTTAAATCAACTGCAGTGTGGAGATGATGTAACTTTTCAAAAAGGCTTTCCCCATACTATTTCCTGATCTAATCCCCAACTCCCCAATCCCCCAAGTCTGACCCATGGGGAAAATATGTCTGTTCCTTGTTGGACAAAATGCAGAGTGCAGGATTTGATCTTAATAAGGAAGACAGTGCAGGTAGAGTTGCCATAATTCTCCTCCAAAAAATTGGGGCAGGATCCTCTGTTCCATTTGCCAGTATATGAACACAATCCCCCGAAAATCAAAATTGTCCCTGTTTTTTGGGACATATGACATCCCTTAAGGCAGGGTAGAGCAAGTCCCAATTCCTTCCTCCCTTAGTTATGGTCATGATCCCCCTGGATTTAAAGAGATAGGAGAGATTATCAGCAATCTTGTTCCCTTAGCAATGTTTTCTGAAATATTTTCTTTAATTGGTATTACAATCTTTAATTCGTAATACCAATCTTTAATTGGTATTAATTGGTATTATGCAGTCTTGAATAACCCTACAATCCAGAGTAGCTACGGGAGCACACAAGAGACATTTATGTCGATGTAGTTACAGCACCACCTAGTGAAAACATCAGAAATTGCAATCCAGAGTAAATTGTTCTTATGTCGGAGCACAGACTCCCTGTAGTTACTCTGGATTGCACCCCAAGTCTGTGCCTTGATGCCAGACACTATTCAAGCCAAGTTTGCCCAGGATGACTTTTTTCCACTGGGTTTTGCAAAGTGTATGTTCTGGATTTTTATTTATCCCAAATGGACTCTATGACATTGGATGTGCTTTCTTTGAAATTGGGTCAAGCCAATTTCTTGGGCACCTTGAAAAGGGAAGATTACACTGCATTTTAGAAGTTCAGTTTTGTCTTTGCATTTTGTATTGTCCCTGCTTATTACATTTTTCAGTAGCTTGTAATCTCTGCATCCTGCCTGCATTTCTGAAGCAAAATATCAGCATTCTACCGGTTTTCTGTGGAATTAGGGTCACTGTATCACCTCCTGCTTGGACCTGTAATTTTGCATGCACTCTTTTCACTGACGGAACCCCATTCCCACCTGCCTGATGTGGCATATGCATTGTGAAACTGTGTTTGCATCTTCATTGTGGGCTGCTCCTCACCTCCCTGCATTTTATCGGATACCATTATGGCAGTTTAGGGCAACCCTGGGAGCCTTCCCTGTTTATCTGCATGTTAATGAGAAAGGCTTCTCATGATTGATTGTGGTCCAGGAACAAGCACATCAACACCCACTCGGAATTAAATCACCCATCAGTTCACACATTTTCACCTACCATTCCAGAGTCCTTTTCTCACCCCATAACAAGATCAACCTGCTTGACCCCAAAGCTGCACACAGCAGTAACTCCAAAACTCTTATGTATTGGTGGATTTCAGGCAACAAACTGTCACTCCTACCTGGTTAACAACCTCTGTGTGTGGCATCATATCAGTTTCTGAAAGCTACTCAGAGCCTCCAAGAGTCTGCAAGGCTCTCCAGAATCAGGCAGCTTTAATCATGCTTTGAAAATGTTTTTCCCCCTTGCAACTTCCCTTCATCTTACTTCTTTAAGTGGCTCAGGCTTAGTGTTGGAAACAGAAGCTCTTCTACACCCCCTTCCTTGAAAATCTTAGCCTTTTCCTACCACTGCACCAGTTATGGTGGACTTATGCATCCTACATTCTAGGAATATTTCACACAAGAATATTTCACAAGAGACTAACTTGAGCTTGGACCTGCATCCATGCTCTACTGAATCTGTATCTTTGCAATAATCACATGTGCCTTTAACAGGGTGACCATATGTCCTTTTTTCCCAACTTGTCTTTTTTTTAGCTGTGAGTCCTAAAAAAACTTTATCTTCCTTTCTCCTTGTGAGCAGGCAACATGTAGCAGGCAAATATCAAAAAATATATGATGAATTATATGTAATAGTTTTAAATTTAATAATAAATAATATACCCTACAATCCAGAGTAACAATGGGAAGATGTAAGTGGCACTTACTTTGCATTGCTCTATGCATTTCCCATAGGTTTCCCATAGGTGGCACCATAACTATGTTGGTGTAAAAGGTCCCGTAGTTACTCTGGATTGTAGCCTATTATAGTGTTTAAATTGACTAAATCAATAGATGTGAGTGTTTTTGCTTTTATTTTGTCATGTAAATTTTTCTTGGGTGTCCTATATTTTGGGAGCCTTATCCTCTTATCCAGTTATATGATCACCCTGACCATTAATAAATCCTTTGTAACTTTGAAGGCACCCCTCTGTCAAGCTCTTGAATTGATTTTCCTTTGCCCTGCTCTTTGCACAAAGCCCATCAGATCCCTCACATCTCTAGCTGCTCCATAAGGCTGGAGAGGACACTGATGGGAGTTACGGATGCCTTTCCTTTCAGCTCTTGGCCAGATTGTGCTCTTTGTGGATGGGATGATGGGAGTGATCAACCACAACGAGACAGTGCAGTGGCTTTACACGCTGTGTGGGAGTCTGGTAAGTGGGTCCTGAGCCATCCCGTTGTCTGTCTACTTGGAAATAAGTCCCATTATAATCAGTGGAACTCACTCCCAGAAATGTGTTGATACGATTGCAGCCTCATTTCCTAGCCAGGTTGCTCGCTTTGGCCACACTTACTGTCCCTGGAAAGAGCCAGCTCTGGCCAATCCCCTCCATGTCTCTCCACTTCTGTGCCAGTTCCAAGGCTGAAAGACCATTGTCCAGCAAATGTGAAAGGAGACTTGAGTTCTCAGTGGCTGGAGGTTCTAGAGGGGCTTTCCTTCTTGAAAGTGGATCCTCTCCCTTTTGTGGGAGTCCTGGGTGTTGATTCCTGGGAATCCAAGTAGCTTGCACTGTTGGTTCCTTGGCTTGGCCCGAGAGGTTCCATGGGCCTGGCCCAAGAGGGTGGATGTTGTTCCTGGTAGACTTGTGTCAAGTCAGTTTGGTCCATATCCTGGCTTACAACTGTTTTTGTCACCACCACCCCCAGTATCGCCTCGTTGTGAAGACAGCCCTGAAGCTACTACTACTGTTTGTGGAGTTCACAGAGTCGAATGCTCAGCTGCTGATCCAGGCAGTTGTGGCTGCAGAGCGGGCTAGAGGTGAGGGTACCAGTCTGGCTTGGAGAGAGGGGGGCAGTTCTTGAAGCTCATGGCAACCAGGAGATTGACTTGTCTTTCCAAGGGTATCTGGCTTAGGTACTCATTGCCTCCTGATCTCTTGGAATGAATGAATGAATGAATGAATGAATGAATGAATGAATGAATGAATGAATGAATGAATGAATGAATGAATGAATGAATGAGGAGCTATGTTTCTCTTGGTCAGGATGATGGGGAACAGGACTTATCTCTCCCAGGTGCGTGAGTGCAAGCAGTCACCGATTCCCTGCTTGTGTCACACCTGAAAACAGTGCTGGGTTCGAGATTTGGTTGGGAGGAAGGACTTTTTGGTTGGGAAAAAGGCCTTGCATTTTTCTCTCTGCCATTGATTTCTCTGCTGCAATTCAGTGCAAACTTTTTCAGGATGGCTCACATTAGTCTGAATCCTGGGGCTTTTCAGCAGCAGAAAATTCATGTCATGAGCAGCAAAGAGGGAAAAAAGGTCATTGTCTGGGAATGAGAAGTGAGCAGAGTGGATGGGCACCGGGCATGTGGTCCAAGCCCTTTGGAGAAAGTAGGCTTCCGTCAGTCTTGAAAGACTATGGTATCGTGCTTGGCGCTGTATATGCTGCATGCGAAGCGTATAGATTGTTATGGAGGATAGGCTGTTACCCAAGCAGCAAATCCCCCCTCTTCACGCCACTGAATTAGTCCAATGGAAAGGCAGAGCCAATACGATTGGATCCAGCTGGTGTCGCAGAGCTGGGTTAAGGACAGGAGCTCACCCTGCCTTGTGGTCTCGTACCCTGGCCTGCTGGTTAATTGGCACAGTGTCTTAACCACTTGTGCCACCCACAGCCTTTTTTTGGAGAAAGATGAGCTTGGATAACCACCCAATGCTTTTACCGGGACTCCAGAGTGAAAGGAGCTAGGAGGGTGGCACAGCTAGAAGGCCCCCAGAAAGCAAGAGATATAGCACTGCAGTTTTTTCCCTTTGCTACCCACCCTCAGCCAGACTCGTCACCCTGTTTGCTACACTGCAGGTGGTTTTCCATGGTCTTACCTCATTGCAATCCTGGAACAGAAGAGCGGCGCTGACACAGAACTGCAGATCTTTGCCATCACACTCATCAATAAGGTGAATTTCTGCCCGAGGGGGGAGGACAGGACAAATGTGGGCAGCTGGACCGGGCCGGGCCACTTTCCTGACGATGGTGCTCTGTTGGTGCTGTGCAGACCCTGGCTGCTCTCCCTGACCAGGACTCCTTCTATGATGTCACAGACTGTCTGGAGCAGCAAGGGATGGAGCACATCATCCAGCAACACGTAGCAAACCCCGGTGCGGATTTAGACTTGAAGCAGCAATTTGTCATTTATGAGGTGAGTCCCTCCTATCCCCAGCTGGGAGAAGCATTGATGTGCATTCCCAGGCAGGCAGCACCCACGAGAATAGGCCTTCCAAGAAGGGCCAGTTTCCCGTGTACTTGACTCCTACCTGAGCTGCCTTGCTCCTGCAGAATGCACTGAGGTACGAGGATGGCATTGAAGAACCTCCTGCTGGCACACGGAAGGAGCGAAAGAAAGGAGACGAGAGCCGGAGGGGACGGCGCTCTCTAGGCTATGTGGTGGCCCAGGAGGAAATCCAAGGCTCCAGAGCTGAGGGTGCCCAGTCCAGCCCTTCCCACGCTCAGGACCTAAATGTGGAGAGCAATGAAGTGGGGTACGTTGCCCTGGAGGGGAAGGCTTCTGTCTCTGCCTGGGAGGAGACCTCAAGGCTTTCTTTGCCATGCCAGTTAGTTTGGGCCTCCCTGCCTATGATGTGCTGGATATTGGTGGTGTGGGGAGGTAATGCTGATGAGACCAGGACACAGGGCACAAATTGTGGGGCTGAACCTAAGAACCAAGATAAGGAACCACCTCTTGGCACATCCTGCATCCATGTGCCTTAGGGCCATCCATTGCACCTTTTGCCATCCTGGCAAGGCTTCTTCCAAGAAGCAGCTTTTTGACTCAGCAAGCCTCCTCCCAAGTTGTGTGTTTTAATGGCACCTGTTTTGCTCTTCCCACCCACCCCCTTACCATGCCAGGATTGAGAATGTGTACAGCAGTGCCTCCAATGTCCGGCTATCAGTACCATCTGCCCCTGTGGAAGGAGAGCAACTTGGCAACCTTGGTGAGAGGAGCATCTTCAAGTAAGTCAATCTTTGAAGTAGACTTCAACCAGGAGGGACTATTTGTGGCAATGTCAGAGGAGTGCGGGCTTTGGTTTGGGACACACTTGAGTTTAGGAGGGCACTAAAGGAGACCCAAGAGAGCTATCAGTTGGTGGTGTCTTGGCTATCCTTTCCTTGTCTGCTGAAGGCGGTTGCCCATGGAGGCAACCAACAGCCCAATCCTAACTTGGCACCAGAACAGGCAGGCTAGCATGCTGGCACTATACCCAACACAAGGATCAGGAAATCAGTGGCTCAGCTAGAATCAATCGGAATCAATTGGAATCACTTCCCCTTACCTGGGGAGTGCCACTTCAGTCCCAATGGGGCTATTCAGATTTGTGACTCTACAAGAGGTGGTGCAAATCTGAGCAGATTGGGACTTGCCTAGGTTATCGGGGAACAGGGTTAGGATCCGGCATAAATGCCAGATCTTGGCCCCACCTCTCACTCACCCACCTCTCACTCACCCACCCTAGAATGCCTCTCACTCCTCTTCCCCTATCCTTGAATGCCTCCCTCATCCCTTCTCGCTGCCTCCCCATGCTCCCCCCAGACTTTCAAGCTTGGATGGCGCAAACGTAGCATTCCCTAGTGCCCGCAGAAAGACTGACACACATCAGTGCACTGGCCTATTTCCTCTTGGAGTGGCACAAAAGTGTTAATGGTATTTTTGCATAAAATTGTGCTGGGGCAAGGGGCTTGCACCAGCCCAATCCTTCCTCAGGATTGTACCCTAAGTCAAGAGGTAGATAGATAGATAGGTAGGTAGGTAGGTAGGTAGGTAGGTAGGAAGCCTCCCTCTGCACTGCTGATGTTGTAGCTTGAGAGAATGCAGAACTTAGAATCATAGAATCATAGAGTTGGAAGGGACCTAGTAGGTCAACTAGTCAAACCCCCTGCCTGCAGCAGGAATTCCCCCTAGAGCATCTCCAACAGGTGCTCATCAAGCCTCTGCTTGAAGATCCCCAGTGAGGGAGAGTCCACCACCTCCCTTGGCAATCTGTTCCACTGCCGAACCACCCTCACCATCAGGAATTTTTTCCGGATTTCCAGCCGGAATCTCCTTTCTTGCAGTTTGTACCCATTGGTTCTAGTTCTGCTTTCAGAAGCAGCTATGAACAAATTGGCCCCTTCCTCCCTATGACAGCCCTTCAGGTATCTGAAGAGGGCAATCATGTCTCCTCTCAGCCTCCTCTTCTCCAGGCTGAACATCCCAAGTTCCCCCAACCTTTCCTTGTAGGGCTTCCCTTCCATCCCACTGATCATTCTTGTCGCTCTCCTCTGGACTTGCTCCAGTTTGGCTGCATCTTTCTTCAAGTGAGGTGCCCAGAACTGAACACAGTACTCAAGGTGAGGTCTCACCAATGCAGAATAAAGAGGAACTAGAACTTCTCATGACTTGGAAGCTACAGTCCTCTTAATGCAACCTAAAATGGCATTTGCCTTCAACTTTGTTGACAGCCATTGAACATGGCTGATCCTTCCCACTATCGGGATCCTTCCCACTATGCTCACATGATGTTGCCTGGTGGGAGTTTCTATAATAGTAAAGACTCAATTACAGAATATTTTGTTATGGTGGGGTTTCCTAGGAGGGCAATGATTGCGGCATAACTATGCTGAAACATCATATGCAAGATTAAATTCTAGGAAGATAAAGACTGAAGGAGATGCGGTTGCTCTGTTCCTGGCTGGGGCGGCAGCAGCACTTAGGGTATGTGTTTAGCAGCAGGGCAAGGGGTTCATGCCCATGAAACCTACTGCAGTATCAAGAGCTCTCCTTGAGGATGGAGGCTTTGGAAGGGTGTGCTTGGGAAGCACTGTTGCTTCCTCACTAGACCACTGATTGAGCTGCTCCCAACAAAGTTCTTGGTTCCCTTTCCTTGCCTTCTCCTACCTTTTCAAGCGCTTCTGTTGCTTTTCTTCCCTTTGCTGGGCATTTTCTGTGGGTGATCCAGCCCAGGTGTCATGTGTGGCAAGAGCACATACTGCAGCATCATCATCAATGTGGCAGCTGGGGCAGCATCTCTCCTGGAGTTGGCTGCAGAGGATGAGCGTCACCTCTGCAAGTTACCTTGAACACTGCTTGCATGGGTTGGGGTTAGATATATGTTGTTCTTCATGCCCAGCTTTTGCTCAACCTGCTTCTTTGCCCCTCTTCTTCAGAGCTTCTTTTCTGCTTAAACTTCCTTTCCTTTTCCAGACTTCACGAAACTGGCACTGCTTGGTAAGTGTCTCACAAGCTTAAGCATGGATGTGGTGTGGTGAAAAGGAGGGAGGAAGGGTGGTGGTAGGGGTGTTTTTTTTTTGCCTAACTAGGTGGCTTAATTATGCTATTAACAGGGATGATGCCCAGCTTAGGGCCTGGGCTTTGTGGCATGCAATACTGGGTTGAAGATGCTCTCATAGTGTTGGTGCACTGCTTTGGGGGCTGCAGAGATATGGCGAAGGTTCTGGCTGTGTCAAGGCTGCCATTATATGAACCCCTGGTTTGTTGTAGCATGATAGGTGGAAGTCCCAGCTCTCCCGGGTGGATCCCTCTTCCTGGTTCCTTCCGGGGAGTTAAAATATCAAAAAATATAGAGAGGCAAAAAATAGGTGGCTGTTTCCAGAGGCACAAGTGTGTGTGTTTGGGGGATTTTTGGGGAGGGGGAGTTAGGCTCTGTCCCACATCATGCAAACATGCCGGTATAGGATTTGTGGTCAGTAGGTCAGTTCAAACTTTTTTATCTCATGGCACACCAACAAGGTGCTACAATTGTCAAGGCATATCATCAGTTTTGGGACCATCGACAAGGCACATCATGCTGCTGATGGAGGGTTCACACTCAAATTGCCCCTCCTAATAAATATCCTTCCCACAACATCCGCAGTACTCTTGCAGACCATTTGCAGCACACCAGTGTGGTTTGCTGCTTTCTAGCGAGACCAGGGTGCAGGCTGGCTATCTTTTGGACTCAGGCACATAGTACAAGAATTGGCTGCTAAAGACTGGGGTGGGGGAAGATGGTGCTTCTTTGGGGTGGCGGCAAGGTAATCAGCCTCCCAGCTGCATGTGCCTCTTTGCTTTGGAATTGGTATGGTCTTGGTAGAGCATACTGGCATGCAGAGTGTGACACTTTTGCCCTCTGGCACTAACTGAGCTTTTCACCCAGGCAAGAGGAGCAGAGTCCCCCAGTATATGGGGATAAACCTGTTTTGAAGCATTTTGAGTAAGTATGGGTTGTATATGTGTGTGAGAGAAGCACGCTTTATTAGGGTCAGCGGAGCATTTCAGTGGCCTGTTCAGCTTCTGCATCTTCCACCCCTTGTCTGTTCATCCATTGCTGCTGAAGCCCTTTGCATCTCTGCAGTGCAATCGTCTGTGAGGAACCCCTAGCAGTACCCAGTCTCATTGACTCCGCAAGATAATGGGGAGTTGGTGACACATGGGTAATAGCTCCCATTATGAATTAATCAGGCAAGCAATATCAGTCTTGATACATGTGGAAACTATGTGGGCCCTTTCAGGTATTCCAGGAGTTGAGGCTGTGGAAACCTTTGCTGCACAAGAGCACTGGCTGGCTAAACGTGCTTTCAATGCCTGATCAGAGTGGAGACT
This sequence comes from Cryptoblepharus egeriae, assembly GCA_030015325.1. Lineage (NCBI taxonomy): Eukaryota > Metazoa > Chordata > Lepidosauria > Squamata > Scincidae > Cryptoblepharus > Cryptoblepharus egeriae. The sequence continues at coordinate 17,662,570 of JAREYC010000010.1, read as the reverse complement.
TGCCCTTTCAGAAATGTTCTGTCATGTGGGTAGAACTTGACCAAGCATATTTCAGAGTGAAGAGATCCTACCATCTCCTGCCATGTGTGTCTTGGTCTGTTTATTTCTTACTAGGTGGTCCAGGTGGCATGAGTTGGGAATAGGTAAGAGCTGCTCTTGTGATCTCATTGAACTTGGACTTATTGGCATTGTATTAGGGCGCAATCCAGAGTAACTACGGGGAGTCCTTGCACCGGTGTAAGAACAATTTGCTCTGGATTGCAATATAAGTTTCCCATAGGTTTTCACTAGGTGGTGCAGTAACTACGGGTACACGTAATGTCTCTTACGTGCTCCCGTAGTTACTCTGGATTGTAGGGCCAGTCCTGGTAATCCCTTCGAAGGGAGGTTAACTTAGATGGATGTGAATCAATGAAATAGACTGAACCTCTTATCCCGGTCAGGTTGGTCCTTCCTCCTCTGCCTTGTACTCCAGAATCCTTGATGGGGTTACATGGAACAACCAGTTGTTAAAAATAAGATATAGGTAGCAGGGATAAAAAGTGAAGAGGCAGTTTCTTATTGAGCTCAGAAGCAGACCGGAGCATCCTGGTGGTAGGCAGTGCCCAAGTTCTTTGGCAAGCTTTGCCTTTCCTGTGTACCTTTCAGGTTTGCCAGCTCTGTGCTGGAGCCTCCCAGTGAAACCTGGTTGTACTTGAGCTAGAGCTGGATAGCAGCCACTCTAAAATGTCTTGGATCAGATGTATGTAGTTGGCCCGTGGAACTCTCTGACACCAGAAGCAGCATCAGCCAGTAACTCAAGGACTCTAAAGCCAACTGTAAGGAAATATGGTGGTTGGTGGAAATGTTAGCTGATTTGACTATGGAAAATCGGCACATTGTGCACTTGGAATATCAGTCCAGGTGGTAATTAAACTTTGCCTAGATGTATGATTTCCAAAGAACTTGGGGGTCAGGACTTGGGACTAGAAGAGGTGGAAGAACATGGAAGAATGGGGTCCAGGGAGCTAGAATAGAGTTGCCATATGTCCTGGAAAACTGGACATTTTTTGTTTTCGGGGATTGCATCCACATAGAATCAGAGAATCCTAGAGTTGGAAGGGACCTAGAAGGTAATCTAATCCAACCCCCTGCCTGTAGCAGGAAATCCTCCTAGAGCATCTCCAACAAGTGCTTGTCGAGCCTCTGCTTGAAGATCCCCAGTAGGGAGAGTCCACCACCTCCCTTGGCAATCTGTTCCACTGCCAAACTGCCCTCACCATCAGGAATTTTTTCCCTGATATCCAACTGGAATCTCCTTTCTTGCAGTTTGTACCCATTGGTTCTAGTTCTGCTTTCAGAGGCAGCAAAGAACAAATGAGCCCCTTCCTCCATATGACAGCCCTTCAGGTATTTGAAGAGGGCAATCATGTCTCCCCTCAGCCTCCTCTTCTCCAGGCTGAACATCCCAAGTTCCCCCAACCTTTCCTCATAGGGCTACCCTTCCATTCCACTGATCATTCTTGTTGCTCTCCTCTGGACTTGCTCCAGTTTGGCTGCATCTTTTTTGAACTGAGGTGCCCAGAACTGAACACAGGACTCAAGATGAAGTCTAAACAATGCAGAATAAAGAGGAACCATAACTTCTTGCGACTTGGAAGCTACAGACCTCTTAGTGCAGCCTAAAATGGCATTTGCCTTCTTTGCAGACACATCACATTGCTGACTCATGTTCAGCTTGTGATCCACGGCGACTCCAAGATCCCGCTCATACGTTGTGCTGCCAAGCCAAGAATCCCCCATTTTATTCCTGTGCTTTTGGTTTTTATTGCCTAAGTGCAGAACCTTGCACTTCTCTCTGTTGAAATTCATACTGACAAGTTTGACAGGGAGTCCTGTCCTGATTTTGTGAAAGAGAATTATGGCAACCATAAGCTAGGGTACCCCCCAAAAGAAGCTACAGACAGAAAAGGAAGGATCAGAAGCCAGACCTTACCCATTGTTGGAAGTGAGAAGGTATTCCTCCTGCAGCCAAAATATCTGAAACTCCCTAACAGCCTTCTGAAAGGCCAGGTTTCAAGTCAACCCCATGTGTGCTTCCAGCCTTCCCTAGTGGGTTGCTTTGGGTGGCTGGCTCAGGCTGCTATATGTTCAGAACGGTCTCCAAATCCTGTCCAGGAGGAGACAGGCCACCCAGGTCCTGCTCAGGACTGCTGTTGTGTGGTGGACTGACCCTGCCTGCCCTCCTGGCTCTCTGTGGGTCCCTGTGCCCCAGAATGTAACAATGGATAAGGGATTTTTTGTTCTTTTAGAGCCCGCTTCTTGGAAAACCTGGCTGCCTCTCAGAAGGAGAAGATGGTTGCCATCTCCAGGGGCCGAGCGGAGGTCATGGCTGAAGCTTCTCTGGGCCCTGAATTGGTTGCTTCAGGTAATGCCTGAGATCCCACAGGTTCTGCTTACTGATAGCACCAGCATCCTTCCTCCTGCCTCCACCTTGTACTTTTTTGTTCCTAGACCTGAATAGAAACATTTAACTCTCCCTTTCTCTCTCTTGCTGTTAGGAGAGTGGAGTGAAGGACAGAACAATGCTGCTGAAAGGAGAGATTCTGGTACGATAGTGGCCAGCTTTGATGAAGAAGAGGCCAGTGAGAGCACAACAGGCAAGGGCCATGCACCCAGTTCTGATATGCGCTTGAGTCCAGGTCACAAGAGTATTCCGCCCAGCAGTTGTGCAGATCCATGCAGCGGTAGCAGCACTGCTTCTGAGAAGAAGTTCATGCTTGACATGCTCTTCTCCAAGAAGGCCCAAGTCGAATTGGAGCGGGCCCTCCCAGTCCCTGCAGATGAGCACCAGACAGGTGCAGGACACAAAAACAGCCAGGAGGAGAAAAGTGGTCGCCGGGCCAAGGGGCCAGAGGTTCACCCAGACGTGCAGACCCGGCTGTTGCGGGCCCAATCCAGCATTGATGCAGAAGCTAGTCTGCAGAATCTAGAGGAGACACTCATGACCCCTTTCAGGAGGGACTCTGAAGTCGTGCAAGATCCGTTGGTACTGCAACCACAGCTCCTCAAGATACGGGATCTGGACTTCTCAGATTTGGGAGAGGAAGAAGATTTTGATGTCCTTGAAACAGAGGTGGTGGAGAAGATGTCGTTCCACACATCCCAGCACCCAGCTGGTTTTATGCCCCCACCTCCCCCTCCTGGCTGTCCTCCTCCCCCTCCCCCTCCCCCTCTCAGCTGCCCTCCTCCGCCTCCCCCTCCCCCTCCTGGCTGTCCCCCTCTGCCTCCTGGCTGCCCCCCTCCTCCACCACCTCTTGGCTTGCGAGGCTCCTACACTGATGATGCCCATTCTCCTGCAAAGAAGAAGAAGAAGACGGTCAAGCTTTTCTGGAGAGAGCTGAAAAATGCAGACAGTTCTGCTGGTGGAGGCAGGTTTGGGCAGGCCACTCTGTGGGCTTCTCTGGAGAAGGTTGAGATTGACACAGCCAAGTTGGAGCATCTGTTTGAGTCCAGGGCAAAGGAGGTGCTGAGCTCCAAGGTTGGTTTCCAGAGCACATCCAGCCTGTTGCTTTGCCTTCAGGCATTTGTAGCTTTAAGAGCAGCAGGAGAGTATATCTCTCCCTGTTCTGCTGTCCTATAATTAAAGGCTTAGAACACTTGCTGGCAATGGGGAGAGACCGGAACATAGGAGATAAGGAAGCTAAATTATCTCTAGCTCAGGACCTACCTCCCCAAGGCCTCCAGCAGCTGTACCATCCATTGTCTTTAACATCAGGGGTTTGATACTGGAGATACAACCTGGCATGTTCTCATGCAAAGCCATTGACTGGCTCCCCAGAAGCTTCCTGGCATAATGTCTTCCCTTGCCTGGCATGGCCTCCTATGTCACCCTGCCCTCATGGACATGGAGCCAATCTGGGCCTGTGTGACAAATTACAAACCTGTCTACTTTGCTTCTGATTTGGATTCACTCTGGCATTGAAGCAGGAGGAGAATAGCCATGTGCTTTGAGGGATGTGGGCAGTGGGCCTTGAGTGAGGTGGTTGATAAGTAGAAAATTTTCAGGAAATAAGGGCACAATCCAGAGTAACTATGAGGAGTCCTTGCTCCGATATAAGAACACTACTCTGGATTGCAATATGAATTTCCCATAGGTTTTCACTAGGTGGTGCAGTAACAACAGGTGCACGTAATGTCTCTTACGTGCTCCCATAGTTACTCTGGATTGTAGGGTAAGTCTTGCATATGGACCAAGCCTGGCCATCAGTCTGTCTGGCTAAGTCTTGACCCTTCTGGAAGTGAAAGTGCTGCCTGGGAATGAGCCCAGGCTGTGTACATTAAGAGCAGGGCTAGTCCCAGATCAGCAAAAAAATCTGATCTGCGATTCCCTGTTTGTGTGAAGACTGGTGGGATCTGGGTGCAAATGGAGAATGAACCACAAAGTTTGAACTGCCTGACCATCTGCTAGAAACTGGTGGGGGTCAGTTGCATGCTCTCATTCATTCCTTCCTTATTGGGAGGAAAGATGGTGTGTTCAAGTCATGTTGACAGAGAACGATCATTCCCTTTTCTTTTCCCCTACCTCAAGAAAGTTGTTGATGGTAAGAAGATTGTCGTTGTCCTGGATCCCAAGAGAAGCAATGCAATCAACATCGGTTTGACTGTGCTCCCTCCTGTGCACATCATTAAGACGGCCATCCTGAACTTTGATGAATTTGCCATTAATAAGGAAGGGATTGAGGTGAGACCTCAAACATGCAATCCTAAAAACACTTTCCTGGGCGTAAGATCCACTGAACACAATTGAGTAGGCATGATTAGGATTGTGCTCAAAGTTATGCAGATATGGCTGCCTTGATTTACTCTGTTGTGGAAGTTGTGGGGTGGGGAGTTATAGAGCTATAACCCTTGCCGGCCTTGCTGGTGACAACACCATTTGGATCAATATGATTGCCCCATCTGTCTGCCCCATTTATTTAGTGTAAAGATATGGGTCCTAACAGTACTGAAAGAGAGACAAGGCAGATGGAGATGAGCAGAGGTTGACGGAGGACAATGCTTCTCAGACCATGAAAGGTCCAAGGCATTGTGCTCTGGCTCATACAGGTCCCATCTGCCTCTCTTATTACAGAAAATCTCAACAATGGTTCCAACTGAGGAGGAGAAGCAGAAGATTCAGGAGGCTCAGCTTGCCAATCCAGACGTCCCCCTGGGGTCAGCTGAGCAGTTCCTCCTGGCTCTCTCTTCCATCACAGAGCTAAGTGCCCGACTCCAGCTGTGGGCTTTCAAACTGGACTATGAAACTGCAGAGCAGGTGAGGAGGTGTGGAGGGAAGAGTACCCTCTGACCCCGCTGGCTGTGCTAGAGCAGATTTGCCTTTGATCTGGTCTCTGCAGTGGACAGATGGGGGTTCTGGAACGGGTTCCATACATTTCCAAGAAGCAGCAGCTTAAGTCAAATAAACCTTCAAGTCAGGTCAGGCTTGTGAAATCTGACTGCTTTGGGGTCACATCTGAGCTCTTGAAGGCCCACCGCTTTGCTCCCTTCCCAGTGATTCCATTTCCCCAAGGACAGTCTCATCATTTCTGCTGTGTTTCTGCTCAGGAAGTAGCCGAGCCTCTCTTTGATCTGAAACTGGGGATGGAGCAGCTGGCCAAAAACCGAACCTTCAGATGCATTCTTGCCACCCTTCTAGCCATGGGCAACTTCCTGAATGGATCCCAGGTAGGGACAGCACAGGTGGGAGGAATTATTCTCAAAGAGATGAAATCCCTGGAATCTCATGTTTCCTGCCAGGCTGGAGATGCGGGTGGTAGCTCAGGTCATGGTGCTGTCTTTGAAGTGAAAGAAGTCCACTGGCAAGACTTAGCTGTTAAAACCTATTTTTTAAAAAGTAGTTTCTGAGCATGGAGAGAGTTCTTAATGGCCAGTTGGTCTTCATCTGCACCTGGCTCCATGTTCACAGGATGCAACTTCTGCACCAGTACAGGTTGCATTAATGCTGTTTATTAAGATTAATGCTGTCGCCTTTCACAGTGGCTACCAGAGCTGGTGTTCATCTGGCCAGATTTTGCAGGCATGAAAAGTCTGGGGAGTTGTGGGTGGCATTTCTGAAGGGCCTCCTCCTCCTAAGGTGTGAGGAGCAGCCCCCAAGGCAGCTGTCTTTGTCTGCCCCCCAATGAAGAATGGGCTCACTGAGAGTGATTTGATGTTTCAGACCCGAGGGTTCGAGCTGAGCTACCTTGCCAAAGTGTCAGAGGTGAAGGATACGGTGCACCGGCAGACCTTGCTGCATCACCTGTGCCACAATGTGGTGGAGAAGTTCCCAGACACCACAGACCTCTACTCAGAGATTCCTGCCATCACACGTTCAGCCAAGGTAAGATGTAGACTCACGTCTCCCATTACTGGAGACCTGGTTCTAGGTACCATGTACTGCGCAAAGTTCCTGTGTAGAACTAGAATAGCTCAGCAGGTGCTATGGGCTTTCCATCAAATCACGGAAAGTTTGAATTGGATGGGAGCTTGGAGGTCATTTGGGCCAATCCCTTCTAAATGTCAGGCTGTTCAACCTTCAACAAGGGGGAAAGAAAACTGCACAAGGCTGTTATGTCCCGGACAACCCCGTGATTAAAAAACTCATCCATCTTTACTTTTCTGTAGTTTTAACCCATTTATTTTAGTCCTGCCCTCAGGAGCCACAGCAAGCAAGTACTCCCCTTCTGTGTGGCAACCTTTCAGATGTTTGAAGAAAGCTCTCAAATCTCTTGCACTGTATTTCCTTCAGGTTGACTTTGATGCATTGGCAGAAAGTCTGGTCCAGCTGGAGCGCCGATGCAAAACATCCTGGGAGAGCCTGAAGGCCATCACTAAGCATGAGACCAAACCCACCCTGAAGAGCAAACTGTTTGATTTCTTGCAAGCCAGCACCCAGAAGATTGTCGTCCTCAAGGTGGTCCACCGGCGTGTTGTTAACAGGTCTGTGTCCTTATAGCTGATCATAGGACCAACAAACCAGTCCACTTTCAGATACATAGATTGCTGTTGGCGGTTGAGCAGTGACCTCCAAATGCAAACTTGGCTGTATAGTGAGTGTGCATGTAACCACATCCAGATTTCTGCAGCAGTCCTGTGTACCTGCACCCACTCACAACTCGGCTCAAGCTGTGCCACAGGGCATGTGTAGAATTCCTTCGGTCAAACTTTTGGTTTTGCATAAGTGCCCTTTTGTCTGTCTCTTGCTCACTCTCCAACCATGCCAAGGTTGGAGATCTCTTGCTTCCATGTTTTGGATGGAGCAGAACCACATGCTGCCCTGAAGCAAGCTGGGTTCTATGGTAACTCTGTGCATTGGGCCATGAACTGCTGGAAAGGCTGGTTACCATGCCCTGCAGAGTTGGTCAAGTCAGATGCCTGGGAGTTGCCATATAACATCAGACACATATAACATCACCAAGGAAAGTAACCTATTGCTAAGGCCTTGCCTTTGGCCTTTCTTTTCTCAGGCTCTTACATCCCTGAAATGTCCAATATAAGACACTCTATAGCCTATACATCTAGAAGCATCAATGTTGTTTGCTAGAAGGAATGTCAGGAGCTTCCGTTTAGGAGCCTGGGGAATGTAGTTTTCTGAACACACTGGGACAGGGACAACTCACTGGGACTCTCCAATGGTTGGAGAGCTTAACCTCCTGACATAATGACAGTTCTTTTCTTTATGTATTGCAATCCCTTTCTGCAATGTGCAAAGAGCAACATATACGGCTGCCCTCTGACTTTTATCCTTGTAAGTTCCCTACTATTGAGTAATAGTAGGTTGAGTAAGTTGGTTAACAGATCCCAGGTCACCCAGTGAACTTAATGTATGAATAGGGATTTAAACCCATATGTCTCTGATCCATTATATTCTCTGCAACTATCTGGGGCAGTTTTTCTCAACTATTGCTCCATGGCACACTGTTGTGCTGTGGATGAACTACAGATGTGCCAAGCATCATTTATTAGGGCAACTGGGTTATTTGAGGCCTCTATAAGCATAGTGTGCCTTGGCAATGGTGAAAAAAATGCTGACGTGCCTTGACAATTTTAGTGCCTTGTAAGTATGCCATGAGTTGAAAAAGGCTGGAAAATCACTGGTCTGGGATGTGTGTATGTGTTGATCCAATGCATGATTGTAGTTCAGTTGTACAAATCAAGTCCCCTCTCTCCAGATTCCGCTCCTTTCTCCTGTTCCTGGGCTATGATATGCACTCCGTACAGGATGTGAAGATCATGGGATTTTGCCGGACGTTGCAGGAGTTTGCGCTGGAGTACCGCACATGCCGAGAACGTGTCCTGCAGCAGAGGAAGAAACGGGCAGCCTGCCGGGAGAGAAACAAGACTCGTGGCAAGATGATCACTGAGGTAGGCCCTGTTCTCCTGCCATCCTGCTTCTTTGCAAATCTATCTATCTACAGTATTTATATACCGCTTTTCAACTAAAAAGTTCACAAAGTGGTTTACAAAGAAAATGAAAAAATTAATAATAGCTAATTAAAAGCTAATGGGTCCCTGTCTCAAAAGGGCTCACAATCTAAAATGCAAAAAAGAACATCAGCAGAAGCCACTTGAACAGACATTGCTGGGGTGTGTAGGGCCAGTTACTCTCCCCCTGCTAAATAAAAGAGCATCCACTTGAAAAAGTGCCTCTTGCTCAGTTAGCAGGGGTGGAACTGGATTGCTTAGGACACCAAAAACCTCATTAGATTAGGTAGTGGGTGCATTAGATTCTATGGTGCATTAGATTTCAGTAAATACAGTACTTTATATTCTGATTTTTTCCCTAGGGGACTCAAGGTGACTGCAGCACCTATATGGTGCCTTTAGCTGAATTGTCTTGGCAGGGAAGCGATGGTGGGAGGGAAGGGTGCATTCATCATGTTTGTAGGCTTCTCTTTGGGGCAGGTGGTGGGGCCATTATGGGGAAATAGGATGCTGAACTAGAGGCAACTTATTCAACTTAGCTGTTCTTGTGTTATTGTTTGACTTCTTGGCCTTGTAATGTGGTGTATGTCTAGAAGGCCAAGGTTGGCTGATCTGCTATATTCCCCTTGTCCTGCAAGGAGTATTCTTTTCCAGACTTGTCCTGCATGCAACTTCTGTTGCACATTCTGCCCAGCCACACTGCATTTGCCTCCTTTGAGAGTAAGACAGAAAGTTGACTGTGAGTCTGCAGAAGTACACAGATCTCCCCCTTAACTGCCACTTCTTCCCTTGTAGATGGAGAAGTTTGCCAATCTCAGCCAGCTGGAAGACAGGCCTGCCCCAGCAGTGCTCTCTGCCAGCCCAGCTCAGGAAGGGGAAGCTGGCCATGAAAGCATGACCAATGTCCTCATCTCCCCTGCAGAGCCCTCTGGCCGTCGTTCCCGCACCAGCAGAGGTAAGAGAGAGGGCTGTATGGGAGGGGGAGTCCTCATTTCCATAAATAAAATGGAATATGAGCAGTAATGCTGCACACTATACTGTTCAGCTTTTGACAGCCCCAGAATACCTTCTCTTCTCCAGACTGAACATACCAAGTTCCCCCAACCTTTCCTCGTAGGACTTCCCTTCCATCCCATCAGTCATTCTTGTTGCTCTCCTCTGGACTTGCTCCTGTTTGGCTGCATCTTTCTTAAAGGGAGGTGCCCAGAACTGAACACAGCACTCAAAATGAGGTCTAACCCAGGTCCACCTCTATTAAGATCAGCCCACATAGATGATTGTTCCATCTGTGAAACACAAGAAACGGGGAGAGGGGGGTTGATTCCAAGATTCTCTTGGCTCCTTTGAGTGGTGGAAGGTGGTGCATGCAAAGGATCCTGGTGATTGGGGCACTGCTGCCTGCCACCACATGGAGGTGGCAGAGAGGATATAGAGAGGTGGGAAAGGTGGGAAGCTACCACTTGGAGGTGACAGAGAGGAGATACCGGTTGTGAGATGGGAGAGGTGGAAAAAGAGAGCACCCACCACAAAAGTTTGGGGTGGATGTGATTGGCTCTGTCATGGTGAGTGCCATGATCAGGCACCTGATGTTTGCTCCCATCACAATCTGGATTTCAGTTTCGGTAACTCCACATCTCACCTGGAAACAGCCATCAGGAGCAGCCACTGGCCCACACAGTTCAGTTCTTGAAATGAGATCTTATGTGAGCAGGCCCTTGCCCTTGGGCTATAACCTGTGTCGGGCTTTAAAGCATGCTGCAGTACTCATGGTAGCTTCTTTTGCAGGTGTTGGAAAGCTAACCCCTCCAAGTGCACCTGTACCCCAGGAAGATGCATCTGGCTCCCCTGAGGATGCCTCGGAGGAGATGGTGGACCATCTGGTTAAGTATGTCACACAGACCACCCCTCCACGACCGGGTGCTGGGAAGGAGCGCAAGCGTTCCCGAGTGAACAGGAAGTCCTGTAAGTGTGTGTCTTGTGTACTCTCTGCATATTGCATAGGTCAGGTGGCATGGCACAGCTTGTGTTATTGTACTGCCCCCTCCCCCGAGCTGTGGTGAGCGTGCCCATTCTGCACCAAAAACAGTTGCGTTCTGTGACTTATAGGTTGAATATTATAAAAAAAATGTGTATAATAATTATTCATTGTTTGTACAATTTGGTTCTGATTTTGCTAACTGTGGAGGAGGGCAAAGAGCTGTACTGATCATTGAACTTCTGGCTTGTCCACCAGGAAACAGTGTTCTGTGTTGCCATTCTAGATTGTCTTGTTATAACACGAGCTATTGTCGTGGTATGGCCAATGGACTTAATGTGACTGGAGATCAGAAAGGGCAATCTTAGAAGCCTCCTCAAATTAAAGGAACATCTGTTACCTTACCTTGGAGTAAGCTTCCACTTTCCCACTAGATCTTCAAGCCCTGTGCCACATGGCTGGCTTAACTCTAGATTAAGGCTGGGAGAGGGATTTGGATATTGGCAGAGCCACTGTTTACTGCCCCTTTTTTGCCCTTGAAAGCTCTCTGTCCCATCTAACAACTCACCAATGACCCCCTGTGCCAATTTACTGGCACCAGGGCGTTTGGAAGGCCACTGTCACTCAGCCTCTGCCATTTTCAGCAGTGGCAAATTGTTCACAACAGTGAGGGCATAATCCTTACCAATTTAGGTCAGCACAACATGCTGATCTCCCCATTTCTATAGTGGTGAGGACTGGCCAGAGCATTCCTGTGTGGTGGCCTAACGGCCCCCTTCCAAAAAAAGTTGCACTTTTGCAACAACCCAGGCCAACACGGGACTTGTGCCAGCCTAACCAGGAGTTAGGATTGCACTGCGAGGACCCTGAGTGGCACATTCTCTGTGTTCACCTCAGGTTTCCTGCCTTTCTACCTGTGGAGTTTTTTGCTTGTTATGACCACTGTTTTTTGTTACTTTGCCTCCCCCCCCCCAGTGCGTCGGACCCTCAAGAGTGGCCTGAGTGATGAACTTGTTCAAGCCTTGGGCCTGGCACAAGCAGCTGGAGTAGCTGTGTGATGAGCAGCCCGTGGCACAGGAGGAGCCTCCTGAAAGCTGAAGAGGAGCAGTGGTCTGAGTAGGCCCAGGACTGGAGGAGAGCAAAGCCAGAAGCTTTCCTGTCAGACCTACTGCACCAATGCAGTCCTTGATGAAGGCTGCCTCTGTGAGTGAAACACCATCATGGAGCTTGGGATGCCGGTGCTGCTTCCTCTGAAGCCCTGCTATTGTGAGCAGTGGTGTCCCTTCTCGAAAAAATGCCCGTTACTTGACTTGAATTCTGGGGCCAAGGTGGGGTCTTCCAGTGTGTGCACTTGCTCAAGAAGGAACAACCGTCCGTCCTGCCTACCTGGCTGGCTACGAACAGTATTATATACATAGGAAGAGTGTTTGTTTGGGGTGGGGGTTGTTTAATGTCTGCCACTTGCTTCAGGGGCCTCCATTGCTCAGGAACTGGAGAGCCACATGGCACCAAATAAAACAGTTCACCTCTCTGTGTCAGGTCTGTCTTCTGTTCCGCAACCTGCTCCCCCCAGCAGGTCTGTCCTGCTTGGGCTGCAACTCCACTTCACAGCATTACCCTAAACCCAGCACAGTGATTCAGAGGCCTGTTGCTTTTCCTGCTACAGAATATCTCTTTGCTTCCTTCTGTTGCTTGAGCGATAGGCAGCATGCATAACACAGAGGCAGTCTGTAGCCCCTGGACACCACCTCTCTGCTACCTTATTTTTTAAATTATTTGTAGCTATTTTTAACCTGATTCTCCAAGCCCAAAGCTGATTAGAACACAATATACAATCTCAAAATAAAATTAAAAGGAAAATACTGACCAAAACAAGAAAGCTTGCCTCTCAAATCCCACTGGAGAGAGGACAGTCTCGATCTCATTAGTGGAAGTTAGTTCCATAAGCTGAGCATTAGTACAGAAAAGGCTATATTACAGGCCACTACCTACCAAATATGTAAGGTGCTGTTTGGTGCTTCATAGGGTTCAACTTCATACTCAAATGGCTGGTTCCCTGAACTCCTCACCAGCAGCATCTCTATCTTGACCAGATTTAATTTCTGCTTCTTGGTACTCATCCAATGCTTCACCTGTCCCAGGCAGCAACTTGGGACTCCTGCAGCCTCCTTGGCTTGATGAATGGTATGACATTAGAAAGAGGCAAGGTGTCTATTGCACGTTGGTGATGCCAAACCCTCATTCCCGACAACCTCTCAATTTAGGTGGTAAAAAACACATGGGACAGAACAGAATCAAAAAGTCAGAGGCCGAGGGTCCAAAGAGGACTTCCCCAGCACCGTCTACCTGTACAGAAGGATCAAAGCCACCTCTGCTGAAGGTCAAACAGGCCACTCAAGTCCTGCTACTGTCTTCTAGATGGACCACATTCTGCATTTTTGGTTCTTGCATGTTGTGGACTTTCTGGAGGGGATGAAATGCTGAAAATGAGTGTTCAGACTGTTGATCTTTCATTCACATCTTGGTGCTCCAAGTAATAAAAAAGCTGGTACTCTTTAAGCTGCCATTAATTTAGTAAAGTGGCACATTCCCTAGAAGAGAGGGTGAAGAAGAGAGCCTCCCTGTCTCCCATCTGTACCTCCTCCAGCTGCCTGCAGGTGGAGATGAGGTCCAGTTCTGGACTCTGTGCCAGGAATGGAGACCGAGGTGGAGCCGGACCCTGAGCCGCTTGGCCACTCTGCCCAGCTGTGACTCTCTCACAGGCTTGGAGAGGACTCTTTTCTAACCTGGAGGGGAACTGATCATGAGTGGCATCTCTGGGTGCATAAACTATTGGAACCAAGACCTGCTGTGGCAAATGCTGGCTGAGCTGGTGAGGATTTCCCACCTCCAGAAATGTTTGCTCAGCATACTAAGATTACTTTCGTTCTCCTTTAATACCAAAACTTTAATATGAACCCAAAAAAACCCAGCAGCTTAAAAGCTAGCAAATTCAGTGATAGGTAAAAAATAGTGTTTTAGAGCTGATCGTGTGCTTCAAACATTATAGAGCCAATAAATATAGGATGGTGGACTAGATGGGCCTTCTTTGGCCTGCTTCAGTTGCAAGGATTTTCTTTGAGACTTGGGAAATTGGGATTTTCCATATTAGAAAGTTTTCCATACTTCCATAAATAAATACATAATTTCCATACAAAATTTTCCAAGGGACTATGATGTGGGTGATGAGATTGCACATTCAAAAAGCAAGATGTCAAGGGGGAATTTTTCTGGCAAAATTGATGCACATTGCATAGGTGAGGTTAGGATTTTATGGCTGCACGAGTGTACTCTTGTGGTCTGTGCATGAGAAGAAATGTGGACTTTACCCTGTTCCGCACGGTTGCAGGCACAGAAATAGAGTGGGTTCCTTTGGCATTTCATTGCAGCTGTACCAGGGACCATGTTGGCACAATTGCAAGTGTCTTGACTGACTCATCCCTTAGCATCCCCTTCCAAAAATCTGGTTGCTTTAATTGCCATGCAGCTGACCATAGCAGGAAATGGAGAGAACGGTCATGGGTACAAATGGGTATCCTCATCAAGACTGGAGAAGCTGGAGCAGGAGTTGGCTGGCGTTGAACTCCATGGCCTGCAGGAGACTGGTTCTTCAGGACCCAACTGACAAGAGATGGTTCCTTTTTTCAAATTACTGATAAAGCCAGTGGGAAACAAAGAATGACAACTATGTGATGGGCTGTCAGGCCCACGGCTACACCCTGCCCTGGAGGAGATGGTAAGGAAGATGGTCTGCAAACATGGTGTGCAAGTATAGGGTGATGTGGGCTGGACCTGGCTCTGACGCTTCCATGCAGACAGTAAGGCTGCAATCCTAAAGACACTTTCCTGGGAGTAAGGTTCATTGAACACAGTGGGGCTTACTTTTGAGTAGACAGGGTTAGGCATGTGCTCTAAGAGAAAAGGCTAGGGTTGAGAAGGAGCCCATTTGGTTGTGCCAGATGGGGAAGAAGACTGCATGTCTGGTTAGAGTGAGGATACTCCTCTACCTCTGTTCCCTTTGCTGTGATTGTCTTTTTCTAATATGTGCTACAAATATTTTCAGGAAAAATGCAAGCCACATCAGGTAAGGCCAACCCAACAAATCACGTATGACTTAAAATCAACCACCCCAGCCAGGCTCTCAAAAACAGTTCTGTTGTCTAGCTTGTTGTTGGTCATATAATTCCAGATTTATGGTTGTCACTCAAATAAACTTTACTGATTGTCTTGATTAGATTTGTATTTTTCATAAACGTGTGTGTTCTGAAGTAGAGGAACCTGCTTTCTGGGTTATGTCACATGGAGGCCCACCTGGATGATTTTGGTGGTGTTTGCTCCCAAGGAAGCCCATGATGGGGCAGGTGAGGTTCCAAATGTCCTTGCTGAAGGTTACCAGAATTCTCTTCCACAAAATTGGGACTGGGCCATCTGTCCCATTTGCCAGTATGTGAACACAATTTCCCAAAATTGAGATTGTCTCTGTTTGTTCGGACATATGGCAACCCAATCCTTGCTGCCCAGCTTCTCCAAGTGATGAGGCGGTGCCCAGTCCAGGCATTGGCAAGGAAGAGAGAAGGGCATAAGAGCACCCAAAAAAATATGTTTTTTGGTTGAGAACACCGTGACCAGGTTTTGCACATCATCCGACAGGAATACCAACAGGTGGCTCTGGCATGGACAGCTGAACAAGGCATATCCCTTACCCCAAAGGTTACTTAACAGGTATATTTGCAGACGCTGCCTCTGCCAAGCCCACTTCTGTTACCATGATGGCTAGAAACTTGCCTTGTCAAGGGAACGGAGAGATTTTGACAAGACAGATCTCACGCCAGGGAGCTGCTTACGTGCAGGAGTGGAGGACGCTGGCAGCGCTGACCTTGAGCGAGAGTTTCCAAGACAAACAGAACAAGCTTTTTTCCCCCTTTGGCATTTTCATAGGACTAACTGGTTTTGAGAATAACTCTGCCCCCAAGGGGGAGGTGTGTTTTGTAAACACTTGCTTGTGGGGGTGCTGTGGCCAACTGAAACAAGTCTGCCCGGAAGCAAAGGAGGGCAATGAAGGTGAACGACAGCCCCTGACATAGGCATGGAAGCCCTTGAGAAGCCTATGTTGTCTCCCGAGTCCTCTTGAGTCTAGTCACCTGTCTGTGGCGCATGCTGGGCAGCCAAACAGTCTTCAGGAGACCAGCCCAGGCAGTAGTGTCTGGTGCCTTAGTAAGGGGTAGTCAGAATTAATTTTCTCTGGAGGTTCACATAAGTCATACAATTTGACCTTGAGCAGTACCAGATGTTGTCCTCTGTGTGGGCAAAGCAAACCCATCACTTCATCATGTTTTGACCTGGAGAGGTGCCAGGAGCTGGGCAGGCTTGCCTTGTAAGCCTTCACCTACTATACTGTCTCTGAGACCACAACAGCTTATGGGGAGATGGAGACGAATGGACATCCCAGGTTGGCTGAGAAGGACATCTTCCCCCACTCGCCACTTCTGTGGCTGTACCCGGAAGTCACCAGGTCTCATTCAGCCATGTCTTGAAGGGTTGCTCTCCCAGAGTGGCATTTTGGTCTCATTACTTACTGAACAGAACCAAAATTTGTTTCTGGAGAAAGTTTCTTGCACTTGGTCCTGATTATGGTTGCTCTTGTGTTGATGGTGTTCTGCAAAGCAACAGAGCTCGGGTCTCTGTCCTGAGGGGTTTCCAGTCTAGGTATAGACTAAGGGCACAATCCTAACTTGCATGGCATGTCTTTCTGTGGTGGTGTGGGGAGGTCAGCATATGCCTCTGCAGTGGTGTAACAATTCCATGAGTGGGGCAGAAGTGCCTTGTGGCAGTGGACCCCAACGTTTTTGGCCCCAGGGACCGGTCTGTGGGGAAAATAATTTCCAGGGACCAGCCCAGGGGTGGGGGGAGAATTCTGCCTCTGGCGACCTGGAAGGAGGGCTTCCCCACAGCACAGCTGCCTCCAGCTGCAAATCCCATTATAATTGTGCTAGGTTATTGTGGATAGGATTGCAGGTGAGAACCCAATGTCTCAATGCATGTCTACTCAGAGCAGGGATTTTTAAGCTTTTTCAGTGCAGGATGCATTGAAAATGCACAAAGCCATCCTAGTCACTCTTATTGGAGAGTAAGCCTCATTGACTATAATGGGATTTATTTCTGAGTAGACACTTATTTCTTTGTGACACCCCAAGGCATTGGATTGGACTCTGAGGCTGCAATCTTATCCTCGCTTTCCTGGGAGTAAGCTCCATTGACTACAATGTGACTTACCAATGAGTAGACAGGCATAGGATTGGGCTCTGAGGCTGCAATTCTGTTCACACTTTCCTGGGAATAAGTTCCACTGACTACAATGGGACTTACCACTGAATAGACAGGCATAGGATTGGGTTCTGAGGATGCAATCCTCCAAAAGAGCCCTGCTGTGAGGAGGGGAAGATGCACTTAGAGGAGTCCTCTCACAGACTGGTCAGGAAGCTGCCAAGGACCACCAGTGGTCCCCGGATTGGGGGTTGAGAAACCCTGCCTTATGGCACTTTTGTGACACCCCAAGGAGTGGCTGTGGGTGGTGCAAGTGGCTAAGACACTGTGCTTGTTAACCAGCAGGCCAAGGTTTGAGACCCGGGTCGGCCCCACAAGACAGGGTGAGCTCCTTTCCTTAGCCCAGCTCTGCGACGCCAGCTGGATACAATCGTATTGGCTCTGCCTTTCCATTGGACTAATTCAGTGGCGTGGAGAGGGGGGATTTGCAGCTTGGGTAACAGCATATCCTTCATAACAATCCAACCCAGGCTTTTGTGCTTTGCATGCAGCGTATGCAGCGCCGAGCATGATACCATAGTCTTCCAAGACTGACGGAGGCCTGCTTTTTTTTTTAAGGAGTCTTATGCCGGCCTAACTGGAGATTAGGATTGCAGCCGGCCGAAGTCCCAGCACAAGTCCTGTGCTGGTTTGAGGGTGTCACAAAAGTGCTGTAAGAAAAGGTTAAGCCCATGCACTGATATGTGCTTACCTCTGTGCATTAACACAGGAATGGGGAGACTAATGAATTGTGCTGGCCTAGGTTAGGATTGCACCCTAAGAGACCAGAGAGGAGGGAAAGGATCATGGAAGCCAAGAAAAATGGAGAGAGTTATGCCATCAGGGGCAGTGGTGGGCTCTAGCAGGTTCGCACCTACTCTATAGAACCGGTTCTTAACAAGAGATAGGACATATAAAGTTTAAAAATAGCCATTTAAAAGTGGCTGCCAGATGGGCAGAGAACCGGTTCTTAAATTTTTTGAAGCCCATCACTGATCAGGGGTGAGAAACGGGAAGGTGGCGTTTCTTCCTGAGTTGTGCGGCCTTTTCCCCCTGGCACGTCTATGGCTATGTATGGGCCATAGTGACTAGAGCAGTGCCAGCTCTGTGTGTGGGAAACCCCCTTCCCTGAAGACAGTCGAGAAGCATGTTGATACTAGCCATGCAGCAGTCAAGGGCAGCATGAATCTGTCATGGGGGGGAGGTTGGAGGAGCAGCCTGGCCCTGATCACCATGGTGACCGCCTTGCTGCTTGATGGTCCGATAACCCGGGGGTCAGGAGAGGGATTTCGAGATAGCAGCAGCCTGTGGGGCAAGGCTGGGAGCCTCCAGGACAGGGGAATGACTTGGGAAATGAAGAGAGGACACCAAGTTCCCAGTCCCTTTCATTCCTCTGTGCAACATTTTGGATGTGAAGTCACAGGAAATGCGCAGCAAGGAGCAGAATTTGTATCTCTCTGTCCCCCAAGAAAGAGGTTTCCACCGTTTCTACTCAATGGGGCTGCCAAGAAGGCCTATACAGGTCCAATGTCAAATCTGAGCAAAATTCTGCATCTTCCACCGTGTCCCAAATTGTCACTGTGTCACCGTGTCACCTTGTCACCGTGTCCTGATCAGGACGCCCAAATTGCAACATTTGTTTAGTTTGGTTTTCTGTGATGTTCACATGCCTGCACACACGCTACCCATTTCCATATCCAGCTTAGTTCCCCCAGTATAATGTTTGTAAAGTTCCACTAAATTAAAATAGGGTCCTTGGTTTGTCACCTAATCAATCCAGCAGAGATTGAAGTCTGGCCTCCTTTGGTTTGAAGGAATGGGGGGGAGGAGGAAGCAGCAGTGCCTCCCATGCAGCATGTTCCCAGAGGTGCCTACAAGGCAGGATCGGAAAGGGCATTCCCCCCCCCTCCAAAAAAAATAGTCTGGCAGCCTGGCTTGTACAGAATGTGCTCACCATGCACTACAGTGCTCTCAAAAAACCCTTCAATTTCTTTGTTAGGGTTTGTTTCAATGGGGTGGCAGGGAGAGAAAAACTGACACCTTTAGGGTACAATCCTGACCAATTTTCCAGCGTCTTGTGACACCCACTTTGAGAACCACTTATTTAAGATAGTCATGGCGATTGGATGCTGTTGGCTTCCACTCAACAGCTCACAATCCAGCACCACCATCATCTATGGCAAGGATCTCCAAACCCCTGCCCAGGGGCCAGATGCAGCCCACAGCAAGCCTCTATTTGGCCCTCCGCCAACCTCTGGTCCACTGAGAGCTTCTGGCACACTTAACAGAACAGAACTAGAGCTGTGCTCTGATTTCATCCAAAAGTGTTCTGAGGGCTACAGAATTAAAATTCCATCTCTATTGTAATTAAATTTTATATTTAATTTTTTCAGCCTTCAACAAAAGTGTCAGATATTTGATGCGAGATGCAGCCCTTTGGACAAAATGCTTGGAGAGCTCTGATCTATGGCAAAGAGGTGGCTGTTGTGGGAAGCCTGGTAGTTGCACGCCCTTTCCAAAGCAGGGCTCCCTCACTCTTCACCTTCTGCAAATCGTTGTCTTCTTCAACAACCCCTGAACTTTCTGCCACAGTCTTGAGACCTACTGATCAGAGCCAGACTGGGACAGAAGTCCTGATCCTGCAATTTAAGAGGTGCCTGGTGTGAGAATCCCCAAATTTGTTGCTCCAGTTTCTTTTGTTAGAAACCTGTATCTTGAAGGCCTCTTACAGCACCATCAACCTTGTGGAAGTGGAGGGCATAATCAGTGATGGGCTTCAAAGAAATTAAGAACCGGTTCTCTGTCCATCTGGCAGCCACTTTTAAATGGCTATTTTTAAACTTTATATGTACTATCTCTTGTTAAGAACTGGTTCTATAGCGTAGGTGCGAACCTGCTGCTGCCCACCACTGGGCATAATCATATGATTATGGTCATAAAAATAATACAATTATGCCCAATGCTTTCAAAGGGTCCTGATTTTGTGGAAGAGAATGATGGCAACTCTATTCCAGCCTATTCTGGTACCAGTAGAGTTCTTGGCATGCGGAACGGGGAAAGGAAGGGGCTGGAATCCCAGTGAGATATGTGCTGTACTGATGCTGGTGGCAGAGCCCTGGCAAGTCTCCCGGTAGCTGCAGGCTCTGGTGTTGAACCTGGCAGGTGCCAGGCTCTCCGTTAATTCCACAAAACGCATGCTAGAGGTCATGTGAGAAGGAAGGATGTGTTTGGCACCCTGTGGGGACTGTTAAGCACAAAAGATCACTGAGAGAGCATGTGAGGAAGAGGAAAGGAGCTGGCAGGGAAAGATCTTGTCACCCGTCACGCTTCACATAATCAGTTCAGGTGCAAAAGGAAGTCAAGCCTGAGATGAGGAGTTGGTACAAAGGTACACAAATACCCTGGAGGACTGTCCACTTGGGGCTGCTGGGCACCTGTTCAGAAATTGCTACTTGGATTTCTGTGAACTGGATTACTGGATTGGATTTCTGCGAACTGAAGTGTGCAAACTCATGCTATGGAAAAGAAATTTGCTACACTGATTGATGAAATCCATTCCCCTAATTTCATAAAAATTATGAATGAGGCTGATGCCAACAATAGGAAAATCAGACTGAAGAGTACCAATTGTTTTACAGTGGTGGAAAAGCTCTGTTTGAATTGGTGACAAGCCATTCATGTTGAAGGTGGGAGGGGATTGGCTTGGACGCCCCCCAGTTCTGCCAGTCAGACATGGAAACGATGCCATGTGTCACATTGGGTTGATGTTATGGACTTAAGCTAGAGAAAAAATTCTTTAAGATTGTCAAAGTATCAGAGTTTACTAGCACCAGTACAGTTGGCCTTGGGCACTGGTAGAATATTAGTAGACTACTAATATTCCTAATATTCCTAATATTCATTCCTCCAATCAGTGGAGCTCACTCCTGTGTGAGGGGGCAGATTGCAGCCTGAGAGACTTAAGAGACAAAGGGTGCAATCCAGAGTAACTATGGGGAGTCCTTGCTCCGGTGTAAGAACAATTTGCTCTGGATTGCAATATGAATTTCCCATAGGTTTTCACTAGGTCATGCAGTAACTACTGGTACACGTAAGGTCTCTTATGTGCTCCCATAGTTATTCTGGATTGTAGGGAAAGGCTGCAATCCTCAAGACACTCTCTTGGGAGTAAGACCCATTGAATACAGTGGGGCTTACTTTGTGGGTTGACCTGGTTAGGATTGTGCTCAAAGTGCAGGTTAATTTGTTTTTATTTTTCTTTATATTTTGTATTTTCTTTCTTATTTTGTTTTATCTTACAGTATTGTAATATTTTTATATGAATATTTTTGGGTTGTGGAATGAATTGTCTGACTTTCCAGTATAGTGATGCCTCACATAATAAGCTTAATTTGTTCCAGAGGCATGCTCTTTAAGTGAAATGCTCTTTAAGTGAAGCGGATTTTTCCATAGGAAATAATGGAAACTCAGACAACTGGTTCCACAACCCAAAAAAATTCATATAAAAATATTAACTGGATGTAAAAATGACGACAAAACACTGTAATTGAATTCAAAATATGCATTCAATGTGCAGGATCCTATGAAGTCAACTTAGGCTGCAATCCTAAAACCACTTTCCTGGAAGTAGGCCCCATTTAACACAATGGGGCTTACTTCTGGGTAGACTTGGTTAGGAAGCTGAAATCAAAGACTTTTCTGGGAGGCTTACCTGGGCTGCTGCTGCAGGTTCAAGATGGCCAGTGGGGGCACTTGGGGGAAGTTAGGGGCAGCTGCCTCTGGCACTCCCATGCAATTGCCCCCAAATTGGGGGCAGTTAGATGCAGCAGCGTTGGCTGGCAGCCCTTTTAAAGAACCTCTGCGCGGAGCGTCAGGGCTGCATGGCACACATGCCCATAGCACACTTGCTTGTTAAGTGAAGCAGAACTTGTTATGTGAAGCAAGATTTCTTGGAAATGTATACTTGTTATGTGAAACGCTTGTTATGTGAGGCGCTTGTTATGAGAGATACCACTGTATTTCTTATGGGAAAATTCTCTTTGATATACAAGCATTTTGGATTACAAACATGCTTCCAGAACAAATTGTGCTTGTAAACCAAGGTACTACTGTAATTTGACTGTTGCTGGGCAGGAGCTGTAGCAGGCAATTTTGGTAAAGAGGCTGCTAAAGGGTTACAGCTCTCTTTTCTTGCTGCCGCCACATGCACAAGGAGGCAGCCAAGCTGGCTAGTGGTGGCACGTGTGAGAATAACAAATCTCTTTGTTAAGTGCCTATGAAATGGAGGGGGTGAGGTGTGTACTGGCAGAATTGTCTTGGGCTATGCTTGTGGGTCTCTGGAGTCAATACACCCTGAATAGCACAAAAATACGAACTAAACAACTAGCAACAATTGGCAGCCAAACTACACTGAAGAATTGGCAACTTGGCAATGGAACTGCTGTCTACATGGGTCTGCCCTTGAAAAGTGCCAGGAAAAGTCATTTGGATCAATGCTGGTCCTGTTCACTCTGTACTGCATTGCCTGGGCTCAATTCAAGATGCTGGTTCTTACCTTTCAAGCTCTAAACCATTAAGGTCATGTGCATCTGAGGGCTGCCTCCTCCCACATGTTCCCTGTAGGGACCCTCAGGGTTTGCTAAGACAGTCTTAAGGAGAGTGGCAGCCAGGTCATTATTCAGGAATCCTGCCAGTCCTTAGTGGGCCAACTGGACCCCATAGCCACTTTCCACTGTGGCACAGGAGCAAGAAAGTGGCAAAGACCCAGCCAGAGTCACAGCCTACCACTTCCACTCTGGACTCACAACTTACTGCGCACAACATCACAGCCAGACAAAGAGATCATCCTGTTACTGTGTAGGAAAGAGGTGTGAGAATGGAGGCAAACCTTCAACCACAGACCTAAGGATGCCTGGGGAATCTCTTTGGGGCCTACCATGTTTCCTGTCCTTGTGCCATGTTTCCTTGCATTCCTTAAAGTGCATTTATTATCCCTGAGTAGTGGCTAAGGCTGCAATCCGTACCCCCAGTTCGGCCAGAATAAGTCCTATCACAAAGTCCTATGTTGGTCTGCAGTGTCACAAAACACTATAGAGCATTTCTATGTCTCTCCTGGTGGTGTTAGGCCAGTGTACCCAAATGTGTCAGCTTCTCTACAACACCACAGGAATGGGGAGACATGTGAGTTATACTGGCCTAAACTGGTTAGTATTGCACCCTAAATATGCTGTTGCCAGGAACTAAAGCTGAGTCCTTTGCTGGGTAGCACAAGAGCTCTGCCATTGCACTGAGCATCCATGGAAGGAATGCAGCAGGGATGGTTTCTTCTACCTCTTATAGGGTTGCCATAATTCTCTTCCAAAAAATCGGGACAGGAACCTCTGTCCCATTTCCCAGTATGTGAACCCAATCCCCCAAAATTGGGATTCTTCTATTTGGGGAGGACATATGGCATTGTACCATATGTCATTGATATATGGCATTGGGTACCTCCAATGGTACCCCTCAAGCTAACACAAGCGTGGGGAGGGCTGAAGTACATCAGAGAGGACAGAAATACCAGATCAGAAATATATCTCCCAATTCTCCCCACTACCTGAGTCTCAGCATATAAAAATATTTTAAAGTGGGTCAGGAAGGCTCAAGGCAGCCCCAGCAGCTAGAATGCCCCCAATGCCTCCCTGCCTGCACCCCAGAAGATGTGTCATGTTTAGCAAACATATATGTGTATATACACACACATTTATATAT
This sequence comes from Cryptoblepharus egeriae, assembly GCA_030015325.1. Classification (NCBI taxonomy): domain Eukaryota; kingdom Metazoa; phylum Chordata; class Lepidosauria; order Squamata; family Scincidae; genus Cryptoblepharus; species Cryptoblepharus egeriae. The sequence continues at coordinate 17,639,058 of JAREYC010000010.1, read as the reverse complement.
ATAAACACATATATATAATACACACACATTTATATACACACATACACAATTATTTCAACAAAAAGTGCACCAAACAATTTACAGACTAAAAGATATGCAGAACTGGCCGACTGTTCCTCTGTCACAATGGTACCCACTGATGAGAGTCTACAGGGCTGGACAGGAAATTCTCACTCCCAGAGATCTCCTCTTCAGATCAGAGCATCAAATTGGCATTGAGTGTGCATGAAGAAGAGAATGAAGGCATGATGAGGGCTGGTCCCACATAAGACAAGAGACAACTGCTGATGGGTCTGTTTCCCCTCCACCCCACTGCAGACTGTCTACTGACCCAGACTCCCCTGAGTTGCCCTTCCAGTCCAGCCAGGGAGGATGTTAAATATATTCAACAACCAACTAGATTAGCACCTGTGCACAGCACACCTATTACTGCACTGTGCTAAAGCATTTACAAAAAGTGGCATCAGGTATTGTGTATGCAAAATGGGCTGTCCAGCCCCAAATGCTCTCAGCAAGGGAGGAATGTGGCAGGAAGCACCAGTAACATTTGGATCCCAGTTCATTATTGTAGGGCTGGCTATGCAAAAGGGGGTTTTCCTTCCCATTTCCCAGCTCTACAGAAAATCTGCAAGCAGTGACCATAGCAGGGCAGGAGAAGAATAAATAGGTATTCCACACCAGACCTTCAGCTCAAAGACCCTGAAAAGATACCAGCAGCCAATGGAATATACAGTGCACCAGGTGTTGCAAGCTGGACCCGGATATCTTTACCCCTGTGCCATCCTCCCCTGGAAGGGAGTGGTCCTTAAGGTCTCTGCTGTGTTTCAGTACCCCCCCCCCCCCCATCAGCCCTATGGCTTGGCAACAGTACTGCAGCAAGATCAAGGGACACAAGGACCCTATCTGATGGCCACTGACACATCCAAGATCTTCAGGCAGGAATATGTCTGTGGCCTTGAATCATCTCTTTGAACGTGGCCCTAGACATTTGGCTGTGGCACATGTGCCATATGTGCCTTTGCAATGTGGTAGGACTCCCGATGGCAAAGAGGAGCTGGCTAGGTCAATGTGGATACAATCCTAACCAACTTTCCAGCACCAGCCTGGTTGTGCCAGTGGGGCACCCAGCAGTTGGGGGGCAGTCACAGAGGCCTCTCCAGGGAATGTTTGTTCCATTACCTTGGAGTTCCATTGCCCTGAACTCGGTACTGGGAAGTGATCAGGATTATGTCCTGAGTCTTCTTCCCAGCAAGTGCTGTACATACCTGGAAAGAGGCACTTGAGGGGGCTGTTCCACCAACATCTGTGGTTGTTATTCCTTCTCAGTAAGGAAAGTACCTCCTCACACCCTTGATCTGGAGGTGCCATATGTCCCTGAAAACTGGGACAGTCCCAATTATCAGGGATTGCATTCACATTCTGGCAAGTTTGATAGGGGTCCTGTCCTGGTTTTATGGTAACTCTAACAATCACTAACACTCAACACAGATCAGAGCCACAAGTCCACTCTGAATGGTGAAAACACACTCCCTGTTTGATACGTGTGTCACATTAAGTTCTCCTGCAGGCGTCTAGGTTGACACAGTGATAAAAGTGTCACACTGCTTCTTTTATCCACACTATCCCCATATCCACAACATTTTTTGTCCGTAAGGCAGACAGTCCTGGAAATTTTCAGAGGTGATGACAGGCAATGTCTCATGATTGGCTTTGGGTATTACTGTAAAGAGGCTCCTTTGCTACTGTTACTGCACTTCCCTCCTTTGACCAGAGTTGATTGGTGGTGCTAAAGAGGCATATCTGAGACTCTCAACTTTTGGTCCATCCCTGAGACCACTTCAAGCAAAGGTGTCTCTAGGTGGGCAGGGGTGATGCAGGCTGTACCAGGTGATGTGCAGGGGGTGGGGGTGGAGAGACACAACTGGCCAAATTGGCCACTATTTGAAGGATGACATTATTGGCCATAAAATTAACAAGTTTGGACCACTACTGGTCAAAATTATTAAAATATTTAGTTTTTTTTAAAATAATAACATCACATTATATATCATTTCATGGATAATGTAATGCAGATTAGATTCCAGATTAGATTAGATTCCAGATTAGATTAGATTCCAGATTAGATTAGATTAATGTAATGCAGATTAGATTCCTGCTATAGGCAGGGGGTTGGACTCGATGACCTACCAAGTCCCTTCCAACGCTATGATTCTATGATTCTATGACTGCAATGGCTCAATGGTTAAAGACACTGTTCCTGGTGACCTGAAGATCAGCAGCTCAGCAGTTTGAGACCGAAATGCTGTGCAATGGAGTGATCTCTCATCACCCATTCCAACTCTTGCCAATTTAGCAATTCAAAAGCATGCAAATGCAAGTAGATAAATAGGTACCACTTTGGTTTGAATGAAGCGTCCTGGTGACAGGCCCCTGCGACAGGTTGGCCAGGTTTTCCCTAATGTTGCATCAACCATGGTTTGGATGACTCCAATCCAGAACAAGTGACCCCATTGCAACACAGGCAAATGCAGAAGAAGTTGCCTCTTTTGGGGTAATGTATGCAGAAAGCAATGAAACAAATCACATACAGTGATGCCTCACATAACAAACGCCTCACGTAAGGTATGTTTCACATAAGAAACAAAAATTTCTGCAGGATTTTGCTTCACATAACTGTGCTTCACGTAACAAACACACTCGTTCGCAGTTGGGGCAGATGCGCTGGCCAGCAGCCCTTTTCAAAAGCGTCAGGGCTGCCTGGTGCGCCTGCCCGTAGCTAAAGCAACACTTCCGTGCTGTTCCTCCTGTGGCTGGGTGTTTGCTGGGCAGAGGGAGAGAAGAGCAGTGGAGAAAAGGGAAGTAGCTCAGGGCTAGCCAGAAGGGAGCAGGGGAGAGAGAGGCTCAGGATGAAGAGAAGGAGAAAGTGGGGAGATACTTCTTTGATTACAGAAGAAAGTGTCTTGGATTGCAGCCTCCTAACCATGTCTACCCAGAAGTAAGCCCCATTGTGTTAAATGGATCTTACTCCCAGGAAAGTGTCTTTGAGTGCAGCCTCCTAACCATGTCTACCCAGAAGTAAGCCCCATTGTGTTAAATGGGGCCTACTCCCAGGAAAGTGTCTTTAGGACTGCAGCCTAAGTAGACTTCATTATATCATGCACACTGAATGCTTGTTTTGAATTCAATTCCAGTGTTTTGTCATCATTTTTACATGCAGTTAATATTTTTATATGAATTTTTTTTTTGGGTTGTGGACCCAATTGTCTGAGTTTCTATTATTTCCTATGGGAAAATCCGCTTCATGTAAAGAATGTTTCACGTAACAAACATGCCTTCAGAACAAATTAAATTTGTTACATGAGGTGCCACCGTATCTCAAAAGCTATAGAAAACACAACTGCCTTGTGTAACAAAAAATTGATTTCTTTAATTCAAAATGGACCAGAGACAGATTTGGAGAGCCAATGAAGTATTGTTATGATACAGAAGAGAACCAATAAGACATTAGTATGAATCTGTTCTTATTTCCATGTATCAGAGCTAATACTAGAACTCTTATTCAGTTGTGTGTCATCAAGTTGACCATTGGTTTTTTGTTGTTGACTGATTTGTTGGGTGACCTGTACTATTATACACTGAAATAAATACTCAATGTTAATAAAGATTAAGTTAATGGGGGAGACACCAACACTTGGGATGCCTCTGTGTATAGGCTGTGTGTGTGATATTATAATTTATTCTGTATGAGAGGAGATCCATTGTATTCTGTATGATATGAGAGGAGCTGCAGGGGGACGACGACACAAACCCTAGTGATCCACTGACTCCGCCACTCCTACTCTATCCACCCCAGTGCTCGGAGAGCAGCAGGGTGTGGAGTGGGGAGTGCATTGGGTCCAGATCTGGGTCATGGATTTGGCGGCACTTTAAACAGCCAAGGGTGCTGGGGAACCACCTGGTCCTTGCTGGTTCCTGGTGCTGCCCCCTTTGAGACTCTGGGAGGAATGTGGTTTGGTTTCCCAGAAACCTTGACTTTGTGTTACCACAGACAACAAACATTCTTCAATCAGCTGCCCATAGTGTTACTCACCCTCAGGGCCACATCACCTCCCACCAGCAAGGACTGATGCCGCTGACATTGAGAGTTTGGTGATGCAATTGCATGACCTAGTGGCGCTCCAGGAACAGCCCCCCCCCTGCCCACACTTACACTTATGCCTGTCATGGGCAACATTCCTCATCATGCCCTCTCTCCTCAGCCCACCACCTGCCATGCTGTGGCAGAGGAGGAGAAACATCAAACGGAGGGCAAATATAAGAACAACAATGCTGGATCAGGCCAAAAGCCCATCTAGTCCAGCTTCCTGTATCTCACTGTGGCCCACCAGATGCTTCAAGTAGCTCACAAGACAGCAAGAGACTTGCATCCTGATACCTTTAATTGAGGCTTGGACTAACTTCTGGAGGAAAACTCCAACACAGGTTATAAGCCATGATGGGTACAGTATATGCAACCTCCTTAATTAAACATGAAGGCTACCTCAGAATGCCAGATGCAGAGAAGGGCATCAGATTGCAGGTCTCTTGTCTTGATAGCTAGATGCCATCACCACGTCTTGTGGCAAGGAGTTCCACAGACTAACTACGCGCTGGGTAAAGTAATGCTATCTTTTGTCTGTCCTAACTAAACACACTTCTGGAGGGAAGATGCTCTCCAGTGCATCCCTTGCTAAGGAATGTCCAGGAGGGGGGGTCAAAGGACGGCAAGTTCTTTCAGAAGGACACAGGCTCACCATTGCCCTCCTCCATCAGCATGCCTCACACACCCTGGAGTGCCCCATTGATGCACATTTCTTTCCTCCATGGGATCACATGCGGAGATCTGGAAATAGAGAAGCTCTTGGGGAGTAGTGGTCACTCTGTTCCTTGTCTTCCTTTGGCTTAACCTTGGGCAGCCTGCTTGCCCCTGAAGAATATGGGATCAACATTCTGGGCACCCTCACCAGGTCTCACATGCCCCACAGTGCCCCATTGCTACACATTTCTTTCCTCTATGGGACCACATGTGGAGTTCTGAAGATGGGGGGGCAGTTTGGGGAGCAGCGGCCACTCTGCCTATTCCTCATCATCCTCCAGCATTCTCTTCTTGCCCCTGAAAAATGTGGGATCAACATTTTGGGCACAATCACCAGGCCTCACATGCCTTGCAGTGCCCTCTTGGTGCACATTTCTTTCCTCCATGTGGTGTTCTGGAGATGAAGGGGGACTTGGGGAGCAAGTCTCTGACTGTTCCTCATTGTCCTCTGGCATACAATGCTGGCCCCCAAAGAATGTGGCATCAACATTCTGGGCACCATCACCAAGCCTCACATGCCTTGCAGTGCCCCATTGGTGCACATTTCTTTCCTCCACGGGACCACATGTGGTGATCTGGAGATGGAGGGGGATTGGGGAGCAGCAGCCACTCTGACTGTTCCGCATCATCCTCCGGCATACCCTGCTTGCCCCTGAAGAATGTGGCATCAACATTTTGGGCACCCTCACCAGGCCTCACGTGCTGTGCAGTACCCCACTGGTACACAGTTCTTTCCTCCATGGGACGATATGTGGTGTTCTGGAGATGGAGGGGCTCTTGTCCCCTCCGCCTGTTCTTCGTCTTCCTCCAACATAACCTTGGGCAGCCTGCTTACCCCCGAAGAACGTGGCATCGATATTCTGGGCACCTCCTTGCCCAGGGAGCCCTTTGGCTGGCCCCTGACCCTGTTCCTCCTGAGGTCCAGGTGGCAATGACAGCAGGCTGTGGTGACTGCCATGGGAAAGAGGAAGGCAGAGGAGAGGGAGGGAGTTGGGCGCATGAGTGACTGGAAGTGCAGCCAGTTCCCTCCAACGTAGCTCAGCGGCTACCCTGGGGCAAGAGCCTGCGACTCTGTTGTGTGTGTGTGAGTGTGCATGTCTCCCTCCAAGACAGCCGGAGTGAGCCTTGAACTTCTCCCATTGGCAGGGCAGGGCAGCTCCTCCCCTTTCCCACTGCCTGCTCTTTTATAAATCATGTGTGCAGCTTTCTTTCCTCCCAGTCAGTCCGGCAGATGCACACTTTGGGCACCACTGCACTGCACAGGCCTGCCTCCTCCTGCTGCTTTTGTGCCTCTGCTCCACAGTCCAGTCCTGCTCCCCGTACTCCTCCCCAGTCCCTTTCCTGTGCCATGGAGCTGGCCTGGGCCTGCAGCTGTTTTGTGTGGCTGATCTTCCTCTGCAGCTTGCCAGGGAAACTCCTGCACTGTGACCTGTTGCTGACTTTCAACCTGCTGCTCCAGGTAGTGCTGGTGGTCCTCCTGCAGGGCATCAGCCACCTTTTCCTGCCTCTGCCTCTCAGCACAGCCCTCGCCGGTGCCGCCTGCTGGCTCCTCTTAGGAGCTGCCACTCAGAGGAAGCGGGTTCCTGCAGTGGGCAAAGCCGTTCTCATCACAGGTGAGTACAGCCAGCATCACGCAGGCAGGGTGATGCTCCACCACCTGCCACCCTGTTACAGTTAATGTTTAATGGGCTGGCACAACCCGGTTCCTGAGTTCTGAGATTCATGACAAGTTCCTGTTAGGGACAAACTAAGTTTCCCTACCAGCGCGCACCTTGGCTTGCTTGCTTGAGCAGTTCGCTTTTTGGCCCCCTTTTTGCAGCTCTTTAAACATGCAACAGGTGCTTTCCTCGGTCAGGCTGGTCTGCAGATGGAGCTGTTTTTTCCCATGGATGGTCCACAGGCCTTGGTAGCCATACCTGGACCACATCTTGACTGAAAGTTTGCTCCCAGCTCCATTGGTCAGGAAAAGATTAACATGTGGATGTTTTATTTTTATGGTTGTCTGTGTTTTGAGCACATGAATGCAAGGACCCTGGAAGCAGAATGCAGCCTTGACTGCTCACTGATGCTCACTTTAATGCCACTTGTGATGTGGCAAGGTTGGCCCCCAATCCGCTAGGCTGCTGTCTAGAGAACAGTGTGGCCCTCAAGATCTGGCTGGTCTTCCATACTATAGACAGAGATTTTCACAAAGTGCTTGCACTTTTTAAAGAAAAAGCCCCCAGGGAACTAGAGTCTAGACTCTAGCGCAATGATTTCCAACCCTTTTCATCTCACGGTACACTAACAAGATACTGAAATTGTCAAGGCACACCATCTGTTGTTTTTACCATTGACAAGGCACACCATGCTGTTACAATCCCCCAGTTTTCCTATTAATGTCTCTCCTCAAATTCCCCATGGCACACCTGAAGACTATCCACGGCACACCAGTTGAAAACCCTTGCTCTAGAGGACCAGGTCTAAAGAGATCTGTAGTGGGGGGAGGGTCTGTAAAGGGGGTCTAAAGAGATCTCTACCAGGCCAAAAGGACCAGGCACTTGTGGTGGTGAATCTCCAAAGATACTAGAGGGAGCATGTACTGCCAAGAGATCTGCTATATCCTACCCAGAGCTGCTTCTTGCCTCCATCTGGGCACAGTGTGTCCTCTGCCAACATCCTGCCCCAAGATCTTTCGAGGAACCATACTGTGCTCAGCAGGTGCAAAGTATGTCACCATCTCCAGAAGTTGGACTCCAAGGCGCGTTGGCTGCCCTGCCCCACTCAACATGGGGCTTGCTTCTGAGTAAACCTGCGCAGATGCAAAGAGACAGGGCTGTCAAACTGGAAAGAAGGGTGGGCAAAGAGGATGGAGGGCTCTTTGGATGACTAAGGAAGAAGTGGGGAGCAGGTGAGGGGTGGGCAGAAAGTATGGAGCTGAGCAGGGGCAATCTTTTGGAGACATGCAGGAAAAGGGTTGGGAGAGGCAGCTGTTGGTGGCTGGCAGAATGAACAGGATCAGGGAGGTGGAAGGATTTGAACAACTTGCATGAAGCCTGGATAGTGGGGCCACCAAGACTGAGAGGGTTCACACATGTGAAATCATTTAATTGTATTTTCTCCACCCAATAATTGGATATCAGAACCCCAAGAGTTCTCACCTGCAGGTTTCTACCTATTAGGTCCCGACATTGGTAAATTTCAGTAACTAGTCCTATTACGGTAATAACAATGACCCAGCAGTTGACCTATACCTGGTGTGCCCTGGAGGAAAGATCATTTTGGAGAGTTTGGTCAGTCATCGTAATGAAAGCTCTAGGCCACTTTCTTGGTTTAAGGCAAGCTGCCTTCTAAGCAAGAGATTTTCATTTTTTTTCCATCTCATGGCACACTGACAAGGCACTAAAATTGTCAGGGCACACAATCAGGTTTTTTTATTACTGACCAAGGCACACAAAGCTAAAATCCAGGACATGTCCTGGAAAAAGAGGACATATAGTCACCCTACATTAGCTCCCTCCCTCCCAATTTGCATTTCTGCAGTTGTGGCAATCTACAAAAGAGGCTGCAAGATGGGGACAGATAGGGGACACAGGAAAGGACCCCGATAGATCATATTCTAGCAGTTGACTATATCAAGAGTTATGCCTGGTGTGAAACATTCCTCCAGCCTACTGTGGCATAGGAGCCCCAGAAGCTTGGTAAGATCTATGGCGGGATATGTGCCTCTAGCAGTGATAATGTCCCTGGTGACCCCAACACAAGGGAGTGGACAGCAGCAGGTCTCTGGGCTGGTGGGGAGGGGACTGGACGGCCATCCCTCCAGATGCTTCAAATGGGCCAGGTGGTGGTTTTCCAGGTTCCCTTGCTGTGCAGCTATTCCGCTGGAAATGGAGAAAGAACATTATGGAAGTTCTATCTGTTGTTCTGAAGGATACAGTTGCTTTGCTTCAACTCCTAGTATTTGCCATGGGGATGAAGTCTTGAGTTTCCACCTACTTACATTTCTTGGGGGCAATGGTGGGAAGATTTCTCTGGCTCTGGGTCCTCCTGATGTCTGTTTTTGGGGTTAGGAGGAAATCCCCCCCCCCATCAGGACCAGCAAGTTTGTGACATTTTGGGATTTTGGCTCTCCCTGGCTTGGCTAATCACATGAGACTTGGTCTATGCTCTTCTTATCAGGATCTGACTTGGTTTCACTCCAACCTGGGCACAGCAGATAGCATCAGCCCTTTGCAGAATTGTGTTGGGTGGTCCGACATAAGCAGGTTTCAGGTCTTCTCTTGAGTGTGATGAATCATTCCATCTGAAGTTGGAGACAGATAATGGAGTCGCTTCTTCATGCCAAGGTGACCTGAGTCAAAGCCTTCTGAGGGTTGGAGAGGCCATGCACTGCCTTTTTGGCCATTGTAAGACCACTGGGCAGGATCATTGGGAAGGGTGCATTTCCAGTATCACCCTGAAGTGTAATCATTGTGTGCAGCAATGGTCCACCTGACAAATTTTCATTCACACCTTGCAAAATAGTCCATGCTTGGTTTGGTTGGCTTGAGGTGGGAGTTCATTTCCTGCATTGTGTGACAGATCTCCTGGAATTGGCTTCCTCTGAGCCAGTGGTATAGCCAGAGGGGGTGCAAAGCACAAGGTTTTGCAGGGATGCTCACTGCAGAGAGTAAAACTTAGCTCCCTGTAAAACTTAGTGCTTCGCACCCCCTCTAACTATGCCACTGATCTGAGTGAAGTGCACAAGCCACTTTGTGGATCTGACCCTATCCAACTTTCCAGTGCGGATGCAGGCATATCAATGGGGCATTTGCTGCGTCCTGTGGCGGTGGGGCAGACATGGAGGTCTTGTCAAGGACAGGGTCATTTAGAGCCTGTATGTCTACAGAGAAGTAGATCCCCTTTTTGGAGGGCTGAGGCTGCAATACTCTCCATGCTTACCTGGGAGTAGGCCCCATTGACTATAATGGGACTTACTTCTGAGTAGAGATGCATAAGCTTGGGCTCTTATGCCCTTGTTTGGGGGGCTGCACTGAGGCTGCACAGGGTGACCACATGTCATAATCAGAAAAGAGGACAAAATATAGGACACCCAAGAAAAATGTAGGACATGTCAAAATACAAAGCTGAAACACTCATATCACATTCATATATTTAATTTTAATTTTAACCATGTATTACTTATTATTAAATTTAAAACTATTATGTATAATTTATATTACATGCTTCATGTTCTCAGGAAAAAGAAGGACGATGATTATTTTTTCTAGGAGGTAAGGCTGAAAAACATGACATGTCCTGGAAAAGGAAGACATATGGTTACCCTGAGGCTATCCCTTTTTCTGTCCTCTTTTTTACCCATGTGTTCTGAAATTTTTTTGTTGTCCTCCATTTCCTTGTGAGCAGGCAGCCTGTAGCCTTCATAAAATTAAATCTATCTATATATATAAAAGAGAAAAGTCACTGGCTGACTCACTGATTCACTGACTGACTGACTGACTCACCACCGCCCTGCCAAAACCAGTGGGCCTAGAAGTGTGAAATTTGGGGTGGGTGTTCCTTCTGTGACGGAGGGGTGCACTAAGAACCGGTTTTCGGAAATTCCAATGGGAAGGGGGTGAAAAGGGGCGCAATGCGTTTTCCTCCCTATGTGTTGCATTGGAGAATTGCTGACTCATCAACATTCTGCCCCAACTGCTGGGCCTGAAGCATGGAATTCTGGGAGTTCCTTCTGTCACCTGAACACCCACCAAGAACCATCTGGAGAACTTTAACCCTTCAGGGGCTGAAAAGGGGTGCAACGTGGAAGACTGACCAACATCCAGCCAATTTGGTGCTCGGTGCCTGGTGCACTGGGGAATATTGTTCAGAGGGAGGGCTTGCACTGGGGAGGATGCTGCGCATGGGAGATGTTGCGAATGGGGGGACTGATGCGCATTGAGGGAGTTGCGCATGGGGGACTGATGCACATTGGGGAAGTTGCGCGTGGGGGGAAGTTGCGCGTGGGGGGAGGTTGCCCGTGGGGGAAGTTGCGCATAGGGATTGATGCACATGGGGGACTGATATGCATGGGGACCGATGTGCATGGGGGAAGTTGCGCGTGGGGGGAAGTTGCGCATGGGGGGAAATTGCACATGGGGAAGTTGCGCATGGGGGACTGATGCGCATGGGGTGTTGATGCGCATGGGGGGATGTGCATGGGGGGATTTTGCGTATGGGGAAGTTGCGCACGGGGGATGTTGCACATAGGGGACTGAAGTGCATGGGGGACTGAAGCGCATGCGGGAAATTGCGCATGGGGGAAGTTGTGCATGGGGGAAACTTGCACATGGGGGAAGTTGCGCATGGGGGACTGATGCACATGGGGGACTGATGCGCATGGGGGAAGTTGTGCATGGGGGAAGTTGTGCATAGGGGGAAAGCTGCACATGGGGAAAGATGCACATGGGGGACTGATGTACATGGGGTTGATGCGCATGAGGTGTTGATGCGCATATGGGGATGTTGCGCATGGGGATGTTGCACATGGGGAAGTTTTGCATGGGGGCAAGTTGCGCATGGGGGAATTTGAGCATGGAGAGAAGTTGCGCGTGGGGGAAGTTGTGCATGAGGGACTGATGCACATGGGGGAAGTTGCGCATGGGGGACTGATGCGCATGGGGGCAAGTTGCACATGGGGGATGTTGTGCATGGGGGGATTTTGCACATGGGGGATGTTGCACATGGGGCACTGATGCGCGTGGGGAGAAGTTGCACGTGGAGGGAAGTTGCGCGTGGGGGAAGTTGCGCATGAGGGACTGATGCACATGGGGAAGTTGCGCATGTGGGACTGATGCGCATGGGGGCAAGTTGCACATGGGGGATGTTGTGCATGGGGGGATTTTGCACATGGGGGAAGTTGCACATGGGGGATGTTGCACATGGGGGGAAGTTGCGCATGGGGGACTGACCTGGCCCCTGCACCAGGGGTCTTTCAGCGACCCCCAGGAAAGCTCTAGGCTTTCCCCACTTTGAGAAATGCTGGCGTATGGGGAAATATTAGTCCCGTAACGCGGGTACGCTTTTCGCTAGTATGTAATAAATGATACATAATTGTTTTAAATTTAACAATACAGTGTAATATATAATATATAGTGTATAATGTATAATACAGTGGCACCTCATGTAACAAGTTTAATTTGTTCCAGAGGCATGCTTGTTACGTGAAACGCTCTTTACGTGAAGCGGATTTTCCCATAGGAAATTATGGCAACTCAGATGATTGGTTCCACAACCCAAAAAATATTCATATAAAAATATTAACTGTTTATAAAAATGATGACAAAACACTGTAATATAACACAGTACAAAACACTGTAATATAGATTAACACACAACACTGCAATAAAGAAAATACTGTACAGTACTGAACTGTACTGTACCTTTGAAAACCTTCATGGCTGGTGTGAGGGTTACAGAGAGGGGGATGACTTTCACAATCACTAATGGAATCACTGCTATCTATTGGCTCACTGGAATCTTTGTCTTTTTGTGCAGCTTTAACATTCCCAAGCTGCTGATGGGGAGCAGCACTAGAACATAGATAAGACACACCTTCCACGCTGCCACATACAGATCCCACTTACAAACCTGGCTCAGGCTACTCCCCCGAATCCTCCATGAGTTCCCAGGCCATGGAAGCCTATTCCCAACTTTGCCCAGGGCCCCACTGTAGCTCAAACTAGTCCCCTTGTCCCGCCTGTGAGTTCCCTTGCCATGGAAGCCTGTTCCAAACTTCCTCAGAAGTGCTCCTTACTCAAGACAGTGCTCTTTATGCAAGTCTAAATTTCTGAGAAAATTTTGCTCTTTACACAAAACGCTCTTTATTCAACTTGCTCTTTACTCAAGGTACCACTGTATATACTGTATGTAGTGTTATATAGTGAACCACTGAAAGCAATATACATGAGAGCTTTTAGCTTTTATTTTGTCATGTCCTACATTTTTCTTGTCCTAAATTTTTGTGGCTGTCCTACATTTTGGGGAGCCTTGTTATGACACATGGTTACCCTGCGTCCACACAGTACTTGTTGGCTGTCTCTGTTCTGAACTGTTCTGCCACAGTTCTTGGGATGGGTGGAAAGGGGAGAAGGAGAAATAGGAGCAGGACGAGGGGATGCGATGGTGGAGGGGTCCTGAAAGTCCCCCATCCTCAGAAAGGACTGTGGCCAGCCCTACAATTTGGGCTGGGAGGGCTGCTGCTGAGTCTTCCAGAGAGTCACCCAAGAGGTGTCCACCTGGAGAGGTACTAGCCTCTGCTCTGAGTGTAGGCAGCCCTTCTCCCCTCTTTCAGGCAAGGAGCTGGAGACCATGCCAGTCTGTTGCCCTGATGCACCGTACTCAGTCAGCCTCACCAATGAGCCGGACTTGAGTGAGATTTTCGCTTTGTGGCCTGTGCAACGGTGGCATAACTAAGGTTTTAGGAGGCCAGTGCATCACTCCTTATAATGGATTTCTTCCCATCCAGTGAGTGGGGCAACAACCCTGGCAGAGGGCGTTATATCATTGCCCCATCATGGCCATTTTTGGCTACAACTTTAGAAAGAATAGAGATACTTCAAAGCAGTTTGTTTCACTGTGTTCCACATGAAAATACACATTGATCAATATATAACATGATGGTATAATTTGAAAATACCAAGATTTTAGAAATTTTGGCCTGTAGTGTACACACCCGTTTGTATCACCTTGTGTAGCCCGCACCTACTTTGTTATGTTTATGTTTATGAGTTAGTGTTAGTATGTATGTAGCCATTAGCTGAAACCAAATTCCAAGTATGGTTTCTATACTTGGCCAGTCAGTCAGTCAGTCAGTCAGTCTGTCTGTCTGTCTAATGCCACTGTTATGGAATGCTTCTGGAGAACCTGTTGAACCCTGTCTGCTTGGCTTTCTTGCCCAGGCTGTGTCAGAGCTTTTGCCTTTGCGATACTAAGTTGGTTTGGGCCACAATGCCGAGGAGGACGGGCTAGCTAACCAGCCTGGCGCTGTGCTATTTTGCTGCATTGGCTTCTGCAGGAGAAACTTTCTTTACCCCTGTAAAGCACAGCTTCAGTGTGGAGTGGGGAGCAACCTTAAATGATCCTGCATGGCAGTGGCATCACTGGGGTTTGCATCACCCAGTGTTGGAATCCAGTGTACCATCCAGTGTACCATCAGAAGATGTGATGGACATCTTCTCATGAAGTGGGCAGAGCAAAGCCCCAGGCAATTGACATGCTGATGTTCCATCACCATGTTAGTTTTTTATTATAACTTTTGATAGAATACAGATATTTCAAAGTGGTTTGTATAGTTGCATTCTGCATGAAAGTACGTATCAATTAATATATTCAAAAATACCAAGATTTTAAGCATTTTGGCATCTACTTGGTGTCAACCCTCCATGTGCATCAGCCAGTGTGGGGGGAGGAAATCAGGGCAGATGCTAAGGTGTCTCTCTGGCACATTAAAAAAAGGCTTTTGATTCCAATCCCAAGACATTCCCATAGCGGAGGCCCCTGAAATATTAGCACCCATGGCCACAGCTATTGGCTGGACTGGGAAAAAGGTACTGAGTAGATGAGTAAAGTTGGTTTTCATATGAGTTAGGGGCTGCAGTGGCACAGTGGTTAAGACTGCAGGTCAGTGGTTCAAGACCCAAATACCCCACAACAGAGTAAGATCCCATCTCTTGCCCAGCTCCTGCCAACCAAGCAGTTACAAAGCAAGTACAGATAAAAAAGTACCACCAAAGTGGGAAGGTAACAGCGTTCCATGTGTCATGCCGACCACATTATCAAGGAAGTGTTTTTAGACAATGATTTGTCTAAAATGATTGGTCTAAAATCAAAAATTTGTCTAAAAGATTGTCTGGGCTCTTTGGCCCAGAACCAGAGATGAGCACCGCACCCTATAGTCGGTCATGGGTAACAGGGCAACCTGAAAGGGGATACCTTGCATCTGATTTAGCCATAATCGGAAATGTGATCTCTGAGTCCAACACTGCAATCCTAAAGACACTTTCCTGGGAATGAGACCCACTGAACACAATGGGGCTTACTTTTGAATAGACAAGGTTAAGATTGTGCTCCAAGGCTTGTTTGCCTATGGTTGACATTTTCAAAAGGAGGAGCTGGAAACCATACCTTTTGAATACATGGGAATCATAGCTTTTGGCCTGGAAATCCAGTCCTTTTATTCCCATTGTACAGAAGCTAATTTACAGTTAGGTACTGATAATTAATCACTTTGCACATGCTCAGAGGCCTTCTATTATTTCATACCAAGTCCTAACATGGAATCAGAACAGCTCCCCCGCAATCCAGGGGGTGATCAGATAGAATGGAGGACAGAGTGCCTCTACCTTTAACCATTGCATAGAAGAGGGAATTGAGCCAAGTTTAGCTCATCATAGAAGGGTTTTAAAAAGCAGCACCTGCTTAAATTCCCTTTTCTATGCAGTGGTTAAAGGTAGAGGCACTCTGTCCTCCATTCTATATGGTCATCCTGCTTAAGCTGCAGAAAACCTTACACTTTTCTTGAAGTCTTATGAGAGCGGCTGCCAACTGACTGTGTAAGTTGTAAGCAAGCCAGTGATGCTGTGCTCCATACTGCTCCTGAGAACTCACTCGGATCTGCACCACAAATCAGATGGACTGCAGATTCTTCCAGGATTTACTCTGGGGAATAAAAGAGCCATGTAGCATGATCAGGAGGTGAGCAAGGTTTTTTTCCCCCAGAACTGTTTTCATTTGCAACCCCAAAACAGGGTGACCAGATGCCAAACCCAAAATTCCTGAACCCCAAGGCCAAAATTCCTACCCCCAAGCCAAAATTCCTACTCGCTTAATAGATGCCCATCTAAAAATAGCCCAATTTGCATAAATTTGCATTTCCGGACTCTGGATCCGGATGGGCATCTAAGGGTTACAAAAATTTCCATATATTGTATTTTTTATTTTTATTTTTTGGCCATAACTTTTGATAGGAAGGAGATATCTCAAAACGATTTTTTGCATTGGATTCTGCTCTTCAATACAAATCCAACGACATATGACACAATGGGGTACTGCACACTGTCATGAAGTTAAAAAATGAAGCCAAAATGTAGGACACCTGGACAGGAGGCTAAAAATCCAAACAAATCCGGGTTTTTCTGGTCATATGGTCACCCTGCTAAAAGGCAATCCCTCCCCACATGAAGAAGTTCACAACTTCTTGTTATGTCCACCCAGCCTGAACAGAATCATAGTTGCATTGAAAACAAATGGCAGGCTGTGGTGACCCTGACCCTGACTCCAAGCTGGCCACAGCAAATGCTCCAGCTGGTGTCACATTTAGAGAGTGGGGGTTGTGATGTTGCTGATCCAAAGCTTTGTCTGATTTGAAATGAGAGGGGATGGAGCTGATGCTGATCAGTGGCGCTAGATCCACCTTGGTGTCTGAGGAGACCATTTACCCAAAGCGTTACACTTTACCATTACACTTAGGTGCAGCCTATCTTTGGACGGACCAGACATGAGAGTTCCCAATGGGCAATTTCCGCCAGTGAACAGCAGCCTGTGTGCACTGCGTATTAGCTGGTGATCTCACTGATGCACAGTGGTGGGAATTGGAGACTTGTGTGGCAAAGTCTTGTGGCATTTGTGTAGGTGGCCTTTTTGACAAATTGAGTGATCTGGGCAAAGGATCCCAAGACACTTGTATGGGTTTGTCAGAGCTGGTAGAGATTATTTTGGCCAAATGAAGAGAGAATACATTTCAAATTTTATCTTATTAGACTGATACCCAAACTTTCAACTTTGCGGTTCTTGGACCTTTACCAATTGTGTTAAAGAGGGAATTTCAATAGGTGTAGCTTTTGATTTGTGAGATGAGAAGCTATATCTGCTAAAATTCCCTTCTTTATAAAATTGTTAAAGATCCAGGAGCCCTGAAGTTGAAAATTTGGTATCCTTATATTAGGTACTGTATTTAATATTCAGGAATTAATATTATGGGCTTGAGTAGAAAATCAAAAAACTTCCTTCTTGGAGGTAAATTAGTAATGAAACCCCACTACTTTGGTGGAAAGTAAGATATGTTTAGTGCCCCCTTCATAAAGAGGGGCACATGTGATCTGCCTCAGTTATGTGCTATTGGCAGTGCAATCCTAACCCCTAGTTAGGCCAGCACAACTCTTGTGCTGGCCTAAAAGTATCACATAAGTGCTGTAATGAATAAGTGCTATAATTTGCACAGGTATGTGCTGGCCTCCCTACCCCACCATGGGAACGGGAATATGGGTAAGTTGTGCTGGCCAATTTGGCTAAGATTTGTATCTAACAGGCCAAGAACCCCTGAGTAGTGTACATGTGAGTGAGGACCAAAGACTGTGTACACTGCAGATATGACTGGATTAATGTTAATTCCCTCTCCCCCAGGCAATTCAAGGAACTGCAAGGGAGTAAATATGAAGAATTTTCAGCACCCACACCAAGGATCAGGACTCTTTGGAGGGAGCAGCCATAATAACCAAACTACTACAAAATAGAGGCAAATGCCCTCAAATCTTGTTTACCCCAACAGCTTTTGGGAAATGCAAATTCCTGCACTTCAGGAATCTATTTGTAAAATTGTATTTTGTAACATTGTAAAATTGAGTCTGATGTAAGTGGAGCATGAGAACAAGGAGCCTCTGATGCACATGTGGGTAAGGCTGCCACCCACCTCTCAATCCAGGAACACACCTTTCAACATCATAGTGATGCAGGAAAGGAGGTGGGGGGGTTGCATTAACAAGTGGGGTGAAATCTGGTGGATACCAGGATCAGGGAGGGAAAGTGGAAAGTGCCTCAGCTGTCCCCTCCTATTTTATGAGGGGGACCTTAAAAGATTATGTCTGGGTTGCAGTAAATGCCTGCCAAGTTTCCATCGTGCTCAGTAGGTGGAGGACAGTAGACTTTAATTTAGAGTGCCTTCTCTCTTCCTTTTGAAATTCCAAACCCCAAAACAGACCAAGTTGAGCTTTCTAGATCAAAAATAAGCACTTTGGAAAACACCGTCATCATCATTATATCATCATCATCATCATTATGATGAGCTCCTTTAAAACATATCTTGAAAATGAGCTGAGATCAACTCAGAGTTCCTTCTGCACAACCTTACTTTCTTTGTAAGTAAAGAGAACCCCAAATGTTACCAGAAGACATTGCAAACATCTAATTCCCCTCCATTATTTATCATTTTCCTCTTGTAGAAGACATTGAAAGATGCTCCACAACTTAATTTGCACTTCAGTTCCACCCTTGCTGCATCAACACATCATTTTTTTCATGGTTTGGAGGCACCATGATGCTCTTGAAAACAGGCACTGAATGGCTCGATGATTTATTAAAAAAACTTCACCCAGGGTCAGTTTTTGCACTGACCCTATTTGTACTCTAGCACATTTCAGTATTCATGTTGATTAACTCCTCTGGCCCTGGTGCTTTCCATCTCCTGTCTTTGGTCACCTTCCTTCATGTCCACCTCTGGACTGATGTTCCTGGACACTGCCATAACTATTCTTTCTTGGTCTTGTGTTACCCCAAACTGCCCTGTCTCTGGCCTCTGCATGGTAGGATGCCACAACCATATCTCCTTCAGCATTACTCATCTTTGCCTACTCCATTTGTGACCTGTGCTTGAAGATCCCCTGGTTTTCTCCCCTACTAATGTTCTACTAGCTTCCCTCTGGCTTCTTCCTTGCTATATTCCAACATTCCCAAGAATCTACTGTCAGCCCTTCCTCTCCAGCTACTGCCCATTCAATCACCTGTCCTTGACCTCCAAACTCTCAGTTGCATTTGACCCAGATGATACCTAAACTCTCTCTTGCTCCACTTTCAGTGCAATCCTATTTGTTAGGGTTGCCATATGTCCTGCAAAAAAGGGACAATGCTGATTTTTGGAGATTGTGGTCACATGTGGGCAAATGGGACAGAGAGTCCTGTCCTGATTTTGTGGAAGAGAATTATGGCAACCCTACTATTCATGTCAACTCAGAGGTAAGTTCCATTGAATTCAATGGCACTTACTCCTAGGAAAGTGCTGTTAGGGTTGTACCATAATGGCTTAGGTCTTCATTATTCTATCCTCAGGTGGCTCGCATCCTGTATTTCCAAAGATTTCACATGGGAAATTGCCTCTTTTCCTTGCTTTGTTCCTCCTATTTTTTCCTCTTTTTGTTCTTTCTCTTTTCTATATTTTGTCCCTGACTGATCTCAGCAAATCTCAAGCCATGATAGATATAAGCTACCTCGTTATTTTAGATGTAAGTTACCCCAGAATGCCAGGTGCAAGGCAGTGGCAACAGGATGTGGAGTCCTTAAGCATTTGGTGGGCCACTGTGAGATGTAGGATCAGGGTTGCCATATGTTCTGAAAACAGGACACTCCTGATTTGGGGGGATTGTGTTCACATACTGCAAATGGGACAGAAGGTCTTGTTCCAAATTTGTGGAAGAGAATTATGGCAACCCTAGACTACATGGGCCTTTGCCTAATCTAGTAGGGCTCTTCTTATGTTTTCAGTTCCTATGTTCTTGAGGCTTCAATGTGCAGTATTACCTGTACTGCACACTGAAGACAACCAGCGCTCCCCCTACTTGTGCACTAACAAAGCTTTCTCCCTCCATCCAACCTCACATCTTTAACTCATTGCGACCTCAAACATAACATGTGCTTGGCAGAACTTTTCTCTGCCTAAAGGGAAGTCCTTTTCTTCCTCTCCACTGACCACATCACTGTCCACCCTGTTGAGCAAGATCAAGACCTTGATTGTGTCTTAAGACTCCTCCTTTGTTCGTTATCTGCAGAGAGTCACCAAATTTTGTTGCTTCTCCTTCTATGAAGTCCCTAAAATACATCCCTTCCAAAGAAATGCTAGATCGTGCCCTATGCCTTTCTTGCCCTATTTCCCTGCTTTGGGCTTCCCATAGCTCACCTCTCGCCTCTCACCTCCATCCATCATCCTGATGTGTAAATTGCATCATGTCCCTCCCTATTTTTCCTACTTTGATTTTCTTTCCATCTCCCATAGCTTTGCCCCTGATCCCCTGATTTGTCTTCTACTTCCCATGACCTTGACTCCTCCATCTCTGCAACCCTCAAGGCTCACCCTCAATAAACCTCACGACACAGCCTAGCCAGGACGTCTGAGTCATGCATCAAGTCCTGGAGGGTAGAGGAAGATGGAAAGAATCCATAACATAGTAGATCTGATCAGAACATGACCAGATCCTCCCACATGGCTTGCCTGAGGATAGAAAGGAACACAACTGCACATTCGCTTCTTGTGCACTAACATTATGGGAAGCCCCCAGTGAAGCTTGGTTGCTCTGCAAGGTGGCCTGGGGACAGGTCCAAAACAGTAAGAGAGGAACTGTACACTCTGGTCTTTGTGGGAAGTTTTCTTTCCCACCACCCTAGTCAGAATCATCAGGGTCAAGAGTGATTGCTCATGATGAGCCTGAGAAGAGGTGCTGAAGGTGGATCACATGCTGAAGTTCTAGCCTAGTGGGACCCCAGAACCTATATAACTATCTGCTGAGCCACTGGCTCCCCCAGATTCTGTGCCAAGACACCTCAAATTCTGTGTTAAGATAAATGGTTGTTGTTCATCTTCCATCTGTACATGTGTGCAAACATACTCCTTTGGCTTGTTCAATTCTAGATCCAATCTTTTCTGTGTGTGTTTTTTTGCAAAGGATCATCTGACAGCAGAAGAGGAAGTTAGCACAAGAGATATATGACCTGGGGACATGAGAGAGATCAAGGTCCCGGTGACAGTTCCTGTAATTTTGAGCACAACTGGCTCTAAAGGGGGGCACTTTGCTGTATGGGCACCATATTTTTCATGTGGCATATCAAGTTATTCCAAAACATGGCAATCGGCAGCTGTGATCTCCCCATAATCCCCACCTTTTAGGAATGTGAGAACAGGCAGCCTCAAGATTCTGGGTTCTATGCCAGATTCTTTAGGTATGGATAGAACGGTTCACAGGGCACCAAGGCAGACCCTCTAGGGCAGTGGTTCTCAAACTTCCTAATGCCGTGACCCCTTAATACAGTTCCTCATGTTCTGGGGACCCCCAACCATAAAATTATTTTCGTTGCTACTTCATAACTGTAATTTTGCTACTGTTATGAACAGTAATGCAAATATCTGATATGCAGGGTGTATTTTCATTGTTACAAATTGAACATAATTAAAGCATAGTGATTAATCATAAAAACAATATGTAAAGACAGACAGACAGACAGACAGACAGACAGACAGACAGATAGATAGATAGATAGATAGATAGATAGATAGATAGATAGATAGATAGATAGATAGATAGATAGATAGATAGATGTGGCATAGCTAAGAGGGGGTGACTGGGGAAGGAAGGAAGGAAGGAAGGGAGGGAGGGAGGGAGGGTGGGGAAGGTAAGTACCTGGGTGAGAGGAGATCTCCATAAGATTGGGATCTCAGGCAGCAGAGCCAGCCACTATTTCCTGGGAGTAAGTCCCATTCACTATCATTAGACTGACTTCTGAGTAGACATGCATAGAACTGGGCTCTAAGGCTGCAGTCCTCCCCGCCCTCAAGGCTCCGCACTGTCTCACAGCTGCTCAGAGGCTCCTTCTGAGCTGCTTCTCAGTGGCTTCTTCCAGCCGCAGCGGCTCCAGCGTTTCTGCCAGGTCTTCCCACCTGGCCCCCTGCGCCAGGATCATGGTGGGGGTTTAGGCAACCCCCAGGAAAGCTCCAGGCGACCCCCAAAGGGGTCCCGACCCCCACTTTGAGAAACGCTGCTCTAGGGCAAAGCAGAGCTTTGTGGTGGGAATTGCCTGGGTTTCCAAGGGAATCCAGGCACATCTGGCTTCCTGGATCCCCAAACTGCAATCAACGGAAAGCAATCTAATGTGGAAAGCAACGATCTTTCTGAGCTATCCAGTGTTGTGTGTGTGTTAAATAGGCAGCATCAGGAAAGAGCCATTTTCTTTCAGTAGTACTCCTGTCACAGTATTTCCACAGCTCACTGTGTTGCTGGGAAGGTGCCATTCCTGTTGTGATTGTGGCAATTGTTTTGGGGAGTGCCAATGTTGGCATCCATAAGGAAAACCAGACCTATGCCATTTGATGGCCTCATAGATGTTTAGCCTTGTCTTGCTTCCTTTCATTCTCTGCGAGGCTCTCTGTTTTGACCAGAGATCTATAAACCCTGGCCCTGGGGCCAGATGTGCCCCCTCAGCAAGCCTTAAGATCCCTCTATTCAGTGCCTGGGCAAATCATGTAATCCATTCCAATACATTCTTACATGTAAATTTATGTAAATATATTTAAATTTGAAATGTAAAATAGTTTCTTTGGCCCCTGACAGAGTGTGAGAGAAATGATGTGGCCCAAAAAGTTTGGAGACCCATGGTTTAGACCATGGGAGGGCCAATGGTAGACCATTGTGATGTCCTTTGAAAGATCATTGGTCAGACAACCTCTCCAAGGTGTCTCCATCTGTTTGGAAGGTGGAATCTTGGTGTCTTGGCACATCAAAGAGGTCCAGTGCAATATTGATGATGGTTCAAATTTCAGGTGTGACTTCCTGTAGTCCATCACATCGAAAGAGGATAGGAAGACAAGTGCTTCTGGGTGTTTTCAGAAGGAATTAGAAGCAAACACTGTCCATGGTCGGCTTCTTCTTAAACTTGCAAATGCATCTTTTGCCACAGCTAACAGGAGAAATTAGTGTTATAATTCTGATTTGTAGCACCCATCCATTTGGGTGCCCCAAACCAGAATTAAATTCAAATTTAATCAAAATTAAATTGCTTCAACAGTCTCATTTTTTTCTGGTGATCCTGAAAGGAATTGATTTTAAAGGAGCATGTTATAGAACTGAAAATTGAATCCTTGAGCTTCTCTTGTTGCCCTCTCCTTAGTTCTCCATTCCCACAACTCCCTACTGACTTTGCCCCTTTGTGGACCACCTCCTTGCTTCTGACTTTCTTGACTTTTTGGAATACCTTCAGCGCACTCAGCCAGCCTGCCTTGCCAGCCCAGATCCTCTTGCCCTCAAGACACCTGCTCCGGCCCTTTTCCCTCCTCAACATTTTTCTTTGTGACAATTTTGGAGGTATCATCAGATTTGTCACCAAGTGGTTTTGCAGATGGTACTAACAGGTTGTGACCTCCCTCTGCCCCTGCACACAACCTCCCTCCAAATTTACTGTGATGTAGAACAAAAAAGGGCAATGGTGGCTCAGTGGTTAAAGACCCCGTTCTTCTCAACCAGAAGGTCAGCAGGATGGTGATTTAAGTCCTGAGCATGTAAATGCAAGTAGATATATAAGTACTGCTTATATATACTTATACATAAGTATATATACTTATATATAAGTAGATATATAAGTAACACAGTGGGAAGTTAGTGTTCTGTGTGCCTTTGGCATTTAGTCATGCCAGCCACATGACCATTGAGATGTCTTCAGACAATGCTGGCCCTTTGCCCTTGTAATGGGGATAAGCAGCACCCTGGAGTCAGTCACAACTAGTGGGACAACCTATGGGGGACACCTTTACCTTTATCCTTTATACAGAAAGCAAACCCCAAAATGTCTTTTACCCACTGAAAACTATCAAATATCCAAACATCAGCATCAATATTAACTATCCAAATATCAACAGACACTGGATCATGGATCATCAGTGTAGATCATCACTATGTTCTTAAAAGTGGGTTCCCAAACCATGTAGTGGGTGCTGGAGAACTGGACACAGAAGAAAAGAGCAGAGCTGCAGGCTCTGGCGGCAGAAAGTGCTGTGCATGCACAGGAGCATTTGGGAAAAGGGATCAGGGTGCACCTAAAGAGAGGGTGAGTGGGAACAGGATGAGGAGCTGACCCAGACATGCCATCCTCCTGCTAACTCAAGGGTCTCTCTCTCTTCCCTGTGTGTAGATGAGGCACCCGTGCAAGAGGAGACGCTGGAGCCAAGCGGCCTCGCAGCATTCGTACAAGCAGGCAGGAAGGTAAACATACAGCTCCCTCTTTTGCAGCCAAGCCAGCCTGGGCTCTGTGCATCTCCGCTGTAGAACTGGGTGGATTTTTTCTGTATGTACTGCTCAGATATAACCCTACTACTCCAAGCCATGTGCTGCTTGCCGCTTGTGTCTCTGATGGTGTGGCAGGAAACATGGAAGCTGGCAGGCTCTGAGGAAGGACGTTCCAGAAGAGGGCACTAAACTAAACATTTCTTAGCCATTCTGTCATGCTTTTGATTGTTCAGTGCTTTCTAGATGCACGAGCTGTAGCAAACCTTGTCTGCAGTCAGTCTGAGCTTGGCTGAATGGCCCGATCCTGCTAGCGGCTCAGTGGCTGAGGGGCTGTGGGCCATCTCCTCTTCCATGCCACTCACCTGTCCTAGCTCCTTGCTGCTCTCTGAGCTCCTGATGTTAGGGGCATCAAACCAACTCCCTCCCTCAGACTATTCCTGCCTGAGTGTCACAAGTATCTCAAACCCTGACCCCATGGACAAAGGCTGTCACTGCTAACTATATGTAATAACGACCTGTGTGCATTCTTGAGGATCACTCCCATGCCTGGATACTCTTGTCAAACCAGGTCGGGATGGTGCACACATGATGCACAGAGGAAAAACCACAGGTTGCCAAGCTGCATCCTGCATTGTCTCATTGGCTGCCATGCTGTTGACTTCTCACCACTTATCTTGTGTCTCCTGACTCAGGGATGGGTTATGAGGACACAGCCCTTCCTTTAAACTGTAATGCAAGAAAGTAGTCAACAGCCTTGTCGGATACCTTGCCACGCAAGCTGTTCCTCAGGTGGATTCATCTCTTTCTCTCTTCAGGTTTTTTTTGAGTAGCACTCCAACCTTCATCTCTACTATTGCAAGCCCCTTTACCCCATCTTCACACTGTTTTCAGAGCATTGGCACTGGAGCCACTTGGGGGTAACAAAACTACTCTACACAGTGGCTCATCGTGACTCCATTGCTTCCATGCATTTAACCTGGGCTGACTTTAACGGGCTGGAATCTGGCAACACCTTCCCCTGCTTCTTATCATACTTGATTTGGGAGATGGACATTTTCACACGATTGTTTTCTCCACAAAAGATTCCCAGGATTTGGTAGTTCCTTTGGATGTAGTTTTTCCCTCTGTGCCTGTAGTTTTTCCCCCTGTGCCTGCAGTGTGCACTTGCTCTGGGCATAGGGTGGCTCTTCCTACACATGCCCATAAGAACTCTTGTTCCCATGACTTGAGATGTGGCAGAATCGGTGCACTTGTTTGTCACACATCCACCCTCACCCTCAAGGAGGCAGGTGCTTACCAGGACTTCTTGATGGGGGAAACCACACAGCTATTAGACTCTCGTGACCCACCGTTTTGCCTATTCTGTTTGGCACAGGTGGGTCTTCCTCTGTCATGCCTGCTCCCTAGATTTGCAGTCAGAGCTTGTCCATGCCAGGCCGAGGCACCTCCACCTAATGGGTCATGCGCCTTCATATGGAGCTGACATCTTCCTGACCATACTGTTGAAGTTCCACTTGAACACCTTCTTTTGGGGACCATCTGTTCTTGCTGCTTGATCTACTCTTTGAGTAAGAGGGGGCTCTTTGGAGGGGGCTGTTTCTATTATAATTCTGGTTGTACTTGTTCAGAGAGGTCCTTATACATTCTCAGATTTATACATTCTCATGGTGTCCTTATGATCAGCTGCTGCTGTTGAAAATGGGGCTAAGACCTCAGATGAGTTTATGGCAAAGGAGACATTCCAGATAGGGACTGCTTACCTTGAGACTCTGGCTCTTTGCCATCCTGTTGCACCAGCTTCTTTTCAGCTGGAATCTGCTTTGGGAGCCCATCTGAGTTGTGTTCCAGAGATATTTTAGAAAATCAAGAAGGTACTTGAGGGAAGGAAGAGGCTTGAGAAAGCAAGGTGTCTGCTCTTCCGTGGATGAGACGTTCTGTGATAATACATCTGTCATAAGCATACCTTGAGGCTCAGGGCTCTCGAGCAACTACCCATCCATCTGGATGAGCACACCGTAGTTTGTGTGAGGTTCATGTGCGATGCCAATGTGGAAGGCAAGGAAGACAAATTGTTGTCTTCGTATCAGAAATCAAGTTAGTTATCTGCAAAGTGGCTGAGCCGGTGACTCCTGATAGGCTTGGCAGTGCCAAGCCTCCTGTCACTGCAGGATCTACTGCGGGCTCACAGCTCGGTCAAGGCACAATGGCCAGTGGAGCACCTGCCTCAAAGCCTCGGGGACGTGAACAAGTGCTTTTTGATTGGATCACTCATCTTTTTGCCTTTTCTGTCACTTTCCATCCTCCGAGGTAGTGAGTTGGCACCTTCTGCTGCTGGCAGTTCACAGAGGAGGAGTAAAGGATGGGGAAGTGGAATGGAATGACTAGAGCTTCCTGAGCTTGGAATGGCTCAGAGGGGGAGGAGGTCCCTTGCACACTACAGGAAGGATTCCTGCAAAACTTAGTGTTTAGCCCCCCCCCCCTCCCGCCATGGCTATAGCCCTGCTGGGATCCCAAGCAACATGAAGTGCTGCCCTAGACTCGCCTCCTCTTGGTGGGTTTGCTCCGAGTTATGCTCAGAAGAGTCTGTGTCCACTCTGGGGAGAGCCTAATTGACCTGCAGGATTCTATTTCTTGAGCTTCCTCAATGTCCTCCCCACCTGGAACTTGGGTCCTCATGGGTGTAATGGTGCCTGAGAAAGCCTGATAGTGGCCCAAACTTTGGATGCAATGGGCTGTCAGGAGACTGTATTCTAAATGTGTCCCCAATCTGCCAATCTGTTGGCTAGCCCAGTTTGCATGTGTGGTGACTGTGTTTCTTGGAACTTTTTTATTGCTGGTGTTGTACAGTACAAGGGGGTGCATCTCACCTTCCAATTGATGGGGTGACCATGTAAGAGCAACTGCATCTGCCTGACACAGGCAGGTATACAATGTGCACCACTCATGGTGGACCTGATTGACTGTCTAAGGATGATGCTCGTGTGCAGCGCTAATGTGTGGAGTTTCCACCTTCTTGGTCCATGTCATGCATTGGGTTGAGCAGACCTCCACAGCATAGACAGTGGGTGACCTGAGCATTGTGGCCAGGCTTTGACAGTGCTCAGGTGCACCGTGCAACCCTTCCCAATATTCTGTTTGGCATTTAAGGTGGGTTGTGGAAAGCACATTTTGAACTGCATGGAATAGGCAAATGGTTCTCGAGCATTTCAGCCCAGGACCCCCTTCTGTGAATGACAGTCTGCCCGGGACTCCCCAGAAGTGATGTCATCAATCTGAAAATGATGTCATCAACCTGAGAGTGACATCACTGTGATGCCAGAACTCCTCCATGTCTACTCAGAGGTGTGTCCCATTGTGTTCAATGGAACTTTCTTTCAGTTAAATGTGAATGGCAGCCTGAATTGCATTGTAAGATTGTGTTACCTGGTGCCAGATTCCAAGATGGGAGCACCCAGCTTTCCATGACCCCCCATCCTCGGGGGTCCTGACTCCCACTTTGAAAACCACTATTCTAGGCATTGAGGCTGTAGGATTTTGTGGGCCATGTGTGGATCTAGATTAGAAGGGACTGTTAGCAAGCTGGCCACTGCTATAGGGAGAGCCTCTTCATTTTCACTCCTTAACTTTTTAATTGTTAACGTTTTAATTGTTTTTATCAAATTGTTCAATTTATGTTTTTAATTATGTTTTCTGTATTCCGCCTTGAGTCGGGCTAATTTGCCAGAGAAAGGCGGGATATAAATTTTTAAAATAAATAAAATAAATAAACTTGGTAGCAAGTAGGTTTTGTGGTATCTTGGCCTGCATTGTGTGGCACTCCTTCCTCCCTCCTCACCACTCAAGGGGTAGCAAAGGCCCCTGCCCACCTGGCTGCTCAACTGGTGTGATTTTCACTACAGGTGATGCTGCCACACACGTCAACTGGAGAGCTGCCTCTGTGTTCTTTGAAGGTGAGGTTTATAATACAGCCTTCCAGTACCTTGCATGCCAACATGCCAACAACCTTGCCGGTTTGACTCAGTCGGGCCACTGCTTCAGCGGCTACACTGGCTGCTCATTCATTTCGGGGCTGAATTCAAAGTGCTGGTCTTGACCTTTACAGCTCAGGTCCAGGGAATCTGAGGGGCCGCCTGTGTCCATACAATTTGACCTGTCACCTAAGATCATCATGGGGGGGGCCTGCTGACCATGCCGCCACTGAGAAAGATGAGAGGTGTGGCGGCTAGGAGCAGGGCCTTCTCGGTGATGCACCCCAGCTCTAGAACTCCCTTTCCTTGGATTTAAGAACTACTCCCTTCTTGTACAGTTTTCGGCGGGGCCTAAGAACATTTTTGTGGGCAAAAGTTTTTAGTTTCTTGGAGGTTGGGATGGAGCTGTGACTACGACTATTAGTAGTTCTAGTTGGTTTTTATGATAATTTTTGAGGGGTAGGTTGTTTTTAAAAAGTTTTTAAATGCTTTTATGTTTATATATACAGTGGTACCTCACTTAACAAGCACCTCATTTAAAAAGGGTTTCACATAACAAGCAAAAATTTCCATGAAATCTTGCTTCACATAACAAGTTCCGCTTCACTTAACAAGCAAGTGCGCTATGGTCACGTGTTCTATGCAGCCCTGACACTCCGCATGGAGGCTCTTTAGAAGGGCTGCCAGCCAGCTCTGCTGCCTCTAACTGCCCCCAACTTGGGGGCAGTTGCCTGGAGGTACCAGAAGCAGCTGCTCCTAAATGCCCCCAAGTGCCCCCACCTCCAACAGCAGCCCAGGTAAGCCTCCCAGGAAAGTGTCTTTGATTGCAGTCTCCTAACTATGTCTACCCAGAAGTAAGCCCCATTGTGTTAAATGGGGCTTATCCCAGGAAAGTGTCTTTTATATATATAAATGTTTGTAAGCTGCCTTGAATCGCCTTTGGCTAAGAAAGATGGGGCAGAAATCAAGAGAATGAATGAATGAATGAATGAATGAATGAATGAATGAATAAATAAATAAATAAATAAATAAATAAATAAATAAAGTGCTGCTCTGCTTATCCTGGATTGTACCTGTTGCAAAAGGAAGAACCCCATTCAGTCACCTTGTTTTAAATACAGCTCCAAACTGGCTGGCCACGATCAGTTAATCACACACTTCTGTTATCTGTTCAGATCCTGAGCTCAAGACAGGCCTTCGGCTGGGGCTGCTTTCCACCGGTCCCAAGAGGGTCAGATACACTCTTGTGCTTGCCGCCCACACAGCTTTTACTGCCAGAGTACTCTGGTCTGTGGTGTTTGGAGACACAATTTGGAGAGGCCTCTTGGTCTCCTTGTCCTTCTTCAACTCTCTGATCCCAGCAAGACTTTTGTTGCAGGATGTTTCAGGATTGGGGGAAGTGAAACAGGGCAAGGGCTGGAAGCACAGCAATTCCCTCTGCGTCCCAGGTGAGGCCAGAGAAGGTCCTGAACTGTGCACAGTCCCAAAAGCACTTGTGGGCACAGACCAGACCCATTTGTGAGCATCTCGAACTTTCATTCTGACCAGGATTCAGCCCTGTTTCAGCTACAGCCGTGATCATGCAGATGTGACAGCTGTTCACATGGAACAGAGTCAGATATGCGTGGGCCAACGTGGTGGGGAAGGATTGACAGAAGCCCACTTGCTGGCGGGTGGACAGTTTCGAACAGTTTGGAAGGGACTGCAACTTTGATACGGAAATGCTATCACACTTTTCTGAGCATTTTCCTTGTGAAATTGGATCTCTTCTCCCCCAACCCATCACAGACCTTTTTTGCAGTTGGAACAGTCTTTGTATTTCAAGAAATGGTAGCAGTTCTCTTGCATTGAACTCATCCTGTAGGAAAATGGTTTAACCCTTTGGACTGCTCAAATTTGGTTTGTATAGAAAGGCATGATGAGAGCGTCTGTTTCAAGATTGTGAAAAGTTGTGATAAAATGCAGGGACCCAGAGAAAACATGTAGGGATCCAGAGGAAGCAAACGGGGATCCAGAGGAAGCAGGAATCCAATGCAGAGATCCAGAGCAAAATCTTTCTAGGGGAAAGCCTTAAGTTCCTTCAGAGATAGCTGATAATCCGCAGGCAGACAAGACATTTCATTCTGATGGCTGGAAAATTCCCCAGTGGTGTTCTGCTTATCAGCAGCTGCTTGGCAAACATTGCAAATGAGTGCTATAGATGGAGAAGCAGGATGTTTGCCGGCCCTTGAGTGCCTTTTTCGAAGAAAGCCCTTTACGAGTGCTGTAAATCTGTGACACTTTCACATCTCAGATTTGTGGCAAGCTGGTGGAAAAGGGCAAGTGGATTGGGACTACAGGAGCATGAGAGCCAAGGTCATGGGGAAGCAATGTTTTCAGAGGCTGGGCAGTGTTGCCCTCTGGCTAAGCAGCACATCAGGTTTCTAGGGCAATGCACACTTCTCCTGTTGGGGATGAATGGTTGACCCCCATTCCCTGCCTTGATTATTATTCTGTGGGTTGTTTTGCCTGCCTTTAATTTAAGCCCTCTTTAATTTTTGTTTAACTAGGAAATGTCTGCAAATTCTTCAACTGGAACTTGTGTTGTTTGCCACTGTTTTGCAGTGGGCCTCCATCTTTCCTGATGTGTGCGGCTCAAATCCTACAGTAATCATGATGTGATCCCACTGATAGCCATTTTTAAATACTGAGGGATCCTGGGAGAAGGGGAGGACATGATTTCTGTGGCTCCTGGGGTGGATAAAAACCTGACGATTGAAACTGCAGCAAAGTTGATTTAGGCTGGGTATGAGAAAGAAGCCTCTCTCTCTCTCTCTCTCTCTCTCTCTCTCTCTCGTCGGAAATTTCAGACAGAGGCCAGATATCCACCTTTCATGTCTGCCTGGGCTGAGCAGTGAGATAGACTACATAATCTCCAAGATCCTTTTCTGCTCCAACATTCTTTGACTCTGTGAAGACTTCAGATGTTTTTTGGGGTGTCTACACTTCTAAAAACACCACACATCACTGTTGCTTTTCTATTGTGTTTTTATCAATGGGCACATGTGGATCAATAGCAATGAGAGGGGGATAAAGACATGAATGAATATAGAAAGAACAGAAAGCTCTCTTCAAAATTTGACCAAAATTCAACGGAAGAGACCTGAAGCAGCAGTTTCACTTCCGGTACATAGCCTGAAATCCAGTGTCTTGTGAAAAATTAGAAAGTGGAGAATTTTGGAAGCAGCCCTACAAGGACTTGATGGGTACTATAGCTGTGTCTGGAGGTCACCAAGCACACTTCACTGCCTGCAGTCCCAGAAATGTATAAGCCCCGTGCAGTGATGGGCTTCAAAGAAATTAAGAACCGGTTCTCTGTCCATCTGGCAGCCACTTTTAAATGGCTATTTTTAAACTTTATATGTACTATCTCTTGTTAAGAACTGGTTCTATAGAGTAGGTGCGAACCTGCTGCTGCCCACCACTGGCCCCATGGCAGGAGAGGCAGGAAGGCGGATGAAGAGCTTCAGGGCTCCAGTTGCCAAACTTTGTGGAATCCAGGGGTGTTTATGTCTTTCAAAATTTTTGCATCCTGCCTTCCGGCTAAAAATGTCCCAAAGTAGTTGGCAATTACACCTTGTAATCTGTAATTTGTGATGACTAAAACAAGATAAAAATTAAAAACAACAGCTGAAAAGGCCTTTCTGAGACAGGCCAGGTGAATGCAAGGAGTCGTGGCCTAGTTCTGAGAACCTACAGTGTTGTTATCGGAGTCAGTGGCATAGTTAGAGGGGGCAGAGCAGTCAGCCGCGGAGGGAGCCATATGGCTCTGTTTTGCTCCCCCCACCTTGAACGTTTATGAATAGGAGGGGCCCTTTGTATACCTCCTTCCCAGGATTGCTCCACTTTCCTCTAGCTATGCCACTGACTGAATTCACTACCTGTTGCACCACAGGTGGCAAAGGTTCCCACCTAGCATATTGATCTGAGACCTGATCAGCACTTTGAATTATGTTTGGACTGGAAGACAAGGTGTGTTTCCCACTGAGACACAACTTTACCTTGACTGTGCTGCAGTTGTAGCGCAATCTTCACAGCTCCAGGAGTCTATGAAAGGTAGTTGACTTGGGGACTTTGATTGTGAACAGAATATTCACATACCTTGAAGCTGCATTGTGACATGACTTTAGGATTGGAAGTGATCCTTTGAGTAGCGCAGGACTCAGTCCAGCACAAAGTGTGTGCATGTGATGCTTTAGCCACAAGTGGTGAGTATGGTCTTCTATGCAAGCCCTTGTTGAGATGAATGGGAGCTGTTCAAAAGGACTGGCCAAATACTGTAGTTACTCAAATCTAACACATTTTCAGCCGAATTTAGTCTCCAAAATCAGGGTGCACATTAGATTTGATGGCGCATTAGATTTAAGTAAATATGGTGTGTGGGACTGCATTCTGTGCACA
Organism: Cryptoblepharus egeriae; assembly: GCA_030015325.1. Taxonomy (NCBI): domain Eukaryota; kingdom Metazoa; phylum Chordata; class Lepidosauria; order Squamata; family Scincidae; genus Cryptoblepharus; species Cryptoblepharus egeriae. Next base: position 17,606,740 of record JAREYC010000010.1, on the reverse strand, counting down.
ATCAGAGGCACTCTGCTTTCTCTTTTATGCTTCTCATATTGTAGGGCAGTAGTTCTTTCATATGTAGGCACATATCCCTGGCAGATTGCGTTGCAGTTGTTTTTCATGTGCGTTGTTTATGTGTATGTGTTTTATCTCCCTACTTTTCCTGTATTCTCTGATGCAAGTATGTGTGCTGTGTAAGAACACCGCTGAGATCTTTAGCAACAGAACAGGTGGAGTCCAGAGATTCCGTTTAAGCCCCAGACGGGCAAGGCGCACCCTTAATGCCCATGTGCAAAAACTAAAGCCTTATTATGGTCACACCAACTGAAGATAAGATTGGAAGAGTGCATAAGGCCAGTGCATTGTTCTCCTTGTAGGGTTAACTTGTAAGGTTAACCTGAAGTGCTTTATGGCTTCTCTTTTATTTTTGCCATTTTAATCTTTAATATCTCTTTCTTAATTTCTGGATTTTTAAAATTTCTATACTATATTAAAAGTGGTAGTGATTAATTACTGACTGTCTCTCAACACCAGACCTGGGCTGCAATCCTAAAGACACTTTCCTGGGAGTAAGACCCATTGAACAGAATAGGGCTTACTTTTGAGTAGACCTGGTTAGGATTGTGCTCCCAGACAGAGTCGTTCAGTGAGATTGACTGGTGGGAGATTCCAAACATGAGTCTGTGGAACTTACTGTCACAAGATATGATGGCCACTAACACTCTACAAAAAGAGTGTTAGGCACATTCATGGAGGTCGGGGCTTGTTGGTGATGGTAACTCTGCGCTCCCTCTGGGTGTAGTGCTGGTGGCTTTCTGTTGTAAGAGAGCTTCAGAGAAAAGAAGTCATTGCTTACAGTTCCTAAGTGTGGGTTTCTTGGGGGGGCATCTCTGGGTGAAATGGGATGCTGGAGGAGATGGGGCCTTTAGGACCCAATCCAGCAAATGGGTTTTTCTTATATGTCTCCTATCTGATTTTTTTCTCTCTTGAAGCGTGACATGCTCTCCACCAAAAGGGGGATATTTGCATTCCAGCTGGGCCACTAGAAAGTGGGCTCTGATTTTGGCACGCCAAAATGGCTTTTTACACAAAAGGTGTGGTTGATGTCCCTGTTAGGGCACACTCACCTCCTCACCTTTCCCCTCCTTTGCTGACTGTTGTGCATTGAAGCACACCTATTTTCCCAAAGGCCTTTAATCTATAGCCTCACATCTGTGCATGTGCCCCTAAAACAACGTTCAGTGAAAAACAAAAGGGTCCGGTTGAGTTAATGCAGTCCCTGTAGAAACCCCTGACCAAGTCCTAGAGAGCAGAGACCTGCCTCACAGTTGCTCTTGGAGGCATGGGGTATGCAGTGTGCGTGTGCAGCCCACATAGCATATCAACCTTCCTTCGCTGGCTTCTGGTGCGTCACTGTTAATGGTTAATGTTGCCATAAACCTGCTGAGGCTTGTAATCTCTGGGAAGGGAAGCTATCAGGCAGCCATCAGAAGAGAAGAGAACAGCCTGTACCCTGGGCTGTGGGTGGGTGGGGGTGTTTGTTTTCCGTCCATCCGTCCCTCCCTCTCTCTCCTGTCTGAAGACAAGCCACCCTCTAGGCCTAGGGAGGTACAGTCGGTCTCATGGCCAGCTCATGCTCAGGGCAGGGCAAGGAAGGCAAGAGAGGCCTCCTCCCCGGTCAAAGGGCTCTCCCTGGACACAAGTCAGCAGCTTTTGGGGAGAGGAAGCCTCTCTCACCCCACTGGCCCAACTGCATCACTATGGGAAGCCACAGCAGACGTGGGTGATCTGAAAAGGGCGGACATGACAACATTTCGGAGTCCGGGACACACACACCCATTTTGCCTGATGCACATTGATTCTGCAAGAGCCTTGTGAGAACATGTTAGTGAGCTGAGCAGGACTGTTCCCTTTAAGCAAACACCACACAACGGCTGGATGGAGCATGTAATCTGGCCATGGGTCTGGTTGTTGTTCTGGTGGAGGGGTGAGAGCCTGGGAGGAACGCAATGTCCTGGCATTGAGGTCTCTGCAGGTGCAATGGGTTTGTGTGCACAAGACATTCCATGCACTTGCCTTCTAGGAATGCAAGGGTGGACACCTGTGCCTTAACAGGGATTAGGACCAAGCATTCATAGAATCATAGAATCATAGAGTTGGAAGGGACCTAGTAGGTCATCTAGTCCAACCCCCTGCCTGCAGCAGGAATTCCCCCTAGAGCATCTCCAACAGGTGCTCATCGAGCCTCTGCTTGAAGATCCCCAGTGAGGGAGAGTCCACCACCTCCCTTGGCAATCTGTTCCACTGCCGAACCGCCCTCACCGTCAGGAATTTTTTCCGGATTTCCAGCCGGAATCTCCTTTCTTGCAGTTTGTACCCGTTGGTTCTAGTTCTGCTTTCAGAAGCTGCTATGAACAAATTGGCCCCTTCCTCCATATGACAGCCCTTCAGGTATCTGAAGAGGGCAATCATGTCTCCCCTCAGCCTCCTCTTCTCCAGGCTGAACATCCCAAGTTCCCCCAACCTTTCCTCATAGGGCTTCCCTTCCATCCCACTGATCATTCTTGTCGCTCTCCTCTGGACTTGCTCCAGTTTGGCTGCATCTTTCTTAAAGTGAGGTGCCCAGAACTGAACACAGTTCCTTATCCTCTGCCACAAAGGAAGAGTCTCTTCCTGGTCAACAGGAAGGTCTGCCCTCCCAAGTCACTTGTAGGGCAGCCTTGCAAAGGTTCCTAGGTCTTGCTGATGCTCTCCAAGGACAAAAAAGGAACCAGGGTGACCAGATGCCCAAACCTCAAAAGGAGGACAAGGTCTTGGATCCCATTTCCACATTATTAAATTTAATAATAAGCAATATAGGCTGCAATCCTAATCCTCCAGTTAGGAGGACCTAAACCTTGGCATGAGTCCTGTGCTGACCTGGGAGTATCATAAAACAGCTGTAAGACACTTGTGCTACCCTTAGGGGAGGGTTAGACCAGTGCACAGACATGCCCTTGCCTCTCTACATCACCATAGGAATGAGAAGACCAATGAGTTATGCTGGCCTGGCTTAAGATTGCACCCATAGTTTTTAAGCACATGAAAGTTCTATGATAGTTTTTAGTTTTTATTTTATTTATTTTAGCTTCCTAGATTTAAGCCTGTGAATTGATGGATGAGGAAAATCAATATGCACAGGTTAAAGCAGGTTGCTCATAATTTTACTTGTGTATGTGCTTCTGACACAAACAAATTATCTATATATATAAAACTGAAAAGTCACTGACTGACTGACTCATTCATCAATGCCCTGCCAAAACTGCTGGTCCTAGAATCCTCCTCATGCTACTGCAGGAATGGGGAAGTGGGTGATTAGTGCTGGCTTTTATTGGTCAGAATATCAGCACTGTGCCCATGTATGGCGTAATAGCTGCCATACTAGAATGACAGAGTAGATGACAGAGTAAATGAAACCATGAGGATGATAAGGGGTTCTATAAAATCTAAGCACACTTGGATGATAAGGGATACTATAAAATCTATGCTCCCCTTTCAAGCCACAAAGCACCACCAGCTCTACGAAGACAAGATGCCTTAGTGAAGAATATAATACAACTAGTAAAATGTACCTGTGTTGCAGGAGTAAAATACCCCCACAGACACCATCCCCCATTGCGCTACAACCCATTGCGCATTTTACCTCATTGTGCGACATCTTCTCATGTGCATCAACCCCCCAGGGAGCTCATCACCCTCCTATGTGCACAAAACCTCCAAGCGCAACATCCCCCATGCTGCCTAACCCCAGTGCTTATATTTTGAGAGTGGAGGCTGAGGTTTCCCACCTTGATCCTCTTAGTTTCAGGAGAATGTTGTTCCTATTATTAATTTTAGCAGACAGGTTCTCCAAGAGCCCTTCTTGTTCTAGAGGATTTCTTGTACAGTTCAGTTCTTCTGGAGGAACCCATCTCAAGCCACCAGGCATCCTCCTGAAGCTCTGTTTGTATGTATCCCTGCGCACACAGCACAAGTCTAGGCATGTCTACTCAGAATCAAGTCCCATTGTACTCAATGGAGCTTACTCCAAGGAAAGTAGTGTCATAATGGACTCGTGATGATTAGGACGCTGATGGCAACTGGGAAGAAGCAGGCAGTGTCCCTTCCAGGGGGACAAGATGTGGATGGAACATAACCTGGGCTCAACCCTCCTCCAGAATGATTTGCTTATCCTTGCTGCAAATTGGGACTGGACTGATCATCTACTCAAACTTTGCCAGGGATTGCCTGTGTAACCCTGAGAGGGACTGTGGATTCCCAGTCCAACAGTGGGCACTATGAATGGAGCAACAAAAGGGAGCAGAAGCTATTTTTAGCACTGTGTGTTGTGTAATGGCTTGGAAGATAAACACACGTTTCCATGTATAACTGCAGCCAAGTGATCTAATAGCTGACTTTCCACCTTTGTACAAAAACTATAGGAAAGGTGGGTCCCGCTGAACTGCAGGATGCCCTTTTGTGGGTGTCCAGTGTTTCTGCCTCCCTAGGCACATGTTCCTAAGGTCTAAAGAAGCATGTGCATGGATCTGACAGATCACTGCAGCTGAAATGCATAAATACGCCACTGGGTCTAGAGAGAGCGGCAATTCAAAAGTTGTTTGTTTGTTTGTTTGTTTGTTTGTTTGTGAAATTAATACCCCACCTTTCTTATGCCAAAGCAAATGCCCAAGTTGGCCTACAAAGCTTTTATGATCACGGACAGACATACACCAAGTAAAAATATCCAATAAGGCACCAGAACATTAATTTTAACAAGTTAAAATCAAAATAAAAGAAAGCATGAAAAATGGGCAAGACTCTTTCAAGTGGGTGTTCCTCTTTATTTAGTAGGGGAAGAGTAACTGACCCCCCCTCACTCCAGCAATGTCTGTTATAGTGGCAACTGCTGGTGTTCTTTTGTATCTTTTTAGATTGTGAGTCCTTTTGGGACAGGGACCCATTAACCATTTTTTTCATTTTCTTTGTAAACCACTTTGTGAACTTTTTAGTTGAAAAGCAGTAAATAAATGCTGTGAATAGATATTCAGTTTAACATTAGAAGAGAAAAAACATAAAAGTTGGTATTAAAAACATAAAATTTTAGCATATTATGATACAAGATTAAAATCAAAACAAAGCAAAATGCAGTCTGCTGCTGATGGCACACCAATTGGCACCGGCTGGCTAGAGCTGCAGGTCTCATGTGTCTTCCACCAGCAGAATTCAGGGGCTGAATAAACTCGACTGTGCTAGGCCGGACACAAAACAAGTTGAGATCAATTGGATTGACATATTCAGCTTACATATTTGGCACCGGGTCTTACCTTTAAGCCTCTACGTGGTTGGGAAGTACTGTAGGTACCTGAAGAATTGTTCTATCACCCCTTTGCATGTTTAATTCTGTAGAAACCAACTAGGGGAACTGTGGAAAAAAACTACCACTCTATACAATATATAGGATTGTAGACCTAATGGGAAGCTGTATGATATAGCTGGTCGCCTGTTCTGTCTCAGGCTACGCAGAACAGCAGGCGTGATGCAGATGTCTCCTGATTGCCAGGATCTGATGAGTGTATGTGCATCTGTCCAGGCTGAGTGTTCAGGCAGGCATCTTCAGTACCCTCTGGGCAGGGTGACTATATGTCCAAAAATTTCCAGATTTGTCCTCTTTTTAGTCTCCTGTCCGGGTGTCCTCCAAAAGGGTTTCATTGTCCTCCATTTTGGCTTCATTTTGGAACTTTGCAATGGTGTGCAGTATCCCATCGTGTCATATGTCATTGGATTCGTACTGAAGAGCAGAATCCAATGCAAAAATTGGTTTTGAAATATCTCCTTCCTATCAAAAGGTATGTCCAAAAAAGAAAAAAAAATGCATTGAGCTCTGTGGGAAAATGAAAATGCCCAATATCGCGGTTTTACTCGTGAGTAGGCAAACATGCCATTGTCTGCCGGAAAGGCCAGGCTGAGAGGAATCCAAGACCTTGTCCTCCTTTTGCGGTTTGGGCGTCTAGTCACCTGCCCCTGGGCTCACTCTGACCTTCCTATGTTGGCATCTCAGTTGTGGCTGGGCAGTTTGGTCTCCTCTGGTGTGTTTTGGCCAGTTTGGCCAAATGGTCCTTGCTTCGGTGGACCATCCACTTGGCCCCACTGTGCATCGTGCCTATCCTGAAGGGAATAGATTGCCAATAGCTCTCAACTCTGCCTTGCATGCTGGAGCCTGGCCACTACTCACACCTCTTTGTTGGCATGCTTCAGGATCAGATGATCAACAGATTTGCTAGTGTTGCATCCATCTTTGATGTTCCTCAAAACAACACTAAACAACGTGCCTGCGCAATAGATTGTGTGTTCTAGGAGATGACAAGGCTATCTTGGCCTCCGGGAAAAATATAACTTCCTTTCTGAAATCAAGGCTGCAGTCCTATTACTTCTGAGTCAACACATATACCGTATTTTGCATTGTAAAACTGAAACAAATAATAATGATATTATTAATAATACATGTACAAATAATACATGTACCAACTCTAAACCTGAAATATAACTAGGAAAAAAAAATATGATGGCATAGTCTTAACCAATTAAAGCCAGCACAAATCACCCACTTCTCCGTTCCTGCAGTAGCATGAGGAGGCTGGTGTATGTTTGTGCACTGTCCTAACCCCCACCCCACATAGAAGTGGCGCAGAAGTGCCTAACAGCACTTTTGAGATACCCCCCAGGCCAGCGTAGGACTTATGCCAGGAAACATGACAGCTTAACCAGGGGTTAGGATTGCACTGTGAGTAAAATGATCTCTTCAATTAAAAGGGATCCACTATTAATTTCCTTCAGAGGTGAAGAATATGACGTCCCAGACTCCAGATGCACTGGCAAGGGGAGCCTCCTTCCTCCTCTATTGCAGCCCTGAGTGTGTGCAGGGTTGCAGGGTGACCTCAGGTGTGGCAGGATCTGTTTGCAAATATGTTTAACCTTTGCACTACTTGAGTTGAACTGAAATTATTTTCCCCCCTTGGATCTTCCGCTTTGGACCTTCTGCTTTGTAGCCTTTTGGTGCGGTGTGTGTGTGCATCTGTACACATTCAGGTGTGGCAGCAAACATTCCCTTAGTGCAATGTGGAATGTGCTGGGAATCGTAATAAAGTTTGGATGAGTACATTTTGTAGCTTCTTTTATAATAAACAACCTGTGATATTACACGCTATGCCTGTAATAAGTAGATTTGTGCCATCTAAAAACATGAATTTGCAATTTACTGTATTTGGCATGTATTAGTAGTATTAGTGCCTGACAGTTTAGGACGGATCTAATTGAAATGGAGCTCTTGTGAAAATGGTAAGCACATGTTTGGAACTCCCCCACTGATGCAATGGGACTTGTAGTGTTACAGTCTGGCTGAATCATGTCAATTCCTCTTCTTTGTTTTCACAACAGTCCTGTGAGGAAGGTCACTTTCATGGTTTTGTTCCAACTGAGGAGCTGAGCATATGAGATGGTCTGTGGCTCACCCAAACCCTTGTGTTGTTTTTCAGGGTGTGATTCTGGCTTTGGAAAGGAGGCTGCCCAGCATTTGGACTCTTTGGGACTTACAGTCTATGCCAGCGTACTGGATTTGACAAGTCCCGGGGCAGAGGAGCTTCGGCAGAGCTGTTCTCTTCGTCTGACACTGCTGCAAATGGATCTGACCAAAGCAGAGGACATCCAAAGAACCCTGCACTTCATCAAGGCACAGACAGAAAAGACAGGTAACGGAGGTGCATTGGCACATCCTGGCAAGCAGCTGGGAGGTGATCTGGAACAGACTCCATGGAAAGGGGTGAGGAGCAGAGCAAGGAGTTCAGCCACTAGGGGGAAGCTCACTGTGCACTCATCCCACGTTTTGCGGTCAGCCTCTGCTTATGCCCTCAGTGCTAAGACTTTGGACAGCCAGGCTTTGTTCCTCTAAAAAATACAAATGTATTCCATTTTGGTACCAATATTGTGATCCAACATGTAATTAATCTGTGGACCTCCCTCCCAAAGGTTGTGGTGGCGGCACCTGGCCTATATGCCTTGAAAAGGTGATTGCAAAGATTTATATATTTAAAAAATCCATCACAGGTTACAAGCCATGATGATGGGTATATGCAATCTCCTGATTGTAGAAGTAAGATATTTCTAAATACCACTGCAAGGGAGTGGCAACACAGTACAGGTTTGTAAAACCTTTGATTGAGAGTAACTTGGATTCAGAGTGTTTTGCAAGACAAGCAAATATTTCCAATAAATTTTGTCTTGCAATACAAGCGATGTCTTGTAAAATAAGCCAAAAAAGAGTCCTGGCTAGGATACGGCCAGTTTTGTTGCTCCACCAGCACCTCCTCAGTCTCTCCTGAGAGACCAGCCTATACATGTCTACTCTGAAGTAAGCATGTTACAGTCAGTGGAACTCACTCTTACATATGTGGGGACTTTTGACGGTGGATGTTGCCAGGGCATGAATCACAGAGGCCTTTGCATGGTAAATAGATGCTCTGCCCAAGTCACCCCAAAGTCAGTTGACTAATTTGCTTGCATGATAAACAGTTGACAGCAAAGATGGCATTGGCCCCCTGCAGGGACAAAGTTAAATTCTCAAAGGATATCCCGTTGTAAGACAAATGCAACAGCAACACCAGTCCCAGTTCAGGGAGGCAGGGCTTCCTTCTAACTTTATCTTTGGACTGCAGGTCTCTGGGGTTTGGTGAACAACGCTGGCTTCAACGACACCATTGCGGATGCTGAGCTGACCCCACTGCACCACTTCCGCAAATGCATGGAAGTGAATTTCTTTGGTGCACTGGAGCTGACCCAAGGACTGCTGCCTTTATTGAGGGCCTCAAAAGGAAGGATCGTCACAGTCAGTAGCCCAGCAGGTGAGCATTGGGAAGGGTGTTTGAAAAGTGGCTCTGAAGCTTCCCACATCCCAAAAAGAAAATCAAACTGGTCACTGAGCAACATTTCTGCAGATCACAAATGCACAATCACAAATCCCTCCTGGGATATTTTTTTCCTCCAGAGTGTAGAAGGCAGTTTGAAAGTGACTTCAGTATTCACGATTTCTCTGTTCATTTGATGTTCACTTTTGCAAAAAATAAAAATAAAAAAGGTTCTGCAGGTTTTAGCACTGGTTCATAAAGTTGTAAAACCTATTTAATCAAAGGCAACAGAGGGTAAAAAGAAATTTTTTTAAAAAATTATGTAGTGCTTTGCAACAAAATGGTTCACATGATAGTTTGCCTAGCTAAATAAATGGTTCAGGTCTTAACCACAGAGGAGGTGCAGAAGCGGTACTATTAAGAATGTGGCTCCTGCTGGATTGATGGGGCAATTGCTTTCCCCCATGCATTGTAAGAGTGACAAGGACAACAGGCTGAGCCTTTGGTCCAGTGATGGAAAGGTTCAAGAAGGCACTGAAGGAAGGCACTGGTGGGTGTCCTTTAGGACAATTGTACAGCGTGGCGCAGAATTCACTAGACCAATGTAGAAAAGAATTGAATGTAAGCTCTTTTAGTTAGCACGACTGATAATTCATTTTGTAGATAAATTTGATTATTTTTACTTATTGTTCTGCTGTGAATTTCTCCATTTTTTCTAAGGGTTACATATACATATCAATAAAAAATTACATATCAATAAGAAAATTGAAAAAAGAATTAATTGTAAAAAAATTATTATTTTGCAAATAGTCTAGTGACGTTTTGGCCACCCTGTATAATGGGACCATGTAGAAGCTCTGTCTCTCCCCAGATTTAGGTTTGATGAGGTCTTAAGCTATTGAAGGTAATGGAGCCCTTTATAAGTCCAGCAGGGTAGCAGGTGGGGCCAATTACTTACATCATAGGTGCCTACACAACACAAAACACTGTTGCTGTATGTAGGTTTTATTTTATTTGTTTTTAATGATATTTTTGAAATGTACATCGTTTTTTCTTCCTTTAAATTTTTTGGGTCCCCCAAGAGAGTGGGGCCCTAAGCTATAGCTTGTTTCTGGTCATATGATCACCCTGCCAGTTAGTGCAGACAAAACTGAGCCAAGTGGACCAAAGGTCTGATGTATGAAACACCTTCTTAAGTCACCTGCATGGATCTGTATCATAGATCCATAGGTTATACGTAAATCCAGCACAGATGATGGTATTAGTGGCAAGTAATGCCCCACTTCTCTTCTTCCCCAGGTAACATGCCATACCCCTGTTTGGCAGCTTATGGGGCATCCAAAGCTGCACTGAGCCTCCTCATGGACACCTTCCAGTGTGAACTTGCGCCCTGGGGCATGAAAGTGAGCGTTATCTTTCCAGGGTATTTCAAGACTGGTAAGAGAATGACTGGAAATGCTGGAGAGTGTCTTTGTTTGTGTGTGTGTGTGTGTGTGTGTGTGTGTGTGTGAGAGAGAGAGAGAGAGAGAGAGAGAGATTGTAGTTTGTTTAACCTTTAATAGCACTCAATAGGCCCACATTCCTGGTGACCAAAATGAGGAGCGGTACAAACCACCTCCTTTATGAGGAAAGGCTGCAGTGGGAGAAACAAGCAGCTGGATCAGGTGGGCAATCGGCCTGTTCCAAGTACATAAAGGCTTTTTATGTACTTCTGCTTGCACGTCCTCAGTGTGGCTTGGGTGTATCACCACACACTATCATGGTGTTACCTGGAGGCAGAGTGACCAGTCCTCCGGATTTCCCCAGAGGCCTCCAGCAAAAACCCCCCTCTCTTTGGGAAAACCCCCCTCTCTACTCCTCTCATGCATACTGGCCTCAAATGAGCACATTTGGAAAAAATAATAATGTTGAAGTAACTTGTGTTGCTTTAAACTGCTTTGAAAGCATCTTACATGTTTGGGTCTGAATCATACATGTTAAAAGGTTTTCAATTTTAAATTTCAATTTCAATTTTAATTTCAATTTTGTTGAAATTAAGTATAGGAAAGCAATATGAGTATTTTTGCTTTATTTTAACATGTCCTACATTTGTTGTACATTTTTGGGGTGTCCTACAATTTTTTAAGTGGGTAGGAATTTTGGCTTGGGGGGGTAGGAATTTTGGTCTGTAGGAATTTGGAGATGGGGGTTCAGGAATTTTGGTTTTGGCATCTGGTCACCGTGCCTGGAGGATATCCCCCCCACACACAGGTAGCACTTCTCTAGCTGTTTTCCACATCTACTTTCCTGTTTTGACATCCAGTGGGACTCCTGCATAAATCAGGTGCACTTGGATTTCCCACAAGGTATTGATGAGGTCTTTTGCATGGCCTAAATCCATAGCTCTGTGCTGCTGTATTTGAACAAACCTCTGTTTTGAGGAAGTATTCGGTTTCTTCACTTTCAACCCTATCCCATACCACTTTAAAAAGATAAAGCATGAAACCAACTGGATGGAAGCTTTAGGGTTACACAAAGCTCAGTGTCACAGAGGAAATGGATCAAGAAGAACTGGAAGACAAGCCTGTTTGTCTGGACAGCCCCACCTGGCCTCCCAATCATGGGATGCTTTTTATTTGTGTTTGGCTGGCTAGTAAAATATCCTGTCACCATCTCTGCAGCAGCATGATATGCCAATCGGTTTTGGCCTTCTCTATCATGGTGGAAGGCATCTGGGCTCCCCCCAAATTAGTTTCATAATATTGCATTGGCTTACTCAGACTTTGGGTTAATATTAACCAAGTTCCTCACCTCCACTTCCATGTTTGGGGTGGGTGGATGCATAAAACTCAGCCTCTGGCTTTCCTAACCATCAGCCCAACAGTTTGTCAAGGCTGTTAACCAGCTAGTGGACAAAGAACGTGCCTTAAAACAAAAAGAGAGAGACCTAGGAGTAGCTTTTGTGGCAGGAACCCAAGTAGGGTCATCACCTATGGTATGGACTAGTCTTTTGGGCTACTCTTGGGCCTGCTAAGGAGAATGTTTTCTCTCTCCCCCCGCAACCCCACACCCCCATTTTGCAGGTTGCACTTGCAGTCCCGAGTTCTGGAACGACAAGAAGCATCAGCTGCTGGCAGCTTTGCCCACGGACCTCCTGAACGCCTATGGAAAAGAATATGTGGAAGAGATCAACAGGCAATTTCTTGCTTTCATGAAGATGGCCGTGGAGGACCTGAGCCCTGTGGTGGAGAGCATCACTGATGCTCTTCTCTCCACTAGGCCCCAGGGGAAATATTACCCAGGGAGGGGGCTGGGGCTCATGTACTTCATCCACCACTACCTACCCTACTGTGCCTGCCGCCTCTTTCTGAAAGCATTTTTTATCAATCCAACACTGCCCAGGGCCCTGCAGGCAAGACAGAGCCATGCCCACCTTAAACAATGATGGATTTCGGTGGTGCTCTGTTTTGGCACCCAAGTGGCTAGCACAACGAGGACACCTCAAAAGCAGCTCCTTGCATTCCTTCAGGTGCCCTGTTAGCTGCAAGGGATGTGTGCCTTGACTGCAAACAAGAAATCTTGCTTTTGCCAGTCCTTGCAGGATGAGCCCTCAAGGCAGCCCCAAGTAACTCCTCTTATGGAACAGGCACTTCCCTCTATTTGCTCCCACATAAGGACTAATGTTCTGGCCAGAGGCTGGATGCAGCCCCCAGTCACTTCCAAGAACCCTCTTGAGATGAAGAATGGCAATCGCACTAGGACAGAGGTGGCTGCCCTCTTGGGTGCTCTCCCCCCATTTGTCTGGGTCAAATGAAAGGGCTGCTGCTGCTACTGGAAATGGGAATCCTTTCTACACCTCCACTCTGATATACCTCCATAAACTGGGCTTTGCCACTGTACCCTGTCCTTGCTGACTTACAGGACTGCACAGGGCTGTTTTCTTTTCTTGCTGCTGTACCAAAATTGTCTCTGCTGCTGCTGTCCAGGGCACACTGCCAGCTTTTCTGCCTGAGATGTTCTTTCCCCTAGTTTTGTTACCAATGCAGGAGCTGAGCCAAGGTGGCCTCCAGGAAGAGGCCTGTTGCCTCAAGAGATGGGCAGGTACTCTCAGGCAGAGGGAGAGAGCCTTCTGCCCATCTTCTCTTTGGATCAGGAGAAGGTCATGATTGTCACTCAAAAATAAAATGTATTTGTACTTTGGCTCTGTGGCTTGATGTATGTGGCTTGATGTATGTAACGCAGTAAAGCTGAAAGAGAGAAGGTGTTTGGCTACACCTTCTAACATGGAAAGAAGCCCAGGGCTTGGCTCAGAGGATTTTGGGATCATGATTCTATGATTTAATTAAAGTTGAGCCTCCTTGTTTTGGGATCATAAATTTAATTAATTTTCATTTAATTAATTTAAATGATTAAAGAAACAAGGAAAGAGGAAGGCGATTTAAATCTAAATGTCCTGTCATTTAGATAACTTCTCAACTAAATGTGTATCAAAACCAGCTGATTGGTCCCAAATATTTTGAGTTACTGTATTGAATGAACACACATGTTCATTATTAACAGAATACAATGGTACAGGAGTATCATTACTAACGTTACTAGTATTTAACAGCAAAATATTCATTATTAACAGCATACAGTGATACAGATTCATGTAGGTGACCTAAGGCATTTCATACATCAGACCTTTGGTCCACCTGGCTCAGTTTTTTGTCCGCACTAACTGGTGGCAGCTGTTCTCCAGGGTCTCAAATTGGACTTATCTTCTGCCACAGATGAATGGGAGCTGGAAAAGCGCTGTGGAAGGCAGATAGGTGAAGACACCAGAGAGTTCTGGGGTTGTTTGAGCCCAAAGTGGCTGGCAGCATTAGGGGGAGAGACTGCAGAGTACACAGTGGAACCCATGACCTGTTTAGGTGTCACCTCACCCTTATCAAAAGCTGCTATTTCCTGGCCAAGTGGCCCTGCCCCTCTAAAGAGGCACAGATAAACTACTGCAAATGTCTCAACACTGCCACACTGCCTGCCACACCCTTGTCCCATTTTGTGCCCCTGACTTTTCGAGCTTCCATATCAGGGCACATCAGGAGAGATAACAACAACACCGATCCATCCAGGTGACCTGTTTTGTGCCTAGCAATTACGTGAACTCTGCCACAATACTTAGTCAATACAGTTTCTCTGTAATTGCAAACATGTGACTTAACCAGGATGCACCTTTATTTGGGTGCATCTCACCCCAAGGTCAAGATAACTGAAAAAGCTTTGTAGCATCTGAACCTCATTTTTCAGAGGTTCCCTTTGGGGGCATGTCAGAGGGAAGTCACTGCCTCAGGGAGTCTTATGTATCCAGCACAGAGAAGCAGACAAGCCTAAGCTGTTACTCTTGAAAGGCACATACCCTCTTTTCTCTTTTCTAGGGAGCAACCAGGCCATGCTGGACAACACTTTGCTTGTACATAACAAGTTCTCTGCCTGCATGTGTCAAATCTCACTTGCCTCACCTTCGCCACCAGAGAACATTGACTCAGAGGATGCAAGTGGCAGGGCATATTCTACCCGCCCTTGCTGCTCTCTGCACACTAAGTTCCTTGAAAGGTTTCAGTGCCACCTGCACAAACTCAATGGACAATATGCAGGTGTTATACATCAACAGCAGGTATGGGCCAGAGGCCTCGCAAAGGTGGATAAGGAGGGGCTTGATGACTTCATACAAGGGCAAAATCATTCCTGTTGTGCTTCTCCCTTCTCTACAGAGCACAAGGTAATGATAACGCCTCCTTGCGTTATCTCCCCTCAAATTCAGAAGAATGTTTGTAGCCAATAAAAAAAACAGTTCTAACCTTTTTGCCCCCACCTGTCGGCCTTTCGCTTCCCCACCAGAACTACCACCCTATCTCTGAACACCCACATAGTTGCGGCAAATGAAGTGATGCAAAACCATGTCATAACAAAGACTAGGCAGGCTCCCCCACATGCTTCATGCTAGAGGGTGTACCCTTCACAGATAACGTGTGCAGACCTGCATTTCCATCAGCACATGCTGTTCTGGCCACAGGAAAGGGTGGCACACAGAAAAAGCAAGGCCACTGCCTCTGCTCCTCAAAGCCCATGGATGTGTGGCCTGTGGCCATGGCCCATCCCTCTCATATCCTTCAGTTCTTAAATCCCTAGAGGCCCTTGTTTCTAGAGGGCAAAAGTGAGAAGAAACAGAATTCTTTCACTCACATCTTGGAAATATGCTGTATAAGTCATCTAAATGATAAGATGGTAGAAAAATTATGATGACAGATCGAGGTCAGCTCCTATGTTGTCTTTTGGAGGGGGGAAGGGGTCTAGGGCAACCACTTTCAAACTTTCTACTGAAGTTGCAGGAAACTTTTCCAATGTCAGTTAATCTGCTTAAGAGTCCTTGAATATCTGCCATGGAACTCCCCCTTCTCTGACACTGTGGAGGACTGGGGGGCATGGGCCAAGGTGAACCCAGGATGCCAGACCTTTTCCTTGAGAGCAAGCTGGGGTTGGTTCTTTTAAGAGATCCAGTTCCATCTGCAGAACCTGGATTGCAGATTTGCCTTTTTTTAAGCACAGAAAAAGGAGCCCAACCCACTTGCTTGCCAGGAACTGCTCCAGGCTGGGCCAATGAGCTCAGAATCTGGCTGGGTCAACAGAACTCCTTCCCAGGCATGCAAGAAAAGCAGCAGAGAAAAAAACCCATTTGAGAGATCATTTATTATCACAGTTGAATAGAACGAGGAGAGACAGCAAGCTAACATTTGGAGCACAATCACAGAGCAGAGGCTCCCGTCGACAGTGATTGGAACCAGCCTCTTCAACATATACAGCCAAAGAAAGAATCCTCCCTTCCACACAGCCCTGTACCTTTTCCTTGTAGTCTGCCTGCACATATTAACAGCCTTCCTGCCCCCACTCCCAAAAATGCAAAACCTGGAGTGTTCTTAGTCCTTTCAGGGGCAGGTCTGTTTCCATGTTGTGGCTCTACAGCCTACTCCACTGGGTTTTGATCACTGCAAGAACCCAGGAAGATCTGCTCTATCCTTTTCTCCCTCCACTCAAAGGAAACACACAACCATCTTGATGAAAACCACCCTGCTATAACAACTGCCCCAGGCTGGGTTATCAGCTGGTCTAGCCCTGGAATGATCAGAGTGGGTATCCATGATGCCTTCTGCAAAGCCAATGATGCCTTCTGGGGATGAGCCAAACCATGATGGTGGCTATTTTCAGTCTCAAGGGCGCACTGAAAAGCCAAGGACCTCAGAACCTGGTGTCTTCCTGGATTGGGAGGAGGATAGAAAAAAGGCCCATGGCCCGTTTGATTTTGCTGAGGGAGGGAAGAGTCCTTTCCTGAGAACGAAGCCATAGGCAGTCACTGGCCTTGCCTGTTCTCAGCCAGTTAGTGGGCAGAATGTTCCAAAGGGAACAGGCAAGACAAGATCCAAAAGAAGTGGGAGGACTTCATGCTAATTGTGCAAAATTTACAACTAATATCTGGGGCATGTCTACTTCATTCTCTCCTACAAGGAGCCCCTGGTAACTGGAGTTCCATGAAGAGGGAGGAGTCCTCAAGCTACCATCCCACCCAACTGCTCCCAGGACTCCTGGAGTGAGGTGGGGAGGTCAGTGGATTTTAGTTAGTAGCATGACTGTCCCCATCATTACAAGTTGTGCAAAAACAAGCAGCTTCTCATAGCTACATCAACACAAAAACTAACCCACTCAGGGCCAAGTTCATCCAGGGTACTGGGCTGATTTAAGTGTCACATACAAATCTAGCCACAAATCCACTTTGCTGATATGTAGCAACACCCGCACAACCCAGTAGTGCAAACCAAGCCCTCCTTCCTCTGTAGGAAAGAGTTAAATATAGAAATACTGAATGATTTCATCTGCTCTATCCAAGCACATACAGTGACATGTTACAACTACAAGGGGGGACAGGAGGACACAAGTCAGATGGGCCCTGTACATCATGTCAGCATTCCTGAGACCCATTCCAAGACAAACCAGGCCTGGACCTTGAGAGAAGATGGGTTGGACTGGGACATAATGACTTGATGAGGAAGAACTCAGAAGATGGGAATGTAATTGTCAATCTTGGCTCGGTGGCGCTGGGCAATGCACTCTGCAATCCACACGATGTTGCGGCATTCTTGTTCCTTCAGTTTCACAAAAGCATAGAAGACACCAAAGTGGAACTGGTTCAGGAAAGCCAGCTTGTTCAGCTTCACCTAGCAGAAAAGAAAAGGTTGTTGTAATGAATAGGCCCCCAACCCCCAGTACAGGTCCCCAAGCTCTTCTGAACCTTCAACACATCTAATCCCATCAAATTTTTTGTTAGGACAACTGCATGGAGTCACAATTCTCTTTTTACCACAAGAGAAGCCATTTGCCAACTGACATGCAAATACACCTCTTGAAAAACTAGCTGGTGGGAAAAGTAAAAAATGAGGGCCTGACAATGCTCACCCACTGCCTTCTGCCATGCTCGCCACTCTATATCATTAAGTAAGAAAGGGGATTAGGTGTGCATTGTTAAAGACAGCAAGTCAAACAATAAAAACTCTTTCCAGTACATCAAAAGTGCCCAGGAGGCAGTTGGGAGTGTTGAAACAAAAGGGAGGCTTCAAGAGTGTAGGGTAGATTCCCATGCCTGACTCACCTTCATAGGGACTAATGAACACAAGTGGAAAAAAACAATGGACGAGGTTCTAGAGCATGTCGACAAATTAAACATTAACAAGTCACTGGGTCCAGATGGCATCCACCCCAGAATTCCTAAAGATTTAAAATACTGACATTGCCTACCTCACAAAATTAGGTAGCCTGTCCTTTAAAGCAGCCTCTGCATCAGAGGATGAGAAGGTTGCCAATGTGACAGCAATAGTTTTAAACAATATCTAGGAAATTAAAGATGGGTTGCATAAACTGACAGAAAGCACACCTAAAGATAAAATGAAGACATTGGTACCCGGATGGTGAATCACAGCTGCCAGTTAAGGAAGTACTTATCTCTGGTCCCTTAAGGAAGAGGGCAGGGCAATGGCAGTGACGTGACACCCCAGCCCAAATGGTTCCCAATTCTATGGAGAAGTTTGGGAACCAATGATCTAGAAGAATGAGCACTGATGAAGGAGAACTGCAAAGGCAAGCCCTGCCTCACTAACTTAGAGCCTTCTGACAGACATGTGGATAGAGGTGAACCAGCACATGTTTTACATTTGTACTTTCAAAACAGGTTTTGACAAAGCTCTTCATCAAAGACTCTGGAGTAAACTCAACAGTTGTGAACAGGACACATCCATTATGGACTGGCAATTAGTTGGACAGGAAGAAGAGAGAAGAAATCAAAGGGCAATTCTCACAGTGAAGTAAATCTCTCCGAAGTTCTGTACTGGGAACAGAACTTCTAAAGCTATTTCTGCCCAAAATATGTGTAGACCTGTTGGACAGGCAGAAAAGGGTTATTTTGTTCATCTTGAGCAAGCAGATGGCACCTATTTCCTAAGCATGATGGTGAATCTAAAATAGATTGTGAAGTGCTCCAGAAAGATTTTTCAAGTCCAGTTGAACAGCAAACGCATCTTAAAGTCAATAAATGTAAGATAATGTGTATTGGAGCCAAAAATCGACATCACATATTCACTGATTGTTTGAGGTCTGAGCTATCTGGTGACAAACCAGGAAAGTGGTAAGAACATAAGAAGAGCCTCTGCTGGATCAGGTCAAAGGGCCATCTAGTCCTGCTTCCTGTATCACACAGTGGCCCACCAGATGCCTCAGGGAGCACTTATGAAACTGGCATATGACCCCCCTCTGCATCTGGCATTTTGAAGGTTGCCTACATCTACATCTATCTATGCGCACATACACACACCCTCATGGTTTGTAGCCTATCAAGGTCCTTTCCTCTAGGAATTAGTCCAATCCCTTCTTAAAGGCATTGAGGCTAGAAGCCCATCACCACATCCTGTGGAAGGGAGTTCCACAGACCAACTACATGCTGGTTATTAGGGCCTGAGATCTTAGGATCCCTGTGATACACCCTGGGATATTAGGGCCCTGAGGATAATCTATAATGTCATCCCAATGAGATGAAGACAGCAATTCCAGGGATCATTAGGAATATCATTAACAAGACTGCTCCTGCTGCATAATCCTGCATCTGGTGTAGACACATTTGGAATACTGTGTCCAGTTCCAGTCAACACACTTCTAGAAGGATATTGGGGAACTAGAAAAAGTTCCTAAAAGATCAGAGGATCTGGAACACTTTCCTCCTAATGAAAGCCTGTAGCACATGTAGCATATTAACTTGGAAAAATGGGGGTTAGCCTTTTGAAATTATGCATGGTGCATAAGGAGAGCAACTGCAGTGTTGTGAGACAGGTAGAAAAATGAGGGACTGCTCAATGAAAACAACTGGGAAGAGTTTTAGCATGGGACACAGCACACATTAGCCCAGGGGTCTCCAAACTTTTAGCTCCTAGACCTTTAAAGGAGGGAATTTCAGCAGGTGCTCATCTCACAGATCACAAGCTGAAATTCTGTCTTCTACACACTTGTTAAAGGTCCAGGAGTCCTGAAGTTAAAAGGTTGGAGACCCTGCATTAGCCTATGACAAGTGCTATTGGCCACATTGTTGGGTGTCTTTGGAAAAGTTCACAGAAGCCCAAATATCTCTCACTGGCCATGACAGCTCAGTGCTGCCTCCAAACCCAGCAGCAGGTGCATAGAAGCACTGGAAGCAGGGAAGAGAAGGCTGCCTTCTATCCCTGCTTATGGGCCTCTGGCCTGACCTGGAGAGACTTTTCTTACAGTGGAAGGACTGCCAGGAAGGAATTTGGGACATGGGTACCAGACCTGGGCTGGATGAAGCTTTTCTTCAAACAAGAGCCTTCTGTGCCTCTTGGGATCCTGCCGGCCTGCTCACGCAAGCAGTTTCTACATGCGTTGACATTTTGGTTTTCTGCTGAGCACAAGAGTACTGACAGTCCTTTGGGGGTGATTAAGTGTGACGGCAAGGAGAACCGTTCCTAGCTACAGCAGCCTCTTTCTCACCACCCCACCATCATGAGGCTGCAGAGGCACTTGGGACAATACCCACTTGCCAGCAGAGCTGGACGGATGAGTTCCACAGATAGCTCATGCTTCAGTGTGCCTGCCAAGACCAGAATCATTCATGCATGACAGAGGGGGAGGACAAGTCTACATCAGGATGTCCTAGATGTTCCCCTGCCTCACCCCACTTGATCTGCTGTTCATAACGGACCAGATCTCAGGCGACTTTGGACAGAGGCCGATGACCAGCCTCCTGCAGCAGACTTGGCCAGTGAGCTCCTGGAAGTGCTGTCTCTTCCTTTACTCTGCTGATCACTTTGCAGGTGGAAAGACAATGTTCAGGGCTCTCCATCTACCTCCTCTGGATACGCTGTAGTGAGACTAGCAAAGTGAAACATGGACAAGAGACAGCCTGGATGTCTAAGGATAGCCCTTCAAGGCCATAGAGAAGGGAAAGTGACAGGGAAAGTCCATCCAGCCAGTAGCTGCTTTTTCCAGAGAAGAGATTCTTGTGTTAAGTATTAAGCTAAATTAACTAAGCTAAATAGTATTAAGCTATAATACACACACTCAGTCAATCAAACCACCACAGAAGCCCAGCTCACCTCATGCTCAAAGAAGCGGTCCTCCAAGGTTTTGTCCCCGGGATTGCTGCCTGCCCCTTCAAACAGCAGCTTATATTCCTATGGGAGAAGAGAATGTGTCAAAGAGGAGGAAGACACAGCAGTCTCAGCTCACAACCCATCAGGGGGGCACCAGAAGAGAGACTTGGGTGCCTGAATAATTTTTTAATCTAAATCACATCACATTTTTCATCACAGTTGAAAGGGAGAAAGAGTGCATAAGTGCTTAAGGACAGTTATTGAGGCCTGAGAGAAAGCACTTGGTCTAACTTAGGAGAGATGGAAGCCTTGTGCAGCTGCAGGCTCTCCCAAACAGAGCCCAGAGAGCCACTTGCTAGGCATGCTGCATTCTGCCAAGGATGTGACAGTTGCCTGTACTGAGCAGAAGGCTGGACTAGATTACCTCTGTGGTTGCTTTTGGTTCCAACATTCTACAATGCTAGTTTTAGGGAGAGAAGCCTGACTTTAAAATTAAGCAGCCATACTGCTAGGGATGGGATGGGGGAAAGTGACACCTGGTTCAAGAGTGGTGGAAGGGGCTACCTTTAAGAAGTAGCACATATGTATGGATTGGGTTGGGTGGATGCTCAATCAATGCTGTTCAAATACTGTTCAAGCAGTGGTGCTGCCATGTGAGCACTGCAATCAGACAATCTGGAGAAGATTCTAAGATCTATGATTAAAGAAAGAGATATAATTCCGCAGTTACAAAATAACTGGTTCTGAAACAATACTATGCTCTTCTCCCTCACCCAAAAAGCAACCACAAGACACATGATGCCAGCTAAATACTGATGATTGAATACCCAAACTTCCACTGTTTTCTAGACAGGAATAGAGGCCTTCAGGATATATCCCCAGGTGCGAAGTACTATCTACTCACTGACTTACTTTCACTGAAAGCAGTGCTAGCTGGTGGAACAGCAGGTGTTCCACCTTGGAACACCTCTGCAGTGGGGTGAAAATCAGGCCAGATCAAATGACTTCCCAGTATAGTGCTCTAGTGTGGAGGATAACCAAGTCCTATGGCCAAGGATGCACTCTCCTGCGCATTTGCCCTCCCTTGAAGCAATACTGCCTTTTGTGTTTGGAGGAGGAGGTTGTCTCTTACCGGATAGTAATCAGCCACTGCTTTCACTTGCTCGTAATCATCTGCCCGGGCCAACTGGGCCAGACCTTCTGGATAGAGCTTCCCACAGTGAGGAAAGAGCTTTGCACGGTCTTCTTTAGAGAGCTCAGTGCCAAAGGAGTTGATGGTGATAATGAAGGCTCTTCGGTCAGCTTCAAACTGCAAGGAAGGGCAGAAAAATTCTGCTGGCAAAGAAAGGCTCCAGGAGGGAGGGGAGTAGAAACTGCTGCAGCAACAGCTGCAGCAGCCAAAGCTCCTTTGGACCTTGAAGTACAGAACAGACTATTCTCATGAATTCAGGTGTTGAGGCCAGCAGCTTCTAATGCTGAGGCGCAAGAATGAATGAAGATGAAAAATGGCCACCATATTCAAAAATCAGCACACCTCCTTTCCAAGCACAAAGGTCAACTCTTGGAAATACGGGCAGGAATTCACATCCTTGACCTTTCATGCCCAAGAGCATCAGAAAAGCCCCATTTCCTGCCAGCCAAGTGAGTCTTTCCCAGGGTATATAAACACTATTTTGCCATCTTCAGCCTTCAAGAGGCAGCACGTGGGGAAATAACAAAATCCAAAGAGATGAACTGAAATATCCCCCCTGCTAAACAAGGAACTGCTCCAGTTGGCACTTGAGCAGAACACTCTCTGCTGAGGTTGATCTCTTGCCTGGACCTGTATCAGAAGATGCAAGTCAGCCTCTTAGGCACTGGCTCCTCTGAGCAAACAGAGATGAGCCTGGCCCAGCGAGCTCCTACCTCCAAGATGGGGCACATGGCAGCAGCAGTGGTTCCACCCAGGATCTTGCAGAACTTGTAGAAGGACTCGAGGTAGGCCTGGGGAAAACATGCCAATAAAAGAGGATGTGAGCAAGCCATACTGACCTGGACCCTGTACTTGGAGACCCTGTGCAGGAAGCTTACAACCCACCAGCTGTTTCTTCTGGTTTCTTCTTCTGGAGAAAAAGTGAATGCAAGAGAATTGTGCTGATCATGTTCCTTCCACCCATTCTCCATGCAGGGAAGACTGGTGGAGGTAGCTCAACTGAAATAATCTATATCCATGTCACTCCTCTGCCAATCCAGAGTCATGGAGTGCATCCAGGCCAGGATGCAACTGTGAGGAGTATCTCTCAGCTAATGCTCCCCTCTCTCTGCAGATGAGGACAGTGAGCCCAGAAATATGGCCACTAAATCCATGAGCCCACTTATGCCAGAAGAGCAAGGGGTGGAATGCAGCAGGTCTTGGCTGCCAGGGGAGGAATTGTAGTGGATGGTTTACATACCACTTTTCAACAAAGAGGAGCTTAAAGCAGTTTACATAGCTAAATAAAGCAAATAATGGTTTCCTGTCCCCAAAGGTCTAAAAAGGATGCAAAAGAGACTGCTGCCAGCAGCCATGCTGATGCACAGTTGCTCCCCCCACCACTAAATCTAAAAGTGTTCTTTTGCCATAATGAGCATGGAGAGAACAAATTCTCCCTTGTCTCAGTAGGAGACAAAAACACACACTTTCACACGTGTAAAACAACTGAAGGTATGCAAATGCACTTTGAGGGTTTACCTTCCACAACAAAATACTTGTTACACTTCAGCTCCCACAAGAGCAAAACGAAAGCCAGCAGGTATCAAGGACAACCATATGAAACAGGCACAAGGTGGCTCCTTTGGGCATGCACGTTTGCCTGGCCAAACACCTTGCCTTTTGTTTTCAGCCCCACTAAGGCTGCTCTTCAGGTCTTTGCCTAAGAAATACAACTATGGCTTCTTGCCAGCTCCAGAAGTGACCTGCAACAACCACACAGCAGGCCTGACACGCACGCATGCACATAGCTTCTCTCTTTTGCTCATTAAACAGGAGGAGCATTTCAGGGGCTCTCAAGGGCTTTACACTAAAGAGCAATAATAACCCCTTTCCTCTCCTCTTGCTGTTATCACCACAGATCTCAATTGAGCTAGTCGGGATCAGTGGAAACAATCCGTGTGCCATGCTTGGCTAGGCAAGAGATGGCATGATAACCATGCAGCAGCTCTTGACACCCTCCGTGTTGGTGTTTTTAAAGCCGACTAATCTAGCTCAAACAAGATTATGCTAGCTAGAAACAGCCAGGAGGGGATGCTCCCAGCTCAGCAGGCTGACTGTTAAAACACCTTCTCCTACTTACCCCTTATGCTGTACTGACCTTTCACTCTCCCCATCTCAATCAAGTATGCAAAGAACTCCTCCAGAAAGGAGAACCTTTGCAGAGAAGCACAAATGTGCTCATGCTTATCAGATGTTCTCATGCTAATGTGCATCATGCTAACATGCTCATGCTTACCAGAGTTCAAAGGTGACTGGGGGTGGGGCTCAAAGAGGCAGGAGATATATTTATTTTATTTATTTACTTAATCTCTACCCTGCTTTATCTCCCCAAAGGGCATTCAAAATGGGTTCCATTAAAAACCATTAATTATAAACAAAGCAGCATTAGAGTATCACATTAAAAGACCAAAGAATACTCATAAGACCAGCACCATCAATAAAGTGATCTAAATCATAAAAATATTAGCCTGCATAAAAACTTACAATATTCAATATTATGGACTCAGAAGGTTATCCAAAAGATTCATGTCTTTAAGCCCCAAGCATATTTAAGCATATATATTCTTTAAGCATATAAGGAAAGAACAGTCTGTAAACTAAGAGGGAGGGAGTTCCATAAACTGAAAAGGCCCTATTCCTGAAAAGGCCCTATTCCTTGCTACTTCCCCTTTCATCTGTGGCAACAGTGACCTTAGAAGGGTCTTCTCCCCTGACCCAAGAGGATGAGCCAGATTTTCCTCCCTCCCCTCTGAAAGAGAGCCTTGCTAGGTCATGAGTGGCACCAATTAGACATTACAAAGTGGCGATAGAGTTGGATGGCACAAAGCTTCCTCCCAACAGACCCAGCTGCATTTGGCACACTTGGCTCAGCATCAGCCCATCATGCCTTGTATTTTCAAGCCAGAGGGTTTATCTGCAACTTCTCTCCTTCAGCATTATACCCGATAGCCAGCTGGTGCTACACCTTGAAGAGGCAAGGCCCACCCCATCAGCAACACTTCATCTTTTCTTTCAGTCACATGTGTGGCAGAAGTTTCAATCAGGGAAGTTGTTCCCTTGTGTGGACCTTCTACATTTCAGAGTGGGGGCACAAGCAAAAGCCACCCCATAACACATGAACAGCCCTGACCCATAACAGCTTCTGAAGGGAAGCACATCATTCATACCTGTGTTTTCAGAGAAAATAATAGGAAAGGCAAGCAAACAGGCTCAAGAGCCCCAGACACACCAGTCCATGCCTGAGATCATGGTCAGAGAAACAGGTTGACAGATGTGCCCATTTTTGAACACTCACCTTATACAATGTGTTCCGAATAATTTCAATGTTCATTTCATCAAGGTCCTGCTCAGATATGCAGTCCTGGAAAAAAGCAGCTGAAAGGGGACAAGAGGTTTTAAAGCTCTCAGTGATATCCAAGACCCTCCCTCTTCCACTTGTAAGTTGCGTCGCTACAGATTGGTTCTTGCACAGCCAAGGCAGACTGTGGGAAGAGCCTTTACTTCCAAGTAAAGGTAAAGGTATCCCCTGCAGGTTATACTGCTAGACCAACTGCAAGGTGTGGTACTCATCCATGTTTCTAAGCCTTTAGAGCCAATGTTGTCCAAAGACACTTCCATAGTCATGGGGTCAGCATGGACAGAAGGTGGACAGAATGCTGTTTTTACCTTCCCACTACAGTGGGAAGTAGATATATCTATCTTCTTGCATGCAAAAACAAGAGGGGGCCTCCAATTAGCCAGTCAGTGTCAGTGACTATAAAGAATTTCCTATTAGCTTTTGAGCTCCTGTGCCATTTGAAGCCCATTACATGACCTCAAGATGGCAGAGTTTCCCCAAATCTCAAGCCTTCTCCTCTTCCTCACCAAGGGGTGTGTCCACTAGGATGGCGTTGTATAGCTCAGCTGGGGTCTGAGCAATGTTCACAGCCTCCATCTGCTCAAAGCTGCCCAGAGGATGGCACTTGGGCACCAGTTCAGCAATGGAGCGTTGATGCAGCGTCCCTGTGATCAGCAGGATGACATTATCAATCATGTAGCTGTACCTGAAAAGAAGGAGGACAGACAACAGATCAGGCCAGGGGGGAAGCAAGCTCTTGGTCTAGGCCTCACTATGGGGCAACAATGTGCTTGCTTGCAAAGTGCCAGGGTGAAGATGCTGTGGGGGAAAGGAGTGGCTGGGCTGGTGCAGATGGTGTTCTTGGCACTGTTCAAAGCCTCACTGTTCAAACCTTCCAGTGAGCCTGGCATCACCTTCCAGTTGTTTTCCACATAGGCTGAGCAGGCCACCTGCTGGGCTGATAGATTTCAGCTTAATAAGCAGCCTGTAGGGAAAAGAAGACCTCAGCTCACCCTTGGCCCAAGGCCAGCAGAAGAGCCCTGCTGGGTCCCCTCTAGACCAGCTTCATCCAGTTTACCAGAGTGGCCAACTCAATATCTCTGGGAAGCCCACAAGCAGGGCCTGAAGGCAATTTGCCTGCCCTCCTAGGTTCCTAGGTGGCGTGGCCTAGCACGCCTTCACAGGAGGAGAGATAAGGGAGAAAAGCAACATTTCTGCAGGAATGCTCAAAGGAGCAAGGCTGCCCTGTTCACTTGGGTCAATGAGAACAAATCCTTGGCAGGCAGCCAAGTCAGGGGATGATGGAGGCCAGCTAAGAAAGTCTTCAGCCCACTTTCAAGCCACACCTCGTGGGCCAGATCCAGGAAGTGGTTTCCACTCTGCAGGTACACTTAATACCTGCTGTCACTGCCCTGCAGCATGCCCCAACAAATCCTCTCAGCCACTTGAATGTGCTGGGAGCCTGGCCACCAGTGTGTACGTCCCAAAGCTGTTTGGAACAAAGATGACAAGGGGGGAGAAACACCCTCTGAACAGCAGACCTTGTTCCATAGAGAGGATTGTGCAACACAGCCGACTGCCCAGGCTGCCAGAAACCTGGTCCTACAGAAGAGCCCTATGAAGTTCAGCTGAAGCTGACAAGGTAGGTAGCTGACAAGCTGAATAGGGTGTTCAGGGTGACAACACCCTATTCCCTGCCCAGCTTGGTCCCACAAGCCAGCATGGGAGACCACAGAGGCTCTGTGCGTATCATTTGCAAGCCAGAAAGCATGTCATGCAGCCAGTAGAGGGGATTTTCCTCACCAATTCTCCAGCAAATCACTGCCAACACAGTGGGGAAACAGCCCATCCCCCAAACCACATCTCAACACACAGTCCGAAATGCCTAACAGGACTGTGGCCAAAAAGACACCCTCAGGTACCAAGGTCAGATGGAGGCAGAAGTGGGAGGCACCACTCAATATTCTCAGTAAGCTATAAAAAGCTTGATGCAAGTGATGTGATGCATGTTTTACTACAGTTCTTTCAGGGCAAGCCACCATAAAAAAGTATTCTAAGCAAGCAAGGGCCTCCCTGGAACAAGCACTGAAGCAGCCTCCACCAGCAATTAAAAGCGGGAAAGATCAAGTCTGTACCAGGCACAGCAGGCAGAGCCTCAAAACACTAAGCATCTGTGCACAAAGAAGATTGAGGTGTATGGTTGGACAGGAGAGAGACACGCGAGAAACAGTACAAGACAACATGCAAGAATGCAGACCTTCACTCAGCAAGGGGCCAGAAAAGGAGTACAGCTTGCCTCCAGCCCCAACAACCACTGGAAGCTCAGCAGGTATCACTGCTGTGCTCAGCCCCAAACTTCTCTGCAGATCTGGAGGCTGCCCTGCCTTTTTCTGACCTGGCCCTCCTTCCAGTTAGGTGCAGAACCTTCCTACTTCCAGACTTGAGCTGCCTGACCATCTGCAAGAATGCAATTGCCTCATTGGCTCTCTTCCTGCCCTTGGTGTGTGGCTCAACCTCGGCATTCTCATTCATCCTGGTTGCCATACAAGTGCCCCCTCCCTTGCTGGTCAGCTTCATTTTGAGATTTCAGAGCTCATCATAGACAAGGCACGACATTACTATGGTTACAATCAGCCTTTAATACTTATAAAAGTAAGCAGAGTTCCTGAGTTGTTAATCATTCTTCCCAGAAGGTGTTTGCCCAGGTTGTGAACCAGGAAATATAGCAGCTTTCTAGGATTTTTCTCCACCATACTCCAGAGATGGAGCCGGGGACTGAACCAACTGGGACCTTTTGCCCCAGGCTAAGCTCCACCACTGAGCCACAATACCTCCCCAACCACCATTTCACCCTGGCTGGAAGCCTGACAGAGGGGCTCTAAGGGCACCTTCCCCTGCCTCCTTCTTGCATCACAGTCTGCTTGCTTCAAGTTCCTTGCTCTGGATCAGTTATTTTAAAACAAAGCAAGGTCAGGGTGACCCAGTTATTTCAGTGCTTCTCCCTTCCATGCCTCGCTTTCTTTAGCCTCCTGTTTCCCAATGGTTGTCTACAAAAGCCCATGACACAAATGAAAGGTCACACCTCATCTCCTTTGCCATGGCAAGTTCTATCTCCTTTTGGTATTGATGTTAATGAGTGCTCTAGAATCTCCCTCCAGCCTGGCACCGAGGAGAAAGTGGGGGTCACCCTGAAGTATGGTTAAGACATACTCCTCTTCAGCTGAAAGCCAGGCAGGGAAGCTGGGCTTGCAGTTTCTGGCACTGAAGAGACTCAGGCTCTTGTCTGCTCCATGTTCAAAAAGTCCCAGTCTTCTCCTCAAGATATGGAGAAGACAACTGGGACTGGCCACTGGGTGTTGGGCTGCAGAAGCATGCTGTGCACTTTGCCTAGCCAGTACCACACTTCGCTCCTGATGCACATTTTAGTGAAGATTTCTATAGCTGCACAGACTTCTCTTTCCAAAACCCAGCAAAAAAAAAAAAAAAAGTCTACTGCTGCCCATCCACAGCTTCAAACTCTGGAAGGAAATTGTCTGGGACTTCAGACAATTTGCATAGCAGGCATGGCTTCAGTGCTCAAAAATACACTGTTGTGTGAACAACACCATTTTGCATATGTTCAACATGCAAACCCTGCCAAGTGTGTGTAGTGGCATATGAGCTCATGAAAGAAGAGACTGGGCCTTGGCTTTGCTAGTGTTGCATAAATGTGGCCCCTTGTGGAAGAGACCTCAGGCCACAAAGTCAACTCTGAGTAGAGACACTGGCATGCCAGCAGGTGAGAATCTTGAAGAGGTTTGGCCACCCTCTTATACACACACATTCTAACAGGCATTGAAGTGCTGCAACCACAGCGGTATGCCAGGCCAGTTCCAAGCTTGCAGCTTCCAAGCACAGAGGCCAGCGAGGTCCTTGCCCTACAGTCCTTCTCCCAAAATGCCACTTGTACTTACGTGATGAAGTCCAGAAAGCTGGCCAAAGGCTCATACGCATGATTCCGCATGTGACGAAACTCCACCACCATCTTCTCTTTCAGCTTGTCATCAATGACAGATACCGTGAGAGGGGAAGCTTCATTTGCCAAGAAGTTCCCATAGTCTGTGCTCTGGAGATGGAGCTTCAGATCTGAACAAGGCAAGCAAGATTTGCAACACAATGAATCACAGTGGAAGACAGACCAGGCAGGACAATGTAACAATAGACAGGTTTCCCCAGAAGGGCAACACAGTGGCCCCTTCTGGACAAAGTGAGGCAGCTCCGTTGTTTTAGTTCATGCTGTCAAACCAAGGATGTCACCAGTCTAGTGTGTGTCCCAACCTAGTTCAGTGCTCTTGCAAATTCTGTAGTTTCTGGCTGACGCTGTCCCTTTCCCAGAGATTACACACAGAATATTTGAGTAGCAAAGTACCTTTCTGCTCATTCTAGCCCAACCTCTAGGTTCTGCTCATTCTAGCTATTCTAAGCGCAGGCAACTGCTACAAGGATCACTGGCAAGTGGCCATCTATCCCCTGCTTGACAACACTCAATGAGGTGGAGCTCACAATTGCATGAGGCCAACTGTCCCAGTGGCAGACAGCTTTAACATTTAGAAAATTCTTCCTCACGTCCAACTTCCAACCACCTCCATATAGTTTCAATCCACTGGTTTTAGTCCTACACCCAGGAGCCGCAGAGAGCACATGTCTTCTGCATGACACTCAGAAATCATATCCCATATCATATCCCTCCTTTGTCTTCCCCTCAATAGGCTAAACATCCCAAGCTCTAGATTTCCCATAGGACTTGGTATCCAGACCTTTCTTGGTCTCCTCTGAAGAAAATGTTACCAAAGGTTCTTAGCAGTCTCTTTAGCAGCACTTCAACATATGCAAAGCAAGCACCTTAAGCCTAAAAGACTTTGTTCTGGGACTAAGAGAGAGAGAGAGAGAAAGAGAGAGAGAGAGAAGGAGAGAAAGACCACTTGAGCCAAGCTCAGTCAGAAGCAACCAGACTTGTTATGCAGCAGGCCTCCGTCAGTCTTGAAAGACTATGGTATCATGCTCGGCGCTGCATACACTGCATGCAAAGCACGAAAGCCTGGGTTGGATTGTTATGGAGGATAGGCTGTTACCCAAGCAGCAAATCCCCCCTCTCCACGCCACTGAATTAGTCCAATGGAAAGGCAGAGCCAATACAATTGGATCCAGCTGGCGTCGCAGAGCTGGGCTAAGGACAGGAGCTCACCCTGTCTTGTGGGGCCGACCCGGGAATCGAACCATGGCCTGCTGATTAACAGGCACAGCGCCTTAACCGCTTGCGCCACTTCCAAGTGGGAAGCTGAACCAACATCCCCAATTGCCCCACCAGGACATTGGAATGGCTTTTTAGTGCTATTCCACCACACTTTCTGCCTCACCTAGGAAAGATGTGCAAACATGGGAGTACACACTGCAGGTAGGCCCATGTGTACCTGGATGCTGACAGGGCTGAGTCAGGTCCCTGGAGCTGCCTCATCTAAGGAAGTGTTGTCTACTGCCAGTGGCTCTCGAGGGTCTTGGGGTTCTCCTAGTTCTGTTTGGAAATTATGTCAAGAACAAACCTGGAATCTTCTCCATGCATAGCAGGCAAGGCTCCAGTGCTCAAATGTACAATGCTGTGTGAGCAACAACACTTTGCATTCCTGCAGTACTTTAAGTCTGAGCATGCAAAACACCTAACGTTTCCTTGATGCCATCCTTATAGCCATTCTGCAAGGTGAATAAATGTTGTTCATCCATATTTCAGACAGAAAAGGCAGAGCCCCTTGCCTCTGCCAGTGTACATACACCAGCAGAGAAGTAACCAACAAGGGATGTTAGGTTTCCATTTTCTCTTGTCAGTCCAACACCCAAACCTGTCCCTGCAAAATTTAAAAAAAGAAAAGGAGCTTATGGAAGGAGCAATGCAGGTGTAACCTCGTTAACTACTAGGATTCTGTTCCAGAACCTTCTGTGGATAAAAAAAAAATCAGTGGATAAAAAAAATGAGAAAAATAGACTGGAAGTCCAACTTCCACGTTTCTTGCCCTTATTTTGCTCCTAATAGATTAAAGTTGTGCCTCAATATCTGCAGGCATCTGATTCTGGGACTCCCTGTGATTCAACAAAAAAATGTGGTTAAACGAAAATAAAATTAAAAAGTGTGTCCCCTTAAAATAATTTAAAAACAGCTTTACTTACTGTTGCAGAGACACCCAGCAATTATAAATGCAAAAGACCCCCTGCCTTTTGCCTGGTTCAGCTGAAGAATGGAATGATTGCTTGCATTACTGCCTCTCTACAGCAGTAGAAAAGCAGTTTTTAGAACGGTGACATGCAATAGCCGTTCATGTCGAGTCAAATCAATGTATAAAAAAGTCAGTGTACAACAAGGTTGGACCTGTACTTATTTTTCACATTTTTATCCCATCTTTTCTCCAAGGATCTCAGATTGGTGCACATGGTGTCTCCCCTCTTTTATCTTTACAACAACCCTGCAAGGTAGGTGAGGCTGAAAGAGAATGAATGTCCCAAGGTCACCCAGGAATCTTCATGGCGGAGCAAGAATTTGAACCTGGATCATCCACCTCTAAGTTCAACACCAAAACAAATAACTATATCATTCAGTCAGTGCAGAGAGTGATGCACACTGCACCAAAGGCAAAAGAGGAACAAGTGGACTGCAGCAAACATAGGTGGTAGCTGCTCCTCCTCTGTAGGCAGGGTGGTGAGAAGGACTTCTTCTATTTGCCCAGCCCAATGGGGAAATTCTGCAGAGGTTGTGCCAAAATGAAGAACTGCCACATCTGGTCAATGGCTCAGAAGAAAGAGCCAGTAAGACACAGAAAAAAGGAAAACTACATACAGACAATACATTCCAGCAGATGAACATCCTCACTCCTGAGATCACCTACAACTTGAGTTCAAATACTCCTGCAAACCTCACATGAATGCTTTCCTAATGAGGCCATGATCCAGCACTGAGACAGAGAGGAGTCGACATACCCAGGGAGTCCTCCATGACAAGAGAGCAACAGCTTACTTGGCTAGTAGGCCACAGGCAACCTGGTCCCCTGACAGAAGACTACAAGTCCCAGAGCAGAAGGCTGCCTTTCCTAGCTTAAGAAGTGAGTCAACCAGAACAAGCATGACAGTTAGAAGGCTCCTTTTTTTCCATTGGATAGGCAGAGAGAGCCAACTGGCAGCTCCACCCTAGCCTGATCTGACCCTTTTGGCTTCCTGCTGTCTCCCCATCCTCTGCACCAAGAAGCAGCCACTGTCTCCCCACCCAGCCTTGAAAGACTACAATGTTTCCTAGGGTTCAATGAGCTTTCACTTCCTCCTCCACCAATTCCTCTTTAAAACCCCTCTGTCTTGGTCTTTCTCAGAATTGCAATGTAGCCAGCGCTTCCCTGCCTGAGTACTTTTCCTTTGCAGGTTAAACTGTTGCTGTCCTGCAGCTTTTCCTCCCATGAACTGCCTGCCTTTCCAGGCTCACACCACTTTCACTTCTCCTATATGCCAAGCACTGAGGGATAACTATGTGAACTTGTCTGTGATCCCTGCACAGCTGTTCTGGCAAAAACCCCAGTGTGCAGAAGGCCCCTTTCCACCCTGTCCAAGTCAATGCCCCCTGGGCTCCCACAAGTTGCTTGATGGGACCCTGCGGACTGTTGTCTGATCTAGCTATGATCATCACCTCCTCCAAGGGGCTCCTTTGACTGCCACTGCAACATCAATGTGCTGGGGCCTCCTTCCTGCCACTTTTCAAGAGCTCTTTAGGCAGACATTCTCCAGGGGGGTCCAGAGGCACAGAAACAGGGTGGGCGGGGAAAAAGACAAGGCACAGCTTGAATGGAACCAGATGGGAAATACTGTCCAAAACATTCCCAGTTTCTTGGAATCTCAAGTTCAAGGCCCTCTCCATCTCCAGAGCAGCAACAGATTGCATAATCGCCACTCTGCTTTCCCAAGGCATGGGGGTGGGGAATCACATCTCAGGTCAGGCGGAGCATTGCCTCTCCCTAGGCGGAAAGGAGAGGGGGACATTCAAACAAACTCAGCTACCCTCAAGGGTGTGATCTGACCTGTCAGGATGGGGAAGCTAGCAGGATGCTAACTTAGAGTGAGGACAGGCTCCTAGACCAGGGATGGACAACAGTTAGGCTACAAGCCAAGTGCAATCCCAGAGCAATTTGAGGACATTTTGCTGAGCAGGGTGAAATACTGTCCCCAATGTTTCATTTGTGCTGTTGCAAAAACAAACAAACCAAGTCCATTCTGCAAAAAAGTCAAGCACACTTCACTGTTACATCTCTGTTCATCACTGTTACATCTCATGTTCGGGTTTCCTATGCAAACCCTGGCTATACTCCAAAACTGTTAAGATTGTATTGCTGGATCAAGCCCCCTGCACAATAGAACCAAGCAGAGCTTGTGCAGCAACACACATTTTCAATGCCTCAACCACCACGTAGTGAGCAAGAACAACTCCCGTTCTGGAGCATAGCTTTGTTCTGCCAAGCTTGTCTCACGCTCAGACTTTTCCCAAGGTTAATTGGTTGCAGGCTGAGCCGAGGAAAAAGGCTGCACTCCAATAAGCCAAGGATAAAGGCAGGCAAAGATGCAAGAAGAGGGTATCTCCTGTCTTCTCACAAGGCATTCAACATTTATCCCTAGGATTTTAAATATAGCTGCAATCTCTCCAATGGGAAAGGTAGCTTTTTGCCAGTATTTCTGCAGCTACTGTGCCAATCAATGCTTCCAATGTCTCTGGCAAGTGATCCACAGCTTAAGCAAACACCAGAAACTGCTCGTTTATCCAAGAGGAGAAGACAGCAGGCACAGGCTGCTGAAGATAGCTAAGCAGGGAAGGATCTGGACAGCTCCTGAACGGAAGACTGCAAGCTGATAAGGCTGTCATGAGTTAGAAGGTGTTGCTGTTTACAGCCTGGCTGACCTGAAAACTCCTGCTGGAAGCTTGGAAGGCATTTTCCTACTAGATGTGATGACCACACCATGAAAGATTCCACCTGGGAGAAGAATTCTACGAGCTGCCTACAGAACAGTTACCTACCTTACAGGTTGCTGTGAAAAGTGTCTGCAGTGCCGCATGCATAGTGCCGCACTCCAGTGCTGAGTCTGTGTCCTGAGAGTGGACCCTGAATTTAATTGTATATTCATGAACAATGCGAATAATGTTTCATTCTAAAGTCAAGTAACATGCTATGAGCAGCTACGGCTCATCTCCAGAAGAGACAGGCCTGTAGCTGTGCCCCAACATCTGTTCCCAGGGACAGAGATCACAAAAGTGACATGGACCAGGTTCAAACCTTTGCTCATCGACTCAATGGGTCAGTTCCCGTTTCTTGAACTTCTACTGGACAGTCTGCTAGAAGGAAAAGCACATGTAGCACTCTGACCTTTTTGGGACTTTCATGCCAAGCCCTTTGCCTATCAGTGCATGAGTCCCAGAGCCTGTGCCAAACAGCCAGGTTAACAACACGGGGGCATCAGTCACAATAAAGAAGCAGCACCTCTCATACTAGTGTGGGGCACAAACACAGGAAAGCTGTTGCCTTCCAAGCTCTGCTAGCCAATTTTCAGCAAGAATAATGCTGTGGGAGACAGTAGGTAAGACTGCGGCAAGGGAAAGGGGACAAATTACGGCTTGTGTTGGGACAGCCAAAGCACCCAAAGCCACAGGCAATCATGCACTCACATCACCACCATCCCAAACCACACATGTAAGGATTAACAGAGTTCTTAGGCTTAAATGTATGAATTTGATTCACTGTTCAAGCAGAGGAAGTCTGAAACTAGAAAATCATTCTTTCAGCCTTGGAAATAACTGGACCCTTGAAATATACTCATCAACTGACAGATAAGAATGTTTCTTTCCCTTCTTAAAACTTTTAGCATTTTGTCAATAGGTTTCCAAGCCACCTCTAAAGGTTTTGTCTACCAAAGAAGCCACCTGTTACCAGATGTATGCTATTTTAGAACCAATATTTTGTTTAATAGGAATGGGGGACAGCTAAAGGACTTCCTGCACAGTTGTTTCTTATGAAATGCTATAAGCCAGCTATAGGCCAAGCAACAAGACTTCACAAACATTCAAAGATTTGGTTCTGGAGAAACAGAGCTGGAAAGACTCAGATGTAGGAAAGGATCTTATGTCAGCCAGCTGGGGCACACGGATGGGGAAACTCACCGCAGAAGTGCACATCACTGGGTCACACAGAGAGAGAAGCCAGGCAGAGAAACACAAAGCTTGGGCCACCACCTTGTGGTAGAAGGAAAAATTGTTACTTTGTTATTCTGCTAAGCCACATAAGGCAATGCTCCGATACCCTCTCTGAGGATATTTCAACCTCCACCAGGTCTCGCCTTGCCCCTTCCAGACAGCTTTCCACCAGGAAACAGGGCCCCGATTCGATCACTCCACAACACAGCCTCTTCAAACATTTTTCTTTCTTTCATCTATCAGCATGAAAAGCAATTCCATAATTCACCTTTCCAGTAAAGGAACCAGCTGGAGATCAAAAACAGAGCTTGGAACTGCTTGCACATACTGAGCACACCCACGAGGTGCGTTTGGTGTTTCCTCTTCATCAAAAAGAAAGGGTTCTTCTTATCAGCACGACTTCCACATTTCTTGGACTATCTTCCCTGCATGCTACAAAAGCTTTCTCAGAAAAAAAAATGCTTGTCTATTTATAATGCCACTAGAAAGTGTTCCAATTACTAATCTGTGTACATCAGTCCCCAATTACCCAGAGCCAAAAGTCTCACAAGAAATTGTTTTGGTTTCAGCTGAATACAATCTGGTAAGAAATTTATGTGTATGTACAAAACACGAATACTTAAATGGGTGGAAACTTCTGGGCTAATCATTGTTGAACATGGAGAAAATGTAACTTCTTTAGACACTAAAAGATCAGTTGCTCATCTTTTATTTAGGCTCTAAATAAACTGCTATTTTTTAAAAGATCAGAAGAAAGAATGTGTAGAGAAAACACCATGGGCCATTGAGTCATGAGATGAAGCAGGTTATTCATGAATGAGACAAACAAAACCATTGTTCCTAAAGGGTGCGGACAGGGAAAGGAGTACATACAGCAGAATCCATGGGGTTTGCTGCCATCTATACACGCATGGCACTTACAACTTATTTACTAAGAAACATTTCCGCGCCTTAGATATAAAGCACTTGCTACCAAGATGGGACACAGCCAAATCCAAGTGATAGCTGCACTCCCCTATTTGAGGTTTGCCCAACAAAGTATAGAAAGATCTTGGGCTGCAGTCCCAGTTTACGCATTACTGTGGGGCCTGGCAGCTGTGTCAGAAACTATGTGTGTTTTCAATGCACACCCAGAAAGGCAGAACTAGCTTCCCATCTACAGAAAGAGCTGGTGTTATGACCAAAATTGTGGCCACAATTGTAACCTTAACTTATGCCAGCATAATCCCCAGCACAAGTTCCATGCTGGCCTGAGAATGTCATGCAAGTACTCTACTTGTGCTCCTGGGGAAAGCTTAGGACACTGTACAGACATGCGCTTGCCTCCCTACGTCACCAAGGAATGGGAAGACCAATGAATTGTGCTGGCGTAAGTTAGGACTGCACTCTGTGTTGCAGATCAGGACTTCCCCAGTCTTACTCTTACTTCTCTCATGAATCCTCACTTAGGCAAGGCACTCTCTTAGAAGTCAGCCTTCCTTGACTGCAGTTTTGGAACAAATAATGCTACCTCACTTTACACAAGCCTAGACTGTGCTTTTCCACCTTTACATGTGCATTGACTTCCAGAAACACTGCAAAACTATTTCACTCTAAAATAAAAGGACATGCTAGGAAGCCTGGCACTTCACTGTACCACAAAGACAAGAGATACTGCAGCCCTCCTACTCCCCACCCCCAACCCATCATACAGTATTTCTTTGTACATGTGAAAGCGTAGGATATGAACCCTACAATGGTCCAAGTGGCTCAGGATACTGGTAGTTTTGTAGCCATCTGAGGACTCCTGATTCGTTCAATCTCCAATTAGGAGAATTGTAGCTAAGGAAAAGCAGAGACCCAGAACAGGAACAATGTGTTCTATGATTGCAGGAACAATATGGCAGCTCAGGTGCTGCCTTTGAAGCTCAAATGAAAGCATCAGGCTCATCAAGAAGCAAGACAGTGAACTCGCCGTGAGGCATGTCATAACTGTTTGTGATACTTAGGCTGCAATCCTAAAGACACTTTCCTGGGAGTAAGACCCACTGGACACAGTGGGGCTTACATCTGAGTAGACATGGTTAGGATTGTGCTCTTAGGGAAAAATTTACTCACTTCCTAAGTCTGTGGGAAAGAAGCTAGGGCAGTGATGCAATGGTCAGGATCGCGCCCCTGAAAGGGAATGGGGGACAATTTTCCACCTCCCCAGAGGTCATGCCAATGGGGAGATCTGCAGATTGCTTAGCAGAGTTCCCCATTGCTGGAAAAAAGGAATTCAAGCAAAAATCAAATGTCCAAATGAATCAAACTGAACTTGAATGCATCCAGCTGCCAGCAATAACAATGGTTGAAGAAATGTGGGAGAAAACAACACATGCAATCAATGAAGCAGCACATGCAATGGTTGGTGTGACAAAGACTGGCAGGTGCTGAATTGACCAAAATGCCTGGCTCTGGACTAACAATGTCAAAGCAAAGATGCAAGAGAAAAAGCAGCTCTATCGTGTCTTTCTCAATAGCAAGATGCCTGTCAACTGGCATGCCCAACACAAGGTGAAGAAAACCATTGCCTCTGTGAAAGCCTCTCACTATGAAGATGTTTACAAGGAGCTTAACACACATAAGGGTGAGCATAATATCTACTGGCTTGCCAAATTGTGGCACTGCCAAACCAAGAATGTCAAGAAGTTTTGAGGTGTAAATGACAAGAATAGCCAGCTGATCATCAATAGGAGGGAGACAATTAAACACTGGCACATGTACTTTGAAAAGATCTCCATAGTGGATATACTGCACCCATCAATCTTGAAAGCAGCCTTTCAGACCTGATAACACCTGAAGAGGTCGCAGAGGTGTTGAAACAGATGAAGCCAGGCAAGTAATGCATCCTTATGACATTACCACTGAACTCTGGAAATTGCCCTGGTAAAACCCAGTCAACTAGCTTATGAGCGTCTTCAACCAGATCATTGCTGAGCAGAAAACAAAGCTGATTGGCAACGTGGAAGGACAATACCAATCTGGAAGAAGGCAGCCCTGATGACTATGTAAACTATCAACCAATTTACCTCCTCTCTCACACAATGAAAATCTTCTAGAGGATTGAGAAGAAAATCTGCTCCTGGAAATGTCAAAAGATTTCTACATTATTGTCTGTGTTCACCAAAGCTCAGTGCTTTCTCTGCTTTTGTTCATCATGGTGATGGACATCACCTGAGAACTTCAAAAGTTCATACTAAATGTGAAGATACAAAAAATTTTATATGAATAGGTCCCCCTGCAGGTTAACTGCCTGTTATTTCCAAATATAGGGTGCGGTGCTCATCCCTGTTTCCAATCCATTAGAGCAAGTGTTGTCCAAAGACCCTTCCATGGTCATGGGGCCGGCATGACTATACGCCAAGGTGCACGGAACGCTGTTACCTTTCCCACCAACGTAGTACCTATTTGCATTTACATGCTTTCAAACTGCTAGGTTGGCAGGAGCTGGGCTAAGGACAGGAGCTGACCATGTCTTGTGGGGACCCAGATCTCTAACCTGGCCTGCTGGTTAACAGGCACAGCGTCTTAACCACTTGTCCCACCACAAGCCATACAAATGTGAGGATATAAAACAGACATGTGAGGATACAAAACACAAATGTGAGGATAATAGCAACAGTATTTATATACTGTTTTTCAACAAGAAGTTTGCAAAGTGGTTTACAGAGGAAATTAAATCTTGACTCTCCATCCCAAAAGGCCTCACAACCTAAAAGGATGCAAAAGAACATAAGCAGAAGCCAATAGAAAAGAAATTGCTGGGGTGAGGAGGGCCAGTTACTCTGACTGATACAGGAACACTGACTGATACAGGTCTCAGTGACAGGAACACAGCTATGGGCATCAGCAAGGCATTAAGACCACTTAGCACCAAGGATTTTCTTAAATATCCTGATGGCCTGAAAGCAGCAGAAGTTACAAGGGTTTTTCATGGAGTTCAGGAAACACACTAGCTCCCTTTGCTTTCTTGTACAGTTCTGCTTTAATTCCCAGTGACAAAAGAGGCACCAGGCTTTTTCATGGTCAATGCAATGCAGTACGTTCTCCCAAGCAAGGAGAGGTGGCTGCAATGCTACAGTGAAAATAAAACTCACTTTTTTGGTGGGGGGTGTTGTTAAACATGCTCTTTCTGATTAGGTTGGTTTGCAAGTGTTTCTAAAAGGCACCTTTTTGCAAAATCAGATTGAAAATACCCTATTTGGGGGCTTTTCACAAAAATCATCAACTTTCCACTCAATTTGTCCACTAATGAAAACAGCTAGGAGGTTGAAATTATACATTCAGAAACAATGAGATATTATGTGATAAATTTCTCATTTATTTACTTCACTATTATGGGAGCTACGTTATACTTTGAATTTTTTTTAAAAAAATAATTTTTTTGGTCAACTTTGCTGCAATTTCTGCCTCACCACAAACAGTTTGGGTCACTTTTAAAGCCTTTTTGAGAGGTTCACCCCCCCCCCCAAAAAATGCTGAATGGATTAAGCAAAGACAAGAGAAGTTTCAGAGTCTCACTGAAGAGATCAAGAAAAAAGAACAAGAGTTGATAACATCTCCAACAGATGTAAAAATAATACAACAGCTTAAAGTTTTACAGACACAATTTTCAGTGATGATTACAAGACAGATAGAAAAACAAATGATGTTTGCTGAACAGAGACATTTTGAACAAGCAAATAAGCCAGGCAGATGGCAGGCTGATAAACTGAGAAAAGAAAAGGAGAAAAGATTAATTACAAACTTACAAGAAAATGGACAAATATATACAGATCAAGTGGGTCTGCAAAAGGTTATTACAAATTTTTATTCAAATTTGTATAAAGGTCAAAAGGTAGACCACGCAAGGTTAAAACAATATATTCAGAGACAAAATTTACCAAAATTGACGCAAAAGCAAAGATCTATACTGAATGGTAGAATTATACCATGAGAAGTGGCTGATGCAATCAAAAATGTAAAAATAGATAAAGTTCCAGGACTTGATGGAATTCCATTATATATAAATGAAAAGTCACTCACTCACTGACTCATCAACACCCAGCCAAAACCACTGGGTCTAGGAGCATGAAATTTGGGATGGGTGTTCCTTACGTTACAGAGGGAGTCATAAAGAACCTGTTTTTGGAAATTCCAACCGGAAGGGGGTGAAAATCAGCATAACGTATAACACGACCTAGTGTCGTTTTATGGCCAAGAGACTTAGGGCACAATCCAGAGTAACTACGGGGAGTCTTGCTCCGGTGTAAGAACAATTTGTTCTGGATTGCAATATAAATTTCCCATAGGTTTTCACTATGTGGTCCAGTAACCACAGGTACACATAATGTCTCTTACGTGCTCCCGTAGTTACTCTGGATTGTAGGGCAAATGTGATTGGAGATTGGAAAAGACAATCTCAGAAGCCTCCTCAAATTAAAGGAACATTTGTTCCCTTACCTCGGAGTAAACTTTCCCACTAGATCTTCAAGACCTGTGCCACATGTATGGCTGGCTTAACTCTATATAGATAAGGAACTATATCCGAAAGTGAAATTAAGACCCTTACGCCGGAGCAGTTAAGATGACTTTCCATAAGATAACACTAGAGGGTGACATAACTGCGTGGACCAGTAACTGCTATGGATTTTGCCCTAAGACTTTTGAGATACAAGAAGGAACAAGACAAGGATGTCCTTTATCACCACTTTTGTTTATACTGGTTCTGGAAATTGTTTATACTGATGTCTAGAAAGAGACATCAGACAAGACAACAGAATATGAGAAGTGAAAATTAAGAATGAAATTTTTAAACAAAGAGCTTTTGCGGATGATGTGGTGATTTCACTCGAAAATCCTGTGAAAGCTATTGCAATATTGATGACAAAATTAAATTAATTTGGGGCTTTAGCAGGTTTTAAAATTAATAAACAGAAAACAAACATTTTAACCAAAAACATGACTATTCAAGACCAGCTTGAATTGGTGAATAAAACAAGTTGAGAAAAAAGTTAAATATTTGGGTATCAACTTGACAAGCAAAAATTGTATGTTATTTCAGAACAATTATGCAAAAGTGTGGAATGAAATAAAAAAAGATTTTGTAAGATGAGAAAAACTGAAATTACCTTTGTTGGGAAGAACTGCAATAATTAAGATAAATATACACCAAAAATTGTTGTTTTTATTTCAGACTATAACAGTTGTAATATCTGATGCTCCATTTAAATCATGGCAAAGAGACATTTCAAATTATATTTGGCAAGGGAAAAAGCCAAGAATAAAATAAAAGATTTTACAAGATGCAAAAGAAAGAGGTGGCCTTGCTGTTCCAGACCTAAAGACATCTCATGCAGCATCTGCTTTTATGTGGTTGAAAAGAATGGTTGATCTTGAGAAATAAGAGACTTTTTATGGTTCAGATTTAAGGTTTGGTTGGCATGCATTTTTATGGTATGATAAAATAAAAGCCAATTCAGAATTTAAGACTCATTATCTTAGACATGCATTGTTAAGAGTTTGGAAAAAATATAAGAAAAGATTTTATATAAAAATACCATTATGGCAAATTGATTCTCATTACCTCCTTTGGAAATGGGATTAGACCAGGAGCTACAATATGGGGAGGGCAATTTTGGAGATAGCAGAGAGAGGTTGACGGAGCAGAACAGCATAGAATGAATGAGTTCTGGGGATAATTAAAGGCGTTGAAGTGGATCATAAGAAAATATACCAACAGAAAGCAGGGGATACTTGTACAGTGGTATCTCGCTTAACAAGTGTTTCACGTAACAAACAAAAATTTCCAAGAAATCTTGCTTTGCATAACAAGTTCCGCTTCACTTAAGCAAGTGTGCTATGGGCACATGTTCTATGCAGCGCTGGCGCTCCACATGGAGGCTCTTTAAAAGGGCTGTCGGCCAGTGCTGCTGCCTCTAACTGCCCCCAACTTGGGGGCAGTTGCCTGGAGGTGCCAGAGACAGCTGCCCCTATCTGCCCCCACCGACCACTTTGAACCTCCAGCAGCCGCCCAGGTAAGCCTCCCAGGAAAGTGTCTTTGATTGCAGCCTCCTAACTATGTCTA
Source organism: Cryptoblepharus egeriae (assembly GCA_030015325.1). Classification (NCBI taxonomy): domain Eukaryota; kingdom Metazoa; phylum Chordata; class Lepidosauria; order Squamata; family Scincidae; genus Cryptoblepharus; species Cryptoblepharus egeriae. The sequence goes on along the minus strand of JAREYC010000010.1, from coordinate 17,564,282 downwards.
CTCAGAAGTAAGCCCCATTGTGTTAATGGGAGTGTTAACTCCCAGGAAAGTGTCTTTAGGATTGCAGCCTAAGTAGACTTCATAGGATCATGCACATTGAATGTATGTTTTGAATTCAATTCCAGTTTTTTGTCATCATTTTTACATCCAGTTAATATTTTTTATATGAATACTTTGGGGTGTGTGGAACCAATCGTCTGAGTTTCCATTGTTTCCTATGGAAAAATCTGCTTCACTTAAATTTCACTTAAAGAGCATGCCTCTGGAACGAATTAATTAAGCTCTTTATGTGAGGCACTGTAATTTGTGCCCAGGCCCAGGGTAAAAAAGAAGAGACACATGAGCCAAAGAAGCAGGCCTAGAAGTTTCCTGGAATCTTATATTTTCCTATTTCAACTCACCTTATTGCCCACAGGGGATGCTGGGTATACAATTGCTGCTGCTACCAAAAGCTATATGTGCTGGGCCAAGGAATGCATACATGACACTCCTTAACATAGGCTGCAATCCTAACCATGTCTACTCAGTAGTAAGCCCCATTGTGCTCAATGGGTCTTACACCCAGGAAAGTGCGTTTAGGATTGCAGCCACAGTTTGGGCAAATCTGGAAGGAAAACTGGTCTGCTACAGTAGCTTTTTGACTTGTGGCTCCACTGACCATAAAGAAGTGCTCAGGGACACAGTTATGGGATTACAACTGTTACAGAACAAAATTTAATCCAAACATGACACTCTCCATTCTAGTGTGACCCTAAATACAATATACTAATTCTCTGCAATTATCTTCTATGTTTAAAATAATTTAGGAATTCCTAAGGTTTAGGAATGTGTTATTACTGCATCTAGCTGCTGTTGTCCATCTACTGTCAGCACTGGTTCCATGTCCTCCTTCTTTTGCCCTGGAGAAAGCATGAGTAAAAAACCTCTTTCCAGATTTGTGTGCTGGTACGGCAAGGGTAAGAGGTCCCCTGGACATGTGCAGCGTGCCTTTTCCCCTCTTTTGCCAGGCTAGTACTGAGGGGCAGTACTGAGACGCAGCAGTGTGTCTTTGGGCATGTGCAGAGTGCCTTTCTCTTTCTCAAGGCTTGTGAAGGACCTCCAGGCTCTTGTAAGGCAAAAGCAGGAGTGCTTCTGGGCATACACAGAGTGCTTTTCTCTCACTAATGTTGTACAAATGGGCCTTCAGGCTCTGGTAAGTGAGGAGGGAAGTGCCTCTGTGCATTTACAGAGTGCCTTTTCATCTCTCTTGCTCTTTTACCAAGCTTGTGCAGTGGGGCCTCCAGGCTGTGATAAGGGAGACATGTTAAGAGTGTCTTTCTCTCTCTTAAGGCTTTAGCAGAGGGGCCTCCAGGCTTCTGCATGGTGAGGTTAAGGGTTCCTCTGGACAAATGCTGAGTGCCTTTCTCTCACCAGCATCGTGCTAATGGGCCCTCAGACTCTGGTAAGGGAGTTCCTCTGGGCATATACAGAGTGCCTTCAGCCTCTAATAAGAAGTGCCTCTGGGCATGTGCAGAGGGCTTCTCTCTCTCTCCCTCCCCCAAGGAATGTGCAGAGGAGCTTTTAGGCTCTGGCATGGTGAGAGTAAGAGTTCCTCTGCACATGTACAGAGTGCCTTTCCATCTCTCTCTCTTTTGCTAGGCTTGTGCAGAGGGGCTTCCAGGCTCTGGAAAGGCAGGAGTGCCTCTGGGGATGTGCAGAGGGCCTTTTCTGGCAGGGCTGTGCAGAGGAGCCTCCAGGACAGGCCCTGGCAGGGGAGGACAAGAGTGCCTCTGGGCGTGTGCAGAGTGAGGAAGGCTCACCTTCGAGGCTCTCGCACTGGACGAGGTTGAGGTAGTCAGCCTGGGTGAGGACGCCTGCCTTGAAGCCTCGCACCAGCCCCTCCAGGTATCCGCTGTCTACGTTGAAGTAGAGCTCGGGGAAGGAGGAGATCAGCATGACGGCGCCCGAGAGAGACCCTCACAGCGAAGCACTGGCACCCCACCGGAAGCGGAACCAGCCGATCACCCTCTGTCACGTGAGGAGGGACTCCATTTCGGAGTGCGCATGCGCGACGCTGGGATGCTTTGGGCAGAAGTGGTTGAAAGGGCGGCGTCCACTACTTCCGGTGTCCGTCGCCTTCTATCGTCCGGGTGGAAGCGCGCTCTGGAGGCAAAAGTTCCGGCTGTTAGCTTGAACAAAAGGGATTCCCAGCTCTGGCTCTCTTGGTGAGTCTACTCAGAGGTAAGCCCCATGATAGTGAATGAGGCTTACTCCCGGGTAAGAGTGGAGAGGAGTGCAGCTTCAGAGTCCACGCCTGGGTGGGTCTACTCAGAAGTAAGCCCCATGAGAGTGAATGAGGCTTACTCCCGGGTAAGGGTGGATAGGAGTGCAGCTTCAGAGTCCACGCCTGGATGGGTCTACTCAGAAGTAAGCCCATGATAGGGAATGAGCCTTACTCCCAGGTAAGAGTGTTTAAATTAAGCACATGAAAGCAATATACGTGAGTGTTTTTGGTGCAGTCCTAAGCATATCTACTCAGAAGCAAGTCATATTGTCTTGTATGGGACTTGGAGCACAATCCTATCCATGTCTACTCAAAAGTACGCCCTATTGTATTCAATGGGTCTTACTCCCAGGAAAGTGTCTTTAAAAAAATTGCAGTCTGAGGCTGCAATCCTAAAGACATTTTCCTGGGAGAAAGACACATTGAACACAATGGGACTTACTTTTGAGTAGGCATGGATAGGCTTGTGCTCTTACTCTCAGAAAGGTGTGTTTAGCCTTTATTTTGTCCTGTCCTACATTTTTCTTGGGTGTCCTACATTTTGTGGTTTGTCCTTTTTTTGTGGTGATGACAGAGGAGGCAGAGCTCCAGTGAGCACTTTTCATGTGCTTAGAAAAAGCCTTTCCATCCACCCTGAGCCTCTTACCTCTGGCACATCATAGAGTCGGAAGGGACCCAGTGGATCATCTAGTCCAACCCCCTGCCTGTAGCAGGAGTTCCTTGTCTTGTGGGGACCCGGGTCTCGAACCCTGGCCTGCTGGTTCACAGGCACGGCTGCTTAACCACTTGCGCCACCAGAGGAAATCGCCTTTGAGCTCTCAAAGGCCATTCTGTCCCTATCTGGTTGGATGGACTGGATTACCGTATCTGAATTACCGTAATTCCATGTATTGTATGCCGTATGCTAAATAATGACATCTTCACCCTTTACTTCTGGTGGTACTTCCAATAGGTGGATCAATGGGAAGTGGTACAGTGGACGATGTATGTTAAGAAAGGCTGATCTAGATCAGCGGAGGGCAAACCCAGTCCTGGGGCCCAGTCGTTCCCCTGGGGGACCCCCAAGAAACTCCCAGTCTCCCAACAAGCTTCTGGTATGTCAAAGCCTTTTGGAGCCTGTGCTGGCCCACAACTGCCGGTCATGGCATCCATAACTGTCAAGTGCATCAGTTCATGTCTCCATGTTTTCTGTTTTTCCCAGGGCATTATTTTAACCCCCACCACACCCCCCATAGCCTCTGAACAACTTATGTCTCCTTTTGTTTATGGCTTGGTCTGTATGTTTTCAATGTGCAAGAGGTGTGTGGCCGATAGTTTATGGTTCTCATGCGATACATGAATATATGATCGTTCTCATGTGTACAGTCTGATTTTTTCATTGTATGCCACTCTGTTCTTGATTAGCTAGATGGACTTTCATAGAATCATAGAGTTGGAAGAGACCCAGTGGATCCTAGTCCAACCCACTGCCTGTAGCAGGAAATCTTGTCTTATGGGGACCTGGGTCCAGGGTGACCAGATGCCAAACCCAAAATTCCTGAACCCCAAGGCCAAAATTCCTACCTGCTGAAAAAAATTGCCAAAAAATGTATTTTTTTGTTTTTCTTTTTCGGTGTTTTGACCATAACGTTTGATAGGAAGGCGACATCTCAAAACTGATTTTTGCATTGGATTCTGCTCTTCAATACAAATCCAACGACATATGGCATGATGGGGTGTTGTGCACTATCACAAAGTTTCAAAATGAAGCCAAAATGTAGAACAATGATGTCAAAATGTAGGACACCCGGACAGGAGGCTAAAAATCTGGACAAATCCAGGTTTTTCCAGTCATCTGGTCACCCTGCCCGGGTCTCAAATGCTGGCCTGCTAGTCAACAGGCACAGTGTCTTAACCACTTGCGCCACCAGAGGACTTTCTTCTGGACATTGATATCTGCTTTTCTGTGTATTGTATGGCACATGCTAAATAAATAAACTCAGTAAAATTCATATATGCTCTGTCTTGAATATATTCACTTATGTAATAACTTAATGTAAACTTAGATTTGAGATGCACATTAATTCTTTTTTTAGCCCCCGATTTAGCGTCAAATGTGGGATCCTGGACCTTTAGCAGCTGTATAGAAGAGAGAATTTCAACTTGTCATCTATGAGCTGTCATCTATGAGCTGTCCCTCTTATATACAGGATCCTATAATGGTCCAGCGTCCCTAAAGTGATCCAGCCTGCCCACCCCTCATCTAGATGATCACTTTGCCTCCGAAGCTCCTTAAGAGATCTCCAGGGACCTTTTCCATTCAAGAGCAGATGAAGACTGCAATCCTAACCATGCTTTCCTGGGAGTAAGTACTATTGAACCCAATGGGACTTACTTCTGAGGAGACATGCTTAGGATTGCACTATACGACACTGGACAGATTATCTTCTTATTTAAAAAAAAACTCAACCTTCAGAAATCCCTTTTCATAGGTTGTTTATTGAAACAGACAAAGGAATTTAGAGAATTCAGTTTCTAATACAAGAATAAGAGGAGACAATTCTTGAGGGTGAAAGACTAGTTTCTTCCACAGGGGAAAGTGTTGCTAAATTTCTTGCAAAAACAATTGGCATTGAAGAAGCGGCAATAGCAGGTGGCGCATGGATCGCAGCAGGGAAGCTTATGCCCCAGGCAGGATTCCTGCAAGCGGACGCACCGTCGTGGAGAACGCTCCTCCCGGCCCTGGCCCTGCAAGGCTGTCAACAACACCTAAAAAGAAAGCAATCTTTAATTGGATTTGTGTATTATATTTGTACCTCACCTTTTCCCCATGACATGGTGCCCAATGCTAAGGGCTGTGGGTGGCACAAGTGGTTAAGACACTGTGCCTATTAACCAGAAGGCCAGGGTTTGAGACCTGGTTCCCCACAAGACAGGGAGAGCTCCTGTCCTTAGCCCAGCTCTGCGACACCGCTGGAACCAATCGTATCAGCTCTGCTGTTCCATTGGACTATTTTAATGGCACGGAGAGGGAGGATTTGCTGCTTGGGTAACAGCCTATCCTCCGTATCAGTCTACCCAGACCTTCGTGCTTCACATGCAGTGTCAAGCATGATACCATAGTCTTTCAAGACTTATGGATTCCAAGGTGCCCAACGCAGCACAGAAAAGAATTACATGTGTTACTCTCACATGGCACTGGGAAAAGTGAAAGACAATCGCCACATTTCAGAAGCAAGTGATTTGGTCTAACTTCCAAATCACTACACTATTCCTCTGCCTTCTTCTTCACTGGCTTCTGGGTATTAAATTCTCTTTTAACAGGAGAAAAAGCCTCCCTACTTTGGGGCCTCTTCTTGTCTATAGTCCTACACCTTTCTCGGTTGATGTTGGTGGCTCTTTGGAGGCCATAACTGCTTGGAAGCATTTTTGCTGCTCAGTAAGGCTAGGGTAAGGCAGCTTCTTAAGAGAGTGTGCCCCACACCAGCAGCCTAAGCCCACTTAAACATAAAGGTGTTCTCCGCAGGTTATACTGCTAGTTGTGACCAACTGTGAGGTGCGAAGCTCATTCCTGTTTCTAGAGCCAGCGTTGTCCGACATGTGGCTCGCATGTGCACGAAACGCTGTTAACTTCCCACCGAAGTGGTACCTACTTACATTTACATGCTTTCAAACTGCTAGGCTGGCAAGAGCTGGGCTAAGGACAGGAGCTCACCCCATCTTGTAAGACCCGGGTCTTGAACCCTGGCCTGTTGGTTAACAGGCACAGTGTCTTAACCACTTGCGTCACTAACTTGTACATAAATTCCACTACCTGCTGCAGGAGAGGCTCAGAAATTGAATTCCATCTTACTGGCTTGACTTATCTGGAATTGTCTCTAGTGACACAGTTATAGGATGCTTGCAGATTGTGGCAAGCTGCTGTCTGGATCGTGGAGGTTAATCTGGGAACATTGCAAACTGTCCAGCTTTGCAGAAAGGGATTGGGCTTGGGATCCTGTTAATCCCTTCCAAGGCAATTGGGAGAGGTGAGGCCAAAGTTTGGGGGTGGATCAGACACTGCACATGGCAAGTCCAGGACCCACAGTGAAAGGTTCTTGAACAGCTGGCAGGGTTCTGCATCAGATCAGATAGGAGAAACTGCCAGTTAACATGTGGATTACTGGACAAAGCAGATCAATGGTCTTGGCTTTAGGGTGTGCCTTACGTGCAAAGGTAGACCAAGTGGATGGTTCCAGTTACCTGCGGCTCCATCACACTGCTGGCTTCTGACATGTCATCTTGGGCTATTGGTACCTCCAGGGCCAGCTGTTCAAAATCTGGGCAAGAGAGTGAAGTTTTGTGAAGAAAACTATGAAATCTTGAAACTGAGAAGCAAATCCTTCACTTACAGTTCCTCATAATGTAAAAATTCTGTCCTAGAAGCTGGTTTAACGAATATTTTATTATTTTCCATAGGTAATCTACACTTTTTGTTGTTGTTTACTTGTAGGCTTACAATTTTATATTAATTAAAATGTGCTCATTTATATATGAGCATGTTTTAATTTAAAATTGCAAGCCTACAAGTAAATATATATACACAAGTAATAAAAGTACAGGACACTGCACAAGTAATACAAGTAATACAAATACAAGTGCACTGCTCAAAATGTTTCCAGTTGGGCTTGACACTTAAAACATTTTTCCCCAAAAAATGTTTGTGATTCCTGAAGAGCTGAAGCAAATGCTATATACCACACAGCACTGACGGGGAATATGTTGTGTTTCAAAAAGGGACAGATAGGGAGCTTCTTTTTCCAGGACAACAGTGACATTTCTGCTGCATTAAATGTGCCTGGGGAGGCAGGTGAAGATTGTCTGCTGGTGTATTTATACCCTGCTTTAAACAGCTTGCCTTACACAAAACAATATAAGATTTAATGACACATCAAGTAGAGGTTCAATGCAAGGAAACTGACCTGGGGGAGCCTTCTTGACCAGCTGCAATAGGCTGGAGTAGTGGGATCTGCCAGCTTCATCCAGAATAGATCCTACCTCATCTAGGTGACCGTTACTGGGGTTTGAGGCAAGGATGGCTTGGAGTCCCTGCAGGAGCCCCAAGGACAGCAACAGCATCCTCAGCATGGTCCTCCTGAATTTGCTGCAGGCTACAAGAGGGAGGGGAGATTGGTGCTGAGGTTAGGTGGGGTAATAGGGCTGTTAAAAGACTGGGACCAGCCAACATAATGTGCCACCCAGAACCCTGCTTTTCCCAGACAGGATATGGGGGTGGCTTTTCAATTTGGGGCTCTATGTGCTCATAAGTCATAATCTGTACGAATTGGGACTGTTTAGTCCAGGCGCCTGCTCAGTGCAGGCAACTGTTACACCATCCCTGGCAGGTGACCCTTGAAAACCACCCAGGGAGATCACCCTACAAGTGCATGAGGCTGACTGTTCCAGTGCTGGACTCCTTAAAATTCTTCCTCACCTCCCCTGACTTGGAGATGATTTTTCATGACCACCATCACCTTGTTGTGCCATCAGATCCCTGCCCCAAGAGTTTAGGTAACTGATGTTACAGGTTACTAACCCCGAGAGTCTAGGTTACTGATGTTATGGGTTACTAGTTTACTACCATAGAGGAAAGGAAGGGGGACACTGGCAGCCCATAGGTGGGGAAACTGTAGGAACTGTTTTTTTTTTCAGCCAGATGCTATTATTGTTGGCTCCCCAATTGCTTGTGCCCTGCACTGACTGAAAAGCAAAGGAAAACTGTGTGTGAATTTGAGTTTCTCCTGCCCAAATGCCCAAGAGCGGGACACACAATTATAAGTCAATTATATTTCCAATTATACTAATTCAGTGGCGTGGAGAGGGGGGATTTGCTGCTTGGGTAACAGCCTATCCTCCATAACAATCCAACCCAGGCTTTCGTGCTTTGCATTTAGCGTACGCAGCACCAAGCACGATAGTCTTTCAAGACTGACGGAGGCCTGCTGCATATTTCCAAAAGGCACCCATAAACCTACCCCTCAAAAACAAGTCAACAAGTCAAAATGAGTATTGCTGTGAGGGCAGAGAGGTAGCAAGACCAGGGTTCAGTGTCACAGTTTAAGGGGCTCAGCATTACCTGGATTATTACACCTTCCTTAGGAATAGAGATCATGGGAGGCTGATGGTGTCTTCAGAAGTTCTGCTTCATTTTTAAGCGGTCAGGTCTTTGGACTGGAGTTAGGGAGCAGCATGTGCCAACCATGCTGGGTTTCCTTCTCCAGCTGGAACTTTAAACCTCAGATCTTCCAGGCTTCCTCTCTGCTTGCCTGCCTCCCACTCTTCCACACAGAAAGATACACATGATCTGTCCCTCTATCTATCTGCTCCACCATCTATCTGTCAGGTGCGGATTCCCATCATAAAATCCTAGAGTTGGAAAGGACCTACAGGAACATTGATACCTACTCCTTGCAGTGCAGGTCATCCATAACTATGTATAATATCCCACAGCAGGTCCTATCAAGCCTCTGCTTACAGACCTCCAACAGTGAAGAATCTCCTACCTTCCAAGACTGTGCCATCGCTGAACATGGCATTCAAATCACATGAAATTCCTCCTAATGTTTAATGGAAATCTTCCCTGTTGTAATTTGATTCTGTTTGTCCTGGTTGTACCATCTAGAACTTGAGAACAAACCTGCAACCCATGGTCCCTTAGATATCCAAACATGCCCAACTCCACCTAAATTCATGGGACAAAACTTCCAGTCCCTAAAACATTCTGGACTTGCTCCATTTATATGATCCCTTTTCTATTTGTGCTTCTAGTTCTTCTCTTGTCCAGATGCAGATCTTTAAATGTGCTCAGGTTTTGAGAGTCCTGGTTGGAGGGACCATTAACTGGGCTGACTTCTGATATCATCCCTGACTTTGGGGGAGAGCTTGGCCGTGGCTGGTAAATCCCCCTGGAATGAAGTGGCAATTTGGCCTTTCTCATTTGACCATGGAGCAGTGAGTGGGCTTCTTTCCTTGGATTTAACTCATAGGAAGCAGATGTGCTTGGTCTCTGGAGCAAATTAAAAGGAGCCAGTGAGGATGACAATGATGATGATGATGATCCCAATAACTGAACCCCAACTGTCCAAAGCTCTTCCTCCCCCCACCCAAAAAAGCTAAAGATTGCCTAAGGGTAAATGAATAGGGCAATTTACCCCCTGCTCACAAGGAAAAGAGGAAACACCTCTGAAGAGTCTCCACGCATCTCAAGCAAGAGGTGTGATGCTACTTCGCCTCCTCATGATGCACCCCATATAGCACAAAAGTGTCAACTAAACAACTTGCAATAATTGGCAGCCAGACTACATTGAAGAATTGGCAGTTGGCAAAAGTTGGCAGCGGCCAGACATCAATGTGGAATTCCTGGCTCTCAAAATACATGGCAATGGAACATTAACATCTGATTTACCATAAGTCCATGTATTTGCCATACGCTAAATAAAATAAATCAAGGAAGAGGAGAAGAATTGACCCTCTTCAGCTTGAGACATCCTTTCAAGTCGGAATGCAGGCACATACCCAATGGGCCACCTGGCACCAGTCTCATCTTTAAAGCTGGAGAAACTGCCAGGAATTGAACATGGAAACATCTACATGCCAAGCAGGGACTCCAACGCTGAGCCACATGACTTATGATGAGGTGCACAACACATCACAGCCCAGAGAGATGGAACATTACTGTACCTGGATGTTCTGGTGTCTGTTTCTCTGACCAAATGCTGCAGCTCTGCTCTGGAGCTGCAAGTTGGCCATGGATTTATATGAATCCCTCCTAATGAAGTGTCTGGGCCACATGACTGTGGTGGGTGGGCTCCTCTGTGTGCAGCATTCTGTCCGTTTGCCTACATGATGACAGTTTGCTCTTGCCTTGATATTGTTTTAATTAGGAAAATGTGAAGAGGCTTCCACAACCCTTTTGTCCCATATCCCTTTTCCAGCTAGATGGTGCTGGACACTCTGTCCAGTTATGAGTGTTCTCTGAGGGTTGCCGGATCAAAATATTGTCAAGAAGGAGCTATTCATCAAGCTGCAGGTGCCCTGCCACTGGTTCCATGGAGCTGTGGAGAAAGACCACTATACCTTACTGTATCTGGAATGGTGGCCATTTTGTGGTTCTTCACTTAAAAATCAGAGCAATATGCCCAGAAGAGGCAAAAGAAATAAGAAGATAGAGAACCTGGTGACCCTGAGCCCAACATCTCAAACACTTTGAAATCAAGATGATTCATTTGATTTTGATGGACTTGTAAGTGAATGAAGATGTAGAACATTTTCACAAGGATCAAGTATGCTGCAGTGCTCATCAGCCACACTCAAACCTCACCATTTCCCGTAGCCCTGTGTGCCCATTGAGTATTTAAATTCCTTGGCCTTATCTTCATGCACTTCCCTTATCTTGACCTCTTTTATATGGTGACCTATCTCTGCCCCTTTATTCTTCCAGAACCACTGCCCTCAGCTGTCCAAAGGTCTCCTGCTCCCCAAATGACTCCATTATTTTCTCCAGAGGGACCATGGGAGCAATCCTAAAAAATTTAGGCCAGCCTAACTCACATGGCCTATCTTTCCATGGTGTTGAGGGGGGTTCAGTGTATGCCTGTGCAGTGGCCTAACCCCCACCCCAATGAGTGGGGCAGGAGTGTCCTACTGCACTTTTGTGACACCCCAAAGTCAGCACAGGACCTATGCCAGGGTTTATGCCAGTCTTACTGGAAGTTAGAATTGCAACCTAAATGTCCTCCTTTTCCAGGACATGTCCTCTTTTTTAATCTTATGTCCTACTAAAAAATTTCATTGTCCTCCTTTTCTTTTTGAGCCTGCAGCATAGTACCTTCTTGTAATTAATAAATTATACATAATTATACGTAATACGTAAATTATACGTAATAAAATTTAATATTAAGCATAGTAATGTTTAAATTAACCACATGAGAGCAAAATATAGTGAGTGACATTAGGTTTTTTCATGTCCTACATTTTTCTTGGTTTGTGGTGCCTTGTCCTCTTTTACAGTTATGACATATGGTAATCCTGGTTTTCTCCCACTTCATTCATTCATTCACATTTCTACACTGCTCATGCTATTTTCTATATATGCTTTGCTTAATAATCTGTCCAGGATCTTTCAAACTGCTGGTCTGTAGTTTCTCAGATCTTCCGTTTTCCCTTTTCTAAGAATAGAGCTACTATTTACTCATCTCCAATCCTTGGGCACCTCACCCATTTGGCAAGATTACAAGCCAAGATCACATCTGCCATCTCTTTCTGTATCCTGCAGCAGCACTTCTTGTACTCTCTAATGTAGCAGACCAGGCAATTTTTTAATAAATGTAAACTAGGTTAAGCAGCTGCCACCATATGCAGTGCATACATGATTATCTATCTATCTATCTATCTATCTATCTATCTATCTATCTATCTATCTATCTATCTATCTATCTATCTATCTATCTATCTATCTATCTAAAACTGAGAAGTCACTGACTGATTGACTGACTCATCAACACCCAGCCAAAACCACCAGACCTAGAAGCATGACCTTTTGGGAGAGTGTTCCTTCCATGATGTAGGCTCACAATAAAAACTGATTTTGGGAAATTCAAATTGGAAGGGGGTGAAATGGGGCACAACACATTTTTGTCCCTATACTTTAAAGAATTGCTGACTGATCAATGCCCTGCCCCAACCAATGGACCTAAAAAAAAAAAGCAGGCCTCCGTCAGTCTTGAAAGACTATGGTATCGTGCTCAGCGCTGCATACACTGCATACGCTGCATGCATACGCTGCAAGCCTGGGTTGGATTGTTATGGAGGATAGGCTGTTACCCAAGCAGCAAATCCCCCCTCTCCACACCACTGAATTAGTCCAGTGGAATGGCAGAGCCAATACGATTGGATCGTCGCAGATCTGGGCTAAGGACATTAGCTCACCCTGTCTTGTGGGGCCGACCCGGGTCTCGAACCCTGGCCTGCTGGTTAACAGGCACAGCATCTTAACCGCTTGCGCCATGGAAGAAGCATGAAATTTGGGGAGGGTATTCCTTCCATGACATGAGCACCCACTAAAAACTGATTTTTAGACATTTAATCTCTCAGGGGATGAAAAGGGATGCAAAGTGTTTTCTTCCTATACTTTACATTGAACCACTAAGTGACTGATCAAGACTCAGCTTTAACCCCTGCACCTAGAAGCATGTAATTTGGAGAGCATATTCCTTCTGTAATGTAAGCACCCACTAACAACTGATTTAGTTGTTACTGATTTAGTGGCACCTGCTGCCTGGTGTTGCTCACTGGTGCCTGGTTCTGGCTGCTACACACTGCCACTTGGTAGTGCCCAGTGTCTGATGGTGCCTTGTAGCTAGTAGGGTTGTGTGGTGCTTGGTGGTGCCTGGTGCCCAGCATCTGGTGCTCTGTACCGGGTGGTGCCTGCTTCCTGGTGTGCCTAGGAGTGCCCATTGGTGCCTGCTGCCCACTATGTGGTGGCACCCTGTCCCTTGGATGCCCATAGGGACCCCGGGTGCCTGGTAGGGATCTCTGCTGCCCAGTGTCACTGATGCCAGGTGGTGTATGTTAGTGCCCAATGGTGGTGCCTGGTAGGAGTGCCCAATGTCCAGTGGTGTCTGATGGTACCTGGTGCCCCCCTGCCCATAGGTGCCCACTGCCTGCTGGTGCCTGCTGGTGTCTGTTATCTGCTGCACAGTGGTGCCTGGTGCGGGCTAATTGTGCCTGGCAGGGATTTCTGCTTGTGCCAGCTGCTGCCTGCCACTGTCCCCTGGTACCCTCCAGTACCCGGTACCTGTCATTGGCCAGTGATGCCAATGCCCACCGATGCTTGCCACCCGGTTTCACTCCCTGGTGCCCATCAATGCCCAGCTAGGCCCAAGTTTCACAAATATTCTTAAAATTTAATGCCCACTATGGCAGATTCATTTTGCTAGTAGTTGCTCGTAGCATCATAAATTTGATATAACAGAGCAGTGATTTTCAGTCTTTTTCATCTCATGGCATACTGACAAGGCACCATAATTGTTAAGGCACATGATCGATCTTTAGACAATTGATGAGGCACACCATGTTGCTCACACCTTGCAACATGCAAGGCACTTCTCTCAACGGCCCTATGAAGAAACATTTATTCATTCATTCATTCAATCAGTAAGTAAGAAAGTAAAATTTCCATGGTACACCTGTAGACCACAAAGCACACTAGCGTGCCACAGCACATGGGTTGAAAATTGCTGGTGTGGGCTATCTCTCTCTCTCTCTTGCTCGCTCACTCACTCACTCACTCACACACACACACACACACACTTTGTATGGTGTATTGAAATTTTGCATAGACACATAGCATATCAGCTGTCCCTTCTTGGCCAGCCTTGCCTTCTTCCTCTCTACTGCACCTTCTTTCTATAGATCATTCCTGTTTGCTTTTTTTCCCTGAGCCTCTGCTTATCTTAAGCCTCCTTCCTCTCTTTTTTTCTCACATCTTGTGATTTCAGCCTCTTGTGAGTCTTGGTGTGCCATCCTTGAGAGGCCACTTCAAGGCAATCCTTGGAATTCATAGTTCTGATCTCTCTGGATGTCCTCAACCCACCAGGGAAGCCAGAAGCTATAGGGCCAGCGGTGGGATTCAAATAAATCAACAACAGGTTCTATGTCCTAATAATCTAAATTAAAACAGGTTCTATGTCCCATTAGGAACTGGTTCTCAGAACCAGGCGCTCATTAGCAAAGGATTCTATAGAACCTGTAAGAACCCCCCTGATTCCCACCACTGTATATGGCGTGTGCTGCAGCTCTGCATGGGTTGCATGGCTCTGCGGACCATGTTCTGAGAAGCCTCTGGAATGTAATTCAAGTGGTCCTAAGGACTCGAATTCAGTGAGAGCAACCAGATGTTCTGTTTCTCTTTGCCTATTCTGAGTGCTGTTCCCACTAAGCTGTGTGGCAGCACAGCCTTGTACCATCCAGCTAGCTCTGCACAGCATGGAGCTCAACAACCGATATTGTGAGGACATCACCTCCAAGTGTCAAAGGCAGTGACAGACTCAACACAAATGTGTCTGTGGACCAGTGGATCCCTTACAGAAGTAGTTCCCCACCTGCCAGCAAGTGTGGCCACAACACTCACACTAGCTCCAAGGGTGCAGCCACAAGATGATGTGCAACTATGCTCTGTAACAGAAATAGATTTTATCATCTCAGTAGAAAATATCAGGACATGAGGGCTGGGAAAATACAATTCCTTGCCAGAGATTCCATGTGGCAAAGAGCAGCTGGAGTTACTGGCAAGTCACAAAACTTGAAGTCCACCTTATCATCTTGGAACCTGTAAAAGGCGAGGTTATTTTGAGATAATACCCGTTTGTCAGGAAAAATAATAACCTTTTGCATAAAAATAATAACTATTTTTTAATAAAAAGAAAACCTTTTGCATTTTCCTATCTATAAGTCATCATCTATTAGAGGGTCCCTAAACTTCACATGTATGATCTCAGCAAACTATTCAATGTTCAGTTACAATGTTCAATGTTCAGCAGGTCAATCTCACAGTATACATAGTTTTGTGAGGTTAATATTGTTGTATTATTACAGTATCAATAATAAGAATATTTATATATTGCTTTTCAACAACAACAACAACAATTTACAATGTTTACCTAGCAAAATCTATCAATCTGATTTGTTGTGAATGGCCTCTGTCCACTTCTAGGTTGTCTAGCTGTCTCTGACAAAATATACAGCAATGCTAGAAATATTTGAGACTGCGCTGTGAAGCAGATTTGCAGAATCCTACGTTCTGGTGTTTTGTTGCTTGAATCCTACCTTTTCACTTATCCTTTATAGCATAAGAATATGGGATGCAAACTGGTTAACAAGAGGGTTGGGAATCAGACCGTTGTCTGGAGCCTGTGGCTAAATTAGGGGTGGGGAGTGTTTAGGGTTCTACTGTCAACCTAAATGTCTTTCTCCATGAAGGTGCTCAGGAGTACATTGCCTACCAAGACCTTTTTACCATGCAATCCTAACATGCAGTTAGGCAATCATAAGTTCTGTGGTGACCTGGGGGTGTCACCAAAGTGCCATAAGACACTTCTTCACCACTCTTAGGGAAAGATTAGGCCAGACATGTGCTTGTCTCCCTACATCACCACCGGAACAGGAAGACTGATGAGTTGTGCCAGCCTAGATTAGGATTGTACCCTAATGTGCACACATGTATCTCCCAACCACTCACGTGGTTCTTGTTTGTGCATCCATGTGTCTGTATGTGTCTGTATGTGTAATGCTGAGCCATGTTCCTGGTGACGCTAATCCTTCAGAGTGGCTCTGGGTATCTAGATCAGCTGTTTTCCACCACTGTGCTCAGGCACAGTAGTGTGCCACAAATGGTCCACAGATGTGCCGGGTTTGCAGATGTGCCATATGTTTCAGACGAACTGTCCTCTACCCCACTCATTGCAAAAGCTGCCCTGCAGTTCCCACTGTTTGCATGTCTTTGTGGCACGTCCGTCGCTCAGCCTGGGGGTTACCCTCTTGCCGAACACTCATTAGCGTTTGTTTGTCCAGGATTGCAGAAAAGGATTCTGGGAAGAGATTAGTCCCATAATGAGGGAGGCAGCCCCAGCCTGCCCTGAAAGCTTTTCAATCTGCAGAGGCAACGTCTGCTTGATGCGCACCTCCCAACAACCAATCAAGGGCTAAATGCAACTCCGCACAGCCGATTCCAGGAAAAGAGGGGCCCAAAATAGCAAGAACACAGCCCGGCCAAGAGCTCACTGTCAACAAAGCCAGTCCTCTTCTTTGCGAAACAAGAAGGGACAGAAGGACACATTATGGGGGGCTGAAGTGGCTTGCTCGCTATGGGACCCCATCATTTTTATTCCAAACCAGGGCTCTCAGACCAAGAACCCAGTCCTATGCATGTCTATAAAGAAATCAGCTCCACTTAATTCAGAGGGGCTTACTCCCAGGAAAGTGGGCATAGGATTCCAACCTTTCTCTGGGCCTGAACTGATATGGATTCAAATGGGGGAAGAAAACACTTCCTTTTAAGGTGGATGTTACTTAGTGCACACACACATAGTTCAGGGTGACTGGATTTTTCTGTATTTGTCCTCTTTTTAAGCCTTCTGTCTTGGTGTCCTCCAAAAGGGCTTCATTGTCCTCCATTTTGGACTCATTTCGGAACTTTGCAAGGGTGTGCAGTACGCCATCATGTCACATGTCGTTGGATTCATATTGAAGAGCAGAATATGATGCAAAATAGTTTTTAAAATATCTCCTTCCTATCAAAAGTAATGGCCAAAAAACTAAAAATCAAAAATATGCATTGAGCTCTAAGGTAAAGGGAAAGTGCCTAATATCGCAGCTTTTCTCATGAGGGCTGTGGGTGGTGCAAGTGGTTAAGACATTGTGCTTGTTAACCAGCAGGCCAGGGTTCGAGACCTGGGTCGGCTCCACAAGACAGGGTGAGCTCCTGTCCTTAGCCCAGCTCTATGACGCCAGCTGGATCCAATCGTATTGGCACTGCCTTTCCATTGGACTAATTCAGTGGCGTGGAGAGGGGGGATTTGCTGCTTGGGTAACAGCCTGTCCTCCATAACAATCCAACCAAGGCTTTCATGGTTCACATGTAGCGTATGCAGCGCCGAGCACGATACCATAGTCTTTCAAGACTGACGGAGGCCTGCTCTCATGAGTAAGCAAATGTGCCATTGTCCATCGGAAAGGCCAGGCTGAGAGGAATCCAAGACCTTGTCCTCTTTTTCCTTGTCCTTCTTTTGTGATTTGGCCATCTGGTCACCCTGACTCATAGGTACTCATCTGTGTGTCTGTTTGTGTGCTGGTACCCAACCGCAAAGGTATTCACCTGCTGGTACTCACAGGTATCACCTGTGTGTGTGTGTGTATGTGTGTTGGTACTCATGCACAGAGTTACTCACCTGCAGGTACTCACCTGTCTGTGTGTGTGTGTGTGTGTGTGTGTGTGTGCCAATATTCATACAGAGGTGCTGATACTCTGTACGGGTGCGTACCTCCTCAAAAAGACCCTGGTTGCTGACCCAATTTTGGAGTTGCATCCTGAGCAATTTTGTGTCAGAATTAAAGACTCCATTCTTGTTTCACTGCCCTTACTAGAGATTGGTGGAAACTGCTGTTCCAGAAAAGATGTTCTGGGTTTTCTTGCATTTAGCAATCAGATGCACTAATAGAACATGTGTAAATGATGGGAACATATTCATTTTTTACAAAGCGGATTTTCCCATAGGAAATAAGGGAAACTCAGATGATTGGTTCCAGAACCCAAAAATATTCATATAAAAATATTAATTATATGTAAAAATGATAACAAAACACTGTAATTTAATTCAAAACACTATAACATAATACAGAACACAATTACTGTAATAAAACACTGTAATATTCTGTACAGTAAAAAAGAAAAGAAAAATCTTTATGGCCAAGGATGTCTAATTTTCACTAAAAGAGTTACTGGTGTCTTTTGGAGCAACTTTAACAAGGAACCTCCCTTTGTGTGAGAGAGATCTGTCTATGCAAACCAGATGAGCAGTTTGCAACAGCAATGGCTTTTCCCTAGAAGAAAAAGGGGCCTAATCCTATGGTCTCCTCAGAATCAAGGCCCATTGAATCCACTGGGGCTTACTCACAGGAAAGTGTGTAGGATGCAGGAGCAGCCCCAAAGGCTTGTGCCTGATGCAAATCCTATGCAGTCTACTCAGAAGCAAGTCCCATTGTATGCACTTGGGCTTACTCATAGGAAAGTGCGGGGCTTACTCACAGGAAAGGAAAACTCCAGGCAGGGAAGGTGGTGGTGGTGGGGAGAGGCATGGTTGTGGTGGAGTCCATGCAGGGGAGGCTTCCTTGGGGGAAGGGGTTTGTTTGAGGGGGATCAAGACAGGGGTGCAGGAGGAGTTTTCTCTCCTACCTGAAGGTTGCTTTCATGGCTGCAGAGGCTCTGCTGGGGACACAGAAGATGCTCCCTCTGCTGGCCTATTCACTGGCACTGCAGGCAGGAGGAGAAGGCCTGACTCAGCCACCCAGCCCAACCAATGCAGGCAGGAGCAGAGGGAGTCCAGCCAATGGGGATTCGTCTTACAAAGCACATTCGTTTTGCAAGACAGAATCCCAGAGAAATTTTCATTCGTTATACAAAGCATTCATCTAATAGGAAATTCGTCTTGCAAGGTATTATCATATAACTCATTGTTGCAGGGGTGTCACTAGGGTTTACGTCACCCAGTGCGGGAGGCCAGCGTGTCATCCCCATACATTGGGCAATATTTTCACAAGAAAAGCAGCGATATTGGGCACTTTCATTTTCCATAGAATTCAATGCATTTTTTTTAATTTTTAGTTTTTTTGGCCATAACTTTTACTTGGAATGAGATATTTTTAAAACTATTTATGCATTGGATCCTGCTGATCAATACGAATCCAATGGTATATGACACAATGGGGTTTGATGCTCCATCATGAAGTTGCAATTTTTAGGTCCCCCAGTGCACATCACCACCTTTTAGGTGTGACCCCTGGTGACAACACTGCATTGTTGTATGCAGTACAGTTAAATTTTGCACCTGCTTTGCTGCTGAAAATTACAAACACCAGTAAACATTTTTAAAATTTTAAGCCTTTTAAGATAGGGATGCACTGTATGTTTGGTGGTGCATTAGATTCGAGTAAATATGGGCAATTTATTAATTACAAGAAGGCTACATGCTACCTGCTTACAAAGAAAAGAAGGACAATGAAGATTTTTTTCCAGGACACAAGACTTTTTAAAAGGACATTTCTTGGAAAAAGAGGACACATGGTCACCCTGTTCACTACACACTAGCACATGGTCAATGCTTGCAACAAGGCAAAAGGAGGGCTGTCATCAAGATACAGGGTGATCAAATGCTTGAACCTAAAAAGGAGGACAAGGTCTTGGATTCCTCTCAGTCTTCCCTTTCTAGCAGACAATGGCACGTTTTCCTACTCACAAGTAAAGTCGTGATAAAGGGCACTTTCATTTGCATATTTTTTATTTTTAGTTTTTTGGCCATAACCTTTGATAGGAAGGAGATATTTCAAAACTGATTTTTGCATTGGATTCTGCTCTTCAACACGAATCTAATGGCATAGGAGATGTTGGGTTATTGCAGTGCACACCATTGCAAAGTTCCATATGAAGCCAAAATGGAGGACAATGAAGCCCTTTTGGAAGGCATACAGACAGAAGGATAAAAAAAGAGGACAAATTTGGAAAAATCCAGTCATATGATCACCCTGTCAAGATAGGCAAAATGTCAGGTGGACCGAATTCCCTGGGCATCATCCAACAGGAAGTTTTCCTACACATGCCCCAGTGCTCAAAGGTTGCATCACAAGAGTACTTTTCCATGCACTGTGCCCATCGGATGCACAGAGTGGAGGAACATGGCTGGGACTTTATCTGGAACTTTATCTTGGGCAAACCCTGCTTGATTTCATCCACTAACAGGTCAATGGGATTCTGGGAACATATTAGCAATTTAATTTAAGAGGCAGCACTGCTCTCTGGAACCCCGTCCCCAGCAATGTACTGAAAGCTTTTTAATATTTGCGGCGGAAACGTATGGAAAACATTCTGCCCCAATGAAGGGCTAAATTAAGTCTCTCCTCTGTTCCATATTACCATTACCAGGAAAAAACAGGGCCCAGATAACAACAAGCATGCCTCCCGTGGTAAACAGTGCCTGTTTTTCTGAAACCAGGCAAAGGGGAGAGGGTGAAGAGATGCACAACAGAAGACCCTTGGGAAAGGGTCCCCTTTGCTCTGGCCACAGATTTCCCCACTGCTTCTCTTCCTCTTTATGAAAGTTGAGGTTGATATTGCTCTTCTTGCTTCAATCCCCTTTGCTTAGAGTGACCGTATATCATAACCTCAAAAGAACCCCCCGCAAATGTAGGATAATCAAGAAGAATGTAGGACACAACAAAATAAAAGCCAAAGACTGCAACTCTAACTCCGGCATGGGAATGTCACAAAAGTGCTCTAACCTACTTCTACACCACTTCTGGTACGGGGTTAGGTCAGTGCACAGACGTCCACTTGCCTCCCTACATTACCACAGGAACAGGAAGAACGATGAGTTGTGCCAGACTAGATTAGAATTGCATCCCAAAACACTAATGTATACTGCTTTTATGTGGTTATGTCAATCCCCTGGCACATTAGGGAAGATGTCAAGCCAGTTCAGAGTTCAACTAGTAAATTGTAAAGTAAAAGGTTTTTAAACAGAAATATAAATCCAAATATTACCACAAGGATCAAAAGCTCCTGCAGCACCTATGATATGCAGCCCCCAAAGATACTGCTGTACATAGTCAGGTTTTATACACAAGCTACATGCCTTCAACCAATTGCATTAGCCTAATGCAAATAGGCTAATGGGGATAATTGAACATGCTGTTGTGTTCCTTTTCACAGGTGCTTCTTGTTCAGGGCAAAATTTTCTTGCCTTTTTAGCTATCCAAATGCTTAGCAGGTTAATTTTAAATGCCATATTATTATTAGTCATTAATAATGCCATTATTTATTTCATTTTCTCTGTAAACCATTTTGTGAAAGTTTTGTTGAAAAGAGGTATATAAATACTGTTGATTATCAATTTAAAAACTATTACATATAATTTACTAATGGAATTTACCTGTTGTTGTGGGAGTAAAATTTCAAGCATATTTGTGGGACCTGTGCATGGCTGGGCACCGCCAGGCACTGGAACTGGCAGCAGGCACTAGGCAACTTTGGGCACTGACAGGCACTGGGTACCAGAGAGTACTGGGGACAGTGGCAGGTAGGGGTAGGCAGCAGCAGGCATCAGTAGGCACCTGGCATCCCTACCAGGCACCATCAGACAGCAGGCACTACCAGGCACCACAGGGCAACAGGTGCCAGCAGGGCACTAGGTGTCTCTACTGGGCACCACTGGGCACTGTACATCCCTGCTGGGCACTAGACAGCAGGTGCCAGACACCACTGGGCACCGTGCTTCTCTAGTAGAAATAGGACACAAGGCACCACTGGATATTGGGCAGTACAAGGTGGCAGCAGGCACCATCAGGCACCATCAGGCACCACCAGGCATTCTACCAAGCATTCGCCATCCCTGCCAGGCACTGGCCACCAGGCATCAGCAGGCACCAAGAGAGACATCTGGCAGAATAAGAGAGAGAGAAAGCCACTTTTCCTCTGCTCAGGCATGGGTAAGAGAGTCCTAATTCCACCAGGGACATTGCAAACACCCAGGGTGACCATATGTCATAACCAAAAAGAGGACAAAATGTAGGACCCAAGAAAAATGTAGGACATGACACTAAAAAGATAAAAACACT
Source organism: Cryptoblepharus egeriae (assembly GCA_030015325.1). Taxonomy (NCBI): domain Eukaryota; kingdom Metazoa; phylum Chordata; class Lepidosauria; order Squamata; family Scincidae; genus Cryptoblepharus; species Cryptoblepharus egeriae. Next base: position 17,542,618 of record JAREYC010000010.1, on the reverse strand, counting down.
GCTATATATTGCTTTCATGTGGTTAATTTAAATAATATATTGCTTATAAAATTTAAAGCACATATAGTATATAATTTCTATGAAGGATACATAAAATTTACATATATACATATAGATAAAGCATACATGTAATTTATTACATGTAATTTATTAATTACAGAAGGTTACATGCTGCCTGCTCACAAAAAGGAGGACAATGAAGATTTTTTTTTCATGGCCACAAGGCTGGAAAAGAGGACACTGCTTGGTATGAGGACATATAATCAGCCTGCAAATACCTTACCCTAGAGATCAGTTCTGGGTGCATGAACTAATGTGGGTCAACTTCAGTGGGCTTGTCTCCTACAACTCCAAAGAGGACCACTCCCTCAAGAGTGTTATGAGGCAGTGGGGCTACACCCAGTATCAATCAATGTATGGTTTGAGGTATAGGTGTGCAACTGGCATGTTCTGTTCCGTCTCACCTTGCTTCCCCTGCCTTTTCTGTTTCCCTGTACATCTGGTAAGCACAGATTTCTTGATTTACTTTTCTTGAGGCTGCAATCCTAAAGCCACTTTCCTGGGAGTAAGAAGACCCATTGAACACCATGAGGCTTACATTTGAGTGGACACAGTTAGGATTGTGCTCTTGGTCTAAAATTACTTTCTACTAATTTTTATTAATTTCTGCCACTTAAAAATTATCTTAAACTATAATCTTATTTAACAATTTTAACAGACATCAGAAAGGGAAATCATATATAATTAGACAATAACACTTGTCTATCCATCAAATCCGTAACTGACTTTACTTATCACCCCTTTTTCTGAAGAAAGTCAATGAATGTAAAGTCCATGAAAGTCCAATTTTGTAATGGGGAAGGAGATGATCCTGCATCTATCTTCCTATGCACAACATGGTCCCCCCTGCCCATGAGAATCCATGTTTGCAACCCCTTACCCTTATTATTTATTAAAAGGATTTAAACCCAATCTTTCCCATGCCAACAGGAAGCAGCTTACAAAATTTTAGTTCCTCTCCTCTTGTGGTCCTCACAACAACCCTGTGAGGTAGGTGAGGCTGAGTGAATGCTCCAAAGGTCACCCAAAGCTTCAAGGCTGAGAGGGGATTTTGAACCTGCATCTTCTAGGCCTCAGTCCTGTAACAACTACACCATCCTGGCTCTTGACATGTTGCTGAGATTCCAGTGCTATACAAGTCTATTCAAAGGTATGTCCCATTATAGTCAATGGAGCTTACTTTCTGGACAGTTGATAGAATTGCAGCCTTATAGACCAATCCTAGGCAGGTCTACTCAGAAGCAAGTTCCATTATAGTCAATGAGGCTTACTCTCAGGTAAGTGTGCCCAGAATTGCTGCCCTAGATCCCAATCCTGGGAAGGTCTACTCAGAAGCGTCCCATTATAGTCAATGGGGCTTACTCCCAGGTAAGTGTGGACAGAATTGCAGCCTTAGACCCCGATCCTGGGAAGGTCTACCCAGAAGCAAGTCCCATTATAGTCAATGGGGCTTACTCCCAGGTAAGTGTGGACAGAATTGCAGCCTTAGACCCCGATCCTGGGAAGGTCTACCCAGAAGCAAGTCCCATTATAGTCAATGGGGCTTACTCCCAGGTAAGTGTGGACAGAACTGCAGCCTTAGACCCCGATCCTAAGCAGGTCTACTCAGAAGCAAGTCCCATGGCAGTCAATGGCGCTTACTCCCAGGTAAGTGTGGACAGAATTGCAGCTTTAGACCCCGATCCTAGGCAGGTCTACTCAGAAGCAAGTCCCATGGCAGTCAATGGGGCTTACTCCCATGTAAGTGTGGTCAGAACTGCAGCCTTAGATCCCAATCCTGGGAAGGTCTACTCAGAAGCAAGTCCCATGGCAGTCAATGGGGCTTACTCCCAGGTAAGTGGCTGGGCGCGCAGTCCAGGGAAGGGGCTCTGCAGTGGTGCTGCCGGGGCAGTGCCAGGGCTGGGAGCCGCGGAGGAGAAGGCGCTGCCCGGGAGAGCTTGACGTCAGCGGCCGCGGAGGAGGGAGCGGAGCGGAGCCCCTCGAAGGCAGCCCGGGCAGGCGAGCAGTGCTGGCGCCTCGGAACCTTCGGAGCGCAGAGCCGGGCAGTGCCAGGAGGTGCGGGGAGGAGGAGCTGCTGTTGCTGCTGCTGCTGCTGCTCCTTCCCCGGCTGCAGCGGCCTGGCTGGACACCGTTGCCCCAGGCTGGCACGGAGGGGCTTCCTTCTCTGCCCCGCACCCGGTGGGAAGGCACTCTGCACATGCTCACAGGCAAGTCCTTCCAAAGATCGGAGGATGCGCGGGTACTACTGCGGGCATCCCATCTCCTGGGATGGCGTAGGGGGGGGCGGAGGAGTCAGCCTTGGGGGGAGTAGTGCAAGGGGTCCCTGCCCATCGGATACTTTTGGATCCCCCACCTGGACCCCTTTCCCTTTGGATCCCCCCACCTGATCCCCCTCCCTTTGGAACCCACATCTGACCCCCTCCCTTTCGAGCCCCCCCACCTGACCCCCTCCCTTTGGATCCCCCCACCTGTTCCTCTCCCTTTGGATCTCCCCACTGGCCCCCTTTCCCTTTGGATTCCCCCACTTGACCCCTCCTCCTTTTGGATCTCCCCACTGGCCCCCTTCCCCTTTGGATTCCCCCACTTGACCCCCCTCCTTTTGGATCCCCCCACCTGACCCCCTCCCTTTGGATCCCCCCACCTGACCCCCCTCCCTTTGGATCCCCGCACCTGTTCCTCTCCCTTTGGATCTCCCCACTGGCCCCTTCCCCTTTGGATTCCCCCAATTGACACCCCTGGGCCTTTTGGATCCCCCCACCTGACCCCCCTCCCTTTGGATCCCCCCACCTGACCCTCCCTCCCTTTGGATCCTCCACCTGGACCCCTTCCCTTTGGATCCCCCACCTAGAATGGCTCCAAAGGGGATGGGACCCCTTGCACAACTCCCCCCAAGACGGACTCCTCCACCCCCTCTAGCTACACCACTGTCCAAGGAAGGGGCTAATGGGACATGCTTATTCCCTCCTCTACTGTAGTCTTGGGGTGCCATCTTCTCCCTCTAAGGGCTGCAAGATCAAGCAAGCAGGGATGAAGGTGCTTATGGGGCCAACTGGCCAGAGGCCAGGAGTGTGAAGCTCTGCAGCTGAAGTTGGCCGCTTGCTACCTGTAAAAGAAATCCGGCTGGATGATGATTACATTTTTGGGCCTCCCCTCCCCCTCAGGGCTCACCTCTCCTCAATCTCCCCCAATGGTAACTTACTCAGTGTGGGATCAGGCCCTCTGGCCACTATTCAAGGTGAATCAGGGTGGGATTTGGTATGTCATTTGGCTTGCTTATGTGAACCCTACTCCAAATCCCACCAGCCAAAGTCCTGGGGCTTCTTCCTCCCTCGGATGTGGATTTTTTGGGACTTTGTAGGATTGCCAGGAATCTGCCTCCCGCTTCCTTCACAGTATGTGTCCTCCTATTGCAGCACTCCAGCTTCTCCATGCCTAGGCCTTGGTGAGGTCCAGCAGGCTGCCAGCATGGCCACAGCGCGGGCTTTCCCCGAAGGGAAGATAGCCGGCCTCTACGACCTGGAACGCACCCTCGGCAAGGGGCATTTTGCGGTGGTGAAGCTGGCCCGACATGTCTTCACGGGAGAACGGGTGGCCGTCAAGGTGATTGACAAGAGCAAGCTGGATGGTGGGGCAGCCGTGCAGCTCTTGCAGGAGGTGCGCTGCATGAAACTGGTCCAGCACCCCAATGTGGTGCGCCTCTACGAGGTCATTGACACCCACTCCAAGCTCTACCTCATCCTGGAGCTGGGCGACGGTGGGGACATGTTTGACCACATCATGCAGCATGAGGGTGGCCTTAAGGAGGAGCAGGCCAAGCACTACTTCGCCCAGATAGTCCACGCCATCTCCTACTGCCACCGCCTCCACGTTGTCCACCGGGACCTCAAGCCCGAGAACGTGGTTTTCTTCCAAGAGCAAGGTGTGGTCAAGCTGACAGACTTTGGCTTCAGCAACTGCTTCCAGCCGGGCACCATGCTGACCACCAGCTGTGGCTCCTTGGCATACTCGGCCCCTGAGATCCTCCTGGGCGATGAATATGATGCTCCTGCTGTTGGTAAGAGCTGAATGAGTAGTAGTAATGAATGAGGACTGACTTTTTACTGACCTTCATTCAGGAGCATGAGTGGAGGGGCAGAAATGTGGGCTATTCAGTGCCTTTGTGATGTGATGGCGGCTGCTTGCTGAGATCACTTCCAAAAGCAGCGTTTCTCAAACTATGTGGGTCAGGACCCACTAGGTGGTGTGTGAGTAATTTTAGGTAGATCATGCAGTTCAGCGCCATTGATTATAGAGTTTAGAGCCACTGGATTGGCTCCTGGTGGAAAAGAGGCATGGTGCTTCAAGATGCCAGATGTGGGGGGATACACCTGGATGCAGGTGTTATAAGTGCTCCCTGAAGCATATGGTGGTCCACTGTATGATAAAGGCAGCTGGACTAGATGGGCCTTTGGCCTGATCCAGTGAAGGCTCTTCTTATGTTCTTATGCTTTGCACTGAATAGGGGAGAAGATGGGATGCTGCAAAGGGGGAAGGGCTGTGGTTGGAGAAGGATCCAAATCTATGTTCTGCTTTGACTTCCGTGCTGGAATGTTTGAGTTCTGAGCTCTGTGAAATCATAGCACAGGCGCATTGTGAAATGGGAGCATTGGCTGATTGAAACTTAGGTTTGATGATGTCACTTCTGGTCATGACATCACTTTCAGGTTAATGACATCACTTCCAGTAGGCCCTGACAGATTGTCATTCTAAAAAGTGGGTCCTGATGCTAGAACATTTGCGAACCACTGGACTAGAGAAATGAATTTTCTCCAAGCTGCAGTAGCTGCATGGCACATGCATGTGCAGAAGTAGTGTGCCCCATGCTGGAGATAGGCACAAACGGGAGGTCTTTGTCAGGACAGCATTTTGTCCTGATCAATCAATCAATTGCACTGAATAGGGGAGAAGATGGGATGCTGCAAAGGGGGAAGGGCTGTGTGGTTGGCTCAATCAATCAATCAATCAATCAATCAATCAATCAACATATTTATATACCACTGTTCAATAAAAAGTTCACAATGCAGTTGAATAGTTGCTTCCTGATTGCATCTAAACATTGCGCTGTTGTCCACACAGGCTGTGCAAGATGCATTTGTAGTTCAACCACAGTGGCTAATAGGAACAGGGTGACCATATATCCTCTTTTTCCAGGACATGTCCTCTTTTTTGGCCTTGTGTCCTGGAATAAAATCTTCATTGTCCTCCTTTTCCTTGTGAACAGGCGGCATTAAGACTTCTTATAATTAATAAATAATATGTAATAAATTATACACAATAATTTTAATTATGATAAGTAATATGTTTAAATTAACTACATGAAAGAAATATATATATGAGTAATTTTAGCTTTTATTTGTTTAGCTACATGCTGCCCACTTACAATGAAAAGGAAGACATTGAAGTTTTTTTCCAGGAGACAAGGCTAAAAAGGAGGACATGTCCTGGAAAAAGAGGACAGATGGTCACACTGGGAAGACCAGTCCACAGCTGGCTCCTGACACCCCTTTCTTGTAACATTGCTAATTCTGTTGCATGAAGATGCTGGGCCAAGCCTTGGCTTTGGCATCATAGGGTGTCCGGGATGCCCATTCTTGGGTCTGGCAGTTTGTGTCCCTTTCTGGGGAAAACTGGTTGGCCTTCCAGCCCAGGGGAAATTAAGGCCATTGGCAGTGCCTGAATGTTTGAGGGAGGAGGGGTAGATCTGCCTGAATAAAAGAAGCTATTCGGCAGGGCAGGATGTGGTGACCCACATGAGGGTGTATGTGTACTTGCACGTGCATGGGATCTGCATTTGCACACACTTGCCTGCCTCAGTCTTTTGCATGGGAAGCCTGATTCTGCAAAGAGCCCTTTGATTTCTTTTGGGAACTTGTTCATGACCTGCTATAGATGATGACAAAGGCTGCTGTGGTTTGGGCTGAAAGAAGAGCACTTCCGCTCCACCCACTGGCTGCCTGGTGTTTCTGGCAGGGGCTGTGGGTGGTTCAGGGTCTGTGCATCTCCGTGACCCACCACATCTCTGTACTCTAAGCCTAAAAAAAGTGGTGCCCATTAGACACCAGTCACCATCACAAGCAGCAGATCAAGATATGTGTATAGGAGGGAGGGGGATGAACATCAGTGGCTTGGGCTGTAATCCTAATCTCCAGTTAGGCCAGCCTAAACTCTAGCATAAGTCCTGTGCTGACCTGGGGATGTCTCAAAAGTGCTGTAGGACACTCCAGGGGGAGGGTTAGGCCAGTGCACAGACATGCGCTTGCCTCCCTACCTCACCACTGGAAAAAGAAAGACTGATGAATTGTGCTGGCCTAAGTTAGGATTGCACCCTTAGTGGGCTTCTTAGTGTTCTTCTTCTTAGTGGAAGAACATCAGAAGGCCTGATGGGGCTTGTGGGTTGCCTGCAGGGGCTGAAAGCTATAGCGCCTGAAAAGCCTTCTCCAGGTGAACAGGTGGATTCACCATTCTTGCAGCCTGTGAATTTTTCACCAGATCTTAGAGAAGGCTTTTCAGGGGTCTCTTGCTCAACTTGTGGGACTTTTCTTTGCCAGCCACTCCAAGCCATCCCAAGGGACCCCCTTCTTGCCCAGCTCTACCATGATACCTCTGGAGTTCTCTCTCCAAGATCCTGACCTACACCCTGAATTTCTTGCCTATTTTCAGGGCCTGTCCAATAGTGCTATAAGCATCTTTCCAAAATGGATTAGAGCAGTGGTTCTCAACCTTCCTAATGCCGTGACCCTTTAATACAGTTCCTCATGTTGTGGGGACCCCCAGCCATAAAATTATTTTTGTTGCTGCTTCATAACTGTAATTTTGCTACTATTATGAATCGTAATGTAAATATCTGATATGCAGGATACATTTTCATTGTTACAAACTGAACATAATTAAAGCATAGTGATTAATCACAAAATAATATGTAATTATATATTGTGAAATATTTATTTCTAATTACAAATTAAAAAAGATGCAAAATACCTTGCAAGGCCCCCTACACCAGGGGTCTTTAGGCGACCCCCATGAAAGTGTCAGGCAACCCGCAAAGGGGTCCTGACCCCCAGTTTGAGAAACACTGGATTAGAGGGAGAGGATTTTAAAGATTGCATGCAAGAGAATGAGGAAAAACAAAGCATCCCTGAAAGAAATCTAGCAAGGAAATGCAGGTGCACAGGCATTTTTCTGAAATGAAATTTTTCCCCCTTTAAAAAATAATGCTTTTTGTTGTGTCCATCCCAATAATGCCTTTTGGGGTGTCCATCCCCAGACTGGGCAGCATGTGCATTACAGTCTCTCCTCCTGCTCTGCCTCTCGGCAGTAGGTTGTCTTGTGACTTGCATTTACTTTTTCAGGACTCCCAGCCCTGCTTCCCACAAAAAGGTGAGCAGATCTGTAAAGGTCTTTCTCGTGTGTTGGACCTGTGGCATCTTATTCCTCCTGGCCTCTTGGAAGGGACACTAGCATTGTCTTTATAAATATCTTTGTTTATTGCCACTTTTGATTTCTCAATAGCACATATGTAGTCACACAACTTTTAGGGTCTCTTCCGCCTCAGTATAGGGGCTGGACAAATTTTGTGGGTTCATTGTCGCTTTAGTCCAAATCCTGGCCGGGGGTGGGGGGGCAAGATGCAGTCCTCAGTGCAGCTGTGGCAAGACACTTGGCAAGCTTTGTAATCCTCCTGATCTGTCTCTAATGCACTCTTATATGTAAATTTATTCCAATTTAAAATGTAAAATATTTTTCACCCCCCCACACAGTGTTAGAGAGATAATGTGACACTCCCACCATAAAACTTGGACACCCCTGCTGTAGTCAATAAATTTCTTGGGATGAGACTGCCAAATTTTGGCATTTTTCTAGAGCAATTAAAATGCTCCCAAAACATGGCCTTAATCTCAGCAATGCCCCCGCAAGGTAGATTAATGTTGATGTTCCTATATTCCAGTGCCTGCTCGAGAATAGAGAGAAGCGATATTAAGGCTACGAATCTGAGCTGTCTGAGATCAGGGCAAGAGAGATTTAAATGACGACTTTCCTAGATTAGAACTGGGCCAAGTGCTGTCAGCACATGTATGCTTTCAGATTAATTTGGGAATTCGTCCTCATAAGAATGGCATCTTTAAAAAAAAGTGTCTAGTTCCTAATGCTATGTAGGTGGGCTTAAGAAAGGAAAAAAAAACAGCAGAAATGAGGTTAGCACTGGGTGACCTCTTGGAAGTTAAATATATCTATATCTTAGTGTATATGTGTGTGTGTTTCTCCCAGTGTTGAAGAGATTGCAAGGTGGAGAGGGAAACAAATCATTTGGGCTTCCTGTTGAGCTGCAAAGTGAAGCTTCAAGGTGTTTCAAGGCAAATTACTTTCTAGGGATGGAGAACAGGATGGCTGTTAATGTAACAGTGTAACTGTTTTAATTGCTCTAGAAAAATGCAACTACAATGTAACATTAGTAGTTAATAACTTTTCCCAAAAAGAAATGTATTTCTGAACAAGAACAGATCATATGCATAAGAAATGCTTCTTAATACCTGCATTTTGATTTTTATTCACCGTTTTGCTATAAAGATGTCCAATAAATAATTTTTTTATTATTATAAAGATGTCCTGAAAATAATTCAGGAAGATGTCCTATAGGGCATGTCCTATAGGAAGATGTCCTATAAAGGTGACCTATAAAAATATATGTCCTATAAAGATGTCCTATAAAAATAATTCTATAAAGATGTCCTGAAAATAATTTTTGCTGAGTTAAGTACAGCTTATGAACAGATACATGATTTAAGACCACTTTCCATTGGTTATGAAAGATAGGACAGTCCAGCTCTGCATTCCACCGACATCAAATGATTATAAGTGAATATTGCAGGCTTCTTTTTTCCCATTGGTTCTAGGAGTTCTTCTAAGGGCCAAGGAGTATGAGATGCAGTAAGGTGGCTGGACCCAATTTGACTCGAGTAGATGCTGCAATTGCAGATATTTCCACTTCGCCAACAACAGCAGTTTGTAACTATCACTCCTGATCCTGGCCAATTAAAGTAAAAATTATCTCATCAGTCCAGGTCTTCTGTAGAAGAGATTCCTTGCCAGGTTTCACTTCTGGATTGGTGTTAATTTAGCGGGCAAATAGGGCTGAAATTCATATTTTCCTGTGAAATATTTTGAGGATGATGTGTGGAAACCCAGCACTAATAGAGGCACTGTGTAAGATGAGGAACTGCAAAGGGGGGGGGGTTACTTCCAGTGGTGGGCTCTAGCAGGTTCGCACCTACTCTATAGAACCAGTTCTTAACAAGAGATAGGACATATAAAGTTTAAAAATAGCCATTTAAACGTGGCTGCCAGATGGGCAGAGAACCGGTTCTTAAATTTTTTGAAGCCCATCACTGGTTACTTCCCTGTGAGTACACACATGCACACACAGGTAAATGTGATCACTTGATTTGTTTTCCTGTTTGAGCTTACCATGGTGGCAGGGAAGGGAGGAGAGAAGGCTGGGCATATGCATAGTTATGGCAGAAGGAGAGTTGGCTCCATGTCTGGGTTTGGCAGACTCAGCATTTGTGTAAACAGTGTGTGTGTACTGCAGGTGGCAAGGTATGTGCCTGTTATCCCCCATGGCTTGGTCTATATACAAGAAAGGGTGTGTACCTGCATGGTTTGAAAATGGGTGTCTGCTTTAGATTGAGACCTGCAATTGTCCGTCTGTCGGTCCGTCCGTCCGTCCGTGTATTTTGGCTGTTCTTTTGAAATGGATGTGCCATTTGTGCTCTGTAAAAAAGAACAGGGAGGGTTAAATACTGCTGGGCTGAGAAAGTAGGGAGCTGAGTGCAGCATCAGGGAAGGGGAGAGGAAAGGTGTGCTCTTGGAGGGCAGCCTGCAATTCTGGTGCAGAACCAGGACTGGCTTGATGGCAGTGTCTCCATGCCTATTGCGCCTGCCACCCATTTACTGCCCAAAGTAGGGAGATCAAAAGCTCCATTCTAGTGTGTTTCTTTTGGAAGGAAGACAGAACCCAGGGAATGGCTAAAATATGTGAGTTCAGCCCAGGTCACACCATCATATTAACAGACACATGATAGCGACACAAATCTGCTTTGTCGCCTTTCTCCTGTTTCAAAGATGCTGATCTGCATGTGCCATGTAAATCTGGGCATTTCCCAGACAGCTTTCTATCAGTTTCTGCCTGCCTTAATTAAACCTACAAATGGGTGATCAAGCTTGAAGGGCCTAATGTTGGCTCACAGGCTTGTGTTCAGCTCCAAGGTTGCTCAGCTCATCCCCTGAACAGTTTTGTCACAGATCCCAACTCATAGGTTATGTATTGCCAAATGAGCAGCTTTGTTAAATGGAACAGCACATGCAGGAGGAACACTTTCCTTCCCTATTATTTCGATTCCATCTTTAGCCTCACTTGTGGGCTCCCAGTTGCATGTTCACAGTGGAACACTCCAGGTAGGAGCATGGATGCAGCAAGCAGGGAAGAAGCTGAAATATTCCCCATCTCACATTACTTTCCTGATGCACCCGCCCCCCCAAACACTTTGCTTTGGAAATGTGCTGTTTGTTACCTGGACAATTCTCTTATTGGCATCTCCGAGACTGAGAAAATGAAAGGGGATGTAGGACAGATGTGACACCAAAGAAGAGATCAGGACTTCCCTCTTTCCATAAAAAGGGAAAGTAGTTTTAAGATGCCCTGGCAAGGGTTGTTCCATTCCCTGACTTCCCATAGCTCTCTTGGGACTGGACACATGATGGGTGGCAGGTCATCTACCTGTCCCTTCTTTAGCATTGCAACATGGCCTGCAGGCCTCTGTGTGGGAGACACAGGGGGCAGTTCTAACCAACTTTCCAGCACTGGTAAAGCTGTGCCAGTGGGGCACGTGTTGTAACCAATCATGGAGGCATCCGCAAGATAATGTTTTGTTCACTTTCCTTGGATTTGCATTGCCCTTCTACCAATCCTGGAAAGTAGGTTAGGACTGCTGTGCCCTCAGGCAAGGGAAGTCAGAAGCCCTGAGGCTGGGCTGTACTCAAAAGGTAACTTCCAGGAATGCTGGAAAACCATCTTGTGTGTGTGTCATCCTGTGTGTTACTGTTCCCTCCACCCACCTCTTTTTTCAAAGCCAGTATCTTGATTTGTGTTGAGCCTCGTGTCGATGCTACTGGGTATATTGGGAACCCATTGCTAGACATGAGAGGATGTGATGGTGTCTCCTGTCACCCATCAGGAAGCCTCTGAAAGGAGACCAAGCTGAATTTCTCTGAAGGGAAGGGAGATCAAGTGGGATAGAGAGCAAGTGGGAGATGAGCCAAGTGTGCAACCAGTGTGTACCTATGCTGTTTGCGCACACATGCACTCCAGTTTCAGGGAGGAGTGTGTGAAAAGGGCAGGATCCTTTGTTGGGTGCCCTTCAGCTTCAAGGCAGGGTGAGCAGAGAACCCAAATTTATTTATTTATTTTAAAAATATATATTCAGCCTCTCTTGGGCAATTAGCCATCAAGGCGGCTGACATAAAACATAATTAAAAACATAAATTGAACAAATCAATAAAAACAATTAAAACATACAAGCTAAAAACATAAACATAAACATTTCTGAACTTGGCACTCCAGACAGACTGAATGGGGAGGGAAGGCTGTGGCTGGGGCAGCATCAATGGATGTTTCCTGGCATCAGAGTTATGCTGTTGCAGGGGGAAGTTGACCCCTTCCTGTATATATATATACACATGTGTGTATGTGTGTGGTCACAGGTGGGCAGAGGCCTATTCGCTCCAGTCCTGGGAATAGGATCTTCCAAATCCCCAGCCGCCGGAGAGCCTGTAGCAGCGGCAGGGGGCTCAACCAAGGGGACCGGTCCGCCAGTAGTTAAAGGCTCCAGCATGGAGCAGCAGCTGGCTGGAGGAGAACACAGCCTCCCCGGCCCCTTTTTCTTTTTAACTCTTGCCTGCCTCCTTTCCATGATAGAGCCTCTTTCCTTAGCCTGGTGACTACCATACTAACCATGTCTACTCAAAAGTAAGCCCTATTGTGCTCAATTGGTCTTACTCCCAGGAAACTGTCTCTAGCATTCCTCCCTTCTTTCCAGGATAGATCTTCTTTTCTCAGCCTGGTGCTTACAATCCTAACCATGTCTACTCAAAAGTAAGCCCTATTGTGCTCAATGGGTCTTACTCCCAAGAAAGTGTGGACAGGGTGCATCCTCAGGGAGCTAGGCTAGGCAGGTCTACTCAGAAGTAGGTCCCATTACAGTCAGTGGGTCTTACTCCCAGGAAAGTGTGGACAGGTTGCAGCCTGAGAGCCCAATCCTATGCATGACTACTCAGAGATAAGTCCCATGACAGTCAATGGGGCTTACTCCCAGGCAAGTGTGGCTAGAACTGCAGCCTGAGAACCCTATCCTATTCATACCTACTCTGAAGTAAGTCCGATGATAGTCAATGGGGCTTACTCCCAGGCAAGCGTGGCTGGAACTGCAGCCTGAGAACCCTATCCTAAGCATGCCTACTCTGAAGTAAGTCCCATGACAGTAAGTCCCACTAACAAAAACTTAGATTTTTTTTAAAAAAAATTAAATTTTTAAATTTTTTTTAAATTCCTTTAAATTCTCCCTGGCCCCGCCCCCTGACCCTGGCCATGCCCCCTGACCCTGCCTGGCCCTGCCCACTTCTGGGGAACCAGTTCTTGTGCCATGCTGTGCCCGCCACTGTGAGTGTGGTCAAAGACACTGATGTGATCTTGGCGTGTGCATTTATCACATTCACAGATGTATAGGTGTTCCTTGTTGTCCGCTAGGGTTCTATTACAAAATCTCCTGTGGATTTAAAAAAAAGCCATGTACTGTATAAATAAAACAATGGAAAAATAGATTTAAAGACCCAGTTCCAGGTTTCTTGCTCCTCAATTGCATCTAGTGGAATAAGGTAGTATCTCAACATCTGCATGGGTTTGATTCTGGGACTGAAGAATGGAAAGATTGTTTGCAGGACTGCCTCTCTACAACAGTAGAAAAGCAGTTTTAAAAACTGTAATGCAGTGGCCATTTGTGTTGAGTCAAATCTGTGTATAAAAAAATCTGTATAAAATATCAGTTTGGAAAATATTTGGAGCTGCTCCAAGTGTGCCCGAGCTTTACACAGTCCAGAAAGCAGAACATGGAGGCTCCTCTTCCTCCTGGGACTTGAAGCCCATGGCTGGGATTTCAGTTGCCATGGATCCTGTGGTTTCATGCTCGTCTTCACAGCCTGATGAGGGCTAGGAAAGGAGAGTGAGAATGCAAGAGCTCAGATTTGTGCATTATGGCCATAAATCAGCCATCTCAATGACGTTCATTCTGGGCTGTTCGGAGCGGCTTTCCAAAAGAAAGCTGCCTTGCTCTTACTATGCTGACAGGCATGAGAGGATGTCGTAGCTGCACTCCCCCCTCCTCCTCACACCACCCCTCCCTTTTGACTGCTGCTGAGCTAAGTCAGTGGCGGCCACTTCCCATTTCTTAGGGTGCACTTGCAGCAGTACAAGGCCTGTGCCCGGATGCTGCAGCGGCTCCCCCCACTGCACTCTATGTGCTGTGCGTGTGCCAAGAAGTATTTATAGCCCAGCTAGAGCTGTGACGGGAACGTGAAGCTTGCTGGGTGGGGGAGCAAGTCTCTCTTCAGGTCTCCTTAGAGCTGAGTACATAGACATTTGCCTGAGATAACCCATGATTTCTCCGAGCAGCCAAAGCTTTGACAGAATCAGGACCTGCTTGACCAATGACCCTGGTCATTGACCAATGATCCTGGAAGCCAGTGGAGCAGGCATTGACCTGAGCTGAGCTGGCCTTGCTTGGCCATTTATGGCCTCCCTCTCCAGTCTTGATAAAGCCTGGTCCAAAAGGGGACCACTTATGGAGGTAGCTTGTTATGGTATAAAATCCAAACCTGGCTGTCTATGGGAGATGGACTTTGTTTGCACCACTGACAGGGCACAGTCCTAACCAATTTAAGCTGGCATAATTCACATCTCTCCCTGTTCTTGTGATGGTGTGGGGAGGCCAGTGCATGTCTGTGCACTGGCCTAACCTCCTTAGGAGAGGTGCAGAAGTGCCTTATGGGCCACCCCAGGCCAGTATGAGACTTGTGTTGGGACTTATGTTGGCCTAACTGTGGGTTAGGATTGCCCCTTCCTCTGCAGGGGACAGGTCTACTTGCTGTTGGCCCAACTTGCCACATGTCCAACTGAATGTCCACTGGGAAGCGCCATTCCTGGGACACTGGAAAGGCAGACTGCACTGCAGAACTGGTGACCAAAAGTGTCCAGAACATGACAGGAGTTACCATTGGCCACAAGATGTACATGACCATTTTGGGATACAAGTATCCCTTGTTATCCACCAGGGTTCTGTTCCGGATCCTCTCATGGATAAAAAAACAGTGTATAAAGAAAACAATGGAAAAAATAGGTTTGAATACCCACTTCCAGGTTTCTTGCTCCTGTATTGCACATAATTGTAGTGCCTCAATATCTGCAGGGATTTGAGTCTGGGACTGAAAAATGGAATGACTGCTTGCATGACCACCTCTCTACAACAGGAAAAAGCAGTTTTTAAAACTATGATTTGCAGTGGCCATTCGTATGAGTCAAATCACTGTTTAAAAAATAAGTGTATAACAAGGTTGGACCTGTCCGGGGGTGTGGGGGAAGCTGCCACCCTTCAACCTCAGCTGAGCCACATGGCTCCTCTGCCAGAGGTAGGATTTCATTTTGTCTTCCTGCTTAGCACAACAACCTCATCTTAACTGGATTGTTACTGGCAATGGTGGGTGTTTGCCTGGGACCCCCAAGATCTTGTGTACTTTATGGCCAGAGTGAGATTTCTTGGCTTCTGCCCAGCTTGTCAGCGGACCAATCAAGGATGCCAAAACAGGCTCTCTTGGAGCTGGAATGTCCTGCAGTCACCCTAGGGAGGAAAGTTATGCCTGACCTGCTCTCAACCAGCATTTTGTGGGTACTGACCCGCATGTTGAGAGGAGCAGGGGATGCATAAGTCTTTTCTGAAAGGAGACTTACCAAACCAGTGGGGAGGATGTAGTTGACCCAGTTTGCAAGGACAGATCCTCTTTTGAAGAAAGGACTGTGGAGGCAATCTTGCAGTGAAAAAATAGCCTGATCATATATGGACAAGGAGCCATGTGAACAAGCAGCTGGTGCAGCGCAAGCCTGGGGTCCCCAAATAGTAAGTGGAAAAGATGATCAGTGGGGAGGAGATAGATTTCCCCCCAGACAGTCAAAGGCTGTCAGCCTCAGGCAGGGTCCCTAAATTGGAAGTCATTGAAACAGCTGTGAGTTTCTGTGCCATATGTCATAACCACAAAAGAGGAAAAGGCTCTCCTAAAATGTAGAACACCCAAGAAAAATATAGGACAGGACAAAATAAAAGCTTAAAAACACATATATTGATTATATATTCATATGTATTGTGGTTAATTTAAACACCATATTGTTCATTAATAAATTTTAAAAAAGCAGGCCTCTGTCAGTCTTGAAAGACTATGGTATCGTGCTCTGCGCTGCATACACTCTCCTGCTTGACCCTGCCTAGCATGGGACGCCATTTTGGTGACAGTTTAACTGCCTGGAACAGAAGCCTGGATATCTGGGCTTGCTTGGCCGTCTTTCTCCCTCCAAGGCTGAGTTTCAGAGAACCACAGCAGGGCCTGGAGTGCCACCAAGGCCACATGGCGGAAAGCCTGAACCGATTAAGACAGGGCTGCTGCCATGGTACTCAGCCGGATTGGAGGCAGCTTATCTCTTTGGCCATCTGTGCTCTGCTTCCTCTGTTCCAGAGGTGAAGGGAAGAGCCTCTTCTAGCGTCCACCAGCTGCATTTCCCACCCTTCCTCTTCTCCCAGTTCCCTAATACTGGCAACCGGTTATGGAGAAGCCAACTTGTTCTTGTGTCTGCACAGTCCTACCTGGGGCTTGGTTTCATTGGTAATGCCCGGCAGTGGTGAAAGAAGTGGCCTTACGCAGAGTCATGTGCGCCTTGCACCTCTAGGCTTCCAGAGAGACCTTGTGTCTGGCCCTGCTCTTCCTTTCATACTGAGCACCACACAATGTCCTACATGGGAAGGGTACAAAGAGCCTCTCTAAAAACCCAATCCCCCCCCCCCCAATTCATCCTTCCCCCTCCTCTCCCCAAAAATAAGCTCCAGAGTTATCAAGGAAGCCAGTGATTGGGAACTTTAAGACCCCCCTTTCTGCCTAAGGCCACACTCACAAAATACAGAGAACAGAAAAATACAGTAATGAAGTACGCATTAACATCTATCTATCTATCTATCTATCTATCTATCTATCTATCTATCTATCTATCTATCTATCTATCTATCTATCTATCTATCATCTATCTATCTATCTATCTAATCTACCTACCTACCTACCTACCTACCTACCTACCCACCTACCGTATTTATATACTACTTTTCAACAAAAAGTTCACAAAAGCTGTTTACAGAGAAAATAATATTACAAAGTAATAACTATTATTAATAGTTAATAACTATTTTGACTCAATAGTTATTATAAAGTACTGTATAGTATATTCAGGCTGCAATCTTAACCATGTCTACTCAGAATTAAGCTCCATTGTGCTCAATGGGTCTAACTTCCAAGAAAGCATGTTTAGGATTAGTATAATTTAGTATAATATAATTTAGTATAATAGCTATACAGTACTAAATAACTAAATATTGTAGTTAATAACTAATAAATAATAATGACTCATGTGATAATAATAAAATAGATAAAAATAAAACCATATTATGATTTTTACCTAATTGCACTACTTTATACCAGTGGGCTTATGTTACATTTTAATCAAATATGGTAAACTGTTAAACTAAACACTGACTTATACTTATAAGCAAAATACCTGTATTTACTTGAATCTAATGTGCCATCAAATCTAATGTGCACCTTGATTCCAGAGACTAAATTTGGCTGGCAAAGGTGAGCGTTATATTCAAGTAAATATGATATTTCTTTACCCTGCATGTAATATATTTGTGGAACTCCTTGCTACAGGATGTGGTGATGGTATCTGGCCTTGATTCCTTTAAAAGGGTACCGGGAAAATTTCTGGAGGAAAAGTCCATCTCAAGAGACAAACCATGAGGGGAATTTAAAAACTCCCAATGTTGGAAGTACGCTGCTTCCAAATGCCAGGTACAAGAGACTGGCACCAGTTTGCATGTATCTTGCCATCCTTGGTGCTCTCTGAAATATTTGGTGAGGTGCTGTTTGGGAGGTGGGCCTGTGATCTGATCCACTGGGACATTTCTTACCATATGTTCTTATAGGATTATAGATGGGCTCTTCTGCTGTTAAAGGGCCAACAGTGGTGGAAGGAGACAATATTGACCTGGCTGTGTGAAGCCTGATATCAAGTCAGAAGCTACCTCCTCCATCCTTCCAATAATATTAGAAACTGCATGTCATGAGGTAGAGGAGATTTTGGGAGAGCCATGCATTAGTGGTGCACCAGCATGAATCTGTTTCACACTGCCTTTCTCTCCCTTCCCCCTGCAGATATCTGGAGCTTGGGTGTCATCCTTTATATGCTTGTATGTGGGCAGCCGCCCTTCCAAGAGGCCAATGACAGTGAGACGCTGACCATGATCCTAGACTGCCGCTATGTCATCCCGTCGCACGTCTCCTCGCAATGTGCAGAGTATGTTCCTTACTCAGTCCCTGCCTTAGGGTCATGCAGCTGTGGCTACAGGCAGGATTAGGCCAGCTGGCCTTCTAACTCCCATGGTTGAGCTGGTTGGCCTTCCAGCTACTGACTGTTTTGACAGTGGAGAAAGAAGTGTGCTCTAACACAAGGGAGGCAGTGCTGTCACATCTTCAGAGGGCCCATGGATTGTGACCCCTGGTGGCCATTTCTGACATAGAATAATCTGTCTCAGTCAGCCATGCAGATGGGGGAGATGGTTTGGACAGGCAGAGGGCACCCCATCTCAGATGATCTTACTGTGTCCATGGTTGGCTGCATTTAGGGTGGAAAGAGGCCAAATCTTCCAACTCCAGACTGACCATAGGCTATGCCCACCTCCATCTCCAAAGCCACAGTCTGTTTGGGCCCTGGATTATTCTATCCTGGTCAAATCCATCCTGGACATTTGCATCCCTGGGCTTTCACTTCTGGATTATTTTTAGCACTCCAGTCACTTGCATCCCACTATGACTAATCAGTGGTTAATGATGCTATGTTTGCAGCCAGAAGGTTGACAGGTTAGTGGCTTGAGACCTGAGTTCCAATGGAGTGGGCTCCCATCACTTGCCCAGCTCCTGCCAACCTAGCAGTTTTAAAGCATGTAAATGCAATTAGATTAATAGGTGCCACTTTGGTGGGAAGGTAACAGCGTTCTGTGCACCTTTGGCCACATGACCATGGAGACGTCTTCAGACAATGCTGGCTCTTTGGCCTCGTAATGGAGATGAGAACTCTCCTTAGAATGAGGCACCCTGCAGGGAGACACCTTTACCTTTTACCTATCTTTACCTTTTACCTATAAACAAGTAACAAATAAACTATAACTGGGCAACAGTCCCATTTTATATATACTAAGCCTTTTATCCCAACCCAAATCCTATTTCTAGCTTTGTATTTAGAGAATTAAAAAGTACATCTAATATAAATATGAAGGTAAAGGTATGCACTGCAGGTTATATTGCTAGTTGTGACCGACTGTAGGATTCAGTACTCATCCCTGTTTCTAGAGCCATAGAGCCAGTGTTGTCCAACATGTGGCCTGCATGCACATGGAACGTTGTTACCTTCCTACCTAAGTGGTACCTTTTGATCTACTTGCATTTGCATGCTTTTGAACTGCTAGGTTGGCAGGAGCTGGGCTAAGGACAGGAGCTCACTCCATCTTGTAGTACTTGGGTCTCAAAACTTGGCCTGCTGATTAACAGGCACAGTGTCTTAACTACTTGAACTACCGCAGCACATATAAATATACAGGGGGGCATATTCATGGATGCCCTATATGCACCCTCAGTTATCTATTGATCAGGTCTAGGGTCCCCTTTGGGTAGTCCCCTCCTCGCTTCTCCAGAGGAGGAGCTCTGCTGCTTCTGGATGGGTTTCTGAACTCAGCAAAGGCTGGAGATGTTTGTCCCTGGATTCTGCTGGATTCAGTCCCTGGACTGAGCTTTAGATCTCAAGACATGCAACTTCCCATTTCACCGAGAAACCAGAAATGATGTTTTTAATACCTAACTAGGATGCCCAGGAAGCCTTGAAGGGGGCACAGCTGCTTATAGATTGGACACAAAAGCCTGGGATACAAAAAGAAGGGAAGCAAATGTCCAACACCAGGACACAGTTGTCCAGTATACAATAACCCTGTCTCTCACTCTGGCGTTGTGGGACCACAGCCCTGCAGTCTCTAGAGAGGATGTGGCTTGATATTCCCCACCACCACCTCATATGAGCAAGGAGTGGATCTCGGAGCTAGTGCCTGATCCTCTTCTGTTCCCATTGCATTGGCTGATAGTTGGTAAGAGATCTGGAAAAAGCACTCTTCCCAGCACACTCCTGTTGTGCACTTGGCCCTGCATGCCATCTGGGTTTCTGGTGGACCGGGCATGTGAGACGGGCTGCTGAGCATCTCTCTCTCTCTCTCTCTCTCTCTCTCTCTCTCTCTCTGCAGCCTGATCTCCAAGATGCTGCAACGGAATCCACAACAGAGGGCCTCCTTGGAACAGATTGAGAGCCACCCATGGCTGCAGGGGGTGGACCCTTCTCCTGCCAGCCGCTGCCTCTTGCCCCTGACGTCACACAAGCGGGTCTCAGAGGAGGAGCATGACATCATCATCCAAGCCATGATGTGCGGCAATATCGCAGACCGGGAGACCATTCAGGAGTGAGTTAGCAACCTTTGGGAGGGGCAGGGGTAGGTGCTCATCACCCTTAAACAAGAAACCGGAGGGAGGGCCCTACTGCAAATGTGGGAGGAAAGGAGCCCCAGAGGTATCCTATAAGTTTTAGTCTAGGGTCCACTGTTCAGATCCATTCTTTGCTGTTGTCATCATCAGGGAAAGCAAAGCACACTTCAAGGTGAGCTCAGTGACATCTGCTTTAGTGGTCAGAAGGTGTCTTGGGCTTCATATGGTGAATCCTTGATTAATTGGATCATAATGACTGGAATGGATGTTTTCCATTCCACTAAAAAGTAGTTGTATAGATTTTGTGCATGCACATGCATGCATTCTGATTTTGCATAAATTGACATCTCTCCCATGTGGCTACTGAGAGAGGAGTGCGCAGGATACCTTGTACTTGAGCCTGGATTCAAAAAGGGGGTCCTGGGAACAAAAAACAAAAAAAAGATGGATGGGAGTTCAAGTCCCATTTGAAGAGAGAAGGAAAGGGGCCTCTCAAAAACTTTGTGCCTCCTGATAAAATTCTTCTCAGTGGCCCTGTTCTCCCCCTGATATGGATCCAAAGTTGATGGTTGGCTGTACAACATTCAAGCATACTTTGAGGTGTCCCCCTTTATGGGGCATCCTGGGGGTGGGGGGGTGAGGAGTCTGCTTGGTGGAAGTGGCTGGCAGTTCCACCTGGTAAAAAAAAGCAGAGCTTTGTTCTGGTAGTGCTTGGGCCAACTCCTGTTTGCTTCCAGCTAACAGATTCCCTCATAGGTGATGGAGAACTAAGGAATACCCCCCTTCTTAGCCTGGAGAAAAGGAGGCTGAGGGGAGACATGATTGCCCTCTTCAGATATTGAATGGCTGTCTTATGGAGGAAGGGGTTCATTTGTTCATAGCTGCTTCTGAAAGCAGAACTAGAACCAATGGGTACAAACTGCAAGAAAGGAGATTCCGGTTGGATATTCAGAAAAAATTCCTGACAGTTCGGGCGGTTCGGCAGTGGAAGAGATTGCCAAGGGAGGTGGTGGACTCTCCCTCACTGGAGGGTCTTTATGCAGAGGCTTGACGAGCACCTGTCGGGAATGATCTAGGAGGATTTCCTGCTGCAGGCAGGGGGTTGGACTAGATGACCTTCTAGGTCCCTTTCAGCTCTAGGATTCTATGATTCTGGGGACCTGGGGACTACCCTGGAATTTGAATGCAGCCTAGGCTGAGAGGGATCTCTCCTCAAATTTCCTTTTGAGCCAGGTCCCTTCACCCCTAAAAAGGAGATGGACAGACCCTTAAGGGGTAGGGGATTTTTCCAGCACAAGCTTTCCTGCAAGAAGGTGGGGACTCTTGGGCTCATTTAGGCCTAGATTTCTGGGGATCCCTGCCAGGGATGGACATTGAAATCCTTGGATTGTGAGTCCAGAAACCTGTCCTTTGCCCCTGCTCCGTTTTCCTTTCAGGGCTCTTTGTGTGCTGCTGGGCCTCATGGATGCATTACATATGCCTGCTGATACTAGTCTCTTGTGTTCCTACAGGGCATTGGAAGCTGACCGCTACAACCATGTTACTGCTACGTACTTCTTGCTGGCTGAGAGGATCCTCCGTGAGAAACAGGAGAAGCAGAGCCACAGTCCCAGCCTTGTTTACAACCTGGCCCAACATGTCCAGAGCAGGCAAGTGTTTTGTCTTCTCCCCTGGCTCTGTAGGGAGACAGGATGATTTAGTGGTCAGGGAGTTGGAGTGAGAACTGGAAGATCCAGGTTCAAATCTGCTCTCAACCATGAAGCTTCCTGGGTGACCTTGGGCCAGTCACTCTCAGCCTCACCTACTACAAAAGGCTGTTGTGAAGTCAAAAGGATAAAAGCAGGTGGAGTATGAATCCCATAAATAAATAAATTGTGCAGACTTGGGTTCAATGCCATGTGTGAGTTCTGAGCCCCTCTGATTTCTCTCTTCCTTTCACTTTCAGCACTGTGAGTGATCCCACCTGCCCCCTGCCTCCCTCAGAAAAGAGCACTCAACTCCCCCTTGCCACTAAGAGCACTTTAGAAAAGTTTTCTGACCATTCTGGGAAGTCGGCCCTTTGTTACTCTGCTTTGAATGAAGACGAGACTCCTGGCTTCCACGGATGCAGGCAGCCCATCCGAGCGCTGATCCGGCCCTCCCTCATTGAGTCCCCTATTGCAAAGAGCACCCCCGCCTTACAGCAAATATCAGAGGAAGAAGAAGAGGAGGAGGAAGAGGACAATGAGGAGGGGAAGCCCGGCCTCTTCAGAAGGAGAACTTCCTCTCTGAACCAAGAGCAGATGCGTGACTTCCAAAGCTCCAAAGCATCCTTTTTGTTCTGCCGAAGCCTGGCAACCCACAACAAAATGGGGAAGAATCCGACAATTGGCTTCCCCAGACCACGTTCCCTGGAGCAGGGGCCTGAGATGGGCTTTGGTCTGCTGCTTCCACAGGAGCCTATGTGCCCAAGAGAGGAGCATGGCTGGAGCCAAGCCCCGTGGCAGGGTGGCAGTTGTCTCAGCAAGCAGGAAGGGAAAATGGGCCTTGGACCATGGCTGAAAGAGGGCAAGCCTGGGATAGGCAGTGGTGAGAACAGCAGCAGGGCTTGCCCGGATGGGCTGGATCAGGGAACTGAGGTAGAGATTATCCAGATGGAACTATCCCTTGAAAGGGAAGAAGACAACAACAACACTCCCAAAATGGACGCTGAGGAGGAGATCCTGAAGACCAAGGTGGGAACCTCCTTTCCTCATCCCAGTGAGGCTTCCTCTCCAGATGGGTGCCCTCAGAGAGTTGCCAAGGTAATGGCTGCCATGGACCCAGAAGATACATCCCAGAAGCTAGGCAAGAGTCTTGAGACGGGACCAGCCAACAGGCCAAAACATCTCCAGGACAGCCACGGCAGCCCCAGTGGCAGTGAGAGCTTGGCTGACAACGTTATCAAGCTTGACCCTGCCAAGGGCAAGAGTGCTAATCTGAAGGACAGGATCCTGCAGTTTCCACTTTGTGAGAAGGCCCTCGCCTTCCGGATGCGGCCAACCTCCAAGGAGAGCCTTCTCTCTCTTGGGCAGTTCAACTGCTGTCATGTCATCTAGTTCTGCATTGCAGCTGTAGGAGAGAAGCAAGAAAAAGGATGGCGATGAAGATGGGAAGTGTAGGGCACAGGCCAGAGGCAACTTTTGGTTCCATTCCTGCAATCTTCTGCTCCCAATAAATGGCTGCTGCCCACCTGCCCTGCCCACCCGCCTGCCTGCGTGAGAATGTGTTTTGACTCTAGTTCTCAGTATATGTTACAACTGGAAAAACCAAAACTGGCTGCCTGCTTCCCTGCTCATGTCCCTGCCCCCATCCTAACTGAAACACTCCAAACCCAGCAGAGCCCCCACCAATTTATTGCATGCTCCTCTGAGGACTGAATGCTAAGAGCCTTTGCAGCCATGGGTGGCCTGAGCTGGACAGGCTTTGATTCCACCAAAAGAGCTCCAGGGTGGCTCAACCAAGCACTGCTGGAGAGAAGCATTGAGGTCCAGCTGTGGCTGTCACAACCCTGGGAAAGGGTTCCACTTCTGTTCTCCTTGACAGTTTTTTGGGGGCTCTTCCCACATTTCCATTTTGACATACAAGTGGCCAGTTATGCCCTTTTGGGTGTTTGGGAGTTGGTTTGTCCTGTGCAGTTTCTTCCATAGAACAGTTCAAACTGGGGCCCATGAGGTGTAAGCTCTCATTCTCCTCCCAAGTTTTTCCTTCTCTCTGTCCATCGTTTGCCACCTGACTGTGCTCAGCCCTGGCTTTTTGTCTTGCCCCTTCCCAGCCAGAGAGAGACGAGGATGAGGTTGGTTCTATCAGGAGTCTTGCCCAGTGCAGAAACACCCACTTCTGTTATGGATTGAACCTTGCCAGGGTCTCAGCTGGACATGGTGGTCCATGTTTTCTCCAGGGTTCATTTGAGACTTGGTGGGCCAGCAGTCCTGGTGGAGATAAGTATGGTAGAGTCCTGGTGGAGATACACAAGTCTTATTCCTTGCGTATAAAGCGCAAATGAGGCAGGAGGGAGAGTGTTTCTTCTCTCATCTCCCACCTGGCCTCTCCAGGTCCCACCAGCCTGAATCTTTTGGCATCAGGCTGGGAAAAGGGAGAGGAATCAAGGTGATGTCCTGCAGGAGGTGAGAATAAGTACATTTTCTTCATGAATCCATGCTTTTGATGTTAAAATGGGAACCCACCCTCATTACTGTACAGCCAGTATGGGCACAAAAACCTGCAATATGGCAAGGGTTGGGCTAAAGGCTCTTGAGCCCAGATCAAGTGACCTAGAAACCAGTGGGGTGGGTTTTGAGTTGAATGGTGGAAGTAGGATGAGGCAGCCTGGCCTCTTTTTGTAATGGATACAGTGGACAGACAAGGTGGTGTGGGGGGCTGGTGGATGGGGGGGACCACTTCCTCTGTTTCAGGGCAGCCCCCTGTGTTCAGAGCTTACTGAATAAGGCTGAGTTTGGGGAATCCAGCTGCCCTTTCTGCCTCCAAGTCTTGTGGACTAGCTGCTTGTTTTGGGTCCCGGGCATCTTGCAAAGCTGGTTTGGGTCCTGGGCATCAACCAAGGCATGGTCTCACAGACAGGCACTTTCCAGTCCCTGCCCAGGATCAGTTCCTGAGGAGCATGTGGTTTTCTTCCAAAGCATCCCAGCTCAGCCAACCTGTAGAGGTGAGGTTTTTATAGCAATTAAAATATTTTTTAAGAATAGTCTATTTTAATGTAATATAGAGATGGTTCTGTATCCCGTATCCCATTCCCATCCTCACCCTTTCCCCAAGCCCAGAATGTTCCCTGGGCAAAAAATGCACTTTCTAGGAGTGAGCCAGCCATGGTATCTTGCCTGTCCTTGGGCCAGCAGTGCTCCCTTCCCTGGCCCCAGTAGCTGCCCAGCTGCACCTTTGCCTGAAAGGTGTACCAGGACTCTCCCTACCACATGACTTTGCTGGCCAGGATGAGCTGGACAAGGAGATGCAAAAAGGGTGACTTGCACACCCGCCGTGCCTCCAGGATTTCTGGGTGTGTCAGACACACATTCATCCAACCTGTGCTTCTTCCTCCTTCTCTGCACACACGCCCAGCCACATTTTTCCCATTTGGCACCATGTCAGGTGTGAGCACATCCGTGTTTATCTGTGAGCCCATACCATAATCTTCATCCTTGCTCTGAAACTCTTCCAGGAAAATAAGCTTTCTTTATATTTATCCTTCTTTCTTGCTGGCAAGAAATGAATTGGGAGTTGATTGCTGAGCTCACTTTGGGTTCTGTATAACGTGCACTGATCAGATCTAAGGCAAAGCAAGTTTAGTTCAATAAAATAATCCTTCTGAATTTTGAAGCACTGTGCATGTTTCTTTCTTGAGCAAGAGTCTAATAATATGTTTCATCCTACCGTCCAGGGTGTGTCCCCTTTCAGTGGGTCATCATTGAAAGCTAAGGCATCAGTTTGCTGGTGCACCATGTCTCTGGGCATGGTGAGGCCGTATCCTCTTCTCCGAATCTGCAGGCAAACTTTTCTTGAGATGTGGAACATGAACAAGTATGAGTCGCTGGGCTCTAATGGTTTAGTTGTACAATGGTGCCTCACATAAAGAGCTTAATTCGTTCTGGAGGCATGCTCTTTAAGTAAAACGCTCTTTAAGTGAAGCAGATTTTTCCATAGGAAATAACGGAAACTCAGACAATTGGTTCCACAACCCCCAAAATATTCATATAAAAATATTAACTGGACGTAAAAATGATGACAAAACACTGGAATTGAATTCGAAACATGCATCCAATGTGCATGATCCTATGAAGTCTACTTAGGCTGCAATCCTAAAGAAACTATCCTGGTAGTAAGCCCCATTTAACACAATGGGGCTTACTTCTGAGTAGACATAGTTAGGAGACTGCAGTCAAAGACACTTTCCTGGGAGGCTTACCTGGGCTGCTGCTGGAGGTTCAAGGTGGTCAGTGGGGGACTTGGGGGCAGTTAGGGGCAGCTGCCTCTGGCACCTCCAGGCAACTGCCCCCAAGTTGGGGGCAGTTAGAGGCAGCAGCGCTGGCCGGCAGCCCTTTTAAAGAGACTCCATGTGGAGCTTCAGGGCTGCATAACATGCGTGCCCATAGTGCGCTTGCTTGTTAAGTGAAGCGGAACTTATGTGAAGCAAGATTTCTTGGAAATTTTTTCTTGTTATGTGAAACGCTTGTTAAGTGAGGCACTTGTTAAGCGAGGTACCACTGTATTTGCCACAAGTAAGCTGCTGTACCCCTTATCTTCAGTGTGAAGGACAAATAACCAGGAAACTGGGAGAATTAGAAAAGATGGAAGGTGAAGGTAGATATTCCACTTTTTACCTTATCATAAATGGTTTTGAAAATTGCATTTTATTTTCTGCAAATATGTGGGATTGAAACAAGGAAAAACTTTTTTTCCTGTTTTTATTCCAGTTTATAAATTTTGTAAGTGTAAGGAATTAACCAAGTATTGAAAAAGTATTCTATTGGAATTTGATGTTGCCCAAACCAGTAGAGACAGGTTCCATTGGTTCAATGGGAAAAAAAGAATATAGTAGGCCTTTCCTATTTGGGGAAATACATTCCAGGACAATCCCCTGTGGATTCTCAAATCTATGGCTGTCGGAATCCATGTGGGGGATAAACCAGCACAGCAATGTAATCATATTAGGAGTGTTCTGGGTCCTATGAAGACGCCACCATATGCCCAGTGTCCCATTCCCCACCAGACTCCCTACCTCCTCAGAACACTTCTCAGATGCAGCCAGAAGCCACATCTGGTTTAGGTCCATTACTTCTGATTGTATTCAGGCAATCAGAGGCCCACTACACATGCCCCCCCAGGCTCTAAGAACATAACTTGAATGTGATGGGAAGTTGTGCCTTCCAGAAGGCATCAGGTAACCAGAAGGGGCATCATGTCACACCATGGAGGCTCTCTGAGGTACAGACTCAACATCCACAGACTGTGGAATCTGCAGATGCAGAGGGCCCAATGTATACGTAACTTATTTTTTTTTTATTAAGGGTAAAGGATAGCTTGCAAATTAAATTCCTGACTGTGAGGGCGGTTCGGCAGTGGAACAGATTGGCAAGAGAGGTGGTGGACTCTTCCTCACTGGAGAGCTCAGTGAGAATTTCCTGCTACAGGCAGGGGATTGGACTAGATGACCTACTAGGTCTCTTCCAACTCTAGGATTCTATTTTCTAATTCTGTGATTCTAGGTTGGGCTGCCTGCAAATCTCTCACAATATAAAAAATGCAACAAAATATTGCAGATTAAACTATGTCAACTGGATATGCTTGCAGGTTAAAAAAAAAGCTGTCTTGATAAACATCACCAAAGTCTGTGCATTAAATTAGCCTCCACTAGTGGAGCTTGCAGGGTGCAGAAAACAGCTTACTTGAAATACTTGCTGCTCTGTTCCTGGCGAGATGAGGACTGTGTCATTCTGTCCTTTCTTGGAGAGGCAAGAATGACTTGCTAGCAACTGAGCAAGAAAGCCTCTGCTGACTGGCACAGAGTTGCTGGCACTGGGGCAAGGAAGATGTCATCCGGCTCTTCCTCTGGCAACCCAGGGGTTTGTGTAATGGTGTGGTGTACCTTGGCATGGTGGAGGGTTTAAGAGCACCTTTCAGATCAAGTCCCACACTGGAAGCTGATATTGACTCTTGTGTCAGCCTTTGGAAATCTCTGGAGATGCTCCATATAGTTTTGGATTTTAAAAATGGGGAAATTATTAGGAAGCCCTGCAACAGGTAACACTTTATTTTACATTATTTATTTACATTATTTCTCGTTTTTGAATTTAAAACACTTCTCCTAATGGAAGAGACCTGCGAGGGTCCTGCCCAGGTTCTGTACCAAAATGGGGCTCCTATGATGCGGCTCTTGGCTTTCTGGTCATGAGCCGGTCATGTGCAAGCTGGCTCATGCCCCAAGTCCTAGAGCTGGAATGCTTCCTGCTGAGACAAATCCACAGTCCAAAGTGGGGACGGCTTCACTTCTGCTGGGAAACTACTGCTTGTTGCCAAGACTGACAGTTGTTTTTGGCCTCCTCTTCTTTTCCAATGCCTGCTTAACTCCTTCCAGTCCAGTCCTTCCAGTGCCACAAGCAAAAGGGGTCAATTCGAGACTAGCCTCACCATGTCAGGCCTCCAGCACCATGTTTTGAGTTCCACTGTTGGGCTTCAGTTAGGACTTGGGCTTCAATTAGGAGTGTTTGACTCTTAGCGCATTCTGGATACCCCAAGCCTGTTGGTCATCCAGACCAGTTTTGCCATGATGATAGGTCCACACAATCTGCAGGGGGGGCTTGTGCAAGGTGACCAAATATTATAATAAAAAAGAGGACAAAATGTAGGGCACCCAAGAAAAATGTAGGACATGATAAAAGCTAAAATCACTCATATATATACAGTAAACTGCTTTCATGTGCTTAGTTTAAACACTAACCCTACAATCCAGAGTAACTACAGGAGCACATAGGAGACATCTACATCAACATAGTTATGGCACCACTTAGTGAAAACCTATGGGAAATTCATATTGCAATCCAGAGTAAATTGTTTTTACACCGGAGCAAGGACTTCCCATAGTTACTCTGGACTGCACCCAAAATTACTTATTAAATTTAAAACTATTACATGTGATTTATTAATAACAAGAAGGCTATATACTTACAAGGAAAAGGAGGACATGGAAGTTTTTCCTAGGATACAAGGCTAAAATCCAGGACATGTCCTGGAAAATCTGAACATATGGTTCCCCTGGGGTTATGTGGATGGGTAGTGGGCAAGATCCTTTTTCACTGTGGACCTTTCCAGTCCTCCACCTTTCATCAGACAGCATCAGAGCTTCTGGGAATCTTATAAGCTGCCCTCCTTCTCCTCCACTCTTTGCCCCTAGCACTGACATTCCAAAGTAATCTCAAACATCCCTTCCGTTACCATAGATTAAAGATTTCAGTATATCTAGCACTGGATAAGTCAAAGTTATTTCTCTAAAAGTCCGTCAACTGACTGCCACTTCTTTTGCTTCCTTTTTACCCTTTCAATTCCAGAATGAACAAGAAGTAGCAGTTTGGAAGTGCATCCAAGCAGATGTACAGATGTAGGGTGGGATCTAAAGATTGCGGGTGGGATTTTGAAAAATAAGCAGTGAAGTTCTTGGCAAATTCTTGACAAGGTGGAGGCACCCTTCCAAATTGAAGAGTCCTATTAATGGATGCATCTTGATGATGACATCTCTTGCAACAGAAGCTGCAGTGGACTGAAAGGCTGGACAAGGGACAGAGTGGAGATTGAACTCCAAGAAAACTGGAATAACACCAGCTCAGAATGTCTGCTACATTGGGTAGCAGTAGGGCTATGAAGGAGACAGGGCAGGATCCACACATATTAGGGCTTGGCCTCTGCTGCAGAATTGAGTGCCAGATGAGATGATCATGTATTTTGCAAGAGTGGATTGTGTCACACAGTGGGACTCAGAGGCTGCGATCCAAACCTCCAGTTAGGTTGCCAAAGTCCTGACATAAGTCCTGTGCTGATCTGAGGGCAGGGGTCTTTTTGAGGGGGTACTCATCAGTATGGAATACCAGCACCTGTGTGTGAGTACCGACACTTCATGTGGTGAGTACCAGCACCTCTGTGGCCCCCAAGTAAACATGCCTATGATTACAAATAACATCTTCATGGTGTGTGTACCTCCACCTTTACTTCTAGAAAAAAAGCACTGACTGAGGGTACTGCAAAAGTGCTGGAAGGCACATCTGAACCACACCTGGAGGGTTCAGCCAATGTACAGACATGTGCTGGGCTCCCCACATCACCACAGGAACATGGAGCAGGTGAGTTGTACCCTTATTCCACAGCCTAAAAATGTGCCCTTATTCCACTGCTGCCTGTGGTAAACATGTTCTGTGGGGGTTTGCATCATCCTATAATACTGGCTGGCCAATATTGTAATACTATAATACTGACACCACATCAATCACATGATGAGGATTTTGGTGATTTTGGTCACCTCCAGTGTGTTCCCCTCCCTGAAGGTGGTATTGAGGGCCCAAGCTCCCCCAACTCCCTAGGTACACCACTGCCCAGGAGGACTTCATGCAATGTTGCTCAGCCTGCTTAGATCATATTCATGGAATGGAAGATAATGTTTGTGGAACATGATAAGCTGAGAGGTGGAAAGGAGGTCTGGAAGTGAGGCTGGGAAAGGGTCCCCTCCCCGCTTGAGATCTTGGTGGAAGAGGTGAAACCAGGATGGTGGACCCAGGGGTCTGTCTAAAGCTAAGACAGCTTCCTATGCTGACATGCCAACATTCTGCATTAACTGCCTGTACTTTGTCCAAAGGTCAGTATTTGAGTTTTTGCAGAATGTTTGTCAAAGAGCATCGTGCCGCGCTGAGGCAATAAGAGAAATATGGGGTCACATGCCAGCAAGGGAATAGGGAAGGGGGAGGACTGAGGCACAACTGAGAGCTACCATATAGGGAACAGAGGCACAGCTTGCTCCTTACTAAGAAACTCTTCTATTAAGCTTTGTAGAGATTACTGAATGGCCAGGCCTGAAGACTTTGCCCAGATAGCATGGTATGGACACAGTTGACATTACCGTGGTGCTGTTGACACAAGCAGGGAACCTCAATTCTTTTGCTGTGACAAGATAGAATGTGAACATACAGAGCATGATTATATCCATAAACCTGAAATTGTGCGGTGCTGACACTGCATGAGATGGAGAGGAACAAGTCTTCCAAAAAGATTGGTGCAAGCAAAATGGTCAGGTTCAAAACCAACCATAAATGGAAATGGTGTCATGAATCTTGTAGAATCCATGTTTGTGTCAGGGATTGTTATTCTTCAAAGCGGACATCTGTGCCTGCCCTTGATTTTGATTATTCTGGAAGGAGTTCGTGCAACGGACAAGGGCAGCATCCCCTGGCCCGAAGGCTTTTTGCATTCCAACATCCGCCTTGGAAATGTAAGAACAAACGGCATTTGGAGACTGTTTTCAGAACTAGACCTTCTGCCCTAGGAATGCAGTTCACATCCTTAGCCAGCCTGGTTCCCAGAGGGGCCAGGGCCAATGGCTTGCCCTATGCCCCCCTACGCCCACCATCTGCTAATGTTTCTCCACCTTCCCTCCCTCTTCCTCTTCTTCCTCCTCCTCCTCCTTCCAACATTAATGCTTCAGCTGAAAGGTTGTTTTCTAGACCTGCCTGGAAGTACATCAGCAGGCAGCATCCAAAATGGGAAGTTTTGCTGTGTCTGCTACACTCTGCTTTCTCTTTCTGCAACAGGGAAGCACATTTTGGCTTTTCAATGTGCTCTTTCCACCCAGTCACACCCCTGAAGCTGGCCTCTCCTCCAACAACACCCCACCTGTGGTGCTTGGTAAGTAGGGGAAGTCTTGATGTGGGTTGTGGGATGGAGTGGAGCACAGCTTCCATATCTAGGCACTTGCTTTGGGTGACTGGTTTTCTGTGGGCTGCAAGGTGATCTGGATGCAGTAAGTAACTGCCCAACTGGAGGGATACAGATACATCTTCTGTATCTTTTTGTTTTGACTCCCCATTCTTGACTGAGTGGAAGGTGTTAATAAGATCCTAAAAAGAGCCCTAAGAAGAGCCCTGCTGGTTCACACTCGATCTAATCAAGCATCCCGTTTCCCCCATTAACTCACCAGCAGTCTTTACGAAGTCCCCAAGCAGGAGCAAGATCTCACTCTATCCCTGAAGTCTCTTTTACATCCAAGTCTCCAGCCACTAGAAGTCTGAATGCCAGTAGCAGAGCATCAATAGCAGGAGAAAAGGAAATGCACGTCTCCTACTATTACTTGCCTTGCTACTGGTATTCAGACTGGTAGGGGCTGGAAACGTGTATGGAAAAACCTGCAGAAATTGAGTGATCTGGAGTATTCTTGTGCATGATATCACAAGAGCAACTCCAAGTGACCAAGGAATATACCGTAATTGCAGTGGCATACCTAGGTCATTTGGTACCAGGGGCCCACAAATTTTTTGACACCCCATAATTAGTTAATAAATTATTATCCATATTAATACAAGTAATTATATATTAATTAATATTTTCATATTTTAAAAATCACCTTACCAATAGACAGCGTAATCCTATCCATGAGTACTCCTATGCTAGGATTTTTTGGAATAACTCCATCATATCATATACCATTGGATGCATATTGTCCAGCATAATCCAATGCAAAAAACAGCTTTGAAATATCTCCTTCCCATCAAAGTTTATGGCAAAAAAACTAAAAACTAAAATGCATGGAGCCCAATTGAAAGTGAGTAGATAAACATACCTTTAGTCCATTGGAAAGGGCAGACTGAGAGAAATCCAATGGCCCCAGAATGGTCCTGATCCAATGAAGGCAGCTCCCACAAATCAGCCCAGAAAGAAGTCATTGACAATTGCATTGAGTCTTATGGAAAGAGGGACAGAGTTACACAGCCGTGTTTACCTGTGAATAGGCAAACATGTCTTGGCGCGTGTTCAGGTCAGGCACAGAGGATTGCAAGGCCACCAGAATGGTCCCAATCCAGTGAAAGTGGAACTCAGCAAGTGCTACAGGAGGCAGCCTGTCCCCTTCCCAAGAAAGAATAAAACAAAAGCTTACACAGCAATCCTAAACACTCTTTTCTGGGAGCAAAACCCATTGAACACAATGGGGCTTACTTCTGAGTAGACATGATTAGGATTATATTGTCTATTGGTAAGGTGATTTTTAAAATATGAAAATATTAATTAATATCTAATTAATATGGATAGGGGCTGTGGGTGGCGCAAGTGATTAAGACACTGTGTCTGTTAACCAGCAGGCCAGGGTTCGAGACCCAGGTCAGCCCCACAAGACAGGGTGAGCTCCTGTCCTTAGCCCAGCTCTGCGACACCAGCTGGATCCAATCATATTGGCTCTGCCTTTCCACTGGACTAATTCAGTGGCGTGGAAAGGGAGGATTTGCTGCTTGGGTAACAACCTATCCTCCATAACAATCTAACCCAGGCATTTGTGCTTCGTATGCAGCGTATGCAGCGCCGAGCACGATACCATAGTCTTTCAAGACTGACAAAGCCCTGCTTTAATATGGATAATAATTAAATATAAATAAATAAATAAATAAATAAATAAATAAATAAATAAATAAATAAATAAATAAATAAATATGGGGTGTCAAAATATTTGTGGGTCCTGGGTGCCAAATGACCTAGGTATGCCACTGCCTGAAAGCGATCAATATTATCTATATCAGGGGTCCTCAAACTTTTTAAACACGGGGCCGGTTCACTGTCCCTCAGATACTGTCGGGGGCCAGACTATAGGTGGGGGTTTCTGGGGGGTGGTGGGTACTGGCAGGGCTAATGGGGGGTTTCTGGGGGTGGGGGTTACTGGCAGGGCTGCTGGGGGTTCTGGCAGGGTGGTGGGTACTGGGAAGGCTAGTGGGGGGGTTTCTGGAGTATGGGAGTTACTGGCAGGACTAGTGGGGGGTTTCTGGGGTATGGTAGGTACTGGCAGGGCTGGTGGGGGTTTCTGGGGGGTGGTGGGTACTGGCAGGGCTAGTGGGGAGTTTCTGGGGGTTGGTGGGTACTGGCAGGGCTGGTGGGGGTTTCTGGGGGGTGGTGGGTACTGGCAGGGCTAGTGGGGGGTTCTGGGGTGGGGGGTACTGGCAGGGCTAGTGGGGGGTTTCTGGGGGGGTGGTGGGTACACTCAGGGTTAGTGGGGGATTTCTGGGGGGTGAAGGCTACTCTCAGGGCTGGTGGGGGTTTCTGGGGGGTGGTGGGTACTGGCAGGGCTGGTGGGGGTTCTGGGGGTGGTGGGTACTGGCAGGGCTAGTGGGGGTTCTGGGGATGGTGGGTACTGGCAGGGCTAGTGGGGGGTTTCTGGGGTCTGGGGGTTACTGGCAAGGCTAGTGGGGGGTTCTGGGGGTGGGGGGTACTGGCAGGCTGGTGGGAATCTGTGGGGAGAAAGGGAGGCACTTACCTGGGGAGCCCTGCGGCCACCATCCAAGCCCCCTGGCTGGCCAGGGAAGCTGTGGATGGGGTGCTGCAGCCACGTAGCCCCCCATCCAAGCCAAGTTCTTCTGCTGGGCGGGCAGACGGGCAAGCGAACAGACAGGCAGCCCCTCGCCATGGTGAGCGCCCGCCCAGCGCTGTCCTGAGGGATGGCTCCTCCCCCTCCCTACCTGCTCTCGCCTGGTAGCCACTCAGCAACAGTGAGGCAAGGAGGGGGAAGAGCCGTCCCCTCAGGACAGCACAGTGCCCACAGCAGCGTGCCAACTTTAAAATGGCAGCTGCCACCAAGCCTTTTTTCCTGGTGGCGGCCAGCAAGCCTTTTTTCCTGGTGGCGGCCAGCAAGCCTTGGCGGGCCGGATTGAGGGCCCTGGCGGGCGGTATCCATCCCCCGGGCCGTAGTTTGAGGACCCCTGATCTATATATTTAAAAGAGAAA
Source organism: Cryptoblepharus egeriae (assembly GCA_030015325.1). Classification (NCBI taxonomy): domain Eukaryota; kingdom Metazoa; phylum Chordata; class Lepidosauria; order Squamata; family Scincidae; genus Cryptoblepharus; species Cryptoblepharus egeriae. Next base: position 17,508,091 of record JAREYC010000010.1, on the reverse strand, counting down.
AGTCACTGACTGACTCACTCACTCACTAACTCACTCACTCACTCACTGACTCATCACTGCCCTGCCAAAACTGCTGGGCCTAGAAGCGTGAAATTTGGGGTGGGTGTTCCTTCCATGACGGAGGGGTGCACTAAGAACTGGTTTTCGGAAATTCCAACCGGAAGGGGGTGAAAAGGGGCGCAACGCGTTTTCCTCCCTATACTTTGCATTGAGAATTGCTGACTCATCAACATTCCATCCCAACTGCTGGGCCTGAAGCATGGAATTCTGGGAGGGATTCCTTCTGTCACCTGAACACCCACCAAGAACCCATGTGGAGAAATTAACCCTTCAGGGGCTGAAAAGGGGGCAACGTGTTTGGTGCCTGGTGCACAGGGGGAATATTGTTCAGAGGAAGAGGTTGCTCTGGCAAGGATGCTACACATGGGGGGAAGCTGCGCATGGGGGAAAGTTGCGCATGGGGGAAGTTGCGCATGGGGGGAAGTTGCACATGGGGGAAAGTTGTGCATTGGCAGATGATGCGCATGGGGAAAGTTGCGCATGAGGGGATGATGCGCATGGGGGAATGTTGCACATGGGGGAGTTGCACATGGGGGGACAATGCGCATGGGGGATGATGCGCATGGGGGAAAGTTGCTCATGGGAAAAGTTGTGCATGGGGGAATGATGTGCATGGGGGAATGATGTGCATGGCGGAAAGTTGCACATGGGGGAAAGTTGCGCATGGAGGATGATGCGCATGGGGGATATGCGCATAGGGGAAGTTGCACATGGGGATGATGAGCACGGGGGGATGATGTGCACGGGGGGATGATGTGCACGGGGGGATGATGTGCATGGGGGAAGTTGCACATGGGGGACTGATGCGCATGGGGGGATGACGTGCATGGGGGAATGACGTGCATGGGGGAAGTTGCACATGGGGGAGTTGTGCATGAGGGAAATTGTGCAGGGGGGGAAGTTGCACATAGGGGGATGATGCGCATAGGGGAAAGATGCGCATGGGGGAAATTTGCGCATGGGGTGTTGATGCGCTGTGGGGGGATGTCGGGAAAAGTTGGGGGAAAGTTGCGCATGGGGGGAGAGTGCGCATGGGGATGATGAGCACGGGGGATGATGTGCATGGGGGAAGTTGCAGATGGGGGACTGATGCGCATGGGGGGAAGTTGCGCATGGGGGAAGTTGCGCATGGGGGATGATGCTCATGGGGGAAGTTGCGCATGGGGGATGATGCGCATTGGGGATGACGTGCATGGGGGAAGTTGCGCATGGGGGAAATTGCGCATGGGAGAAGTTGTGCATGGGGTGTTCATGTGCCATGGGGGGATGTTGGGAAAGTTGGAGGAAAGTTGCACATGGGGGATGATGTGCATGGGGAGTAGGTGCACATTGGGGGGAGTGCGCATGGGGGATGATGCGCATGGGGAGATGATGAGCACGGGGGGAAGTTGCCCATGGGGGGAAGTTGTGCATGGGGGATGATGTGCATGGGGGAAGTTGCACATGGGGAAGTTGCACATGGGGGATGATGCGCATGGGGGGATGATGCGCATGGGGGATGATGCGCATGGGGGGATGATGCGCGTGGGGGAAGTTGCGCATGGGGAAGTTGCGCATGGGGAAGTTGCGCATGGGGGAAGTTGCGCATGAGAAAAGTTGCGCATGGGGGATGATGCGCATGGGGGATGATGCGCATGGGGGGATGATGCGCATGGGGAAGTTGCACATGGGGAAGTTGCGCATGGGGGATCATGTGCATGGGGGAAGTTGCGCATGGGAAAAGTTGCGCATGGGGGATGATGCGCATGGCGGATGATGTGCATGGGGGATGATGCATGGGAACTGCAATCCTAACCAATTTTGGTCAGCACAACTCTCCCATCTCCCTGTTCTTGAGGTGGTGTGGGGAGGACAACACATCTCTGTGCACTGGTCTAATCCCCCAGGAGTAGCACAGAAGTGCCTTCCAGCACTTTTATGATACCCCTAGACCTAACAGGGGGTTAGGATTGCAGCTACACTGACAGAGCATTATAAACAGGACATTAACTGTGGTTGTAAAAAAAACAAGTAAAATTGATTGATGTGGCTGTCCCTGCAGAGAGGAGAATTGGAGAAAATGAGCTGGAAAAGATTGTGAAATACAAAGATGTAGAAATTGAAGTTTGGTGTCTCTGAGGGAAGAAAGCAACAACAATCTCAGTAACTATAGGATCACTAGGCCAAATTCCAAGGGCTCTGAAGAAACATCTGGGTGGTACCAGATGTACAGATGAACAGCTGCCAAAGGCCACACTCCCAGGAACATGGCACATGATGTGAGGATATCTCACTTGCTCCTAATGTCTTCATTAGAGTTCAAACAAGTGAGAGCCCAAAAGTGTGGCATATGAAAATGGTTGTTGATAACAAGAATGAGGCTGCAATCCTAAAGGATTGAAGATGAGGCTGGCCTAAGCCCTCACCAGGAGTCCACTGTTGACCGGGGGGGGGGGGGTGTCACAAAAGTGACAGGCACTTCTGAAGGCACTTCTGCGCCACTCCTGTGAGAGTTAGACCAGTGCACAGACCAATGCACCAGCTTCTCCACACCACCAGAGGTTGTTGTCTTCTGGGTGCATTAACACAGCAAGTATTATGTGATGTTACAGTGTTGCAACCAGTTGAATGCACATGGAGCTGAGGTTGCATCACTAGGGTTTGCGTCACTATGTGCAAGAGACCAGTGTGTCACCCTCATTATTGATTTCTTCCTGTGCAATGGACAAGCCGATGCCCCAGTTGGTATGTGTAATTATGCACCATTCCTATATCCCTTCCTGCCTCATATAGTTCCACCTCCCCAGTACCGGCCATTTCACAGGTGGCAGGTTGACATTGGCACACACAAGACCTGTGCTGTGACTATCCACAATTCCAGGGAAGAAAAGGGGCATTCCTGACCTGCTAGGTATTCCTGCCAATGCAATTTCACTAAGAATTGCAACGTCCTTCAACCAGTCCTTTGCTTATGCTTAGAGCAGGAGGTTGACACATAGCCAGGGAAGAAGGTATTTCCAGCCATTGAACGTGATATCTGGAAACGCTTCCTCTCTGCTTCTACATTTCCACTTGCCAGACTGCTATTAAAGCACAGAGGTAAGGTCAAGAGAAAAACACCACCATTCTCCAATGCATTGGGTTCTCCAATCCTGAACAACCATAAGTGTTCCAGGCCATGGAAACTGCAACCCTAACCCTAACTGCAAACATGCCTCTAAGGCTGCAATCCTAACGACGCTTTCCTGGGAGTAAGACCCATTGAACACAATGGGGCTTACTTTTGAGTAGACATAGTTAGGATTATGCTCTAAGACAGGATTGCCCCTTCTATCTTCTGACCCCCTGTAGTGCCCGGCTGCCTCGGGAATCAACTGGAGGCCAAGTTGGACAAGCCCGACGTGGTGAACTGGATGTGCTACCGGAAAACAGAGGACTTCTTCACAATCTGGCTGAACCTCAACATGTTCTTTCCTCTGGGTGTTGACTGCTGGATTGACAATACCAGGTATGACCATCTCCACCCCCCCCCCCCAACTGTATATCCTGGGAAGCAGAGGTTGACACAGCCAATCAAGCATTGTTTCTTTGGGTAGGAAAGCTCTTGCACATGTTTGATGCACATGCATGCCAGAACCTGGTGTGCACAGTGAGAAGCTGGGGCCACAAGTCTCTTGGACCATGCATAGATTTGCAGCCTTAAATGGAACACAAGAATGCTTGTTTTTCTTTGGTGGATGTTGGACAGCAAGTGTGTCATTCTCTCCGCAAAGGACCTGATCCATCCATACTGAGTTTAGTGGGAGTCCTTGGGCAATTTGTTTTGGATCCTCACCATAATGTTTCTGTTTCTCTGCCCATTTGCTAGATTACCCTAAACACTGCAGAACTTTGTATTTACGGCCAAGTTCTTACCAGTTTTTTATTCCTGTTAAAGCCATTCCCACAGGACACACACCACCCTGCGGAGGGAGTTGTCACAGAGGGCTCCTCTGTGACATTTGTTCCCTAACCTTGGGGTTGCATTGCAGTTGCATCAGTGCTGGAAAGTTGGATAGGACTGGGCCCTTAAACATTAAGCTTTTTGCCAGAAACACATTCACATATTCAGCCCACCTACGGAGGAATCTACTTCAAAACACTGCCTGTGCTATGCAAATGTTGATCACACCAAATCAAGGTGTCCTTACATGGTGCTTCTGAATGTGCTTCTGAATGTGGGTCAGTGGCTAAAATGGCACACTGCCTTTGATCTCCACATGCTTAAAATAGTCAAGGCTTAATCTGAAGCAGATCTGCAATGTCAGGCAGTGGCAGACCTCCCTTTTATATGCCCTAAAGCTTGTTATGGGGCGGGGGGGGGGGCTCCTTTGCTACCAGCAACATTATCTTCTTAACTACTGTTTAACTACTGTTATCTTCTTCAGTGGGGATGTTATACAAGATAAAAATATTTTTTTAAAAAATTAACCACTACATTTCAAACATTATTAATATTGCTGTACTGGATTATCCCATCTGTCAAATTACCGGTGAGAATAAAAATTTGCTTTCTCATACAGAGAATCTAAAATTTTTAAGCAATGTGAACTAAAATTGTTTCTGGGGCTCCTCCAGGATTAGGGGCTTGGATGTTTTGGTCTACGCATGGTCCATAAAACACACAGACAACAAACTGGAGTAGATGGGTCACTTTATATAAGTGGCAGACCTTGAAATTGAACTGGGGTTAATTTTAAGACCCCCAATGCCTGCCACATGGCTATGGGTAGAGAGCGCACAGATCCGTATGAGCCCCCAGGCAAAAACCTGGGTACCAGGGTTTGTGTGTACTAATTTGGGCCATACCCATTTAATCGGGCTCCACCCCCCATTACCCCTTCCCCCAACCAGGGGAGCAGGTTGGATCCGACTGTTGCCTGGCTGCCCGCTCCCACTCCACCGGAGATTGAAAGCGGGCAACCTGCTGGCATGGGGGTTGACCATCCGGCCTCGCCCCGCTGGGGACTGAGGTTGGATTTTTTGGGCACACCCCCTACCTGTGCCACAGTCGATCCTGATTGTACGTTAACCAAACCCATTTTCCAGACCTGTTCACCCGCATCCCTACTCGGGGATTCCTACTCGGCTCCAAAAAGGCAGCCAGCCAAAGCCCAGACTATTCCCAAGGGTGGGATGGGTGGGTGTTCGCTTGCCCGAAGAACAAAAGAGGGAGGGCCCCCTCTGCATACCCCTTATAAAACCCACCTTTGAGATCTGCCCTTCCTGAGGGTCTCACCTGACTGCTCGAGGATGGAGCTGTGTCTTTCTTTGACCAGCGAGCCAAAATTTGACACCTGCCAATTGGCCTTGTGTCGTCATAAGCTTCATTAGAACCCAATATCTTTTCCACTTGCATGTCTACTAGTAATTCCCATTATAGTCAATGGATTATACTGATAAGTGTGGATAGGATTGTGGCCTTAGTTTCATTATACATCCACCAGCCTAGATGAAAGCAAACTTTGTGTGGTGTTTTCCCAACCCATTGGCTGACTATTTCTTTCATCACTCTGTGACTCATATTGTACAGGGATCTGTACAATGGCGATAAAGATCACAATTTTAAAGTCACATCCTTAAGGCCAGTGAATTCTTTGTGGAAATTTCTCAGTGTTAGTGCTTGTGTTTGTTTTATTCCCTGCTTTGTATGTAGAGTGATGTATAATAGGACGACTCGGAAGCTATCCAATGCTCCTGGAGTAGACATCCGGGTGCCAGGTTTTGGCAAAACCTATTCTGTGGAATATCTGGATAAAGGCAAACTGGCAGGTAAGGCGTGTGAGATAAGCTTAGTAGCACTTCTTCATGTTCCACATTCACAGGTGAACTATCAAAATGGTACTTTGGGTTTGATACAAACTCCTGAAGGTCTCCTGGGAGGATATTGGATTTTTTTCCCTCTGCCTGGTCTCTATAAATTGGGACAGTGGAAGTGTGCAAAGGGCAACAATTCCAAGGGACACAACCCACAGAGGCTGCAGATTGATCCAGCACAGTGGCCAGTGGCCAGAGGCTCACAGCCATGTTCTCCAACTACATGCTTTCAGCAGCATTTGTATTAACAGTGCAGATCCTTCCAGCCAACCCCTCTATAGTACTGCTTGCAGGGTAGCCAACTTTCTAGGGCTTCACAGGGGACAACCTCCTGTCTAGTTGCCTGAGTACAAGGATCTCAATGCAGAAGAAAGAATGGATGTTGGGCATTTTTATGTCTTAGAAAAATTTTAAAAGTTTCTTTCAGAGTGACATTGGGTGCTCTGTATATAATCTGCCTATCTAGACGCATGGACGTATGTATGCAGGAATACATTACTTAAAAATATGCTTCATTCCTGAAGGAATTCTTCACTCCACACATGGCCAGAGGTATCTTGCACCAGACCCTTTTAACAAAATATGATACTAGAATCATGAAAGGGCCCTAATAGGTCATCAAGTCCAACCCCCTGCCTATAGGAGGGTTATTAGTAATATATATTAGTAATATATTAGTAAAATTATTATTATTATTAATATGGGGAGGATGTTCCTTCCGTGATGGAGGCACCCACTAAGAACGAGTTTTGGGAAATTCCAACAGGAAGGGGGCACAATGTATATATGTCCCTATACTTTACATTAAAGAACCCCTGATTGATAGACACTCTGCCCCAAACTCGAGACCTAGAAGCATGAAATTCAGGGTGTGTATTCCTTACGTGATGTGAGCAGTGCACCCACTAAAAACTGATTTCTAGAAATTTAACCCCTAAGGGGGATGAAAAAGGGTGCAATACATTTTTCATCCTATACTTAACATTGAAGATTGATAAAACCCAACTCCAAACTTTGCACCTGCCATGGAGGGATGCCCTAAGTTCAGAGAGGATGGTGCTCAGGAGGAGGGGGTGTTGCATTGGGGGATGTTGCACAGAGGGGTGTTGTCACATGGGGGAGAAATGTTTCCTAGGGGGTACTGCATGGGGGGATATTGCACGGGGGTGTTGCATGGGGGGAGGGTTTAAGGGTGTACCAAAGCATACAAATATTCTTGAAATTTTAGTCCCACAACACAGGTACATTTTGTTAGTTATTATTACTAACATAATTAAGAATATATACCACTTTTTAACAAAAAAACAGTTTTCAAAGTAATTTACCCAGCTTAGGGGTAATGTAAGAAAGTGGTGCTATGTTGCCAGAAACTCACAAAAGGGGCTCCCCCAAAAGATGCCAGCCAACAGACTCTGGGGAAGGATACTGAGCAGGATAAAGAAGAAGTCCCGGCTCCAAGAGCAGAATTCCTATTCTGAAAGTGCTTCCTCTTGGTCCAATCAGCAGAAATTAAACAACTGCATTTTGCTCTGGGAAGGGCATTTTGCATGAGTCCAAGAGAACTGTGCCAGTCTGTGCCTACAATCCTACCTACTTCTACTCCAAATGAAGCCCCATTATGTCCAATAGGTCTTACTCCCAGGAAAGTGTCTTTAGGATTGCAGGCTTGAAGGAGAGCGAGAGTGTTGATGGGTGCCCCCAGCTTACCCCTTTGCCTTTCTTCCTTTGGGCAGGATACATGCAGACCTTGGTGCAACACTTGGTCAATAATGGCTATGTGAGAGACCAAACAGTACGAGCCGCTCCTTACGACTGGAGGATTGGGCCTGGTAAGTACCTGTCAGGAGTTGAGGAAGATGTGGAGGAGGCAACAGAGCAAAGATGGTGTAGCAGTATGAGATGGCTGAGATTCAGTGTCAGGGGAGCGCTGGCTGCTTCCTCACCCACGGTGACCATATGTCCTCTTTTTCTAGGATATATTCTCTTTTTCAGCCTTGTGTCCTAGAAAAATTCTTCATTATCCTCCCTTTTCTTGTGGGCATGCAGCACGTAGCCTTCTTGTAATTAATGAATTATCTATATATATAAAAGAGAAAAGTCACTCACTGACTCACTCACTGACTCATCACCGCCCTGCCAAAACCGCTGGGCCTAGAAGCGTGAAAATTGGGGTGGGTGTTCCTTCCGTGAGGAGGGGTGCACTAAGAACCGGTTTTTGGAAATTCCAACCGGAAGGGGGTGAAAAGGGGCGCAATGTGTTTTCCTCCCTATACTTTGCATTGAGAATTGCTGACTCATCAACATTCCGCCCCAACTGCTGGGCCTGAAGCATGGAATTCTGGGAGGGATACTTCTGTCACCTGAACTCCCACCAAGAACCATCTGGAGAAATTAACCCTTCAGGGGCTGAAAAGGGGGCAACGTGTTTCTGTCCTACACTTAACATGGGAGACTGACCAACATCCAGCCAATATGGTGGTCAGACCCTGGTGCACTGGGGGATGTTTTTCGGAGGAAGATGTTGCACTGGCGAGGATGCTGCGCATGGGGGGAAGTGGCACATGGGGGGAAGTGGCCATCGGTGGATGATGCGCGTGGGGAAAGTTGCGCATGGGTGGAAGTTGCACATGGGTGGAAGTTGCACATGGGAGATGATGCGTATGGGGGAAAGTTGCGCATGGGGGAAAGTTGCGCATGGGGGAAAGTTGCGCATGGGGGAAAGTTGTGCATTGGCAGATGATGTGCATGGGGAATGTTGCGCATGAGGGGATGATGCGCCTTGGGGAAGTTGCACATGGGTGGAAGTTGCACATGGGGGGATAATGTGCATGGGGGAAAGTTGCGCATGGGGGAAAGTTGCGCATGGGGGAAAGTTGTGCATTGGCGGATGATGCGCCTGGGGAAAAGTTGTGCATGGGGGTTGATGCGTATGGGGGATGATGCGCATGGGGGAAAGTTGTGCACGGGGAAAGTTGCGCATGGGGTAAAGGTGTGCATGGGGTAAACGTGCGCATCAGCGGATGATGCATATGGGGGAAGATGCGCACGGGGGAAAGTTGCGCATGGGGGAAGTTGCGCACGGGGGAAAGTTGCGCATCAGCGGATGATGCGCATGGGGGAAAGTTGCGCATGAGGGGAAGTTGTGCATGGGGGAAAGTTGTGCATGGGGAAAAGTTGCGCATCGGCGGATGATGCGCATCGGCGGATGATGTGCATGGGGGAAGTTGCGCATGAGGGGATGATGCGCATGGGGGAAGTTGCACGTGAGTGGAAGTTGCACATGGGGGGATGATGTGCATGGGGAAAGTTGCGCATGGGGAAAAGTTGCACATGGGGGAAGTTGCGCATCGGCGGATGATGCGCATGGGGTAAAGGTGTGCATGGGGTAAACGTGCGCATCAGCGGATGATGCATATGGGGGAAGATGCGCACGGGGGAAAGTTGCGCATGGGGGAAGTTGCGCATCGGCGGATGATGCACATGGGGGAAAGTTGCGCATGGGGAAAAGTTGCGCATGGGGAAAAGTTGTGCATGGGGAAAAGTTGCACATCGGCGGATTATGCGCATGGGGAAAGTTGCGCATGAGGGGAAGTTGCGCATGGGTGGAAGTTGCACATGGGGGGATGATGTGCATAGGGGAAAGTTGAGCATGGGGAAAAGTTGCGCATCGGCGGATGATGCGCATGGGGAAAGTTGCGCATGAGGGGATGATGCACATGGGGGAAGTTGCACATGGGTGGAAATTGCACATGGGGAGATGATGTGCATGGGGGAAAGTTGTGTTTGGGGGAAAGTTGCACATGGGGGATGATGTGCATGGGGAAAGTTGCGCATGGGGAAAGTTGCGCATGGGGGTTGATGCACATGGGAAAGTTGCGCATGGGTGGAAGTTGCACATGGGGGGATGATGTGCATAGGGGAAAGTTGCGCATGGGGAAAAGTTGCGCATCGGCGGATGATGTGCATCGGCGGATGATGCGCATGGGGAAAGTTGCGCATGAGGGGATGATGCACATGGGGGAAGTTGCACATGGGTGGAAATTGCACAGGGGGGGATGATGTGCATGGGGAAAGTTGCGCATGGGGGTTGATGCACATGGGGGAAAGTTGCGTATGAGGGGAAGTTGCGTATGAGGGGAAGTTGCACATTGGGGAAGTTGCGCATTGGGGGAAGTTGCGCATTGGGGGAAGTTGTGCATTGGGGGATGATGTGCATGGGGGAAAGTTGTGCATGAGGGGAAGTTGCACACTGGGAAAAGTTGTGCATTGGCGGATGATGCGCATGAGGAGACGTTGCACATGGGGGGATGATGTGCATGGGGGATGATGCGCATGGGGGAAGTGGCACATGGGGTGTTTCTGCGCCATGGGGGGATGGCATAGGGGAAAATGTTACACCCACAACGCGGGTACACTTTTTGCTAGTATGTAATAAATTGTATGGGCTGTAGTGGATAAGTGGTTAGGACACCGTGCCTGTCAACTAACAAGTTGGGGTTTGAGACCTGGATGCTACAATTCAGAGTGAGCTCCTTTTCCTTGCCCATATCCTGCCAACCTAGAAGTTTGAAAATATGGAAATGCAAGCAGATAAATAGGTACCACCTCAGTGGGAAGATAAAAGTGTTCTGTGTGCCACATGATCACAGAAGCATCTTTGGACAATGTTGGCTCTTCAGGTTAGAAAAGGGGATGAGCACTGCACTCACAGTCAGTCACGATTAGCAGTGGGGAACACCTTTACCTTTTTGTATAATAAATTACATGTAATAGTTTGTTTAAATTAACCTCATGAAAACAATATTTATGAGTGTTTTTATCATGTCTTTGGTCATCCCATACATTTTTCTTGGGTGCCTTACATTTTGGGGGGCCAAGACCTCTATTGCAGATATGATATATGCTTACCCTGCCCTCGCCCCCATGTCTCACTCCCCCAGCTGCCCTCCGGCTCTCCTTGCACTCCCCCAGCTGCAACCTTTCCCCCTCCTGCTCTTGCTGCATCCCTAGAGGGCAGGAATGGAGAAATCTCCTTCAGTTGTTGCTGGAGGGTCAGGGAGATGGCCTGGTAAGACCCCTGGAGGCCATCTTCTGCAGCCTCTGCAGTTGTGCAGACTTGCTCAGTGTTGGTGGTCCACCAGTTTCTGCTTGTGTTAATTCCACTTCCACAGATGACCAAGAGGACTACTTCCGGAAACTGAAGGCCCTCGTGGAGGAAATGCATGATGCCTATCAGAAGCGCGTCTTCCTCCTTGGCCACAGCCTGGGCAACCTCCACATCCTGTACTTTCTACTCCAGCAGCCACAAGCCTGGAAGGACCGTTTTGTGCAAGGTTTCATCTCGCTGGGTGCTCCCTGGGGTGGATCTGTGAAGACCATGAGGATCCTAGCCTCAGGTGAGTGGCCATAAGGTCGATGTCCCACCATCTCTCCTACTCTTCATGCACCTTACCCTTTTCACACCAAGGATGGTTGCTGAAACAGGGTGTCCCCTACTGATGGGCTTGCCAGGTTAAGGTAGCATCCAAGCTGGGCATGATATAGAAAGTAGATTGTCCATACTTTTGCACCACTGCAAGGGAGAAAGAGGCAAGGCCTGAAACATTGGCTGCAAACAAGAGCCAATGTTTGAAATGAGTATTAATTTGGTAAAGCCCCCCAGTTGGGATGTGCAGTGGGAGCAGTGTGGTCAGAAAATTCACACAGATGTTTTAGTTAAAGCCATGGTGGTCTGAATTTCAGGTGACAATCAAGGCATCCCAATCATGTCCAGCATCAAGCTGCGTGAAGAGCAGCGTATGACCACCACCAGTCCCTGGATGTTCCCAACCACCCTGGCTTGGCCTGAGACACACGTCTTCATTTCCACCCCTTTCTACAATTATACCACCAAAGACATGTGGCGCTTCTTCGTTGATGTGAACTTTGAGGATGGCTGGTATATGTGGAACAGCACCAAGGACCTGCTGAAAGGTCTCCCCCCTCCAGGGGTTGAAATGTACTGCTTGCATGGCACTGGGATCCCCACAGCAGAGACCTACATTTATGATGAGCGCTTCCCCTACGAGGACCCCATAGACATTGTGTATGGGGATGGGGATGACACAATCAGTACGCGTAGCATGGAGCTGTGCAAGCAATGGCAGAGCCGACAGAAGGAAGCGGTGCATGTCTTGGAGCTGCCGGGGATTGAACATCTCAATATGGTCTTTGATAACACCACTCTTAATTACATCAATGAAATCCTGCTTGGAAGTTTTGGGAACACAACAGCAGCAGCAGCAGAAGGTGGGAATGACTAGTAAAGGGCCTTTGAAGTACACTCCAAACCTACCCCAAGCAAAGTAGTCAAGGGTTTCCAAGACACCCTGTAGAATTTGAAAGGACTGAGGCCAGTTCATGTGTGTATCTAAATGTCCCCTTCTGGCAGATGTGATGAGGAAACCCCTGCACTCATCTGTTTCCTGCAGCATTACCTATGTCAAGCATATATGGTAGTGTACATGGAGAAAGAACGCTTTGTCCACTACATTGGCACTGTGATATGGTGGGAGTGCAGGAGCATCCCTTGGTGGCGAGGCCATTTTGGTGTGCACGTGGGCTAGGCCAGGGCCAATTTCTTCTATTTAGATACCCTGTTTAAAAAGAAGCCAGACCCTTTTCTAACATGCTATACCCTGGACTGCTTATACTTCTCTTCCTACAAACCTGGACAGTCCCAAATTTTACCCTACCTGACAACTGGAGAGTCATGAGCCTGATGTCTTTGAGGGGCTAATTTATGTCAATTGTGGCCACTGCTTTCCCCATTCATGTTGTCATCACCTCCACTGAGTATTCAACCCCACAAACGTTTCTCTCTCCAGGAGAGTCAGCTCAGTGGCTCCCAGGGCAAGACTGATGGGATATGGGAAGACTGGCTATGCTGGGCTTGTGTGCAACTTTCACCTGTGCAGAACCACCATGCTAACCAGACTGGGATAACTGCTCATTTTCTGATGGGAGTGCAAGGTACGAGGATGAAGGTACCTTGCAAGGGCAAGGTACAAGGTCATCCTCGTAGAAGCATGGCCCTTGTACAACTGCTCTGTCACAAGTAGGGAAGCTAGACAAAATCAAGTTCTTAAGCTACCACTCCACCAGTATATCATTTGTACCCCTTCCAAGTGTATTAATTCCAAAGCAGGAGGGGTTGGAGTCACAGGTGCACCTGCTGATCCCAGGTGTTTATAGACCAGTGATGATTTTTTATCATTGCCACTTATTTTATCAGTGTCAAACATGGGCACTTAATAAGAAAATGTAAGAGGAAGTTAGTTACAACAGAAATGAAAAGTCTGAGGAAAGCTGGTGGGGTAACAAGAAGGGATAAAATCAGGAACAAACAATAAGGGAAAGAATTGGAACAGAACCAGTTCTGCATTATATTAAGACTGCAAAGACCGTAAAGTGGTTTGCCCATTTGGAGAGAATGTCTTGGGAATCCATCCCATATAAGGCTTAAGAGAGAAGAAGGACAAAGAGTGCAAAGTAGACTCAGTACTATGGAGAGACAATATCAAAGACATACTGCAACATCAAATGAAATTGGAAGATGCTGCTAGAAATGCAAAATCTAAATCTTTACATCTCCCTTGACATCCAAAACAGTAAAAGAGGAAGTGAAGAAGATGATTATGTATCACCAGGGTGAGATCATGTTAGACACATGTTCATAGAAAGACACTCATTTTCAAGATGGATTCACACATGCCAACTGGGAGCCCTAGCTTAGACTGCTGTATCTGCTCTCCACCACCCCCTGAAAGGTAGAGAGCTTGGGGCACATGCAGCCCATGGATAGAGGAGCTGGTGCATCATGAAGCAGAGGGATCACAACAGTTTCTGGTTTGCATGTTGTTGGGAAAGGAGCTGTCTTGGCTGCCAGGACAATGCTGAAGAGAACAGTAGAAGGATATACTAGGAGGCACCATGTGGAAGCGAATGACATGCACCAGTTTGATGTACCTCCATCTCTCAGATCTAGTGTTTAGTTACTCTGGTGTTAGTCTCAATGATTTCCATAGGACTTAGAAGTTCCAAGTGTGCATCAGCCTTAAATTGTGGTGTTTGTGGTGCATCAGCCTTAAATTGTGCAAGAGGGAGTTTATGCAGGCACAAGAGTTAGGAAATCCTCTTGTCTGTCTGGGGGAGAACCTTGGATCTCCAAAGACCCAGGCTGTTGCATCTCAGATTCTCCTGAGACCACAAGTTCAAACTTCACAATTTGTTCTAAGACAGATGCTGCAGATGGTGCAAACTGTCAAAGTCAAACTGTATAAATCCGACATTTCTGAGAGAGGCTCTTCTGAGCATCGGCCAAAAAGATGAGAAGCCTTTTCAGGTCTGCCCAGTTGTGGAAAGGGGTGGAGGAAGGAGAAATAAGAGGGACAACATTGAACCTTGTGGCATCAGAAGTGTTTCTGCAGGCCGCACATGCTATGCAAGGCTCTGGCTGTTTTTGGCAGCGACAGAGTAATGGGGCCGTTGTCCCTCTGCCCGCTCTGGTAGTGGTGCTTAGGGCAGTTGACATTCCTGGGAGGAGGGATCCCCTTCAGCTAGATGCTGCATCTCAGGGGCAGAAGATGGCAGGTGGGCTGCCTGGGTGGATTTGGGGCCAGTTCTCCTTCCTATGTATTTTTAACCCCCTTTGCAGCTCCCAAGGACTAGGAATGCCTGGCCATACAAGTCTGCAACCTTGTATCAATGCTGCTTTTTTTCCCTCCAGCATTAAAGCTCTGCTTGAAACTGGTGTTTCCAAACATCCCTGGTGTATTGGAAGTCACTGCTCTGGGCTGATGCAACCACTTCAGCACCCATCTTGCCCCACTTCAATCTAGAGTTACCATAATTCTCTTCCACAGAATCAGGATAGGACCCTCTGTCCCATTTACCAGTATGTGAACACAATCCCCCAAAATCGGGTTTGTCCCAGTTTTTCAGAACGTATGGCAACCCTACTTCATTCCCCACCCTTCTACTACTATCCTTCTACTATTCTACTATACCCCTTGTATCTGGAGCAGTGGTTCTCAAAGTAAAGTCAAGACCGGGGGGGCGGGGTTCACGAAAAGCTGGGGGCCACCATCTAGGAATCCGGTACTGGGTGCTGCCAAATTGGAATGGAGCACTCAGGCTGCAATCTGTTCTTTCCTGGGAGGAAGTTTCATTAAAAACAATGGAACTTACTTCTGAGTAGACATGGAGGAGCTCTGGGATATCCTCAATAGGGATATCAATTCCTGTCTGACATCATTTTGGGCCATGACATCAATCCCTGGTTGATGACATCACATGGGGAGCAGACACTGTCTTTCTCAGAAGGGGGTTCTGGGATGAAACTTGCCCTGGGTACATGTTCCCTCCTACCCATAAGTGATGCTGAGTGGTTCAGTTGTGGGAGCCTGATTGGGGATGGGGGGAAGGACCAGGCAACACACCACCAAGCACCCCACCATCTACAATTTGCCCCCTACCACTGTTCCTTTCCTGGTCATTCCACTGCCACAGGGCTGGCACAGTCCTCCGGACACAGAAAGGGTGCCCAGCAGCCTGGCATAGAGAAGGCACAGGGGAAAGAGTGCTCTGCAGCTTGGCATGGAAAGAGATCCTGGGCTTATGCATGGAAAAATTAAGCATGAGAAGAACCCCTGGGCACCTTAGCATGGAAGAATTGGGTGCAGGGGCAGACGGGGAGATGTGCCCAGCAGCCTGGTATAGGAAGACAAGGTGCTGGGGGAGAAAGAAAAGGGTGCCCTGCAGCCTGGCATGGAAAGATCCTGGGTTCCTTGGCATGGAAGAATTACGTGCAGAAAAGGGTGCCCACCACTCTGACCTGAAACAGTCCCTAGGCATCTTGGCATGGAAGAACTGGGTGCAGGGACAGAAGGGAAGGAATGCCCAGCAGCAGCCTGGCATGGGAAGAGATCCCATGGGAAGAGATTCCTTCCTTGGGGTGCCTGGTCCCTCTACTCCCCTCCCCTAAAACCATGGGGGGCTTTGATGCCTGCAAGCTGGACACTGGCACCCAAATAGGGGCAGCAGAACAAGGTAGGGATTGGTGGTTCAGTCCACTGTGGTTCAGTCCAAGGATCCTGGGTTCCTTGGCGTGGAAGAATTAAGTGCAGGGGCAGAAGGAAAAGGGTTCCCACTTCCCAGCACCCTGGCATGAAAGACCCCCTGGGCACCCGGCATGGAAGAACTATGTGTATGGGCAGAAGGGAAGGGGTGCCCAGCAGCCTGGAATAGGGAAGAAAAGGTGTTGGGGGAGAAGGAAAAGGGTACCCTGCAGCCTGGCATGGAAAGATCCTGGGTACCTTGGCATGGAAGAACTAGGTACAGGGGCAGAGGGGAAGGGGTGCCAACCCAGCAGTCTACATGGGAAGAGAAGACCCAGGGGATGGATCCTGGAGCCCAGCCAGGCGGACCCCTTCGGAGCTAACCCAGCTGCAGCCCCAGCCCGGCTCCTGGCCTCCGCCTCCGGCCAGCCCGGTGGGTCGACCCTTGCGCGGCTCCTCCTCTCCAGACCCCTTCCCGGGCCGGGGAGGGGGCTCGGGGCGCGGTCGCTGCGCATGCCCGATGTGCCAGACAGACAGACCGACAGCCGAGGGCGAAGATGCCGCCGTGGCTCCTCTGCAGGTGTGGGCGGAGGGGGGCTCTCTGCCCGGGTGGGGATGGAGAGGGGGCTCCCGGAGTGCAAAGCACCCCAACCCCGCCTGCCTGCTTCAGCTGGGTGCTGATCGGGGACCCTTGGCTGGACAGACTGGGGGGAATCCCTTTTGTGGGCAGACTGGGGGGACCCCTTGGGTGAACAGACTGGGGGAGGGGGACCCCCTTTTGTGGACAGATTGGGGGAATCCCTTTTGTTGTGGGCAGACGGGGGACCCCCTTTTGTGGACAGACTGGGGGGAATCCCTTTTGTTGTGGGCAGACGGGGGGACCCCTTGGGTGGGCAGACTGGGGGTTCCTTTGAGAAAACAGGGTGGAGGTTCCCTTGGGTGGGCAGACTGGGGGGAATCCCCTTAGGTGAGCAGACTGGGGCGGACCGGACCCCCTTTTGTGGGCAGGCTGGGGGGGGCACCTTAGCTGGACGGGCGGGCATACTGGGGGTGGGTGGTTCAGTCCACTGGGGGACCCCTTGGTGGGTTTCCTTGGGTGGGCAGACTGGTGAGACACCTTGGATGGGCAGGAGGTGGGCTAGAGGAGAATCCGACCGGCTGCATACCCCTGAGGTAGCCGCATCCTCCCCCACCTTACCCGAAGGCCTTGACTCTCCCAGCCTGGAATGGCTCTGCAATGGAGGAGTGGTGGTGAAGCCCCGCCAAACCTAGCGCTTTGCCCCCCTCTAGCTACGCCACTGCCCCCCTCTCCTGCTGGACGTGTCCTTCCCTTGCCTTCCCCATCCGGCCAGCCTTCCTTCGGATCTGCTGAGCCAGCGATGAGTTCCTTCCTTCCTTGGGGTGCCTGGTCCCTCTACTCCCCTCCCCTAAAACCATGGGGGGCTTTGATGCCTGCAAGCTGGACACTGGCACCCAAATAGGGGCAGCAGAACAAGGTAGGGATTGGTGGTTCAGTCCACTGTGCTGGGTCTCCCTGCGACCCTGGGGTCCCCCCTCCCTCCCTCCCTCTCTGCCCATTGTGACCACATGAGAAAGGTCTTTCTGGCCAAGATCCCCCCTCCCTGTAGGGCAGAGTAGATCCAGGCCAGGGAAGAAGAGTCATCCCCTTCCCAGGGAGTCATCCTACCCCATTCTGCTCTCTCCTGACCCCTGAGTTATGCAGAGGCTTTATTCTTGGCTGTGATGGGAGATCATCTGCATCAGCACCAATGGATTAATTCTGTAAGGACCTAATTCAGAATTCCCAGGAACAGCTGCCTGGGTGTCCCTTGGGGGAAGATGATGCCTCCCAAGCAGGGCGTAGAGGATATACAGGACCAGAGCAACCATCCAAAAGTGAAAACCATTGAAAGTGGAAACCAGTCTTTATTCGTTTATAAATATTACTTCCAATGCTTTTTTTTAGCTAGCAAACTACAAATACCACTTTTATCTTGCAAATTCCTGCTCACACAAAGATTTCTGCAAATGGTTTCTCATTAACTCCTTTGGGAATGGGATTAGATCAGGAGCTACAACTGATGGAGCTACAAATGGAGGAGGAGGGCAATTTTGGCCTTTAGAATAGCAGAGAGAGGTTGAAAGAGCAGAATATGTGTTGAATGAATGAGTTCTGGAGATAGCTGAATGGTGTTGAAAGAGTGGATTGTCAGAAAATGAACCTTCAGAAAGAACATGCATATGGCTTTCACTGAGTTCTTGTCCCAGACATCAGAAGGGTATTGCTCCTCTACAGCGGTGGTTCTCGAACATTTCATCCCAGGACCCCCTTTGGAGAATGACAATCTGTCCGAGCCCCTCCCACAAAAGTGATGTAATGGGTGAACATACATGTCTACTCGGAAGTTAGTCCCATTGTGTTGGATGAGACAGATTACCATGAAAGCAGCCTGAGTGCCCCATTCCAAGATGGTGACACCCAGTTTATAACAGCCCACCTGAAATAGTGACTCTCCCCCAGTGGGATCCCAACCCCACTTTGAGAACCACTGCTCTATAGGGATATTACACCTGGGTTGGTATTGTCCTGCTTTGACTTTCAGAGAGTTTCCCCAGCCAGAGATGCTGCTACCAGTGATTGAACCTGTTGGAACATCTTCATACAATGGGGTGGAAGTGGGGTGGTGGCCCTGCCTTTTCCACTGAGCTAGGGGTCCTCCCCTTGTTTCAGCTCCCCCATCCAAACTTAGGGCCCAATCCTGCCCAACATTCCAGGACCAATGAATCCACAATTTAGTCCCACAATACAGAAATCTTATCTTGAGGAGGTCTCCATGACTGTCTTCCCACTGCAGGATACAGCAGATGCCAAGCTGGGACACTTGCATCAGTGTTAGAACTTTGGACAGGGTCTGTAAGCTGCTCATGGCTTACCCATTCTGAAGAGTCATCTAAGCAAGTGATTGCTGTGATTTGCAGCAGTGATTTCCACACATGAGCAAGTTGTTGCACATAGCAATAGTTCTCGAGCAATTCATTCTCAGAAGGGACCCCCTTCTGAGAATGACAATCAGGGACCCTCAGGAAGTGATGTCATCAACCTTAACATCGTTAATGACATAGTTCATGGCGGGAATTGATATCGAACAGGAAGTGATATCACTGTGATGTCAGGGCTCTTCTGCAGAGTAGTAGTACTATTAATAGATCTACTGTAGACAGATTCCTCCTTTCTTCCTATCAACCCCAAATGTGCTACCACCAGGAACAACCAGAGTCCGGCTCCCTGTTTAAGGATGCTTAGAACACTGAGAGGCCTTACCCAAGCTTCAGAACCTTGATGCCTGGGGAGGCAACAATGGGGAGGCGAGCATCTGAGAATGTACAACGTTCTTTTCTTCCTACCTGGGTTGCATACCCCAAAGAAGCTGAGGCTGGTAGAAGTCTTCTGGCATTCTCATCTTTAGCTGATAATTGCTTCTTGGTTCCAAATTTTCTTGGGCTGAATATGTGAGGCTACTGTTGAGATCCCCTTCTCGCTTCCCTAACTAGCAGCTAGTTAGGGCCAGAGCTGGTGACCCCCTGGGATGGGTTTTTGCTGCAGACACCATTGTTTTGCCCTTGGCCTCAATCTCTGCTCTACAGCCTGATGAGATGGGGTTCTTCTGCAAAATTTCTTCTTGGGAATTTGATCTCTCTTGTTCTTTCTTTGCTTCCAGAACTTCCTCTGAGATGAGAAACCCGAAGCTGGCTTGAGGACCTTCCTCGGAAGGCTGTGACATATCACAATGGTGCTAGACGCAAGGCCACGGTCCTATCAGCAGCAGCGGCCTGATGTCTTTGGGACAGGCCTGCCACAGAGGAAGGGTGAGAAGAAGAACGAATTGCGACTTTATCCTTTCCTTTCTCCTTCCCTTTCTCTGGAGTCGGACTCCAGCTCCAGCCCAGGGCAAAAGGTCAGCCCCTCTTCCAAGGCCAAGTGCCTCCAGAGTCTGGACACCAGACCTTCCTCAACCCCCTTGCCAGCCTCCCAGAGTCCCTGCAGCTGGATGCGCCGCAGCGAGAGCACTTGTGTGGTGAATCAGAGAGACCGAGTGCGGGGCCGTATTCGTAGTGCCAGCTCCCTACCATATATCCCCAAAGCCAAGGAAGACAGAGCTATTAACTTCAAGAAGAGCCCTTGTTTGCTGGTGGCCCTGCGGCCAGTGAACGTCGAGGAGGAAAAGGAGAAATTCTTCCGGTCTTCTTTTGTCTACAACCCTCAGTTTAAGTATGGAGAGTCCATCCCTGAAACAGTCCTGGAAAAATACAAGGATGCCTCACAGCAATTTCTTTCACAGGTAAAAATATTTCTCTTCTTTTTTCTTCCCAACCTCTCCTCCAGCCACCAGCACTGAGGAGCATAGGACACAACTGATCACTTACCACATTGAGGGCACAACTGATCACTGACCATAATGAGGGCACAACTGACCACAACTAAGGCACAAGTGATCACTGACCACAACTAGGGCACAACTGATGGCACCACCAAGTCCTGGGAATACAAGACTTCTGCAGAAGCCCTACAGCCACTGTCTGTCTTTGAATGGGTGTCTCTGCCTGGTCTTGATGCAGGTCTCTGCTGGCCAGTCTTAATAGTATGATAGCATCCCTGATCTGGAGTCACTTCAGTGTAGATCCTATTTGCAAAGGTCAAAGCATCAGGCAACTGGTTCCATACCTCAAAGCCACCTGGTTCTAGCTGGTGCACATGGAAGACAGAAGATCTAGCAATAAAACCAAGGTGTTCCCTCCTGTCTGACATGCCTTCCCCAGTTTTCAACATCTTTGTAACATCCTTATAAAGAAGGTTGGCATGAAGAGTCCACATTCCATCCCAGCTTTATCACACACTCAAAAGCATTCAAGGCAGCACTTCCTAGATTTTTCTAGATGCTGAGTTTGAAGGATGGGGGTCGATACCTGAAGGAGACATGTGTGCCACCACTGAAAGAGGAATACCACTATGTTCAGGTTTCCAGAAGATTGTAGAAGTCCCAGAAGATTGTCCCTTCTGACTTGGAAGACCCAATGCTTCCTGGCAGCATTGAGCTGCTGCATTACACTTCAACACTTAGGTGACCTGGCACACATGTGGGGCAGGAGCAGCCTCCTTCATGTCCCCTAGAGCAGCCCTGTTGCCAGGACCAAGATGGAGGTTCCAGTGGGGTGCGTGGTGTGTGGGGTTTTGGACCCATAGAGTTGCCTTGTCTTTGTCTTGCAGAAAGGAGGGATGAAGCTTAGAAAGAATAGCTCGCAATGAGGCATGAGTTCGAGGTCATGTGGACCAGACCTTTCTAGTTCACAAGCTGTACAACTGAGTGAAAAAGATTCTTACATCTTATTGTTACAGTGCATTACAATTCACTGTGATCCTCTTCTTAATAGACATAACTCAGAGGAGGTAGTTTAGTACAGAGCAACACATCACAACAGGCATTCTCTTGTGACTGTTCCTGCAGTTTTTAGCAGTTGGGGGCCTCCTATAGGCTGATAAGGAGGGAGGTCAACCTACTTCCAGAAAATATCTTGGTTTTGATGTGTGCATGTGTTTGTGTGTAACCAATCAGCATAATGTGCACATATTTCAGGCTATTGGAATAATGAATGCCGTCCTGGATAAATATGGCACCTATGAGAGCTTTGAAGCAACCAATGGTGGGCAACTGCTTACCAAATCCCAGATCTGGTGTATCATCCGGAAGTACATGCAGAAGGAAGGCTGTACTGGTGAGGTGAGTGACCTTTTCAATCCTCAAAAATTCAACAGCACTGGGGGTTGCGTTGGCAGAAGCTGGGTTGGAGCTTGCAGATCTTTCATCACTGACATCCTGACATTTTTTTATATCCATAGGAGGATTTTCTACACTCTGTGGGCTTCTGATTGACATTGGTGCTTATATCTTCTGTGTTCCATGGTGATCTCCATAGAAGTGTCAGGGTCAAGAGCTTTTAGGGAACCATATTTGGATGCAGCTCTTTGGCTCTTGAACACACATACTCTGGAAATCTGACTCTTCTCAATTGAGACAAATTGTTTCAGCATTTCTAAACAGGTGGCCATCCAGCCTCTGCTTGAAAACCTCCAGCAAGGGCTTACAGATGCATAAGGCAGAATGTTTCTTTGCTAGACAGCTCTTATTTTTTTAAAAATTCTTTTGCATGTCTAGCCTAAATCCAATACCCTGTAGTTTTAGCCCGATGGTTCTTGTCCCACTTTCAGATACTCAAAGACAGTTATGTCATTATTTTTCGAGTGCCCACAGACGTTCCACTTAATAATCTGCTCTAGGACCTTTCTGGGTACTGATGTCAGGCTGATCAGGCCGGATCCATCCAGATAGCAGCTATTGGTGAATTCTGTGTACAGCGAATGGAGGTGGCAAAATGAGGAATGCCGCAAGAATGCCAGGATGCTCCCCCACTCAGAGCCACCAATTTGTGCTGGCCTTGTGGCTATCCCCTATGACTTTGCACTGCACATCTAGGGGAGGCTAAAAAGAGACTGTGTCTTTCCTGTGTCTGTGTTTTTCCTGGTCCACGATGCACACCTACTCAGAGCTAAACTAGGAATTTTCTTCTTCATGGATCTCCAGGCTTGGGATAAATAGTATGATATCTTTGGCTTTCTAGAGGCAGCAGTAGGGCAGACGTTTGTATTTTGGTCCAGAGCTGCTTGTTATCCTCAAAGTGCTTGTTATCCTCAAAGTGACAGTACTAAGGGCTTGTTGGAGAAATGTCCATGGGCTGTTCAGATTGCTTGGAGCACCAAAGGCAGAGCTGATCCCTCTTTGTTGTATTCCAGGTGGTGATCGAACTCACAGAGAATCTACTTTCTCAAGCAGTGATGATGGTGGAGAATAGCCGACCCACATTAGCCATCAACCTCTCTGGAGCTCGTCAGTTCTGGCTGGAGGGCATGTTGCGCCACGAAATAGGTGAGAATTCATGGGGGAGGTTGCACCTCCTGGCAGGCCATTAAACCCTCTAATTTGATATCTCCCTTGCTGACATTTGAGCTTTCTGCAGGCCTTGCTTCCACACATGCACTTCCAATCAGAGTGTTACAGCCCATGAAGACTAGAAAGTTGCTTTAAAAAGCAAATGAGTAGAAAGAGGAGTTTATTAAACAATCTAAACTGTGCACTAAAATGTGCAGAATTAGAGTCCTGTTGAATTTCCTATTGTGCTTTGATGGATGAACTTGGAGAACAAGTTAAGAAGTGGGGAGGCCAGTTTTGAAACAGTCAGGTGGCCATGGGAATGATGTGCATCCCGTCTCCTCTTCAATAGGCACCCACTATATCCGGGGAGTGAACAATGCCCGCCAGCCCTGGAACAGTGTGGAAGGCCGCAAAGAATACGGTCTGAAACCCGCCAACCCAACAGAAGAAGGCCTGGCCAGCCTGCACAGCGTCCTTTTCCGCAAGCAGCCCTTCCTATGGAGGGCAGCACTTCTGTACTACACCATTGCCAAGGCCAGCCACATGACTTTCAGCGAACTATTCCGAGACCTAGAACGCTATGTGCAGGATGCCGGGGTGCGGTGGGAGTATTGCGTGCGAGCCAAGCGAGGTCAAGTGGACACCTCACAGCCAGGTAATGACACAAAATTCTCCTCCATTGGCAAATTAAACATGTTTGGCCCACATGGCGACAATTTATTTTTCAGCAATGTGGGTGGGGGTGGAAGGAGAGGCTGTAATTTATTTTTCAACCCACCAAGTTGCTTGCAATAGATGGCTTTGTAACGGTCTTGGTGGTTGTTACAGGATGTTTCAGTAAAGATCAGGTCTACCTGGATGGGATTCTCCGGATTCTTAGACATCGGCAATCCATTAACTTCCCACTGCTGACTGCGCTGGGGAAGGTAAGGCTGTGTGCTGGAGTGAGGGGGGGGGTGTCTCTCCTTATAGGAGGGGTGTCCTTGTAATCCTCCAGACTGAATCTAATACACTCTTATATGTAAATTTATTCAAATTGGAAATATAAATTTATTTTTTCCAGCCCCAACACAGTGTCAGCAAGATGATGGGGCCCTCCTGCCAAAAACATTGGACACCCCTGCATTAGAGGTTTAAGGCTTTCTGCTTAGCTCAAGGAATTTCTGTTGGCTGAGGATAGACATCCCAGGCAGTTAGGTTCCCAAAGCTACTACCAACCTCGAGTTACTAGCAAAACCAAGCACTGCCTGGATCGTATGTGAAGTATCCTGATGTGTAGCAATAATGGGCAGAATAGACTTCTTTGCTTCCAAGGGTGGGGTGGTAGGAAAAGTGTTCTAGGGTTCCAAACTGTCTACGGGGAACTCAATTTCAGGGTTTCAGGATGCAGTGTTTCCCCAGTGTAGAGTGCACAGCATGGAGCCCAGTACTGTTACCACTATACCCCCCATCTTTTGCAATGGATATCTCAAATCTCCGTGCAGAGTGAAATTTGCTGCAGGATAGTGAGCTGACTCTCTGGTGAACACTTTCTTCTCAGGTCTCCTATGAAGATGTGGAGCAACTCAAGGACTTTGGGGTGCTGGAGAATGTCCGAATCCCTCACTTCATGCAGGACCTGGACCGGTACATGAAGCAGCTTGACCACATTGTCGCCACCAACTGCCTCAGTGACCAGGAGCTGGAATTACTACTGCCAGCCTGAGCAGGCCATAGAAGAGCAGTGCAGGGGGGCAAGGGGAGGGGGCTGCACCTCCCATTTGCCACTGACTCCAGAGACAGGTTGTGCTGCGGGCCCAAAAGATAACCTTCTGTCTTGTGGCCTGCTGAAAATAGCTCATGGCTTTCTATTTATTCATTTACTGAATGTCTCTGGTTGAGTATTAAGTGGAGGCAAGCCTCAGCTCTGTGATTTCCAGGTGAGATTTTTAAGCCGGGGTCACTTTTAAATAATATATGCCGGGACAGGTGACTTAAGGTTCAGTTGCAAGGCATGGATGATGGTATCTTCCCAAATTTGTTTTAATCACAGATTATAAAAGCTGGTTTTAAGGAGGGCTGCCAGTCACATCCTTGCAAAATTGTGAATTCAGACTAGAGAAGCCAGAGCATCTTCTAAACGTGGCTCGAAACAGCAAGAGTAGCAACTCGCGAGTGGTGAGCAGATTCAAACTGGCCTTGGGAGAGCACAGCAAGGTGCTCTGTGGCCAGTGGTCTGCTGAGCCAGATGCCTCAGGGAGCTCGCAAGCCAGGCAGGACCTTGTCACAGTGTTTTATTTATTGTTTTTAATGCTGAGAGCATCCAAAGCCCTCGTCTGTTGGCAAATTAACTATGTCTTGTGTAAGCGCTTGTCTGTAGTCAGCATGTCAGGTGTCAGTGGAGTGTGTTGTGGTAGCTTAAGCTGGGTGATTTGAACCAGCTTTATTTGTGCTGCAAAAATAAGTGGCCTGAGTAAGAAAGGGAGGAGGGCAGAGAAGACAGTGGTTCATGCAGGGGGCTAAGGGTAGTGGGAATAGCAGCTAGGAGAGGCTAGGGCCAAGGAGCAGAGTAAGATGATGCCAGGAGACAGAGTTGAGCTTCAGCAAACATGGAACAGCAACACCATTGCCCAAATAATCCTTCGTCCACTACACTCTGGCCAGGAGGACACTGGCCCGCTCAGTGTTACTTCCCTGGACTCTATGCAGTTTGTAAACCATTTGCTTGCTCTTGTTTCTTATGGTGTCAAACTGGATTTTCATCCATCCAATAAAAACTTGCCTCTGCTTTGCTGTGTGTAAGAAGGGTCAGGGGAGAAAGAGGAAGTCTCTGGTTGAGAAGCTCCACTTCTAGGCCCTGAAGAGATGCCTACAATTAGCAGTAGAAATAAGAAGGACATACAGCTTGAGCACACATTGTGTCCTGGGGAGGTGCAACAGCTTGCCCTCACTCTCCCTGCAAGAATTTAAAGGCTGTTCCACTCCATGCACCTCTTCTTTGGGCCAGGAGGTATTTCTTCATGCAGGCTGCAAAACAGCAGCTACAACCACACTAGTCTGCTGCATGTTGGCAGGAAGTTGGGGGCTGACATAGTTCAACAAGCTGGATTTACAGAAAATTTCTCATGTCCCACCCCACAGGAATTCTGAGCAGCAGATTATAATTTATGTTTGTATTTTACAAAAAAAAATTAAGGAGAAAAAATAATGTTAGAGGTTGAAATCCTAAGTATATCTACTCAGAAGTAAGCTTCATTGTGTTAAATGGGTCTTACTCCCAGGAAAGTATCTTTAGGATTGCAGCCAAATCCCTCTCTTCTTTCAGCAGTGGAAGAATGGGGCTCCTTATCTCCACACTTTATTCTGTCCTCACATGGGGTTTCAAATTTAAAGAGAACGTTGAAACTTTAACGTTTAAGTGCCATACAAGTATGTAGTAAGGCTGGGGGTAAGTGCTCCTCCCTTGTGCAGTATTTGAAGTTTAAAACAACCCCCTTTAAACCAAGGGTTTCCAAACCTTGGTCTGGGGTACGTGGCAGGGGACGATTGGGCATTCCAGCCCACAGCAACCTGCTTATGAGCCAGTTAATCAGGGCCTTGCATGGAGAGATGTTTCCTCAAATATTACCCCGGAAGTGGGAGGTGTCTGTGTAAAGAGGGGAGGCAAATAGCAACTTCTTCCTTTTTCTTCAATTCCCCAAATCATAAACATACCCTTTGAAAGCTTGAGAGGAGTTCCAGACATATTCGATACCCATATCAGACTACTGGCCAATCAGTCTAATTATCCAACACTTACTGAAAGCATATTTTCTCTTTAACAAATTAATTTCTCAGATTTCTACCAACTTTTTACTCAGTTGTTCCTCAACTCTTTAATTCCCTCTACAATCTCACCAAATAACTTTCTTTTTTAAAAAAATGGGAAGTTTTTCTTTTCCAAAAACAGTGGTTCCCCCCATATTCTTCCTTTTAAAATTCATTCTCCCAAAGTTAATTTTTCTTTCCAAAATCTATTCCTTCCTTGTGCAAATCAGTTTTTTCCCTCTGCTCCCCCAGTCTGTTTTCAAAATTCATGATACTTTCTTCCATCTCTAATGTAGCTATTTACCAATTTTCCAGCCCTTGAGTTTTAGATATACAATGTTAGCTATACAAAACGGAAATCGTGCTAAAAAGTTTGAAGACTTCATTTTTTAAACTTTATGTTCAAGCACAGAGAGGGAAGGGGGTGATCCTGCTTGCACTGCACACCATGTGCCACAGGTTTCCCATCCCATTGTAGAACCTATATACTAGAAATAGTACTTTTTGTCATTGGGTAAATGGGGCTTATGTGGGGATGAGTAAGTCCCCTTTATAAGAGGACTGGCTTTACAGAATCAGGGGACAGCACTCAGCCATCTTCTTTCTCATGTAGTTTCCAAAGGCAAGTTGGATTTGTGAGATGCTTTTATTAGCAAAAGAATTCCCATAACTTTACTTCAAGCTGTATATATCAGTCCAATGCATACCCAGCTTCCGTGTTGCCTAGAGTCTTTGTCCACCCAACAGCTTCAGGGTCGCCCAGACAGACACTGGTTCACCACTTCCAACAAATGGGTGTTCTCCAGGGCAGCAGCCACTCTTTCTTTATCAGCCAGCTGTTTGTTTACTGTGAAAAACAGTCCCAAATGGATGAATGAAAACACCCCCTGTAGCTGCTCATGCCCCAAAGGAGTCAGAACAGGCCACCAGCCCCCCACTCCATAGTCATGAGGTTTTTACACTTACCCCTTCCAGACCTCACCACACACACCATGGATGTGTGATTGGTATTCAGTGAGACATTACATTTCCAAAGTAAAATCCACGGCAGTTTTGTAAATCACAGGGGGTACTATATAAATCAGAATTTATTGGGTCTAAGTAAGGATATCTTTCTAATGCTCTTTTACAGGAAGGCATTTACTTCTAGTGTGCTGTGCTGGGGCCAGCAGAAATAAGCAGTGTCTTTTTCTCCAATGGACAGGGGTGCCCCATCTTCTCTCAATGCCACAATTACAGAACTGTCTGCTCACGAGATCTGCAAAGTCCCAAGCTTCTCCCAAAGGGGACTGGGCTAATTTCACTGATCATGTTGGTAGGCTTTATTTTCTGTGGCATGTCCCAAGTTCACAGGAAAATAATGCAACACATATATTAATCATTCATGCCAGGAGGGAAACTTACCTGCATGCTCAGAAGCATGTGTTCCAGGTGTGATGTGCACATCCACCTGGTAGGAAAAAAAAAACAGAGACAAAACATTACCATGTTACCCCAAGTCCTCTGAGTCACCAAGCAATCCACCAGAGTCAAACAACCAGAGAAGCTTTATGGACCTCTGAGTCAAACAGTCTCATTCAGAATTACAAGCAATCAGAGATCTTTCCATGCGTTTTCAGCTTCATCAGTTTTTTTACTTTACACTGTAATTTTTAAACAAAAAATTCTGCAAGCTAACAAGACTGCTTTGGAAACATCCATATAACATCTTGGAAACAGTTGTAACAATTCTGTCAACAAAGTGACAAAAATTTTGCGAATGGGATACATAGTGCAGATTTTGATTATGGGCTTGGCTAATGCCCTTGAATTGACATCAGCATGGAGTAACAGAGATGATAAAGGCAAATGTGTCCCTGCAGGTTGGACTGCTAGTCGTGACTGACTCTAGAGTGCAGTGCTCATCCCCATTAACAAACCTTTAGAGCCTGCATTGTCTGAAGAGGCTTACATGGTTATGGGGCTGGCATGACGAAACGCCAAGACACACAGAACAGTGTTACCTTCCCACCAAGGTGGTACCTCTTTATCTACTTGCATTTGCATGCTTTTGAACTGCTAGGTTGGCAGAAGCTAGGCTAAGGACGGGAGCTCACTCTGACTTATAGTACCTGGGTCTTGAACCCCGGCTTGCCCATTGACAGGCATAGTGTCTTAACCACTTGAGCCACTACAGCCAGTTAACAGAAATCATAAAGGGGTAAAAACAAGAAAAGCAGGATACAAGTGATTTATAGCTCAATCCAACTTTACAGTGCTGATGCTCCTGCAACACAGCCCCAAGGGAAGAGAACAAATGATTCCTGACTTTGAGGAAGTCTCCAGGATTACTCACCACCACAGGATTCAATACATGCACCACTGCATCAGCAGGAATGTTGATGGGCTTTGGGCTTTAAGTTAAGGGCTTCCAATGACTGACAAATGACTGGGTTAATGAGATTTTGGTTAATGAGATTTCGGTTAATGAGAGCAAGAAGTGTCCATTTTCACCATGGAGGAACAGTGAGCTGCTTTGCTTTTATTAAAAAAGAACTCATGCACTATCAGTCATCCTTGGACTACTTTCTGCACTCTCCAGTAAAGCCAAATTCTTTAACCAGGCATGTATAATCCACATTGGCCTATTTTATTTGCTGAGCTTTCATGTGCTAGTGCGGAATGAGACAGTAATCTACACCCACATTCCAAACAAGCACCTCTTTCAAACTCTGAATGAGCAAGAACAGTCTTGGCCTCTCAGACTGCAACCATAGCCATTTTACTTGAGAATAAATCCCACTGATTTTAACGGGACTAACTTCTGAGTAGGCATGATACGTAGGATGGGCTGCTATGCTCTCCAAGCTTAACCTTGGAGTAAGTCTCATTTATTATAATGGGGTTTTCTTCTGAGTAGCCATGTGCAGGATTGGGCTCTCAGACTGCAACCATAGCCACGCTACTTGAGAATAAGCCCCACTGACCTTAATTGTAATTCTCAATTCTCCATTCTGTTTGTGGATTCTTTTTGTATCAAGGCTTCTTCAAGAGTTACCATGTTTTACACAGCTTGCCAATCAGGATTTGTCAATATTCTTTTGAAAACTCAATTCTATTTGGTTACCTTAAATTTCCATTTGCTTACCTTAAACCTTTCTGGAAGGGATCTGATCAGCTTCACTTTGATTGACAGTCCAATTAATGTTGCCATGCTGCAGTGAGGAATGGTGGGAGTGAATTCCACCGACACAGTGCTTTCAGCATCATTCACCTGTTAAAGACATTTTATTCTCTGAAAATTTCATTCACTAGATCAGGGGTGTCCAAACCATTTGGCAGGAGGGCCACATATTCTCTCTGACACTGTGTTGGGGGCTGGAAAACTAATTTACATTTCATATTTGAATAAATTTACATAAACTTAGAAATAAAATTTATTAGAGTGGACTACAAGGCTTGCCCAGTGGCTGGATACAGGGGTATGCCAGAGGCCACACTGAGACTTACTGAGGCTCATATCTGTCCCCCAGACCACGGTTGGACACCCCTGTACTAGACCAAATGCTGTGCTAAGTGAAAAAAGAAATGGCAGGCTCATTTTTACAAGTTCTGCATTTGTACAGGATCAATTTTGGTTCTGCATTTGTACAAGATCAATTTTTTAAACAGAATTCCCAGAGTTGGCTATCACAAAGAGTTGTTCAAGAACAAGACAAGGCACCTAACTGGGTCATATCTATGTGCTACTGAATGTGACGAGGAAGAACAGGCCACAACAGAGCATGATGATGAAAAGGTAAAGCAAAAGGCAACTAATATCCATATACAGGATGCCTCATTGGAAGGTGGGGCAATCTTAAAAATCAGCACCGGGAACACTGAAGCCACTTTTTTTGCAAACTCTCAATCCAAATCTTGTCCCTACCATTCTCAGTTGGAGGCCATAGGGATACTGCTCACTTTCAACTTTCAGCTCCAACTGAAGGATAAATTCAGCTTACAAGGTTGTTGTAAGGATGCCATCAGGATCATACATGTGAAGAACTTTGCCTTCTCCAAAGGTACTATGCAAACACTAAGCATTATCATAATCCCCAAATGATTTGCTTCCACCTGAGGTTTCCCTTTCTATGTGCCTGGTTACAAGCATGGACTACAGCCCTACACAGCATATGAACACAAGAGCCCTGCTGGATCAAGCCAAAGCCCCATCTAGTCCAGCTTCCTGTGTTACACAGTCACCCACCACTGGGTATCAAGCAGTGTTATGACTAGGCAACAATGTTTCTCACAGGGTTCACTTCAGAGGAGACCGACCAAACCAGCACTTACTTTGACTCGAACCTGTTCCACAACGTTCAGCTCTTCCAAAGTTAAGGGATGTTCTGGGTCATTGATGGAACGAATGAGATGTAGGAAGTCAAAGAAAAGCACTCCAGTTGGGACCCAACTCCCGAATCGAGGTCCAAAGTAACAATTGACTCCTGTTATGTTAGGTACCTCCTAAAGGACATCCAAGAACTCTTGAGATACCTCCCCCCTTAAGAGGAAAAGCTACATTATTGGGAGGAAGTCTACAGTTTAGTAAAAAATCAACTAAGGTACAATGGGGCTAACTTCTGAGAAGGCATAGGATTGGACTCTGAGGATGCAATCCTGTCCACACTTACTGGACAGTAAGGCCCATTGACTATAATGGGGCTTATTTCTGAGCAGACACAGGATTGGACTCTGAGGATGCAATCCTATCCACACTTTCCAGGAACTAGGCAACATCCACTCAAATTGAGTGGAGAGAGTTAAAACATACAAAAGAAAATATTTCTTTAACCAGTGCATGATTAATCTGTGGAACTCCTCACTGAGAGGATGGCATGGGGTGGATATTTTTTTTCCTTCTCATCCAACAGGAGAACTAGCAGACGTCCAATAAAGTTGAGTGGTGGGAGAGTTAGTGCAGACAAAGGAACTCCCTACTACAGGATGTAGTAATTCTTCCATGGGTTGTTCTTCCTGGGGATCACTACATTCCATGGCAAAGAATTCCACAGGGTACCAGCACACTGAGTCACCCCCATCCTGTGGCAAGGAGTTCCACAGGGTACCAGCACACTGAGTCACCCCCATCCTGTGGCAAGGAGTTCCACAGGGTAAAAGCACACCGAGTCACCCCCATCGTGTGGCAAGGAGTTCCACAGGGTAACAGCACACTGTGTCACCTCCCATCCTGTGGCAAGGAGTTCCACAGGGTAAAAGCACACCGAGTCACCCCCATCCTGTGGCAAGGAGTTCCACAGGGTAACAGCACACCGAGTCACCCCCATCCTGTGGCAAGGAGTTCCACAGGGTAACAGCACACCGAGTCACCCCCAACCTGTGGCAAGGAGTTCCACAGGGTAAAAGCACACCGAGTCACCCCCATCGTGTGGCAAGGAGTTCCACAGGGTAAAAGCACACCGAGTCACCCCCATCGTGTGGCAAGGAGTTCCACAGGGTAATGACAGTGGGTCAGCAGCAGCGCCAGCCTCCAACAGGGAGAAGAATCACTCCACTGAGGAGGGAAATCCTGAGGCAAGGAGTTCCACAGGCCAATGGTCATCAGCAGCCCCTCCACAGCCCCTCAGCCAAGGGATATCGAAGATCTCGCGGCCGTCGATGGCGTCGGGCAGGTCGTCGTCCTCCTCGCGCGCCGTGACGGGCCGCTCTCCTTGCCGCCGGTAGATGAGGGGGTTGGCGTTCTCCAGGGTGCCTCCGCCCGAAGGCCCCATCGCCGGACCCACCATGGCCCCTCCGAGGACTAGCCCGGAACCCTCGTCGCCGGGGCCACGCTAAGCTCCACTTCCGGTGGGGTAACCACTTCCTATAGGACCGGGGGACTAAGTCAAGGTCGGACCACCATAGAGATTAGTGTTTGGATAGAGGGGCTTCCGGTACAAACATGGCGCCTGTCTTGCCGCTCTAGCCTTGGAGGACTTCAGCTGGAGGATTGACTCTATTGTATCCCTTCCTTCTTCCTGCCTCCTTCTAGACCCATTTTACAGGTGAGGAAAACCGAGGCACTGAAAATAAGTGGCCTCCACCTTCTTGGGATGCAGACTCAGCACTCTTGACCAGGACTCCCCAGGCAGCCCTCAGGTGGACACAGCAGACCCCTCAAGCCTCTGTACATTACATACACACAGGGAGATATAGATGTGTGTGCGGCAAGGAGTTACATACATTCATACGTATATATTTAAATGTATGTGTGTATATGTGGGTCTGTGTCTATGCATGTGTATGTTTTAATCTTGCCTTCTGTTAAAGAGCTTAATTTGTTCCCGAGACCTGCTCTTTAAGTGAAACTCTCTTTAAGTGAAGCGGACTTTCCCATAGGAAATAATGGGAACTCAGACAGTTGGTTCCACAACCCCCAAAATATTCATATAAAAATATTAACTGGATGTAAAAATGACGACAGAACACTGGGATTGAATTCAAAACATGCATTCAATGTGCTTGATCCTATGAGGTCTACTTAGGCTGCAATCCTAAAGACACTTTCCTGGGAGTAAGCCCCATTTAACACAATGGGACTGACTTCTGGGCAGACATGGTTAGGAGGCTGCAATCCAAGACACTTTCCTGGGAGGCTTTCCTGGTCTGCTGCTGGAGGTTCAAGGTGGTCGGTGGGGAAACTTTGGGGCAGCCTTCATGCGGTGCGTTAGGGCTGCATAGCACATGTGCCCATAGGGTGTTTGCTTGTTAAGTGAAGCGGAACTTGTTACATGAAGCAAGATTTCTTGGAAATTTGTTCTTGTTATGTGAAACGCTTGTTAAGTGAGGTACCACTGTATAGATTAGGAGATTGCACCAGAATACCACCTGCCAAATCAAATGTTCATATGAGGGGGAACTATCAACAAAGTTTTATATAAATAAAGGAGTGAAACAGGGTTGCATATTGGCACCCACTTTGTTCAAACTGTTTCTCAATGATCTAGCCCCGACTTTGACTTCGGTGGTGTACAGTCTTCGGTGGAGAACTAATTACTTCCTGTGCAAAACTGGACCTCAAGTGTTTGTTGAATAAGTGTCTGGAGTATTTGAAGATAAATAAACTCCAGCTAAACTTTGAAAAGGCAAACATTTTAGTCTTTGCCAGGAGTTGGAGTCCCTGCTGGTAGTAACAAAATTGAGCAAGTGAAATCATTCAAGTATTTGGGAGTCCATTTCCAGTATAATGGCTCTTGGGTTTTACAGCGCCAAATGGCTATTAACGGGGTTATGTGTCGGCCCAAGCGATTAGCAAATTTTTCTGTGAAAGAGGGAATCAGTATATCCCTGCCATGTTAAAGGTTTTTTACGCAAAGGTGTACCCACAACTTTTATATGGTATCCCTGTATGGATTGCGGACTCAATCACCATCTTAGAACGCCCCCAGGGCAAATTCCTATGAAAGATCCTGGCTTTCCCACATTGCGTTCCCTATGTGGCAATATGCATCGAAACAGGACAAGGTTTAATAGAATCCAGGGCGTAGCTGACAATCTCTGGCTGTGTATTCTTTACAATTGTGATACTGGCAGCCTCATTACTCATTACTCTCTGACTTGCCTCGACCAGCTGCTCTAATTCTATGGGAAAACAAACTTAAAGCTATGGGGCTATCTTTTGAGACACTTAGCATACTCTTGCAACGTGAGGCTTTGCAGAGTATACAATGTAGGATACTTGATATTGAAATGCAAGATCTCTTTAGAGCGGCCAGTAAGACTTGCTCCCCTCTAAACTCACTGGCCATGGTCTCATATGGCCCTATAGCCTCCTATCTAAAATTTGTACATCAGCCTCAGGACCGGAGAGTCTATTCTTTAGCCCGTTTTAATGAATTACCTTCAGGCGGTTCTCTATGGAAGATTTCACAATATATCACACATGGACAGACATTGTCCATGCCCTGTGAACAGTGTGGAAACTATCTCACACATATTTTTAAACTGCCCATTGTATGTCATTTCACATACTTGATACTTGGAACCCCTGCTAGAGAATAAAAGGGGCTCAGGTCCTTCCGCAGGTTAACTGCCTGTCGCTTCCGACTATAGGGTGCGGTGCTCTTCCCTGTTTCCAGGCCTTTAGAGCCAGCGTTGTCCAAAGACACTTCCATGGTTATGGGGCTGGCATGACTAGACACCGAGGAGCATGGAACACTGTTACCTTTCCCACCAAGGTGGTACAGTACCTATTTGTCTACTTGCGTTTTACATGCTTTCAAACTGCTAGGTTGGCAGGAGCTGGACTAAGGACAGGAGCTCACCCTGTCTTGTGGGGACCTGGGTCTCGAACCCTGGCCTGCAGGTTAACAGGCACAGTGTATTAACCACTTGTGCCACTACAGCCACAAAAGGGGCTCATCTGATGCTGTTAAAATATCTCACCTACTTAACTCCAGTTCTCGTTTGTTAATAAGGTAATAAGTTTCTTGAAACAGGTAATATATATCTGAAATGTAAAGCTTGAAGATGTCTAGTATTTAGCCCTGGGTTCATGATGTTTTATGTCTGTCTAGGAGTTTTATGCCAATAAAGGTGTTTGAAATTTGAAAATTTTATATGCAACATAGGGCAGAAATGCCTTTGAGTGAGACGGGTCTCTAATTTGTTGTGGTCCAGCCAAGGATAGGATTGAGCTCAAAATCTCATTAGTTTGGACTGTTCTTTGCTTAACTTATTTCACTGCTTTTTGTTGTTGTTATTGCAGTTTGCTTTGGCAGAAAAAGAGGGGAAATGACCTACAGCAGAAAAATGACCTATAGCAGTCGAGTCCTATAGTTGCTGCGTCTCTCAGGGTTGGCCTGAATGTGGGACCACTGAGTAGGGATGGTGGACAACACGCTGCAGTGGTTTTGTATCTCTTGGTAAAAGAGAATGTGATTCTACTGGTATCAAGGTATCCTACAAATGCTTCCTCTTTGTTGATTTACTCTTTTTGGGGTCCTTCACAAGCTTCTTTCCATAGTCATTTAATTAAATGCCCTACCCCCTGCAGGGAATAAATCATACTCAGCAATAAATCATATTGCGAACATTGCTGCAATAACCAGGGTGACCAGATGTCTAAGACCACAAAAGAGGACAGGGCCTCTTTTAAAAGAAAAATGTAAGACCTGTCAAAATAAAAGCGAAAAAATATCACCTATGATTTCATGTGGTTAATTTAAAAAAAGCAGGCCTCCATCAGTCTTGAAAGTTTAAAAAAAGCAGGCCTCCATCAGTTATCGTGCTCGGCGCTGCATACGCTGCATGCGAAGCACGAAAGCCTGGGTTGGATAGTTATGGAGGATAGGCTGTTACCCAAGCAGCAAATCCCCCCTCTCCACGCCACTGAATTAGTCCAGTGGAAAGGCAGAGCCGATACGATTGGATCCAGCTGGCGTCGCAGAGCTGGGCTAAGGACAGGAGCTCACCCTGTCTTGTGGGGCAGACCTGGGTCTCGAACCCTGGCCTGCTGGTTAACA
Source organism: Cryptoblepharus egeriae (assembly GCA_030015325.1). Lineage (NCBI taxonomy): Eukaryota > Metazoa > Chordata > Lepidosauria > Squamata > Scincidae > Cryptoblepharus > Cryptoblepharus egeriae. The sequence goes on along the minus strand of JAREYC010000010.1, from coordinate 17,471,845 downwards.
GGCACAGCGTCTTAACAGCTTGCGCCACCCACAGCCTTGGTTAATTTAAACACTGTATTAATTATTATTAAATTTAAAACTATTTAAATTTATGTATTTTGTTATGTATGTATATAAATTACAAATTTAAATATGTAATTTAAAATTAATTTTGTATAATTAATTTCAGGAATGCTCCATACTGTCTACTCACAAGGAAAAGCAGGAGAATGAAGATTTTTTTTTCCAGGACACAAGGCTAAAAATGGGGTCATGTCTTGGAAAAAGGGGACAAGTGGTCACCCTGTGCAATAACTTAACTGAAGCCATAACACTACCAGTCCAAGTCACATTTCTACAGTTTTACTATCGTTTTGCTTTCCCTAAAGAATCCTGGGAATAATATTTTTGTGTGAGAGCTGAGAAGCTGGAAGGGAGCCGCATTCTTCCTCATCACATTGCAAACCCATTAGGAGAATCAATCAATCAATCAAAATCTACAGGGAAGATACAGGCGCAAGTGGTTAAGACACTGTTAACCAGCAGGCCAGAATTTGAGACTCGAATCCCCACAAGACAAGGATTTTCTGCTACAGGCAGGGGGTTGATGACCCACTGGGTCCCTTCCAACTCTATGATTCTATAAACCCAGAGATAGTAATCAATCCAACAATGAAAAAGTCAAAGGCAATAAAACGCATTTATAGCAATACATTTATTTTACTTTCTATGTTAACCATTTTAAACTTTTTTATTAGCATTAAATAATCTAGCAAATAACCCCTGCCGGATGCCCAGAGGAAGGCGAAAAACCTCCAGGACTCTGGCCAATCTGTCCTGGAGGAAAATTCCTTCCCGACCCCAAAAGTGGCGGTCAGTGCTACCCTGGGCATGTCAGTAAGGGTCTTTAGTAAGCCATCTCCTAAACCTCCAGTCGGATGTCTGATGACCTGCAGGGCCTTTTGCTTTCCTCTAGGACTAGAATGTGCTATTCTTTCTGGAAAGGATAAATGCTGGGATGAGTGGATTCCATCCCAGCATTCTAGCTAGGATATTCTGGGGAGAGACTGGTATGAATGAGTACTCATTTGGAGTACCTCTTATTCACACCTATTGATTGATCACTTGTCCAGATGGTTGCCAGTTTTTGTAAAAGTTTTGATCTATGAGAAAACAACACATTAGAGAAAGCAAATGTGTGTTTAATCATCACAGGTCTGTCAGTGGTGGACTGGAAATGGCACTGAGCCGGGATAGGAGATGAAGAATACCCTGTCTTTGGCAATAAAAAGCTACCTGAGAAGATATTACCTCCAAGTTGGAAAAAAGTGAGTTGAATATCCTCCTTCATTTTCCAAGGCTAGGATATTCACAGGTAAGGGACTCCTAATTTTCTCAGGAAGAATGAAGGAGGGCATTTGTCATTCATGGGATATGCCAAAGCAATATATCATAAATTACTCCCAGGAAATTCCAACATTCCCAGGACTCCACAGTATGCCCACTTGGTCAAGGATGGTGCTTTTATCATGAATCTGAAGCTACAATCATAATTAGGCCAGCATAAGTCCCAGCTCAAGTCCAGTGCTGGCCTCAGGGTGTCTCAAAAGTGCCATAAGGCCTTTCTATGCCACTCCTGAGGGGGTGGAGGGTGCCAGTGCACAGACATGCTCCAGCGTCCTCACACCACAGCAAGAACAGGGAAACAGGTAAGATGTTCTGGCCTAAACTCATTAAGATTGTTCCTTGAGAGCCTACTGCTATTGCCTGTACAGGCAGATGCCCACTTAGTGGCTGCTTTGTGAACTGGAAAAAAGAGAGGTTATAGCAGATCAGCATAGAGAAAGGGAGCCCTATGTGCATTTTATGATCTCTGACTCTGAGTAGTATCTGTATAGTTCTGTGTCTGAAGTTAAACATGAAGAGTACCTGGGTTAGAGATCACCTGGCAGTGGAGCTGGGAGGCAGGGTTATAAAAGCAGCCTCATTTCTGTTGATAGCCACATCATTTTTGTGTCCTGAGCCTCTTTTGGGCTCCTCCTCATCCACCTCTGAATGTGGAGAGGGGGCAGCAGCACTGACTTCATATACTGTTTGGGGTCTTTCTGGGGTGTCTGGCAGGGCTGTTCTTAGTCTGAGACAGTTGTCTTCATGTGTTTCCTGTTGTGTCCTACTTGTCCCTTGATGCTTTCAAGAGGGTCTACTCTCATGTACATACTGGCGCTTTAATGAGGAGAGTCTACCCAGGCTACCCAAGGAAGATTGGCATGTGGGCTGGAGTGTGGCATCACTGACATCACTACAAGGGACAAGAACCAAGGGTGATGAAGCCAGTAGGAAGCTATTGGTTTTCAAAGTGTGGTTCAGGACCCCCTTGGCAAGTCACAACTTCATTTCAAGGGAGTCACAAAAAGTTGGGTGAAATCTTGAATCTGGCACTGGGCACCTGAACTCAAATACTCAAGAACCACTGTATTAGAGTGACCTGAGCTCACAACCTGAGTATTTTGTGAAACACAGCCAGCAATAACAGAAGAGAGGGCATATAAAAGATCTGGAGGCCACTGACATATATGGCATCCACTGCTTCTGCTCCTTTCTCATTTGTTCTAGTCACTCATTTGTGGCTAGTCACTTACCTCACAGGGTTGTTGTGAGGACAAAAGGATAAAAAAACTTTGTAAGCTGTCTTGGGAATATGCTTTGGCATGGGAAAGGGTGGGTATAAATCCCTTAAATAATTAATTAATACATAAGGGACATTCCTCTACTGCTCTGATATCCAGTAGGCGTTGAATTGCTTGAAGTGCTTCAATGGATCTCTGGATATTGGCACCTGCCAGAAGCAATTGCAAGGTTTCTTGACATATTCAAGAGTGTATGCATCCAAGACTGTGAGATTACCCAGGCATTGGAGGTGGTAGCCTACCAGTAATCTGCAAAGCCAAGGACGTGCCCCCTGTAATGGGAGGGGTTCTCTCCAGGCCTGGCGTCATGCAGATCTTGATTCTTTGGAAGTTTTGGAGGATCCAGAAGGCTTATTACCCAAGAACTTCCCTTTGGGGAACAGCATACATTGCTCCATCTTGATCTGGAACTTCAAGGGGGTTGGTCAGAAACTCAGACATTGCTCTTGAAGACAAAAAGTGTTGGTCATGTCTTTAACAGGCTCCTTCTTATTTGATGGAAAGAACTTGCATTAGTCACTTTCCACTAAGAGGGGTTCCAAGGCAGTCGTAAAAAGTTTGGAGCCTTCAAATCAGGCTTGAAATATTCCCAGGAAAACAGGTGACTCCCAGGTTCCGTGGTCATGACCCAGCAGGCCTATAGGCAGCACCAGGTGCTGCCCACCAGTTCCCCAGCCCAGCAACAGGCAAGCCAGCCTGACACTGAACTGGGGAGTCAGTTTGCAGGTGCAAGCTGAGGTTTGCAGCTGCGCGTTGGGGGGAGGACGGGACAGGAGAAGGGTGTCCTGGATTGCCCTCCTCCTGTCTGGCCCGGATTTAGGGTTGCCATAATAGGCAACTTTAAATGGAATTCCCACTAATCTGGATTGAGAGGATGCATCACCATTCAGCGGAATAACCAAATATGGCATTGAGCTACCATGCTGGAAGACATGGCTCTAGCTGTCAGGTGCATACCATCAAAAGAAGAGTCTACTGCAAATGAAGGCCACTGCTAAAGAGATCTTCTTAAGGGAGTTCTTAATCCTTTTAGCGAGATCTTTTTCCTCTAGGATTTGCTCTGTCCAATGGAAAGCAGCCTAAGACATGATAGCGTTCACAGGAAAGATAACACAAAGCTTTTTTCAGAAAAGGATCAGAGAGCAATCTTAAATAATTTAGGCTGGCACATCTCACCCACTCCTCATTCCCATGGTGATATGGGGAGGCGGGTGCATGTCTTTGTACTGACTTAAACCCTCCAAAAGTGGTGCAGAAGTGTCTTATGGCACTTTTGTGACACCCCACGCTGGCCTAACTGGGGGTTGGGATTGCAGCCTCAATCCAGGGATGCCTGTATTGGGCAAGATTGATTCTTTATCCAGGACCCTCTAAAAGGACTCTGGAAAGGGAATAGTTTCCAGTTTCAATGGTTATGAAGAAAAAGGATGCCATTGCTGGCATTCAGAAGTACCTCTGGTTTGGTCAGGAGTCAGGTTAAGGGATAAAATCCTTTCTCAAAACTCTGGCCTTCCCCAACACCTTCAATAACAGGCTCAGAGCTGCTCTGAAGAAAGGAGGACCCTTCCAAACATGTGATGGCTCTGCACCTGGGCCTGGCCCCACTCTCATTCCAGGCTCAGCAGACCACTATGGAGGCTCAGCAAAGAAGGGGAGATGGGGAAGACCACCACAGCAGTGTTCCCAAGAAGAGAGACACTGCTGCTTGCTGCAACCTCCTAGGTGCCCAGTTGACGGACAATGCCCTAGTGAAGGAGAAGGCAAGGCCCGAGCTTGCAGGTTGCTCCAAAACACACCCAAAAAGACCGTAGAGAGCACAGCATGGCCACAGTTTTCCCTCTGCATGCCTCCCACTGCCAGTCCCTCATGGAGGAATGCCTCTGCCTTTAAAGGAGGTGCAGGGGAAGCAGGTGGGCATGGAAGAATGTGCACCACAATTTTGCACAGTGTGGAGGCCTGCCAACCCAGTGAGTTTGGGGCAGTCCAAGCACTCACTGCTCCAATGTCCCAGCTCACCAAGGAGCCTTTCAAATATTATGAAAGAGGAATGAGGAGTGGACAAAATGGCAGAGCTCCCTGGAGCAGGCAACAACAACTAGGTCTAGACTAAATCAAGAAAACGCAACCAAGCACTATAGAACTCAGTCAAACCTGACTATGGGAGTCAGAGTCAGACCAGGTTGGGTCACCCTCCTCCTTTGGGAAGGAGACAACAATCTAGTCCAGCCAGCTGTCTTGAGCCATGGGAGGTATTAACGCCTTCGCAGTTCCAGAGAATATTGATTTGATTTATAAGTTTACTGCTTCCATAGTTCTAACTGGATGCCCAACCCTATGAGTCAATCCTATTGGCGCCAAGTTCTTACATTGATGCTGTTGTAAATGTGCAGTATGCTCACACATCATAGGAGTGCTGGTGCTGGGCCAGCACTAGAAAGCTGCCACGCACCCAGAGCAAAGCTGCCACACACCCAGAGCACTCTGGCAGCAGTGCAAGCTTTTGGGGTTTGGGGAGGTGTTCCAGGGGGCAGACGTTAGAAGTCCCTTTGTAGTGCAGGGACTTTCTTTGTGGGAAAGGAACAAAAGACCTTTTCCCACAAAGAGACCCCTTGTGGCCTCTGCATGGCCATAGGATACTGCAGTCACCCTTTTGGGGGGGACAAAATTGGTAATGTGTAAGCATTGTTGGGGTGAAAATACAGCAAGCCTGGAAAAGAGAGCCAAAAAATCTTTCATAATAAAGGACTTACCTCAAAAGGATGTTTTTCCACACTACTAAATTGTCTGAAGATGACCGTCTCTTAAACACCACAATATTCACATTCCTTCTGTTAAAATACAATTTCTTATTGTAAGTTAGTTTCTTTTATAGTTGTGTTTTGAATTCCTCCTTTAATCTGCAAAAAAATAGCCAATATGACAATTCTTGTTAAATTAGTGATTGGTTTGAAAAAGCCACTGAGCCTGCAAGGAGACCAAAAATGTTCTTGTTTGGGAATGAAGGACTTACCTCAGAAGGCCCTAAGTACAGGCCCTACGAGAATACATGTCTGCACTTGTTGTACCTGTATCTGGAACAATATAACAATACTCACTTTTTTAGCTTAAGCCTGTTTTGTTGCGCTGCTCTCATTATTAGTTTGAAATTCCGCTTCAATTTGCTATGGAAGTAATCGGGCTTCCAAAATTAATTCTGGTTAAGCCTGTGATTGGTTTGAAAAGGCTAGCTGGCCAGTCCGAAAATATTCATTTCTACTTGTGCATATACGGACCTGTAACAACACAACAATACTTGCATTCCTTAGTTTAAACCTGTTTTTAAGTTTGTTGCTTTAATTACTAACTTGGAATATCCACTGACAGTGAAATCCTGACTTGTGGTTCCTGCGCTACATCATCCACAAGTTTAGTGACTGTTACTGCACTACCACTGGGAAAGGGAGCCTCATCCCATTCTCAGTAATAGGGCTTCAGCAGCCTCTATAGTTCTAGTCAGACTTAGGCTACCTCTGGAGACCATGAGCCACTTTTCACTGCCCAGGAAGCGGACACAGGATCCAAGAGGTCAGATCCTGGATCCACCTCCTGCTCTCCTCCTTAATGCCCTCAGCCCACCTCATGCCCACCCTCCCAGGCTCCCACATCCTGGAATGGCCCCTCATGCCTCCTTCCTGTCCTCTCCTGCCTCCTCCCCATTCTCTACCGGTCCTCCCTAGACCTTGCGCTGGCCTACAGAGGCCAGCACAAGTTCCCTCTCCAGCAACTTGTGCTGGCAGAGGCTGATGCACCTTGGTACATCAGCCTCTTTCCCTGGTGTCGCAACAGCACCTTATGCCAGATGTGGGGGGGGGGGGACACCTGCTCCCTGAAACATCTGTGTTCCCTGAAGTATCTGGTGGGCTGCTGTGTGATACAGGAAGCTGGACTAGCCACCTTGAGTCGGTCTACAACCCGAGAAAGGCAGGATACAAATTTTTAAAATAAAATAAATAAATAGATGGGCCTTTGGCCTGACCCAGTGGAGCCTCTTATTATGCTCTTATGACACAAGGGACTCGAGTCAGCCCAAAGAGCACTGTGGATTGCAATCTCAAATTGCAAAGGAAATAGTCAAAATTTCTTTAGTCTGCAAATAAAGTAGTCAAAATTAATTCTTATTAAACCATGATTGCTTTGAAAAGGTCAGTGGGCCTGGAAGGAGACGAATACTGTTCTTGGTTTGGAAAGAAGGACTTACCTCAACTCCTACCTCTATGCTGGAAATATTCAACTTTACTTGTATCTGTGCTTGAAACAACACAATACTCATGTTCCTTAGCTTAAACCTGGTTTTCTGGTTAGTTCCCTTTATTATTAATTTAGAATTCCTATTGAATCTGCAAAGGGAATACACAAAATTTCCCCTTCAATCTGCAAAGAAAGTAGTAAAAATGAATAAATTCTGGTTAAACCAGTGATTGATTTGAAAATGTCACTGGCCATGGAAGGGAGATCAAGGCTGCAATCCTAACCTCCAGGTAGGCTGACCTAAGCCCTACCATAAGTTCTGTGCAGACCTGAGGGTGTCACAAAAGTGCTGGAAGACACACCATTCTTGAGAGAGGGTTAGGCCAGTGCACAGACATGCGCTTGTTTCCCTACATCACCACAGGAACAGGAAGACCAATAAATTGTGCCAGCTTAGGTTAGGATTGCACCCTAAAGCTGTACTTGGTTTGGAAAAGATACCATAAGATGTTCTTAAGTATGGAAATGAAAGACTTACCTCTGACTAATCAATCTCCAGGCTGAGAATATATGTGTGTACTTGTACCTGTATCTGAAACAACACAATACTCTTGGAATACTCAGCATGAGTTTTCTGTTACAAGCTTGTTGCTTTTGTTATTACTTTCAAATTCCTATTCAGTCTGCAAAGGAAGAAGTTATAATGAATTAATTCTAGTTAAGCATGTGATGGGTTTGAAAAGGCAACTGGACCTGAAAGGAGGCCAAAGCTGTTCTTAGTTTGGAATGAAGGACTTACGTCAGAAGGACCTACCTCCATGCTGAAAATATTCATCTGTTCTTTTACCTATACCTGAAACAACGCAACAGCATTCATCATGTTCTTTCGCTTTAACCTGTTCCTTACAACTTTTCTAGTTAGTTGCACGCTCCTAACCATGTCTACTCAAAAGAATGTCTACTCTTTGAACATTGAAAGAAATGTTCAACTTTCCTGGGAGTAAGCTCCATTGAGTTCAATGGAACATACTTCTGAGTAGACACGAATAGGATTGCACAGTTCATTATTAATTTGGAGTGAGGCTTATTAATAAAGCATTATTAATTCCCAATGAGGCTACAAGGAAGTGTCAAAATGGTGAAATACAGTACAAGTTTGGTTGGTGGACTGGAAAAGCCAGTAGATAAGTGGATGAGGCCAAAGTTTTCTTTTCACTGGAAATAAAAAAGCCTACCACAAAAAGGCATTATTTTTACTTTGGGAATCATCTAATGCTGCACACATCCCTCTTCTGGAAATATGGCAGCAATAGCCAAAATCTGCACCTAAAATGAGATTTTCTGTTAATAGTTAATGCACTGGTAACGGTTTGGAACATCAATCTAAGCTCAAAAGAAGAGTCATAAGAGGGACAATGACACATCAACACCCATCACAGAGAAGGCACATTGGGACATAGGAGGGGACCAGAGATGTTAGATCCAGAAGGCATGTGGGCCAGGAGTCAAAAGATGTCCTTGAAGGACAAAAGATGCCCTGTCAATGTAGGGCTAATCTCACAAGGACAACTTTCCTACTTGTAATATGCCTCTCTAAAGTTGCTCATGGGGCAATACTCACCTTCTGGGCTGCCCCAGGAAAAAGCTGCCCTTCCTTCCTCACCCTCCACACCATTTACTCTAACTGATGTGCTTACCTGTTGCCAAGGGAATAACGGGCGCATCATAATAGCTCCCCACTGGTGAGATCACAACTGCCACCTGTGGCTGGAGGGAGGGGCTAAAGTGTCAATCAAAATGTGGGGAAATGTAATTGGCTGACACCTGTCCACATTACGCACCTGGATCCATTTTGTACCGTCCAGTCCTGGGAATTATAGTTTAGCAAGAATGCAAAGAATTTTCAGTTGAGCCCAAGCAATTGCAGTTCTCAGGTGTCAGTGGAGAAACAGGACAACAAATCACTCTGACTCTCAATTAGATACACTCAATTTTGGAATTCAAACGTGTACATGGATGGGAGGCGAGGGGCTTGCTTCCCCTGAGTTTGCCGAGTCCCCAGCATCTCTGCTGCTTCACAAGATAGTGTTGAAATTAAGGGCCAGACACAAGCAGTGTTAAACTCAGGACCTGCCCATGAACAAAGGTGACAGAAGGGATCACCCCAGGAAGCAGATTGGCAAGAGATCCCCCAGTCCGTACAACCACCAACTCACCTAGACTTACCTCCTTATCCCAGAGTGGAAAGGGAGAAGGGAACACAGTGGAAGAGGAAGTGTGGACAAAAAGAGGGGTGTCCTATGGTGTTGAACATGCTACTATAAAGCTCTTTTTTCCTCCACACTTCCTCATCTGCGCCATTATTTTGCATTCTGAGGGCCCAATACTTTCCAGCAATACAAAATACAAAAACTTTCCAGCAATAATTCAGACATGCGAATAGGAGGGTGTATGTGCTGTGTCCTGGGGTTGGAGAACAGTCCTCAAGATAAGGGAATGTTTGTTCCCTTACTTTAGTACTGCATTGAAGCAGAAAAGTTGGATAGGATTGGGCCCTTACAGCCCAATCATATCCCTAGCGCCGCTGCCGGGTGATGTGGCACCAAAATAGCATCTGCTGTATCCATTGTCACTGCTGGAGGCACTGGAGATCTCAGGGAAAAGGGGTGAAAGCCCCCCAACCCCGAGGAAAGGACCAGTCCATGCAATGGGACTTCTCATGTCTGTGCCAGCTTATTTGCAGGGCAGTGGAAGGTGGCACTGAGGATCAGGGTGGGCAAATTGGCAATGGAAGGGATCAACGGGACCCTTCCCAGAACTGATCTGCCAACATGGATCAACTCAGATCCTTATGCTAGCTATTAGGTTCCAAAGTTGTGCAGGTTTGAGTTGAACCAAGGTAGCAGGTGGAGCTCATCTCAGGGGAAGAGGACAAATGTCCTCTGATCTCAAGAAGACTTCAGCAGCTGAATTTTGAATCCTGTCCATCCTCACCATTGTGTCATCTGTGTACTGGACATGTATGTCCTCAACCTTCTTATCCAGTCATACCACAGGGCCCAAACTAGAGCATCGTAGCATACTATTCAGTATACCACCCTCCAGAGGCACCATATAGCAGGATTCACAGTGAAAGATTATTCAACCAGCTTTCAAACAGCAGCAGCACTTAGCCCATATTTTGCCACAACGATTGAGAGGAATCTATTCTGGAGTCATGATTTGCATGGTGTTCTTATAGTCCACCAGACTAGACACGCCATCCAAGAAGATGCAGTTGTTTGCATAATTTGTTGCAAACTGTTTCCTAAGAGTTGACAGTAATGCTGCTTAATCATCTGCTCCAGGATATTTCCAGGCATTGGATATCAAGCCAATCATGTTTCACAGACCCTCCTTTTGCTCAATCCTGTCAGCAAAAGCAGTAGTACTCTGTGTACTGTGTACTCTGCCTTGGTTTTCTGCGGGTTTGATTTTGACATGCCTGAGCTGGACAGCCTCCAAATGGGCTGGGTTTTCTCTCTTGCTCTTCCTTTTTGTGCTTAGGACTCGAAGGCAAAGTCGAGCCATTACCTTTCCAGGAACTGGAGGACTCTTCACGGAGACTTTCACTCCCTTTTGCCTCAGTGAATTCTTCTTTGGCAGAGACCTTTGCACTTTTGGCAGGAGGGAGAGAGTCAGGCAAGAAGCCCCTTTGAGGTGTGGATGATGAGGAACATGGCAGTGACTGCGGCTGTCAAACGCTGGGTATTTGGAGTGGGGCTCTGTGCCATGCTGGTTGCAGGAGTTGCAGCCCAAGGTAACTGTGACATTTTTGCTAAAGGGGGGAGAGGGAATCAAAGCAACAGGGGTCTCTCAGGCAGAGAGGGGCTGGGGCTACGGTGACCAGATGCTGAACCCAAAATTCCCCCCCAAGTTCCCCAAAATTCCTGTCAAATTCCTACCTGGTTAAAAAAATGTAAGACAACTCAAAAATGTAGGACAAATGTAGGACATGTTAAGATAAAGCAGAAATACTCGAATTGGTTTCCTGTATTTAAGTTCCGTTTTTAAAACTGAAAACCTTTTAACATGCATGATTCTGACCCAGACATGTAAGACGCCCTCAAAGCAGTTTGCAGCAACACAAGCCATGCAAGTAACTTCAACATGCATGATTCTGACCCAGACATGTAAGACTCCCTCGCAGTTTGCCGCAACACAACCCGTGCAAGTGAGGGGAAAGGGAGGTGGGAGAGGTAAGTTGGAAAGGGGAGAAGTGGGTGGGAGAGGTAAGTAGGAAAGTGGAATCTGGGTGGGTTGGTGACAGCAGGGCAGTAGACGCTGGGGTGCCTGGCTGCCTGGTGAGGCTAGGGAAGTGGTGGAGTGGCTGCTGGGCTGGCGAGGCTGCAGAGGCAGCAGAGCAGCTGCCGAGGAGGCGCGCTGGCTGGCGAGGCTGTAGAGATGGCTGCTGGGGAGGCCTGCCAGCTGGCAAGGCTACAAAAGCATCAGCTGGGAGGCCTGCTGGCTGGTGAGGCTTAAAAACAGTGCAGCAGCCACTGGGGTGCCTAGGCAGCTGGAGGAGTGGTGCAGTAGTCACTGGAGAGCCGGGCCAGACTGACAGGACAATCCAGAGCAACTAATCTGTCCACATAAGAGCCCTTAGGTTGCCCTATCTAACACTAGGTTGGAGCAACTGCAAGATGCTCCAGCCCAGTTACTCTGGAAGAGGCTTAGGGCAGAGCAAGGCAAGATAGGGTGCCCTAAGAGAGGTGGACCTGCTCTGCCCTAACTGGGGCAGCCTAAGCAGCTCAGGAGAGGCAAGTTGAGGGCATGTTTAGCATTGCCTAGGGCAGAACAGTTACTTTGTATCCAGAGCCTGTTTCCAAGGCAGAAATGCCCTCTTCCAGCCCTCAGAGTTATACCACCTCAGGAGCAGGTATAGTAATGAGTAGACCCATAGGGTTCCATGATAAGGCCCGAGTAAGAATGGCAGTGTTGACCAAAAATCTGAGTTCTTGGCCAGCCTAGCTGCAACCCCTGCCTCTCAACCTCAGGATATGGAGCAAACTATGGCTGCCCACAAACCTCAGGATACAGCAGGCCACTCCAAGAAGCCCCTTGTATTCACTGTAGAATGTACTGGCATCTCATCAGGGACTCCTTATAAGGCAGGCACCCAGTGGCGTCACTAGACTGGTGCGGCTGGTGTGGGCTGCATTGGGAGATGCGCTCCGTATGGGGTGATGTGCCGGAGGAGTTTGACTGTCCTTTGGCAGGCCCCGGGCGTCAGCACCCCCATTCAGGCCTGCTCCAAGGCGGAGCAGCAGCCAGAAGCTGCCACTTGTCTGAGGAGCTGGCCTGAATGGCCATCTGATGTGCACTGCGCAGAAACACACTGAGCATGCCGAACAGCTTCAGAGGACACTTCCTTAGATCAGAGAAAGTCCGCGCCTCTGCACAGCCATTCGGCCTCACTCAGGAGGCGGAGCGGCAGCCGAATGGCTTCAGAAAGAGTACTGCACAGGCACCAACTCTGACGCCTGCACAGTCTCCCCCGAAGCCAAAAGGCTTCGGAGAAGTACTGCGCGGGAGTCAGAGATGGTGCCTGCGCAGTACTCTTTCTGAAGCCAGTTGGCTTCAGAAACAACTGCGCAGGCGCCAACTTTGGTGACTGCGCAGTCCAGGTAGGGGGGGCGCGCATCCCAGGGATGACGCACAGACTTCCGCACCAGGTGATGTGCAGAGTCATGTCACCACTGTAGGCACCACAGCTGTTCCTTGTTCAGTGTGATCTGAGGGGTGTCTCCTCAGGAGCAAGTCTTCCCCTTGTGTCAGTTACTAAGCATGCTCTGGAGCAGTTAGGGCAGCCCAGGCTTCCTGACTCTCTGGATTCAGCATAACTTTCTGCTCTGGATACAGAATAGTTAGGAGAGTGCAGTTAGGTCAGAGCAGGCTGAATTTGCTCTGGATTGTGTCCTGAGAGGCAGCAGAGGTGGCCTGGCAGCTGAAGGAGATGCAGGGCTGGCCCCCTGCAGCTGAGGCTGCTGGATATGTGGCGGGAAGGGATGTCCTCCTGGTGCCACCTCTCACTGGATTCCTGCTCTGGGAAGGCCAAGAGTGCGCATGCAAAACTTTTGAATGACCGTGGAAATGCCCAGATTCCAGAGAAAGGAGGTTTCCCCCTTTCCGGTTAGCCCCCTTTTCCCGGGGGGTTTCTGTGCATTTCCAGTCATCTTATCAGCTCGTGTGGAGCCAAGAGCTCTCCTGAAAGGCCAGCTCCTTTTGGTTTTTGCCAAGGAACTTTGATCCCTTTCTCTCCTTGTAACTTTTCAGCTCAGCTTCTATGTAGGCGTGTCTGGAGGTCACCTTGGTACTTACTGCAGGCTCACCTTTGCCCTCTCTCATGTGCAAGGGGCTCTGACAGTGTCGTGATATCAAGATCGGCTTCTAGGGCAGGTTGTCACATTCTAGTGAAAATTGAGCCTTGGGGGTTCTATGGCAATTTTAACTACAGAAGCAGGTTTTCCCCCCTAAAGTTCATGTTTCTGGGACCTTGTGAAAATATTACAGTAGAGTCTGAGCCAAACATTTTACTTTTATTTTGTAACGTTTCATTATGGGTTGGGGGCTGTGTGTGGTGCAAGTAGTTAAGACACTGTGCCTATTAACCACTAGGCCAGTGTTCGAGACTCGGGTCCCCACAAGACAGGGTGAGCTCCTGTCCTTAGCCCAGCTCTGTGATGCAGCTGGAACCAATTGTATCAGCTCTGCTGTTCCATTGGACTATTTCAGTGACGTGGAGAGGAGGGATTTGCTGCTTGGGTAACTGGCTATCCTCCATATCAATGTATCCAGGCCTTCGTGTTTTGCATCAGCATCGAGCATGATACCGTAGTCTTTCAAGACTGATGGGTACCAAGTTAATTATGGGCTTAATTGCAGGTTCTCCTGTTGGGTGTCCTTCAGGCTGCATGGACCTTCTGGCCACATTAATGTCCCAAATGGAACCCAGAGGCCAAGTGAGCAGCCAACATCACCTGGGCAGCTACAGATAACGTTCTCTAGACTTGACTTTTTGGATCCCAGCACCTGACAAAATGGAGATTACCTCCAGATGCTGAATTTTTCTTTGATTATGTTTTTAAACACCATCTAGACAGTATGGCATAAATGTAATATATATCTGTGATATAAGACATATAATACTACCATAAAGCAAAATATTGTCAATGGAAGGAGATCAAGAAAACACCAGAAATATATGAGGATGTGTGGAGGCATCCGTCAGTCTTGAAAGACTATGGTATCGTGTTCAACGCTACATGCAAAGCACGAAGGCCTGGGTAGATCGATATGGAGGATAGGCTGTTACCCAAGCAGCAAATCCCCCCTCTCCACGCCACTGAAATTGTCCAATGGAATGGCAGAGCTGGTGTGGAGGAAGCCTCTACATATGTGCTGAGAGGAAGAGACCAAGAGGACAATCCTAACCATGTAAGGCACTTTGTGTTCAGTGGGTCTTACTCCCAGGAAAGTGTGGTTAGGATTTCAGCCAATGTCTCTGTTCAATATGTTGAAAGTCTCTTTCAACATACTGAACTGAGTCAGGAGGGAAAGTAGTGTATGTTGGAGAGGTCAGGCATTCAGCTTCATGGGCGTTTTCAGATGATATAATGCCTGAGAAAGAAAGGGTGTGTATTAGAGAGAGAGAGAGTGAGAGAGCAAAGGGTTTTCCCCTGTGCTTGTACAATATACAGAGCAACTTGTACGCAGGGAGTGCCCATACTCACTGTTATGTGAATACCAAGAACCTTGAGTACTAAATGTACATTTAAATACCACCTATTCACAAATTCCTTAAAGACATTTGGCCTCAGATGCTGAAGAAAGCCATCATTTTGTGACTGTCGGTGAATAGTTGGATACAGTGACGTAGCTAACGGGTGTGGGGGTGCAGTTGTACTGGGCTACAAGCTTTAGAGGGATACAAGCTGAGCTTGACTCTAGTGGCTAAAATTGTGGAAAAACAGGGTATGTATGAAAATATCATGTTATATATTGTTGGAAAGGTAACTGAATGCAGAATGCAATGAAGCAAACCTTTGGAGTATCCATATTCTATCAAACATTATGACCAATTACCCAAAAAATGAAAACACAAAAGCATATGGAACCAAAGGTGGATTTTCTTAGCTTTCCCATGATATGATTGCTCTGAGAGCCAATGAGATGTAATTCTGATACTGCATGGAACTAATAAGATGTTATTATGAATCAGCTCTCATTTCAATATACATGTAATACAGTTACACGTGCTAACCGGTAAACATGCACTTCTAAGTGGTGCTCCTCTTATATTTAGCAGGAAAAGAAGAACCATTAAATTAAATTAATTAAATTTGATTTTGTTGTTGTAGGAGTGAGGGGGGCAACAAAATCTTCTTTGACTTCAGATAGCAAATAGTTGCTTTAGCTCTGTTACTAGAAGAGCAAATGGGTGGTGAACTGCTAAGGAGGAGGTGGCGGCAGGTATTTCCCCCTTTTTCTTTTTAGAAATACCCGGGGATGGCTTCACTTCCAGTTGTGACATCACTTCCAGAACACAATTTGGAGCTTTGCACTGGGCTGCGTGGTCATTCGTTACACCACTGGTTGGATTGGATAGAAAACATTGGACTTTGTAGCTTCACTCTTGCCATAACTTAAGGATATAATCTTTGCTTTATTTCAGTGATTTTCAACCTTTTTCATCTCTTTTTTTACCATTGACAAGGCACACCATGCTGTTCAAATCCCCAAGTTTTCCTATTTATAAATGTCCCTTCCCAAATTCCTGCAGGCACACCTGAGGCCACAGCACACTGGTTGAAAATCATTGCTTTATAATATTATTTGAATAAGGCTGCAATCCTAACCACACTTTCCTGGGAGTAAATCCTACTGAAAACAATGGGAATTACTTCTGAGTAGACATGCTTAGGATTGCACTGTAAAAATATTATGGGAAACTAGCGGAATTTACCTGTTATTAGAGGAGTAAAATTTAAAGAATAAATGTGGGCAAGGCCAGGCACTGGTGGGCACTGCTTGGTACTGGTGGGCATTACTGGGCACCAGGCACTAGCACCAAAGTGGTGGACACGAGCAGACAATGAGCACTGCTGGCACCAACAGGCACTGAGTAGTGGAAAATATCAGTGGGGCACCAGGCACCATCAGGCAATGGGGACCACCAGGCACCACCATATTATGGGCAGGCTGGGCAATGGGCACCACCAGGCACCATGCAGCAGCAGGCATCACCGGGCATCACTGGGCACAGGCATTGACTCTGGGCACCTATGGGTAACAGGGTCCACTAGGATTCCCTAACAGGCACCAGCACACAGCACTGGGAACCATCAATCGGTTATAGAATATTATATATTCTATAATATAAAGAATAATGCTATAAATTTTATCCTGAAAGGAAGCACTGCTCATGGATCAGGTACAAAATCAGTTCCAAGCAGCTAATGTGAGTTTGCATATTTTGCTGGTAGAGGGGTGACCTCTGCAGTAGTGGTAATCAGCAGTCATTGGGTATTTGCATTCATAACAGAAAGGATAGCTAAAGATGGCTATTATGTGTTTAGGTTGTAAGCTGCTTTGTGTGCCCCCAATGTTTGGGAGAGAAACAGAGTTTAAATTCTTTACAGATACTTGATCTGTAGACAGATCATCAAATCATGCCTACTGAACATCAGCTCATCTTCTCAGAGCATTGGAAAATGAAATGCAATGGAAAGGAAAGGTACTCTCTCTTTTTTATTAGACAATAGTCCAGTGACTGATCAGAAGTAATAAAAATGGAAAAGTGTAAAAGTGTTTCTAAAGCTGCAATCCCAAAGACAATTTCCTGGGAGTAAGAGCCATGGAACACAATGGGGGCTTACATTTGAGTAGACAAGGTTAGGATTTTGCTCTTCTCCATGGCTTGCCAAGTATTCTCTCACTGTCTTTGATTCATGTTTCTTAGGTCAAAGAAAAGCCCAGCCGGAAGTGGTGACTAAATATGGCCACCTCCAAGGCACGACAATCAGTGTTGCGGGTATCGACCAGCCTGTGAATGCCTTCCTTGGAATTCCCTTTGCCAAACCACCAATTGGAGCCCTTCGGTTCTCTCCACCTCAGCCAGCTGAACCCTGGAACAACGTGAGAGACTCAACATCTCACCCTCCAATGTAAGAATCAATTGGTCTGCACAAATATTTCATGGACTTTCCTTTAATGTGAATTTACTGAATTAATATATGCATCCTTTTTCTGAAGGTTCCCACATATTTGCTTTGTAGCTTGTGGCAAAGTGGTGGCTTGTTCCTTAGACCCAGACCATGTTCCCTAAAGGTGACAAGGAGCAGGAGCATTGGCCCTGTGTATCTTGTGTAGGGTTGCCATACTTTTCTTCCACAAAATCAGGATAGGACCCTCTGTCCCATTTGCCAGTATGTGAACACAAATCAGTGGTGGGCTTCAGGGGGTACTCACAGGTTCTATAGAACCCTTTGCTAATGATCGCCTGGTTCTGAGAACCAGTTACTAATGGGGTATAGAATCTGTTGTTAATTTAGGTTATTAGGACATGGAACCTGTTGTTAATTTATTTGAATCCCACCACTAAACACAATCCCCCAAAATCAGGATTATCCCTGTTTTTGGGACATATAGCCTAATCTTGTGGCATGGAAGGGAGAGGCAGACCCAGCTAAGCTGGCCTAGAAGATTCGAGCAGTAAAAACAGCAGGACAGTTGAAGTAGGACATAGCCAGGCATCAATGGAAATATTGCACCAATAACTCCAGTTTCCTTCAGACAAGGGCTGCAGTACTTTGAACAGGGACCCAATTCTGCTGATTTCAGAAGAAATTGCCCCCCACTTTTCCTGCCCCTCCTTTCATCATAGCCTTTTGTAAAGAAGGTGTGCTGTTAGTTGTGAGCATTCTGGTGGCATGATCACTGCAAGTGCAACTCCAGGAGTGAAGGAGCCAAACAGTAGGTGGTCACACCCGAGCCAATGATGGTGGCTGTAGTGCCTCCCTACTAGTACCAGGTACTCACCTGAAGTCAAGCCAGTAGGCACAGAGGCTGGTTGGAAAAAGGAAAAGGTCCCTTGGCCCATGTCAGGCATAGCAAAAACCTGGAAGCTCAGGTGTGGCTCTCAAGATGCATTTTGGGCTCCCTCAGTATGCCAATTGTTTAGCTGTGCAGATTTATGGACCTTCAGTGCACAGTTTCTGCCACCACGAATTATGGAGATGTTCTTTTAAGACAGTGGTTCTCAATCTTCTTAATGCTGTGACCCCTTTATAATTCCTCATGTTGTGGGGACCCCCAATCATAAAATTATTTTCGTTGCTACTGCTACAGTGCTATGCACACTTTCCTGCTATGCATACTGAACTCAGTGGGAATGACTTCTAAGTACACATGCATAGAATTGGGCTCTAAGGTTGCAATCTTAGCACTTTCCTGGGAGTAAGCCCCATTCACTATCATGGGACTAACTTCTGAGGAGACCTCCATAGGATTGGGATTTCAGGCAGCAGAGCCAGCCACAGTTTCCTGGGAGTAGCACCATCATCATGGGACTGACTTCTGAATAGACATACATATAACTGGACTCTAAGGCTGCAATCCTAGCACTTTCCTGGGAGTAGGCGCCACTCACTAGCATGGGACTGACTTCTGAGGAGACCTCCATAGGATTGGGATCTCAGGCAGCAGAGCCAGCCAGTTTCCTCAGAGTAAGTCCCATTCACTATCATGGGACTGACTTCTGAGTAGACATGCATAGAATTGGACTCTAAGGCTGCAATCCTAGCACTTTCCTGAGAGTAAGTCCCATTCACTTATCATGAACAACAACAACATTGAGGGGGCTTACTTTTGAGTAGAACACAAGGAACAGGGCACAACGGTTGGTGCACAAGTGGGGCGCCCACCAGACGCTTACACCACGCTCACACCTCAGCGCACTTCACTCTCAGCCCACAGGCGCACTGAGGATCTGAGGGGGGGAGGAGGCTGCCATCCGTGTTGAGTGTGTCAGGTGCCTCCCTGCCCTCAAGGCTCCACATCGGTCTTACAACAGCTCAGAGGTTCCTTCTGAGCCGCTTCTCTGTGGCTTCTTCCAGCCGCAGTGGCTCCAGCATTTCTGCCAGGTCTTCCCAGCTGGTCCCCTGCACCAGGGATCTTTAGGCGACCCCCAGGAAAGCTCCAGGCGACCCCCAAAGGGGTCCTGACCCCCACTTTGAGAAATGCTGTTTTGAGCTAAAGGAAGAGTAAATCAAAATTTAGCACAATCCACTCCTGATATGTAGCTGTAAAGCCAGGGCGAGTAATCAGTGTAATCCAGGCACAGGTTTTGGCAGTAGTTGGTATCTGTTTGGCATCAGTTGTTCAATTCTTTAATCTTCTCCATGTTCTAATGCAGTTGATTGGCATTAATCCAGGCTTAGTGGTTACAAGTTTTGTGCCTGCCCACCTGAAGATCGGCAGGTTAGCTGTTTGAGATCCAAGAACTGCAAGACGGAGTGAGCTTCTGTCCTTAGCCCAGCTCCTGCCAACCCAGCAGTTCCTCCCCAGCAGGAGGTCTGGTCTAGAGGGTAGAGTCTCTGTTTGCCTGAAGATAAGAGCTGAAGGTCGCCAGATCAAGATAACCGGAAGTCAGATCCGAAGCAAGACCTTGAAAAAGCGGCTGCTGAAGCTGAGATTCACCTCACTGACACACCTCCAATTAGGAAAGGGAAAGTGCTGGTGAGGTCAGGAGACGACACTCGGCCCATGGAGAAGCCTCTCCATGGCAACCTTTAGGCAGGGAGGGAGGGAAAGGCTGTGCATGCATGCGTAGTCATTTTCTTCAAGATGGATCCCTGCAGCGTTTGGACATAGCCGCATGCCCGGCTTTATCTCGGCAGCACAACCGTCCATTACCCCCAGGAATTTCATTTTTACCTCATTTGGTGTAATTTACCCCAGTTCCCAAACCACTGCTTTAGCTGATGGTTGGTTTGTACGGAAGAAGGCGGTCCCTCAAATATCCTGGACCCGAGCCACTTAGGGCTTTGAAGGTCAGGGCCAGCACTTTGAATTCAGCCTGGAAGCGAATGGGCAGCTAGTGTAGCTGCTGAAGCAGTGGCCCACTGAGTCAAACCAATGAGCCCCAGCAACCATAAGAGCCACTGCATTCTGAACTATTTGGGGTTTCCAGACCGTCTTCAGAGGCAGCCCCATGTAGAGCGCGTTGCAATAGTCCAGTCTTGAACTCACTAGGGAGTGGGTCACCGTGTTGAAAAGTGTTGAATATGAAAAGTGTTGAATACCTTCGTGTGTAGCCCTCTTTGACTCTAAACTCAATCAGTAGCAGTTGGTCCAGTTCTGCCCAGAAAGGTCCCCTCCTTTTTGTTTTGATCCCCAGATTAGATTTGCCCTGAAAGCATGAATGCAGCAAGAGAGCGGTAGGCAGACACTCCCACAGATAGGGAGCAAACAGATAGGGAGCAAACAGTCCAGTGTCTTGGGTCAGATGAGTTGCTACACTTCTTGCTTTTCCAGTTGGGCCACATTGAGCACCTCAAGGCCTCTTTTCAGGGTCATGGAGTCGTACCCTGGGAAACATGCTGACAGTACAACTGCTCACTTCAGTGGTCTTGTCAACAGATGGATCTGTAAGAAGTGCAGACAGAAGCTGATATCAAATAAGGGCAGCCCTGAAGACCAGGAGGTCTGCAGGAAGGCAGGTGTCTCCAGATTGCTCTTGGTTTACTGTCCATGGTTATGGCATTTGTGAGTCTCCAACACACTCTTGAGACATGCAGATTGGAGAAGGCGGCAGAGAACCACCCATATAGAACAGTGGGTCTTATTCCCACGAAAGTGTCTTTAGGATTGCAGCATCAGTCTCCAAAATTGAGGTGTGCATTAGATTTGATGGTGCATTAGATTTGAGTAAATATGATATTTTGTTTATAAGTATAGGTCAGTATTTAGTTTAACAGTTTACTATATTGTAATAAAAAAATGTAACAACCTGTTTGGCTAATCACAGCCTAAATTTGATGCCTCACCATACAATTCTAACTTGTGCTGCAACATGCCTGTGCTATACTCAGCACAGGTTTGGAGCTGTTGCTGTGCTACCCTAGTGCAAGGGGAAACTGCCTTTTAGCCTGGGTAATGCTGCAGCAAACCCAAATGGGTCTATTCAGATCAGCATGACCAATTTCAGAAGCACAAATCTGACCAGCACTCTGCTTGGATTGGGCACAAATGTCAGGTACTGAGAAGCGCAAGACAGAGCAGGAGAGGCAGATTTTTTTTTCCTCCTTTCTTCCTCCCGTGGCAATGGAGGAAGAATGGGTGACATTGCCCAGAGCACCTCCAGAGGCAACAAGCCAGATGCAGGCAGCAGGATGTGTGATGGCAGGCAGGATATAGGTCAGTCCCTCCTTCTCCAATCCAGTATTCAATATAAGCCTCAGTGTACTGGCCTTGCGTTGCTACACCAGAATGCCTCCCAGTACCACTTTCAGGTTGATGTTCTGCCATGGGCACCTCAGAGTGTCCAGATGGCCCCTGCTCCTCAAAATTCCTGCCCCCCCCAAGCCAAAATTCCTACCTGGTTAAAAATGTAGGACACCCCACCCCCAAATGTAGTACAAATGTATGACATGTTAAAACAAAGCAAAAATATTCATATTGGTTTCCTGTACTTAATTTCAGCACTTTTAAAATTGAAAACCTTTTAACATGCATGTTTCTGTCCCAGACATGTAAGATGCCATCAAAGCAGTTTGCAGCAACAAAACCCACACATTTGAATTCCACATGCATGATTCTGACAGATACATGTAAGAGACCCTCAAAGCAGTATGCTGCA
The DNA here is from genome assembly GCA_030015325.1 of Cryptoblepharus egeriae. Lineage (NCBI taxonomy): Eukaryota > Metazoa > Chordata > Lepidosauria > Squamata > Scincidae > Cryptoblepharus > Cryptoblepharus egeriae. The sequence continues at coordinate 17,450,053 of JAREYC010000010.1, read as the reverse complement.
AGACAACACATGCAAAGGCAAGGGAGTTGGGAGAGCTAAGTAGGGAGGTGGAAGAGGTATGTAGGGAAGGGGAAAGGGGTGTGGGAGAGGTAAAGGGGAAGGGAGGAAAGGTAGGTGGGTGGAAGGCAATTAACCTTGGTGGGTGTCTTGCAGCGGTGGAAGGCTGTGGGGAGCCTCCAGACTGGAGGCCTAGGGAACAGTGGGAGGTGGCAGAGACTGGCCGATGGGAGGTGGAGTGGGCTCCAAAGGTCGATACTGGCCTTCTGAGCCCTCAGGGACTGGCGGGGGGCGGGCGGCAGAGGGGTGGCGGAAGGATTGGGGAACAGCGAGAGAGGAAGTGGGCAGACGGGGAGGCCTGAATCCTCCTCCTGGTCCCACTCCCTAGGTTCCTGCTCTGGGGAACACCAGAGCTGTGCACAAAATTTAAAAACATGACTGATGCAATGCCCAGAACCCAGTAAAAGCGGCGTTTTCTGGTCTCCTGCCTTTTTCCAGACACAACCAGGCATTTCCTGTCACCCGGGCATCCCAGCACCTCATTCATTCCTATCTTTTCTTTTTCTCTATCCTCAAGGTGCCTGCAAGATTTGGACTGGGTGAATCTCTTTGAGGAGATGCTGAAGTTAAATGTTCCCAACATGACAGTTTCTGAAGATTGTCTCTATTTGAACATCTACACGCCAGACACCGAGGCCAAGTTGCCTGTAAGCAAATTCTGCTTTGTTCGTATCCTAGACTTTCCTTCCCTCCCCGCCTTTCAAAGGAGAAGCAGTTGGTTTCAAAGAAATGTGTGTTCTTTATTCACTTGTTCAAAGATGTATCTCTTTCATCCATTGTGCAGCTACATGCTTAAAGGCAGACTATTATTGGCATCCATCAGTCTTGAGAGACTATGGTATTGTGCTTGGTGCTGCATACGCTGCATGCGAAGCATAAAGGCCTGGGTAGATTAATATGGAGGCTAGGCTGTTACCCAAGCAGCAAATCCCCCCTCCCCTCACCACTGAAATAGTCTAATGGAAAGGCAAAGCCAATATGATTGGTTCCAGCTACGTCGCAGAGCTGGGCTAAGGACAGGAGCTCACCCTGTCTTGTGCGGACAGATCTGGGTCTCGAACCCTGGCCTGCTGGTTAAGAGGCAGTGTCTTAACCACTTGCGCCATCCACAGCCCTCACACTAAGAAAACTTGCTGCTCTTGTTTGTCTGTCTTTCCAGGTAATGGTCTGGATTCATGGAGGAGCTTTGGCGATGGGCAGTGCTTCCCCTTATGATGGATCTGCATTGTCTGCTTATGGAAATGTTGTGATGGTGGTTATTCAGTACAGGCTGGGTCTTCCAGGCTTCTTCAGGTGAGACAGATTTGAAGATTCTCAAAATCCCTTTATTAGGCATTATCTGCAGCCTTTACCTTTCTGCCTATCTGTGAGATATCCATTCTATGAGATATATGTAGTTATGATGCCAATGCAATACGTCCTTCCCCCTCTGACAAAGACCAAAGTGTTTTTGTGGTCCATGTGACATATGCACTCCCTGAATCTTTGAGGACAGGCATGTAATGATGGTTATGGTATACTGTGCTCTCCCCAGAGTATTGTACCTATCTTCAAACTTGATATCTCTTTTGTGTCAGGTGAAATCTGCCTTCATCTGGGCCCTCAATTGTGTTTCATTACTGGTTTGAGGGATACTAGTTGTATTTGCTTTTTGTAATGGAAAAGTTTTTGCCCATGCTGTATTTTACTGATATGCCACCCTGGAAGTTTATACAGTACTCTCCTACTTAAACATCTGAAAGAAACAAACATATCTAGAGCAGTGTTTCTCTGTATTTGTCCTCTGTTGTACCACTTCACATGGTCCACCTATTTGAAGTTACTGGTGATGACTTCGTTTCAAGTTACATCTGGGCTGGGAGGGTAGATGCAATTTGAAAAACACCAGTAATGTGAAAGGAGAGCTTTTTCAAGCACCAAAAAGCATGCTTTGCCTGAAAAATAAGGGCCTAAGGAACAGTATGGATGAAGAGTCCTAGAAGGAAGCAGTGTGTAGTGACTAGGTCCTTGGACAAGGTATTTGCCCCTACAAGAAGGGTTTTGCAGGAATCTTCACCTTATTCCCTTATAATGAAAGGTTCTGCAGGAAAAAGCAAGTATAAAAAATAGATGAAATAGTTGGGTGGACTATGATTGGCTCTGCTATGCTGCCTTCCTTTCAGCACTGGTTCTGAGGATGCCCGTGGAAACTGGGGTTTACTGGACCAAGTTGCAGCTCTCCAGTGGGTCCAGGAAAACATTGAGCATTTTGGAGGAGATCCCAACTCTGTGACCATATTTGGAGAATCTGCAGGTGGATTCAGTGTCAGTGCTCTGGTAGGCATATATGTTCTCCATTGACGAGACCTCTAGGCTTGTCACTCTTTCCTCGAAGAAACCAAACCAGAAGGCCATGTGAATTCTGCCAAAGCTCCCTAAAATAGTGTTCTTCAGTCTTAAGGTTGGGACCTCAATTGGGTCATGATGGCTGCAAGCCTAAACACACATTCCTGAGATCAAGTCCCATTGCACCAGATGTCTCCATTGTGGGGTTGATGCAACTTGCAGGAATTTAAAAGATTGAAGATAAGATGAGATGAGAACACCACCAAGATGCACCAAGGGGATGCATCTGGTGTACCTCGTAAGATACTATGAAATTGTGTCCCTGTCCTGTTCAGGTTCTTAGCAGTTGGTTAAAATAGCTTTACTTGTGCCAGAGTTCATGATATCTTTTTCTGTTCAATAAGAGTATTTGGTTTCAGTGAACAATGCTGGGAGGGCATTATGGGAGAGTGGCACTGGTGGGGTAGGAAGCAGAAGGATAGGATCCTGGAAGGAACAGATAGACATTTTTTGCTTTTCCAATAAGGAACAGTGACAACGCAGGGAGGTCTGACAGACTCTCAGGTAGCTCTAGCCTGGCTCAAGGGGTCCTTTACAGACAGCGTGGGCTGCCACCACCTCCAGACTCATACCTTAAGGCCTTTCACATTTGACTCACAGTCACCCAATCCTAGGCATAACTACTTAGAAACAAGTCCCATTATATTCAATGAGTCTTACTCCCAAGTATGTGTGGGAGCCTCACTCTCAGCCTCCTAAAAACCAGATATCCTCTTACCCTGCAATCCAGAGTAACTACAGGAACACGAAAGAGACATTACATGCACCTGTAGTTATTGCACTACCCAGTGAAAACCTATGGAAAATTCATATTGCAATCCAGAGTAAATTGTTCTTATACTGGAGCAAGGACTCCCCATAGTTACTTTGGATTGCACCCTTAGTCAGGCATTGTTAATCTTTTACATATTTCTCTTTCTCTCCCGCCTCCACTTTTTGTCTCTGTCTTTTGCAGATTTTATCCCCCTTGTCCAAAGGCTTGTTTCACAGGGCTATCTCAGAGAGTGGCGTTGCTCTCATCCCAGGCCTTTTTACTGACAACCCAGAAGTCATTGCTAGAGTAAGTGCAATCCTGTTTACACTGGAATGGCTGACTTTGGAAGCCACATTTAAAACAATCCGGTTCTGAGAGAAAAAATTAAGTGAGTGGAGAGGAGTGGAGAGGAGAGGAGGCTGTCATTTACCTATTGAGAACTTGACATAGTACACATGTTTCCACTTGAAAGATGACAGTCTGCATTGACCAACAAGCTCATCACTGCAAAGACCTCACATTCCCTGTAATCATGTTATGCCTGTTTTCCTTTTAATGCTTCAGAAAGTGGCAAACGCCTCTGGCTGTGAGTCCAGCAGTTCTGCCTTGGTGCATTGCTTAAGGAGTCTACCAGAAGACAAGCTGAGAGCCTTGAATGACAAGCTTATTCAGGTAAGGATGCGAGATCAGCCTCAGTCCATGACTAGCAGAGCCAAATGCCCAGAGTCCATGGTGTTATGTTTTCATATAACTTATTAAAGTTAAGGTGTCTCATGCCATGGGAACATATGCGCTGGTGGGCACGAGTGCACACACCCACCTAGCACTTCTCCCACCCCAGCCGAACATTCCCCAGCTGGCTCAGAAGAGCATGTGCACAGTTCCAGCTGAGCCATGCATGCCCCCTTCTGAGCCAAACTGAGAATGCTCCCTGGCCAGCTCATGTGTGGTGTGTGACTCAGTTGCTTAGCTGCACATGTGCTCTCTGTTGGAGAAACCCTGAGACTGGCTGTGCTGGGCACATGCACGGCTGCATTGTGCAAGTGCTCTTCACAGCCAGCTGGCAGGTTCTTCAGTCCGGCTGTGAAGAGCCTATGAGCATGATGACACCATAACACTACATGGCATCAGGACATCATGTATGCCATGGGCATGCAGCTGCATTGGTACACTCCTGTCCTCTCAAGATCATTTCCACAAGCTCACATCTTTTGCTAATTGCACACTGCTTCAGGGAAGCTTGTGAGAGGTAAAGGAAAATATTTTTATTACCTTTTCATAAGACCCTATGAGTTGTCTGTGAGTCTCCTCAGACTTGCTGACACAAATTCAAGGAGATAAATGGAGCATGTTGGAACATTCTGGAGAGGATAGCATCCTAATGCTTGTTGCATACTTCAGAATACTCCCCAACCCTCCTCAGACATGCCTCCTGCCTTATGAAGTAGTGGGCATCCCTCATTGGAGATTTGCCAGATGGCCGCCTCTCAGGGTTCCTGTAGTGGGGTTGACTATGATCTTCAATTTCCCTTCCAACTCAATGAGTTTTTTGTATTTTGCAATTGTTCATAGGATGCAAATGTTTTTAAAAACCCCAATTTTTTTAAACAGGAAATGACATTTTACCCTGCAGTCATTGATGGAGAGTTTTTTCCGAAGTCCCCCAAAGAGCTACTCACTGCAAAAGAGTTCAACGCTGTTCCCTACCTGCTGGGCATGAATAACCATGAATACGGTTGGACCGTTCCTGTTGTAAGATGTGCAGATCTCTAGGCTACTTCAGTAGTAGTTCTACCTCCCTTGCTACTCCTCTTTACCAGCCCCCAGAGACCCTCCTGCTTAGCTTCCCAAACTCAGGCATTTGAGCAAGAACAGGACCAAAGAACAATACTGAACAGAACAAAATGAGAATGGAGAGGTAGAGGGCACTCCTGCTTTCTTCCGGGAGAGAACCCCAAATATCTTGTAGGTTCAGAATAACATATGCTGTGTTATGTGTTTCAGGCCTAGGCAGCATTCATTAAATAAAATATATGGATGTTGGAGTTGAGCTGGGCTCAGGGCCAGCTGGCTCATCCATGAAATTGAGGTTGTTGCATCAGATATCCTACCGAAGGTGGGTGCCCATCTCTGCCTCCTTGCCTCTACTCCTCCTTTACCAGAAGTGTCCAAAACCCTGCCCTGGGGGGTCAGATGTGGCCCACTGTGAGCGTCAATTAGGCCCACGGAAGATGCCTCCATCCAGCCTCCGGCAAACCTTGTAACCCTCGATATCTGTCTCTAATATGTTCATATGTAAATTTATTCAAATTTAAAATGTAAATCATTTTTGTCCCTCAACACAGTGTCAGAATGATAACATGGTCCTTCTGCCAAAAATTTTGGGTACTCCTGACCTATACCAATGGTTCTCAAGGATTTTAGTTCTGAGAATGGCAGTCTTTTCAGAACCCCCCAGAAGTTATGTCATCAAACTGGAAATGACATTACCGGATTCTAGAGCTCATCCATGTCTATTTATAAGTCCCATCATTCATTCATTCATTCATTCATTCATTCATTCATTCATTCATTCATTCGACCACTTTTCAGCAAAGCATCCAAAGCTGTTTTTATCAGATAAGTAATGTCTACTTGTCCCAAAAGGGCTCACAGTCTGAAAGGATGCAGAAGGAGTCCAGCAGGCAGCCACTAGAAAAGATACTGCTGGATAAAGGACAGCCAATTCCTCTCCCCTACTAAATAAAAGAGGAGCACTCAGAAATGCACATAACATTTAACACATGCACATAACACATAGCACATAACATGCACATAACACATAACATAATATACTGAGAAATGTAATAACATATCTATGACATGTGGTCTTTTCCCCCCAATATACTCGTCTGAAAGATCTGTGACATCTGAAATATACCTGTCTGAAAGATCTGTGACATCTTATTTTCTTTTCACAGGCGATGAAATTTCCAAACCTAACAGATGGCACTGATAGACAGTTCATCACTGCAGTATTCCAGCCGACTGGTGCCGCTTTGGTAAGAGAGGTGCAGAATGCCTTTGTGCAAGCCCAAGAAACAACATGCTTTAAGTGATGAAAAGTGGGGCAAATGATAGACAAAGGAGAGCAAGAACAGCCTGCCCTGGTGAGGAAAGGGTGTGCATAGGCTTTTCTTGTTGAGTCTTTCTAAGCAGACATGCAGCAATTGCCAAATGGGGACAGGAGATGAAAGCACCTTTGTATGTGGCATCCATCCCTCATTCCATAGAGCAGGAAGGTCTTCCTCGCTCTGCCAGTATCTATTGTCCCAAGAAAGGCCATAAGTAGCACAGAGATTCTTTTGATGATGTTTCTCTCAGTGCATCTAGAAGCATTATCACTGACCCCAAAGCACAGCATGGACACTTTGGTCAGTATCCAAGACTGAGGTCAGAATAGATTGGTCTTCCCCATAGTTGCAAGGAAGATACTTGCCCCTGATCAAACTCATTGTGTTGTGCAGCAGAAGCCCACTGGTTGATCCATGAGAACATCTGAAATGTTCATGTGTTCACCTGTATAGAAGTGGTGAACAGACAAGCCTCTCCCCAGCTTGTTTGTCCACTGCCGTTTCCAGCAAGGGTTGCTATATGTCCCTGAAAACCAGGACAGTCCTGGTTTTCAGGGATTGCATTCACATACTGGCAAGTTTGACATGGGGTCCTGTACCAGTTTTGTGGAAGAGAACTATGGCAACCTTATTTCCAGCCCATCACTCCACTCCAGTACTGACATGCGGTGATCCCTGCCCATGTGCTTGAGGTATGAACATATTTGGCGAATGTGCTTTTTTGGACCATCAAAAGATGTCAGAAGCAAACTGTGATGTTCCCTGCCATAGGATGTTGCCATGATGCAACAGTGCAGTTCTACTTGGAAAGTGGGGCATCCCTCCTCCAGACGGGCTTTGATGGCTTGTAAGACAGATGTTGGCCGTGAGGTGTGTAGCTGGAATTCTAACTGGAAAAGCAGAATTGTACTCAATAGTGGTCGGCTCCAGCAGGTTCACACCTAATCTATAGAACCGGTTGTTAATGAGAGATAGGACATAGAAAGTTTAAAAAACAGCCATTTAAAAATGGCTGCCAGATGGACACAAAACCGGTTGTCAATTTCTTTGAATCCCATCACTTTAGATGGGATTTAGAGCACAGTCCTAACCACGTCTACTCAAAAGTAAACCCCTTTGTGTTCAATGGATCTTACTCTCAGGAAAGTGTCTTTAGGGTTGCAGCCTTAGGCAGAATCTTCTGTCTTACCAGATTGCTGCCCCTCTTTCCATGGAGGCTTTTTGCTACATAATGACTGTAAGAAAAGTCAAAAGGTGAAGCAAATCAGGGCCATTCTCTTGCTTGTCTCCTTCTTTCCTTGCAGAAGTTCCCCCCTGAAGTTATACAGATCATACTAAATGAATATTTGGGAGACACAGAAGACCCTGTCCAGCTACGTAACATCTTCCAGGACCTGATGGGAGATGCCATGTTTGTTATGCCTGCCCTCCAGGTTGCCAGGATTCACAGAGGTGAATTTATATCTATTTTTCTTTTAATGAGGCTTACAACCAAGAGGCTTACAAAAGGTAGAAACCATAAAACACAATATAAAGTTTTAATGCAGATGAAGAATACAGTAAAACTAATCCTGATCCTTTTTAGATCATGTTACGAGCTTACTGGAAGGGGCTCATTTGTTCATAGCTGCTTCTGAAAGCAAAACTAGAACCAATGGGTACAAACTGCAAGAAAGGAGATTCTGGTTTGGATATTCGGAAAAAAGTCCTGAAGGTTCGGGCGGTTTGGCAGTGGAACAGATTGCCAAAGGAGGTGGTAGACTCTCCCTCACTGGAGGTCTTCAAGCAGAGGCTTGACGAGCACCTGTCGGGGATGATGTAGGAGGATTTCCTGCTGCAGGCAGGGGGTTGACCTACTAGGTCCCTTTCAACTTTAGGATTCTATGATTCTAAAACCCATATAAAACCTCAGCTGCCTAGCAGCATGGCTTCTGTGGCTTTCTCATTTGAGAAGATTCAGATATGAGGATTTAGATATGTGGTGCTGCTTGCAAGGTTTGGGCAAGGTGGAGAAAGGTTGCCAGCATTTGCATTTCTGGACATAGAAATAGTCCAGAGCTCCCATAGTCCTGGGAGCACCTACTATTTGCTACCGATCAAGGTGAGCTCTGCAATAAAAAGGCTGTGTTCCCATCAGAAAGCACAGATTACTTTAAAAAAATAAAGCAGGTCCAACTGGCAATTACAGCAAACCTTCCAATCCACCACCTGCACTGCAATAAGAACATGCCACAGTTCATCCACTGAGATTTCATATAATGGAAATCGTACCAGTTTATGGCTGCAATCTTAACATTTTCCTGGGAGTAAGACTCATTGAACACAATGGGATTGTGCTCAATTTGTGTAAAACGTTTAGGAGATGTGTGGGAAAACATGAATAGTTACAACCACACAAATTCCACCTAATCTCTGGCAATTACACCTCCAGTAGTTCAACTTTCCTGCTCAGAGTGTCTGAATGACCTTGGAATGAAGCCAACAAATTGGCTTTCCTTCACAAATACACTGCTGCATTTGCAAGAAGGGCACATTCCTGCACTGCTAATGGGCTGGACAGAATTGCCAAGAGGGGCATTACAGAAGGACATGTCTACAGAGTGTCACCCAACTGGGCCCTATTGTTGGAGGTTCCCTTGCTGCAGAAGAGGATAGTTGCTCACAGCTACAAGTGTCATTTTACATGGTGGTGCAATTGGTGCCGAGGCTGGTGTGAGTGGAGCTCTTGCTGAGCCTTCCTGCCCAGTCCTGCTTCTGACTGGCCAAGTCCTGCTTCTCCATTGGCCAAGGCCAATCTCTGTCAATTTTCATATTTCAGCTTTATTTTCAAGTTGATGTAATATTACTTTTCCCCTCAATTCTTTAAATTTATGAGGTCAGACTATGCTAAATTTCAGAGCAAGGGACTGGTAATGCATTTGTTTCTAAATACTGTATATTTTAACTGTGTGTTTGGGGACACCTAATTTTCCTTGACCCAGTGCCTTACCTGTGCCACTGGGGGAGGGGGGATGCCAACACTAATGATGTCACTGCATTTAGGCTATGTGCCTGAGGCTGCAATCCTACCTGACAGTTAGGCCAGCATAAATCCCTACATAAGTCTCGTGCTGGCCTGGGGGTTTTGCAAAAGTGCCATAAAACACTTCTGAGCCTTTCCTGGAGGTTTGAGGTTAGGCCAGTGCACTGACGTGTGCCGGCCTTTCTACACCACAAGGGAAACAGGGAGATCGGTGAGTTGTGCTGGCCTAAATTGGTTAGAATTGCGCTCTGTAATTTTTCTGTACGATTTAGTAGCAGATGTGGTCCTTCATGGGGGTAATGCAAACCCTAGTGATAGCTTGCCTTGCAGTGATTTACTGTCTCCTCTTTTAAACTGTTGAATGTGTCTTTGAATGGATTGCTACAGCCAGAGAGCAGCTTGTCTAGGGCACAATCCAGAGTAACTACGGGGAGTCCTTGCTCCGGTGTAAGGACAATTTACTCTGGATTGCAATATGAATTTCTCATAGGTTTTCATTAGGTGGTGCAGTAACTATGGGTGCATGTATTGTCTCTTACGTGCTTCCGCAGTTACTCTGGATTGTAGGGTAAGGCTCCTTCCCATCTGCTTTTGGCATAAACAACTCCCCTTGTTCTGGCTTCTGCTGTGCATCAAAGTGGCCAGCAACAACCATGGCATGGTAAGAATGGGTGCACTTCTTCTGTGGATCCTTATTTATGATAGGAAGATCAGGGAGCACTGACCATACAGATCTGAGGACAGAGTGCCTCTTCCTTTGACCATTGCATAGAAGAGGGAATTTAGGCAGGTGCTGCTTTTTAAACCCTTCTATGATGATCTAAAGCTGCCTCAATTCCCTCTTCTATGCAATGGATAAAGGTGGAGGTCTTCCATTCTGTATGGTCTGTCTGTCCTACATTATGTATGGTCACCGTGGCACTGACTCACCCTCGCATCAGCATTTTTTTCCTCTCTCTTCTAAGATTCTGGTGCTCCTGTCTACTTCTATGAATTTCAACACCGACCATCTACTTTCAAAGACTCAAAACCAGATTTCGTGAAGGCCGATCACGGTGATGAAATTTTCTTTGTCTTCGGATGGCCCTTTCTAAATAGCTTCACAACCACACTTGGTAAGGATCTGATCATGGATGAATCTGATTATTGGCAGCATTTGTATCTTGTGATGCTACTTCAGGAAATTCTCTGTGGACCACTTTCAGGCATAAAGACAAACCATGTTTTCCTGCTACATCAACATACATGGCATATGGAAGGTCACATGCTCACACAGGCTTCAGGAGATTGACAGCTTTTCACACAGTTCTATGTCTTATCCACACTCAAAACAATGATGGTTAGGTTAAATTGTGGTGGTTTATTCAAACCAAACAATATCAAACTTAAGGTGTTGGCTTGCAAACTAACCATGGTTAAGAATGGCCCAGAGGTTCTACCATTATCATGTATACCATCCCCAATAGAAGCATCATTTGAGCATTTCAGCTTGGGACCCTCTTCTGAGAATGACAATCGGTCTGTGATCCCTGGAAGTGATGTGATGGCTGGAAGTGTCATTAAAGGTACCCAGTGCCAAATTCCAAGATGTCTACATCCATCTTTTCACAACTCCCTGGAAATAAAGTTTTGAGCGCCCCCCCCCCCCCCGCTCTCCCCCAGTGGTCCTAGCCCCCACTTAGAAGACTATTGTCCCATAGTTTGGAATGGGAATCTCTCCACGTAGCTTCCTACAAATCTGGCCTTCTTTTGCAGTACATTCCAACTGGATTGTGGCCTGATTCAACTATGAACCTTTGTGGCCATACCTTGAGGATCTGCAGTTTCAGGAGTCTTCTTCCCATGATTTAGGTTCCTGCCTCTCGAGACCAGCACTGAATGCTGGGACACGTATAGTGTGTCAGCACATGGTCACATGTATGGCTGCCTAGCACACCCATGGAGGACGCCTGAACCCCCTCTCATAGATAGTGTGAATGATGCCTTCTCTGTACTATCCTCAGGTGAATTTACAGAGGAAGAGAAACAGCTCAGCCGGGTCATCATGATGTACTGGACAAACTTTGCTCACAATGGGTAAGCTTGAAATCCTATATCTGTACTATTTGTAGACTATTAATGGGTTGAGTTTAATAGCAGCTGCAACCTGCATGTTCTCACAGTCATCCTGGCCCAGACCTCTGATTTGGCCCTCTTTCTGCAAAGTGTATCCAAGCTCTTTCCAAACATGGTAGTCCAGCTGGCAGTAACAGAAGAGAGACCTGCTATTTGTGGACTTTCTCCCACCCCACCCCCAAAAAAACTCCTGTGTCAGTAATGCCTGCCAATCTGGTCATATGTCTGAAGAAAGAGACAAGTCTCTCTTTGTGCTCTACACTCACAGCATAATACCATAGTCTTTCGAGATTGAAGGATCCCAATGCCTTCAGCACCATAGTGCTGTTTATACGGTGCCATGAGTCTCCTATCTCTGATTCCGCTTCAAAGATAGTTGCAGTTATTTATAGTGGGAAAGGGGAAGTCACAACTGCTGTGGCAACTGCTCTGAGAGGCTGGTTTCCAGTGCTCTCCATGCAGGGTGACCATATAGAATGAAGGACAGAGTGCCACTACCTTTAGCCATTGCATAGAAGAGGGAATTTAGACAGGTGCTGCTTTTTAAACCCTTCTATGTTGAGCTAAACCTGGTACAGGCATTCTGTCCTCCATTCTATATGGTCACCCTATCTCTGTGTCTGTTGGAGGGAGTGATGAGGGTTTGACAGAAAACTCTCTCCAGGCTTCTTGCCAATTCCTCAGGTCTTCAGCAGCAGCCATGGGGGACAACGGTAGGGAATAGCCAGATCATCCCATGCTGTAGGCTACCAAGCTTATGCTCCTTTTATGTTATACAAATTTAATTTTTTGTTCTGACACTTCCAGAAATCCAAATGGCAAAGGCCTGGTGGAATGGCCACGCTACAAACAGAACGATGAGTATCTGAAACTAAACTTGGAGCAAAGGAAAGGGGAAAAACTGAGAAGGAGGCAAGCAGACTTCTGGTTCAAGACTCTATCTGAAAAAATGAAGCAGCTCGAAGAAGCCGCAGAAACCCACATGGAGCTGTGATGGGAAGAACTAAGGGGCTTGTGTGTGCCTTTACATAGTCAACAATGAGGCCCCTCTATGAAATATGTCTGTTTCTAAGTACAGTTTCATTTCAGGTGGGAAGGCTTTGTGGACCAGCAAAGCAAGGGGGTGGGTTTTTTGGGAATATTGTCAATGACTTCATTGAGGATGCTTTGGAGACCTGAGAGCGAGGTTATGGAAGGAGAGGCATGGGAATAATGAGAGCTGAATGCAAGACTGCAGCATTTAGTCCATGAATCTATTAAATTGTTCAACTGATTAAAAAGGGGTGCCAGATTTTCTTGTTTTTAGAGTCAGTACTTATTAAAAGGACATAGACAGCTGGTTCTCCAGCTGTCTGGAGAACCAACACATGGTTCTCCAGCAAACAGAAGAAACATGCCCTCCTTGTCTTTCTTCCACAGGAAAAAGGAGTTCAGTGCAGTGTTCTTTTGCCTGAGGCCCCAATGGGGCTGCAAACCTCATTTGAGGGATGTGGCAAGCTTTCAATGGTTGTGCAAGAGAGGGCTTGGATCCAGTTCCAATAATGGTACTACCTTTTCAAAATGGACTTAATATAATCCTGCAAAGCCTCTCCTTGCTTTCTTGCCCTGCAGCTCATAAGGTTGCACACACAAGCCCTGTTTAGGCTGCCTTGGTATATACCTTGGTATATCAGCCTCTTTCCCTGGTGGCACAAATGTGCCTTATGCCAGATGCTGGGGGAGCACCTGGATGCAGGTGTCATATGTGCTCCCTGAAGCATCTGGTGGGCTGCTATGTGATACAGAAAGCTGGCCTAGATGGGCCTTTGGCCTGATCCAGTGGAGCTTCTTATTATGTTCTTATGTTCTTGTGACACAAGGGACACAAGTCAGCCCAACGAGCACTTTGGATTGCAATTCCAAACTGCAAAGAAATAGTCAAAATTCCTTTAGTCTACAAATGAAGTAGTAAAAATTAATTAATTCTTATTAAACCATGATTGCTTTGAAAAGGTCAGTGGGCCTGGAAGGAGACAAATACTGTTCTTGGTTTGGAAAGAAGGACTTACCTCAGCTCCTACCTCTATGCTGGAAATATTCATCTTTACTTCTATCTGTGATTGAAACAACACAATACTCATGTTCCTTAGCTTAAACCTAGTTTTCTTGTTAGTTGCCTTTATTATTAATTTAGAATTCCCATTGAATCTGCAAAGGGAATACACAATATTTCCCCTTCAATCTGCAAAGAAAGTAGTAAAGAGAAGTAAAGGGAGTGGAAGACTGGAAAGATCACCAGGGAGGAGTACAGGCAGATAGCCCGGTCTTGTAGGGAGGGGGTCAGGAATGCTAAAGCTCAGTATGAGCTGAGGCTGGCCAGGGGAGTCAAGGATAACAAAAAGAGCTTCTTTAGATATGCCCAAAGGAACAGGAGGAGAGACGAGGGGCTGGGGCTGCTCCTGGACAAAAATGGACAGCAGGTGTCTGGAAACCAGGAGAAGACAGAGGTGCTCAACTCCTACTTTGCGTCTGTCTATTCTCGGAAAGAGGGCTGTGAAAGTGCGGGATCATTGGCTGGTGCGGGGACGTGCTTGCATCCCCAAAGAGGTAATGAAAACATGGATGGTGCAGAACAGCAGATTAAGATTGACAGAGAACTGGTTCGAAACCACTTAACTGGCCTAAATGAATTCAACTCATTTGGACCAGATGAGCTGCATCCTCGAGTTCTTAAGGAACTCGCAGATGTCCTTGCAGAGCCTCTGTTGATCATCTTTGAGAAATCCTGGAGGAGTGGAGAAGGGCCACTGGACTGGAATGTAGTCCCATTCTTTAAAATGTAGGGCAAATGTAGTCCCAATCTTTAAAAAGGGGAAAAAAGAAGACCCGGGAAATTATAGACCAGTCAGTTTGACTTCAATCCCGGGAGAGATATTAGAGCAAATCATAAAACACACAATTTTGGCACATCTAGACAAGTACTCGGTGATCAAAACAACCCAGCATGGATTTACCAAGAATAAACCTTGCCAGACAAATCTGATCTCCTATTTTGATCGGGTTATGAGCTTACTGGACAGTGGCAATGCTGTGGATGTCATTTATCTTGACTTCAGCAAAGCATTTGACAAGGTCCCACATGACATTTTAATTGGGAAGTTGGAAAAATATGGGCTAGACGGGGCAATTGTTAGGTGGATCAGCAACTGGCTCGATGGCCACACTCAAAGGGTTTTAGTAAATGGTTCTGCGTCAACCCGGAGGTTGGTTTCAAGTGGGGTACCCCAAGGCTCTGTCTTTGGACTGGTTCTCTTTAACATTTTCATTAATGACTTAGAGGAAGGGATACAGGGGAGCCTGATCAAATTTGCAGACGACACCAAGCTGGGAGGAGTAGCAAACACATCAGAAGACAGGAGAAACCTCCAGGAGGATCTGAATACTGGGCTGTAACAAATAGAATGAATTTCAACAGGGAGAAGTGCAAGGTTCTGCACTTAGGAAATAAAAACCAAAAATACAGGGATAAAATGGGGGATACTTGGCTTAGCAGCGCAACATGTGAGCGGGATCTTGGAGTCGCTGTGGATCACAAGCTGAACATGAGTCAGCAGTGTGATGTGTCTGCAAAGAAAGCAAATGCCATTTTAGGCTGCATTAAGAGGACTGTAGCTTCCAAGTTGTGAGAAGTTCTAGTTCCTCTTTATTCAGCATTGGTCAGACCTCACCTTGAGTACTGAATTAAGTTCTGGGCACCTCACTTGGAGAAGGATGCAGCCAATCTGGAGCTAGTCCAGAGGAGAGCGACAAGAATGATAAGTGGGATGGAAGGGAAGGCCTCATACAGCGTTTCTCAAAGTGGGGGTCGGAACCCCTTTGGGAGTCGCCTAGAGCTTTCCTGGGGGTCGCCAAAAGACCCCTGGTGCAGGGGGCCAGGTCAGGCTTGCCAGACCTCTGCCCATAGCTGCGCGCGCATTGGGGCTGACTGACAGCCTCAGGGCCCAATCCTATGCTTGCCTATTCTGAAAAAATCCCATTATAGTCAGGGGGCCTTTAATCCCATATAAATGTGGGTAGGATTGCAGCCTCAGGGCCCAATCCTATGCATGCCAACTCTGAAATAAATCCCATTATAGTCAGGGTGGCCTTTAATCCCATGTAAATTTGCATAGGATTGCAGCCTCAGGGCCCAGTCCTACGCATGCCTACTCTGAAATAAATCCCATTATGTTCAATGTGTGCATAGAACGCACATTTCCTTTGTAACAATGAAAATAATCTTGCATACCGGATATTGACATTACAATTCATAACAGTAGCAAAATTACAGTTATAAAGTAGCAAGGAAAAAATTTTTATGGTTGGGGGTCCCCACAACATGAGGAACTTATAAAGGGATCACAGCATTAGGAAGATTGAGAACCACTGCCCTAGGAGGAAAGGTTGCGGGAACTTGGGATGTTCAGACTGGAGAAGAGAAGGCTGAGGGGAGACATGATTGCCCTCTTCAGATACCTGAAGGGCTGTCATAGGGAGGAAGGGGCTCATTTGTTCATAGCTGCCTCTGAAAGCAGAACTAGAACCAATGGGTACAAACTGAAAGAAAGGAGATTCTGGTTGGATATCCGGAAAAAATTCCTGACGGTGAGGGCGGTTCGGCAGTGGAACAGATTGCCAAGGGAGGTGGTGGACTCTCCCTCTCTGGGGATCTTCAAGCAGAGGCTCGACGAGCACCTGTCGGGGATGCTCTAGGGGGATTTCCTGCTGCAGGCAGGGGGTTGGACTAGATGACACACTAGGTCCCTTCCAACTCTATGATTCTATGAAAAATGAATAAATTCTGGTTAAACCAGTGATTGGTTTCAAAACGTCACTGGCTATGGAAGGAAGATCAAGGCTGCAATCCTAACCTCCAGGTAGGCTGACCTAATTCCTAGTATAAGTTCTGTGCAGACCTGAGGGTGTCACAAAAGTGCTGGAAGACACTTTTGCACCATTCTTGAGGGAGGGTTAGGCCAGTGTACAGGCATGCGCTTGCTCCCCTACATCACCACAAGAACAAGAAGACCAATACATTGTGCCAGCTTAAGTTACAGCACCCTAAAGCTGTTCTTGGTTTGGAAAAGATACAGATGTGTTCTTGGGTGTGGAAATGAAAGACTTACCTCTGACGAATCTATCTCCAGGCTGAGAATATATGTCTGTACTTGTACCTGTACCTGAAACAACACAATACTCTTGGAATATTCAATACTTAGCATGAGTTCTCTGGAAGAGGGAAAAGCGCATTCAGTAATGACTGGGTTTGCCCCTGCCCACCAACGAGACAGGACTGGACATCTCTTTGTCTCCTTCCTGTGCGGGGTAGCCCTTCCCAGTCCGGCTCTGGCTCCCTTTGAGCAAGGCCATGTCTTGCTGTGCTCCATAGAGCACAGCTAGTCTCCTTCTCTTTTCTAGCTTTTTGGCTTCTGTTTTCAGCTTCTTTTCTGTCTGCCTGCCTTTATACTGCCTCTGGCCTCCTCTTTTCCCCTTGTGGAGTGGATTAGTCCAGGATAAGACAAGAAAGGCCCAAAGGGCCTGGGAGGCCTACAGGAGAGGGCCTGTCTCCTTTCTTCTACTTCTTTGCTACACCTGCCTCCATTTCCCTGTGCTCTTTTCTCATTGTGAAGTGGATTAGTCCAGGACAGGGCAGGAGAGGCCTACAGAGCCTGGGAAGTCTACTGAGGCCTACGATGCAGGAGAGGCCTACAGAGAAGGCCTGTCTCCTTTCTTCTACTACTTCTCTACACCTGCCTCCATTTCCCTGTGCTTCTCTCTCCATTCTGCCCTGTCTTTCCCTTTCTGACCGACGCTTGAGAACCAGGGACTACCACAGGCCCCGAGGGAATCTGGTGCTGGATCCCTAGATGGCTCCCCTGTCATCGCACTTTGGCAGCTGCAGCCACGGTCGGCAGCCTTTTGAGGCGACAAGGAGGTTATCCTTCGGGCCCTGCCCCCTCGTTCATGCCCGTGGACTTTTGGGGTGATGAGGAGGGTTATCATTATGGCCCTGACCCCTCATTTGTGCCCATGGACCTTTGTGGTGACGAGGATGGTTATCTTTAGTGCCCTGCCCCCTCGTTCAAGCCCGCTCAGTGGCTGGGTGGAGGTCGCCTGTGGGCACAGCCTCCACTCCAGCACTAGAACTTGGTCAGAAGCAGAAGAAGAGTACATGCAGAGACAGGTGCATGGAAGAAGCTCCCTGGCTGTGTGCGCTCCAGCCGCCTCAGCGCCCACCACTCCTGCTTCCCCGAGAGGCTTTGCTGGTGCACAGAGGGCCAGCATACAAACCAGTGCATGGAGGAGCCAGCAGTATCAACGGCAGCAGAGGACTCAGGGCGGGCACCACCACTCATGCCCATCACTTTGAGGAACCAAGTTTTCCTGCTCCTCACACTGGCGCTTGCAGCTGCGCCTGCCTTTTTGTGATCCCGGTGGTTATCGGCGGCCATTTTGCCTGTTCCAGTTTTCTGTCAGCAAGGTGCACTGAGTTTTTATTTGGATTGTACAAAAGATTTTAAGATGTCAGAAGCTCTATTTCTCCTTTTCAGGGCGGCCCTCTGGGGCAAGACAGCTTCAGTATTGTCTTTTTCCTGTGGGCTAAGAATAGACCTCTTTGAGGCATATAAGGCAATAGGGAGAGATCCCCTGAGGGAGTGACAGCCCATTCAACAAGAGGGGCCACCACTTAAGCTGTCTTCGAGGGAATTATATCTTTAGACTGAATTTGTATGGTGGCTGCTTCATCCCCACAAATACCTTTATACATCACTGCAAAATTGTCCAGGCAGCCTCTGCGGAAGCTGCTTTTGGTTGTAGAGTACTCCATAAAGTGGTTTCTCAGTGAAGTGGGTTGCGTCTCTCCCACCTCAATGTGAGGCTCTGGTATATCTCAGTCATTACTGAATGCATCTTTTCCCTCCTCCAGAGAAGGCAGGAATTTTCTTACCTGCAAATGTCCTTTTTTTGGAGGAGAGGAAAAGGTTCATCAGCAGTTGCAACGTAACTTCACTTCTCTTCAGCCCTTTTTACTTTTTCAAGGGATTGTGTTTTTAACTAGGATCCAGGAGTTTCCTGTGAGTCCCTGTTATTGTTCAAGTTGGAGGAGATATTCCTCTTCTCTGTTGTATCGTCTCATTTGTTGTTGGCTGCTGTTCTTTTTTCCAAGTCTGTTTTTTTCCTCAGCAACTAGTGTTTTGAGTTTAGAAGATCTCTTGACATCTTTGTTGTCAATGGCAGTGATCCTCTCTTCGGTCTGGAAGGGACTGCCCCGCACAGGAAGGAGACAAAGCCCTGTCTCGTTGGTGGGCAGGGACAAACCTAGTCATTACTGAATGCACCTTTTCCTTTCCTCCAAGAAAAGGACATTTGCAGGTAAGAAAATTCCTGCCTTTTCTGTTATAAGCTTGTTGCTTTTGTTATTACTTTCAAATTCCCATTCAATTTGCAAAGGAAGAAGTTAAAATGAATTAATTCTTGTTAATCCTGTGATGGGTTTGAAAAGGCCACTGGACCTGAAAGGAGGCCAAAGCTGTTCTTTGTTTGGAATGAAGGACTTACCTCAGAAGGACCTACCTCCATGCTGAAAATATTAATCTGTTCTTTTACCTATACCTGAAAAGACGTAACAGCATTCTTAGGCTTAGCTGCAGCCTTGCAGCCTTAGGCTGCAATTCACGAACACTTTCCTGGGAGTAAGCTCCATTCAGTTCAATGGAACATACTTCTGAGTAGACATGAATAGAATTGCACTGTTCATTATTAATTTGGAATTCCCAATGAGGAAGTGTCAAAATGGTGAAATACAGTACAGTCCATGTTTGGTTGGTGGACAGGAAAAGCCAGTAGATAAGTGGACGAGGCCAAATTTTTCTTTTTACTGTGAAGAAAAAGCCTACCACAAAAAGGCATTATTTTTACATTGGGAATCGTCTAATGCTGCACACATCCCTCTTCTGGAAATAGCCGAAATCTTCACCTAAAAATGTGATTTTCTATTAATAGTTAATGCACTGGTAACCGTACTTTTCTCCCTTACGCTTCCTCATCTGCTCCATTATTTTGCATTCTGAGGGCCCAATGCTATCTAACTTTCCAGCAATAATAATAATAATAATAATAATAATAATAATAATAATAACAATAATAACAACAATAACAACAATAATAATAATAATAACAATATTATTATTATTATTATTATTATTATTATTATTATTATTATTATTATTATTATTATTATTATTATTATTATTCTGTGGGACTTCAGAATACAGACGGACAAGGTCTTGGAACACAGTACTCCAGATATCACCATCATAGAAAGCAGTAAGTTGTGGCTTGTTGACATCGCCATACCAGGTGACAGCAGAATTGAGGAGAAACAACTGGAAAAGATCTCCTGCTACCAAGATCTAAGAATCGAATTACAGCGTATCTGGTGTAAGCCAGTGCAGGTGGTTCCAGTGGTAATTGGCACACTGGGTGCAGTGCCCAAAGACCTTGGCAGGCACCTGAAAACTATTGGCATTGACAAAATATAACTCTGCCAACTGCAGAAAGCCGCTCTTCTGGGATCAGCACGAATTATATGCTGCTACATCACACAGTCCTAGACTCTTGGGAAGGGTCCGACTGGTGAATGAAACCAGCACGAAATTGTTTGCTATGCATTTATAATAATAATAATAATAATAATAATAATAATAATAATAATAATAATAATAATAATAATAATAATGCTGGCATTGTGAACTGGACACAGAAGGAACTGGATGACTTGGACAGGAAAACAAGGAAATTAATGACCATTCACCACGCTTTACATCCACATAGTGATGTTGACAGGCTGTACCTGCCTAGAAGATCAGGGGGCAGAGGACTTTTGCAAGTGAAGCAGTCGAAGAAGAAAAACATGCCCAAGCAGATTATGTGCAAGAGAGCCAGGAATCTGCTTTGATTGAAGTCAGCAAGAGAAAGTTGTTGAAAGTGCAGCAGACCAACTATAAATATCGCAATAGTGCAATTCAGGCTCGCACTGCCAGTTGACAGAATAAAGTATTACATGGCCAATTCCTTGCCAAGATCGAAGGAAAAGTGGATCAAGATAAGACCTGGTTGTGGCTGACTAGTGGAACACTGAAGGAGACGGAAGGCCTGAAACTTGCTGCCCAAGAACAGGCAATCAGGACAAATACCATCAAGGTCAGAATTGAAAAATTAGCCAATGACCCAAAATGCCAGCTCTGCAAAGAAGTGGATGAAACCATTGACCACATTCTAAGTGGCTGCAAGAAGATCGCGCAGACTGACTACAAACTGAGGCACAACTCTGTTGCCCAGATGATCTACTAGAATCTATGCCAAAAGTATCATCTGTCAGTGGCAAAAAACTGGTGGTACCACAAGCCTGAAAAAGAGGTTGCAAATGAGCAGGTCAAGCTTCTGTGGGACTTCAGGATACAGACGGACAAGGTCTTGGAACACAATACTCCAGATATCACCATCATAGAAAGCAGTAAGGCACTCTGCCAATTGCAGAAAGCCTCTCTTCTGGGTTCAGCTAGAATTACACGCCGCTACATCACACAGTCCTAGACTCTTGGGAAGGGTCCGACTGGTGATGTGAATGAAACCAGCATGAAATTGTTTGCTGTGTATTTATGTTTGATTTTCAATATAACAACAACAACAACAACAACAACAACAACAACAACAACAACAACAACTTTCATCCATGCCAATAGGGTGGGTGTATGTGCTGTGTCCTGGGGTTGGGGAACAGTCCTCAAGATAAGGACTTCTCTTGTTGGCTAAGAATAGACTAAGGACTTCTCTTGTTGGCTAAGAAGAGAACGTTTGTTCTCTTACTTTAGTGCTACATTGAAGCTGAAAAGTTGGATAGTATTGGGCCGTTACAGCCCAATCGTATTCCTGACACCACTGTCAGGTGATGTGGCACCAAAATAGCATCTGCTGTATCCACTGGCACTTCTGGAGGTACTGGAGATCTCAGGGAAAAGGGGTGAAAGCCCTCCGACTGACCCTGAGGAAAGCCCCATGCCCTGCAGTGGGACTTCTCATATCTGTACCAGCTTATTTACAGGGCAGTGGAAGGTGGCATTGGAGATCAGGGTGGGCAAATTGGCAATGGAAGGGATCAGTGGGACCCTTTCCAACACTGATCTGCCAACATGGATCAACTCAGATCCATATGCCAGCCATTATAGCTATAGAAGTTGCAAAGTTGTGCAGGTTTGAGTTGAACCAAAGTGGCAGGTGGAGCTCATCTCAGGGCAAGAGCACAAATGTCCTCTTATCTCAAGAAGACTTCAGCAGCTGAAATTCCCCTGCCGGATGCAATGTGGTAAACACCAATGCTGTTGCATTGTTTCCCAGGAATTTTGTTAGGATTGGACTGTGAGCCTGTCAAGATCGCTTTGGATCCTGGTGCCAGGGTGTTTACCTGTCATTTGTGTAGTGGACATGTATGTCCTCAACCTTCTTATCCAGTCATGCCACAGGGCCCAAACCATCATAGCATGCTACTCAATATACCACCCTCCAAGACAGAGGAACCATATATCACAGGCATGTCGAACTGGCGGCCCTTTGCAGTCACATATGCAGCCCTCAGATGATCTACCCACCCTAGGAGCAGCTCAGTAGTGGTGGCAGTACACTTGATTTTGAGCCAGAGAAAGAGACCAGGAGGAAGGAGGGCTCATGCACAGCAGCAGCTGCTTCCCATAGTGGTAGAAAGAGCCCAAGAGAAAGGTGGGCACTTCTGAGTAGACATGCAAAAAATTGGATTGCAGCCCTCAGGAGACAACATTAATGCTATTGCGGCCCTCGGGAGACATCTTTAATTATAATGCAACCTCTGTATGAAATGAGTTTGACACCCCTGATAAAGCAGGGTTAGTCAAGGTTATTCAACCAGCTTTCAAACAGCAGCAGCACTTAGCCCATATTTTGCCACAACGATTGAGAGCAAATGCTGACAGGTGCTTTGCAGGAATCTATTCTGGATGCATGATTTGAATGGTGTTCTTATGGTCCACCAGATTTAGTCACACCATCCAAGAAGATGCAGTTGTTTGCATAATTTGTTGCAAACTGTTTCCTAAGAGTTGACAGTAATGCTGCTTAATCATCTGCTCCAGGATATTTCCAGGCATTGGATATCAAGCCGATCATGTTTCACAGACCCTCCTTTTGCTCAATCCTGTTAGCAAAAGCGGTAGTAACAGCTGTGTCCTCTGCCTTAGTTTTCTGCGGGTTTGATTTTGACATGCCTGAGCTGGACGGCCTCCAAATGGGCTGGGTTTTATCTCTTGCTCTTCCTTTTTGTGCTTAGGACTCGAAGGCAAAGTCAAGCCATTAGCTTTCCAGGAACTGGAGGACTCTTCACGGAGATTTTCACTCCCTTTTGCCTCAGTAAACTCTTTTTTAGCAGAGACCTTTGTGCTTTTGGCAGGAGGGAGAGAGTCATGCAAGAAGCCCCTTTGAGGTGGGGATGATGAGGAACATGGCAGAGACTGCGGCTGTCAAACAGTGGATATTTGGAGTGGGGCTCTGTGCCATGTTGGTTGCAGAAGTTGTAGCCCAAGGTAACTCTGACATTTTTGCTAAAGGTGGGGAGAGAGTCAAAGCAGCAGGGGTCTCTCAGGCAGAGAGGATCTGGGGCTAGTTTGACCAGATACTGAACCCAAAATTCCCCCCAAGTTCCCCAAAATTCCTGTCATCGAAGCCAAAATTCCTACCTGGTTAAAAAATGTAGGACACCACAAAAATGTAGGGCAAATGTAGGACATGTTAAAATAATGCAAAATACGCAAATTGGTTTCCTGTACTCAAGTTCAACACTTTTTAAAATTTAAAACCTTTTAACATGCATGATTCTGACCCAGACATGTAAGACGCCCTCAAAGCTGTTTGCAGCAACACAAACCATACAAGTGACTTCAACATGCATGATTCTGACCCAGACTTGTAATACACCTTCAAGGCAGTTTGCAACACCACAAGCCATGCAAGTGAGGGGAAATAGGGGTGGTAGAGGTAAGTAGGAAAGGGGAGGAGTGGGTGGTAGATGTAAGTAGGGAAAGGGAATCTGGGTGGGTTGGTGGCAGCAGAGCAGTGGATGCTGAGGCTAGGGAAGTAGCAAGGCTACTTGACTGGCAAGGCTGCAGAGGCAGCAGAGCAGCTGCTGGGGAGGCCCACTGGTTGGCAAGGCAGTAGAGATGGCCACTGGGGAGGCCTGCCGGCTGGTGAGGCTACAAAACTGTTTGC
Source organism: Cryptoblepharus egeriae (assembly GCA_030015325.1). Lineage (NCBI taxonomy): Eukaryota > Metazoa > Chordata > Lepidosauria > Squamata > Scincidae > Cryptoblepharus > Cryptoblepharus egeriae. Next base: position 17,426,295 of record JAREYC010000010.1, on the reverse strand, counting down.
TGGAGAGGCCTGCTGGCTGACGAAGCTCAAAAACAGTGCAGCAGCCACTGGGGTGCTGGGCCGGCTAGAGAGGTGGCTGTTGGAAGGTCTTCCAGCCGGTGAGGCTAAGATAGCAGCACAGCAATTGCTGGGGTTCCTGGGCAGCTGGAGAAGTGGCGCAGCAGTCGTTGGAGAGCTGGCCCAGAATGAGAGGCAGCAGAGGTGGCCTGCCAGTTGAAGGAGACGCAGCTGAGACTGCTGGCCATGTGGGGGGAACGGTCCTCCTCCTGGTGCCACCTCTCACTGGATTCCTGCTCTGGGAAGCCCCAGAGCACATATGCAAAACTTTTAAATGACCATGGAAATTCCCAGATTCTTTACATATGTGCTGAGAGAGAGGAGTAAGCCCCATTTTTCTGGGGGGTCTCTGTGCATTTCCAGTAATCTTGTCAGCTCATGTGGGGCCAAGAGCTCTGCTGAAGGGCCTGCTCCTTTTGGTTTTTGGCCAAGGAATTTTGCTCCCTTTCTCTCCTTATAACTTTTCAGCTCAGCATCTGTGTAAGTGTGTCTGGGGGTCACCTTGGTACTGCAGGCTCACCTTTGCCCTCTCTCATGTGCAAGAGGCTCTGACAGTGTCGTGGTATCAAGATTAGCTCGTAGGGCAGGTTGTCACATTCTAGTGAAAATTGAGCCTTGGGGGTTCTATGGCAATTTTAACTACAGAAGCAGGTTTTTTCCCCCTAAAGTTCATGTTTCTGGGACCTTGTGAAAATATTACAGTAAAGTCTGAGCCAAACATTTTACTTTTATTTTGTAATGTTTCATTATGGGTTGGGGGCTATGTATGGTGCAAGTAGTTAAGACACTGTGCCTATTAACCACTAGGCCAGTGTTCGAGACTCGGGTCCCCACAAGATAGGGTGAGCTCCTGTCCTTAGCCCAGCTCTGTGACGCAACTGGAACCAATTGTATCAGCTCTATTGTTCCATTGGACTATTTCAGTGACGTGGAGAGGAGGGATTTGCTGCTTGGGTAACTGGCTATCCTCCATATCAATGTATCCAGGCCTTCGTGTTTTGCATCAGCATCGAGCATGATACCATAGTCTTTCAAGACTGATGGGTGCCAAGTTAATTATGGGCTTAATTGCAGGTTCTCCTGGTGGGTGTCCTTCAGGCTGCATGGACCTTCTGGCCACATTAGTGTCCCAAATGGAACCCAGAGGCCAAGTGAGCAGCCAACATCACCTGGGCAGCTACAGATAACGTTCTCTAGACTTGACTTTTTGGATCCCAGCACCTGACAAAATGGAGATTACCTCCAGATGCTGAATTTTTCTTTGATTATGTTTTTAAACACCATCTAGACAGTATGGCATAAATGTAATATATATCTGTGATATAAGACATATAATACTACCATAAAGCAAAATATTGTCAATGGAAGGAGATCAAGAAAACACCAGAAATATATGAGGATGTGTGGAGGCATCCGTCAGTCTTGAAAGACTATGGTATCGTGTTCAACGCTACATGCAAAGCACGAAGGCCTGGGTAGATCGATATGGAGGATAGGCTGTTACCCAAGCAGCAAATCCCCCCTCTCCACGCCACTGAAATTGTCCAATGGAATGGCAGAGCTGGTGTGGAGGAAGGCTCTACATATGTGCTGAGAGGAAGAGACCAAGAGCACAAGCCTAACCATGTCTACTCAAAAGTAAGGCACACTGTTTTCAATGGGTCTTACTCCCAGGAAAGTGTCTTTAGGATTGCATCCCTAATCACCTGTGAGATTTGTAGAGATTTGGGCACAGAATGACTGAATGCTTCAGGAGGAATTCTTTGCAATCACAATTTTGGCTATCCCCTCCCCCATCAACACAAAGAAGGTATTGCTAACTAGCAAAGAGGCTTTTATAAAGTGGTGTCCTCTCTTTTATATTGAGCAGGAAAGAGTAACCTTCCCTTTCTGAGTTATCACCTTTGTGTCACTTGGGTGGGAGACCAGCATGTCACCTTTAAAACAGACCACCTCCTGTGCAGTGGGCATGGTGAGGCACCATTGCCCCACCCATTGATTTTCTGTCTATGATTCCTGATAAAATAGAGATATTTCATCTTGGTTTGTTTCATTGCATTCTGCATGAATTTATGCATCAAATGATATATAACATCATGGTATTCAAAAATTCATAATTTTAAAAGTTTTTGGGTAGTGGTGGTTATCCCTATACGCATACATGGCCCAACCCTATGCATGATTTGGTGCAGCCCACACCCTCATAGTAACACCATCCAGCTACTGCTGCTTTTCCTTCTGCTTTTTTTAAAATGTTGTGAGCTCTTTTGGAGTGAAAGACCCATGTATTTATTTCACACAGCTTTCAGCTTTTGTATGCCATATAATTTGGCATGCATCAGTCTCGAAAGACTATGGTCTCATGCTCGATGATGCATGCGAAGGCCTGGGTAGATTGATATGGAGGATAGCTAACTCAACAGACAGTCCAATCCTAAACTCGTCTACTCAAAAGTAAGTCACATTGTGTTTAATAGTACTCACTCCCAGGAAAGTGTGGTTAGGATTTCAGCCAACATCTCTGTTCAATATGTTGAAAGTCTCTTTCAACCTACTGGTTGTTGGAGAGGTCAGGCATTCAGCTGCGTGAGTGTTTGTCAGATGATAAATGCCTGAGAAAGAGAAGTCCCACCTAGGGTTTGTGTTTGTATGAGAGAGAGAGCGAGCGAGCGAGCGCGAAAGATTTTCCCCTGTGCTTGTACAATATACAGAGCAACTTGTATGCAGGGAGTGCCCTTTCTCATTGTTATGTGAACACCAAGAATCTTGAGTACTAAATGTACATTTACATACCACCTATTCACAAATTCCTTAAAGACATTTGGCCTCAATGCTGAAGAAAGCCATCATTTTGTGATTGTCAGTGAATAGTAGGATACAGTGACATAGCCAAGGGGTGTTGGGGTGCAGTTGCACCAGGCTACAAGCTGAACTTGACACTAGTGGCTAAAATTGTGGAAAAACAGTATGTATGAATGATAATACCATCATGTTATATATTGTTGGAAAGGTAACTGAATGCAGAATGCAATGAAGCAAACCATTGGCGTATCCATATTTTACCATACGTTATGGCCAATTAACCAAACAATGAAAACACAAAAATATATGGAACAAAAAGTGGATTTTCTTAACCAAGGTGACAATATAGAATGAAAGACAGAGTGCCTGTACCTTTAATCATTGCATAGCAGAAGGAATTGAGGCAGGTACTGTTTTTTAACCCCTTCTATGAGCCAAACCTCTTTCAGTTCCGTCTCTAATGCAATGGTTAAAAGTAGTGTAGACACAATGTCCTCCATTCTATATAGTCACCCTGTTCTTAACTTTCCCATGATATGATTGCTCTGAGAGCCAATGAGATGTAATTCTGATACTGTATGGAACTAATAAGATGTTGTTATGAATCAGCTCTCATTTCCATATATAGTACACATGCTAGCTGGTAAACAGGCACTTCTAAGTGGTGCTCCTCTTATATTTAGCAGGGAAAGAAGAACTATTCCCCTTTGCATCAGCATAGTTTCCCTAACCGATAAGGGACACATTTTTCATTTTTTAATTTAAACAATCAAATACTTGATCTGTAGATAGATCATCAAATCATGCCTACTGAACATCTACTCATCTTCTCAGAGCATTGGAAAATGAAATGCAATGGAAAGGTACTCTTTTATTAGTGACTGAGCAAAAGTAACAAAAAATGGAAAAGTGGAAAAGTGTTTCTAAGTCTGCAATCCCAAAGACACTTTCCTGGGAGTAAGAGCCATTGAACATAATGGAGGCTTACATTCGAGTAGACATGGTTAGGATTTTGCTGTTCTCCATGGCTTGCCAAGTATTCCCTCACTGACTTTGATTCATGTTTCTTAGGTCAAAGAAAAGCCCAGCCAGAAGTGGTGACTAAATATGGTGACCTCCAAGGCACGACAATCAGTGTTGCGGGTATCGACCAGCCTGTGAACGCCTTCCTTGGAATTCCCTTTGCCAAACCACCAATTGGAGCCCTTCGGTTCTCTCCACCACAGCCAGCTGAACCCTGGAGCAGTGTGAGAGACTCAACATCTCACCCTCCAATGTAAGAATCAATTAGTCTGTACAAATATTTCATGGACTTTCTTTTAATGTGAATTTACTGAATTAATATGTGCATCCTTTTTCTGAAGGTTCCCACATATTTGCTTTGTAGCTTGTTCCTTAGATCCAGACCATATTAGAATCATATTAGAATCCTACAGTTGGGACCCAGTAGGTCATCTAGTCCAATTCCCTGCCTGTAGCAGGAAATCCTCCTAGAGCAGGGGTCCTCAAACTTTTTAAACAGGGGGCCGGTTCACTGTCCCTCAGATACTGTCGGGGGCCGGACTATAGGGGGGTTTCTGGGGGGGGTACTGGCAGGGCTAATGGGAGGTTTCTGAGGGGTGGGGTTACTGGCAGGGCTAGTGGGGGGTTTCTGGGGGTGGTGGGTACAGTCAGGGTTAGTGGGGGATTTTTGGGGGGTGAAGGCCTGTTAGGGATGGTGGGGGGTTTCTGGGGGGTGTTCTGTCAGGGCTGGTGGGGGTTACTGGCATGGCTGGTGGGGGTTCTGGGGTGGTGGGTACTGGCAGGGCTAGTGGGGGGTTTCTGGGGGGTGGGGGTTACTGGCAGGGCTAGTGGGGGGGTTTCTGGGGGGTGGGGTTACTGGAAGGCTGGTGGGGATCAGGGGGAGAAAGGGAGGCACTTACCTGGGGAGCCCTGTGGCCACCAAACAAGCCCCCTGGCTGGCCATGGTAGCTGTGGATTAGGCGCTGCAGCTGCGCGGTTCCCCATCCAAGCCCCCTGGCCAGGCAGGGAAGCTGTGGCTGGGGCACTTCAGCCGCACAGCCCCCCATCCAAGTCAAGTTCTTCTGCTGGGCGAGCAGGTGGGCGGGCGAACGAACAGACAGGCAGCCCCTTGCCATGGTGGGCACCCACCCCGGTGCTGTTGTGAGGGGATGGCTCCTCCCCCTCCCTGCCTGCTCTCGCCTGGCAGCCACTCAGCAACAGCGAGGCAGGGAGGGGGAGGAGCTGTGCCCTCAGGACAGCACAGCGCACACAGCAGCATGCCAAATTTAAAATGGCAGCCGCCACCAAGCCTCTTTTCCCAGTGGCAGCCAGCAAGCCTCGGAGGGCCGGATTAAGGCCCTGGCGGGCCGTATCCAGCCCCTGGGCCGTAGTTTGAGGACCCCTGTCCTAGAGCATCTCTAACAAGTTCCCATTGAGCCTCTGTTTGAAGATCTCTGCTGATGGAGAGTCCACCATCTCCTGTGGCAATCTGTTCCACTGCCAAAACTGCCCAGTCAGGAATTTTTCTCTGAAGACGACAAGGAGTAGGAGATGCCGTGTGTATTTTGTGTAGGGTTGCCATAATTTTCTTCCATAAAATCAGGACAGGACCGTCTGTCCCATTTACCAGTATGTGAACACAAATCAGTGGTGGGCTTCAGGGGGTTCTCACAGGTTCTGTAGAACACTTTGCTAATGAGCGCCTGGTTCTGAGAACCAGTTACTAATGGGGTATAGAATCTGTTGTTAATTTAGGTTATTAGGACATGGAACCTGTTGTTAATTTATTTGAATCAAACCACTAAACACAATCCCCCAAAATCAGGATTATCCCTGTTTTTGGGACATATAGCCTTATCTTGTTGCATGGAAGGGAGAGGCAGACCCAGCTCAGCTGGCCCAGAAGATTCCAGCAGTAAAAACAGCAGGACAGTTGAAGTAAGACATAGCCAGGCATCAATGGAAATATTGCACCAATAACTCCAGTTTCCTTCAGACAAGGGCTGCAGTACTTTGAACAGGAACCCAATTCTGCTGATTTCACAAGAAATAGCCCCCCACTTTTCCTGTCATTCCTTTCATCATAGCCTTTTGTAAAGAATGTGTGCTGACAGCTGTGAGCATTCTGGTGGCATGATCACTGCAAGTGCAACTCCAGGAGTGAAGGAGCCAAAGAGCAGGTGGTCACACCCGAGCCAATGATGATGGCTGTAGTGCCTCCCTACCAGTGCCAGGTACTCACCAGAAGTCAAGCCAGTGGGCACAGAGGCTGGTTGGAAAAAGGAAAAGGTCCCTTGGCCCATGTCAGGCATAGCAAAAACCTGGAAGCTCAGGTGTGGCTCTCAAGATGTATTTTGTGCTCCCTCAGTATGCCAATTGTTTAGCTGTGCAGCTTTATGGATCTTCAGTGCACAGTTTCTGCCACCACAAATTCTGGAGATGTTCTTTTAAGACAAAGGAAGAGTAAATCAAAATTTAGCACAATCCACTCCTGATATGTAGCTGTAAAGCCAGAGCGAGTAATCAGTGTAATCCAGGCACAGGTTTTGGCAGTAGTTGGTATCTGTTTGGCATCAGTTGTTCAATTCTTTAATCTTCTCCATGTTCTAATGCAGTTGATTGGCATTAATCCAGGCTTAGTGGTTACAAGTGTTGTGCCTGCCCACCTGAAGATCGGCAGGTTAGCTGTTTGAGATCCAAGAACTGTAAGACTGAGTGAGCTACTGTCCTTAGCCCAGCTCCTGCCAACCCAGCAGTTCCTCCCCAGCAGGAGGTCTGGTCTAGAGGGTAGAGTCTCCATTTGCCTGAAGATAAGAGCTGAAGATCGCCAGATCAAGATAACCGGAAGTCAGATCCGAAGCAAGACCTTGAAAAAGCAGCTGCTGAAGCTGAGATTCACCTCGCCGACACACCTCCAATTAGGAAAGGGAAAGTGCTGGTGAGGTCAGGAGACGACACTCGGCCCATGGAGAAGCCTCTCCATGGCAACCTTTAGGCAGGGAGGGAGGGAAAGGCTGTGCATGCATGCGTAGTCATTTTCTTCAAGATGGATCCCTGCAGCGTTTGGACTTAGCTGCATGCCCGGCTTTATCTCGGCAGCGCAACCGTCCATTACCCCCAGGAATTTCATTTTTACCTCATTTGGTGTAATTTACCCCAGTTCCCAAAACCCTTTTGTTTTGATCCCCAGATTAGATTTGCCCTGAAAGCATGAATGCAGCAAGAGGGCGGTGGGCAGACACTCCCATCAGAGATGGATAGGGAGCAAACAGTCCCAATGCCTTGGCTCAGATGAGTTGCTACACTTCTTGCTTTTCCAGTTGGGCCACATTGAGCACCTCAAGGCCTCTTTTCAGGGTCATGGAGTTGTTCCCTGGAAAACATGCTGACAGTACAGCTGCTCACTTCAGTGGTCTTGTCAACTGATTGATCTGTGAGAAATGCAGACAGAAGCTGATATCAAATATGGGGAGCCCTGAAGACCAGGAGGTCTGCAGGAAGGTAGGTGTCTCCAGATAGCTCTTGGTTTTCATGGTTATGACATTTGTGTGTCATGTCCAACACACTCTTGAGACATGCAGTTTGGGGAAGGGGCAGAGAACCCTTTGCTGATGATAACCTCCCACCAATATAGAACAATAGTGAAACTTCCATGTTTACACGAATCTAATGTTCACCTTTTTCACCCTAATTTAGAGCATAGTCCTAACCTAGGTTAGGTTATGGTTAGATTATGGTTATGGTTAGGTTATGGCAGTGGTGGGCACTAGGGGGATTGCACCGGCTCGCCAGAATTGGATCTTAAAATTTGGGGGCGCTAGCGAGCCGGTTGGGGAGGGGGAACAGGGAGAAGCAGGGGACCGGTACGGAGGGGTTTTTGGGGGGGCAGTGGGGGCTCTTTAGGGGCAGTTCTGGGGGGTGGAAGGGTGACGGGGCAGTTGCAGGCATCGGGGCTCTTTAGGGGCTGTTCTGGGGGTTGGGGGGGTGACTCGGGGCTTGGAAAGCTCAGTGGCAGCAGCTGCAGCTGACCGCTACTGAGAAATTCAAAAAAATCACTGTGCATGACAACTCAGCTAATTAGTTGCCTAGGAAACAGGGACCTCTAGGAGTCTCCTAGGCAACTAATTAGCTGGGTTGTCATGTGCAGTGATTTTTTTTTAATTTCTCAGTTGGGGATGCTCTAGGGGGATTTCCTGCTACAGGCAGGGGGTTGGACTAGATGACCTACTAGGTCCCTTCCAACTCTAGGATTCAACTCTAGGATTCTATGATTCTGAAGACCAACCTGAGTACACAGAAGTAATTTTTTTAATTTTTTAAAATTTTTTAATTAAAAACCTCCCCGGCCCCGCCCCCTGACCCTGACCCCTGACCCAGCCTGGCCCCGCCCACTTCCAGAGAACCGGTTCTTGACCCAGGCTGGGCCCACCACTGGTTTATGGTTATTGTTAACCTAACCTAACATAATCCTAGAGCATAATCTACTCAAAAAGTAAACCCCTTTGTGTTCATTGAGTCTTATTCCCAGGAAAGTGTCTTTAGGATTGCGGCCTCCATCTCCAAAATTGAGGTGTGCATTAGATTTGATGGTGCATTAGATTTGAGTAAATATGTTATTTTGTTTATAAGTATAGGTTAGTATTTAGTTTAACAGTTTACTATCTATATATATATAAGTTATCTTCATCATCATGAAGATAACTTTTATATACGGTGGCGCCTCACATAAAGAATGCCTCACGTAAAGTATGTTTCATGTAACAAACAAAAATTTCTCTAGGATTCTGCTTCATGTAACAAACTGTGCTTCACGTAAAGAATACATTTGTTGGCAGTTGGGGCAGACGCGCTGGCTGGCAGCTTGTTTAAAAAGCGTCAGGGCTGCCTAGCGCACCTGCCCATAGTGAAAGCAACACTTCCATGCTGTTCCTACTGTGGCTGGACATCCACTGGGCAGAGGGAGAGAAGAACAGTGGAGAAAAGGGAAGCAGCTCAGGGCTAGCCAGAAGGGAGCAGGGGAGAGAGATGCTCAGGATGGAGAGAAGGAGAAAGTGGGGAGACACTTGGAAGGTGTCTTGGATCGCAGCCTCCTAACCATGTCTACCCAGAAGTAAGCCCCATTGTGTTAAATGAGGCTTACTCCCAGGAAAGTGTCTTTAGGACTGCAGCCTAAGTAGACTTCATAAGATTATGCACATTAAATGCATTTTTTGAATTCAATCCCAGTGTTCTGTCATCATTTTTACATCCAGTTAATATTTTTATATTAATATTTTTGGGGTTGTGGAACCAATCGTCTGAGTTTCCATTATTTCCTATGGGAAAATCCACTTCATGTAGAGAATGTTTCACGTAAAGAACATGCCTCAGGAACGAATTAAATTTGTTACGTGAGGCGCCACTGTATATAGATAGTAAACTGTTAAACTAAATACTAAGCTATACTTATAAAACAAAATAACATATTTACTCAAATCTAATGCACCATCAAATCTAATGCACATCTCAATTCTAACGCACTGACTCATCAACACCCAGCCAAAACCTGAGCATGAATCCTGAGCATGAAAATATAAGCATGAAATTTGATGAGGGTGTTCCTTCCATGATGGAGGGATTCACTAAGAACCAGTTTTTGGAAGTTCCAACCACAAGGGAGTGAAAGGGGGCACAATGTGTTTTATAAAACTAATCTTCATTGTCATTACTGACTCATCAACGCCCTGCCACAGCTGCTAGGCCTAGAAGCGTGAAATTTGGGGAGGGTGTTCCTTCTGTGATGGAGGGAGTCACTAAGAACCAGTTTTCGGAGATTCCAACCGGAAGGGAGTGAAATGGGGTGCAACATGTTTTCTTCTCTATACTTTGCATTGAAGACTCAGTGACTGATGGATGCTCTGCCCCAACCCCCGGACCTAGAAGCATGAAATTCTGGGAGGGAGTTCCTTCTGTCACATCAATACCCACCAAGAACAGATGTGGAGAAATTTAACCCTTAAGGGTCTGAAAAGGGATGCAATGTATTTTTGTCATATACTTAACATGGAAGACTATCCAACATCCATCTGATTTGGTGCTCAGTGCCTGGTGCACTAGGGGGATGTTGTTTGGCAGAAGGGGTGCACTGGGGAGGATGGTGTGCATGGGGACTGTTGTGCATGTGGAGGTGATGTGCATGGATAAGTGATGTGCATGTGCAGATGGTGCGCATGGGCAGATGATGCGCATGGGGGACTGATGTGCATGGTGGTGGATGCGCATGAGAGGTGATGCGCATGGGGGATTGATGCACATGGGGGTTTAATGCACATGCATAGATGTTACACATGGGGATGTTGCGCATGGGGGTTTGTGAGCATGGTGGGTTGATGTGCATCAGCCATGGGGGACCGATGCACATGAGAGGTGAATGCTCATAAGGGGTGATGCACATTGGGGAGGTGATGCACATGGGGATGATGCATATGGAGGGATCTTGCGCAAGGGGGTTGATGCACATGTGGAGATGTTGCGCACGTGGGTTCACGTGCATTGGGGTGTGATGCACATGGGGGAATGTTGCTCATGGGGGTATGATGTGCATGAAGGGTGGATGAGCATGAGGGACAGATGTGCATGGCCGGATGATGCGCATGGGGTGGATAATGCACTTGGGGGTAGATGAACAAGGGGAATGTTGCGCATGGGGGATGTTGTGCATGGGAGGTTGTTGCACATGGGGGGTTTATGAGCATGGTGGGTTGATGTACATGGGGGGTTGATGTGCATGGAGGGTTTATAGTCAGTGGGGGGATGGCATACAGGGGAATTTTACTCCCGCAATGCGGGTACTTTTTTGCTAGTAAAGTGGCGCCTCACATAAAGAAAGCCTCATGTAAAGTATGTTTCACGTAACAAACAAAAATTTCTCTAGGATTCTGCTTCATGTAACAAACTGTGCTTCACCTAAAGAGCACATTCATTGGCAGTTGGGGCAGATGCGCTGGCCAGCAGCCTGTTTAAAAAGAGATAAAGCTGCCTAGCGCACCTGCCCATAGTGAAAGCTACACTTCCATGCCGTTCCTCCTGTGGCTGGGCATCTGCTGGGAAGAGGGAAAAAAGAGCAGTGGAGAAGAGGGAAGCAGCTCAGGGCTAGCCAGAAGGGAGAAAGGGAGAGAGAGGCTCAGGATGGAGAGAAGGAGAAAGTGGGAAGACACTTGAAGGTGTCTTGGATTGCAGCCTCCTAACCATGTCTACCCAGAAGTTAGCCCTATTGTGTTAAATGGATCTTACTCCCAGGAAAGTGTCTTTAGGACTTCAGCCTAAGTAGACTTTAAAAGATCATGCACATTGAATGCATGTTTTGAATTCAATCCCAGTGTTCTGTCATCATTTTTACATCCAGTTAATATTTTTATATGAATATTTTTTTGGGTTGTGGAACCAATCGTCTGAGTTTCCATTATTTCCTATGGGAAAATCCACTTCACGTAAAGAACGTTTCACATAACAAACATGCCTCCGGAACGAATTAAATTTGTTACGTGAGGCATCACTGTATTGTAATAAAAATGTAACAACCTATTTGGCTAATCACAGCTTAGGTTTGATGCCTCACTGTACAATTCTAACTTGTGCTGCAACATGCCTGTGCTATACTTACTACAGGTTTGGAGCTGTTGCTGTGCTACGCTAGTGCAAGGGGAAACTTTGCCATTTATCCTGGGTAATGCAGCAGCAGCCCCAGTGGGTCTACTCAGATCAGCATGACCAATTTCAGTAGCACAGATCTGACCAGCACTCTGCTTGGATTGGGCAAAAATGTACTGAGAAGCTCGAGAAGGAGTGGGAGGGGCAGAGTTTATTTTCTCCTTTCTTCCTTCTGTGGCAATGGAGGAAGAATGGGTTACACTGCCCAGAGCACCTCCACAGGCAGCAAGCCAGAGGTGATGGGAGGCAGGATACAGGTCAGTCCCTCCAATCCAGTATTCAACACAACCCTGCACCATCAGTGTACTGGCCTTGCGTTGCTAAACCAATATGACTCCCAGTACTACTTTCAGGCTGATGTTCTGGCATTGGCACCTCACAGAGTGACCAGATGCCAAACCCAGAATTCCCTCCCCTCCTCAAAATTCCTGCCCCCTAAGCCAAAATTCCTACCTAATTAAAAAATATAGGACACCCTCCAAAAATGTAGGTCAAATATAGGACATATTAAAAATGCAAAAATACTCATATTGGTTTCCTGTACTTAATTTCAACACTTTTAAAATTGAAAACCTTTAAACATGTATATTTCTGTCCCAGACATGTAAGATGCCCTCAAAGCAGTTTCCAGCAACACAATCCAGCAAGTGAATTCAACATGCGTGATTCTGACACATACATGTAAGACACCCTCAAAGCAGTTTGCAGCAAGACAACACATGCAAGGGGAAGGGAGGTGGGAGAGGTAAGTAGGGAAGGGGGAAAGGGGTGGCAGATGTAAGGGGAAAGGGAGGAAAGGTAGGTATGTGGAAGGCACGTTGGTGGGTGTCTTGCAGCGGTGGAAGGCTGTGGCCTAGACTGGAGGCCTAGGGAGCAGCGGGAGGTGGCAGAGACTGGCAAGCGGGAGGCGGAGTAGGCTCCAGTCCTCAGGGACTGGTGGGGGCAGCAGAGGGGTGGTGGGAAGATTGGGGAACGGCGAGAGGGGAAGTGGGCAGACAGGTTGTTGGAGAGGCCTGCACCATGCTGGTGGCCTTCTGGCCAGTCAGGAGGCTGGGAAGGGACCTCCTCCTGGTCCCACCCCCCAGGTTTCTGCTCTGGGGAACCCCAGAGCTATAGACAAAACTTAAAAACGTGACTGAGGCAATGCCCGGAGTTTTTCTGGTTTTTTTGTGGGGTTTTTTTTGTCTCACGGTAAGCTCTGCCTTTTTCCAGACACATCCAGGCATTTCCAGTCATATGGGCACCCTGGCACCTCATTCATCTCTGCACATTCGGGCATTTCCAGTCATCTGGGCACCTTGGCACTTCATTCATCCCTGTCTTTTCTTCTTCTCTATCCTCAAGGTGCTTGCAAGATTTGGAATGGGGGAATCTCTTCGTGAAGATGCTGAAGATAAATATTCCCAACATGGCAATCTCTGAAGATTGTCTCTATTTGAACATCTACACGCCAGACACCAAGGCCAAGTTGCCTGTAAGCAAATTCGGCTTTGTTCCTAGCCTAGACTTTCCTTCCTTCCCAGCCTGTTCAAAGATATACCTCTTTCATCCACTGTGCAGCTGCATGCTTAAATGCAGAACGCTAAGAAAACTTGTTTGTCTGTCTTTCCAGGTATTGGTCTGGATTCATGGAGGAGCTTTGGCAATGGGCAGTGCTTCCCCTTACGATGGATCTGCATTGTCTGCTTATGGAAATGTTGTGATGGTGGTTATTCAGTACAGGCTGGGTCTTCCAGGCTTCTTCAGGTGAGACAGATTTGAAGATTCTCAAAATCCCTTTATTAGGCATTATCTGCAGCCTTTACCTTTCTGCCTATCTGTGAGATATCCATTCTATGAGATATATGAAGTTATGATGCCAATGCAATACGTCCTTCTCCCTCTGACAAAGACCAAAGTGTTTTTTGTGTCTCACGTGACATATGCACTCCCTGAATCTTTGAGGTAATGATGTTACCTCATGTAATGTTACCTGAATCTCATGTAATGATGGTTATGGTAAACTATGCTGTCCCCCAAGTATTGTACCTAGCACGAACCTTGATGTCTCTTTTGTGTCAGGTGAAATCTACCTTCACCTGGGCACTCCATTGTGTTTCATCACTGGTTTGAGGGATACTAGTTGTATCTGCTTTTTGTAACTGACACGTTTTTGCCCATGCTGTATTTTTTTAAATTTGTTTTATTGGTATGCCACCCTGGGAGTTTATACAGTACTCTCCTTCATAAACATCTGAAAGAAACAAACATATCTAGAGCAGTGTTTCTCTGTATTTGTCCTCTGTTGTACCACTTCACATGGTCCACCTATTTGAAGAACCTCTGGAGGTTACTGGTGATGACTTCGTTTCAAGTTACATCTGGGCAGGGAGGGTAGATGCAATTTGACAAACACCAGTAAGGTGAAAGGAGAGCTTTTTCAAGCACCAAAAAGCATGCTTTGCCTGTAAAATAAGGGCCTAAGGAACAGTATGGATGAAGAGTCCTAGAAGGAAGCAGTGTGTAGTGACTAGGTCCTTGGACAAGGTATTTGCCCCTACAAGAAGGGTTTTGCAGGAATCTTCACCTTATTCCCTTACAATGAAGGGTTCTGCAGGAAAAAGCAAGTATAAAAAATAGATGAAATAGTTGGGTGGATTATGATTGGCTCTGCTATGCTGCCTTCCTTTCAGCACTGGTTCTGAGGATGCCCGTGGAAACTGGGGTTTACTGGACCAAGTTGCAGCTCTCCAGTGGGTCCAGGAAAACATTGAGCATTTTGGAGGAGATCCCAACTCTGTGACCATATTTGGAGAATCTGCAGGTGGATTCAGTGTCAGTGCTCTGGTAGGCATATATGTTCTCCATTGACGAGACCTCTAGGCTTGTCACTCTTTCCACTGAGAAACCAAACCAGAAGGCCATGTGAATTCTGTCAAAGCTCCCTAAAATAGTGTTCTTCAGTCTTGAGGTTGGGACCTCAATTGGGTCATGATGGCTGCAAGCCTAAACACACATTCCTGAGATCAAGTCCCATTGCACCAGATGTCTCTGCCGCGGGTGCTAAGGGAGGTAATGTGCGTGGATGGGGAGCCTTCTGTCTGTGGGGGAAAGAGCCCCAGGGAGAGGTTCTCTGATAGATACTGCCAAGAAGAAATAGCAGGCATTTCAACAGAGATTTCTTTATTGGCTTCCATCTTTCCTGGAGGTACACTTCTTTTACTAGTTACCAACAACAGCACCCTTCAAACTGGGCATACAGCGGTTCCAACAGATAAGTCCCCTAGTTCCCAAGCTTAACTCTTTAAACGTCCATAACAAGCAACTTCTCCTTTTCCTTCTGTTCTTACTTTTGCCTTCTTCTCCTTCTCCCTTTCTTTCTTTCTCTCCCTTTTTTCTCTCTCGAAGCTTCGCTTCCCGCCTTCTACCTTCTCCTTCCCGCCTCCCTTCTTATTCTCTCCAGATCCCCCGCCCCCTCACTGGCTCTGCCCATTCTGGTCTTGGGGGGAGTGGTAGGTTCCATCACCAGGCAGGCCCTGTGCACAACTCAGGCCTCCTCAGGCTCCCTTGTTGTGGCACCTCCCTTTCAGACCAGGTCCACCGGGGCGGCTTGTACTTTCCCTTCCTTGGGGTCATTATGGGGATGACTGGAGGCTTAAGGTCTTCCTCTTCCACGTCAGGTCCATAATCTCCAGGCTATATGGCCTCTAGCTCCTCATCTCTTCTCTTCCTTTCCTTGGGGGGGGAGGGGTTCTGTACGTGGAACCCAATAAGGCCGGCACTGGCATAGAGGTCCTCCCTCCTCCTCTCTGGACATCTCCAGCCACATCAAATCCTCGGCTAGTTCCTCTTCCTCCGTCTGCCGAGTCCTATCACACCCCCCATTGTGGGGTTGAGGCAACTTGCAGGAATTTAAAAGATTGAAGACAAGATGAGATGAGAACACCACCAAGATGCACCAAGAGGGTGCATCTGGTGTACCTCGTAAGATACTATGAAATTGTGTCCGTCCTGTCCAGGTTCTTAGCAATTGGTTAAAATAGTTTTCACTTGTGCCAGACTTCATGATATCTTTTTCTGTTCAATAAGAATATTTGGTGTCAGTGAACAATGCTGGGAGGGCATTATGGGAGAGTGGCACTGGTGGGGTAGGAAGCAGAAGGATAGGATCCTGGAAGGAACAGACAGACATTTGTTGCTTTTCCAGTAAGGAACAGTGACAATGCAGGGAGGTCTGACAGACTCTCAGGTAGCTCTAGCCTGGCTCAAGGGGTCCTTTACAGACAGCGTGGGCTGCCACCACCTCCAGACTCATACCTTAAGGCCTTTCACATTTGACTCACAGTCACCCAATCCTAGGCATAACTACTTAGAAACAAGTCCCATTATATTCAATGAGTCTTACTCCCAAGTATGTGCGGGAGCCTCACTCTCAGCCTCCTAAAAACCAGATATCCTCTTACCCTACAATCCAGAGTAGCTTCTGGAGCACTTAAGAGACATTATGTGCACCTCAATTGGGTCATGATGGCTGCAATCCTAAACACACGTTCCTGAGAGCAAGTCCTATTGCACCGGATGTCTCCATTGTGGGTTTGAGGCAACTTGCGGAAATTTAAAGATTGAAGACAAGATGAGATGAGAGCAAGGACTTACACTGGAGCAAGGAGTCCCCATAGTTACTCTGGATTGCGCCCTTAGTCAGGCATTTTTAATCTTTTACATACAGTGGCGCCTCATGTAACAAATTTAATTCGTTCCGGAGGCATGTTCTTTATGTGAAACATTCTCTACGTGAAGCGGATTTTCCCATAGGAAATAATGGAAACTCAGATGATTGGTTCCACAACCCAAAAATATTCATATAAAAATATTAACTGGATGTAAAAATGATGACAGAACACTGAGATTGAATTCAAAATATGCATGATCTTATGAAGTCTACTTAGGCTGCAATCCTAAAGACACTTTCCTGGGAGTAAGACCCATTTAATACAATGGGGCTTACTTCTGGGTAGACATGGTTAAGAGGCTGCAAAGTGTCTCCCCACTTTCTCCTCTCCATCCTGAGCCTCTCTCTCCCCTGCTCCCTTCTGGGTAGCCCTGAGCTGCTTCCCTCTTCTCCACTGCTCTTCTCTCCCTCCGGCCACAGGAGGAACAGCGCAGAAGTGTAGCTTTCACTATGGGCAGGTGCGCTAGGCAGCCTTATCTCTTTTTAAACAGGCTGCTGGCCAGCGCATCTGCCCCAACTGCCAATGAATGTGCTCTTTAGGTGAAGCACATGAAGCAGAATCCTAGAGAAATTTTTGTTTGTTACGTGAAACATACTTTACGTGAGGCGTTCTTTACGTGAGGCGCCACTGTATTTCTCTTTCTCTCCCTCCTCCACTTTTTGTCTCTGTCTTTTGCAGATTTTATCCCCCTTGTCCAAAGGCTTGTTTCACAGGGCTATCTCAGAGAGTGGCGTTGCTCTCATCCCAGGCCTTGTTACTGACAACCCAGAAGTCATTGCTAGAGTAAGTGCAATCCTGTTTACACTGGAATGGCTGACTTTGGAAGCCACATTTAAAACAATCCGGTTCTGAGAGAAAAAATTAAGTGAGTGGAGAGGGGAGGAGTTGCAGCTTGAGCAACATCACTCCAAAAGTGGTGCAAGAGTGGAAAAGTGTTGGAAAAAAGATGGACCGATGGACGAATGGATGGACGAACGGATGGATGAATGGATGGATGAATGGATGGATGAATGGACGGACAGAGGCTGTCGTTTGCATATTGACAACTTGACATGGTGCACTTGTTTCCACTTGGAAGAAGACAGTCTGCATTGTTCTGCCAAGCAGCTGGGAGACTTTGACCATACTTTGCTCCTCATCAGAGATCCATCCATACAATGAAGATTCCCCCATCCACTTCCACAAGCATGCACACATGGCCATACAAATAGCCAGCTTTCCCTTCATATGCTCTGTAGTAAGCAACTAGTTATTAAATAGTAAGGATTTTGTATTATGACTGGCATCCCTTGCCCACTAAGATAGGGTTTCTTGCTTCAGTACATTATATTCAGCCTGCAATAGTTCATTCAGACCCTCTGGCATCCTACGCTGATGCTGTTTCTTGCTACTATTTAGGGACCAACAAGTTCATCACTGCAAAGACCGCACATTCCCTGTAATCATGTTATGCCTGTTTTCCTTTTAATGCTTCAGAAAGTGGCAAACGCCTCTGGCTGTGAGTCCAGCAGTTCTGCCTTGGTGCATTGCTTAAGGAGTCTACCAGAAGACAAGCTGAGAGCCTTGAATGACAAGCTTATTCAGGTAAGGATGCGAGATCAGCCTCAGTCCATGACTAGCAGAGCCAAATGTCCATAGAGTCCATGGTGTTATGTCTTCATATAACTTATGTAAGTTAAGATGTCTCATGCCATGGGAATGTATGCGCTGGTGGGCGCGAGTGCACACACCCACCTAGCACTTCTCCCACCCCAGCTGGAGAAAGCTCCCCAGCTGGCTTAGAAGGGCATGTGCACAGTTCCAGCTGAGCCGTGCATGTCCCCTTCTGAGCCAAATAGAGAATGCTCCCTGGCCAGCTCATCTGTGGTGTGTGACTCAGTTGCTTAGCTGCACGTGTGCTCTCTGCAGTCTGCCTGAGAAATCCTGAGGCTGGTTGTGCTGGGCACATGCACAGCTGTGCTGTGCAAACTTCTGGCCAGCTGCGAAGAGCCTATGTGCAGAATGACACCATAACATGGCATCATGATGTCATGTGTGCCATGGGCCCCCGCCCATTCAAGTTCTTTTCCAGAAGCTCACATATCTTGCTAATTTCACACAGCATCAGGGAAGCTTGTGAGAGATAAAGGAAAATATTTTATTACCCTTTTGTAAGACCCTATGAGTTGCCTATGAGTCTCCTCAGAATGCTGACACAAGTTGAAAGAGGTAAATGGAGCAAGTTGGAAGGTTCTGGAGAGGACAGCATCCTAGTGCTTGTTGCATACTCAGGCTGTCCAGACGTCCGCGCTGGTATTTATTACCTTGTCCTGGGGAGTAGGGAAATGCAAGAGTGCCTCCGGAATTTACGAGCGACCCTTAGCCCTAAAACTTAACCCTTTCAGTGCCTCTTAACCCTGCCTCAGCAAACAATTCAGGCTGTGCTCAACTTCTAGACCTGCAAGGTAACTCCTGCCTGGGGATACTCTGATTCCTCCTTCCCAGTCCTTTATATCCTGGTCCTTCTGGCGAGAGAGAGTAGGAATTTTGGCCTTCGATCAGGAATTTTGGCCTTGCTGTTCAGGGATTTTGTGTTTGGCGTCTGGTCACCCTGTGCATACTTCAGAATACTCCCCAACGCTTCTTAGACATGCCTCCTGCCTTATGAAATAGTGGGCATCCCTCACTGGAGATTTGCTAGATGGCCACCTCTCAGGGTTCCTATAGTGGGGTTGACTATGATCTTCATTTTCCCTTCCAACTCAACGAGTTTTTTGTAATTTGCAATTGTTCAAAGGGTGCAAATGTTTTTTATAACCCCAATTTTTTTTAAACAGGAAATGATATTTTACCCTGCAGCCATTGATGGAGAGTTTTTTCCGAAGTCCCCCAAAGAGCTACTCGCTGCAAAAGAGTTCAACGCTGTTCCCTACCTGCTGGGCATGAATAACCATGAATATGGTTGGACCGTTCCTGCTGTAAGATGTGCAGACTTCTAGGCTACGTACTTCAGTAGCAGCTCTATCTCCCTTGCTACTCCTCTTTACCAGCCCCCAGGGACCCTCCTGCTTAGCTTCCCAAACTCAGGCATTTGAGCAAGAACAGGACCAAAGAACAATACTGAATAGAACAAAATGAGAATGGAGAGGTAGAGGGTACTCCTGCTTTCTTCCGGGAGAGAACCCCAAATATCTTGTAGGTTCAGAATAACACATGCTGTGTTATGTGTTCCAGGCCTAGGCAGCATTCATTAAATAAAATATATGGATGTTGGAGTTGAGCTGGGCCCAGGGTCAGCTGGCTCATCCATGAAATTGAGGTTGGTGCATCAGATATCCTACTGAAGGGTGGGTGCGCATCTCTGCCTCCTTGCCTCTACTCCTCCTTTACCAGGAGTGTCCAAAACCCTGCCCTGGGGGGATCAGATGTGGCCCACCGTGAGCCTCAGTTTGGCCTACGAAAGACCTGCCGGCAAACCTTGTAACCGTTGATATCTGTCTCTAATATGTTCATATGTAAATTTATTTAAATTTCAAATGTACATCATTTTTTGATCCTCAACACAGTGTCAGAAAGATAACATGGCCCTTCTACCAAAAACTTTGGATACCCCTGTCCTATACTAATGGTTCTCAAGCATTTTAGTTCTGAGAATGGCAAACTTTTTGGGACCCCCCAGAAGTTATGTCATCAAACTAGAAGTGACATTACTGGATGCTAGAGCTCATCCATGTCTGCTTATAAGTCCCATCATTCATTCATTCATTCATTCATTCATTTGACCACTTTTCAGCAAAGCGTCCAAAGCTGTTTTTATCAAATAAATAATGGCTGCAATCTTAAAGACACTTTCCTGGGAGTAAGACCAGTAATGGGCTTCAAATAAATTAACAACCGGTTCTCTGCCCATCTGGCAGCCACTTTTAAATGGATATTTTTAAACTTTATATTGCCTATCTCTCGGTAACAACCGGTTCTATAGAGTAGGTGCGAACCTGCTGGAGCCCACCACTGAGTAAGACCCATTGAACACAATGTGCCTTACTTTTGAGTAGACCTGGTTAGGATTGTGCTCAATGTCTCCTTGACCCAAAAGGGCTCACAGTCTAAAAGGATGCAGAAGGAGTCCAGCAGGCAGCCACTAGAAAAGATACTGCTGGATGAAGGACAGCCAATTCTTCTCCCCTACTAAATAAAAGAGGAGCACTCAGAAATGCACATAACATTAAACACATGCACATAACACATAACATAATATACTGAGAAATGCAATAACATATCTATGACATGTGGACTTTTCCCCCCAATATACCCATCTGAGAGATCTGACACATCTTATTTTCCTTTCACAGGCGGTGAAATTTCCAAACCTAACAGATGGCATTGACAGGCAAGCCATCACTGCAGCATTCCAGCGGACTGTAGCCTCTTTGGTAAGAGAGGGACAGAATGCCTTTGTGCAAGCACAAGAAACAACATGCTTTAGGTGATGAAAAGGGGGGCAAATGATAGACAAATGAGAGCAAGAACAGCCTGCCCAGGTGAGGAAAGGATATGCATAGGCTTTTCTTGTTCTGTCTTTCTATGCAGACTTAGGGCAAAATCCAGAGTAACTATGGGAGCACATAAGAGACATTACGTGCACCTGTAGTTACTGCACTACCTAGTGAAAACCTGTGGGAAATTCATATTGCAATCCGGAGTAACTTGTTCTTAGTCCAGAGCAAGGACTCCCCGTAGTTACTCTGGATATTGCCCTTAGGCAGCAATTGCCAAACGGGGACAGGAGATGCAAGAACCTTTGGCGAATGTGTTTTTTTGGACCATCAAAAGATGTCAGAAGCAAACTGTGATGTTCCCAGCCATAGGATGTTGCCATGATGCAACATGCAGTTCTACTTGGAAAGTGGGGCATCCCTCCTCCAGACAGGCTCTGATGGCTTGTAAGAGACTAATGTTGGCCATGAGAAGTGTAGCTGGAATTCTGACTGGAAAAGCAGAATTGTTCTCTATGCTTCAGGCAGAATTTTCTGTCTTATCAGGTTGCTGCTCCTCTTTCCCTGGAGGCTTTTTGCTACATAATGACTGTAAGAAAAGCATCAGAAGGTGAGCAAATCAGGGCCATTCACTTGCTTGTCTCCTCCTTTCCTCACAGAAGTTCCCCCCTGAAGTTATACAGAGCATACTAAATGAATATTTGGGAGACACAGAAGACCCTGTCCAGCTGCGTAGCATCTTCCAGGACCTGATGGCAGATGCTGTTTTTGTTATGCCTGCCCACCAGGTTGCCAGGATTCACAGAGGTGAATTTATATCTATTATTCTTTTAATGAGGCTTACAGCCAGGAGGCTTACAACAGGTGGAAACCATAAAATACAATATTAACTTTTAATGCAGATGAAAAAAAAAACTAAAACCCATATAAGGCCTCAGCTGCCTAGCAGTATGGCTCCTGTGGCTTCCTCATTTAAGATTCAGATATGAGAGGATTCAGGTACGTGGTGCTGCTTGCAAGGTTTGGGCAAGGTGGAGAAAAGTTACCAACATTTGCATTTCTGGACATAGAAATAGTCCAGAGTTCCCACAGTCCTGGAAGTAAGACCCATTGAATACAATGGGGCTTTCTTCTGAGAAGACATGTTTAGGATTGTGCTCAATTTGTGTAAAATGTTTAGGAGATGTGTGGGAAAATATGGACAGTTACAACCACACAAATTCCACCACATCCCTGGCAATTACACCTTCAAAAGTCCAACTTTCCTGTTCCCTGGATTCAGGAAGGAGGGTGTTCTGTACCAGTGGGTAGTCGCCCCTCCTTCACTTGGAGGCTGGACTCAAACAGTTCTCCTCCCTGAGGGGCGGCCCCACTGTCCCAGTCTTGTCCAGCCTCGCAGACAGGCAGGACTCAGATTGGGAGCTCTCCTCTCCCTATCTTCTTTTCTTTTCTTCTCCTCTCTTACTCTTACTCTCTCTCTCCTCTTCCCTCCTTGGTCCTGGCTGGTGGCCGTTTGGGGTACTGAGGGAGCTGGCTGCATTAGCTGGCACAGCCTCTCCTCGCCCTAGCGAGGTTGCAGCCTCGCGGCCAGGAACAGAGTGTCAGGGAGGAGCGGGCATCGCGGAGCGCGGCCGGCGCTTGATTGACAGCCAGGAGGCTGCAGCAGGGAGCACGCACAGCGTGTAGCTGGCCCGCTTTCAGAGACCACCCAGGCTAGCGTCCCCTGGTCGGTGGTGCTGCGGGAGGCCTCTGGATCGGCCACAGGCGGCTTGGCGGGAACCGCGTGGTTCACAGTGAGTTGCTGGCCAGCGGCCATTTTGAGGTGCACATTTTTGGCGTGCGGCGCCATCTTGTGTCAAAGTGAAGCATGGCCTCTGGTGATGAATCCTTGGAACGGTGGGAGGTTGTCCAGGACCCCGTTAGAGCTCAGGATTGCCCTTTAAATTTGTCTTCTTCACTCTCTCAGTTAGTGAGAGATGCGGTCAAGGGCATCCTACAGGAACAAATTGAAGAGCTCTTGCCCATGCATGCACCTCAATGTAAGAAAGCCACCACTAAAACCAAACACAGTTACGTGGCTTCAGACTCTGAGTCTGAGGACATGGAGGTCAGGCCTAAGAAACAAAAAGGCTTCTATAACATGTCTGAAGCTCAGTCTCAGGAGGACTCCCTATCTTCTCCCTCGCAGTCTGACAGGGAAGAAGGGGAATTGTCCGGTGGCGACGAGCATGACATCTCTGCCCCCCCTAAAGTGGATAGACTTTGTCCCCCTGATGTCTACACCAGGGTGCTTTCCAAATCCGCCACTGCAATGGATCTCACTATGCCTGCAGATCCAGCCAAACCCGACACTCCCGCTCACAGGGCCAAGACCTACCCTCAGGGTCCGGCCAAGCCACAGGTGGTTCCGTTCCCCGAAGCCTTGGGAAGGGTGTTCGACTCGGAATGGAGTCATTTCACCCACTCTAAACAGCATGGTAGGCTCATGGACAAACTGTACACCCTACCAGAGCCGATTATGGCTAAGCTGAAGGTCCCCACGGTGGATGCTCCAGTGGTTGCGGTGTCAGCATCTACCACCCTGCCTTCGGAGGGTGAGTCCGGTCCAAAGGATCCCTGTGACAAAAGGGTAGAGAACGCATTAAAAACGGGGTTCGAATTTGATGCTCAGTCATTCAGAGTTGCTGTCACTAACTCGATATTTTCTATGGCAGCGTATATTTGGGCAGAGGAGCTGGCTCAACAGGACAAGTCGTTGTCTCGGAAAGCCCGTTGCACCTTGAAAAAGATAGCGATGGCTTCCGCGGCAGCGGCGGATTGCGCTTACGACTCGCTGCAGCTGTCCACAAGGTCGATGGCTATGGGAGTCTTAGCCAGAAGGCACATCTGGTTGCGCCAGTGGGAAGGAGATACTGGGTCCGCTTCGAGAATTCTCAACATACCGTTCAAAGGTGAGAAACTCTTTGGCGAGGCCCTGGAACCACTCCTTGTCGAGAACAAGGATAAACAAAAGGTACTCCCCACCACTAAGAAGGAGCAGGCCAAAAGGTCTCACTCCTTTCGTCAGTCAGGACAGAATTACAGGGCGAAAGGTTACCAGTCCACTCGGGGTAAGCCAAAATGGGATAAGAGTAAGGCGCAGTTTAAGAAACGCGCCCCCCAGACGCCCACTTCTTCCGGGAAGTCCGCTAAGGATTCCCAATCAGCCTGACATGAATACCTCAGAGGAGACGATCCCTGTGGGGGCTCGTCTCCTCAACTTTGCGGAGGCCTGGAAGTCCGTCACAACCGACTCCTGGGTCTTGCAAACAGTTGGCAGAGGATACTCCTTGGAGTTCCTCAGGCTCCCCAGGGATCGGTTTTGGCAAATTCCGGTCTCTCGGGACCCTGTCAAGTATCACCTCAAGCTGGAAGCCATAGCCCACCTTCTGTCGATAGGCGCCATAGAGCCGGTTCCCGTGAGTCAGAGGGGCAGGGGGGTTTACTCTGTGTTTTTCCTAGTGCCCAAGAAGAATGGCGATTGGAGAGCCATTCTGGATTTGAAGTGGCTAAATCGCTTCCTCAAAAAGAGGAAGTTCAGGATGGAGACATGGAGGTCCATTGTTGCGTCCCTTCAACAGGGGGACTTCATGACTTCAGTGGACCTCACAGAGGCTTATCTCCATGTCCCCATCCGGGAAAAACACAGGAGGTAACTGAGGTTCTCCTACGGGAAGCGTCAGTACCAATACAGGGCCCTGCCATTCGGACTCACGGCGGCCCCCAGAGTGTTCACCAAATTGTTGGTGGCTCTGGTGGCACATCTACGGTGCAAGGGGATTGCCTTGCACCCCTACCTGGACGATATCCTGATAAGATCGCCGTCCAGGGAAAAGGCGGAGGACGACTTGGCGACCACCTTGCAGGGGCTTGCAAACCTGGGCTTTGTGGTCAACTTCTCAAAGAGTGCCCTGAACCCCACGCAGTGTCTGCAACACCTGGGACTGATTTTAGACACACAATCAGGTTCGGTCTCGCTCTCGCAGGAGAGACAAGATCGAATAATGGAAGCCCTCCTGAGCATACAACGCCACACCTTCTCAGACCTGGGGAGTCTGGCGTCCCTGCTGGGGTTGATGGTGTCCTGCCAAGACATCATCCCCTGGTCTCGATTTCACCTTCGACCCCTGCAGGGGCTTCTGCGTCCCTTTGCCCGAAAGATAGAACAAGGGATATCCTTGCAGGTTCAGCTCTCCAAGGAATTCTTACACAGCATTCCTTGGTGGCTTTCCCCGGGCAGACTGTCTCAAGGGGCGTCTTTCATTCCACCAACCAGGGAGGTCTTGACGACGGACGCATCTCTAGCGGGATGGGGCTCTCACCTAAGGGGCGACATGGTTCAGGGCTTCTGGTCTCAGACAGAGGCAGTATTGAGCATCAATCTGTTGGAACTCAGGGCAATCAGACTGGCTCTGGTTCACTTCTGTCACATTTTACAGGGTGCGCACGTACTTGTCCGGATGGACAATATGACTGCCAAAGCCTTCGTCAACAAGCAGGGGGGGACCAGATCAAAGCTGTTGATGAAGGAGGCCCACCTTTTCTTCACTTGGGCAGAGGCCAACCTGAGCTCGCTGAGGGCGGAGCATTTGGCAGGCACCCTGAATGTAACTGCAGACTGGTTGAGCAGGCAACAGGTCAACGATACAGAGTGGATGCTACATCCACAAATTTTCCATCAGATAACACTAAGGTGGGGCAACCCAGTCATAGACCTGTTTGCATCAAACAAAAACAACCAACTCCCGAAGTTCTTTTCTCGTTTCCAGATGAAGGGGTCCAAGGGGGTGGATGCTCTTCAATTGCAGTGGCCGAAAGGTCTTCTATATGCCTTTCCTCCCCTGAAATTAATTCCGTTCCTCTTACGGAGAATAAGGAAGGTGGAAGCGGAAGTGGTTCTGGTGGCCCCGCATTGGCCGAGACGTCCTTGGTTCCCAGACATCCTGTCCCTGGCCTTGGAACCGGGATGGACCCTTCCACTCAGGGTGGACATGCTGATACAGGGACCCATAGTGCATCCACATCCGGCGATCTTCAGCTTGACAGCATGGAGGTTGAGCGGAAAGTCCTAGCAACCAAGGGGTATTCAGACAGGGTCCTTGATACACTTTTGGCAGCCAAAAAATCGTCCACTACAAAGGTGTATAACTGCACATGGCGTAGATTCAGCGCCTGGTGCGGAAAACAAGGTTTTTCCCCCTTTAAAGTCAAACTTAAGGTTCTTCTGAGTTTCCTCCAGGAAGGACTGGATAAAGGTCTGTCAGTGAGTACCCTCCGCAGGCAAGTGGCGGCTTTGAGAAGCACCTTGGGGTCGTCATCGGGAGGGAAAACATTGAATCACTCTCACGTTGCTAAATTCTTGAAAGGGGCAAAGCACCTTTGTCCTCCTCAGGTGCATCATTTCCCCTCTTGGGATCTCCCCCTAGTGCTAAGGGCATTAGAAAATCCTCCTTTTGAACCACTTCACAAGGTTGACCTAAAGTTCCTCACTTTTAAAACACTGTTTTTGATTGCCATCACGTCTGCTCGACATGTCTCGGAATTGGGGGCTCTCTCAGTGAACCCCAATCTCTGTATAGTTCAGGAGGACAGGGTAGTCTTGAGGCTAGATCCTACCTTTGTCCCTAAAATCAACTCGTGGTTTCATAGAGCACAGGAAGTAGTGGTCCCTTCCTTTTGCCCCCATCCCAAGATGGACAGGGAAAAAGGTTGGCACAAAATTGATGCGAAACGTGCCCTCAATTACTATATTGATAGAACGAGAACCATCCGTAAAACGGATGCACTTTTCGTCTTCTTCAGGGGCTCGGCAGTTGGCAAGCGTCCGTCTAAAAGTACGCTGGCGAACTGGATTAAGGGGACCATAGCATTAGCTTATTCGTCCCTGGGAAGGGACCCTCCTGCCGGCATCACTGCTCATTCTACTCGTAGTGCAGCTGCTTCAGCAGCCTTTGAAGGGGTAATGTCTATCGAATCCATATGCAGGGCTGCAACATGGATTTCCCCCACGACTTTTATCAGGCACTACAAGATAGATAAGGCAGCTGCTTCGGATGCAGCTTTTGGCAGGAGGGTGTTGCAAAGGGTTGTTACATCTTAGGCTCTCGGGCCAGCCCTCCCTTCCTCCGGACGGATACTGCTTTGCTATATCCCACTGGTACAGAACACCCTCCTTCCTGAATCCAGGGAAAAGTAAGTTTTTCCTTACCGTGAACTTCTTTTCCGGGATGATAGGAAGGAGGGTGTTCTACCCGCCTCTCTCTGGCCCTCGGTTCCTGGTTGACTGGTTATTTATGGGACATGGTCTGGACCTTGGAGGGAAAGGTTGGGGGTTTCCTTTCTCTAACCTTTCTTTGTTGCTAGTGGTTTGTCTGTTCCAGGGCTTGCACACGACTGATGGCTGTTTAGCCCTGGGGCGCTTTGCTATCTTGGGGGGCGACTGCTGCTGCTCGGCTCTTCGTTGAGACTGGGACAGTGGGGCCGCCCCTCAGGGAGGAGAACTGTTTGAGTCCAGCCTCCAAGTGAAGGAGGGGCGACTACCCACTGGTACAGAACACCCTCCTTCCTATCATCCCGGAAAAGAAGTTCACGGTAAGGAAAAACTTACTTCTCAGAGTGTCTGAACGACCTTGGAATGAAGCCAACAAATTGACTTTCCTTCACAAATACACTGCCACATTTGCAAGAAGGGCACATTCCTGCACTGGTAATGGGCTGGACAGAATTGCCAAGAGGGGCATTACAGAAGGACATGTCTACAGAGTGTCACCCAACTGGGCCCTATTGTTGGGGGTTCCCTTGCTGCAGAAGAGAATAGTTGCCCACAGCTACAAGTGTCATTTTACATGGTTGGTGTAATTGGTGCCGAGGCTGGTGTGAGTGGAGCTCTTGCTGAGCCTTCCTGCCCAGTCCTGCTTCTGACTGGCCAAGTCCTGCTTCTCCATTGGCCAAGGCCAATCTCTGTCAATTTTCATATTTCAGCTTTATTTTCAAGTTGATGTAATATTACTTTTCCCCTCAATTCTTTAAATTTATGAGGTCAGACTATGCTAAATTTCAGAGCAAGGGACTGGTAATGCATTTCTGTTTCTAAATACTGTATATTTTAACTGTTGTGTTTGGGGGCACCTAATTTTCCTTGACCCAGTGCCTTACCTGTGCCACTGGGGGAGGGGGGATGCCAACACTAATGATGTCACTGCATTTAGGCTATGTGCCTGAGGCTGCAATCCTACCTGACAGTTAGGCCAGCATAAATCCCTACATAAGTCTCATGCAAAACCTGGGGGTTTTGCAAAAGTGCCATAAAACACTTCTGAGCCTTTCCTGGAGATGGGGGGATGTTAGGCCAGTGCACAGACATGTGCCGGCCTTTCTACACCACAAGGGAAACAGGGAGATCGGTGAGTTGTGCTGGCCTAAATTGGTTAGAATTGTGCTCTGTAATTTTTCTGTACAATTTAGTAGCAGATGTGGTCCTTCATGGGGGTACTGCAAACCCTAGTGATAGCTTGCCTTGCAGTGATTTACTGTCTCCTCTTTTAAACTGTTGAATGTGTCTTTGAATGGATTGCTACAGCCAGAGGGCAGCTTGCCTAAGGCTCCTCCTTGCCCTGGCTTCTGCTGAGTTGTGCATCAAAGTGGCCAACAACAACCATGGCATGGTGAGAATGGGTGCACTTCTCCTGTGGATCCTTATTTATGATAGGAAGATCAGGGAGCCCTGACCAGGGGTGACCCTACAGATCTGAGGACAGAGTGCCTCTATCTTTGACCATTGTATAGAAGAGGGAATTTAGGGAGGTGCTGCTTTTTAAACCCTTCTATGATGATCTAAAATTGCCTCAATTCCCTCTTCTATGCAATGGAGATGTAGGTCTTCCATTCTGTATGGTCTGTCTGTCCTCCATTCTGTATGGTCACCGTGGCACTGACTCACCCTCTCATCAGCACTTTGTTTCCTCTCTCTCCTAAGATTTTGGTGCTCCCGTCTACTTTTATGAATTTCAACACCGACCTTCTATAGTGAAAGACTCAAAACCAGATTTTGTGAAGGCTGATCATGGTGATGAAATTTACTTTGTTTTTGGAGGACCTTTTCTAAATAGCTTCACAACCTCGCTTGGTAAGGATCTGATCATGGATGAATTTGATTATTGGCGGCATTAGTGCCTTGTGATGCTTCTCCAGGAAATTCTCTGTGGACCACTTTCCAGCATAAAGACAAACCATGTTTTCCTGCTACATCAACATACACTGCATATGGAAGGTCACATGCTCACACAGGCTGAAGGAGATTGACAGCTTTTCACACAGTTCTGTGTATTATCCACACTCAAAACAATGATGATTAGGTTAAATAGAAGTACCAAATTTCTACATCCAAGTGTCTACATCCATCTTTTCACAACCCTCCTGAAATGAGGTTGTGAGCACCTCCCCCCCGCTATGGTCCCAACCCCCACTTAGAAGACCTATGGTACCACTGTCCCATAGTTTGGAATGGGAATCTCTCCATGTAGCTTCCTACAAATCTGGCCTTCTTTTGCAATACAGTACTTTCCATCTGGATTGTAGCCAGATTCAACTAGGAACCTTTGTGGCAGATTGAGGATCTGCAACTTTAGGAGTCTTCTCCTGAAGTCTCTTAATGATTTAGGATCCTGCCTCTCGAGACAAGCACTGAATACTGGGACACCTCTGGTATGTCAGCACATGGTCACTTGTATGGCTTCATAGCACACCCATGCATCCTCTGCAGGATGCCTGAACCCGCCCTCTCATAGATAGTGTGAATGATGCCTTCTCTGTACTATCCTCAGGTGAATTTACAGAGGAAGAGAAACAGCTCAGCCAGGTCATCATGATGTACTGGACAAACTTTGCTCGCAATGGGTAAGCTTGAAATCCTATATCTGTACTATTTGGAGACTGTTAATGGATTGAGATACAGTTTAATAGCAACTGCAACCTGCATGTTCTCACAGTCATCCTAGTCCAGACTTCTGATTTGGCCCTCTTTAGGCAAAGTGTATCCAGGCTCTTTCCAAACATGGTGTTTGGAAACACAATGTGGAGGCACAGCAGCAAGCCTCCTAAGAAAAAGGGAGGGATGGGGGTGAGGCAGGGTTGATGATCCTATTGCTCCATTAAGTAAACCATAAAGCAAGCAATGTAAACCTCAATCCCTTAATCAATCAATTGATTAATCAGTCAATCAATCAGATACCTGTGAACAAGCAGGACTCAAAAGAGTCAAGCACGCTTCTGGCCACGTGGGCCCCCCTATGCCCTGGGCCCCAGCTGCTTACCTGCTTGTTCGCCTGCCCAAAGAACAAAGAGGGCGGGCTATCTCTGCTTACCCCTTATAAAGCCCACCTTTGGTTTCCGCCCTTCCTTTTGGGTCTCACCTGACCCCGTGAGGGTGGAGATTTGTCTTTTGTTTGACCAGCAAGCCAAAATTTGACACCTGCCTATTGGCCTTGTGTCGTCATTCCAAACATGGTGGTCCAGCTGGCAGTAATGAAAGAGAGACTTGCTACTTCTGGACTCTCTTCTCCCCCCCAAAAAAACCTGTGTCACTTATGCCTGCCATTCTGGGAATATGTCTGAAGAAAGAGACAAGTCTCTCTTTGTGCTCTACACTCAGAGCATGATACCATAGTATTTCGAGACTGAAGGATCCCAATGCCTTCAGCATCCTGGTGCTGTTCATATGGGTGCCATGAGTCTCCTGTCTCTGATTCCCCTTCAAAGATAGTTGCAGATTCTTATAGTGGGAAAGGGGAAGCCACAACCCCTATTGCTGTGGCTACTTCTCTAAGAGGCTGGTCTTCAGGGCTCTCCATGCAGGGTGACCATATAGAATGAAGGACAGAGTGCCTCTACCTTTACCAATTGCATAGAAGAGGGAATTTAGACAGGTGCTGCTTTTTAAACCCTTCTCTGTGGAGCTAAACCTGGTACAGGCATTCTGTCTTCCATTCTATATGGTCACCCTATCTCCCTGTCTGTTGGAGGGAGTGATGAGGGTTTGACGGTAAACTCTCCAGGCTTCTTGCCAATTCCTCAGGTCTTCAGCAGCAGCCATGGGGGACAACGGTAGGGAATAGCCAGATCATGTTGTAGGCTACCAAGCTTATGCTCCTTTTGTGTTATACAAACTTAATTTTTTATTCTGACGCTTCCAGAAATCCAAATGGCAAAGGCCTGGTGGAATGGCCACGCTACGAACAGAACAATGAGTATCTGGAACTAAACTTGGAGCAAAGGAAAGGGGAAAAACTGAGATGGAGGCAAGCAGACTTCTGGTTAAAGACTCTATCTGAAAAAATGAAGCAGCTCCAAGAAGCCGCAGAAACCCACATGGAGCTGTGATGGGCAGAACAAAGGGGCTTGTGTGTGTGTTTACATTGTCAACATCACAATGTCTCCTTTCTAAGCCCATTTTCATTTAGGGTGGTAAGGCTTTGTTGACCAGCAAAGCAAGGTGGTGGGTTTTGGGGGGAATATTGTCAATGACTTCATTGAGGATGCTTTGGAGACCTGAGAGCAAGGTTATGGAAGGGGAGGAATGGGAATATTGAGAGCTGAATGCAGGACTGCTGCATTTAGTCCATGAATCTATTAAATTGTCCAACTGATTAAAAAGGGATGCCAGATTTTAGCATTCTTTTTTTAGGAGCAGTACTTATTAAAAGGACATAGACAGCTGAAGAGACACATGGTTCTCCAGCCAACGGAAGAAACATGCCCTCCTTGTATTTCTTCCACAGGAAAAAGGAGTTCAGTGCAGTGTTCTTTTGCCTGAGGTCCCAATGGGGCTGCAAACCTCATTTGAGGGATGTGGCAACCTTTCAATGGTTGTGCAATGGTTGTGCAATGGTTGTGCAATGGTTGTGCAATGGTATTGGATCCAGTTCCAGTAATGGTACTACCTTATCAAAACAGACTTACTATAATCCTGCAAAGACTGTCCTTGCTCCCTTGCCCTGCAGCTCATAAGGTTGCACACACAAGCCCTGTTCAGGCTGCTGCCTCACAAGGTGGTTGTAAAGACACAGAGGCAAGGGGAAATGGAGTTGGCAGAGATGGGCAGTGACATTGGTGGAACAGGTCCCAGAAGGGGGAGGGTGGCAGAACCTACCCTGGTTTAAAAAACTGAAGTAACTTGTGCTGTGGCAACAAAGGCCCATTGACAGGAGGGGAGTTTTTAACTGCAGTTTCATGTAAATCAATATAAGTTCACATGGCAGATACACTTCTGATGCCAGGCTGATTCACAGGTAAGTGCTAAAATATCTCAGTACACTGCAGGAAAGTCTCTGGTAGTTTCTGTTAGCAAAACCAAAGAAAAGCCGATCTGCAAGCAGAACATGCTTGTGGTGTGAACTTTAATTGGCAAGAATCAATTTCATCAGATTCAAGCTGAGTCAGCAGCTGTCTTTGAAAATCAAAGGTTGCAAGATATTGAAAAAGTATGGACGAGATCCAAGTCTTAAATACTTTATTGGAATGATACAGCTCAGTTTAGTGTACTGTTGCGCCTTCATGTAACAAACGCCTCATGTAAAATATGTTCCACTTGACAAACAAACATTTCTCTAGAATTCTGCTTCACGTAACAAACTGTGCTTCACGTAACAAACACATTTGTTGGCAGTTGGGGCAGACGCACTGGCTGGCTGCCCTTTTTACAAAGCATCAGGGCTGCCTAGCGTGCCTGCCCATAGCAAAAGCAACACTTCTGCGCTGTTCCTCCTGTGGCCAGGCGTCAACTGGGCAAAGGGAGAGAGAAGCAGTGGGAAGCAGCTCTGGGCTAGCCAGAAGGGAGCAGGAGGCTCAGGATGAAGAGATGGAGAAAGTAGGTTGACACTTTGAAAATGTCTTGGATTACAGAAGAAAGTTGATTGCAGTTTGATTGCAGCCTCCTTACCATTTCTATCCAGTAGTAAGCACCATTGTGTTAAATGGGGCTTACTCCCAGGAAAGTGTCTTTAGGATTGCAGCCAAAGTAGACTTCATAGGATCATGCACACTGAATGCATGTTTTGAATTCAATTCCAGTGTTTTGTCATCATTTTTACATCCAGTTAATATTTTATATGAATATTTTGGGGGTTGTGGAACCAATTGTCTGAGTTTCCATTATTTCCTATTGGAAAATCTGCTTCATGTAAAGAACGTTTCACATAAGAAACATGCCTCCGGAATGAATTAAATTTGTTACGTGAGGTGCCACTGTATTTGCTTAAAAGCAAAGGCCAGCAAAAAGTTGGAGTCAACCTCCAATCAGTGGCCTCCCTTCCAGGGGCTGCACTAATGTACATCTGACCATTCTCCCTGCAACTGCAAGCAGAGTTGTACAGATGCCACCTGTTGAGCTCCCTCAAAACAGAATCCTATATCAATCATTATGTGCCTCTAACTTCAGGGTACTGCCTTCCTTCCACACGAAACTTCTGCTTGCTTGAGACATGAGTCCTTATTCATGTTCCAAAATAAGTGCATGTGCAGGCAACATACCTGTGGTGACTCCTGGACTTTGGAACTCCTTTCCGCAGGAGGCAAAGGTCAGTGAACTGGCTAATTCAGTTTTGGCACAAGCAGGAAACTTCGATATTTCTGTGGGCTGTTCCTCTTGCTCTTGGTGCTCACCTGGTGTCTCTGCTTGGTTGCTGGTCACACATGACTGGTCACACGTGAGCATCAGGAAGCACCAGTGATGCTTCAGATTACGGATACAAGAGAATCTCTCTGTACAAGGATCCCTGCCAAGGATTCTGGGTTGCACTTCACAGCCACATGCATTGAAGCAGCACCTCCTACTCCAGTCCACAGTCTCATTTGTTCTGCACCTGAAACCTCTCATGGTGCCCTTTGCACCAAAGAAGCTGTGGCTGTTAGTACACAAAGAGCCAAGATTTTTGGACTCCAGATAACAAGAGGCATGAATTCCACAATCCCCATAGCTTAACTTCTCAGGTACCATGGAAAAAGTTACATTGCACTTTTTGACCCAATTGTAAAAAAACTAAAATATTACCAGAATACCATATATACAGTGATGGGCTTCAAAAAATTTAAGAACCGGTTCTCTGCCCATCTGGCAGCCACTTTTAAATGGCTATTTTTAAACTTTATATGTCCTATCTCTTGTTAAGAACCGGTTCTATAGAGTAGGTGCGTACCTGCTAGAGCCCACCACTGCATATATATCCATATATTGGGACTTGCAATCCCCGTGCTTGAGTGTCAGCTGACATGTAAATTTTACTTTATTTTTGCTTTATGGACAAAAGGTAGATTTCTTTAATTCAAAACTGACCGATGAGAATGATTATTCCAAGAGCAATTGAGGGTAAGTTTAAGAAGAAGCTTGAGTAGAAAGTTTTGCTGTCAGCTAAAACATACCTTGATGTCATATTTACTAAGTTTGTTTGGTATGTATTGTTTGAAACTGTCAGACCGACATACAGTTCAAAACTATATCATCCTCTGATTCCAAGGAGGGATACATTTATTGTGCACATGTAAGTGGAAGCTGAAATCCTGTGCAAACTTCCCTGGGAGTAAGTCCCATCTGCTAAAATGGGGTTTATGTCTGAATTGACATGCAGGGGATGAGGACCCAAGGCTGCAATCCTGAGCAAACTGCAAAAATGTCTGAGAACTATGTACACATCACAGAACATGGAAATAAGAGGAAAATATATTACACGGAAGGTACTGTGGGATCAATTTTAGCCCACAGTTTGTCAACACAGTTATTTCTGGGTAGGTACAAGCAGTTTCCTTAAGTTTGAAGGAAGACACAGAGGCAGTGATGGCACAATAATTTCATCTGCCACTATGCTGCAATACAGATCTCCCAGGCTGCTTGGTACACTACTAGGGTAGCAGTGCCCATTGCAAGAGCGTAACCATATGTCTCTCTTTTCCAGGACAAGTCCTGGATTTTAGTGTTTTGTGTCCAAGCAAACTTCAGTGTCCCCCTTTTCCTTGTATGTGAGTAGCATGTACCGGTAATTAATAAATTATGGTTGCAACCAGTGATGGGCTTCAAAAAAACTAACAACCGGTTCTCTGCCCATCTGGCAGCCACTTTTAAATGGCTATTTTTAAACTTTATATGTCCTATCTCTGGTTAACAACCGGTTCTATAGAGTAGGTGCGAACCTGCTGGTGCCCACCACTGGTTGCAGCCCTAAAAACACTAGCCTGGGAGTAAGATCCATTGAACACAAAGGGGCTTACTTTTAAGTTGACATGGTTAGGATTGTGCTCTTACTTCTGAATAGACATGCCTAGGATTGGGTGGTATCACAGGTGGTTACTTACCAGTCAGGGGCAGAGAGAGTCAGGGGGCGGGGCGAGTGTTGGGCCAATGTTGACGCTTGCGCAGTGCCTGCTCTGAAGCAGGCAAGCCCGCTTCAGGGCAGGCACTGCGCAGGCGCCAACGTTGGCCCACCCCTCGCCCTGCCCCAGCTCCGCCCCCTGACCCTCCCTAACCCTGGCCCGCCCCCCAACTGCCGGCGAACCGGATCTTGGGGTTGGCTGGGCCCACCCCTGGGTGGTATATGTAATAAATGGTATGCAATTGTTTTAAATTAAATGATGTAACATATAGTGCAATCCTAAGGATGTCTACTCACTAGAAAACTATGTTCAATAGTACTTACTCTCCAGAAAAGTGTGGTTCAGATTGCAGCCATAGTGTTTTTAAAAAACCACATGAAAGCATCATTCGTGAGTGTTTTTAGCTTTTATTTTGTCATGTCCTACATTTTTCTTGGATGTTCTACATTTTGGGGGCTTTGTCCTCATTTTTTAGTTATGGCATATGGTCACCATATATTGCAACCAGCCAGTCCAGAGTAGATTTGGAAAGGGGATCTCTTTCGGTTTCTCAGGGTACAATTCTAACCACACTTTCTTGGGAGTAACTACTACTGAACACAATGGGTCTTACTGTCAGTGATTGCAAGCTGCCCCACTAAGGAGGGTGTATCTTCGCCTCCTTTTTGAACTGTTTATCTTGCGGCCCTGCTGAGAAAAGGAAGGTCTAAAGAAAGGCCAAAAAACCCCACATGGATACTTTGACAGACTGAAATTGTCCAGGCCACATTCTAAACGGAAAAACATTAACTCCTGTAGAAGAAAGTGAATACCAACGGGGGGCTCCAAAGATGCTTCCATTGCACCTCTTGCAAGGTGCACCAGCAGATGCAGGGGAAAGTCACCATTTGGACATCCCAACATGGAGTGGGGCAGGGGACTGAGCTGTGCTTAGACCCAACATGTTCCAGCCTCAGGTTTTCCCTGAGGAGGCCATACCACAACCCACAGAGTTTGGATAGTCAGTCTACAAGAACCTTCTCCTCCTCCT
This sequence comes from Cryptoblepharus egeriae, assembly GCA_030015325.1. Classification (NCBI taxonomy): domain Eukaryota; kingdom Metazoa; phylum Chordata; class Lepidosauria; order Squamata; family Scincidae; genus Cryptoblepharus; species Cryptoblepharus egeriae. Next base: position 17,390,131 of record JAREYC010000010.1, on the reverse strand, counting down.
ATATTGGAGACTTGGCAGCCCACCCCTTTGCCATCTGATGAGAAGGCAGTCTTGTGGGACTCTGCAAAAGGAGAAACAGCGCAGTGTGAGATGGGGGCATCACTAGGGTTTGCATCACCCATATGGATGGCCAAAGTGTTACCCATGATAGTCCTCCTTCTGTGCAGTGGATTTTGGATGATGGGAGTGATAATGCGCCATTCCTCTACCCCCACTGGTTTTTAAAAATTCTTTTGATATAATAGAGATATCTCAACATGGTTTCTTTCATTGATTTCTGCATGAAATTATGCATCGGATGATACATAACATGATCATCCAATGATATTGTTCAAAATTTTAAAATGTTAAAAATTTTGGTTTAGTAGTGGTGGTCACCCCCCCTCCCAAAGGGTGCATCACCCGGTGTGGCCCACACCTCCCACACTCCCCTAGCAATGCCACTGCAAGAGAGACTCCTCTGGGTTGCTTCATGTCAGCCAAGGGCCCTGTTTTGGCTGGATGTGGCTGTCTGCCACCTGTCATAGGCTGAAGAACAGCAGCTGTCATAGGCTGAAGAACAGCAGATCCAATGATGGCTCTGCAGATGCTTCAAGTACACGTGATTCAAGGGACCTGTGGCTAGTTTTATGAAGCTGCTTACTCTGGCTTGGCTCCTAGACTTGATACAGGCAGAAGCTTTGGAAGCCTGACAATTCTCTTGGCAGCTCAACCTGGCACTGGGCCCTTAGCCTTTATAAGCAAGCCTGCATTTGCAGAAGGACAATGCCATTCAATTCCCGGGTAAATTATAGCTCAGCTGCTGTGCGATGCATTCTCAAAACATCATCACCACCATCATACCCTTGCAATACATGCGCACCTTAATCCCTGTGGGAAATTCCATTTTTCTCGCACTGTATTGCAATTCCCATTGGATATTTAAAGACAGGAGAAGACCTGCCCACAGGGTGATCAGATGTCATCACCAAAAAAAGAGGACAAGGGCCCCCAAAATGTAGGACACACAAGAAAAATGTAGGACATTACAAAATAAAATTTAAAAATACTCACTTGCATAGTTTGTTATTAAATTTTATTGTTACTTGTTTTACAAGTATTTTACAAATTATTAGTTACAAGTTTTACATGTTATTAAATTCAAAATTACATAGAATTTATGTATTACAAGCCTGCAGCATGCTGCCGGTTCACAAGAAAAAGGAGAACAATGAAGATTTTTTTTCCAGGACACAAGACTAAAAAGATGACTAAGGGCGCAATCCAGAGTAACTACGGGGAGTTCTTGCTCCAGTATAAGAACAATTTGCTCTGGATTGCACTGTGAATTTCCCATAGGTTTTCACTAGGTGGTGCAGTAACTATGGGTGCACGTAATGTCTCTTACATGCTCATGTAGTTACTCTGGATTGTAGGGGTATCCTGGAAAAACAGAGATGGATGGTCACACTGCCTGGCCTGTGAAGGTCTGGTTCCTGGCTAATTTCCAGGTTGCAAACTTGCAGCTTTTTTTGTAATGTGTTGTCAGGTCATGTAGGGAAGATCCCAAAACTCTGATCTACATCCACAATTCAGTGTTCTAGGGGCTTTTGAATTCACATCCCATTTGATTGGCATGAATGCCATGTGGCTGTTTAAAGATGAGCCATATTAACCACAAGCAGCAGTTATGCAACCGTCCCCATTTCAGCTCTCCTTTTGGGTGACTCAGGCAGCTGTGCACAGGGAGGGTTATATCTCTCTCCTGGGCCATGCAGCACGCCTTCTCTGGCTCAAAACACTGCGGAAGGTGGAGCTACTACTTGGCCAAGTGGGTGCTCATGCACCCAGCCTCTTTTTTTCCCTCTATGGGATTGGAGCACTCTGCTCTCCTGCAACCCAACCCCTTCATTTTTTAAAAAAGCTAACCTCTTTCCCAAGGTGAAAGAGTGAACCCTGCTTGTGCACCTGCAGCCTGAGAGTGGGCAAGAATGGCAATCGGCAGCATGGTGTGGCCCTTGCTCCTTCTGATCTTGGCCAGCTGGACTCCACCATTGGCAACTGAAGGTAAGAGTTGCAGCTGGGAGGAGAGCAGACACAGAACTGGCAAGGGTGCCACTGGGAGTCAGAAGATCAGGAATGTTGTAATGGGAACCTTGTTGCTCTAAAGGTGGAACCTCCAGGGTCATTGAAAGTGGATTCAAACTGGAAATGCAGCACTGGACAGGCTGAGTTTGAAGCACCCACGTTTATTTTGTAACTACTTTGTAGCTTAAATGCTGCACTCTGCAGATTTTTAAGCCAACTGGAGGGTGTTTTGGGCCTCCAGCCCAAAACTAAAGAGACAAATACATTGTCTCTTGAATTCAAATGGCACGTCTGCCAGGCACAGATTCCAATGCTGGATGGTCAAGCAGAAGATGAAGGGCAGATTTTCAATCCCGGGATCATCCTGATTCCAGAAAGGTATAAATTTCAGGGTGACCAGATGCCAAATCCCCTGCCAAGTCCCCCAAAATTTCTGTCCCCCAGGCCAAAATTTCTACCTGGTTAAAAAATTTAGGACACCCCGAAAAATGTAGGACAAATGTAGGACATGTTAAAATAAAGCTAAAAATACTGCATTCCTGTACTTAATTTTTGCACAAATCTCATTTCAATAGACCAGACACCAACAAAAATGCACATGATCAATTCCAAGCAGCCGGGTTTGTATCCTGATCCAAGTTTTCTCATGCAAGTCATGCACAGGCTTGATCTTTTGGCCTCCTTTCCTTTGCTCCTTTACACAATATAAGCTCCACTGACTATAATGCTTTTGAGTGGACACAATTGGGCTTGGCGCAGTGGTGGGCTTCAAGGGGTTCTCATAGGTTCTATAGAACCCTTTGCTAATGAGCACCTAGATCTGAGAACCAGTTACTAATTAGTCATAGTACAGGTTGTTAAGGTTATTAGGACATAGAATCTGTTGTTTTTTTTAATTTGTATCCCACCACTGGCTTGGAGGCTTAAAACCTAAGAAGCCACCATCCCTAACCTGAGAAGGTTGCCAACTTTACATCCAGCCCTGCTCCTCTGCTTTTACATCAGCTGGCCGAAAGGCCCCAAACCTGAACAACTCAAACCCTTGTGAAATACATGCTTTTTGTGCAAGTATATATTGGTGGATCCATCTACAAAGGCATAGGAGCAGGGGAGGCTAGGGTTTCTCTGTCAGTTGGCAACCCTGCTTTAAAAAAATTAATTAAACAAATTAACCAGAATTTAGAACACAATCCTAACCATGTCTATATAAAAGTTAGCTCCCTTGTGTTCAATGGGTCTTACTCCCAGGAAAGTGTGTTTAGGATTGCAGCCTTACAGTGCAATCCTATTCATGTCTACTCAGAAGTAGGTTCCATTGAGTTCAGTGGGGCTTACTCGAAGGCAAGTGCTCTTAGGATTGCTGCCTTAGAGCACAATCCCAACCATGTCTACTCAAAAGTAGTCTTAGTCCCAAGAAAGTGTCGTTAGGATTTCAGCCTAAGGCTGCAATCCTAAAGACACTTTCATGGGAGTAAGACCCATTGAACACAATGGGGCTTACTTTTGAGTAGACATGGTTAGGATTGTGCTCTAAGTCTCAGGTCTCTTGGACTGTAGTCTGTCCCCTTACACAAGAGTGAGCCCCACTGATTATAATAAGGCTTTAGGCTAGGTCTCACAGGCTCCTTTCCATTGCTCCTCTTATACAAGAGTGAGTCCCGCTGATTTATGATTTATAAATTGAAATGTTTGCTTGTCTTTCAAAACACTCTCAATCCAAGTTTTTTTTACTGTAGATTGTTTTATCACGGTCACCTGGAAGCCCCAGGCCTTCCTCCTCAAATCTGGGAACAGGGTGACCATCAAGAATAGAGGAGAAAGTGCCACTACCTTTGACTATATAGAAAAGGGAATTGAAGCAGGTTTAGCTCATCACAGAAGGGTTTAAAAAGCAGCACCAGCCTGAATTCCATCTTCTATACAGTGTTTAAAGGTAGAGGCGCTCTGTCCTCCATTCTTGATGGTCACCCTGTCCAGTGATGGGATTCAAAGAAATTAACAACCGGTTCGATGCCCATCTGGCAGCCACTTTTAAATGGCTATTTTTAAACTTTATATGTTCTATCTCTCGTTAACAACCAGTTCTATAGAGTAGGTGCGAACCTGCTGGAGCCCTCCACTGACCCTGTCTGGAAATCTTACTTTGACAGCACAGGGTATCTGTCTCCAATCAATCCCTTGGAAAGCAAAATAGCTACATAAAATAGTCACTGAACAAAATCAGTGCTCCCAGGGGCCAAAAAGGCACCTTCTGGACATCTATGAGCCTAATCCTATGCCTGCCTATTCAGAATTAAGTCCCACTTGAGCTTACTCCCAGGAAAGTATGCATAGGATTGCAGCCTATATACTCCCAGGTGCACAGAGTATCTGCAGTCTTCCTTGTATTGCCACCCAGGCAAGCCTTGCAACTTCTGGACTTAAAACCCTACTGGGAAAACCACTCCTTCCTCCAAAGTCCACTTGCAATGAACTTGCTTGGGGTACAGAGTCCCAGGTTGACAGTGAGCATTGAATAGACTCTCCCCACCCAGCCTTTGCCTCCAGCTCCTTTTTTTCCCTTCTGAGATTTATGCAGTGCCTGCTTGTGTAGAAACCTGCTGCTCCTTGTCCCCTTCGCCAGCAGGACAATCTCTGCTTCTCAGTCCCGCCTGGGTGCAGTGGTGTACCTAGAAGGGGTGCAAAAGACTAAGTGTTGCAGGGAATCACAGCATGATATGCAAGCGATTGCAACCCTTCCCCACTGGTGTTATTCCAGGCAGGGGGAGCAAACAGTACTACCCGTAGTTATGCAAACAGTAGGCAGAAGTCCTTGCCCTTCTTGTTTGCATTTTTTAAAAAAATGTGCTATTACAACACACATAGTAAGGGAGCAATTAATCAATCAATCAACTTGTAAAAGTTTGCAAAGTTAAGTAAGCATCTGCGGGTGGAGGAGTGTGGAATTTGGGCTGGGTGGGAAATGAAAACAGATATATTCTTGTTGGATGGAGTTTGCTGTAGATACCATTCAGTGCTGTGACAGCACACCTGCAACCTTTCAAGGGAGTTTAATCCCTCCCATACAGTCTGTGGCCGGCAGGGACTCATGCTCCTCAGTAAGCCCACCTTGCTTTGAACTCTCACTGCTAGGGACACCCATGCACTTCCAAGGAGCAAGCTGCTGTAAGGCAGTGGTAGACATTTCAGCTCGGGACTCGCTTTCAAACTTAAATCTGTCCGCGATCCCCTGATCAGACTTACCAGGATTTGACATCACTGTGATGCCAGCGCCTCCATGTCTACTCAGAAGTAAGTCCCGCTGTGTTCAATGAGACTCCAAGGAAAGCCTGGTGCCAGATTCTAAGATGGAGGATCCCACAACCCTCCCTAACCAGAGATCACAATACCCCAAGGGGGTCTTGACTCTTGACCCCCACTTTGAGTACAGTTTTAGGAGATTCAGTGTGGGGCTTTATCCCAAGGTGCTCAGCAGCCCTGTGTTCACACTGCAAACAAGGGATGGTATGAGTTTTTCCCCCTCTGGAAAAAGGAAAGGCCCATACCATACCCATCTGAATATTTAACTAAAGTCGCTGAGATAAGAGTCTTTCTGTTTGCCACAGCAGACTCCCATGTGAGAGATGGAGGGTTTCATATGCAATGCGCAGCCATCAGTGTGTTGAATAGATGGGACAGAAAATCAGATGCCTGGAGTGGAAGCTTTGCTGGGTTCATTTTGTCTGGATCCCAAAGACAGCCTGTAATTTCTTCAGACATTTCAGGCCCTCACATTATTTCATTCTTTGAGACTTTTCCAGGACAGCATCCACCTCTCGCACCAGAGTGCCACATTGCGCCTATGCTACAGTGATGACAGCAATAAAGTTTCCCAGACTCATCCAGTTATGACACATCTTGTTCCTCCTCCCTACACAGGCCAAGCTACCCCTCCTCCAGAAGTGCTTACCAAAAATGGGAGGCTCCGGGGGCAGCGCACCAAAGTGAGTGGTTCGGACAGAGACGTGGATGTTTTCCTCAACATTCCCTATGCGAAGCCGCCAGTTGGACCTTTGCGGTTTTCACCACCACAGCCAGCCAAGCCATGGAACAATGTCAGAGATGCAACATCCTTCCCACCCATGTGAGTTGGGGACTAAACTGTTCGGGGATCCTGCAGGCCATGAAGCAGTTAGGAGTGTTGATCCCCAGGGACACATTGCTTTGCTTTGCTTGATGCAAAGGGCTGGAGGCATCCATCATGCCAAGAAGCTGGCAGCACCAAGCAGGCTGGGGTAGTAGTGACAGGGACACTGCTAGCTCCTGAAAAGCTCTGGAGGTTCAGCTTATTTTCCTTGTGAATTCAAAGAACTCACACTCGGATTTAATTTCATTTTGCCTCTAATTCCATCTTCCTGCTCCGAATACTTGCATCTTGCCTATTTTGCTTTCAAGTTACCTGTTTCTATTCCTGAAAACTCACCAGTCTGTTACACTCAAATGCACATCCCTGAACATAGCTGAACATGCCTCCTAATTCAAACATGGCTGATGCTCCAAGATTTCATGTGTGTATTGGGTGAACAACTTGGGCTTGGCCAAGCCATGAGTCCCTGGTCTCTTGTAAATACTGGAGGGGGTGTTTCCCCTGATCGTTGGGCTCACACCAGATGGGGTTGCCCACCCTTTGGCTTCACCTGTCCAGGGTCACCTTTACTTTAAAGGTAAAGGCACTTTATCAAGTTTAAGATCACAAGTACTGAGAATGCATGGACAGACCAGATGTGTGCCGTTTTTCTTTCCCCTACCCCTTCATTCTATGGAGCATTTACCTGGGTCACTGTTGGGTAACTTAGGCAGGCAAGTGGGGATTTCTTTTTCTGAGTTTTTTTTTTAGGGAATGCATGAGATGGTTTGCTGTTTCTGCTGCAGTGAGTCAGCTTGGCTAGCTTTGTTTCTGTTCTTTGTCTTGCCTGAAGGTGCCTGCAGGATCCAGTGTTTGGACAAGCTCTAGCTGATGCTTTTTTGATGGGAAAGGAGAGGATCGTCTTAGGCGTCTCTGAGGACTGTTTGTATTTAAACATCTACACACCTGCCCATTCTGACAAGAAAGCTAAATTACCAGTAAGTAACCTTTCTCAGCCAAGTGGTATGAAGTTAATCCAGGCCATCTCAAGTAATGACCCACCTAGTTAGATCCAGCCCACCTGGGTGAAGATACATCCCCTTAGGTTTGCTGTCTGCCCAGAACTGTAAAATCAAACTAATCACTAGCTCCTTGCTGCCCCACCTAAGAAACACACCATTTCTACTTTTTTGGGGACACAAATTCCTTCCAGAACCTGAACTGGTCCAGCAACCCTAAAAGATGCTGGGACATCCTCCTGCAGTAGCCTTTGTCCTTTATTTGAAATGAAAACCCTATTCCCAAACAATGATGTGCTGGGATGTGTATTTGCTTGTTCTAAATGTCAGGGTAGCTGAATTTCCTCCGAAGATCCATTACCAAGCAGTTTACCAAGTGACCAAGAATAGCCAAACCTATTGTTTCCATCATCCACTCAGATATCTGATGACATCTTGTGGGAAATGGGTGCAGAAGTTTCTCCGTGAGCTTGGCCACGTTTATGCCTGCAGTGTATGCCTGTCATGGGTACGGACCTCTTCAAAAACCCTAAACTTGTCCCCCATGGGCATTCAGACATATTATGTTTCTGAGGAGGAGGAGGAGGAGGAGGAGGATGATAGAAGGACAATGTCTTGGAGCACAATACTCCAGATATTACCATCATAAAAAGCAGTAAGGTGTGGCTTGTTGACAACATCATACCAGGTAACAACAGAATTGAGGAGAAACAACTGGAAAAGATCTCCCACTACCAAGACCTAAGAACTGAATTACAGCTAATCTGGTGTAAGCCAGCACAGGTGGTTGCAGTGATAATTGGCACACTGGGTGCAGTGCCAAAGGACCTTGGCAGGCACCTGAAAACTATTGGCATTGACAAAATATCCTCTGCCAACTGCAGAAAGCCGCTCTTCTGGGATCAGCACCAGTGGTGGGCACCAGCAGGTTCGCACCTACTCTATAGAACTGGTTCTTAACAAGAGATAGTACATATAAAGTTTAAAAATAGCCATTTAAAAGTGGCTGCCAGATGGACAGAGAACCGGTTCTTAATTTCTTTGAAGCCCATCACTGATCAGCACGAACTATATGCTGCTACATCACACAGTCCTAGACTCTTGGGAAGGGTCCGACTGGTGATTTAAATGAAACCAGCATGAAATTGTTTGCTGTGTATTTATGGTTGATGATGATAATGATGATAATTCTTTATTGTCATTGTACATATACACAGTGTACACATACAATGAAATTCACAAAATACCCAGAGACCAGACCGAACACACACACTACAATCCCCAATTACACCCCCACCCACCTAAAATTCCCCCTCCTAAAACACACAAGCATCCTCACAACAGATCAACAAAGGGCTTCAACTTGGCAAGGGCAGGATAATTTTTCTTCTGGTTTCAGGTGATGGTTTGGATCCATGGAGGAGGACTGTTGGTAGGGGCAGCCTCCCCATATGACGGGTCTGAATTGGCAGCTTTTGAAGATGTAGTAGTGGTGGCGATTCAGTATCGGTTGGGAATCCTCGGTTTTTACAGGTAAGGTATAAAATAGAACCTGAAGATTGGAGGGACATGGCAAGAGGTCCTAGAGTTCTCCCCACCAGGACTTCTCTCAGGGAATGGGTGTACATCTTCTCCCCACTGTCCATGTGTGCGGACTTACTATAGGAAACTCCATCAGGTGGGGAAACCAGAATGTCAAAGTGAAATTGCCCAGGGTGGCATCAGATGGGGCAGAAGCTATTGCTCTGTGTTCTCAGTCTGAGATGTTAATTTGCCCAGAAATGTCTTCTGGTACCCAAATTAACGATTGTAGCAACTGGATCCTTCTCTTCCTTCATGGAGCTCGGCAATTGCAAACCTTGTGCTGTCCAGGGCCAAGTGTGCAAAATGTTGGGCCCCTCCACCCAAGAAAGTCTCTTTCTGTTTTTGGAGGTAACTGGAAGTGCTTCATTTTAGCATTCTGAAGGTCTCAGACAACCTTCTGGGAACCAGGAAGGCTAGTGCTTAAAGGGTCTTCTAAGGTATCAAAAAATGGGCCCAGTTTTTTTAAAAACTAAAAATTGTGGCAGGGAAAGGATCACAGCACCGCCACTCACGGGGTAGTGCCCCAGGACATTTGCCCCACTGATCCCACCACCACCACCAGAATACCAGTGGAGCTCCATATAGCAAGTCTTCCTGCTTCCATTTTGTCCTGCTGACAACCCTATGAGGTTGGCTAGACTAAGTGACATCACCAGGGTAGTGCAGGTGGTGCAGTCTGCACTAGGTGACACGCCCAATAGGGGCAGGGTGACCATATGACCAGAAAAACCCGGATTTTGCCGGCTTTTTAGCCTCCTGTCTGGGTGTCCTACATTTTGGCTTCATTGTCCTACATTTTGGTTTCATTTTGAAACATTGCAATAGTGCACAGTACCCCATCATGCCATATGTCGTTGGATTTGTATTGAAGAGCAGAATCCAATGCAAAAATCAGTTTGGAAATATCTCCTTCCTATCAAAAGTTATGGTCAAAAAACCAAAAACAAAAATGTGTGTGTCTATGTGTATGTGTGTGTCTATGTGTGTATATCTATCAAGAGGTCAGCCACAGACTATAAATCGTCCAGGGTAGCATACTATTTTTGCTAAGCTTACCATGGTGGCACAGTTACAACCTTATGGTGTATACAGTTACAACCTTATGGTGTATACAGTTACAACCTTATGGCTAAAAATTATCCCGAGAGCCCGTGGCCACTTGTTTGTTGATGAATTACAAACACAAGTACTAAACACTTACCGGTAATTACAACAGTATGAGAAAGAGAGGTTCTTACAGGGCATCAAAGCCCTTTATGATTACTTTATTGCCACCACCCTGATTCCAACAGCCTCAGGGGAGCTGAAACCCTGGCTATCTACAGCTTGACATGCTGTAATTAGCCTTAATTATAGGGACCCAGCCAAAGCTATAAACTTAATCAAATATAGGGCATCAAGGATGGATTTAGCTGCTTCCTGGTTCCCAGTCTAGTATTTACAAAGTCCAGCTCATAACTTAAGGGCATGGGCTGTGGGTGGCACAAGTGGTTAAGACACTGTGCCTGTTAACCAGAAGGCCAGGGTTCGAAACCCAGGTTCCCACAAAACAGGGTGAGCTCCTGTCCTTAGCCCAGCTCTGTGATGCAACTGGAACCAATGGAACCAATGGCTCTGCTGTTCCATTGGACTATTTTAGTGGCATGGAGAGGGGGATTTGCTGCTTAGGTAACAGCCTCTCCTCCACATTAATCTACTCAGGCCTTTGTGCTTTGCATACAGCATCAAACACAATACCATAGTCTTTCGAGACTGATGGATGCCAATACTAACTTAGAGGCTTTTCATTAAAGGAATGAAACAAATAGGTAAGGCAATGGTGATGGGCCCCAAAATGGTGAGTCACAACACACAACAGGAAATATAGACTAGTGGTATAATTTAAAATGGCCATTTCCTCTTAAGTGGAATGACCCAGGAATGGTTCCCCAATTGTACCACAGTGATCACAGTGATCATGTGTTGCATATGGTCAATATATGGTTAATTTACTATTAATATACGGCTTGTTTTTTAAAAAATATTGACAGCCTCTCAGGTTGTGATATTTGACATCCAGTACCCAATAATTAGCTACTGTGTCCTGCTTTCATTCTAGTACCGGCGATGCCCATTCTCCAGGAAACTGGGGTTTCCTGGATCAAGTGGCTGCTCTCCAGTGGGTCCAAGAGAACATTGCGGATTTTGGAGGAGATCCAGGATCGGTGACAATATTTGGAGAGTCTGCAGGTGGATTTAGCACTTCTGCCCATGTAGGTTCAAAATGAGGTGGAAGTATTTCATGTTGTTGATGCTTATTTGTTTTGATTTCCCAGGCTGTGCTGTCCAACCACAGGGAAGCTCTATAAGTGCACTCAATCATTTTGTTGTTATTTCTCTGATCTAACCCATAAATCCACAATAGCAATTCTATGAAACTGAAAAAACATCTCAGAGGTGTTTCCATTCAAATGCTACATTTTTACAAAACATCTGTCAATGGAATAATGCAGCCATTTTTATAAGACTTGGGACTTTGGATAACGATGAAGTCTTTACCCATTTATTATTTCTTTGAACCACACTGCGGTTGTAACATCAAATGGATCCACAAAGGCAGCTTTGTTCTGCTTTTGAAATTCATGAGAGCGGGGAGCAGATGATCCCTGAGTGAAGAGGGAGAACCATTGAAAGTGAGCTCTTCTCTTTTTTTAGCTTAGGAAAAGCATAGTCCTTTATCCAGCATCGTATTTGCTTGGTGAACTTTTCTTTGAATAGTCTAATAGAAAATAGTTTTCTTCTTCTGAAGATGATGATGATGGCATTTTGATGCTCAGAAATTGTGATAATCCTTCTTTTTTGTTCTGTTTGTCTCCTTATAGAAACATAAGTTCTTCTTATAGAAACTCCCAGGTAAATTTTTGATAGGTTCAGCTGAGTCAATCTGGGCCATCTGCTATTAGGTCTGGCTGTATGGCCTGACTAATCACAAATAATCATATTTATCTTCTTTATCTAAAGCAGGGGTTTCAAACCTGGGCCCACAAACAATATTTGGCCCTCATCACAATGTTAAGATTTATGATGTGGCCCTGGGATCAAAAGGTTTGGAGACCCTAAGTTAGAGAGTTGCTCCAGGACCATGGTGGGGGTATACTAGGGCTTTTCTAGCACCATGTTAGTAAAGAGAGGCTGAATCCCCCCATTCAGCTCTACTTCCAACCAAGCATAACTTTCAAGGTTCTCCAACTGCTTTTTGCTTGAGTGGCCCCTTCGTGTCTGGGAGCACATTCAAATAAACCAAAAGCATGGCATGGCATGCAATTCCTGAGAACATGGCAATTCAGGGGGCAGGACGCATGCAATCAGCTCACATAAACCTAATGATTAAAGATTAAAAAGTTAAAACCTTTATTATCAGTGCACAACATGTGTACAATTGCCCAGCTCTGTGGAAAACTTGCCCATGTTCCTCAGGGAAAACTTCAAGGGAGCATTTCAGAATTGCCATCTAAGAAGTTGGGAAGCTGTGCCCTTCATCTGAACCATTATATCCCTTTCACCCTCATGAGAGATCCTTTTCCACTTCATTCTTCTGGATATAGTTTGGGAAAGTCCAAACCCCACCCATGAGACAAAATAAAGATTGCAAACAAGGGTTCGTTTTTCCAAGCAGTTTCTGTTGGCAACATTATCTTATTTATTTTATTAAGGGATTTAAAGCATGTCAACACAAATGCCTAAGCTAGAGTTGCCATAATTCTCTTCCACAAAATTGGGACAAGACCCTCTGTCCCATTTGCCAGTATGTGAACACAATCCCCCAAAATCTGGATTGTCCCTGTTTTGGGGGACATATGATAACCCTAGCCTAAGGCAGCTTAATGCTTTAGTTCATGCCTGTCCAACATGCGGCCCGCGGGCTGCATGCAGCCCAGGATGAGGGTGGATGCGGCCCTCCTGCAAAGCTGGCCATCTCCATTGGAAAAACCAGCTTTGTGGCAGCAGCAATTTTCAAATTTCACATGCTTCTGTGCATGCTGCCCTGGGCGGCTGCCACAAAGCTGGTCTGGGCTGCTTGGCTCCTCCCCCGTCCTGCCTCCTGCCACTCAGAGCACTTCAGGCCCTTGCAGACCTGGCAGCGCTTGCCCACGCGCATCCCCCAACAGCGGCCTCAGCCTCTATCCCAGTCGCTGCCTGCTGCCCTTGAAACCTACTCAGAAGTAAGTCCCGTTAAAGTCAATGAGGTTTACTCCCAAGTTGCAGTCTGAGAGCCCAGTGATGCAAAGGATGGGTTGTGATCCTCTCCAAGCTTAACCTTGGAGATAAGCTGCAACCCTAACCATGTCTACTCAGAAGTAAGGCCCATTGTACATAATGGGTCTTACTTATAGGAAGGTTTGTTCAGGATTGCAGCATATCTCCAAGGTTAAGCTTGGAGAGGATCACAGCCCATTCTATGCATCATTCCTACTCAGAAGTAAGCCCTGTTAAAGTCAATGTGACTTACTCCAAGGTTTAAAAAATGTAGGACAAAATATAGACTCATAGAATCCTAGAGTTGGAAGGGACCTAGTAGGTCATCTAGTCCAACCCCCTGCCTGCAGCAGGAAATCCCCCTAGAGCATCCCTGACAGGTGCTTGTCGAGCCTCTGCTTGAAGATCCCCAGTGAGGGAGAGTCCACCACATCCCTTGGCAATCTGTTCCACTGCCGAACCACCCTCACCATCAGCACCTGCTTACTGGGCAAGAGACACTCTTTTAAGTGGGTGTTCCTCTTTTATTTAGCAGGGGAAGAGTAACTGGCCCTACACACCCCAGCAATATCTGTTCTAGTGGCTTCTGCTTGTGTTCTTTTTGCACTTTAAATTCTGAGCCCTTTTGGGACAGGGACCCATTAGCTGTTAATTAGCTATTAATTTTTCCATTTTCTTGTAAACCGCTTTGTGAACTTTTCAGTTGAATAGTGGTATATAAATACTGTAGACAGATAGATAGGACAACATCCTACATTTTTTAAAAAAGTTGTTAGTGTTTATGTGCAGCCCAAACCAATTCATCTTCTTCCAATGTGGCCCAGGGAAGCTAAAATGTCGGACACCCCTGCTTTAGTTCATCCCTTCCTGCTGTCCTCACAACAAACCTGTGAGGTAGGTGAAGCTGAGAGTGAGTGACTGGCCCAAGATCACCCAGGAAGTTTCATAGCCGAGAAGGGATTTGAACCTGGATTTTCCAGGTCTCAGTCCAACTTCCTAATCCTGGCTCACTTGTGTTGCTTATGAGACTGTCAGCATCAATGTCACTTTGTCAGGTGTGTAGTAGTTTTCAAATTTTTTTTAAATTTCAAATTTTTTTCAAATTTCAGATCAACAAGTACTGCAGATGATTTGAGGTCATGCTTGAAGGTTGCAAACTTGGTGCCTTGGCCCTTGTCTCCCTTAATTGGACCCTGGGCACCTGCCTTTTAGCTTCATACACCTGCAGTCCTGTTTTGATTGGCCAGTTAGTTTTTAGGTAGACCTGCAGGGTTCCTTTGTGCACAATGTTAGCATCGCTGGGTGATGGCCATGAAGTTAGTGCACGAGGAAAGGTCTTGACTGTGTTTGTTCATATCCTTTCTTTTCAGGTTTTATCTCCATTGTCAAAGGGCTTGTTCCACAAAGCCATCTCAGAAAGTGGGGTTGCCCTCATGAAGGGTCTTATAGATGTCCATCCAGAAAAGCTGGCCAAGGTAAAGATTTGGCACAATCCACGTCAAAAAGGTTCTGGATCATGAAGGGTTAGGAAAGACATCTCACTTTGAATGGTCCCCATAAGCAGAAGAGAGAAGAAGATGGGAGGAAAGCTAATGGTTGGGAGGGGGACAAGGAAGTCCTCCGTGTGTGTCCACAGCAGGTATTGGTAATATGTGGGCGGGAAGCAAAGATACCTAAACTGGAGCTGCAGGGACATGGACTCTTCTTTCTATATGGTGGGTGTGGAGGTGGTGTGTGAGTTTCAGGCAGGCACTTGCCTGACTATTGCAGCCTGGCAATCAAAATCAAAAGGATTTTGACCAAACCCAAAACATGATCTGGTAGCTTTACATACTGTTTCAGGCCAAGGGCCCATCTAGTGCATATTCCTGTATCTCACAGTGCCTCAGAGAGCACATAAGACAGCATGATACCTGTGTCTTGTTGCAGCAACCCTGTACTTGGCTTTGAAAGCTCTCAGGGCAGGAGAACCCAACTGGCCACCCAATCCAACCCAAGAAAACCTCATTGCTCACCCAGGAAATTTTTGAATCAACAACCTCAAGCAGCTCCCAGCAAGGGCCCTGGCAGTACAGCCAAGATCCAAGCAATGTTCTTAACCATCCTAGCCCCAAGCCCACAATTATTGTGGAATTTCCTCCCCATCTTTTGTCATCAAGGAGCTCTAAAACCCTTTGTATTCCAACTGATACTTGATTTATGCTTTTTTACATGATTTTATGCTGATCTTAATAATTCTGTAGAAATTAGTAGTAGAGCAACAAACTTTATCAAGGCATCAAGAATCAAAATTCATCCGGTATGCATCACTGAGTTTTTGCAAATCCAAGCAGCTCACCTGGCATTTGCTCAAGGGTAGTTGTCCCTTGGAGTGCTCATGACATCCAGGGCTTTTGACATTTCCAAGACCCTGACAGCCATAGACTATCTTTGCAAGGGCCAACGAGAGGGGATGTTAATCACGTTCTTTTTCTTCATATGCTTTTCTCCCTAGTAAAAATACCAGCTGCAGAAAGGCCCAGTAGGATTGCAAGACTGATGGTGCAAGTTATTTATCTTGTAAAAATAGCACCCTTCCAAAGTACAGCTACTCTTTGCCGTGGATGGAAAGTTGCATTTGTGCCAGAATACATGTTCCTTCCTCCCAGAATAAATAGTATCTGTGTCAGGATCAGGGCAAGAAACATCTTCCCAATCCATGGGGATTCCCTTGGCCAGTTCCCATTTTTAAAAATGATGCCGATGCAAGGGCCTATAGTATTATCCTAGTAGTATCTAGTTTGCCCTTCAAGCTCCAGGTGGAACCACAGACTCACCTGTAGTTCTTGACTGCAGAAAATTGCTAAGACTGCTGGCTGTCCAACATCCTCATCAGCTGAGATGGTTCAGTGTCTCAAGGGGAAGACAGAGGAAGAGATCTTGGATACTAATAGCAAAATGGTAAGTGTTCTGAAGGGCCGACTAGGGGGCAACCTCATAACTTGTTAGCCATGGGTTCTTCCCATTGGTCTATGAAGTGGAAATATGAGACTCAATTTTCACAACAGTGTGTGATTCCTGCTCTCTAAGTTCTTCTCCAGTATTGGAACCAGGATGGGACTCAGCTGCAAATTATAGGCAAACAGGGCACTTGCTTGGGGGCAAATCATGCATGAAAGTGTGGGGTCTGTATTGGGGGTATGATGGGATAAAATCATAGAATAAAGTGCCCCTATTCTCCCTACTGTGATCTTGATCCAAAACTGGCCCTGATCAGGCTGCTGTTATCCAATGATCTCAAGGCCAGTTACACACTGAACATTTTGTGCATGTTGACCCTTTGTGTATTTTAAGCATATGCTTTAATCCAATTCCAATTTTCTCCCTACATCTATGTTTATAGGATTTCACCACAATGAAACCCGACCGCGATGAGGAAGTGAGTGGAGCAATATGGCAAAAAGGATGATTGATGAATTGCTGAATGTGTGAACTGGTAGTAGGAAACTGGGCACCGTTCTAGTGATGTGGGTGACCGGCCTCAGCTCCCTGCAGCTCAGGGTTTGAACCTGTGAAGAATTTTCAGCAAAACTATGAGCAGGTTTTTCAGCATACTCTGAATTTATCTGAACAGACAGCAAGTGGTTGGGGTTGCTTGAAATAATTCTCGAATCCGAAGAGGGAAGACATTATCCGGACAGTGTAATAGGGTAAAAGGAAGGAGATTTTCAGTCAGTCCTTAGAATGCCACTTGGGGGCCTTCAAGGGAGTCATCAGATCAGCACACTGGTAACTTTGGGTGGCCATCTAAATGCTGTGTAGGGAAGTGGATGGTGGTACAACAGACTTTGACACTGTCTTCAGTGTGTTGGCCCAACATCAAATAGGGGTGGGGTGTAGAAGTCTGGACATCTGTGGGTGAAAAGTGAATCCATAATAAGTGCAAGTTAAGATTAAGATGAAACCCAAAGCCTGATAAACAAATTAAGAATTGGCAAACAAAATACTAGTATTAATGTTATTTTTTTGCTTTCAACTTTTTTCCCCTCCAGCACAGTGTGTTTTTCAAAGCAGTTGTTGATGGTGTGTTCCTTCCAAAAGCCCCCAAAGAGCTCCTGGAGGACAAAAAGATGAACAGTGTTCCCCACATCATAGGTCTCAATAACCATGAAACAGGGTGGATTATTCCAAATGTAAGACCATCTTTTTGCTTTTATTTGATGCTTCTCCTCAGCCTGCTGCCTTGTAGCTCACTCACACCACCTTCATGCCCAGAATTTACTGATCTGTTCTTCCTCTAGATGCTGGAGTTTCCAGACCTCACAAATGGCCTTAAGAAGGAGACAGTAATTGCTGTTATACACAATTCGGAGCAGTTCACAGTAAGAGGATGAGACTCAGGTTGATTTAAAGCAGGGCTGGTCCATGCATGAGGACCACCTGAATGTTTGTGTTGAGTAACACCCTTGGAGGAGATGCAAATGAGCCCCCCACCCCCAACCCGTCCCAACCTCTCTTTCACTCGAAGCTGAAAAAGCCAGTGGGTTTTTAAAAAATATTCCTTTTCCTTCTAATTTTTCCATCTGAGTCCCCTGAGCATGTAGAAACCACTGCCTCCATGGTCCTGTTCTGCATACAAATTTTCAGCCACCTGAATTCACAAGTAAGCTGTAGATGAGAGAAGGCAAAGGCATGGTATTGCTTACAGCCAGCCCCAATTCTCACCTCCAGCTGTTCTGTACTCGAGTAGACCCATCCATTCCCCACCTTCACTAATCAGCTTCCCAGGCTGATTCCTGCTATTCCTGAAGGCCACTGGGCAAGTTGTTTGGGAGGGATTTCACATTAGTGTTGTTTTTTTAATGCACAAATGTGTGAATGTTTGCTTATCCATGCAGTCCTTCCAAAAATGTCAAAATCACAACCTTATTTCCAGGTGGCCTCACTATCCTTGCAAATTGATGGGCTTTCATGCAACTGGATTCACTATTAGTAAATGAATAATTTATCATAATTAATTATAATAATCTAATTATAATAATCAGTTTGCTTTGATTACCCATTTCAGGGTGTGAGTCCAAAAGATGCCGGGATCATTGTGGATGAATACCTGAAGGATCTCACGGACCCTGTTCAACTCCGAGACCAACTACTTGATATGTGGGCGGATGCACTATTTATTTATCCAGCCATTCAGACAGCCAGATATCAGAGAGGTGAACTGCTCCTGCCAGAGCTGATGAGGTCTTCCCCAGCCTTCAAGAAATCCATGAGATTGTACAGGTGGCATTTGCTTAGATGAGACACTGGGACTGTGGTCTTTAGAAGCCATGTGGTTCGTTCATGGTCCATCGGGTATAGGCACTAATGTAGGATAGCCAGGAACAGTGCAGCTAATGTGCATCGCCACTTCTACCCCATAGCTTTTTGACCTCCATGTTCTCTCCATGTGTGTGGATGGATGTAGGCATAGGAGGAAACAGTAGGGAGGAGATTGGTGAGCTGTAGGCACTCTGTCCCCACTAATCTTGAATGTTCCCTCACTTTCTTCCCCCACTACTACTATGTTGCTTGATGAAGGAGCCATAAAGGTAAAAGTCGAGTGGTAAAGAGGAGGTTTGGTGAGGGAAGGACAGAGGTTAGAATAAAGTTCTTAACCTCTCCTTTTCCAAGCTTCACTTGGGATCTTCAAGCAAAGTCTCGACAAGCACCTGTCGGAGATGCTCTAGGAGGATTTCCTGCTACAGGCAGGGTGTTGGACTAGATGACCTATTAGGTCCCTTCCAACTCTAGGATTCCATGTTTCTATGAAAGGATAGAGGAAAAACAGAAAGAAAAAAGTGGAGGGCAGGGAAAGGAAGATGATGGGAGGAGAACAAGCAAACTTGGAGGGGCTGATTTGCAGCTCAGTCTATCAAGAAAGTAGGAAAACACTTGTGAGAGGGGGGAGACAAGCCAATATCCCCTTACTTGAAATTGGGGAATCCTGTTTAGATGGAAAGGTGATGAATGAATGAGACCAGCTGTTGGTTGATTCAGAGCACGTGGCTATGGGGAGTGATGAAGAGTTCCTCCACTTTAAAATGTGTCCCTGCCCCACTGTGTATCAAGTCCAGACATCTGGGTGCCCTATACTGTTAAACTGGACTTCAGCCATGCAGGCTTTGAGGCCCGTAAAAAGCATGTTCAGCTTTCATGATGGCGCAGGGTTGTCAGCTGCTGAGAGTGCTACTTTTGGGGTGGGCTCACCTGCCTCTCTCCCTTTTGCAGATGCCGGCTATCCAGTCTATGTGTATGAATTTCAGCACCGTCCAAGTGCTCACACAGGCCTCAAACCCGACTATGTGAGAGCGGATCATGGTGATGAACTTGGCTTCGTCTTTGGGAAGCCCTTCTTCGGTATTCTGACTTTTTAGAGCTTTGAATTCTATTTTGCTGTCAGCCAGGGTGACATGCAAATGGAAAGTCGTGGGCATGGGTTGGCCCTGTTTCTCCTTATATGTTTTTTGGGGGGTATGTGTGTGTATGAATTCACTGTCCTAGGCAGACCCACATTAAAGACAGTTGCTGGAACACAAGTGGAACTGCAGGAGCCCACTGCCTCTTTGATCTCTAGGAATCCTCATTGGCAGCTTGTGTGATTCAGAAAAGAGGGCATGAAAGCAAGCAAGGAAGAGTTGGGGATAAAGTGGGGCAGATAGAAATGGATACCGGGGGAGGGGGTGCAGTCCTAACCTAGGATGCCACAACTCATTTGTCTTCCCATTCCCGTAGTGATTTAAGGAGGCAGGCACATGTCTGTGCACTGGTCTAACCCTACCCCAAAAGTGTCTTACGGCACTTTGGTGACAACCAGATCAGAACAGGACTTATGCTGGGGCTTAGGCCAGTCTAACTGGAGATTAGGATTGCAGCCTAAATAACTGATTGTCACCCAGATCTAAACTGTTGTTACTCTTTCAGGCCACACACAGACTTGAGTCTTTAAAAGTACTGTAAAAGTCTTTTAAAGGGGTCTTGAAAAGTATTTTAAAGACCCTCTTTTAAAAAGTCTTTAAAAGATCCCTAAAAACACAAGAAGATGGGGTGGGGGGCACTCAATTAGCAGAAAGGTCTCAAGGGCTCCCACAAGATGTCATTCAGTGGGGCAGGAGAATGGCAGAGTGCAGGTGACTGTTCCACATTAGGAGCAGGCTCACCAGAGATGCATTTCATTAACTCTGGTTGCAATCCTAACTTCCAGTTAGGCCAGCATAAGACCTGGCTTAAGTCCTGCACTGACCTTCGGGTGTCACAGAAGTACCCAAAGGCACTTCTGCCCCACTCCTGGAAAGGGGGGTGGTTAGGCCAGTGCATAGGCATGCCATAAGCTGACTTCCACATACCACCACAGGAAGATATGCTGGCTGAGTTAGGCTGGCCTAATTGATTAGGACTGTGTCCTAATGATGTCTCAGGGCTCTGTGCCATTCAGAAAAGAATATGTCCTGGCAGCTATTAGGCTAATCCTCTTGAATCCTTGTTTTGTAATAGTTAAAACACATACACACACTAGCCAAAATCTATAAATTTTGCTGATGCTGAATTTTTTTTGGTCTTGCCTTGCAGATAATGGTCCTGAAGAAGAGAAAAAACTTAGCAGATCTGTTATGAAATACTGGGCTAATTTTGCTCGCAATGGGTGAGTTGTTGAACATGGACAGAACAGCAATGCAGACAGAACTTAATTCTATCTTCAAAACAGGCATAATTTCATAGAAGTGAGCAGATGCTCCCTATGCTCTTCCTTGACCGCAGTAGAAATTTTCTTTGTGCTACATTTTATGTCGCCTTCATTCAGATAGGGCTGTGGGTGGCACAAGTGGTTAAAACACTGTGCCTGTTAACCACAAGGCCAGGCTTCGAGACCCAGGTCGGCCCCACAAGACAGGGTGAGCTCCTGTCCTTAGCCCAGCTCTGCGACGCCAGCTGGATCCAATCGTATTGGCTCTGCCGTTGTAGTTAGGAATGTGTCCTATGCAACTTTCTTCTCTAGGAAATTTCCTACTATATTTTGAAAATTCTGGGATTGAAGATTATGTTTTACAGAAGCTTTAGTTCTACTATGTCTTTCCCCTCTCTGGTATGATGCACACATGTGGACAAATAAAATACTGTCCCTCCAAAAACCCACCTTGATGTGATCTCATGTATGATTGCATCAAAAAATTGTCTGACTCAGCATGTGTACCCCTGGGTACCAATGTGTCTTAAGCCATCCACATAAAATGCCATCCACATGTGTACCTGGTGGGAAGCTCTTCCATTGCTGCTCCCACTCAAATGTTTTTTTAAAAAAACATGTTAATGCACATTTGTCCACTTGCCAATGGGAGGCTGAGAGCTGGAACAAGCAGCCTCTTTAGAAGATGATAAAGGCCAAAGCAGATACCTCTGACAGCATCCAAAACAAGATACATGTATCCTGTTGCCACTCCCCTTGGAACTGGTAGTGGCTCTCCAGCTCTAGGAACTATAGGAGCAACTCACAAACTTTCTATTAAAATACGACCTCCCCTTGCCCTTGGTTAATAGGAACAAGCTTGCTGGCCATGTCGACACTGGGTGACTATGCTGTCGCTCTACCAAGCCACCTTAAAGGCCCCCAGAGATTGATAATCCTTTCCCTGCAAAGCCCATACTATCACTGTGCTATAGTCTCCCTCCTATCCACAGCATGGCATAAGCAAGGGAGCAATTGGTTACTAGAACAGTGTCTTGCTGGGCCGTGTTAGCTGTTCCTAGTTATGATGCTGAGAGGATGATGGAATCTCCTGCTTCCAAGCAAGAACCTGCTAAGATGCCTCTCTTCTGATGTTGTTAATTCATCCCTAATGAAGCTATAAGGATCAATAATTACAAATGTAATGGCAAACTAATTGTCAGATTTTCCTATCTCTAGGAACCCCAATGGCGACAGCCTGGTGACCTGGCCAATGTATGACAAGAAGGAACAGTACTTGGAAATTGGATTAAAGCAAAAAGTGTCAAAGAAATTAAGAGAGGAACATGTTGCCTTTTGGGTCAAGACCCTCCCAGAAAAATTAGCTGAAAGGCAAAGAACACACACCGAGTTCTAAACCTCTTCCACTGTGCAGAGTCTGCTTCTTACTGCTGTTTAAGGAAAATGATTTTTGGGTCCAAGCAGGCATCTTAGAGTAGGAAGTGATCTTCTGAGGCTAGGCTCTTGGATCAGACCACAGGCCAAACAGAGACCTCCAGCAGGCCACCTTCTCTGCCTTCCTAATGCCAGATAAATTCTGATGTCTGAATTGGCTGCACTGTCAAAGAGAGAACCTTCCTTGCTTTCCTGATGCTGGTTTACCAGATTTAAAAAAAATCTAGAAAGAAATAGTATTACTATTAAGTATGTATTATTAAGTAAGTATTTACTTAATAAGTATAAGTAAATAAGTACTACTTATTTCCTGAGGCTGGGCTGTTTTACAGGAAGCTGGCTGTGCCTCTTGCATGGTGGCTGGTGGTTTGACCAGAGAGGGGCTCTGTCATGCACTTCAAGCCCTATCCTGCAGTATAAGCTGCTCACCCAATACCCATAAAAATAAACTACTCTCTTTTAACAGTTGTAACGTGTTTTTTTAAATGTGTGTAATGCAGTAGAACAAAGCAGCTGCCTCCTCCATCTTTCACAAGTTTGCTGAACAATTATGAATGTATGAAAAAAGAAAGCTGCCTTAATTTCTGAAGACTGCCCAGCAATTGTCTTCCTTTGTGACAAAACATGATCATTACACTTGGTGAAGATAAAAATTCACAGCCCCCTCCTATCCTTGAGAGAGGCCAACATGTGGTATACTGCACCATAGATGCTGGTGCCATCACAGCACCAACCAGTGTACAAGATTTATGTGGACAGATGCACTACAGATGTAAGTGCAACACAGAAAAAACTCCCCCCCAAACACAGCTCACTCCACCCCTGAAGCAACTGTACCAGTGGAGAGGCCAAAGTAGGAAATGGAGGCACGATGAATCATTGACCATATCCTAACTCCTCTCTTCAACAGAAAAAAAAATCAGCTGTGCCTATGGACTATTTCAGTAGCATGGAGAGGGGGGGATTTGCTGCTTGGGTAACAGCCTATCTGCCATATCAATCTACCCAGGCCTTCGTGCTTCGCATGCAGTGTCGCGCATAATACCATTATGCATAATAGTCTTTGAAGACTGATGGATGCCAAGTAGTATACATGATTTAAGGTAGACATACCTAAAATCCAGAGTAACTACGTGAAGACGTAAGAGGCACTTACTCTGGATTGCTCTATGCGTTTCCCATAGGTGGCACCATAACATCATCGGTGTAAAAGGAGTTACTCTGGATTGTAGCCTAACTCAAGTGATTCTTCTAACACTGAAAAAGGCATTTAGTTTTTTTCTTGGTCACATCTCATCCATGAATGAGCTTTTGGTCTGTGAGGCGAAGGATGTTTTGTGATAAAGCTGGACCTACTTCCCTCTCTGCACCAAAGAGAGGAGACAGGTACACAGTCCCAGCTGGCAGCCCCACTTTATTAGAGAAGGTTCAGAAAAAAAGCCCCCGCATGCGGCGGCCGATGCCCTGGCGGTCATAAAGAATGTTGAACTTGTTCACAAACTGATTCATCGTGTTACAGGTCTTGGTGATGGTACCCAGATAGGTCATGAGGCCCACGTCGTTGCATTGCTAGGGATGAAAAGGAGATGTCAGCACCGAACCAAGCCATAGGGAGTGTGCATGCTCCCTAGTAGTGATAGCATCTCCCCTCCTCTCTGTCTGCTGCTCCCTGCCTTTCTCAGAGAAGGTGTATTGCTGAATGCCATGCTGAACTCTTACAAAGGAAAAAAATGCCACTAATTCAATGAGCATGGCCAGCATGAGGCTACTCTTAAAACCTGGAACCATTTCCAGTCCTGCCAGCACTTCTAATGAAGATGCCTCAATGGTTCCACCAGAGGTAGAAGCTATCTGCAAGGCTACTACATGCCTAGTAGAGCCGTGTTCTTTCTGAGTGGACAGATTATTCTTTGCCCTCAATCATGCCCTTCACATAATGCTGATTTTCCTATAGAAGCACCTTTATCCAGTCTTAGCAAGATGTGTGCATAATTCTGGTCACCACCACCCTCTCCGCCCCTCCGGACACTTACATCATAGAAATCTGTCTTGAATTTGTCAGTACTCAGCACAGGCAGGCAGTGGCAGAGGGCATAAGCCTCACGTAAGATCTCATGGCTGAATGGAACCTCACCTACATAAGGAAAGACAGCTGTTAGAAGGTACTTCTGGGCTGCCTTTCCCTCCCACTGTCCTAATAGTTTGTTGTCTCACCTGCTTCTGAGGCTTTAACATATTCCAAAATGAGCTTGACGCGGCTATGAAGCATCTTTATGGCGCTATGCTGGGCAATGAGGTGCTCGGCCACTGCAAGAGGAAGCAGGAAGAGAAAAGCTAAAGGATGTGGTAGGATGGAAACTTACCAAAACTGTAGCTATACTATGCTTTGGATCTAAGGAACAAGATGCCTCCCCCCACCCTATATCTCAGAAGTACATTCATCCAGATCCTGCCTAGGTCCTGCTTCATGTGGAGCTCGCTCCTGTCTTCGCTGTACCCCACGTACATTTGCTGTCTCTCACCCGTGGAGTTCTCGCCACTGCCTGTTGCTGTCATCCGTGCCACATGATCCACCCCAATGCGCTCAGCCTCCTCTGTAGCCAGTGTGTATGTCAGCTCGGCAAATAGCATGGTGGCCTTGATGAAAGGTAAAAAAAAAACATGGGTACAAATAAAATAGACGCCTTTCCCTATTAGTCAAGGTCAATTTCAGCTTAGAAAAGAAGGGTTCAAAGCATACATCTTCTTACCCCAAATGTTTGCAGCACAAGTCTCACCATGAAACATGGCAACTCAGGAAAGAGGTAGTACTAACTCAGATTATCAGACCTGTAGACTAGTAGAATAGGGGCTGCAGTGACTTAGTGATTAAAGGTGCTGTGCCTGTCTATCTGAAGAGTGGCAGGTCAATGGTTCAAGATGTGAGTATTGCAAGACAGGTGAGCTCCCGTCCTTAGCCTAGTTCCTGCCAACCTAGTAGTTTGAAAGCATGCAAATGCCAAATAGATAAATAGGTGCCACCTTGGTGGAAGGAAACTGTGTTCCGTGTGCATGTGGGCCACATTTTCATGGAGGCTTCTTCGGACAATACTGGCTCAATGATACTAGAAATGGGGATGAGCACTGCACCCTAAAGTCAGTCACAACTAGCAGGGCAACCTGGAGGGAAGACCTTTACCTAGACTAGTAGAGAACAACAACTGCCCAACATAACCACTTTCACTCTATGTTGACAGAGGTGAGGAAGAGGGAATGCCAATGTGGTTGGACTTACTTCTCCGTTGATGATGTCAATCACTGACTCAAAGACACTGACAGGAAGCTGGAGGAAAGAGAGAAAGGAGTCCACTCAGAAAGCTCACTCAAGCGTTCCATGCAACTGCTGAAAAGTACCCACTGCAGCAGGGAAGAAAAGTACTCACGTCAGTGTGCTTGGTCATGGGGTTTAGCTTGAGAAAGAGGGGGCTCTCGATGATCTCACACACCTGAGAAGAGGGCAGAAGGGGCCATCAATGGCTGCAGAAGTCTCAGAGACAAACCCTATCCAACTCTCCAGCACTAATGCAGCTTTGTGAATGGTGTGTCCAATGCATCCTGCAGTTTAGGGGGCCAGTCATAGAGGAATCTTCAAAGTAAGGGAACATTTGTACCCTTACTGCATTGTAGCTGCATAAAAGTGCTATAAAATTTGAAAGGATTGGACCCTCAGTCCCCTCCCCAGACAGTATGAGAGTGAGACCAAAAGTAGCAACCTTGCTTCTGTGGCCTCTGCCCACCTTAAATGGAAAACTTTCCCCAGCAGTGGGGAGAGGGCTCACCTGCTTGTGGACATGGATGTCAGTCTGGTCTGGGGGGCCACCTGTGGTATACCAGCCTAGAAACTCCAGATCCTTGAAGACTTGTTTGACTACAGGAAAGTGAAAGGAAGTGTGAGGACAATCTTGGCTGGGCTTCCTACACTTCCTCTCTCTTCTTCCTTGCCTGGCTTCTTACTAGTATTCTCTACTCTTCGTGCCCATATTCTGGAAGGGACAGAAATTATTCCTCTTCACATGTGGCATACTTGAAGGAGGGCAAGAGGAAGAAATGCAATGGACACAAGGCTTCGGAAACAGCAACATGTCATCTACCCATCACCTTCCATGGCACTTGATCTGAGGGCTTCCCCTAGGGAAGTGATACTCAGGCATTTCAGCCCAGGACCCCTTTCAGACTTAAAAATCTGCCCGGGATCCACTAATGTACTGGGATGTATTGCCAGAGCGCCTTCATGTCTACGCAGAAGGAAGTCCCATTATGTTTAATGAGACTTACTCCTAGGAAGTGCCAGATTCCTAGATGGCATGACCCCTGTCCCAAGGTTGAAACCAACCTAGAGGGTCTCAACCCACACTTTGAGCCACATGTGCCCATCCATCCATCTCCTTTCTTTCTAATTTATTTATATACTACTTTTCAACTGAAAATAAAAAAATAATGGTCTCTCTAAAGACCTTAGAATAATTTAAAAAAAATTAGTTTCACAGAAGTGAAGTAGTATTTAATGCTGTTATAAGGCTTTTTTGGAGGATCAGGACACACAAGGTCTCCCAATAAAAGCAGGGGGTAGAACCAGTGTGGAGAGGGGGTGACAGCCTGGTCAATGGGGGGGGGCAGCATCTTGCAGTCATGACTCTGGGTGGCAGGAGGACAAGAAACACCACTGCTCTTCATCCCAACCTAGCATTTTGTGCCTAGCTTGTGTCTGTTTTGAATATCTGTTTAGACCAGGATAAATGTGACCCCTGGAAGGAATTAATCCACCATCAATTATAATTAGGCTCTCCCAGTTTTGTTGCATCTTGAAAACATGAATAAGATTTGTATGTTTGCTACATGAATAAGATTTTGCACACTAGTTATTCTGCTAAATCTGCTAAATGATGTCACTTCAGGCCCTCAATCGGAACGCAGGATGCTAACTTTGCACTCTGTATGAAACAAGTTTGACACCCCTGGTTTAGCCCATAAGCCCTTCACGTAAAGGAACAATTTCTGGATTTACTCTGCTGTGCCAACTGCCTTGAAAAACTACTTCTGGTTCAATAGCAGTATGTAAGTATATTCAGTTATAAGGATGCGTACACTGTTCTTCCTTGGTGTAATAGTACTCTTTGTCTATGACGACGTTCTCCTCCACTGTGTGCGAGAGCAGCTCAAAGGAGTTCATCACCTCGATGTTGCGGCCTTCCTGACGTCCGATCAAGGCCCCAATGACTGTAGCAGAAATGGAGAAAGGGAGAGAAGGGGGTCAGGGCAGGGATGTGCAGTGGCAGAGATGCCCCGCCTGAGACCTTCAAAAAACACCACCGTAACGGTAAACAAAAACTCACAACCCAGCGGGATTCTGGTGGGGAGGCTCTGCCTCATCTATCCCACCGCACACTCAGTGCATCCTTGGGTCAGGCCTGGTGGGACTCTCCCACCGACCACACCAGCCCCAGCCTGACCTTGGACAGGGCGGCCCTCCTGCGAGCGCATCCGGATCCAGTGGTCGCTGATATTGAGGATGACGAGTGGGTGCAGCGCCACAGACACACTGCCCGTCACGCCGGAGGCCATCACTGCCGGTACCGCTGTGTGGAGGAAGACAGGGTGAGCCCAATCCTACATATGTCCACTCTGAAGTGAGCCCCATTATAGCCCATGGGCCTTACTCTCAGGTAAGTAAGTCTAGGTTTACAGCCTCATCACCTCATCTTATTCATGCCCACTCTGAAATGAGCCCCATTATAGCCCATGGGCCTTACTCTCAGGTAAGTAAGACTAGGTTTACAGCCTCATCGCCTCATCTTATTCATGCCTACTCTGAAGTGAGCCCCATTATAGCCCATGGGCCTTACTCTCAGGTAAGTAAGTCTAGGTTTACAGCCTCATCGCCTCATCCTATTCATGTCTACTCAGAAGTGAGCCCCATTATAGCCCATGGGCCTTACTCTCAGGTAAGTAAGTCTAGGTTTACAGCCTCATCACCTCATCTTATTCATGCCTACTCTGAAGTGAGCCCCATTATAGCCCATGGGCCTTACTCTCAGGTAAGTAAGTCTAGGTTTACAGCCTCATCACCTCACCTTATTCATGCCTACTCTGAAGTGAGCCCCATTATAGCCCATGGGCCTTACTCTCAGGTAAGTAAGTCTAGGTTTACAGCCTCATCACCTCATCTTATTCATGCCTACTCTGAAGTGAGCCCCATTATAGCCCATGGGCCTTACTCTCAGGTAAGTAAGTCTAGGTTTACAGCCTCATCGCCTCATCCTATTCATGTCTACTCAGAAGTGAGCCCCATTATAGTCCATGGGCCTTACTCCCAGGAAAGAGTGGACAGGACTTCAGCACATCCTAGGCACATCTACTCAGAAGTAAGCTCCATTATAGTCCACGGGCCTTACTCCAAGGTAAGTGGCAAGGGAGGACCTTACCCGTCGCGTCGACCTCCATTCCAGCGCCGTTGCTGCTGCCTGGCCCGGCTGGGAAAGACCCGCCGCTGGTAACGGCAGCCGCCATGTTGGCAGAATTTGTCCCACGACGGCCTCCGTATCAGCTTCCCAGCTGTTGAGACTGCGCATGCGTGAAGGAAGGGTTGGCTGCGCCACACGCGCATGCGCACTTCTTATCCTGTGTTTGAAGCTGAGGTCGAGGCCCCTCCGCATGCCTGAAGGGAGGGTTGGCTGCGCATGCGTCACTTTCCCCAGTACAGCCAGACGCGCATGCGCACTACTTATCCTGTGTTTGAAGCTTGGTTGAAGAGGCTTTTGTGGTGTGTGTGAAGCTGGCCTGATCCTGGCTGGAGCAGCTCAGGAGCTCCCTCAGGAGGTTCTTCCAACTGATAGTCATGTCATTGGAAGGGACCCAGTGGATCACCTAGTCCAACCCCCTGCCTGTAGCAGGAGATCCTTGTCTTGTGGGAACCTGGGTCTCGAACCTTGGCCTGCTGGTTCACAGGCACAGCGGCTTAACCACTTGCGCCACAAGACCTGCATGGTTGTCTGCCACGGAAATGACCCTGAAGAAGGGCCTGTGCAGATCAACTCCAGCAGGAGAAAAAGTCACCTACGGCCACCAAGGAGGTGTCTATGGAGACGGTTTCTGAGCCGTCCAGTGTGGACTCAAATAACAGACAGGATGTGCTGCCAGGATGAACTTGTGAGCTCAGGCACCTCACTTGAAGAAAGATGCAGCCAAACTGGAGCAAGTCCAGAGGAGAGCAACAAGAATGATCGGTGGGGTGGAAGGGAAGCCCTACGAGGAAAGGTTGGGGGAACTTGGGATGTTCAGCCTGGAGAAGAGGAGGCTGAGGAGAGACATGATTGCCCTCTTCAGACACCTGAAGGGCTGTCATAGGGAGGAAGGGGCTCATTTGTTCATAGCCGCTTCTGAAAGCAGAACTAGAACCAACGGGTACAAACTGCAAGAGAGGAGATTCCGGCTGGAAATCCGGAAAAAATTCCTGACGGTGAGGGCGGTTCGGCAGTGGAACAGATTGCCAAGGGAGGTGGTGGACTCTCCCTCACTGGGGATCTTCAAGCAGAGGCTCGAGGAGCACCTGTTGGAGATGCTCTAGGGGGAATTCCTGCTGCAGGCAGGGGGTTGGACTAGATGACCTACTAGGTCCCTTCCAACTCTAGGATTCTATGATTCTATGAAGTGTGTGGTCCCAACCAGGATGTTGCAGTTGCAGACCTTCTGTTCTCTGCAGTGTTGCAGAAGTTGCTGATTGTAGATAGGAGGCTCCAAAGCTGATCAGCAGGCAATCCTTTCCACCCTTAGCAGACTGCACAGACACAAAACTTGCGTGAGCCACATGTTGTAATCATGCAAACAAGAGCAAAGAGCATTAAAACATTTCGGCATAAAACAAAGGGACAAGAGAATTCCATGCCACTGCAAGCAAACAGTAGGGGCTCCTTTTCCCTTCCCTGGTCCAAAGGGGCCTAAATAAATCTCTGCCACCAGGCAAAGACAGTAGGGACTCCTCTCTTTCCCAGTCTGAAGAGGCCTAAGGAACTCCCTGCCACCAGGCACAGACTGTAGGGATTCCTTCTCTCTTTCCTGGTTTGAAGAGAACTAAGGAACTCCTTGCCACCAGGCACAGACCGTAGGGACACCTCTCTTTCCTGGTCCGAAGAGGCCTAAGGAACTCCCTGCCACCTGGCAAAGACCAAAGGGATGCCTTCTCTCTTTCCTGGTCCGAAGTGGCCCAGAGAACTCCCCACCACAAAGCACATATTGTTGGGACTCCTTTATCCCACTGTATCTCCCCAACAGCCCTGTGAAGTTGGTCAGCCTGCCCAATGGCTATATGGTGGAGATGGAGATACACCCCCAAAGGCACAGAGGAAACAAGCTCCTGAGAATCACTCAGCTCCCTTGGATCTGCCTAGCAACCAAAGGGAGGGGGAGTGTGAGGAAAAGGGGATCAGCAAAAGGGGAGTGGAACAGTAGTCCACTCAAACTGAAGAGGAGGAATAGGTTGGAGGGGATGGAAGGAAAACCAGAAAGAGAGCAGGGAGAAGGAGAGTCAAGAGAAAGTCACAGAAAAGGAGAAAGAAGAGAAAGCTGAGGCTGGACCCAGTTGGACCTGGATGCACCTCTGCCCCTCCAAATCCATCCCCTGGACTGCAACTCCATACTCCTTCTCTTGCTATGGAAGGTTTGATAAGGTCGGGGTAAAGGGGTGTGCAGGAAAAAGCAGACAACTTTAGTCTGGGAGACAGTGCAGAGAGGTGGTCAGGCATCCTCAGAGGCTGACCCTGTCTGGACCGTGGAAAGGACAAGGCCTTTGCCACATGGCCCTGGGCAGGGTCTCCAGACCAAATACAGTTGGTTTCTTTTTAGTTGCTTGTTGAACCTGTAAGAGAAAACATAATTGAGCACCTCCCAAAAGCAAGAAAGAGTAAAGGTTACCTGTTTCAACACTTACCTGGAGTCTGTGTCTTCTTCCACCATTTCTGTCAGCCTCATGGATGAAGGTAACCTGTTTGATGTGCCGTTACCCACATGGCAAGGTGCAGCCAGTGACCTTCATGACAGGCTATCCATCCAATGATCACCAAGTGCATATTGGGACCCAAATCTGTCCAGTCAAATCCAGCAATTTCCAATCATTGCCAAGGAACACTGATGTGCTGCAGATGGTTTGCAGGGGTGCTGCATTACTTTGGGGAGTAGGACAATTAGGGAATTTGAGTCCTCCCACCAGTGAATGGTGTGCCCTGTCAATGGTCAAAAAACTGATGATGTGCCTTGACAATTTTAGCATCTTCGTGTGCTGAGACGGAAAAGGTTGACAATCACTACTCTTAACAACCGCTCCTCTGCATTCTGGCAGGGTGAATTATGGACATTCATGTTGGTCTCCACCACAGGTGATTCAATCACGAGAGGAGGTAATAACACTTTAGAATTGGAGCTAGCCGTCTCCCAGGTATTTCTGACATGGTCAGACTCCAAGGGACACACAGATAGTTGGGCAGAGAGGGTGACAAGAACCACGGAAGACCTTATGAATGAAAAAGTCATGCTGATTTGCCAGGAGGCCAAATGAGAGCAGGACTGGAGCTTTTTCAGTCCTTGGTGGGCCATTCCAGTCCCTGGTGAGGCAGCAGCACACACATTGCCATAGGTGTCCTCTCATATGTGGTGGATCAGGGTGGTTTCTGTGAGGCCCGGCATGCTGGACGCAGAGACTCAGAGGATCTGATAGTGCCTGTGGGCAGGTGGCTAAGAAGCATCCATGACTGCCCAATGTTGCCTTCTGTAGGGAGAAAATCCAGTGCAGTGTTACAGGGAAATGTGCCTCTGGTCAGAACAGTACAAAGTAGATGAAGAGTTGGGGACATGACCCTGCACAGTAGGGAGGTCTGACATCATCAGCGATGGGCAGAAAGAGCAGAGCAACATGATTGCCAGTCTGGTGGCTGGTATGTATGGGTCAGGATTTGGGGTGGAGCCCTGTTGTGATCTCAGCAGGTTCAGGGGCTAAAAATGGCCTGTGAATAGACTCAGCAAGTAGGTGGCTTCCTATGTGGATCAGTTGTTCATTAAATAAAGACTGCTTATAACTTACTAGCTTAAAAGCCATACTCCATGTGGACTTTTAAGGCAGCTCTGGCAGACGGCATTGTAGGCCTCCAGCCCAAAACGAAAGAGAAAAATACATTGTCTCTTGAATTCAAATGGCATGTCTGCCAATTTGGGCCGGACATAAATTCCAGTGGTGGATGTTCAAGCAGCACATGAAGGGCAGATTTCCAATCCCAAGATCATCCTGATTCCAGAAAGGTATATCTATGTAGAGCAAGTGTGGCCTGAATTAGAGGGGTTTCAGACACATAGATAGACAGAATTCACCGTTGGTTTACATAGAAGTAATGAGGCCTTCAATTCTGTGATATGCCTCCAATTTCTTCTGTACAGCACCTGCAATTTTCAGCCTTTTTCATCTTGAGTGACACTGACAAGGTGTCAAGGCACACCATCAGCTTTTTGTTAATTCATAAGGCTCACCATGCACATGTGGGAGGCTCGGTATACTAGAATCAGGATTCCTGTGGCACACTTGCAGACCATTCACAGCAAAGCTGTCCTATACACACAGACCTTTTCCTGCTGAAAGCCTTCCTCTGGCACCTAAAGGGGGCTGTGTTGTCAGTTGCACAGGTTTCCTAAGTGGCCTGGTATTGGATAGAGGGTGGCATCTCAATAGACCACTTTCCTGGTGGCTGAACTGTAAATTCCAGTGGTCCATTTTGCTTCCAACCAGTGTCCTTTTACACAAAATACTGAACCACAGAAGGTTGGTGGCAAAGTTCTGCAGTGACCTGATCTACCCATAGGATGGCAGCAGATTATCATGAAAGACAGGGACTTCCATGAAAGACAGTGTCCCCAACACTTTCATGCAGGGACTGTCGCTGTGATTTCTCCTTGTCAAGACCTGTAGAGTTGCCCACCAAGGAACTGTAAGTGGGTGCATTTGGGAATCCCAGCAGCTATCCATCCATCCTGAAGTCTGAAGGACAGGTGCCATTTCACCAACAGTCACCCTGTGATCCTTTTTCCTTCTTTCAGGTCTCTTCACATTAAAAGGAGCCTTCCAAGGAGAAGGTTAAACTAGGGCCTCTATCCCCTCTCAACTGAGCAGCAAGAGACACTCACTGGGGCAGACTGAAGAGCAGCAGTGGAATTTGCTTCTGCTCACATTGGGCAGATAGGGTGAAAGAGACTTTTGCCTGGGTGAGAGCCCTTCAGTCCTTGCTGGATGTTCAACCACCCTTCCTTATGGGGAAGGGTGTCTCCACACATCAATCTAAGGCCTTATATACTCTCATGTGCAAAACAATTTCTTGGCACAGTACTCATCTTGTTATATATATAAAAGAGAAAAGTCACTGACTGACTTACTGACTTACTGATGCACTGACTGACTCATCAACGCCCTGCCAAAATTGCTGGGCCTAGTAACGTGAAATTTGGGGTGGGTGTTCCTTCCATGACCAAGGGGTGCACTAAGAACCGGTTTTTGGAAATTCCAACTGGAAGGGGGTGAAATGGGACGCAAAGCGTTTTCCTCCCTATACTTTGCATTGAGGAATCAGTGACTGAGGAATGCTCTGCCCCAACCCCAGGACCTAGAAGCATGAAATTCAGGGACGGTGTTCCTTCTGTCACATGAACACCCACTGAGAACCGATGTGGAGAAATTTAACCCTTAAGGGGCTGAAATATATTTAACTAAATATATTTAACTAAATATATTTAACACTTAAGGGGCTAAACTATATTTAACATGGAAGACTGACCAACATCCAGCCAATTTGGTGCTCAGTGCCTGGTGCAGTGGGGGGGGATGTTGTTCAGAGGGAGGGGTTTCACCGGGGAGGATGCTGCACATGGGGGGTTGTGCATGGGGGGTGTTGCCCATGGAAGATGATGCACATGAGGGTTGATGCTCATGGTGGTTGATGCATATAGGGGACAGATGCGCATGGGGGGTTAATGTGCATGGGGAGATGATGTGCATAGGGGATGTTGCGCATCGGAGAACAATGCGCATGGTGAACGAATGCCATGGGGAATGATGCACATGGGGGCAATGCTCATGGGGGGTTCATGAGCATGGGGGCATGTTACACATGGGGGATGTTGCGCATGGGGGGTTGTGCATGGTGTTGATGCGCATGGGGGTTTGGATGCGCATGGGGGTTTGATGCGCATGGGGGATGATGCACATGGCGGATGATATGCATGTGGGAATGATGCGCATGGGGAATTGATGCACATGGGGTTGATGTGCATGGGGGATGTTGCGCATGGTGGTTGATGCACATTTGGAGATGATGCACATGGGAGTTGATGCGCATGGGGGTTGATTCAGATGGGGGGATGATGCGCATGAGGGGTTGATGCGCAGTGGGGGAATGGTGTA
This sequence comes from Cryptoblepharus egeriae, assembly GCA_030015325.1. Classification (NCBI taxonomy): domain Eukaryota; kingdom Metazoa; phylum Chordata; class Lepidosauria; order Squamata; family Scincidae; genus Cryptoblepharus; species Cryptoblepharus egeriae. The sequence continues at coordinate 17,355,515 of JAREYC010000010.1, read as the reverse complement.
TGGGGGAATTTTACTCCTGCAATGTGGGTACATTTTTTCTAGTGTTCTATAAATGCTTTTTATGCAATTCAACTGTCTAATCTACTAGAGATGTCTATAGTATGGGGGTGCTGACGGCCCTCTTCCCCACCAGCTGCAGCAGCCCCATTGTGGGGGCAAGAAAGTCCTTGTCCATCTCAGCTTGTCTGAGTAAATCAGTCAATCAACAGTATTTATATATTACTTTTCAATGAAAAGTTCCCAAAGTGGTAAATAACAACCACTGAATTGGCACAGAGGCACTAGCGTGAGAAACAATGCTGTGTATTGCAGGAGAGATGTCCTTTCAGGACCCACTATCAGCAGCCCAGTCCCATCCCATTCCAAGAACCTGCCTTCACCAGAGATTCTGGCCTACAAAAGCAAGGCAACCAACCGAGTGAATTCCCCTCTTTGGCAAGCAGTGCTCCAAAAGGACAGCCAAATTCCTCCAAGAAGCGGGACAAACTGATTGCTAAGGCAGTCTGGTGATATCCCTGAGAAGGGAGGCATCCAGCTCCCATAACTTGCTCACTGCATCAATGCCTTTAGTTTTCCTGGTGTCTTCAATACTTGCCTCGCTGGACAGTGGCCAGACAGCCCTTGTGTCTTCAGATGTTTTATGGGAGGGAGGGGGACTGCACAGTGCCTTCCTTCCCAGAGTTGCAGAGGGAGTGGGAATCAGAACTGTTCCCAACAATTCATTCTCTGGAGGGATCTGAGACAGAACCCATGCTACAAATCTCTCCCTTTGCTGCACTTGTGGATTTACACATAAATTGTTCTTGGAAGTGACATTCTGCTTTGTTCCTCTTCCTGAAAGGCGCATTTGGGGCTGGCTTTGCATACCTGATGTTCTCTCCATCGCGATGGCTTCACCAGCCAGATGAGATGTTCTTCCGTCTCCATTGAGCCGCCTTTGTGTTGCTCTCCCATGAAACGGCCTGTGACAGCGTATTCATCTCCCCTCATTGACAACTTCATTTCAGTCTTGGCCGACCCACTTGCAAAGAGACAGACCCTTCATTATATCCTGCACTTGGATTGGGACTTATTGCTCGCTTCTTGGAAGCTTCTCTTTCAGGCTCTCCTTAATCCTCTTACCAAAGGACGCATTGCTCCAGCAGAGTGAGAGTTCCCTTCAGAGCCATGATACAAAACACCTTGTTCTTTCCATAAAAGAAAATGAACATGTGGGTGAGTGGGGAGGGGAGAGATCTTTGCACACCATAGCCCATTTTGCTTTCAAGTGAAGCTAGTTTGACCCCAGATCTTGGCTCAGACCCCACCTGCAGAACTGTGGTTCCTGCTCATATTGGGGGCTGCTGGTGTATCTCAAGTTTGGGTGAGGATGACTATGCACAGTAGCAGAAAACTAAACTTATTTTCAGCTTGAAAGCTAAGCTAAACTAAGTGTGCCCCAAACAACTATGCTTTTCATTTGGCTTTTAGTTTCAAAGCTATCAAATATGAAATCTCACAAGCTTTCAGTTATTGACTGCTGTTCAATAATGTTCTAAGACCATTACATGTAAGCCATAAATTTGACCAACTCCCAAAAGTCTGTTTCAGAAATACAAATCAATTCAAATTAAAATAATCAGCTTTCAGCAATCACATATGTTCACAGCTAGGGAATATCCCTGATCACTCCTGGTGCCTGCTTTAAGTCCTGAATGCTTCAAGGAGGCTTGGAATCTGTTATTCATCAGAACTGGATGTCTGGACCAATCCAGACTTCCAAGGCCTCTGGGCAAAAACTCAACCTGGTAGATGTGCACCATAGGCATCTAGAGGTAGGGGAAAGGTCCTCTTCTCTTCCTAGAAGCATGGGAACAAGAAGTTTACCAACTCCACCAGGGAGAATAGTTATTTAGCCAGGTGGGAGAGCACCCTGAGCAATTAGATCTGCTACCTTGGTCAGTAGGACTGCTGTGTGCAAGCTTCCTTTTTTCTTTGAAAAAGGTCTGACTTATCGGAGAGCCTCTGTGGTTATCCATGGAGAAATACACCACTAACAGAGTGTGTGCTGAGACCTGCTGCTTGCATTGCTAACTTTAGGACTGTGAGGGAAATGGTTCCATCTGTTTAAGCTCACAACAAAGGATGTGGCTGAATCCCTTTTCCATACAAAAGCAGAGAGCCTGGTTGCAAATCCACCACAAAGTTTGGCATTCACTTGCTGATTCAAATGTCCTAAATTCCCATTGAAGAAGACTCCTGCCATTTTTGCACAGGAAGAGAAGAATGCACTCTTTGCACCGTTGCCCTCAAAACAGTGAGTGCAAAGCATCTCCCCAAATGGAAATGCAAACTTCTACCCCAACAAGACAGTAGTGTCCTCATTGCACAAGCACTCTAAAAACAGGACTGCTAAGCATGACAGATCTTTCTGTCTAATGGTGCTATTTCAAAGTGCAAGATGGATCATTCCACGGTGGATGGAATGAAGAGCTTTGGGACTCCCATTCCCTTGGCCAGCGTCTGCAGCAAAACAAGGCGATGGTATCCACAGCTGGTGTCGTCATCCTTTGCGTAAACCTAGTGATTGAATGAGAGCACATTGGAAAGAATGCGCATGAGAGAGCCTGGCAGAGTTCATGCTGCACTGTGCCATGTTGCTACTGACATGGATTTGTTCTAAGGTAGGAAATGTTACACATTGTACCTGCTCTCCTCTCCTTGGATTCTGAAGTGGTTCAATCCATTAGTCTACCACAGATAGGCAGGCCCAGTTTTGGCTTAGTAATTTAATTTAGATTTAATAGATTTATAGATTTACAATAAAAAAATTTATTAAAAAATTTATTTAAAAAAGGGCTGTGGATGGCACAAGCGGTTAAGGTGCTGTGCCTATTAACCAGCAGGCCAAGGTTCGAGACCCGGATCGGCCCCACAAGACAGGGTGAGCTCCTGTCCTTAGCCCAGCTCTGCGACGCCAGCTGGATCCAATCGTATTGGCTCTGCCTTTCCATTGGACTAATTCAGTGGCATGGAGAGGGGGGATTTGCTGCTTGGGTAACAGCCTATCCTCCATAACAATCCAACCCAGGCTTTCATGCTTCGCATGCAGCATATGCAATGCAGAGCACGATACTATAGTCTTTCAAGACTGACGGAGGCCTGCTAGATTTACAATGCAATCCTATTCATGTCTACTCAGAAGTATGTTCCATTGAGTTCAATGGGGCTTACTCCCAGAAAATGCTCTTAGGATTGCAGCCTTTATGTAATCTGCCTTTCCTAGATGCAATCTGCCTTTCTTAGCTGTTGGTATAGGAGACCCCAATATACAGCTGGTGGAGAGCTCATATGGTTTAAAGCAGGGGTCTCCAAACTTTTAACTTCAGGACTCCTGGATCTTTGAAGGAGGAAATTTCAACAAGTGCAGCTTCTCATCCCACAGATCACAAGCTGAAATTCCTTTTTCTACACACTTGTTAAAGGTCCAGAAGCCCTGGAGACCCCTGGTTTAAATAATGGGATGTGTGGGACCAACCAGGAATCAGGTTCTCCCCACAGCTGGAAGGATGTTTCAGTCCTGTAGGAGCAGTACCTCCCTGCAACAGTGACTTGGGTTGTAAAATGCAGCTTCCTGAGAACAAGGGCCGCAGAATTGAGCTACTCTTGACACCAATGCTTAAATTGCCTCTAGTGGTATTGTTGGGAGGTGTGAGCCACACCAGGTTGCACACACAGGAAGGGTGAAACCACTGAATACTATCATGTTATATATCATTCAGTGTATAATTTCATGTAAAATGCATTTAAACCAGCCATGTTTAAATATATCTATGCTACCAACAATTACTGCCAAAATCTCAGCAGGGCAGGGGAATGGTTCATTTCCATCCCCACTGCCCCGGGCATTGCCCCATTGCATGGGAGGAGGTCCATTATGGGGGTGATGCATTGGTGACCATATAGAATGGAGGACAGAGTGCCTGTACCTTTAAGCACTGCATAGAAAAGGAAATTCAGGCAGGTTTAGCTCATTATAGAAGGGTTTAAAAAGCAGCACCTGCCTCAATTTCCTCTTCTATGCAATGGTTAAAGGTAGAGGCATCCTGTCCTCCATTGTATATGGTCACCCTGTGCATTGGCCACCTGTACAGTGATGCAGACCCTAATGACACCACTGTTGCCTAGGTGTAGGAGTTCCACAGAACTTTATCCAGAGATGCCACTTGGCTGCTTTCTTGATTCTCTAGGTCTTTCCTAGAAGGTGTTCCACGGAGTTGCTTGAATTTTCATACTGTAAACCACTTTGAGTTTCCTACAAGAGAAAACATTTGTTTAAAATCGACTCCTATGTCTGATCCAGGGAGGATGCCCATGTCACAACACTATGCGCAAGTCAGGATTGGACAGCAAAAGGGTTCCCAGGCTAAATTGCATTTCCCCAGCCTGAGTTCTGTGGACTTAGGAAGAGGCAGCGCAATGGTGGCTCCAGAGCCACAGCAGGTGGAGCCCTTGACTGTGAGGAAAATGGCAAAGCTCATGCTTTGTTGCCTCCTCTTCCTTGCCCAGGGCTCCACTCCAGCCCTTTCTCTGGAGATCTGAGTCAGGCTGCTGCGATTGCCATCACACTCCTTGGACAGGATGGGGTGCACCAAAGCCTGTCTTAATTGCAGTGCTGCCAGGCTGTTCCGGCACCAGCCAGCCAGAAAAACCTGAGCAGCCGCCCTGCTTGGGCTGCAGTGCTGCCGCTTCATCCCTCCGGAAGGAAGGCCTGTTGGGCACATCAAGTGGCAGCCAGAAAATAATGGGAGAAGCAACAAAGCCTCTAGTTGCCCCCCACCCCATGCAACACTGCCAACAAATGCCCTGCAGCTCATATCAAATGCTAAAGGAATTTGAAGGCATGATAACTGCCTTGGGGTGGGGGGAGATTTATCTACAGCCAACCCTATATTTCTTGGCATTGGATTTGCCTGCCAACATAAGATGGGTCTGATTTCTAACTGCCTTTAAGCATATGACATGGAGCAAAGTATTTGAGGGTGTTCTGAACCAAACTCAAGCCCAATCACAAATGCTTTTTAGAGTCCCCCCCAAAAAATACCCAGAACTGACTGAGAGGTTCAGAAGTACAGGTACATCTCTCTTTCTTAAGGGTCTCTTTCTGATGGGTTTTCTGATGGGTCTCTATCAATACCTTTCAATTAAACTCAAGATCACTCATACAACACATGCTTCACTCTTTCAACCTTTCTCTGCTGATGTAAAGGTTAAAATTGTCTTCCCTGATGTTGGTTTGCATGTGACATGGTGATCAAACTGTTTTTGGCATTTCCTTAGGACTTATTCAGTAAATAACCATCATTCAAGCACATTGTCCACACATGCCTTTGTTCATTTTACTGTAATTTGTTATGGATTTTGGTTATGTGTTAATAAACATGTGTTATTTAGACTTTTACAAGTGATATTTATTGCTTTTTTGGTGGTTGTTTTGCATTTGCAAGCAAAAAAAGTGGGTTCCACTTTTCAATGGTTTTCACTTTTGGACAGTGCGCCAGTCCCTAATTAATCCAATTAGTGGGGGATGCCTGCACCTCCAGTACAGCGAAAGTGTGTGCAATTTCTTTCGGCATCTGCCGGCAGTCTAAAAAGCCCGAGCAGACAGGGGAGTACTTTTCTAGTTGGCTTCAGAGGGTGACACTGTGGCACGGACTGGACAAAGGCTCAGTCATCTCCTGGGAGCCTCAGTGCCCCACGAGCCTCTCCAACATCCAGGGGTGCACTGAGGTCACTCACAGCCTGGCACCAGAGCTGGGCTTGCATCTGTTCTGAGAACATGCAAGCCTTCTTCCCCACCCCCAGATCTTGTTCCTCGAAGAGAAAAAGGGACTGGATGATCTGTACAGCTTCTAGGAAGAGGCCTGGTGCGGACTCGGGGTTGCGTAGGTGGCAGTGATCTGCCCCCCATGCTAGGTAACTGCAGGACAAGGCAAACAAAACTGTTTGCGAAGCAGTGCTGGAGCTGGGTGGTCTGGCTAATCATCTGCCTGGCCTAGCCTGGCTATACCCATGCTCTTTGGACCCAAAGGCCAGTGCATCAGACGCCAGTAGTCTCCGGTAGGTGGTGGAGCAAAAGGCCACAGATAAGGGTCAGATGCAAAGGCCCACAATTTCCAAAACAGGCACAGAGAAAAGGGGGAGAAGTCTTGTGGTAGAGGGGGGAGATGCCACCTGTCAGTACACAATTCTCTCCGACCCAGTGCTGAGCAGAAGCACATGGGCCATTGGGCTTCATCCATGCACACTGTTACAGCTGTTTGTTATGAAATCTGTGAAGCAGAACAAGAAAAAGAGCAGAAGCCAGAAAATATTTTGATCAGAACTGCCTTGTTTCTCAGACGGCGTTGTAGAGGGACCTACAGGAACAACAAGGGCTGACTCACCTGCCTCACCCAGCAAATCTTCTGGGGCTGGGACAGTTGGGGGGGAAAGGAAGGGCTGGAAAGGGGAAAGCTCTGAGGCCAGTTGGGAGGCAGAGAAGCAACTGATGAAAGCAGCCAAAAGCCAGAAAAGCCTACGTCCCTCTATAAAGCCCCTCTATAAAACCCCTTCACCGCTTTGGGTATCCTTTGGGGAGAAAGAAGGAGTACAAACCTTTAATATTTATTGTATTTATTTATCTAATAAATAAATAAATTTATAAATTAAGACAAGCAAAATTTGGCAAGGAGACTTGAGGGTGCAAACATACCACTTTAGGCCAGCCTAACTGTGGGTGGCGCAAGTGGCTAAGACACTGTGCCTGTTAACCAGCAGGCCAGGGTTTGAGACCCGGGTCAGCCCCACAGGACAGGGTGAGCTCCTGTCCTTAGCCCAGCTCTGCGACGCCAGCTGGATCCAATCGTATTGGCTCTGCCTTTCTATTCAGTGGCGTGGAGAAGGGGGATTTGCTGCTTGGATAACATCCTATCCTCCATAACAATCCAACCCAGGCTTTCGTGCTTCGCATGCAGTGTATGCAGCGCCGAGCACGATACCATAATCTTCCAAGACTGACGGAGGCCTGCTTAAACTCACCTGGCATATTTTCCCATGGTAGTGTGGGGAAGTCAGAGTATGCCTGTGCACTAGACTAACCCTCCAGGAGTGAGACAGAAATGTCTTAAGTGACAACCCCAGGTCAGAACAGGAATAATGCCGGAACATGTGCCAGCTTAACTAGAGGTTAGGATTGCAGCCTCATACATGTGCAGTGGTGACCTTCAATGCTTGCTAAATACATGGGGAGGTGCAAAGCTTATATAAAAAAAACCAAAGTTTTAACAAAGTTTTGCAAAAAAACAATTTTTACAAAGGGATGCAAACTGAGTAAAATGTAGTCTGGAATGGCTCTGAAGAGGAGGGAAAAGGATGACTTGTATGTTGCATTGATACTCCCTGAAAAATGTAGTACTTTGCACCGCCTCCAGCTATGCCACTGTTGCAGATTATGCATCTGGAAAGAAATAAAGCAGGCCTTTCCAAATTTTTGGATCTCCTCCAGAGAAAAGGGAAGCAAAAGAAGCAGAGTTCCTGAACATCTTCCTGTTGGGGGAAGGGGGTACACATGAAACCACACTGGCTCCACAGCTGAGTCTGTACAGATAATCAGCAAGAGCTTTCTTCCGGCTGCCTGCTTGCATTTTCCGATACCGACATTCCAAGAAGACGAGCCCAGGTTGCAAAGCTCACAACATCACATTCTCCTACAGTGCTGCAGAATCCATGTATTACTGAAGTGGAAATATAGCCATCCACTCATCCACTTGGAACATTTCTTTTCAGTCCATGCCAATATTTCCAAAGTTGCTCTGGAGATGCTCGTGTCATTGCATGGTCCAAAAACAAATGGCCACACTTGGGGTGTGTGTATGCTTATTCTGGACTGTTCAGGGGACACCTATGTACACCTACCAAACTTGTCTGAATGCAGTCATATGGCCTCAGAAGAATGCAGCTACATCACAGTTGGCCAAGTTCATGTCCTTTCATTCTGCGGGGACATTGTCCCATTCCGGAGCATTGAGAAGAGAAAAAATAATGTTGGTTTTAAAAATAATGTTGGTTTTATTGACTTCCACCTCCAAGACACATCCCGCTGTAGCTCCAGCAGTATCTCTTCCAGGCTCAATTCCCTGCAGGGCTGCTCAGCCCACTCCTGTCAGGTCTTCCGGTTTCTGTCTCAACATAAGCCTGCCAGCAGCAAGAGTGAGAGGCAAAAGGGACTGAGATTAATCTGTCCAAGTTATGCATAGCTGCAACCAGATGCAAAAGGAGCAGAGGTTTAATGGACAGTCGCTTGAGGCAGCAGGGTGGGCTCCAAAGAGCTGCCCTACCTGAGCGGTCATCACAAGTTTTGTCTTCAAAGAAGGTCTACCCTCCAATAAGAGATGGCCGGCAAGCCAGTCCCCAGATGGCATTGCTCTGTGTCAAGTTGAAATTGCTGGGAGGGGGTGGTGACAGAGGGACCCTACACCCTACCATTACTATTTTCTCAACTCACAGCAATTGCTCCCTCCTCCAGCATTCTCCTCGGGATGACATGCGTCCAATACCAGCCTGTAGAGATTTGTTCAATGTTGCTCCAGATGTTTATGCCAACCAGTGACCTTCAGCATCTTCTTCCTCCTCCCATCTCAAGGGAGTGTTTCCTGCAAACTGCAGCTTTGGTTGACATCAGCAGCACCATTAGGGTTTGAATTACCTGGTACAACAGCTGATTACATCTCCTCCCCCAATCTGGATTACCTCCTATACCAGGCCATGAAGAATACTGTATTTATTCAAATCTAATGCTCACCTTTTCCAGCCAAATCCCATCTCCAAAATCAGGATGTGCATTAGATTTGGTGGTTAATTAGATTATGGTAAACACAACATTTTTATTATTAGTATAGGGTGCACATTAGATTCAATGGCATATTATATTCAAGTAAATGCGGCAAATTACAAAATCATACATATAGCCTAAATGCACGATTCACAAGAGTTGGTGGAACCCATTCATTCATTCATACAGAACAATACAGTCATCCAACAAATGAGGAACAAATAACAAAAAAGTAGCCAACTTGATGACACTCGCACAACTGAATAAGAGTTCTAGTATTTGCTCAGATACAAGGAAATGAGAGCTGACACATACTGACACCATACTGGTTCCGTGCTATGTCATAACAACACTTCATTGGCTTTTGGAACAATCAGTCTCATTGGTCAGTTTTGAGTTACATAAATCCACTTTAAGTTACATAAGGCAGTTGTGTTTTTTTCTGGTTAATTGCTCATAATGTTTCATAGAATATAGCTGGCATGGAGATTGCACCGAGCTATTGCAGAAACTGGATTCATCCTGTCCATGCTGGTACACCTCTGTGCATCAGCATGGCCTACCCTTGAGGAGGTGCAAACATGCTTTACAGCATCAAGCTCTACAATCTGGGGTAACTACAGGAAGACGTAACAGGCACTTACTCTGGACTGCTCTATACATTTCCCATAGGTTTCCCATAGGTGGCACCGTAACTATGTCAGTTGAAAAGGTCCCGTGGTTACTCTGGATTGTAGCCTTGGCGATCCTTCTGGGCTAGCACAAGTGACTTACGTTGTGACTTGAACTCACAGTTTATTTTATATATTTTATCTTAGGATTGCACTCACTACATTCTCCATGAAATTACCTTTCTACCTTTCCATAGCATGTTGATAATTATTCAAAAAAGCACATTTTCCAAAAAGTTTCCAAACTTTTAGCCACTAGTGGTGTTACCCCCTTGTCTGCAACCCCAATAATCCTTAGTAATGCCCTGAGATGACATCAAGCCTCATCTTGGTTCTGTTTTCTTTCTGTCAGATGCCTGGCATGGCATTTGGCAGATGCTGATGTCTGAAGAACTGCCACTTCCTACAACAGCCACACTTGGCCTTGGAATCATCCTGTGCCAGCAAAATGCTGTGAGTACATTATCATAGTGTGACACAAGATTCATGGAAGGCTGTTATTATTCTCTCCATACTGTAGACAAGGAGACTATGGCAGGCAGGGAGGGTCTTGCTGTAAGGCTGCCTAAGAAAAATTTGGGGGTGGGGAGGATTTGACATGAACCAGAGAATTTCTGCAGCCACAACACACTTCTGGCTGTCTGTAAGCAAGGAGAACCAAACAGAGAGAAATAGCTCAGCCACTATAGTGCCGGATTCACCCCAATCTCTGTGTCATGTATGTGAGCCAAGCGCCATCTGGAGACTCTATCCTGTGGCCTCCTGCACATGAACCCCCAGAGACAAGAGGACAAGTATCTCTTCCTTCAAGGACAAGAGCATAAGGGGATTCAGCCCATCTTTTTTGGCGATCCACAAAACTGATGTGCTCCTTCACCCATGCCAGCCAACCCTGATGTGGGGGGCTGAGAAAAGAAGATCTATCCTACTCTACTTCAGAGTAGTCATGCATAGGATTGGCTTGGGCTCTCAGGCTGCAGTCCCAGCCACACTTTCCTGGGAGTCAGCAGTTAAAGGGTGCAGCTGGGAGCACTTTGCTCCAAGCATAGAAAGGAAAGGACTCCGGGGCTTGTGGGGTGCTTGCTGGGCTGCCTCTTGGAGCGGCAAATGTAAAAGTGCTCCCAGCTGCACCCTTTAACTGCCTCTCCAGCAGCTGAAGGAACCGGTTCATTGGTTATCCCCCTCCCCACAGCTACCGGATCGCCATCGTCAGGAAATTTTAACAACAGGTTCTATAGAGTAGGTGCGAACCTGCTGGTGCCCACCACTGCTGACCTGCCTGGAAACCAGTTCTCACACCAATGATTTTTTGTTTAGTTGCAAGGCTTATTTCAAACCAGGACCATTTGCCACTCAGCTGAACAGGCTCCCATGCCAAAAAAACTCCCTGCACATAGAAAACTATCATATCAGGGAGTAGCCTGGTTTCAAGAACGCTAGTTTCTCCCTAGTTAGGTGAGCTTTCCACAATCGGTGAGCTCTGAGCCCAGCTTCCTCCACGCTCTGTTCCAGTAGAACTGTCCCAGAAAGGCCCTCCCCTGTGCTTTTGGAGAACAGGCCATCAGTCTCTTCTCTGAAATGATGTTCCCTTCTCTGGAAACTGGTTGTAATGTGCTGCTGAGTTCCATTGCAGGTACCTCATCCAGGCAGATTACATAACAAGACAAATGCAATTAAGGTGGCCAAAGGGCCACATCCATTCCACTGGATATAATCCCCTTTCCTTGCTATGCATCACCAGTTCACACCATTGCTTGCCCCCTGCAAGGAGTCCTAATCAAGCCTAAGTCCTCATGAGTTGGGCCCCAAAGCTTTTCCCTTCTGTGACTGCCACACACTCAGAGGGCAGGCTGGCAACCTCACCCAGAAGGCCCTAGGAATGGCACCACAGCAGAGGTCAGGACTCAAACATGGAGGCTGTCAGTAATGGTCCAGGCTCAGGGGGCCATATCTGCTTAAATGCCTCCGGAGCCAGCAGGCTGCTTGGTGGGGACTGACTGGCTTCGAACCAACCATGCTACAACTTTGTCTGTTAGCCACATGTCTGAAGCTTTGGGATGACAACAACCATGCATGCCTGCTTACAGATAAGCTTGGCAGGACATCACTAACAAGAAGCATACGCATACTCAGGCTTTCACATATGGACTCCATAGAAGATGATGATAGTTTTTTCAGGATACATGGCATGGTCTAAGCCAGTGATTTTCAATCACTGTGCCATGCTGCAGATGGACCGCCAGCAGGTGACCATATAGAGTGGAGGACAGAGTGCCTCTCCATTTAAGTACTGCATAGAAGAGGGAATTAGGTGGGTTTGGCTCAACATAAAAGGTTTAAAAGCAGCACTTGCATAAATTCTCTCTTCTATGCAGTACGTAAAGGTAGAGGCACTCTGTCCTCCTTTCTTTATGGTCACCCTGACCACAAGTGTGCCACAAAATTTTAGGAAGGGTCAAATTGGGGGAGTTGAGCCCCCTACCAGCAAGACACTTGTCAAGAGTCAAAAACTGATGATGTTCCTTGACGTCTTTAGTGACATGTGAGTGTGCCACAAGATTAAAAAAGATTGAAAAATCACTGGTCCAAACTATTACTAAGGAAGCCCATTGGAGTTTGGGTGAAAAGAAAGGTGCTACTTCTTTTTATCTATGGTTTTAGTTCTTAGTTTTACTTCTTACTTTCAGTTCTACCTATTTTAATGTTTAGTCTTTCAGTCATACTTTCCTCTTTTAGTTTTTCATGTTAGCTTTTAACTCTTATTTTTAGCCTTCATGCTTAGCTTAGCTTAGCTTTTTAGCTTTCCACCTCATTAGAGTTTTATTTTACTTTTTATTGTTCTTTTTAAAAAGTTCTTAACATTAAAGATCCTCTAGCTTGGAGCTCTAGCTTAGACCACAGCATTTATCCCCCCCAAAATGAACATAGTTTAGTAAGTAGGGCAGTCCCCCTACTTATGGGGTGTGCATAAACTGGGTCTCGAAAGAAAGTGGCCAAGAAAACAAGTGTTGCTCTACACTTCCTAGCTCACACAAGCCCCAAGCCCTGAAAGTTGGGGGGCCCTGGGTACCACTGGGTCCAGTGACACCACTGGTTGCACTGCCCACCATAGAAGCAACAATTCATCTGATTGGCAATGGATTTTCAAAGGATTATTGCAATTCTCACCAAATGGACCCAGCAGTGTCGGTGGCAAAGTGGCCTGGCCAGGTGTGTCCTTGTGGTTTCTAGCTGCAAAGATGCTGCAGGTCTAGTGCCTACAGGTAGACATTGCCTCTGGTCAGCTTGAAACCAGAAGCTGTCCCTTGAAATGTCAGCATCCAGCTTCCACAGCTGGAAGCCCTTGGCCTCATCTTCCTCCTGAGTTGTATCTGATGGCTTCTCTGCTCCAGCATCCTCATAGTTAGGAGGGTGCAATTTCAGTGGGTGCAAGATCTAGAGAGCCAGCCTCTTGTCTGCTGCAGCTGTGCATCTTGGAAATGAATGAACAAGCATGTGTGTGTCGCACAACCCACAGGGTTGCACAGCATGTACAGTGGGAGTACAGTCACAGTGCAATCTTAACCCTCAGTTAGATTGGCACAAGCCCTGGCACAAGTCCTGTGCCTCAGGAAAGTATGACTGAAGTGCCATAAGACACCTCAGTGCACTCTTCGGTGGGGTGGGGGGTTAGGCCAGTGCACGGGCATGTGCTGGCCTCCCCACACTATTGTGGGAATGGAGAGGCATTACAGTAAAATGAACAAAAGCATATGTGGTAATGAATATCTTATGTGTTTGAATGATGGTTATTTACTAAAGAAAGTCTTAAGGAAATGTCAAAAACAGTTTAATCTATCTGTCTACAATATTCATATACTACTTTTCAACTGAAAAGTTCACAAAGCAGTTTACAAGAAAATGAAAAAATAAATAGTTAATTAATAATTTAATCACCATGTCACATGTAAATCAACATTAGGGAATGAATGAATGAATGAATGAATGAATGAATGAATGAATGAATGAATGAATGAATGAAAGTAGAAACCAATTTCCAGTTTTGGAGTAAGGGCACTGCATCTAAAGTTAAGGGAACAAACATTAACTGCCCCCCAACTGCAGGATGCAGCACATGCCACACTGGCACAGCTATGCCTGTGCTAGAAAATTGGTTAGGATTGGGAAATGAATGAATGAATAAATGAACGAATGAACGAACGAACGAATGAATGAATATTTTGGCTCTGAGGCATACCAAGGCTACAAACAGGGTCTGCACCACGCCTCTGCATTTCCAACCTCACCATTTGTATAGAAATAACAATGGAAGATCAAGCACTTGAGGGTGGTTATGCCCATAATTGCCAGCTCCAGATTTAACTCAATCAGGAGGAGTCATCACAGAACCAGGATGTCTTCTCATCAGCAACCATCAGGGATGAGCCCAGGAACAGAAAAAACCTATCTCCTGCGGTCTGCTCTCCAGCCTTGCCGGTTCAGCCTTTCATAAAATGGCAGTTTATGGGGAGTGCGGAGATACCATCACAGCAGTTGTCGACTGGAAGTTGCCTGGGAAGTTATTAAGCATCCTACACAGGCTAAGAATAAATCACCAGTTGTGCTGCCTAATTGCCACTGTAATGCATAAATATTATGGGATGCAATCTCTGTCCTGTTAGATGACTCCTCTGTAAGGAAGCAGAAATTGGGAGGGGAAGAAGCAGCAGAAGAGAGCGAGGGCTGCTGGAGCAAAGAGCTTATCCTATCTCTTGGGGATCCTTTGCTCCAACATCTGTCCTGTGGAGAGCATGTACAGGCGTCCATCACTTTCTGACAGTTCGTCTTCTGATGGTTCTGCTCTTTCAACACTGTTCAATTATACCTAGGATTCCTTCATTCAACCCATGCTTCACTCTTTCAACCTCTCTCTGCTGGTCTAAAGGCTAAAATTGTCTTCCCTGATCTTGATTTGCATGTGACATGGTGATCAAACTGTTTTTGGCATTTCATTATGACTTTCTTCAGTAAATAACCATCATTCAAATAGATAAGATATTCAGTGCCCACACATGCTTTTGTTCATTTTACTGTAATCTGCTGTGTATTTTGGGTTATGTTTTAACAAATTCTTTGTTTTTAGGCCTTTCCAGGTAATATTTATGGTTTTTAGTAGCTGTTTTGCATTTGCAAGCTGAAAAAGATTGGGTTCCACTTTAGGTTGGTTTTCACTTTTGGATGGTATTCTAGTCCCTAATCCGTCCAATAAGTGGGGGATGTTTGTACCTTGCAGGCAGCGCCTAATCTGTCTCCTGGATAAGAAAGGTGTGGTTGCAGAACCTCCTCGATCAGGTCCAGTCACCACAGAGGTTCTGCAAGGTGACTTTCTTCTGCTCTCTCTTATCATGTGCTAAACTAGTCATTCCCATGGCCCAGAAGTCAGCCGACATGCCACAGAAATGCCCATGTGGTCCCCACCCATTCTTGAGTGCCCAGTTCTCATGTCATCCACCAGCAGGAAACCTGCTCATCAGTCCATGGTGGAAGTGGACACAGTTCATCATGCAAGCCTAGTACTAAGCTGAAGGGCTTCACGCAAGTGTTTGAACAAAGCCTGGCACAGGCATTCACTCAGCAATGCACTCAACAGTCCTACCAATCATACAGCCCCAGCCCCATCAATCAATCAGTCAATCAATCAATCAATCAATCAATCTGTAAAATAGCCCATTAAATTAGTAAAACAATCACACGCTTATTTCAGATGTGCTGCATTATTGTGCTGCAGTCTCCAAGGGAGAGGCCAGGGCAGGTTTGCTCAGAACGATGTGGTCATGGTGGGGGATTGATGAAAATCTATACCTTTTTATATTGGAAGGCCATAAGTTATTTATTTACTTTAATATATAATTCACTATTATTTTCTTTAACTAAACAAGACATACATTTTTATTTATTCCTTACAGTTCATTCTAAGGTTAATGACGTGAGTCACTGGGCAGTTGCCAGTTTGCCAATTACCAAGTTGCCACCAACAGGAAAGAATAAATAAAAGTAATCGGGGAAGAAGGAAGGGTGCTCTTGTGAGGGTGGTGTAAGGGAATGACTCTCCCCTTTTCCTTTCACTGAGACCAGTCATGTAGATGCTATTGAGCTGTTCTTTTCAGTTGGCACTTTTTCAGCTTCAGAAAGCAGCTAATAAAAGTTTGATCAAACAAATGAATGGCTGGTCTGGTGAGTGGATGAACAAAGCAGGCTGCCACAGCTGCTTGGCAGTGAAGAGCTCATTCCCTGTTATTATCAGTATTTTGCAAATTCTCTGGGGCGCATACACCATGGAAGTCAGTGATTTTTAACCTTTCTCATATCATGGCACACTGACAAGGTGCTAAATTTTTTCAAGGCACACCGTCAGTTTTAGGACCACTGACAAGGCACACCAAGCAGCTGGGGTGGTAGTGGTCTCAAACCCCCCTCTACCAATTCTCCTACTAATATATGAACTTCCCAATGTCCCACAGCACACCTACAGACCACTCATGGCACACTAGAGTGCCACGGCACAGTAGCTGAAAATCCCTGCACTAGGTAATCCTCTCCATTGTTGGCGCATAGATACCTAGTACTCTGTGTCACGGAGTTTGCAAATGTTTGTGGTGGTGATATGAGTATTCCTGGATATGGGAGATGATGATCTGGGAAATGGTAGGAAAAAAGGCTGCTCTTCCTCGTCATGAAGACTCAGAGGACAGCTTTAATGTAACCCATGAAGACTCAGAGGACAGCTTTAATGCAGTGTTTTCATCTGTGATTTCCTGATGCCCCCTTATGTAGATCACTGACTAATATCCTGGAAGGTACTGAATCAACTAGAGCAGAAACAGAGCATATGTAGTACCAAAAGGAGCATTCTAGCACAATTGTGTCAGAACAGACAGTCTGATCACTGGGCAGACTTTGTAACTGCACCCCATGTGATGGCAGCAACCTGAGAAAACAGGAAGATTCCCATGTTGAGAACTCCAAAAGCAGATTAAGTACCCCCAGAAGACTGCAGTGCCGCAACTGGTGCACTGACATCTCCCACTCATTGGTAAACTATGCACAGGATCTCTGGGTATGGGGCTGGGAGGCTCCTCCATGCAGCCAGGAGACCGATCACTTGGTGTGTCACTCATAAACTCAACATGAAATCAAGCCAGCTTTCACAAGCAAACAGCAAAGAGAACCTCTCCACAGCCTCTTTGCTAAACAAGGTCAAAGATTAGATTTGAACTGTGGCAGGAATCAGAATATTTGTCTAAATGATTTTTTTAAAAAATCTGGCAGACATATTTGTCCCATGTTCCAAAGGCCAGTTCTTCGAAACATTGCATCACCTGTCCTTCCACATGGTCTGAATGATGAAATCTCCTGGGATGGGGCAGAAGCTGTTTGCTCAGGAGGGTGTGAGCCGAGCTCTGGCAGCAGCGGCTGAGCAACCCATGAAATAAGGAGATGACATAATTGTCAACATTCAACCCCTGCTGTCGCCAAGACAAGTCCAAGATGTCAGGGTGAGTCACCACTGGAGGCCACCTGCCACTCACCTCCCTAGGAGCAGGTCTTGAGCCTGGAATAGCAACCCAGCTTGACTCACGGGACAGAGTTGGACTAGAGCCAGGGCTGTGGCAGGTGGTGGGGCCAGCAAAAACATTGGCCTCACCCTCTTGCAGGAGCCGAAGAAGGCTCTTTCAAAGGGCAATTCTCAGGGCTCGTTAGGCTTGGTACTTCCATACTGCATTAGAATCAAATGGGGGGGGGCAGCGGATTGAGATTTGTTCCTCACCCCAATCTGTTGCAACCACCACCTCCCTCCAGCCTGATGCTGCAGTTCCAACCTGTGCTGATCTGCTGGTTTGCCACCCACTAAAAGTGAGCAGAAAGTGAACGTCTCACCTTTTTATTTTGTCCCTGGTACAATTTCTTTAATCACAGGACTTTGATTTACAGGTATTAATTTTGATCCCTGGAGTTTACCAAGATCCCCTGAACAAATCTGCCATTTGTGCCATCCCTTTAAAACAACTTTTAAAACTTGTGCTGAAAACTTGTGCTGTAAAACATTTTAAAAATTGTGTTGTTATAACAACTTTTGAAAAATTTTAACTGCTGCTTTAAAAAAACGTGTGACAGATGACAACGCCAAGGCGGAATCAAGAGGAGTTCTGGGTTGTGCCACTGCTGGATCCTGTGCCAGCTCTGCCCACAATTGCTTTCCTTTTGCATCTCGGCTTCTAAGGTAGAGCAAATGAGATCAGGGAACCAGAGTCCTGTGGATGGGACTCCTATGGGGGCAGGGATTAATGGCATATGGGGGTGATGGGGGACAAAACTAGGCCAGAGCTGTGGTGTTTGTGAGGAGGGATAACCCCTCCATGCCTTTCCTGCCGCTAATCATCTCCTATGTCAATACGACAAAGGATATGGAAAGGACCCAGAACCACTTCTCCTGGCTTCAAAAGCCTTCTAAGTAGAAAATTCTGGTGTTCAGGGATACATCAGCCACAGACAAAATGGTGCAGCTTGGCTTGGCAGGACTGCACCATTTCATACTGCTAAGTGAGTTGTATGTTTCTCCCAACAATCTTCCAAAACAAGACTGCTGAGGGTCCTTCTGCAGGGAAATTCCCCGCCGCAGTTATGCTGTACACTAACTGTGCTCCATGTAAACATCACCCCTCCTTTTCGTTCACTCTGAATCTGCCGCCCAGTCACTTACACTGCAGGAGTCCACACCGGTTCTCCTTGCTGCCAATGTTCTCCATGGTACGCAACACTTTATAAGGTTCTCTCTTAGCACTTGGATTAGGAATCCTGGACACAAAGAGTTCCAGGAAAAGAAGAAAAGGCTGATGGTACATAAAATCCAACCCTAACATCTGCCACGACCGCCAGCCTAAAGATATGCCCTCTCTTGGTTACGTGCCTCTCTCTCTCTCTCTCTCTCTCTCTCTCTCTCACTCTCTCTCTCTCTCTGAGATGTTTCTCTGGCTGGAAAATTACAACCATTTGCTCCAAGCCAAAGCAAACAGCCAGAACGACCTGCTGCTGGGTAGGAAGTGATTCAAACCGCAGTCATTCTGCTTTCCTGGTTTTGCAACTTATGAGTAACTCGAGTCCTCCTTTCCCCCCTTCCCGCCTCCTCCCTACGTTTGGCTCATTCTTTGCTCTCTGTGACGTTTCAAACAGAGCGGTTCCAATACACTGGCTTTGGCAAGAACAAAACGTCTTGATCCTATGATGTTTCCAGGGCATAGGCAAGCAGCCTCTGGATGGTTACCACAGCATCAGCCTCGTGCATGTCAAACTGCATGGATTTTTGCTCACATGGGGTGAGATCCTTTGAGCAGAATGTGAATTCAGGACGTCGCCTTTCATGTTCATAGGGTCCTTTCATGTCCATTTGGTTCAACTGTCCAGTCCTTTCCCTATTCAAGACATATTTCCCCCAGTTGTTCTCAGATGCTGTTGAGCTCTCAGTCCTACTATCATTCATCATATCAGTGCTGAGGCCTAATCAGCCTCTGTGGATTGCATGATACAGATGACTCTGGGTTGAGGGGGCACTAGTTATACTGGCTGTCTGGTGATCCAGGAAAGGTGGAGGGTTCAGCCTGCAAGGGAACCCTTGAAGTAACCTTGAGGATTCCCACTGTGCTCCTGCATAGGGATGACTGGGGCTGTGTGGTTTCTAGACAGCAGATCTGCTAAACAGATGCTACAAAGACTCTGCCCCCTTTGCCCCCTCCTTCTGAGCCAATGGCACAGGCCACTGATCATGGGAAGAGCTGCACACCCAGCACCAAGCCCTGCTGTCTGTTAATGAGCTGCTGCTGGCTTGCATCCTCCGATGATTCACATGCTCACTAGCTCTCAAGCTTCTTGCCACACTTAACTACGCTGGCTGGGAGAGTCTGGTGGTGTTTTCAGGAGTGATCCTGATGCCTCTTAATCTTTCTCTTGCCTTGTGTTCATGCCTTACCTGGCATAGAGACTGCAGGCAACACCTAAACAAAGTGGCAGGATTTAAGCTAACTCTTTCCTCAGCTCTTCTTGCTTTTTTTCTTGCAAGGAGACTAGAGTTGCAAGTTCTCATGAAGACATTTTTTGCAGGTTCCAGTCTGGGGTGCGACTGTTCTCTGCGGTCCCCTGTTCTCTTTTGTCCCTTTTGCTTCACACATCTGCCCTCATCATTCCAAAACTGCCAGGACACATTGTAAAGACGTCCCCCACTTATTGGATGGGTTAGGGACCAGAGCACCATCCAAAAGAGAAAACCACTGAAAAGTGAAACCCAGTCTATTTCAACTTGCAAATGCAAAATGCCCACAAAAAGACATTAAATTACTCGCCAAAACCTAAATAACAGATTTTTTTTTAACACAAGGCCAAAAAACATATCAAATTACAGTAAAATTAACAAGGCATGTGTGGGCAATGAATCCACACACACACACACACACACACACACATATATATATATAAAACTGGAGTTACTGATTCACTGACTGACTCATCAACTCCCAGACAAAACCACTGGAACAGCAGCATGAAATTTGGGGAGGATGTTCCTTCTATGATGAAGGCACCCATTAAGAACCAATTTTTGGAACTTCCAACCGGAAGGGAGTGAAAAGGGGTGCCACCTGTTTTCATCCCTATACTTTACATTTGCTGGTTGGGAAACAGCCTATCCTCTATATTAATCTACCCAGGCCTTCGTGCTTTGCATGCAGCTTTGAGCAGGTTAGTCTTTCAAGACTGATGGATGCCAATGTTTACATTGAAGAATCACAGACTCATCAACTCCCTGTCCCAACCCCTGAACCTAAAAGCATGAAATTTGGGAAGGGTATTCCTTCCATGACATTGAGCACCCTCTAAGAATGAATTTTTAGAAATTTAAGCCCTAAGAGGGTGAAAAGGGGTACAACACATTTTTGTCCTATACTTAATATTGAAGTCTGATAAAACCAGTGGTGGGATTCAAATAAATTAACAACAGGTTCTATGTCCTAATAACCTAAATTAACAACAGATTCTATGTCCCATTAGTAACTGGTACTCAGAACCAGGCGCTCATTAGCAAAGGGTTCTATATAACCTGTGAGAACCCCATGAAGCCCACCACTGGATAAAACCCACCCCAAAACTGTGCACCTGCCCAGTAGGGGTGACCACTATTGAGGGGGGATGGTACACGAGAAGGATAGGATAGTGCACAAGAGACATTGCACAAGAGTTAAGGGACCACCACTGCACAGTGGTACACAGTGATCCCTGCTGCACAACAGTGCCCAGTAGGAAAACCGGGTGCTCCCTGCTGCCCATCACTGCCCCTGATACTCTCCAATGCCCAGTGACTGTTGGTGCCCAGTGGTATCCATTGCTCAACAGTGCTCTCCGGCTGCTGCCCAGTGTCCTGTGGTGCCCAGCAGTGCCCAAGCCTACAAATATTCTTGAAATTTTATTCCTGCAATGGCAGGTAAATTTTGCTAGTATCTTATGCATTTGAATGGCGATTATTTATTGAAGAAAGTCATAAGGAAATGTCAAAAACAGATTGATCACCATGTCATATGCAGATCAGCATTAGGAAAGACAATTTTAGCCTTCAACCATCAGAGAGAGGCTGAAAGAGTGAAGCATGTGTTGAATGAATGAGTCCTGGGTGTAACTGAAAGGTACTGAAAGAGTAGAACAGTCAGAAAATTAACAGTCAGAAAGTGGGGGACAAGTGTATTTTCATTGTGCCCAGGTCTCAAAATAAGGGTGTTCTGCAGAACTTTAGGACTCAGCATACAGGCCTCCAGCTTCATGCCAAGTGCCTGATGAACAGAACAGGGTGACAAACATCTTTTTCTAAGAGATGCAATGCCTTAACTTTTCAGGGGGAAACAGGAAGGGGTCTGCGTCTGTTGCTTTCATTATAGTTCTGAAATCATACACCACCTTGCTCTCCCCATCATGACTCTCACAATGCCCACCCGCCAGCTTCCTAAAGGCCATCAGAGACCACACTGGGTAAGGAGTTCCACAGCAAAGTGGCCTCCACTGGGAAGGCCCTGTTTAGAACAGCAGAAGGGATCCAGACACCCTCCTTGGAGTGTCTTCCAGCAATCTCAATGGGAGTTCTGTCAAAGACAATTTCCAGAGCAAAGAGAAGGCGCCGCCAGCATCAGGCCTGTGAAGTTCACACATCAGCTGGCAGCCTCCTCCGCTGTCTCTGCAAGGACAAAATGCCGTTCAAAGCACTCTGCAGCTTCCACAGGCGCCTCCTTAATGATGCCGTTGCTCAGCCCTGGGCATTTGCCAGAAGACACCAACCTGGCTGATGAGTGCAGTGCAGCTGGAGCAGCCGGGTTGCTTTTAATTAGGAGCTAACGAGGCATTGCCTCTTGAACGGGCTGGCCTTTGTGATGGTAGTAGGTGTACCACATTACCCTCTACTAGAGCTCTGACACACTGCAAAATTCAGTGGAATAATTGTTCCCTGGGAAAAGAATATTTTAGGAGCTCTTGCACAAGTGGGAACATCATGTGCAATTGAGGTGTTGGATCAAGTGCACACTGAGACAGATGTAGTAGCTGATGAGACAGGTTTGAGATGCATAGGGTTCATTTCCCCCCCATCCTGCAAGCAATTGTGCATGATCAGGACTTTTCTGAGAGACTTGGGAACTCTTTCGTTATTCATTTTCTCCGTAAGCTGCTTTGTGAACTTTTTGTTGAAAAGTTGTATACAGTATAAATATAGTTGATTGACTTTTTTTCTGGCTTAGCAGCAAAAGGGTTACTGCAGATAAATTTCTTTTCTTTAGATCAGGCTTCCCCACCCCCCAGTTCAAGTGTAACCAGAGCCTCCTGTTTGCTGACCACAGTACCATCTCTCCAATACATGCACCGCTCCTTGGAGTAGAAGCTCTTGTCCACAAGCTGCCTCCTTCATCTGGGATGATTGAGCTGCCTAGTCTTTGGAGGTCCATACTGCCTCCATGCATGTGACTGGCCAGAGGAGATGAAACTATTTTGGCATGAGCCCAACCTTGGCAATGCCACTTCACTTTCACAGCCTTGGGGGGCTGAAGTGCCCCGACTGGTCCACTCCATCATCATCAGAATCATCAACAAACTCATTTGCTTGCCCTTTCTCCAAAGAGTGCTTATGTGAAAGTGTTTGGTGTGGCAGAAATCCACATTTAGGCACAGGAAGTGTCTGCATTTTCTCCCTGCATCAGACACACAAGGCAGAGAGAAGAGAGCAGCCTCAGACACATGTATCAACACTCATAGAAGGCAAACCTTCATCACATTTGCTGAGAGGTAACCCCCACTGCAACTAGTGGGACCAGTGGTGGAGCTAAGGGAGTGCAGGAGATAGCAGTTGTACTGGGTAGCAAGAATTGGGGGGCAACAAGCTGAGCTTGACACTAGTGACCAAAATTTTGAAAAAACAAGGCATGTATGAATAATACCATCATTTTATATATCAATGGAAAGGTAATTTAATGCAGAATACAATGAAACAAACTGCATTGGAATATCAATACTGTATCAAAGGTTAAGGCCAATTAATCAGAAAATGAAAACACCAACTGTTTATGGAAGAAAAAGTAGATTTTTTTAAACTCAAAACTGACCCATGAGACTCTTGGGTGGAAAGCTATTGGAAAGGAGAAGGCAGGTTTCCAATTTTTTAAAAAAGTCTGGGCATTAAATCACCTCTGGTTGTGACATCACTTCTGGGCAAAATTTTAAGTTTTGCATTGGCCTGCATGAACAATAGATATGCCATTGAGTGGGACTTTCTCCTGAGTAAAGCTGGATAAGTGGCAAGGCTTACTCATGCCATTCTGTGGGTTTCCTCCAATGTGCTTCTTTCTGCCCCACTGGACCCTGCCTCCCTCGATTGTTCCAGGAATGGTCCCACCCTTAGTATCTTCATCTCAACACAGGCCTTGACAGCTGCAAGGCAGATAGAAATTCAACTGGAGGAGCCACCTCCATCACTGTATCCCTGTGCTGGTGAACAACATCTGTTGAATTTCTGCCCATCACAGAATGGCCAAGTGCACAGGCTTCCTGTCAGGGCTCTAAACCAAGCAAAGAGATTTTACTTTTCTTCCATCTCCAAGTGATCACATTCAAGGTGTACCCTTGTGCAAAACCACTTTCACAAAGGGCACTTGCATACACAGACACTTGCTGTGGCAATCCCCGGCCCCTGGATCTGTCTTGGCATGGCATCCTCTTCTAAGGTTGGGTCTGGCACTACAGGTACTTTGCATGATCAAGCAAAAAGGCACGCTCTGCTGATGAAGTGCTTGTGTGAATCAAGAAGAGGAGGCGGTGGCCCCGGGCCTCCCAAGCCCAGGCCAGGCGCCCTCTCCGCCTACGCGGAGCCAGAGGCTCTCAAGCAGCTGCTCCACGGGTGGAAGCCTTGGCAGAACTTCAGAGCATGATGGCTGGGCCCAGAGCTGGGGCACCTTCCTGGAGACTTCGGAGCAGCTCCACGTTGTTCTTTGCACTCCTCCTCCCCACAAGAATTCACCCATGGCACCTGTGGTCCCAGGACACAGTGAACCAAGTGGGGGCTGCTGGGGATAGGAGAGGGTGTGGATGAAATGTGGCCATTCCACTTCTTGGAGCACCGTTGGGTGGGCCAGTGTGGGCTTCACCGTCACATTCCTGGGTTAGGCGTTGCCTGTGAAAACATCTTGAGAGAGAGAGACCCAGCCTCAGCTTAAGGATTTGGGTGACAGGGAATCCTCTAAGCAGAGGGGGTGGGGAGAGAGAATGAAGAGTCAAATCTTTAAACATCTCTGGGTGATTTGAAGAGTATGGTTGTAAACTTTGCCATCAATCACGCGTACCTGGGAGTAGACCCTATTGACTTTAATGGGACTTATTTCTGAGGCTTGGGCTCTCCCTTGATTTAAACTGCAAATCCCCCCCCCCCCCAGCCTGGGAGGAATAACCTCTCGCCTCTCCACCTCTGTGTTACTTACCTATAAAATGGGGGAAGTTAAATCACTGGCTACATTTGGCATGGAGTCACTCACCATATTGTCCATGCATGTTATCCAATGCATGTTATCTCAGAATGCAATTGTCAATGCATGTCACCTGAGCAGAGAGTGGAGTCTTATATAGTAAATGGGGTCCTTGTTTACACCCCCTTCTTTGTACCAAGCTTTTCTTGGAGAGCTTTGGCCTTACAGAGCAGAAACAAGAGTGGCTGAGGTCTTGCCACAACTGATCCTCAGGTCTGGACCAGATCTGCCCCCATGGCTTGGATTGGGATCAGTGTAAGGTAGAAGGTTCTATGCTTGATGCTATGTCCTCAGAAGCACTGAAGTACTTGGCCAAGGCCAAGAAGATGTTTAAAAGGCTGCTGTGGAGTCCAGTTGTTATCTCTTGAACTATCCACCATCAAGGGCCCTGTTTCAGAGAAATCAGTAATGTAGCCCAGGAACACAAACTGCTTTTTCAAAACATATACAGTAGTACCTTGAATAAAGAGTGACTTCAATAAAGAGCGTTTTGCGTAAAGAGCAAAATTTTCTCAGAAATTTTGACTTGCTTAAAGAGCACTGTCTTGGGTAAAGAGCACTTCTGAGGAAGTTTGGAACAGACTTCCATGGCAAGGGAACTCATGGGGTGTCCAGGGGAGCAGCCTGAGCCAGGTTTGTATGTGGGATCTGTGTGTGGCAGCGTGGAAGGTGTGCCTTATCAGTGTTCTAGTGCTGCTCCCCATCAGCAGCTTGGGAATGTTAAAGCTGCACAAAAAGACAGATTCCTTTGAGCCAATGGATAGCAGTGACTCCATTAGTGATTGTGAAAGACCACAATCCTAACCATGACTACTCAGACATAAGCCCCATTGTGTCCAATGGGTCTTACTCCCAGGAAAGTGTCTTTAGGATTGCGGCCAAAGTCATCCTCCTCTCTATAACCCTCACATCATCCATGAAGGTTTTCAAAGGTACAGTACAGTTCAGTACTGTTCAGTATTTTCTTTATTGTAGTGTTGTGTGTTACTGTATATTACAGTGTTTTGTAATCATTTCTATATACAGTTAATATCTTTATATGAATATCTTTTGGGTTGTTGAACCAATCATCTGAGTTTCCATTATTTCCTATGGGAAAATCTGCTTCATATAAAGAGTGTTTCATATTACAAGTGAATTAAACTTGTTACGTGAGGCGCCACTGTATATAAAAAAATATGCATTGATTTTTTTTACCTGAATGTCAGAACTATTTATTTTTTTCTCCTCTGCTTGGCACAGGAGCTGAATTTGTGCTCTACTTGCCCAGGATGGTGTGGTGTTCAGGAATTTGGCCTGGAAGATCCTGTCCAAGCTGGAAGGGTCCAGGTTCAAATCCCTCCTTGGCGATGAAGCTGGGTGATCCTCGGTCTCACCATCCTCACAGGGTTGTTGAGAGGACATCAGCAGGGAAGATCTTTGTAAGGTAGATAGCTAGCTAGATAGGTTGGTGTCCTTTATCTACTCCTAATAAGGACATCTCATCAGACCCGTCAGATTGTCAGGCCTGTCAGAACACATCTGACCAATCAACCAGTGGAAGGAACATTTGGGCCAGGTCACGGTGGAGACTCTAGGCAAGTCGCACCTCATTTCTAAGGCTCCTTGGTGGCTCAATTTTTCTTGACTCCAGACTAACTTGACTAGTTGTGGCCATGACAGGAAACCGTCCTGTCTCTTTCCCCACATAGTACTTTTAGTCCTTCATCTCTTGCTCCAAGGAAGATGTCAGCAATGGTTCAAGCCAGGACTTTCTCTCCTTTCCACCACACTATTGTGGTGTCACCAGGGGAGAGGATTGATGCGGGGAAGAGGCTGGCCCAGCCTGACATTCTCCTAACAATGCACCCCGTTGTTCCAGGCGGCCACATTCAATTAAATGTTTACTTTTTTGTTTCACAACCAAACCGGAAGCCCAAGGTCAGCAAGGCCTCCCTGGGGAGCAAAGGGTTTTTCCCTCAGTCCTCCAACTATTCACCTCTAGCCAAGCCTCTGGTGAGAGACCTCGACCCTGACAACTGTTAGGCGGGTTTTCCGGAGCTTTGCCCTCCTCCGCCTGTTTCTCGCCTCCCTTTGTTTTCTTTTCTGTCCTGAAAGCCATGGGAGACCTCGGAGAGTTAATTCACTGGCTGCCAATCCTCCCAACCTCCTTGGACACTCCCAGTCAGTCCTGACATTCAAGGAGGATGAGGGACCTGGATTTTTTTGTTCTCCTGGGGCCGGACTCAGTGGAATTGGTGCGCCATAGTTGACCTTTGCTGCCCATGACAAAGCTATATTGAGAAAGCTTCCTGAGACAGAACTGTGGGGCAGGGCTGGGGAAGAGAGGATTAGAAAACAACCCCCCAAGTCGCAGCACTAAAATGGCTTTTGAGAAGCTGTCTGGTTGCACACGTGAGAAGCACCCAGAGTGGGATCTCCTTGGTGGTCCTCTTGGCCTGGGCTGCTGGGTTTCCTTGAAGCCTAAATCTGTTGCCCTCATGAAGCTCCCCCATTGCATTAACCAAGCAAAACCATGGCCAGTGCAATCCTAAGTCCTGGCATAGTCCCAACACACATCCCATGCTGGGCTGGGGGTGGTGTAAAAGTGCCATAAGGCATGCATCACTCCTGGGGAGGTTAGGCACTGGCCTTCCCACGCCACTGCAGGAATGGGGAGATTGGTGACTTTTGTTGGCCTAAATTAGTTAGGATTGCGCCCTGTGATGGCTATTTAAAAGAATTGTTTCAAGCGGACTGGAGAGGGCTAGGCAGAGCAGGTTCCCATCAGTCAGCAGCTGGCAGGAGGAGGAGTGTGGGGTTTCTGTGTGGGGGTGCTCTGAATATGCACACAGAATCCATTGTGGGGAAAAGGCTTGTTTCCTGTTTTGAGTGCTTCCATTGAAAGCAGATGGCAAAACACACACACAAAAAGATACGAAGGACAAACTTGCTGTACCATCAAAACACATTTGCACTGATATGGCTCAAATAATGCCATATGGCACCTTTAAAATGTCTCATTGTTAAGGCCACATATGACCTCCACAATGCCACTTTTGCATTTAGGCTCCATTTAGCATATGTCACAAGGGCCTGAGCAATGGCCTGGACACAAAACTGGTCAGATTCCTTTTTCTCTACTTGCTCCAGTTGCTGTTCTGAACAAATAGGGTGGGAAGCACCAGATCGCTGTATCTGGCAGGACCCCATGCAGTCAATCGAAAGCTAACATTGCTGCAGCTGTTTGCCCTTTGGAGCAGCGAAGCACAGTGGTGAGGGCATCACCTTCCTTGTGGAGTTTGATTTGCGTTGAGGGTCAAAGGTCTGGTTCTGGAGGGATTATGTTCCACTGTCAAATGGTGGGGCATTTCTGGGGAATTTTGTAAGATTTCAGGCAATGGTGAATCTACTTTGTAAAAGTGGGTGGGGGAGACCCTCACCGGCTCTTTCCAGGAATTCACACTGAATGCAGGCAAGAAGCCTGCCTAATAAATCAATACCATCAAGATCAACAAGATACGATCTTGTCATATAAGATGAACTGTGCAGCAGTGAGGCCCCACCTGGCTCAGATCTGTGGAGAGGCATGAGCTGGCCAGCCAAATGGAAAATCTTTTCCAAAATAGACTTCTTAGAATTTTCTTTAATGTTTACATCACACTTTTAACAGAGCGGTTAGGACAGTAAAATAAAAGAAGGGATGGTCCCCTTCCCCCCAAGTTCTCATGATCTATTAAAAAAAGACCCAAGGGAGATGGGTCCTCTCCTGATATTCAATCTAAGAGAGGTGTTCAATCCCTGAAAGGTGCTTCTCAGCCCATTGAATACCAAGAATTAAGGCATAAGGCCCCTGTGAATCACTCAGTTCACCACCCGAAAATAAGATCATTATTCACCCAAGTTTCGCAATGACTGAATTGGGGGGTGGGGGGATTGAGTGACTTCCCAGCCAGCCTGGTGGCAGCTGGATATTTGGGGCACGATTCAACCAAAGCAAGGCCCTTTGAAGTACTTGGGATATCTTTGTTTCCGTTGAGCTCAATCAGAGACTTTGAAAGAGGTTTCACTTTGTTGGCCTCCTGTCCTTCATTTAGTTCTTTCCTCCTACTAGCACCTGGACATTAGGAAACAATCTCTCTCTCTCTCTCTCTCTCTCTCTCTCTCTCTCTCTCTCTCGTACCTCCTTTTCTGCAGTCAATCTCCTTTCCTGATTTGTTTGAGAAAGTTGACACCAATGACATAGGAAAAATTTAATAAATAAAATAATAATGCAGGCCGGAGGAAATATAACAAAAAAAAATAAGATAATGTTGGTACTGGGCCAGTTTCTCTGGGCAAGAAAGAAGTGAACCCTGTGCACAAGGCCCAGCTGGTCTGATACATATTTCAAGAACAAAGAGATGAAGAGGAAAATAACACAGTCCTGCTTCTTATCTGTCTATCTCACTAAATGTGCCAACTGATAAAGTATCAATTTCCCTGCTAGTCTCTCTGTCTCCATGTCTTCAACATAATCTCTGAAAGATGAAAGGGAGCAACAACAGAGCATCCCAGGGATGTGTGAAAACTCTGCAGCCCTGTTCCAGGAAGGTTTGTTTCAATATTCAGAAAGAGGATGCAGATCAAAGAGGGGTTCATCCCATGCCCCTAAGATCTGATATATTACTACTGATGACTTGGCACTTCAGACAGCCAAGCCTCATGGAAAGCAGACACTAAGGGTGCAGTCCTAACCTATTTAGGCTGGTACAACTCATTCCCATGGTGATGTGGGAAGACCTACACATGTCTGTGCACTGGCCTAACTCCCTCCCTTGGGAGTAGGGCAGAATGGGATTTTTGTGCCTAGACTTGTACCAAGACTGGCAGCACAATCCAGAGCAACTAAGACCACAATCCTAACCATGTCTACTCAAAAGTAAGCCCCATTGTGTTCAATGGATCTTACTCCCAGGAAAGTGTTTTTAGGATTGCAGCCTAATCTGTCCACACAAGAGCCCTTGGGTTGCCCTGTCTATCACTAGGTTGGAGCAACTGCAAGATGCTCCACCCCAGTTACTCTGGAAAAGGCCTAGGGCAGAGCAAGGCAATACAGGGTGCCCTAAGAGAGGTGGACCTGCTCTGCCCTAACTGCGGCAGCCTAGACAGTTCAGGAGAGGCCTGTTGAGGGCATGTTTAGCATTGGGCAGAGCAGTTACTCTGTATCCAGAGCCTTTTTCCAAGGCAGAAATGCCCTCTTCCAGCCCTCAGAGTTATACCACCTCAGGAGCAAGTACAGTAATGAGTAGACCCATAGGGGTCCATGATAAGGCCCAAGTAAGAATGGCAGTGTTCTTGGCCAGCGTGACTGCAACCCCTGCCTCTCAACCTCAGGATATGGAACAAACTACGGCTGCCCACAAACCTCAGGATACAACAGGCCACTCCAAGAAGCCCCTGGTATTCACTGTAGAATGTACTGGCATCTCATCAGGGACACCTTATGAGGCAGACACCCACTGGTGTCACCAGACTGGTGCAGCTGGTGTGGGCCGCATTGGGTGATGCACTCCGTATGGGATGATGTGCCGGAGGAGTTTGACTGTCCTTTGGCAGGCCCCAGGCATCAGCGCGCCCATTCAGGCCTGCTCCAAAGCGAAGCAGCAGCCAGAAGCTGCCACTTGTCCTCAGAGCTGGCCCGAATGGCCAGCTGAGATGCACTGTGCAGAAACACACTGTGCATGCCAAACAGCTTCAGAGGAGACTTCCTTAGAGCAGAGGAAGTCTGCGCCTCTGCACGGCCATTCGGCCTCACTCAGGAGGTGGAGCAGCAGCCGAATGGCTTCAGAAGAGCACTGCACAAGCACCAACTCTGAAGCCTGCACAGTCTCCTCTGAAGTGGAAAGGCTTCAGAAAAGTACTGCGCAGGCATCAGAGATGGTGCCTGTGCAGTACTCTTTCTGAAGCCAGTTGGTTTCAGAAACAACTTTGGTGTCTGCGCAGTCCAGGTAGGGGGTGTGCACATCTCAGGGGTGTGCACAGACTTCCGCACTGGGTGATGCGCAGAGTTGTGTCACCACTGTGGGCACCACAGCTGTTCCTTGTTCAGTGTGTTCTGAGGGGTGTCTCCTCAGGAGCAAGTCCTCCCCATGTGTCAATTATTTAGCATGCTCTGGAGCAGTTAGGGTAGCCCAGGCTTTCTGACTCTCTGGATGCAGCATAACTTTCTGCTCTGGATATAGAATAGTTAGGAAAGAGCAGTTAGGGCAGATCAGGCTGAACTTGCTCTGGATTGTGCCCTTATTTTTGCCTAACTAGGGATTAGGATTGCAGCCATAAAGAGGTTTGGAAGCCAAAGAAACATGCAACTAGATCAGTGATTTTGAACCTTTTTCATCACATGGCACATCATCAGTTGTTTGTACCATTGACAAGGCACCATGGTGTTCATATCCCCAAGTTTACCTATTAATAAATGTCCCTCCCCAAATTCCCATGGCATACCTGAGGACTATCCACAGTACACCAGTGTGTCACGGCACACTGTCTGAAAATCACTAAACGAGATCATACACCATTTCAATGCACTATCCTCTAGTACAAATATCAAAAATAGAACAAATAGTTTTTGTACTGAAATAAAAAATTTGATTGAATGGGGCTGTGCTTGATTCAGTGTTCATGTGATTTTATGTCATTCTCACTTTTAATTGTGATGCAGCTCCTCTGATATACATTACATATGATATACGTTTAGATTGCCAAGTCAGGTCGTGGACTCTCCTTTGCTGGGGATCTTCAAGCAGAGTTTCGACAAGCACTTGTCGGAGATGTTCTAGGAGGATTTCCTGCTACAGGTAAGGGACTAGATGACCTATTAGGTCCCTTCCAACTCTCTGATCATCAGCACTCTCCTGCACCTTCCTACTACAGTGGTGCCTCACATAATGTTTAATTTGTTCTGGAAGCATGCTTGTTATGTGAAACACCTTTTATGTAAAGTGGATTTTCCCACAGGAAACAATGGAAACTCAGATGATTGGTTCCACAACCCCAAAAATATTCATATAAAAATATTAACTGTATGTTAAAATGATGACAAAACACTGAAAATGAATTCAAAACATGCATTCAGTGCGCATCATCCTATGAAGTCTACTTAGGCTGCAATTCTAAAGACACTTTCCTGGGAGTAAGCCCCATTTAACACAATGGGGCTTACTTCTGGGTGGACATGGTTAGGAGGCTGCAATCCAAGACACTTTCTTCTGTAATCAAAGAAGTGTCTCCCCACTTTCTCCTTCTCTTCATCCTGAGCCTCTCTCTCCCCTGCTCCCTTCTGGCTAGCCCTGAGCTGCTTCCCTCTTCTCCACTGCTCTTCTCTCCCTCTGCCCAGCAGATGCCCAGCCACAGGAGGAACAGCGTGGAAGTGTTTCTTTCGCTATGGGCAGGGGCACTAGGCAGCCCTGATGATTTTAAAAACTGCCAACGAGTGTGCTTGTTAAGTGAAGCAATGCTTGTTATGTGAGGCAGAATCCTAGAGAAATTTTTGCTTGTTATGTGGATCACTTGTTAAGTGAGGCACTTGTTAAGCGAGGTACCACTGTATAGTCTCCCATTATGGCCCCTTCAATACACATTGCTTCTTCCTGTTCTCTGAAGGGTGGCTGAATTCATATTGTGGCTTCCATAGAACTTCCCTCTGTGTTTTGCGGTAATAGTAAGAGAGGCGCACAGATTCCCCTCTAACCCACAAATGCTTTCTATGGGATGACAAGAAAACCCAGATACCACATTGACGGAAAAGAATTTGGTAGTTAGTATAATGCTTTGGGTGCTCCCTTCATGTGGTTTTCCTGTGGCAGCCACAGCAGATGTGCCACAAGGAACAGGAAGAAGCCCTAGCTCCTTTTGTAACAAGGGTGGCATCTTCAGGCTTTGTTTGTAGGGTAGGGTAAGGTAGGGCAGGGTAGGGTATGAAACATCTGGCAGCTGTCCATCAATCCTGCAAAAAATGTGAATCTCAAATCCTTGGAGGAAAGGCAAGCAGAGGGAACCTCAAGCAGGGGAAATCTTCAGCCCAGGTCTTTGGGATCAATGATCCCTGATCAGATAGGGGTCTGTTTCTCTAGGAGTCAGGTTGCAATCCTAATTACCGGTAATTTAGACTAGCACAACTCACCCATCATCATTCCCACTGTGGTGTGCATGTCTATGCAGTGGTCTAACTCCCCAGGAGTGGCACAGAAGTGTCTAATGACACTTTTGGCAACACTCCCAGGCCAACACAGTATTTGTGCCAGCCTAACCAGGGGTTAGGATTGCACTATCAGTCTCCAGTAACATACCGAAAGTAAACCAGGAGAGATCATCAAGGCATACTAGGCCAAAGGACATGACAGAATGAAGGGGAGGAAGTCTCCGGTTGCCCCGACAATCCTTTTCTCAGAGGCTTATCTACAGCATAATCTATGAATAATCTACAGCAGTAGTACTCAGACATTTTAGCCCCCTTTCAAACTTAAAAATCTGTCCAGGACCCCCTGTCAAACTTACTGGGATGTGGCATCACTGTGATGCCTGAGCTCTTCCATTTCTACTCAGAAGTAAGCCCCATTGTGTTCAATGAGACATATTCCCAGGAAAACTCAGTGCCAGATTCCTAAATGGCAGATCCCATCCTCTCATGATCCCCCTGACCTGATGTCGCAACTCCCCAAGGGGATCCTGACTCCCATTTTGAGTACCACTGATCTACAGGCTCCAGAATGCCTGTCGATCACAGTGGCTAATCACATTCCTGCTTTCCCTTGGTGCCTGAAGCACCCCAGGTGTTTGACTCAGGTAGACCCCAGCCTCAAGCCAGAGATTTCCTGACTACAGTCTTAGGATGCTGGCTGTATGAGGAGGAGCTGCCACAGTCAATAGCAGTGCAACACCTTCCTTCCCTTCCATATTAGGCAAAGAGAGCTCCTTGGGAGACCTGAGGAGGTCAAATCTGTAAGTTGCACATGACTCAGGTCTGTCTCCATATTTACTCTCCAAACCATCACATTGAAAAGTTGGCCTGAATAAAGACGGGGGAGTGGCTGTCTAAATTTAGTTATGTTTGGTTTAGAGTAAGATGTGGATGATTCCCACTGAAATTCCCGGCCCGCTTAACGGCTGACTCACACCCACAGAATGTACAGTTGGCCCAGTAAAAGGAACGTGTCCTCGTTGCAGAGAGGAGTATTTCTGTGTCACAGGCTGATTACATCTGAGTCAGTTTGGAGCAAAGGGGAGATGGTGATGATGATGATACGCATCAGGCCAAGCTAGGCTGTCCGCCAGCTCAGGGATCTGTTTTAGCAACGCTGCTGTGACTGCAATGCTGGTGAAGAAGCAGCACCAAAGACCTGTGGGGAAGCAAGGGACATTAAAAGCATACAAGATTTTTGAAATATACAGAAATCATATGCAAGGTATGGATAGAGTGGATAGGGAGATTCTCTCACATAATACCAGAACTAGGAGGCATCCACTAAAATTGTGTTGAGTTAGGACAAACGGAAACATTTCTTTACACAGGATGCAATTAGTCTATGGAACTGCTTGCCACAAGATGTGGTCATTAAGAAGGGAATGGACAAATTCCTAGAAAAAAAACATCACAGGTTACAAGCCATGATGGGTATGCGTGTGTGTGTGGGGGGGGGTGTGGGTATGTGTGTGGGTATGTGGCACCTTTTGGCACCTGGGGATGCAGGGTATGGCACCTGGATGCATCTGGGAGACTGCTGTGAGCAGAGGCATACAGTGGAATGGAAGGCAAGCCCTACGAGGTAAGGTTGGGGGAACTTGGGATGTTCAGCTTGGAGAAGAGGAGGTTGAGGGGAGACATGATTGCCCTCTTCAGATACCTGAAGGGCTGTCATAGGGAGGAAGGGGCCAATTTGTTCATAGCTGCTTCTGAAAGCAGAACTAGAACCAATGGGTACAAACTGCAAGAAAGGAGATTCCAGATGGAAATCCGGAAAAAAATTTCTGACGGTGAGGGCGGTTCGGCAGTGGAACAGATTGCCAAGGGAGGTGGTGGACTCTCCCACACTGGGGATCTTTAAGCAGAGGCTTGACGAGCACCTGTTGGGGATGCTCTAGGGGGGATTCCTGCTGCAGGCAGGGGGTTGGACTAGATGACCTACTAGGTCCCTTCCAACTCTATGATTCTATGATCTATATAGCATGAGGTGTCTCATGCCAAAGGCACGTACATATTGGTAGGCGGCGCCAGGGAATGTGGCTGGTTCAGAAACGCAAATGTGTACCTCACTGCTGAGCCAGTTGCTCAGCTGAGCCATGCTGAGCAACTGCAAAGAGCCATGTGCTCTTTGCAATCAGCTGGAGAAACCTCCAGGCTGGCTGTGAAGGGTGCATGCGTGTTTGCAGGTGAGCCACATACACGCTCTTCGCAGCCAACCAGAGGGTTTTTCTGGCTGGCTGTGGAGCATCTATGCGCATAATGATGCCATGGTGCCACATGATGTTATGTGTGCCATGGGCATGTGGCAGTGTTGGTACACCCCTGGCTGTGAGATATAGGATGCTGGACTCGATGGGTCTTTGGCCTGATCCAGCAGATGCTCTTCTTATGTTCTTAAGGGGCACTGCCAACAAGTCCTTTCAGGCCACAGATGCCTACAATACTGTACTTCATTAGCTGTTGCTCTGAAAACACATCTTTGCAATAAAAAATGGGCATATCCGCTTGCAGGGGAAGGAAACTGAATAAACCTTCAAGGGAAAATGAGCTGAGAAAGCAAACTGAAGGATCTACAGGATGCCATATTTCTGCCAGCTAGGCAAGAGAAACAGTGGGCTATGCTGGAGGTGAGCAGACATCTCCAGATGTTTCCTGCCTGCGTTGGAGGGCAAACAAAGAACCATCCCAAAATGTGCAGAGGTTTCTTGGCAGGTCTGGAGCCACCCTGCCTTCTCCCTCAAACTCCTGCGTCAGCCACGACGGCCAGGCGAGACGCGAAAATGCTGAGAGCGTGGCTCCAATTAGCTGCTTTAGGAAGCAGGTGCGCATTCGGAGCCAAACAGGAATTGGTCTCTTAATATTCCTCCCATCCCCGGAGCAACTCGGGGCATTTAATAGTCACTCGATCTGACAGACCCGCCCTCTGTCAAAAAGGAAATTGCCATTCCTCCTCCAGTCAAAGGCTTCCAGTGTTGAGGGAGACGCCACCAGAAATGCCTCCAACAGCTAAGGAAGAAGAAACAGGTAATGATGATGGACGAATGTGGCCAGCAGCAAGAAAGAAAAGAGAAGGGAAGCTGGTGAGTCTTCTGAAGCTCCTGGCTTGGCACTCAGTACACCGCCCATCTGCCTGCCATGGATCCATCCTGTGACTTGGGGGCACTTGCAAAAAACACCCTGAATGAGTTTTTCAGAACAATCACAAAAAGACTCCCATGTATCAGGCCTCTCCCTTCCTGCCTGCCCTGCCCTCAGCTCTTTGTCTCCAACACTGTCGACATCTAGACTGTATGCTCCTCAGGGTAGAGACCTGGTTTTTTCATGAAGTTGCTCTCCAAAGTGCCATGTGCACTGAAGGCTCCAAATGATGTAAATTATCCTTATTTTATACTTTTATCCACCAATCAATTGATAGAGAAATAAAGTAAATGTTTTGCATATGGGAGAGGATCCATGCTGCGGTCCATGGGAAGAGTTTGTCATGTCTTACTAACTGAACAACCACCACAAAGGACTCTGTGCCTGTCTTCCTTTCAACAATACACTGTAAGGACTCACAAATGTTTCGCCAAAGATGTTGGGACCTGACATGCTTTTGTGCAAGATGGACAGTTCATCAAAGTGAACTGTAAGAAATGTATTTGCCTTCAAGTGCCACCCAAGGGCTCTCAGTTGCTGTTTTAGCTACAAATTGATGAGTTTCGTAGGCCCTCCATCATATATATTGACCCAACTGGAGGCTTAGGTTTAATTCTAATAGCAGATGGGGGACATAAAACAGTTAGTAACTTGCTTTGTCACAGGATTGATCCCCATCACACAAACCCTAAGAACATAAGATCAGCCTCTGCTGGATCAGGCCTAGGCCCATCTAGTCTACCTTCCTGTATCTCACAGTGGCCCACAAGATGCCTCAGGGAATACACAAGACACCTGCATCCAACATCCTGCACCTGGCATTTTGAGGTTGCCCACCTTCTTTTAAATTTTGAAAGTCATCCAAAGTCATCATCAAAATGGCATCCAGAGGGGCAATCGGGATCCAAATTGCAGTCAATGGCATCACTAGGGAAGTGGTACTAGGGCATTTCAGTCCCCTTTCAAATTTAAAAATCTGTCTAGTGGTCCCTATAAAACTTACTGGAATGTGACATCAGTATGATGCCAGAGCTCCTCCATGTCTACTCGGAAGACCCATTGTGTTCAGTGAGACTTACCCCCAGGAAAGCACAGTGCCAGATTCCAAGATGGTGGATTTTATCCCCTTGCAACCCCCCTGACTCAATGTTGCAACCCTCACTTTGAGTAGCACTGCACTAGGGGGTTTTTGCCACGCCAGGTGAGACACACAAGGAGTGTGACACCACTAATCACTAAATTTTATTTAAATGTTGGTGCTGTCAAATAATACCATCACGTTGTATATCATTTGAGGCATACTTTTTTTTTGGGGGGGGGGGGAGAATTGAAATATCTCTGTTATACCAAATGTTATAGCCAAATGTAGGTTGGGCAGTGGTGCACCAGACCGCTGCACAGAGCATTGCCCCATCTCTGCATGGGAAGAGGTCCATCATAGTGCTGACATGCTCCACTAGGAGCCCTATAAATAAGAACTGTTGACTGGTACACAGCAATTTGCTCCTCTCCTGTGGTATGGACTGCAAGAGTCCCGCAAGAAAGAGCTTGCTGGAAGTGTAGCAGATCAGAGAGAAGGGCTCACTGGAGGAAGTGGCAGGAGGGAGAGGCTTTCACCTGGCACAGAAATATCAGGCAAGGTGGCTCCCCTTTACCACACATTTGGGGGCACATAGCTCTGCAAAAAAGAGTAGATCTATGGAGGGAAGGGAACCCTCCTGAGACATAGCAAGATGTAGGCAGCCAGCGGCCAAAAAGCTCTCCCACTTACCCTTTTCCTGTCTTCTTGGTTCTCAGGCTGGTGGTTTGGAAAATCAGTGTTGTCATTACTGTGTGGCCATTAGAGCTAGATCTGGTTTCACTTGCCCCAATCCTAGAAAGCAGAGCCCACTGAACAGAGAAAGGCAGACAGGTGGGAGCACAGTCGAAAGAGGAGAGGGAATGCAATTACTCTCCCTGGACAGAGGAAGAGATGCTGTGCTCCAAAACTTTCCTGCCCACACACTACCTAACCTATGTGGGGGTCTGCAATGCACTCAGCATGCTTGCTTTTTATTTAAAATGGTGATTGTGAGGGGATCCAGATCAGGAAAGTAGCAATTATCACATTTTGTGCCTGTTATATTAACCAAGGGATTATTTTAACCAGAAGGCTTCTAGCAAGCGCCAAATGTCTCTCCAAACATATGCTGAAGTACTGTGATATAGGCAGTGGTGAGATTAAAATAAATTAACAACAGGTTCTATATCCTAATAACCTAAATTAACAACAGTTTCTATGTCCCATTAGTAACTGTTTCTCAGAACCAGGCGCTTATTGGCAAAGGGTTCTATAGAAACTGTGAGAACTCCCTGAAGCCCACCCCTGGATATAGGGAACCACAGTACAACTTTGATGGTTTGTTTTTCAGCAAACTTGTTCTTCAATACAGTGCACAACAGTCCTCCCAGTCTCGTGCCAAGGAAGAGGGTGATTGTTGAAATGTCTCCTTTATTGGCCCCTGAACCAAGGAGATGTCTGGAGTGAATCAGGTATACTCAAGTGCTTTTAACTTGAAAAGTTAAAAGTGGTGTAACTACAGAGTCACTCAACCTGAGTCGAGTCATGGGGGTCTGTTGGGGGGGGGGTTTCCAGTGACTTTAAGACTCTACTTGAATCTCCACATCCAAGGCTTCACTGTTTGAAACCTTTCTGTTTTAGAGTCTGCTAGCTGCAGCACTGGGAATAGTTTTTATTTTGCGTGTGGCTATGTAATGGTGGCCAAATGGCTTTGGAATAGGGTATTGTGCCTGTTATAATGTGCCTGTTCCTGGCCCATAGTTAAGGCGAATCAGAATACGGAAGATCAAGGGATTTATCCGAAGGGTGCATGCAGCTAACATACAAATGTTCACATCATAAGGAAGGGTTGGGACAAGGGTTGCATCATAGCAAAGACAGGAGGTTACATTGTGACACCTAACCAAATAAAATGCAGATGTTTTACAGCGTGATACAAGGAAAGGAGATTACATTCAGTGGGGACTGAACAGACAGGAGATCATACAGATTGGATTATCTTCTTCCTTCCAGGGTGGAAAAAACAGTCAGAGGATCTGGAGATTTGAAGAGAGTTCTTCAGGAATTTAGCCTGTGGCACAGAACGGCTATGTGTGATGTCCATTTTGTGTGCATGAATTCTGAGTGAAAAGCTCATCAAGCTAGGTGGGTGTCCATATATGTTGGCAAGACCAAGTCACCCGGCAGAGACATTTATATTGGCATTTATAAGGGCATGTCATAGACATTAAAAAGGAATAATGATAAATGATTGATCCATAACAACATGTGGACTCCCATCCCGCAGGAGAGGAGTAGAGCCACCTTGGCAGCCATGATCAAGAAGTTACCTGCCCCTTTTAGCTTGCCAACAAATTCTTTACAGAAGAACAAACCTTGAAGCCCATCGCAAGGCTTGGGCAGGGGAATATGGGGGTGAGAACACCAGGGAGAAATAGGGCAGGGGTACGAGGGGGTGAGAACACCTGGAGTATCTGTCCAGGGACAAGCTGACAGAGGTCCCTTTGGCTCTTGAACAGCAAGCTCAGTAGAGCCTCCACAGACGACCAGAGCAGATAATATTTCCCAAGGTCAGAGGTGCCAATTCAGTGCTGAGTTCCAGGCACCAGATTATAGTTCCCCAGACTTTCCAGTTGGCCACAGCTGGGAACAGATCTTTTTTACTTCCCTCTTTTATTACTGGGTGTTGAGGGCGATACAATGTCTGGTTCTTGCACTCTTCCAATGTTATTTGATGTTGTTGCAATATATCTTAAATGTCTCTCCACTGTCCTCTGGGACTGCCTTGTGCTCTTAATGGTGTCTAGCCCCTTCTTTGCTCTTAATGGTGTCTAGCCTATAAGAAGGGATTGGACAAATTTCTAGCGGAAAATAGCATCATGGGTCAGAAGCAATTATGGGAATGGGTATCTCGTCATTAGTATCTCGTTCTTGATTTTACTCATTCCTTTTGCTTACTCTGATAGCTTTCATCAACCATCGCATTTCCATAGTAACTACTTTACTATTGTTTCTTGTTGATAAGTGTCCATTTTTGACACAAGTAACATAAAATTGGCATGCATATACCTCGTATCGAGTGCTTCCTTGTGCCAATCAGTACTACCTTATGTTGTAAAAGTGGATCTAATTCTCTCAATACTTCACTTGTCTGACTACATCATATACTGATTTCTTCATTCATTTTACCATCTTCAACAAATGTTGTTCCTGAGGCCTCAGAGCTATGTACTGCCAGTGCTCTACTAGTGCTGAGTGTTGCAAATGTGCCATAAAGTATATTTGTGACCCCAGCGCTGGTTCAGCAAATAACATTTTTTGGATGTCAGCACCAGTTAGCGCTGTGCTGGTGTCAGTCCAGTGCTGATGCTCTGCCACTCAGCAGTCACTTGGATTGCTGGGCAATGGAGGGGTGAATGGAGGGCCTGTCTATGTGGCAGGCAGGGAGGAAATGGGGGAGGTAGAGGAGGATGGGGGAGAGAGTGAGGAGGAGGTGTGGCAGGGGAAGGAGGGGGCAGTATTGGCAGAGCTCAGCTCCACCAAATTGAAAGCCTGTGAGGTCTCCTGGCACTTGATTCTACAGCATCCAAAGAGTTGCAACAAATTTGAGTAGTCCCACTGCAGGGTTACTTCCCAGGCAGCCCAATCCAGAGCAACTAATCTGTCCACATAAGAGCCCTTAGGTTGCCCTATCTAACACTAGGTTGGAGCAACTGCAAGATGCTCCAGCCCAGTTACTCTGAAGGAGGCTTAGGGCAGAGCAAGGCAAGATAGGGTGCCCTAAGAGAGGTGGACCTGCTCTGCCCTAACTGGGGCAGCCTAAGCAGCTCAGGAGAGGCAAGTTGAGGGCATGTTTAGCATTGCCTAGGGCAGAGCAGTTACTCTGTATCCAAAGCCTGTTTCCAAGGCAGAAATGCCCTCTTCCAGCCCTCAGAGTTATACCACCTCAGGAGCAGGTATAGTAATGAGTAGACCCATAGGGGTCCATGATAAGGCCCGAGTAAGAATGGCAGTGTTGACCAAAAATCTGAGTTCTTGGCCAGCCTAGCTGCAACCCCTTCCTCTCAACCTCAGGATATGGAACAAACTACGGCTGCCCACAAACCTCAGGATACAGC
Source organism: Cryptoblepharus egeriae (assembly GCA_030015325.1). NCBI lineage: Eukaryota > Metazoa > Chordata > Lepidosauria > Squamata > Scincidae > Cryptoblepharus > Cryptoblepharus egeriae. The sequence goes on along the minus strand of JAREYC010000010.1, from coordinate 17,314,400 downwards.
AGGCCACTCCAAGAAGCCCCTTGTATTCACTGTAGAATGTACTGGCATCTCATCAGGGACTCCTTATAAGGCAGGCACCCAGTGGCGTCACCAGACTGGTGCGGCTGGTGTGGGCTGCATTGGGGATGCGCTCCGTATGGGGTGATGTGCTGGAGGAGTTTGACTGTCCTTTGGCAGGCCCCGGGCGTCAGCACCCCCATTCAGGCCTGCTCCAAGGCGGAGAATCAGCCAGAAGCTGACACTTGTCTGAGGAGCTGGCCTGAACGGCCATCTGAGGTGCACTGCGCAGAAACACACTGAGCATGCCGAACAGCTTCAGAGGAGACTTCCTTAGAGCAGAGAAAGTCCGCGCCTCTGCACAGCCATTCGGCCTCACTCAGGAGGCAGAGCGGCAGCCGAATGGCTTCAGAAAGAGTACTGCACAGGCACCAACTCTGACGCCTGCAGTCTCCCCTGAAGCCAAAAGGCTTCAGAAAAGTACTGCGCAGGTGTCAGAGATGGTGCCTGCGCAGTACTCTTTCTGAAGCCAGTTGGCTTCAGAAACAACTGCGCAGGCGCCAACTTTGGTGACTGTGCAGTCAAGGTGGGGGGGGGGGGGCGCATCCCAGGGATGGATGCACAGACTTCCGCACCAGGTGATGTGCAGAGTCATGTCACCACTGTAGGCACCACAGTTGTTCCTTGTTCAGTGTGATCTGAGGGGTGTCTCCTCAGGAGCAAGTCTTCCCCTTGTGTCAATTACTTAGCATGCTCTGGAGCAGTTAGGGCAGCCCAGGCTTCCCGACTCTCTGGATTCAGCATAACTTTCTGCTCTGGATACAGAATAGTTAGGAGAGTGCAGTTAGGTCAGAGCAGGCTGAATTTGCTCTGGATTGCAGCCTTACTCAATGAAGTGGTCATCTTCTCCAAAGGAGCAGTATTGCGGTAGCCTGCAATAAGGGTACTCTTTTGGTAGCTTAGCAGTCCTCAGCAGCATAGAATTGGGCTGTCACTGAGCAGAGCATGCTTTACGCTTGTCTTCTTTCCAATACTGTCACACTCTTCACTTTGCACATGTATTTGCCCAGGCTTCTTGACCCCAAAGTGCACATGTGCTGAGGCTCCAGTAGATGGAGAGCCTCATGACCTGCCTAGTAGGGAACTGCTTTCTCAGCCATTTCCCTTTCTTCCCTCTTGTAACCCTTGCCTGTTCTCCCACGACCCTACATCAGACCGGATTCTCAGTGCCCTCAGAAGTGCCCAAGAAGAACATGCAGCTCTGCTCATGAGTGAGTCACAGGATACAGCCAAAGCAAACCATCTCCTGAAACAGCTGGCCAGATGCCATACTCCAGCCACAATGAATGACAGTGCTCCAAACGGAAGCAAGAGCTGCGGCATCTGTTTGATGAGTTGCAGAAGCCAAAAGGGACCAGAGGACATGCCTGGCTTTACCAAGCTCCAGGGCCAAGCATTCGTTCACCCTCACCATTTGAGGCCTGTCACAATCCATACCACTGTGGGTCTTGCTCTGAGCCCACCTGTGTGAAGCTCTCCTTTTTGCCAGATGCACAGGAGAGCACAAGGATGTTGGTTTATTGTTGTCCTGTATGCTCTGTTAGACATTTGGAAGACCGCTTTGAGATTCAGAAAGCTGGACTATATAAGCATTTGGCCTGATCCAGTGTAGCTCTTCCCATGTAGTCTGCAGAACTACTTGCCACATGATGCAATGATGGAATCTGTGCTAAATGCCTTTCGAAGAGGGCTGGACAGATTTCTAGAAGGAAGGTCCAGCAGGGTTTACAAACCATTATAGACATGTGTATCATCTGGGATATAGGGTGCCTCTGAATGCTAGGTGCAAGGGAGATGGGAATGGCAACAGGATGCAGGCAAACCTCTTATGTGCCCCTGAGGCATCTGGTGGGTGGCTGTGAGATACAGAAGGCTGGACTAGATGGGCTCTGGCCTAATCCTGTGGTGCTCTTCTGATGTTCTGATGTTCCCTGCACAAAATATCAAGGAGAGACTGCAGGCAACCTCTCTTCCAAGAGAGGTGCTTCTGGCTATTTATTTATTTATTTATTTATTTATTTATTTATTTACTTACTTACTTACTTACTTACTTACTTACTTAATTTATACTTTTCTTCCTAAAGGAAGGAAACCCAAGGCAGCTAATAACATTTAAAACAACGGAATAAACTAAAAGCTAGATAAAACCCAATAAAAAACCAAACAAAAACACAATTAAATCTATTTAAAAACAAAAAGACTGGTTGAAAGACAGGCAGATAGCTTTTAATAACCTTAAGAGCTATACATCATATATACATCATGCAAGGAAGGGGTTCATGGTGAAACACACTTCACTTTCTCAATTGCCCACATCTGACCACTTTTTTTTTTAATTTAATGTGTCCCTTCAACACCAAAGACGCAACCCAACACCACCAATGCCTTTTTTCTTTTTGAAGCCCAGCAATGACTTGTGCATGTTTGCGCCATTGATCTAATGGGTTTTGTTTGTCTTCTCACTTCTTATCTAATTGTTTTGATCTAACACTACCTGCCCACTGCTCCATCTGTATCAAGGCTCAGCACACCTGTTCTGAAGAGTGTTGTGGCTTGTTTTGCACATTCCCCCTGAAGGCTTGGCTAGGAGGCCTCCTCTGCTTGTTGAACTTCAAGGTGGGGGGTGCCAGACATCTGTGCCTAGGGAAGGAGAGGTTTTAGGGCCTGGCTGGCTTCCTGTCTCCATCCATCCCAGAGGGGACGAAGGAACCAGAACTGTCACTGCTTCTGCTGCAGGCAGACAGACAGAGACTCTCCTGCACTGATTTCCCACCAGAGCCCAGGAGGTTTGATGAGGCATGGCTTTCTGCAGTTCTTTAGAAACAGAATTCAAACAGAGCTTCCTTGCAGCACATGAATAGCACACTGTTGCCCAGTCATGCCTTTCCCATGGCCAAGATCCTTCACTATAACGTCTGCTCACAAATAAGAGTTTTCCTGTTTGCTGGTGCAGCCAGTTTTATTGCTTCCCTGTTTGGTGCAACTGAGGAAGTTGGACTGAGATGCTCCTTATTGACTCACCAGTGGTATCCTGCAGAAGCAAGGCGGGGGGAGTATGACACTCCAATCCCTGGTTAGGCTGGCATGACTTCCATGTCACAAAAGAACCATAAGGCACTTATGCGCCATTCCTGGGGGGTTAGGCCAGTGCACAGACATGCACCACGTCATTGCAAGAATGGGGAGATGGGTGAGTTGTGCTGTCCTAAATTGGATAGGATTGTGCCCCGAATGTCTTAAATTACCAGTTTCTTTCCATTATTTTTTTTCTTTCCATTTCCATGAATTAGCACTAAACCAGCAGCTGCAACAAAGCAAAATGATGGGCTGAACATGCAAACAGGATGCTTCTCAGTTGCAAGAAGAGTTCCAAAGCATCAGTATCTTTGCTGCATCAAAGCATCAAAGCATCTTTGCTGACCTTACTGATGATGCAAGAGCCCACCCCGGGGGGAGAGGAAGGGAGAAAAGCTACCAGTACCACAAATGTGGTAGGAAAAGAAACAGGAGAGAAACCATGGAAATGCAATCCTGTTGCAATGATGTCATCTAGATTAGGGGGAAAAATGAGTGGCAAGCATGGAATCTGCCCCACTGTCTGACCATTCAGCCTCCCTCCCTGATGAGATCTCCAGTGGTGCTCCTGCCCAGTTATTGCTCACATCAAGAAGTCTTATGCAGAAGACCTACCCAGCCAGTGGTGCCCCATAAATGGGCTGGGAGGGGAGTAGCATTTGAGCTTTCTGCCTCTGGCACCAAACTGTCTTGGTGACAACCTGTGTCCATTGGAGTTTTTCATTTTATACAGCAAGAGCGACGGAGCCCATGATTTCACAAGAGCCGTTTCAGAGAGAGCAGCAGGCAGACGTAACATATACCTGACAACCTTCCTTGGGAGCCCAGCCTAACCTGAAATACAGGCTTTCATGGCCAGAAAGGGGGGCTGTATGGTGGAGTTTAGTAACTGTCGCACCATGGGTGCTGCCTGCTGTTAACCTCTTCAGTTCCTCCTTCTTCTCTGATTCAAAACTTCCAACATGTGAGGAACAGGCTCTGCATTACCAGATTCCCCTTCTAGCCCATCTCTCTCTGTTCTGAGTGGGCTGTGGCGTGATGGGATTCATCTCCACAGATGGCATGAGGGTTGGCATAATTCCCTTCCACAAAACTGGGAGTTTGACCTTGCCAGGATGTAAATACAATCCCCTCAAATAGGCACTGTCCTGGTTTTCCAGTATATATGGCAATCCATCCCTGGTATTAAAGCAGGGACTCTGATAGCTGAATGGGTCCAAATCCCATCCAGTATTTGAATCTAAACTGGCCAGCCTGATTCCAATTCCACCCACTTCCAATTCTAGGGATTTTTCCATCTGTGCAAATTGTGGGTCAGGATTTCAAGACTACCAGGTCAATTATGGGGATATACTTCTGTGGAGTGCAAGGCCACACACTGTTGAAGTTGGGCTCTCAGCCTCTCACCATATTGCCTAGAGCTTGAAGGTTCTTGGAAGCCTTTAGGCTGCCATGGCTGGTGATTCTGCTGGAATAAACAGACTGTGGAATATGTCCATTTACATCATTGTCACTCCTCCTGGAGAACAGGGCACCAAGGACACCAAAGCAGTTGAGATGTCATACATAAATGGAGAAAAATTCAGGATGATCCAACCAAACACAGGCCAATAAATCAAAACTGACCAATAAGACTGACTGTTCCAAGAACAATGAGGTATTACTGTGTCAGTAGCTCTCATTTCCATGTATCAGAGCTAAAACTAGAACTCTACTCAGTTGTTTGAGTGCCATCAAGTTGGTCAGTGGTTTTTTGGTTGATTAATAATTTGTTGGGTGACCTGTACTGTTCTATATTAAAATAATATAGTGGGGGTGACATGAACCATAACAACACCACTGCATTTAGGCTGTGCATATGATATTTACTTGAATGGTCTGGTATGCAAGTGATTCTATCATGGTAGGTGATGCAATGACCTCTTGCATACCTTTACAATGCCTTTGAGGACTCCCTTCGCCTTTTCACTGCTATCCCCATAGCTGCACAGGAACTGTAACCAAACCCCTGAACCCAGGCATTCACATGCAGCCTAGACAGACTTGCCATAGCCTTCCTTGAGTTGTGGATAGGGTTACCATAATTCTCTTCCACAAATCCAGGACAGGACCCTCTGTCACACTTGTCACACAATCTGCCAAAATTGGGACTGTCCCCTTTTTCATGACATATGACAAACCTACCTGTGGGCCAACATCAATAACAATCCTGCCCCACTCAAAATTCTCTCTCTCTCTCTCTCTCTCTCTCTCTCTTTCTCTCTCTCTCTCTGGATCACACCTGTTTTCTCCTTAAGCAACAAGAAAGGATGCTCTTGGTAACTTTGAACCACTTTATTTTTCCAGAGACCGGCTACCCGAGGTCAAAAAGAAAGCAGCATGTCTTAGCTATGCAATTCATAACTGTCCAGGGGCGAAGGAATCCCCCCAGTCACTGCTGTTTCAAAAACCAGACGTCTGCTAATGCCATCCTGAACACAGGCCCGAGTAGGGAGCCTCACACATGTGTCCCATAGCGTCTTGGAGACAGGATACAGGGCAGCACAGAGCTCCATTGCAGGGCCAAGACCCCCATCAATGGGATGAATTATAGATTCTTTGGCTGGGGTGGCAGGATTTTTTTTGGTTTGCTGTTGCTTTCCAGAAGCACAGAGGTGAAAGAGCTGGAATTGCCTCTGCTCAGCAGCCTTGGGAAGAAAACTCCCACTGTTCTTGAAAGAGGAAAAGAGAGGAAGGAATGTTAAATAGGACAATGGATGTGTGGGTGGAAAGGCCCTGATGTCTCCCCAGGTGAGTAAAGCCCACCTGGGGAAGGAGCTGGGAACTTACTGTCTCCTGAACAGTGAGTAGGTGGGGAGGTGAGCATACATTAGGGATAGCAAATACTGATCTAAAGCTTAGTTGTCATCATCCCCAGAAGTGTAATTGTACTCAAAGTGGGGGTTTGGACCCCTTTGGGGGTTGCAATTTACAGTCAGGGAGGTTGCAAGAGGGTGGGATCTGCCATCTTGGTATCTGGCACTGGGCTTTCCTGTGAGTAAGAGTTCAATCATGTCTACTCAAAAGAACTACTTACTTTAGTTCTCAAAAAAACTACTTACAAAAGAACTATGTGTCTACTTGCTCCCAGGAAAGTGTCTTTAGGATTGCAGCCTAAGGTCTTCCTGGGAGTAAGACCCATTGAACACAATGGGGCTTACTTTTAAGTAGACATGATTAGGATTGTGCTCAGGGTGACCAGATGACTGGAAAAACCCGGATTTGTCCGTATTTTTAGCCTCCTGTCCGGGTATCCTACATTTTGGCATCATTGTCCTACATTTTGGCTTCATTTTGAAACTTCCTGATAGTGCACAGTACCCCATCATGTACCCCATGATGTACATCATGTACCCACAGTACCCCATCATGCCATATGTCGTTGGATTCGTATTGAAGAGCAGAATCCAAAGCAAAAATCAGTTTGGATTTAACTTCCTATCAAAAGTTATGGTCCAAAAACAGAAAAACAAAAACAAAAAATACATTTTTTGGCATTTTTTTCAGCGGGTAGGAATTTTGGCCTGGGATTAGGAATTTTGGGTTTGGCATCTAGTCACCCTGATTGTGCTCTAACTCTCATTGAATATATTGGGACATACTTCTGCGTAGACATGGAGGAACTCTGGCATCACATACCGGTAAGTTTGACAGGAGGACAGATTTTTAAGTTTGAAAGGGGATCCTGGGTTGAAATGCCCACTGGGTAGAGGTCGAAGGTAGGCCAAACCATAAATGATGCAGGGGATAACTCTGGGACTGATGGTTGATTCTGCAAGTGAAGAGACATGGAGCCCTCTCTGTGCCCATCATTTTCCAACCAAACTGCTTTTCCACTCAAGGAGGAAAAATTAATGGGGGATCTGTGGACCATATTGCCAGTAGGCAGCAGGGAGAAAAACAGATTTCCTCCCCCAGGGTGGGGGAGAGAGGACTCTTTCTCTGTAGGCTAAGTGGCAAGAAGAGAATGTAAAAGTTCTCCTCTAGCAAAAAAAAAAAGCCAGAAGGAACTCTTCAAAAACTCTCTCCCATATGTGGATATATATGGGCACCAGATTGCTCATATGGGGTCTCACACTTCCCCCGTGCATAGATATGGGTACTGGTCGGCCAGATCATCCCACATATGGAAGAGAACTCAGAAGAAGCATGACCAAGCATGTGGCATCCACATGTTCTTGCAGCAACTAGTATGATCAACATATGTCCAAGCAACTAAGAATTGTCATGCCAAGTCCACCCAGTAAAAGTGAGATCTGAACAGGGAACTTCTCCGTTCCCCTTCTTTGGCCTTTGCAACAGTTCCTTCTGTTCAGGTGGAACAGAACAGGTGATCATATGACTTGAAATTTTGGGATTTGTCCTCTTTTTTAGCCTTCTGTCCTGGTGTCCTCCAAAAGAGCTTCATTGCCCTTCATTTTGGCTTCATTTTGGAACTTTGCAATGGTGTGTAGTACCATACCATGTCGTATGTTGTTGGATTCATATTAAAGAGCAGAATCCAATGCAAGAATTGGTTTTGAAATATCTCCTTCCTATCAAATGTTATAGCCAAAAAATGCATTGAGCACTATAGGAAAGTGAAAGTGCCCAATAACACGGCTTTACTCATGAGTAGGCAAATGTGCCACTGTCTGCCAGAAAGGCCAGGCTGAGAGGAATCCAAGACCTTGTCCTCCTTTTGAGGTTTGGGCATCTGGTCACCCTTCTACCCCACCCCGAAAGTCACACAGCGATGCACCCTAAGACCATTTCACAATCCTATAAGACACTAACAGTAGGAGAATCACATCTTATGGCTGGAGTAAAAAAGCAAGGCTGAGGCATCTTCTATGGTACAAATAGCAGACTGCATGATGTTGCTTTGGTGGGACTAATTCTGTCGCAGGCCCTCTCCAGGGCTCCTCCTTGTATATTTTAAAATAATCAGATATTACAAAAATATTCCTATGTGCACGCCTCCTCTACTCAGGAGGAAAAAGGGCTTCCTACACCTGGGAAGAGCCTGCGTTATAAGGCCACCACCAAAACACCTGAGAAGCAAGAACTTTATAGCAAAGACAATCTGGAACAGGGTGGAGGCTAACTGTGCGGATGAAGGTCTCCCCTCAACGGGCACAGCAGTGCACAATTTCCCACGCACAAACATGTTAGGAGATGAAAAGGAGGAGGGTGGGAGGTTTGGGAGAGAGCCTGCTAAAGCAGTTAAGTGAAGCTCAGTTCCTTGCACGGATGATGATGATGGATTTGTTCCCTGGGAAGCGATTAGGCTTGTAGAACATTTACAGTGTGTGGGAGACCGAGCGGAGACACCGTGTCCAGCTGACTTCCTCCTGCAGGAGGCTTCCGGGCTTCCTCCTGGACCCAGCCATGCGGTTTTGCTGTTGCCCTTCAGTCTGAGTCAGCAGTCCACAACACCATCCCCCCATCCCTAGTTTGACTCCACATACGGTGGTGCCTCCATTTACAAGCATAATTTGTTCCGGAAGCATGCTTATAGTAAAAAAAAACTTGTGTATCAAAGCAAATTTTCTCATAAGAAATAATGGAAACGCAAGCGATTCATTCCACAATCCAAAAATATTCATAAAAATGATTACAGTACTGTTAACTTAATACAAATAATAAAAGAAAATACAAAGAAAAATAAAACACTTACCCCCAAATCCAGAGTAACTACGGCAGCATGTAAGAGACTTAACATGCACCCGTAGTTACTGCACCACCTAGTGAAAACCTATGGGAAATTCATATTGGTATCCAGAGTAAATTGTTCTTAGAGCAAGGACTCCCCATAGTTACTCTGGATTTTGCCCATAGTCCTGCACTTAATCTCTGCAAGCTGCAATCTGCCCCCTTACATGGGACTGAGACTATAATAGGGCTTACTTTAGAGTAGAGTAACAATCGCTTGTATTGCAAGTCTTGCAAAATGCTTTCAATCCAAGTTACTCTTAATCCAAGGTTTAATTGTAACTTGTGAACAATGGTGGGCCCAAACTACTATTACCTATAGTATCTCTGTCTTGCCCTTCCTCCAATATTCTCTCACGTGGCAGCGTATGTGGTCCTCCCCTTTCACTCTTATTCTCACAACAAGCCTGTGAGGTGGGATAGAGCAGTGTTTCTCAAACTCTGGGTCAGGACCAGGGTGACCAGATGCCTGAACCTCAAAAGGAGGACAAGGTCTTGGATTCCTCTCAGCCTGGCCTTTTTGGCAGACAATGGCACGTTTGCCTACTCACAAGTAAAGCTGTGATATTTGACACTTTCACTTTCCCATAGAGTTCAATGCATATTTTTGTTTATTAGTTTTTTGGCCATAACTATTGATAAGAAGGAGGTATTTCAAAACTGGTTTTTGCATTGATCCTGCTCTTCAATATGAATCCAACAACATATGACATGATGGGGTACCGCACATCATTGCAAAGTTGCAAAATGAAGCAAAAATGGAGGACAATGAAGCCGTTTTGGAGGACACCTGGACAGAAGGCTAAAAAAAGAGGACAAATCCAGAAAAAATCCAGTCATTTGGTCACCCTGATCAGGACCCACTAGGTGGATCAGACTGGTCCACATTCTTTTCAATTTTTTTTTAAATTAAATTTGATGCTACTATAGTATGTGACTGCTTCCCCATTTGCCATGCCAACAAGCTCTGTAGCCTCTGATTTTTATTTTTATTTTTTTAGCAACCTTGAACTGGACTTTGTTTCATCACTTGGAACCTCCACTAAGTCAAAGCGAATCACAAGGTTGGAAAGATGGGTAGGGGGTGGGAGACAGAATTCATGGCTCTGCCTCCCTGCAAGTTCCACAGCTCCTGCTTCTAAGCCAGCACAGTGTCCTGTCTTCTACCTTCTTTCAACCCACACAAAAGGGCTTTGAGGCCAGTGCCACGCAGGCACCTTCTGGCCTTGGCTCCAAGCCTTGGATAAACCCGTAAATTGCAAAGGTCAACAGAGACCTTGCAGAAACCATCCATGCTCTGTAACCTTCTTGATCTGGGCCCATTCAGGGCTGCAACGTCACTTTAAGAAGGGCTTTGTCAGCAGGTTATGTGCCCATCTCCACCTCTTGAGCTGGAAGACAGAATTATTCCCTGGGTTTCTCAGCTGTGTCCACTGAGAAACTAGGCAGGGGATTATACTAGATCAGCGTTTCTCAAAGTTGGGGTCGGGACCCCTTTCGGGGTCGCCTAGAGGTTTCCTAGAGGTCGCCTAAAGACCCAGGTGCAGGGGGCCAGGTCAGGCTTGCCAGACTTCCGGCTGTAGCTGCACACGCACTGGTGCTGACTGACAGCCTCAGGGCCCAATCCTGTGCATGCCTACTCTGAAATAAATCCCATTATAATCAGGGGTCCTTTACTCCCATGTAAATGTGGATAGGATTGCAGCCTTTAGGGCCCAATCCTATGCCCAATCCTCTGAAATAAATCCCATTGTGTTCAATGCATGCATAGAACATACATTTCATTTGTAACAATGAAAATACATCCTGCATATTGGATATTTACATTATGATTCATAACAGTAGCAAAATTACAGTTATAAAGTAGAAACGAAAATAATTTTATGGTTGGGGGTCCCCACAACATAAGGAACTTATAAAGGGGTCACGGCATTAGGAAGATTGAGAACCACTGTACTAGATGATCCACTGGGTCCCTTCCAACTCTATGATTCTATGAAACAACTGACATTCATCAACTGGCTAAGGAGGGTCATCAATTGGTCATCAATTGCTCCTGCAACTGCAATTAGTTCTGTTCTATTTTATTTTATTTAAAGTTTATTGGACATAATAATTCCTTCATAATAAGGATCCACTTGTTCACATTATGGTGTACCTAATCATCATTTAGGCACACTACATGCTCTCAAATAACAATACCTACCTCGTATACAACCATTTCCCAAAAGGATTGTATTTATCCTGCGTAGGGTTGGCATATGCCCCGAAAAACAGGGACAATCCTGATTTTTTGGGATTGTGTTTACATACTGGCAAATGGAACAGAGTATCCTGACCTGATTTTGTGGAAAAGAATTATGGCAACCCTAATCCTGTGTATGACAACTAACGTTATCATTTGTAGATGATTATGATTCTTCTACCTATTTCAGGGAATTTATCTGCAAGACAAAGGAAATTGACACTGTGCCTTAATCGTACCTAAAAGACTTACCAGTATATTGTATATGAGTGTGATCAATAAGTATCAGGACTCGTGCCATAGTAAAGAAGCTAAAATATGCAGAGTGAAGCCACTTGGCACAGACTGACCTTGACCCCAACTGTGCATGCATATTAAGTTTTAACATCCTAGCTCTCTTCCTGTCTTTACAGCAGTGCTTGGAAGGAACATGTGTAGCTTGTGGTCATCGCATTGACCATGACAGAGAAAGTTGAGCAGAGAATCTGCATCAAATTTTGCCAAAAAGCTTGGTGATACCTGCACTGAAACCTACACAAAGTTGCAGAAAATTTATGGAGAGGAGTGTAGGAGTGGTTCAGACGTTTCCAAGATGGCCAACAAAATGTCGACAGTGACGAACGTTCTGGGAGACCTGCAACCAGCAGAACTGAGAAAAATATCACAGATGCGCATGCAGCTGTGAGGGGAAATCATTTAATCACCATCCATGAGTTATCAGAGGATGTGCAGATTAGTTATGGTTCAGTTTAAACCGTTCTCACTGAAGATTTGGCTATGAGACGCATGTCTGCCCATTTTGTGCCAAAACTGCTTTCAGCTGACCAAAGAGAAATTTAGGTTTCAGATGCACAAGATCTCCCTGATTGTGTCGAGAAGGATGAAAACTTTTTGAAAACGGTCATAATGGGTGATGAATTGTGGGTCTATGGCTATGACCCGAAATCAAGGCTCAGTCTTCGCAGTGGAAGACCCCAAACTCTCTGAGACTGAAGAAGGCACAAATGAGTCGAAGCAATGTGAATACACTGTTGACCATTTTCTTCTACTATAAGGGGATTTTTCATCATGAGTATATGCCATTGATCAGATAGTAAACAAGAGTATGAGTGGTCAGATAGTAAACAAGGAGTACTACTGTGACATGTTGTAGCGTTGCGGGATGCTATCCATCGCAAAAGGCCAGAATTGCATGTGTCTGGTGAATGGCAATTGCACCATGACAATGCACCTATCCATTCAGCACAGCTTGTGTAGCAGTTTTTGGTTAAGCACAACACCCTCCAGGTCCAACAGCCACCGTATTCCCCAGATCTCACCCCTTGCAACTTTTTCCTCTTTCCATTTTTCCTCTTTGATTTTTGGAAAATCAAATCCCACTTGAAAGGACAAAGATTTTGAGACGTCGAGGAAACCCAAGTGAATGCGACGAGGCAACTGCTGATTATCCCAGAAAACGAGTTCCAGGAATGCTTCCTTCAATAGAAACAGCACTGCATTAAGTGTGTGGCTTCCGAAGGGGACTGCTTCGAAGGAGATAAAATGCCAAATTGTTACATGTTGTAGTTTTCTTTTTATAGCACCAGTCCTGATACTTACTGATCACACCTCGTATTGAAGCATTGGAAAGAAGTGCCACTCTCCCACTGCTCTTCAATGGACTGAGGACTTGACCAACATTTGAATGCATGGCTTATAAACCTATTTCTGGACACTTGGAAGCCTTTTTAAAGAGATTTATACACAGATTGCTTATTAAAATATTCTGTAGATTGTTTATTGATGCATTTATAAGGATTGCGGTGGCTCAGTGGTTAAAGACAATGTGCCTGTCAACTACTAGCAGGTCAGTGGTTTGAGACTGGAGTACCACAGGACACAGTAAGCTCCCATTACTCGCCCAGTTCCTGCCAAACTAACAGTTCAAAGGCATGCAAATGCATAGGTATGACTTCAGTAGGAAGATAAGGACCCAGTGACAAGCCTGCCCGTTTTGTTAGTGTCACAACAAAACAGGGATTGGACAACACTGATCCAGAATAATGGACCATGCCACCTCCTGGGACAAATGCTGAATAAGTCTTCTGGTGGTGCAAGTGGTTAAGACACTGTGCCTATTAGCCAGCAGGCCAGGGTTCAAGCCTCGGGTCCTCACAAGATGAGGATTCATCTTGTCCTGACCAGGGTGACCAAAAGATGAGGGGGTTGGACTAGATGATTCTCTGGATCCCTTCCCACTCTGTGATTCGAAGTTGCCTTTTGCTTATTAATACATTTTGTAATCTAGATTTCATGCATATTGTATATTAATTTCTCTTTTTCATTTTCTTGTGATTTGAATGTCATTCTGTTTCCATATTTTTTTAATTCACAAATTAAGAAGATGGGGGAAAAACACTGACTCCCTGACAGGCAGACAGACTCCCTGGGAGTCTCACAAGCAGAGGCATGAGGGCCTTGTTGCCTGGTCTCTGCAGATAGGGCTCCGCTTTTAGGCCTCATGGCTAATGGGCATTTGTAAGCTTTGTCATTTGACAAAAATTTTCATGCCAGACCAACCCCAAGTGGGGCCATTAGTCAAGCCTCCTGCATCCCCAGTGACCAGTAAGATGCCTTTTGGAAAACTGAGGAGCCGAGCAGAAAGGCAGCACTTCCCCATTGTTTCTATCCCCTCCCCAACAGGTACTTTGTGTCTAAACCTGAGGGTTTCATGGAGACATTGTGACCAACAGCCATGGAGAGCCCTGTCTAGTCCCCCCAAAAATGGCTCAATTTGACAGCCATCTCCTCTGGGGACATCTCCTCTTGACCGTCATCTCCTCTGCTGCCATTTCATTCTGTTTCTAGTCCATGTTTATGGTCACCAAAGCGAGTGTGGCACCATGAGGCAGCAAATTCCACAAGTTAATCTTAACTTCCCATGAAACAAGAACTCACTTTTGTTTGTCCTCTACTCTCAGCTAATCAGTTTCACCGGATGACCATCCCCCGCTCAGGCTGTGTGAGAGAGAAACCCAGTCCGTTCTCTCCACTTGCTTATGTTTTTATCGCGCTTCATCCTCCTTTGCTGGTCATCCTGTTCTCAGGCTGGAAAGCCACAACTTCCTCTGGAAGGATGATAAGCATAAGCTGAATTTGTGCAGCTCTCTCCATGCGCTGAGACAACCATTCATGCACACATTTCACACAACATGTGGCACTTGGTTTGCTGATGGGGATGAAGGGGAAGGAAAGCCTGACTGGACATGATGCGCTTATGGGGATCTGGTGTGCACCATACAGGCTAGATCCCCAATCTAGAACCAGAACACATTTTGCACCTCTGTTATGAAAAATGAGCTTTTGTGCTGAAGGAAGGAAGGAAGGGAGGGATGTAAGGATGCAGAAGCATGGCTGCCTCCTCCCAGGAACCGCATGGTCTACATCCATTCCTTGCGCAAAGCCAAAGACATCCTGTCAGGGTCTTTCCCAACAGCAAGGGTGAGGGTAGCATCCCCCACAGTTATAGGACAGCAGCTGCCACATCAAAACATGGTAGCTGGGGGAACACTCAGATGGCACCCCAAATCTCCAGCCCACTGCAAACATTCCCAGGGTGTCCTGACCTTTCAAGCTGATGCTGCAGTATCGCTGAACAAGCATTTCCAGGCAGGGCTGGCCAAAGGTCCCCTAATGCCTGATGGGATGCTCCAAATGCTGGCCTTTCCCCAAACCCAACAGCATGCCAGCTGCCTCTGTTGCTGCTCCCTTAAAATACAACAGAGGAAAAGAGCAGATGTTAATAGGAGCATCAGGCTGTTGTGAGCACAATGACACTGGGAACCACTGGTCTTGCCCTCTCCACAACATTCCACTTCCTATGCAGGAAGCAACAGGAGAAGCAACAGAGACAGGGACCCCAATCTTCCCAGGCACAACTTCAGTTGGTGTTATGGGCACTGGTGGGCTCCAGCAGGTTCGCACCTTCTCTATAAAACCGGTTGTTAAAGAAAGATTGGACATATAAAGTTTTGAAATAGCCATTTAAAAGTTGCTGCCAGATGGGCATAGAACCGGTTGTTAATTTCTTTGAATCCCATCACTGGTTATGGGGTGCCAGCCCTGTTTCTATGGAGTCAAACTGTAACATCTAACATCCTAACATCCTCCCATTCATCTCCTCCATGAGTTGCTCAGTGCATAGGAGCCCCCTACCGCTGACCCACACCTCACCAGTGGATCTGAATCTGGCCCATCAATACTGCTCTGGTTAATTACACACTTATAACATCATTTACCCATATTTACTTGAATCTAACATGCTACTGAATCGAATCTGCACCCCTATTTTAAAAGATTTGAGATTTTAAAAAGTTTGCTGATGATTGTCATGTGCAGCTGCAAAGTAGGTGCAAAATTTAATTTTACTCCATACAACGTGTTATATGACAATAATATGACAATGGGTTTATGCTATGATTTTTACCCAATTGCACTGCTTCCTACAACAATGGGTTTGTCTTACATTTTTAAATTAAAATATTATAAACTATTAAATGAAATATTGATTATACTTACAATCAGAATACCATATTTACTCAAAACTAATGCAGCATCAAATCTAATGTGCACCCCAATTTTGGAAACTAAATTTGGCTGGAAAATGCATGCGTTAGATTTGAGTAAATATGGTATGTACCATGAGAATCAACAGAAACAAAGCAGGGCAGGTCTCCACCCCAGGAAGTCGCCTCCATTCCATACGCTAATAGCGTAGGAGGCAACAGAGAGTGGGAAGGCAGGAGGAAGGGGGGAAGGAGGTAAACATAACAGCAAATGCATTTGTGGCAGGAGTCCAAAAAGAAACCCAGAGGCCAGGTATTCACACACCTTGATGCGCCACTCATGACTCAGTGCTATGTATTTTTAGGTTTTCAGGTCATCTCTGCTTGCAGCTTGTCCAAACACAGACCTGGCAGATGTGTGTGTTGCATGTTGGGGGAGGAAGGGGCATGTGCAAACCAATCACAGACAACTTGAATAAGTTTCGGAAGCAACTTGAAAGACCCAGAAACTGGGTTATTGCCTCTCACTGCTTTGATCCAGAGCGATTGCACCAACGAACACCCCACCAATGGCGCCGTTCGTGACTCATTGTTGCGCAATCAACAGCAATCCATTCTAGATGTGGGGGTGTCATACATTTGCACAACCAAGTGAGCTGCCTGTAACAGGGAGGTCATGGGGAAAAGAAGGAAGAGGCACTGGTGGGCGCAAAATAGCTTTGTTAGGTTGCCTTGCAAGAGGATGTTGAGAGCTTCTGTCAACCTGCCAAGCAACAACCAATTCCAGTGAGCTGGTGCCTTCTTGAGAAGAACAATTCTATCCCTTCTGGACTGAACCAGTTGCTCCCAAGTCCGCTACAAACCACAATGGACCATAGAGGCCAGAGACCTATCAAGCTCAGCTACTGTCACAGCTTCCCCAAGGGAGGGGATTGCTTTCCATACAGAAGACCCCAACATCTCCATCCCTGGAGAACTAATGCCATCAGCGTAGTCCATAATGAACTAGAGATGCACAAGGGTCTGACTCAGAAAAAGGTCATTCTGTAGGTACCCCAAAGACTCCTGAGAAGTGTCAGGCAGCAAGGAACTTAGATATTGTCGGAGATCCTAGCCCCAGGTTTTGCTATCCAGGGCCGGGACCACCTTTCTGGATCAGCACTGAATACACACTTGGCTTTCCTTGCACACACACTCTGATATGTGCTTCAGTCAGTGCCCAGAAGGAAAAGTGGACCACTTCCTAACATCAGTCAAAGGTCAAGTTTTCCCAGTGATGTAGCTAGAGAGGGTGGAGCAGTCAGTCTTAGAGGGATCCTCACTCATTCAGAGCCATTCCAGGAGGGAAGAACAAAATAGATGTTGAGAGTCATGTGCTTGTTGTGGGGTCTCCCCCTGAGATAAACTCTGCTGGGTTTTGTTTTTGTAAAACATTTCTGTGTACCCATTTATGGGTAGAGCTTCTGAAAACTTCACCATCATGCATCTGAACAAGAACTGAAGAGCACAAACGATAGAATGTGAGAGCTGGAAGAGATCTCGGAGATGATCTAACCCCCTTCTCAGTGAAGGCAACTCCTATAGAAGTGGCTTGCAAAGTGGGTGTTGGGACCCCCTTAGGAGGATGCAATTTCATTTCAGAAGATTGCTGCCATCTTGGAATCTGGCACTGAGTACTGCCATCTTGGAATGGGGCACATAGGCAGTGATCCATACTTTTCAGGGAGTAAAGCTGCAATCCTAACCTGGCCTAAGCCCTGACATGAGTTTTGTGTTGACCTGGGAGTGTCACAACAGTTCCGTAAGACACTTTTGCACCACTCCTGGGAGAGGGTTAGGCCTGTGCACAAACATGCACTTGCCTCCCTGCATTACCTCAGGAACGGGAAGACCAATGAGTTGTGCTGGACTAGTTTAGGATTGCACCCTAACCCTACAATCCAGAGTAACTATGGGAACACGTAAGAGACATTTATTTCAATGTAGTTACGGCACCACCAGTGAAAACCTATGGGAAATTCATATTGGAATCCAGAGTAAATTGTTCTTACGTGGGAGCAAGGACTCTCTGTAGTTACTCTGGATTGCGCCCTAAGTCTCATTGAACATGATGGGACCTACTTCTGAATAGACATGGAGGAGCTCTGGCATCACAGCTCTGATGTCACTTTCTGTTTGATGGCACTTCCAGCCGTGACATCATGTCCAGGGGTGGAGGGTTCTGGACAAGTTGTCAGTCTCAGAAGGCGGTCCAGGGGATTCTTGGACCTGGTCCTATCCAGGGCTGAAATTCTCAAGGCTGTCCTACAGAATTCCTGAAAGGGCCATCCAGCCTCTGCAGGGAAACCTCCAAAGATGGAGAGCCCACAACTGCACAAGGAAGACTTTTCCAGGTCCTGACAGCTCTTGTAGTGAGGAAACCCTTACTCATCTTCAGCCAGCTTCTCCTTTCTTGTACTCCTACCCAAGCCTTCCCTCAGGAATCACAGAGAGCAAGTTCTCCATTCTTTTGTGTAGTAACACTTCAGATACATGGAGTTGGCTGTCTAAGCTCCCCTCAGTCTCCTCTTTTAACTTGTAGGACTGTAGGTGCAATCCTAACCAATTTAGGCTGACCCAACTCACCCATTCCCCAGTCCTGTGGTGGTGTGAGGAGGCCAGCACATGTCTGAGCAGTGTGTCTGAGCACTGGCCTGGCTCCCCCACCCCAGAAGCGACACAGAAGTACCTTATGGCTTGTGCCAAGATTTGTAACAGGACTTATGTTGGCCTAGTGGGGGTTTAGGATTGCAGCCTCAATTTCCAAACCCTACCTTGCTTTCTCCAAACTTGCTCCAAGGTATCCAAGTCCTTCCTTTACAGTGTGATGCAAGTAAGGTCTGACTAGTACAGTGTGGAGCAGAACTATGGCCTCTCAAGCTGAAATAAACTAGTTATTCACTGAGGTGTCAGAGGATTCTTGGTTATCCCAGAGTTGCATCACTCCAGACTGCAGTAGGAGGGCTTTGCATGACGGAGGGCTCCCCCATTTTAAAACACACACGCACACACAAAGACTCACAATCTCCCTGAACAGAGAAAACTCTTAGGGTGCATCCTAACCATATCTACTGAAAAGTAAGCCCCATTGTGTTCGATGGGTCTTACTCCCAGGAAAGTATCTTTAGGATTGCAGCTCTTTGTCAAGTGTTGAACTTCTTGTAGATTTCTGGAGAAGTCCATGCTATTCATCATCAGTGATTCCACACAAATTGCATCAACTTTGTCTATTTCTTAACTTTCTTAAATGAAAAATCATTTATTTTAGGAAAAAAATGTCCTGATTAACATTTTCTTATTGATTCATGCTCATCGATTTCTGAAATATGCAGGCTGCCATTCATGTGATTAGTTCTCAATGTCACTCAAATAATCACAGTTGCCCAACACAGCAATAGTACTATCTTTGTAAACTGGTGGACTTCAAAAGAGTCTCTCTGTTGCATTCTCTATTATCTACTTTTCCTCCTCCTCCTGTAGTGGGGTGGCCTATATCTCAATGCCTGCTCATCCTCTGGGAACAAGCTGAAGGATGGGACTAAGCAGCCTCTTTCTGCAGACCAATCCAACAGACAGAATACTATAGTAAGAAGATAAGGGGATTGGCCTGCATGCAGTTTACGCAGGGTCACAGGCTAATAGACGCATGCTCATAGCATCTCCCCGCAACCCCATGCTCAACTATTACGGCAATCCTAACCACACTTTCCTTGGGGAACAGTGGTGGGCTTCAGGGGATTCTCACAGGTTCTATAGAACCCTTTACTAATAAGCACCTGGTTCTGAGAACTGGTCACTAATGGGACATAGAACCTGTTGTTAATTTAGGTTATTATGCCATAGAACCTGTTAATTTATTTGAATACCACCACTGGGTAAATACTATTGAACATGATGGGAATTACGTCTGGGTAGACATGCTAAAGATTGCACTGTAAGAATCTCATAAATTTCCAGAAATTAATCCCCTTACATAGTAACACCATGGGACTGATTTGTTCTCTTCTGCCCCATAGATTTAGAGCTAGGGCTAGTAGGTTAAAACTGTAGGAGGGGAGATTCCAGGTGAATAGCTTAAAGCTAGGACGGGTTCAGCAATGGAGCCAACTGCCAAGGGTGGTTCTCCCTCGCTGGAGGTCTTTCAGCAAAGGCTTAATAGGCACCTTATGGGGATGCTGTAAAGAGGATTTTCCTGCTTCAGACTGGCACCCTTCCTGCTCTTTGATTTCCTGTGAACTGATCAAGAATATGAGGGTATACAAAACTGCATTGTCTTCATGTTTTATATGCAGAGGAAAGACCTTCCAAAACTACAAACACAACAGTGAAGACGGGGGATCTTAGAACATCAGCCGAATAAAACCAGCTGGTTGTCAATGTGTTGCTGTAGATTCTGGGAAGCAGAACTAGAGAAGGCAACAGCCACTGATTCAGAGAATGCAAAGGGGGATATTAAATTAAGATCATGAATGGCATTTGAAGGGCACCAGTGTTGTTTTTATTTTGCAGGGTGAGAAACTGTCTTAGTGGGTCAAGCGGGATGAAAGACAGCCAGGTAATCAAAGCTGTTCTTTATTTTCTGCTGAAGTTCTGAGCCACTTCCTATTTTGCTGCACCCACCCAGTGCCTTGAAAGTCCCACTCTTTCCTGTACGCATCAGCAAGGAAACTCCATTTTCCATCCAGCAAAGATTACAGTATTAGAAAGAAAGAAAGAAAGAAAGAAAGAAAGAAAGAAAGAAAGAAAGAAAGAAAGAAAGAAAGAAAGAAAGAAAGAAAGAAAAGGCTGCAATCCTAAAGACACTTTCCTGGGAGTAAGGGAGTAAGACCCATTGAACACAATGGTGCTTATTTTTGAGTAGACATGCCCAAACGTGCAATCCTAAGCATGTCTACTCAGAAGTAAGTCCTATTATATTAAATGGGGGCTACTCCCAGGAAAGTGTATTTAGGATTGCAGACTATGAGCACAATCCTAACCATGTCTATTCAAAAGTAAACCCCATTGTGTTCAATGTGTCTTACTCCCAGGAAAGTGTCTTTAGGATTGCAGCCTAAGAGCACAATCCTAAACATGTCTACTCAAAAGTATGCCCCATTGTGTTCAATAAGGTCTTACTTTAGGATTACAGCCTACACTTTCTCTTGTTCTTGCAGCGTTAGTTAGTTCGTTCGTTCAGTCTTGCACTCAAGAATGGACCAAAGCATCACAACATTTGAACCCCCATTGCAAGAGAGCTATGGCAAAGAGAGGAGTCTGTGGGCTTCCCACAAGGGTAGCTGGTCCTACATGACCCCTTCCTTGAGCATGAACCAGCCAGGGAGCTCTTGTGTTTGTAGAGAGGGAGGCCCACATGTGTCTCTTGGCAAAGAGAAGTGCCCACAAACCAGAGAAAGGTTTGCTTCGCAACGACCAGTCAACACATCTTTGGACACCAGCCCAACTGCACCCAGGCCGCCCTCTTGTTTTGTCTCATAACTGAATTCAGGAAATGTACTGTGGAGGCACCTCTCTCTAGCAGTAAGGTCATTCAAAGGACAGCTCTATCTGTCTGTCTACCTATTTATGGCATTTTCTTTCAAAAAGATCTAGTCTTCCCTCCTTTTTAACAAAAGAAAATACAGTAAAACCTTGGTTTGCAAGCATAATTTGTTCTGGAAACATGCTTGTAATCCAAAGCACTTTTATATCAAGGAAAATGTTCCCATAAGAAATAATGGAAACTCAGATGATTCATTCCACAACTCAAAAAAATTCATATAAATATGATTACATTACTGTTAATATAATACAAAACAATAAAAATATAAAATACTAGTAAAATGTACCTGTGTTGCAGGAGTAAAATACCCCCCATACACCATTCCCCTATTGCGCATCAACCCCCCGTTGCGCAACACACCCCATGCACCACAAACCCTGTGTACCACACCCCCATGTGCCACACACCTGTGCACAACACACACACCGCGCACAACATCCCCCATGCACAGCATCCCCCATGGGCATCACATCCCAAGCGCATCATGCCTCCATCCACATCATGCCTCCATGCACATCATCCCCCCATGTGCATCAACCCCCCGCATGCATCAGCCCCCCACACACTTCCCCCACATGCATCATCCCCTCATGCACATCAACCCCCCATGAACAACACACACCTCATGTGCAACACCCCCATGCACATGCACAGCACCCTCCCCTATACACAACACCCCCAGTGCACACTCCCAGTTCACAAGGCACCAGACACAAAATTGGTTGGATGTTGATCAGTCAGTCTTCAATGTTAAGTATAGGACAAAAACATGTTGCACCCCTTTTCACCCCCTTAAGTGTTCCTCCCTATACTTACAATGAATAGTCCCAGACGAATGCTCTGTCCCAATCCCCAGACCTAGAATCACGAAATTCAGGAAGAGTGTTCCTTCTATGACATCAGCACCCATCAAGAAGTGATGTTGAGAAAGTTAACCCTTACGGGGCTGAAAAGGGGTGCAACACATTTTTATTGAAGACTGATCAATACCCAGCCCCCAATCCTGCACCGGCCTGGAAAGGGTGCCCACAGTTGTTGAGGGACATGCACAGGGTGCACATGAGAGGTTGTTGTTCATTAAATTGATGCACTTGGGGGGAAGTTGCGCAGGGTGGGGTTGTTGTGCATGGGAGGTTGTTGTGCATGAAGGTTGATGCGCATGGAAGGATGTTGTGCATGGAGTAATGTTGCACATTCAGGGTTGATGCGCTTCGAGGGATTTTGTGCATGGGGGTTGATGTGCAGTGGGGGTGGATGCATAGTGGGTGGATGCGCAGGGGGTGAAATTGTGCATGGCTGGATGTTTTGCATGGGGGATGGTGTGCTTGGGGGTTGATGCGCATGGGGATATTGTGCATTCAGGGTTGATGCGCATGGGAGATGTTACACATTCAGGGATGTTGGGCATGGGGGAGTTGATGTGCTTTGGGGTTTGGTTCCCATGGGGAGGTAGTGCACATGGGGCAATGATGCACATGGGACGATGACACACATTTGGAGTTGATATGCATGGGGGATGTTATGCATTCAGGGATTTTGCACATGGGGGTTTGTTGAGCATGGGGTTTGTTGCACATGGGGGTTTGATGCACATGGGGTTTGATGTGTATTCGGGGATGATGCGCATTTGGGGTTGATGTGCAAGGGGGTTGACGCACATGGGGATGTTATGCATTCAGGGATGTTGTGCATGGGGAAGTTGATGTGCAAGTGGGGATGTTGTGCATGGGGGTTGATGTGCTTGGGGAATGTTGTGCATCTGGGGTTGATGTGCATGGGGGATGTTGCGCATTCAGGATTCATGTGCATGGGCGGGGGCTGTTGCGCATTTGAGGTTCATACGCATGGGGGTTGATGCGCAGTGGGGGGGTTGATGCGCAGTGGGGGGATGATGTGCAGTGGGGGGATGATGCACATGGGGGTTGTGCATGTGGGGGAATGGCATACGGGAGGAATTTTATTCCTGAGGTACAGGAACATTTTTGCTAGTATATAGATACAAAGAAAAATAAAAGAAATTAACCTGCACTTTCACTGCAATCCTAACCCCTGCTTAGTCTGGCACAAGTCCTGGCTTAATTCCCATGCTCGCCAGGGGTGTCAAAATAGTGCTGTAAGACACTTCTGCTCCACTCCTGGGGGGTTTAGACCAGTGCACAGACATGCACTGGCCTCTCCATATCACCGTGGAAAAGGAGAGATGGGTGAGTTCTGCTGGCCTAAATTGGTTAGGATTGCACTCTTCGAGCACAATCTTATTCATGTCTACTCAAAAGAAAGCCTATGGCTACAATCCTAAAGACTCTTTCCTGGGAGTAAGACCCATTGAACACAATGGGGCTTACTTCTGAGTAGACATGATTAGGATTGTATGTCTCTCAGGTCTCTCAAGGAGAATCAATTGCCAAAGTTCAGGGATCTTTGGGAGAAGCTACTCCAGCCAGTAGATCTGCCCTCATATGTGCCCATCTCTAGCTGATATTTGTTTCCAGCAGATCAGCCCCAAAGAAGGATATAGACATGACCAGGCTCTTGGATCTTGCTTGAAGGAGGTGGCAGTACTTCAACCTTTTTTTGCCAGGCCACACAAACCAGCAAGCCTCCCCATCTCCAGCTGTCTGTCCCCACAGCCAGCCAAACAATGGAAAGCAGAGGTGCCAGCTCTGGCAAAAACTGGAACATGAGAAGGGGTTGCTCAGCGAGGAAATGAGCGCAGCGTGTGTGTCATGAGGAAGGCATGGCTGTGTTGAGGTCACTGGGGTAGGCATCCCCTTTTCCCTGCACTTGCAAACCCAACCTGCAGGAAGCTGGAGCTGTTTTGACTCATTCTCTGCCACATATTTGAGCTTTGAGTGCTGACTGCTGTTGGGAAGGGGTCAGAATCCAGAGGAACCACAGTGAGCGTTGGAGGCCCTCCTAGGCGGAGCTGGTTTTGCTCAGGATCTGAGCAGCAGCTGTTGCCCATTTGTTCAAATGATGCTCTCCCATGAACTGCACCCATTGCTGGGAACAAAGGAAGTGGGGGAAAGGAGGGGGGCTGGCAAGCCAAACAGCAAAGGAAAGGGGGGGAGATGAACTCCAGAGGGCCCAAGTGGTGAGATCCATGAGGGTCCTCACTGCCAGCTGAAACAGTGCCATTTGTTGACACCCAAAGGCAGTCCCTGGAGAGGTTAAGTCATCCTGAGACATGTGGGGCTTATTGCAAGGATGAGATCTGAACAGGAAGCACACTGTGATTGTGGGGGAATTTGCCTGCCCCTTACTTTCAACAGAACAATTGCTATGCTATCCCTGGGGGATGGAACAAATTGGGGCATGGCTCCATTTTGCTCCCTCTGCCTGAAATGGCTCTGACGGGGTAAGGCTCCCTCCACCTGACTGTTCAGCCTCCCTGTAGCTACACCACTGCCACCAATTACTCCACTGTCTGGGGACCATCCTCTTCCTCACTCCCCAACCATTGAGCTGTGTTACTTGTAAAATTGGACTGGCTCCCTTCCTTACTGGCTACCACATCTATCAACCCTTGGCTAGTTGGGCACAAATGTGATGGACCCCCATCAATCTCCCATGTATCGCCCAAGTTACAGAGCAACTTCAGGAGAATTTGCCTGAACTCCCTTTTTGTGTGTGTTGTCTCCCCATCCCTCGCAAAAAAATTGATCCAGCCCTAAGGAGAAGGCACAGAGGAAGTGCTTGTTGAATGATCTTAAAAGGCTGGTGGCGGCCCAATCCTGGACCAGCAGGGGGTGGCTGTAAGGAACACTCCAGTGGTAGGAATGTAGTTCCTGGGGAGAAAAGGCACTTTCCTCCCACCATGGTCCTTAGGCAAACACTGCCTGTCCCCTCCTCCCAATGGTCCTGGGTCAGGGTGACCATACAGAATGGAGGACAGAGTGCCTATACCTTTAACCATTGCATAGAAGTGGGAATTAAGGCAGGTGTAGGGCATTTAAAAAGCACCTGCCTTAATTCCCTCTTCTATGCAATGGTTAAAGGTACAGGCACTCTGTCCTCCAGTCTATATGGTCACCCTACCCTGGGTGGTGGAGTGCAACAGCAGGAGGTCCCTCCTCTCAGATTGGGGCAGGTTGGAAGGGATGCTTTGAGGTCAGTCCTTATTTTGCAGTAAAAGAAAGGAGGCCACTCTGCCATACAGGCTGTACTCACTTTGTTGGTGAATCAGGCTGGAATCCTATCCACGCTTTCCTGGGAGTAGTTCATACTGAGCATAATGGAACTTACAGTACTTCCATTGGGCTGTCAGCATAGAGATCCAACCTTGTCATACATGGATTTTTTTATACATGCCTTTGACACAACATGAATTGTGACTGCAAATCACAGTTATAACAACTTCTTTTCTACTGTTGTAGAGCAGCAGTCATCCAAGCAATCATTCCATTCTTCAGTCCCAGACTCAAACACCTGCAGATATTAATAATAAAGATATTATTCCAACAGGTGCAGTGGAGGAGCAAGAAACCTGGCAGTGGGTCTTTAAATCTTCTTTTCCATTGTTTTGGGTTTTTTTGTTATCCATGGATTTTTCTATCCACAGGAGATTCTGGAACAAGAGAACCCTAAGTGGATAACAAGGAACACCTGTACATGTAAATCAGTGATTTTCAACCACTGTGCCATGGCATACAAGTGTGCCACGGATGGTCTACAGGTTTTCCATTGGACTTTGGGGGGAGCCTTAATTAGTAAGGTAACTGGGAGATTTGAGCCCCAACCAGCAGCCTTGTAAAAAAAAACTGATGGTGTGCTTTTTTAATTTTAGCACCTTGCCAGTGTGACCTGAGATGAAAACGGTTGAAAATCCCTGATGTAAAGGAAAGGAACCAAGGACATTCAGAAGGGGCAGTGATGGATCCGCACCTTGAAAAGTGCCTTCCTACCTTGAAAAAGGGATTATGTATGTAGCCAGGTTTGAGACACAGGAAGCAGTCTTTCCACTGAGTCACAGCCAAGCTTTGTCTAGCCCACTAGATAGTAGCAGCACACCAGGGCTTCAACCAGTGAAAGATCTTGCACAGTCCTATGGTAGCGGGATCCTCATCATACAAGCAGGGACTTTAAGATCTCATCCTTCACAGATCACTCTTGGTGTGCTAGGCATGAACATGGAAACGCCAAAGCACACACTGAGCTGTGGGAAGCTGGTTTTTTTCATGGAAGCAGGTCTCATCCCTTTGCCTCCACACAAACATCAAGTGTGCCTCCACACTTGTACATCACATCAAGTCCCGAGTTCCTGGGACCTGTGCTGAATTATTGTATTTTCTTGAATCTAACGCTCACATTTTTCAGCAGAACTTACAGCCCAATCCAGAGCAACTAATCTGTCCACATAAGAGCCCTTAGGTTGCCCTATCTAACACTAGGTTGGAGCAACTGCAAGATGCTCCAGCCCAGTTACTCTGAAGGAGGCTTAGGGCAGAGCAAGGCAAGATAGGGTGCCCTAAGAGAGGTGGACCTGCTCTGCCCTAACTGGGGCAGCCTAAGCAGCTCAGGAGAGGCAAGTTGAGGGCATGTTTAGCATTGCCTAGGGCAGAGCAGTTACTCTGTATCCAGAGCCTGTTTCCAAGGCAGAAATGCCCTCTTCCAGCCCTCAGAGTTATACCACCTCAGGAGCAGGTATAGTAATGAGTAGACCCATAGGGGTCCATGATAAGGCCCGAGTAAGAATGGCAGTGTTGACCAAAAATCTGAGTTCTTGGCCAGCCTAGCTGCAACCCCTTCCTCTCAACCTCAGGATATGGAACAAACTACGGCTGCCCACAAACCTCAGGATACAGCAGGCCACTCCAAGAAGCCCCTTGTATTCACTGTAGAATGTACTGGCATCTCATCAGGGACTCCTTATAAGGCAGGCACCCAGTGGCATCACCAGACTGGTGCGGCTGGTGTGGGCCGCATTGGGTGATGCGCTCCGTATGGGGTGATGTGCCGGAGGAGTTTGACTGTCCTTTGGCAGGCCCCGGGCGTCAGCACCCCCATTCAGGCCTGTTCCAAGGCGGAGCAGCAGCCAGAAGCTGCCACTTGTCTGAGGAGCTGGCCTGAACGGCCATCTGAGGTGCACTGCACAGAAACACACTGAGCATGCCGAACAGCTTCAGAGGAGACTTCCTTAGAGCAGAGAAAGTCTGCGCCTCTGCACAGCCATTCGGCCTCACTCAGGAGGCGGAGCGGCAGCCGAATGGCTTCAGAAAGAGTACTGCACAGGCACCAACTCTGACGCCTGCACTGTCTCCCCCGAAGCCAAAAGGCTTCAGAAAAGTACTGCGCAGGTGCCAGAGATGGTGCCTGCGCAGTACTCTTTCTGAAGCCAGTTGGCTTCAGAAACAACTGCGCAGGCACCAACTTTGGTGACTGCGCAGTCCAGGTAGGGGGGGCGTGCATCCCAGGGATGACGCACAGACTTCCGCACCAGGTGATGAGCAGAGTCATGTCACCACTGTAGGCACCACAGCTGTTCCTTGTTCAGTGTGATCTGAGGGGTGTCTCTTCAGGAGCAAGTCTTCCCCTTGTGTCAATTACTTAGCATGCTCTGGAGCAGTTAGGGCAGCCCAGGCTTCCTGACTCTCTGGGTTCAGCATAACTTTCTGCTCTGGATACAGAATAGTTAGGAGAGTGCAGTTAGGTCAGAGCAGGCTGAATTTGCTCTGGATTGCAGCCTTAGTCTCCAAAATCGGTGCGCATTAGATTCAGTGGTTACTAGATTCAAGTAAATGTGGTATTTTTAAATTAAAAGTATAGGGTGCGTATTAGATTCAACAGCGCATTAGATTCGAGTAAATGCAATATTACTATTGTTTGTTTTTGTTGTTGTTTTTTATTTTTACAGAGAATTCAAGAAATTCTCTGAAGACCAGCATTGGTCTTCGGACCATGAGTTTGAGTAAAAAGATACAAGGGAAGAGAAAACCAACCAAGCAAATCCAAGTTTCATTGTGTTTGGAATGGGTGATGACTGAAAACGGGGGAGAGCACACCCTAGTGGTTAGCCCAACAGCCTGGTGCCTACTCCTGGACAGTCAGTGGGTGGGCAGACTAGCTAGCTAGACTAGAAGGTGGGCTGTTAGCTAGTCAAGGAGACAGAAAAAAGAGATAGAAACTGCTTTGAAATTTAGATCTGGGAAAAGGAGGCAGGATGTTTCAGTAAGGTCAGTGTTAGCATCTGTGGAGGCTGCCATTCCTGCATACCAGGAACTTCTGCACAGATGTTTTCTCTCCCAGATGTGCAAGAGAAGTTGCAGGGGAATTACAGCCTGGATCAAAAGAAGCTGAGATTTGCAGGAAAATACCTAACCAGAAACACAGCATTTGAAGACACAGCTATAAGCATCTGCTGCTCTCAAACGCCTGCCTGTCTGCTCCCTCTACCTCTCTCAACCCATGGGGTGGAAGCAGTTGCAGAAAAAAAATGATTGCATGGTGAGAAGGGCCCCTGGAGTCATCAGCCAGCCTCTTCACCTCCTGCCCTCAGACAGGATATCCGACACTCAGAACACCCTGGGCTGGTTCCTGCCCAACCAGTTCCTGCAGTCCTCTGGGGAAGCAGGCTTTGACCAGGGGCGGCCAGCACCTTGCACTCCTTGTTGGCTTATATATCATTATTTCATTCCCAGAAATGAACATCCCACTCTCGTTCACTGCGGAAGCCACATGAAATTCAAGGTAATGGGCTACCATCCTATACACACATACTTAGGAGGAAGCCCCATTTGATGTAATGGGACTTACATCTGAATACACAAGCCTAGTTGGATTGGACTCTTAAGCAGCAATCTTAACTTCCAGTTAGGCTGGCCTAAGCCCCAGCATAAGTCTTGTGCTGATCTGGGGGTGTCACAAAAGTACCATTTCTGTGCCACTCTTAGGAGAGGGTTAGATCGGTGCACAGACATGCGCTTGACTCTCTACATCAACATGGGAATGGGAAGACAGATTACTGTAGTTGTACTGGCCTAGGTTATGTGACTTGGTCCTGATTGGGTGGTGGTCTTCAGGTTTTACCCTTTTCGCAAGGTAATAGCCACATGGTACTTAGGGTATAAAAGATCCCGTCTTCTCTTGTTCTCCCTCCTTTTTTCTTCCTCTTGGTGCCAAGGACCAGATTGCATGATCAGGTTGCTATTCTTGCGCTGTTGCATCCCCTTCCCCCTTACCTTACCT
This sequence comes from Cryptoblepharus egeriae, assembly GCA_030015325.1. NCBI lineage: Eukaryota > Metazoa > Chordata > Lepidosauria > Squamata > Scincidae > Cryptoblepharus > Cryptoblepharus egeriae. Next base: position 17,284,981 of record JAREYC010000010.1, on the reverse strand, counting down.
TTTCCTATTTCTTCTTCCCAGATATTACGTTATCCCCCATGTCCCCTTGCTTCCAGCTATCCTGAATCTCCTTTTCCTTCGGTACACACATGATTCAAGGAACAGGTACATTTCATCATATGGTTTATTGACTGTATGTAATTTTGCCTTATTTCTTAAAACAATAAAGTCTGTTTCTTTGTGATAAGTTTTCCTAAGTTGTTCTCTTTCTAATGAGGGTATCCCCTCTGCATGATACTGTTTTTAAGAGTCCTGCCTTGCGGTCCTTATATATAGCCAAGAGGGCAATAGTCAATCATTTAAGAGGAAAAAAGACCCCATACCAAGAACCCTAGAAAAAATAATACATCCTGCGTCCTGTGCCTGCTGTTCCAGATGAAGGTGGGATCATAGGCAATGGCAAAATGACCTCAATCCAAACCAGTGGTATTCAGGAATTTTGGTCCAGGACCCCCTTTCATACTTAAAAATCTATCCAGGACCCCCTGTCAAACTGACAAGGATGTGGCGTCACTGTGGTGCCAGAGCTCCTCCAGGACTACTCTGAAATATCATTGTGTTCAGTGAGACTTAGAGCACAATCTCAAACCTGTCTACTCAAAAGTAAGCACCACTGTGTTCAATGGGTCTTACTCCTAGGATAGTGTCTTTAGCATTGCAGCCTCACTCCCAGGAAAGCCCAGTGCCAGATTCCAAGAATGCAGATCCCACCCTCTCATGACTCCCTTGAACTGACATTGGAATCCCCCACAAGGGGATCCAACCCCCACTTTGAGTACCACTGCTCCAGATCTTCACTAACATGAAAGTTTCAGCAGGCACGGTTGTCCCCCCCACCAAACTTTGGAGTCTTTGCCATTTCAAAGGCAAGGACAAAGGAGGCTGCCCTAGCAAGGTGTGCTGCTCTGGATCACTTCCGAGCTGCCTGCCTTGTAGACGTCACCCAAGCGTGGATGGCCAAAATACATTAATATCAACACTGTTATACTACTGCTCAGTTGTGATATGGCACCATGAAAAAGCACATGGTGTTCGGGGACCCGATATACCCAAAGAATAGGTCTCCGCCTGATCACAGTTTTGACATAGGAAAAGATTGAGGGAGCTGCACGTAGTTGAAGAGGACTTGACTGATGCCGCCTTTCATTTGGGAACCAGAACTGCAGGTGTACAAGTCCAGGTCTGCCAGGCAGGTGGTTTCCGGAGGAGATGAGATGAAACCACCACAGATGATATATTGCGGAGGGTTTGACCTTCGGCAGGTTAGATCTGGCTTCCCTTTACCAGATCCTGTGGAAGTGGTGCCCTCAACGGAGCTTCTGCACTGCTGGAGCAGGAAGGGAGCAGATGCCCGGAGGCCACCAAGGACATGGCACCTTCACTCCCTGCCCTTGGGAAGCAAGCCTCTCACTTCAGGATAGAGATATACAGTGCAGTCCCATTGAACTCAATGGAACTTACTCCTGAGTGAACATGAATAGGATTGCACTGTTAGGGTCATCTTGTCAGGGGGAGAGCAGCTAAAAGGCCCAGAGGCCAGCAGGGAAAGACTGAGGATGGCTGAACTAAACTATCTTGCCCACCTTGCTCAAAACCATGAGTGGTTATTCATTAATCTAAGTTCCATCTCAAATTTATGTACAGTATTGAAATTTTATATTAATTTTTTTCCATCTCTCAGCACTATTTGTTGTGGTTCTTTAGCTAAACCGGTTGGAGACCCCTGAACTAGAGGATGGACCTCCTTTTACCATGGTGGCTTTGATCCTCCCTGGCCCATCCTTTCTTTTCCCTGCATGGTCTGAAAAACTGGTGGCTTTGTCCCTTTAACCAGATCCAGCTGCTGTGTTTGGCTGCAATCCTATGCACACTTTCCTGGGAGTAAAATATATTATATGGATCCTACATCTGAGTACGTGCTCCGGATTGTGTCCTTTGTTTGCTGAGAGGGTTTACATTCCAAGGTGTGCTACACAGCCATAGAGGTGTAGAGTAATGCTGCAATCCTAAAGACACTTTCCTGGGAGTAAGAGAGACCCACTGAACACAATGGGGCTTACTTTTGAGTAGACATGGTTAGGCTTGTGTTCTATGTTTTCCCAGGGCTGAGTGGGTAGAAGAAGAGCCTTCACTACCCTCCTCAGGACCAGAGAAATAGTTGCAAAAGAAGATATTCTGCAACTATAGTAGCTCTGCAGGATCCTTTGCAAGAGACTCCTCTTGGTGCCCTCCTTGCCTGAGAGCCCAATCTTAGGCATGTCTACTCAGAAGGAAGTCCCATTATAGTCAATGGGGGTTTACTCCCAGGTAAATGTGGACAGGGTTGCAGTTTAGCAAAATCAAAGGCATGTCTACTCATAAACAAATCCCATTATAGTCAGTGGGGTTTACTCCCAGGTAAATGTGGACAGGGTTGCAGTCTAGCAGAAGCCTAGGCATGTCTACTCAGAATCAAGTGCCATAATAGTCAATGGGGCTTACTCCCAGGAAATGTGGACAGGTTTGCAGCCAGATAGCCCAATCCCGGGCATGTCTACTTAGAATCAAGTGCCATTATAGTCAATGGGGTTTACTCCCAGGTAAATGTGGACAGGGTTGCAGTATAGCAGAAGCCTAGGCATGTCTACTCAGAATCAAGTGCCATAATAGTCAATGGGGCTTACTCCCAGGAAATGTGGACAGGTTTGCAGCCTGATAGCCCAATCTCGGGCATGTCTACTCAGAATCAAGTGCCATTATAGTCAATGGGGCTTACTCCCAGGTAAATATGGACAGAACTTGGAAGCCAGGACTTCCATCCTCCAGCCCTCCCTCCAAATCAGACACTGTGCGGTATCAAAGACAGACAGCTGGGCCCACCTTTCTTTTTCCGCCATTGCCCTTTTAAGGCTCTCGGGGGGTGGAGTCGGGGTGGGCCACGCCCACCCATCCGGGCCACGCCCACGTCTATAAAAGCGGCTGCAAGGGGCGCGGGGCTCTCATTTGGTTCAGCTGCTGCTACCGGGAGGACAAGCTGGAGGAATTTGGTGTATGCGCAGTGGCGGCGGGAGGGACATGCTGAGTTGCGGAGCTGCCCTCTGGGTAAGGACTGGTGGGATGGAAGATGTGTGGATGGGGCGATACGCGTGTTTCAGATTCAGACGTGCACTGTTGACACGTGTTGGGCTTGGCCATCGCCCGCTCGGACGGGGAACAGGACCTGCCTGGGGCGCCTTCCTCCTCCTCCTTCTCCTTCATCACTGTGGGCGGAGCTCAGGTGTGCAGCGCACCTGCGGCACAGGTAGGGCCAGCTCCGGAAGGGTCCTGCCTCCGGAGCTTCTAGGCTGGCTCAGGGGCCAAGAAGGACCTTCCCTGGCCGGAGAAGGACCTGCTCCACACTTACCCAGGAGTAAGCCCCTTTGACTATAATGGGAGTTACTGCTGAGTAAACAAGTCTAGGATTGAGCTTCCAGAATGCAACACCTATCCATATTTACCTGGGAGTAAACCCCATTGGTTATAATGGGGCTTACTTCTGAGTAGACACACCCAGGATTGGGCTCCCGGAATGCAAAATCTACCCATATTTACCTGGGAGTAAACCCCATTGACCATAATGCCACTTGATTTTGAGTAGGCACGCCTAGGATTTTGCTAGGCTGCAACCTTTTCCACATTTACCCGGGAGTAAACCCTATTGGTTATAATGGGACTTAACTCTGAGTACACACGCCTAGGATTGGGTTCCCAGACTGCAAAACCTATCCCTATTTACCTGGGTGTAAACGTCATTGGTTATAATGGGAGTTATTTCTGAGTATACAAACCTAGGATTGGGCTTTCAGGCTACAATCTTATCCACACTTTCCTGGGAGTAAATCCCATTGACTATAATGAGACTTTCCTTTAAATAGAGGTGCCTAGGATTGGGTTTTCAGGGTGCAATCCCATTTGCACTTTCCTGGGAGTAATCCCATTGACTATAATGGGACTTGCTTCTGAGTTGGCATGCCTAGGGTTGGGCTGTAAGGCTGCAATTCTTTTTGTACTTACGTTGGAGTAGGCTCTATTGATTGCAGTGGTACCTCTGAATATACAAGCCTAGGATTGGGCTTTCATGGGAGTAAACTCCATTGACTGTAATGGGACATGCTTCTGAGAAGGCATGCCTAAGATTGATCTCTGGCTGGTGGTGCAGCTGGGGTGCCCTGCTGCCTTTCCCCAAAGGGTCTGTGTTTTTGGTGCCTGGGTGGTGGGTATCTACCAAGTAGAGGCCAGGCTGGGGCAACATTGCCCCCCTTAGCTACAAATAAGCACAGGTGAGGGTTGTCTGGTGGCTCAACTCTCCTTTTTTCTGAGCTGCTGGGTGGGCTTCGGGGAAGAGGGTGCTGTGCTGTGCGCCCCAGGCTGTATCAGTCCTGGACAGGGGCTGCTCTGATGGAGCAAGGTGAGTGACGGAGCCCTCTCTGCAGCCTGACCTTCGGAGATGTGCGTCTGTTCTGGGCACCCTGCTTGGGTACAGAGCAGGCACCCTTTAAGGCCACCTTCCTCCTTGGTTTTTGCACGCTGAGGTGCAGATGCGCTCCGGCTTTCCTCCAAGAAAGCTCCTCCGTTTAGTGCTTTCAACGAATATAGAGAGACTTTTGAATTGAATGGGTGAAGTTGGAGCCTCCGCCGCTTGCTCAAGCTTCAGGTTCTGCCATGGGTGGCAACCCTACTGTTATCCTGATTTACAAACTGGTTTTTATAGTGATCTGCCTGGCCCAGGACCTTCAGGGGTTGAGTCAGACTCGCTCCCACTCCTGTAGGAAAGAGATAAGTGGTCCTGCTGTGGATCAGGCCAGGGGACCTCTGTGTCAGTTGAGAGGTTTTGTGTGCCTGGTTAAAAATGTTTGCTTACAGAGAGTGTTCTTGTGTGCAGGAACATGTGCACACTTGTGTGGGGAAAATGCTGTGCGGGCTGATGTTGATGGGGTGGAGAACGCTAATGGTTAAAAATTGGTCCCGAGGTGGGGTGCATCTCTTAGTCCATTGAACTGTAGGAGGGCTGAGTGGCCGAGTCCACTCCTGGTCCTTGATGTGTTGCTCTGTGTGTGGATTTTGTATCTCTGTGATAATATAGGGTCAAAAGAAGTCCTCCTGCTCAGCAACCTTCTTCCCTTTTTAAACACAACTCTGGCTGACAGCACTTTCCTGTGCAAAAGGTTACAACCCTGAGGACATCCCTCACAACATGTTCTAGGACGCGTTGTGGAAAGCCACAGCATTTCCCAGAGTTACTGAGGGAATATGATTCTGTCCTGAAACTCATGGTTAGGGTGGCCACCACATTCCTATGCAGGATTAAATGACCTTAATCCCATGCTACACACACTGTCATGCGCAGGGACTTTGTGGCCAGCCTGTAGGAAGCCTGGACCGGATTCATCCTTGGCACCCTAACCACTCCTTTGAGATCTGGGCTGCCAGTTCCTATTGGTGTGGGGTCGGTGGGTGCTGTGGTGCAGCACAGCAGGAAGCAAAAACGTTCTCTGGGCAACTTTCTGATCCCTTGGCCATGGAAGTGATTGCCAAGGGTTCAGAAGTCATTGGGGGAGCTCTTAAATTGTGTGTCCAAAAGTGGTGCCTTGTTGTGGCTTTGTAATAGATCCCCTTCTCTACTGCCCCACCACATGGAGGTGGTCAGGAGGATGTGGGTGAGATTAGAAGCATTTTTTTGTTCCATAGTTTAGTCTCCCACATTCTTAGGGTCTTAATTCCTTTTTAGGTTTGACTGTTGCTGCTTCCTCTTCCTCACTAGTCTAACCTCCGTACCAGAAAATGCAGGAGGGAGCAACGTATTTTAAGATATTTCACCTTGGGCGCCTGATGGTCAGGAGTTGCATCCTTACTGATGGGGTGGGGTAGGCTCCATCATGTGTTTGACTTGCACAGCAAGCCAGTGGTGTGGTCCTTTAGCAATTGGTGGGCGGCAAGCTCTTCTTAAGAATCTGTTTTTGGCTAGACCCCCTTTCTCGCTTTCTTCTGCAGGGGGCATTTCCTCCTGGCTCCTTCTTATTTAATCTCATCTGGGTTCTTTTTAAGGACTGAATTGCTCACTCAAGCACAGAAGGAAACCAGATGGGTTGGATCTGGCACAGTATCCAGCTTCTAATGTTTGTGGTTTTTTTTCTGAAAAGTGTTTCCATTCCTGTAAAAAGTCCACTCAGTACAACATGTGCAGGAGGTGCTGCAGGTTGCTAGGCTTGGGTTTGTGTGGGCTTTTGTTGGCCTTTTGGGTTAAGAATCTGTCCTTTGCTCTTCTTTCTGTCCCTGTTCTTCAGTGGTGCCTGTCACTGCCTCCCGGTCTTTGTTGATCTCCACAGCTGTAGGATAGAAAGCTCTATCCAGCCTTGCCATTTCCCCATGTAGCCATGCTGCGGGCAGGATTGAATTGCAATTGCTCCTTCTGCATACATTCAGCACAACATTGAGCCAGGGCTTGGCGCATAGGCATGATTCACATCTGCAACCCTTTTGCATAGTGCAGATGGTGGGGACTGTGCCCATGCAACCAGTCCCCAAACTAGCAGTCTTAGGCAATTGCCACACACTAGGATTGAGCCCCCTTCACCCTAAGATTGGTGCTGCTTCACTGTAATGTGAGCTGTTCAATTGTACTTGGAGGAGGAAGCATCTGGACTTTCCAGCATGGGGCTGATTCAGATGCTCTCCAGTTCCTCCTGGGTGCTTCCATGCAGAGGAGGGGGAATGCAGAAGTCCACTCATGATAGGCATTGCTGTTCATTGTTTTTCTGAGTGCAACAACTTGGCACTTAGCTCTTCTGCAAGGAAGAGGTTCCCATCATTGTGATCATGTCAGCACAAAAAGGCATGACATCTCATTGCAAAGAATTCTTTTTTATCCTGCTTTTTCCTTAATGGGCAAAGTGGGAATATATTTAACCCCTTGCAAGCAATCAAATGCTAAAAATATTGAGGCCAAGCCACTTCCCACGGCCTCAGTCCAAGCTGAACCTAACCCACAGGTCAGCCCAGAGTTGTTCTTCAAGAGCAGAACAAGAGTGGGACCCTGAGGTCTCTTTGGTGGGTTGTGTCCTGATTCCTCCCCAGTGGTTTGATCTGCCTTTGACCAGACTGCTTTTATACAGCTTTGCATCCCTGTTTGGGAGAAAAGCAGGTATACATTGAAATAATGAATAAATAAGTGGTATGGTGGGGATGTGTCTGCAACCCAACAAGTCTTAAAGTTTCTAGTTCACAGGTTTTATAAAAAAAAGTTGCTGTCTGGTCATTTTGGACATCCTGTAAGCAAAACAGGGAGCTCTGCCAACTCAGTCCCAGGTGAGAAGCATCTGTCTGATTGCTTGCCAGCCCTATCTTCAAATAGGTTAAAGGTCTGGAGGTGGTGGGACAGACGTGCAGAGGGCTTATCATGTATCCAGCTGGCTCTTTTACAGGCAGCTCCTTGCCCAATTGCAAAGGGCAAGTGACCATTCCTTCCTGATGTGTAGGCTGCCAGATCCCACGGCACAGGCGAGTAGTCTCGTGACACAGAGTTACGTGTGGAAGAGCAGGCTGATGACCTGAAGCAACAATAATAAAAAAGGCCAGCCAGCTTATCAGCCCAGCTGCATTTGTGATTGCGAGGAAATTGCTGTCCTGTTGTAAAAACTCCCAGCTGACTGCTGCAATCTCCGCGTTGCAGAGAGCCAGAGTTCTTGGCGTCATCCATTTGGGACGACACCTCTGGTTATGTAACCAGGCAGCAGAGGCTTCAGAGCCGGCCGTTCTACTTCCGGGAAGGCGATTGTATTGGTTTAACAGTTGGAGACTGGCCATGCCTGCATGTGTGCCCCCAAGGGTTTTCTGTGACCTGCACTGGGTTAGTTTGTGCATTCATGGTGCCCAGACAGGCTCAGAATCTCCCTTTTTTTGTGCATTTGCGGTGCCCAGACAGGCTCAGAATCTCCCTTTTCTCGTCTGATTTTGCGGGAGGGGAGGAAGTGACGGCACTGTGATTGTCAGATGGGGAAGAGAAGAGGCTGGGCTGATGACTGGGCTGGTAGCAATGTTCTCACCCCTCTCCACCCCGCTGTGAGGCGCTTGAGATGCATGACTTGATACTTGGAAGCTAGGTAGGGAGAACAAGGCTACTGCTGGGGAGAGGGGAGAGTCACAGCTGCCGCCTTGGAACGTACCAGCCCCCACCCTATCAAGGCAGCTCTGTACTCCCCACAGGCAGTGGGAAGCCAGTTGAGAGTTGAATCCATGTGCCTGTGCTCAGCAGGGTTTCTTAAGTGGCATGTGTCCAGTTGGGGTCTCCCCTTCTTTTGGGGGGCTGGCCAGTGGTCTTTACTCACAGCACACTCAGAAGAGCATTCTTGGAGATAGGAAAGATCTGCACCATCTTGGAGATAGGAAAGATCTGCACCAAGTATTTACAAAACACCACTGCAACAGAGTTTTGCCCGCTCCCACCTGGAATGGCTCCGAAAGGGTGAGGCTCCCTCCAAGACTTGACTGCTCCACCCCCCCAGCTATGCCACTGCTGCTGGCCTTGTGCAGACAGGTGTGTAGCTATGCCTTCCTCTTCAGCCTTGCATCTGAAGCATCTCAACTGGGTTTAGTGTAAAGTATGAACTTCCGCTACAGTGTGAGAGATGCACATAGGACACAGCCTGGAGTTTGGGGTCCCTTGGCACTTGTTAGGTGTCCATGGACCCCATGCAGGTTTGTCCTGGTCCCCAAGCTCACCATCCAAAGCATCTTGACCCACATTCAGATGAACAATGTCTCATTTCAGATCATGAAAAGGGGCATCTGGACGTAACAGCATTGCATCTGTTTCTGAAGGAGATCTGGAGAAGGACATCTTGAAGGCACTGGGAGATGGAACCCAGACCTTCTATCTTGGATGGTGCAGATCTTTCCTATCTCCAAGAATGCTCTTCTGAGTGTGCTGTGAGTTCAGCACATGACTGCAGCTGGCTCTTACTCTTGTGAGACCAGTTTCTTGGGCACTTCTGGGATGGGGGTCAGAATCCAGCATCATACCAACAAATTCTTTTTCTCTTCTTCCTCCCCCCCCCCCCCCCCACCAACTCCATTTGATGCTCCACTGAGTGGTGTTGGCCAGTTCTTCTGGGATGCTAGCATGACTCATTGAGAGGGCTTCCCGCCACTTCTTGGATATGCTGACCTGCTTCCAGATTAGTTTTTGAGTCCCTCTCCACTGCCTGTACCTGAGCCATTTTCTTTCGTCCAACCTGCCCTGAGTCTCGCAGGGCCTGTGTAACCTTGGAGCAGAGTTGCACCAAGCCCCAGAGGACCAAACATGGTGACCATCAGCCAGCCTCCTCCCTTGGTTTTTTGAGGATGCAGGTTGCAAAGGCCTTCCTGCTTTTGTCATAGGCAACTCAGCCCCTTCCAACCATGTTTCTCCCTGTGGTGATGGTGGTTGTGAAGGTCAAGTGCAGGATCCTTGCCTGTCTTTCCCCCTGCATGAAGCAGGGCAAGTGCTGACTCTATGAGCCTTCAGCATTGCTTTTCATTGTGGACAGAGGAGAACAGCAGAGTTGAGTCCCTGTGTCTGGCTTTGACCTATATGTCAACAGTGAAGAAGATGTGATTTAACATCTCCCAGAACCAACCAGTGGCCACCATCTTTGTGTTTCATTGGAAGCGGGCAAGGGACTCACTGTGTGTGGAGGTGTACATACTTTTCAGCATCCTGCCCCCCAGTTGCATGACTTGTTTGTTCAAAAAGGGTTTGTAGAGCACTTTGGTTAAGCAGATTTAGATGGACATTGGTATAGTACGTGCCAGGCTGCCTTGGCCTGGAGGTACTACCAGAAACCTCTTGCAAGTCAGAGCAGCTCTGCCATTTTGAGGGACTGATCCCAGCCATCTGGCCTCTGGAGAGAAGGGTGTTTGGCTGGCCAGCCGCATGCCTTTGAAACCTTGCATTTAGTAGAACAAAGGAAGCTTCTGGGGTGTCATCAGTCTGGAGCAACTCTGCGGATTAGGTCCAGTTGTGCAAAAGGATCAACCAGAACTTGGCTCTCAACAGCTCTGAGCTACAAGCCATTGTGTCCATTTTCAAGGTTCCCATAATGAGTGTTCAGTCCCCAAAATCCCTGATTTAATCCAGCTCCTTTTAATGTCTCCATCTAGGCAGTCCCCACACTGAATGTGGTTGTGGGGCTGCAGAGGTGTAAGTGGAGTTGCTATAGGTTGATAAAAGGAAGCTCTGCTATAGCAAAGTGTTGAATGGGATGAGATGTAAGCCAAGAAACCCAAACTGACCTTCACCACCTCATTGCAAGGTTATTGGCCTACCTTGCAGGGCTGTTGTGAGAATTACCAAGGGAGTAGTTGATGTGCTTTGAACCAGTAGAATCTTCAGGAAGTTTCAGTTTTGATGGGGGGGGGGAGCAGAACCCGTGCTGAAAAATTCAAGATCAAATCCAGAGAAAACTGCTAAATGTGACCTCTTCCCACAGCCATTCACCAAGAAGCCATTCACCAAGAAACTTTTTATTCCCTGCTGATCCTGCAAGGAGTTGTCCCTTAGAGGAAAGTATCTCCTCAACTCCTGGAAGTTGTCTTGCCTGCCATGGCACAAAACTCGTGTCCAAGTGACCCCTGTTGTTGCCCACTGCTTAACACAGCAGCACTAGGAAAAGAAAGACTTCCTGTTCTCTCGTGTCCAAATTTCATGGTGGGCTTGACACTGCCCTCCTCTTCCCACCATACATAGCCCAGCCTCCTTCTGCACCTCCCCACTGAAACCTGGGAGGGGGGAGCGAGTTGCTCTCTGGGACTCCACAAAGGCACTATTGTGGAAGGGAGCCGGTTTTTGGAATGTGATGTTTTCTTTGAGGCGGAGGGGGGAGGAAGCATACACACACAGGCTGGCCAGAGGATGGAACCTGGAATGACCTGCTCCAGAAAAGGCCTCCAGGGCGGTGGGCAGGCAGCAAGCAGTGGCCCTCCTGGGCCCTTGTCTGTGTGCCAACAGTAGTGGAGGCTCAGCATTCCAGAGCACTTCCAAGGAGGAGGTGGCAGCAATTGCACAACGACAGGGTTGGGCAGCGTGAGGAGTCTGTCGCTGGCTGGCGCGCAGTGGGGCTTGGCACCGGCCTGCCCGCCTGCCTGCAGAGGCAACCATCACAGCACAGTCCCTGCCCCACTGCCCTGGGGCTGGCCAGCCCACTTTCTCCTCCGCCTGTCTTGTGACAGGCTGGCTGGCAGCCCCCCTCCTTGCCCTGGTTGGATTTTTCTCAGCAAGGGAGTGTTAAGCCATTGTTTAGTCTAGGCCTGAGTGGAGGGAGGCTCTCCACATCCAGGCTGAGAATGTGGGAGTCGAGAGTCGAGAATGCGGGAGTTGGATTGTTGATTTAAGAGTGGCCCTTGTGCGGAGGCAAAATATCCTCTTGCATGACAACACTGGTCTTGGCCAATTCCCTTCCACACATACAGAAATGCTGAGTTTGGATCCCACATACCCCAATCTATGTTAGCCTTCAGTGTCCCTTACCCTATGCAGAAAGCAGGGATCTTCATGCAGCTTACTGTGACCAAGGTCAGCTTTTCTCCACAACTATTTGCCAGGACAGTTAGATGTTCCATCTTCAGAAGCAGTCTATCTCAGACTACCAGGGGAGAAGAGATCCAATCTCTTCCTACCTGACTTGTAGCATTCCCATTGAAGCTCCTGACTAATGCACTTTATGGAAGCCTATTTTGGCCAGTGCCTTCCAAGGGTCCCAATCCTCATCCTGGGTTGTTCTGCACCACTCCAGTGGGGAAACTTGGCTGCTGTGTAGGGGAAGCACCATCTTGCAGAAGTCTTTTAATCATGGCAGGCAGGGCTACCCCTTGCTTTAAGCTTGAGCAGCCTGTGTCATTGTGGTCAAGATCTTGCCCTATGCTCCCATGCTGAGTTGGAGTCTGCAGTGCTATGTGTGAGGAAGGGGAGCAGTGGGGCTATACAGTGATGCAACACCAATCCATATCCCCCCACAGGCAAGAGGCACTCTTGGCCTCGCATTCTTAATAGGACCATATGGGAGGGCTAAGGAGGACAACTCAGGCACTAGTACTTAGGATGGGTTTCTAAGGAGCAGGAAACCAACCAGCCCTAACAGTGACTTGAGGGAACCTGGTTTCAGGTAGGGAGGATGGTGTCAACTTGAGGCCATCTGCTTGTCACATGAGGCTGTCACACCTTGCCTTGCCACATCAGTGAGTTTTCCTCACTTCCAGCCTTCAGTGAAGGGCTGAGCTACCTTTTCCAGAATGACCTTCTTTTTGTTGCATGGTGCTGACAGGATCTTGCCTTGCCTTGCAGGGAGCAGAAGTTGCTGGATACCTGGCAAGGACTGTGGACTTTTGAGTGTGTCCAGAAGGGAGAGCGTTAGCAGACCAAAGAGGACACCATGTCGACTGCAGGCATTGCTGCTCCAGAGATGAGAGTCCCCTTGAAGAGCAGTTTTCTCCATAATGGTGAAGGTGTCGGCAGCCTGAAGACTTGCTGGAGTGGACATGGTGGCTTTGAGAAGTAAGCGCTATAGATGAGCACAAATCCTCCTTGGTGACCTTGGTCCTCCTTACTTGGGGTTCCAGAGTACCTGCACTGGTGACTGATGATTCTCTCTTTCTTTCAGTTCTTTCTTTAACATAGACTCAGTGACAACTGCCTACAGTCTGAATGCCCGCGCCTCAGCAGAGCATCACTTAACGCCTGTTGGTATGTATCTGGAAGAACTGCACTGGTGATTGCCATTACAAATATGATGTACTGCTATTCCACAGCAACAAATCTCACTGGAATGAGAAAATGGTTCCCTGCCCCAGAGAGGCTCCCCACTTGTGCAAAAAAGAAGGGTAGAGTATCTAGGTGATTTCCCACTGATCTCATCCACATCTGACACATCTCATCCACATCTGGTCACCTAGAGTTCACTTTGAAAGGGTGCTCCACATCTCTGCCATTTTTTTGCGAAGAAGGCAAGACAAGAGGTTCTATATATCAAATGCCACAGATTGAAGGACCAAAAGATCTTGCTAGCAAAGGGAAGTTTGAGGGCCTTGATGGGCTACATCATGTGCTCCTGGTAAAGTGGTCTGAGGAGGGCTGCCATGTGAGAAGCTTCCCTGGAACAGTGTCAGGCTGCACTGGTGACCATGATTCCTCAAACACGAGTTGCAGTTGCTGGCTGTGACCCAGATGTTCCATTGGAGGCTCCTTTGTGAGTTTTCCCGTAGCCCAGAATGTTACATAGTGTGGAGGGGCAGTCCTGTCTGATTCCAGACAGGAATTGGGAGCTGCTGCAGTTGGTGCTAGCAGGACACCATGGACCCCTTGTGTTCTAATATTAGAGAGAGGTAGTCTGCAATCCTAAAGGCACTTTCCTGGAGTAAGATCCACTGAACACCATGGGGCTTACTTTTGAGTAGACATGAATAAGATTGTGCTCATAGTTTCTTCCAATTGCTGATCTTTTCCCTACCAAGAGTTGTGGGGGGGGGGGGGGAGAGATGGGTTTCCTGCCCTGCTATGGGGGAGCCAATTGGTTTAGCATGTTGCTTGTTCTCGCCCTGCTCCCCGCAGCTAAGAGACCTTCCAAGGGGAGCTGCTGCAGAGGACCCTGAAGTGCAAGTACTTGAGAAACAGTAGCAGGAGCCCCTCTTTCTTCATACAGGGCTGCAATGTAGTAAGCTTAGCAGGGTTGAGCATAGCAATGTCAGGTCAGGGACACCACTTAGTATAGTAGCTGCTCCTTAGAGAAAGGATGCTAAACTTGGAAGCCTTGGAAAGATTACATTTTGCTGTGAATGAAATTCCAGTCTTCCAAAGTGATGTAGGACTGTGTGATGTAGTTACAGGGAGGTAATCACAGGGCCAAACAGGCATGCTAAGAATTCAAAAGGCCCAGAGAAGTGAAATAGTTGCCTAGTAAAAGACTAAAGGGGTGGAAGGCATCTGTCTGTGGCTCTTGAATGGGATGGGATACCAATGGGTTGGCCAGGAGCAATCCATATCTGAAGAGCTGCTAATGAGAGAAGGCTGTTGCTTATAGACTTTCAATAAGCTCGTCTGTTGGCCCTTTGGTAAATAGCAGGCCACTGGGCTAGATGGATTCTTCCTGTGCATCTTCAGGGCCCTTTAGGTACTTTTGTGATGTATCGGGAAGTGCCGCTTTCCAGATTGGAGGTTCACCCTTCTTTCTAACTCTTCTCTCCAGGGCACATTTCAAATATGCATCAAGTCCATGGGCACAGCGTGGCAGAGAACTGCAGCCAAGTCTTGCCTCCAAAAAGCAGCCCCCCTCCTCTCAGCCCTCTAGGTGATAGGCCTGGATGCAGCCCAGGAGAAAGCCTTGTTCCTGGCTTCGGCAAACTCTCCATCCACCTGAGCTGCACTTCTGATGAGACGCCCCCACACACACCAGTGAAGAGCGGGGTGCCCCCCTTTCCAGAGCGAAGTGCCAGGCCGCTGCCTCCACTGCCCAGCACCGATGACTTCTGGCATGACGACCTCGACAGGGAAGTGGAGTTCCTAACCAGCTCGGACACGGACTTCTTGCTGGAGGAGAGTGGCATCCCTCCATTTAAACCCACCGCTCAAGGCAGGAGGAGCTTCAGGGGCTGCGGGCAAATCAACTATGCCTATTTTGATGCCCCCCCAGTGGGACCTGCTGCAGGGAACTCACCTTCTCTCCCTGACCAAACTGGCAGTGCAGTGGTTTCTTGCCCTCCTCAGCCGCCTCCTTCCCATCAGCTCCACCGACGGTTACGCCGTTCTCATTCTGGGCCAGCTGGGTCCTTCCACAAGCCAGTGGTCAGGATCTCAAGCCATTTCCATCGGGCCTCTCCTAGCTCTGATGATGACAGACCTGAAGTTCCCCCCAGAGCTCCAATACCTCCCCGGGCACTCAAGCCAGACTATCGGAGGTGGTCAGCAGAGGTCACTTCCAATGCCTACAGTGATGAGGATAAACCCCCCAAGGTGCCCCCTCGAGAACCTCTGTCCCGGAGCAACTCTCGGACCCCCAGTCCCAAAAGCCTGCCCTCGTACCTCAATGGCATAATGCCCCCAACCCAGAGCTTTGCTCCTGACCCTAAATATGTCAGCATGAAAGCCCTCCAACGGCAGCACAGTGAAGGTTCCACCAATAAGGTCCCCTGCATCCTCCCCATCATTGAGAATGGGAAGAAGGTCAGCTCGACGCACTACTACCTCTTGCCAGAAAGGCCCCCTTACCTGGACAAGTATGAGAAGTTCTTCCGGGAAGCAGAAGAGGGCAGCGTGAGCCTAGGTGGGCAGGTGTGGGGTGATGACACCAGTACCACCAAACTGGACTTGAAAGCCAAGCCGGACCTGGTTGGCCCCATGAAACGCAAACACTTGCCTTGCATGGTCTCTCCATAGGTGTCAGAGACACGAAGGAGTAATTGAGGTTTCTGGGACCTGGTTGGGAGTTGTTCTCCAAGGGTGGCACGTGGCAGAGCCACCTCGGGACTCCTGAGCCGAGCAGGAAGGCTGTGGAAGAGAGAATTCCTCTCGGTGCTGCTGCATAGCCGTGAACCCGGCTCCTGCTGCTCTTGCCATGTACAGTTGGAAGAGAAACACTTGACTATACATAGCCATTGTTGGCCAGTTATTTCGTATTTTAGAGTAATATATATATTTTAGGAACTCATTAGTAGAAAAGAATTCAGTCTTGCTCTTGGAATGAGTGGCTTGATCAGGAAGCAGAGCAGGTCGGGCAGGTCAGTATCCTGGCTGGTTTGATGAAAGAGCTTTCAGCAAGGCAGCTAAGGCAATTTGAGCTTCTCTGGCTGACGGGTTAAATTGTCCTGTCCTCCTGACAGAAGGGATGTGGCACCTTTGCCATTGCCCATTCAGAAGGCTTTTAAAAATATTATAGACTCTGAATGTGGGGCGAGGGTTGATCTTGGGGTGGGTTGGCCTTTAGGACCATTTTCCCAGCCCACCCACTCAAAAGCAGATGTCCACAACTGTTCTTGACAAGCCCAAGGAAAGATTTTTGATGGTGTTGCATCTTTGCAGTTGGTTAGCTATGGGGATTACCCAACCATAGTAGCCCAGAGAAAGAGGGCACCCACAGCAGGAAAGGACAAATTCTTCTCTTCTCCTCCCCTTTTAAATTGGACCAACTTCTGTGCTTTCCACAAGAAGTGTGGCTTTTCAGTCCAGCCAAGCAGTCCAAGCTGGCCTTGGGCTTGGTTCCCATTCAGTATTCTGCAGGGAGGTGGTTCCATTTGGTGAGCCAACTTGTGCTTCCCACCGGAAGTGGCCAGGTCAGTGCCTGCAGGTTCTTCCAGTCCCTGTGCCTGGGCGGCAAGCAGCCTCTCTGAGCCATCGAGGGCTTGGCAAGAGGTGACGCGCCTTGCAGCCTGCACAGTCCTCCCCACACCCATTTCCGCTCTCTCAAGCCAGCCCCAGGCAAAGGTGCTCTCTGATGGAGGTCTATCCGCAGTTGGACTCTCCGAGGGACAGAAGCGCGCCTGTTTACAATTTGCACCATAACACACTGCTGAATGGGAGTTTGTGCTGCAACTTCTGGAAAGCTGACTTGGGTCTAGTGTGCAACCTAAATGAAGGCAAATTAGGTGTTCTAGATAAATGCACTGAACGTGTGTACAGTATTGAGGAAGAACAATGATGATCTGTTCACTTTGTATTTTGGATATTGCCATGTCTTGAATGTAATAAAGTATGTTCTTATTTATGATAACCACTGCCCTTTGTGGGGTCCTTTCTTATCTGTGTAGAGCAGTGGTTTCTTCTCCCAAGATCTTCTTTTCACTCATCCTCATTCCTAGTAACATCGCAGTGATTCCACACTGCACCAGAGCTGATGTGCACTGTCTCTGTCTTGGGGTGTGCCTGTCGGCTTCCTGGGTTAGCCAATGAGAAGCTCCACAAAATCATGCTATGTGGCTTATCAAGATCGGGAAGGGTGGCATAAGCGTTGCGTTAACAGCAGTGTTTCCGGTGCCACCCACAATGTGGGCAGACAACATGTGAAACTTAAGAGAGGACACTTGTTCTGCCTGGTGAGCTTGGGGCAGGGCAAGGCAGAGTTTTCCCTCTTTGACCCGTTCTATGTAATTAAGTACTAAGGGATTTTTGTGGTGGTGGTAGAGATGATTATTATGCTGCCACCACCGCCCCAACAGTGATCAGCTGAGCCGCCCTTGTTTCACAGAAGGCTGTGTGGTAGGCAGTGGCTGCTACTCTTGCGTCCCATCGGCTGGTCTGCCTTTAATGTGGGATTAGAAAGAAGTAGAGGGTCAAGGAAGAAGAGGGAGACAGTCTGAATCAAGGGAGATAGGCTGTTTGTGGGAAAACAGGTTGAAGTCTGATCTGTGGTCAGGACCTTCAGGGATGAGGAAGACCAAGACTGAGTGTCCTGGTTTCCATCTGAAGCATCAGATGGGTTCTGTGCTTCATAGGCTGCAGGGAAGGGGATCAGGTGCCTTTCCTTACCCCTGAGATTAGATTATTTAGTGTGTCAGATTGGAGTGTCCTATCTGGAAGGCTACTTGTAGCTGCACATCAGTAGACCATCATTGCCAACTTCAGGAGAAACTGAGATGTTCTCCTTCCATAAAAGCACCTAAAGTATTTCATATATGTATGGGGGGAAACTTTGTTCTAAATTCAGCCCAGCCTCACCCTGGTCCTATTGTCTCCAACCTGGCAAGAAGCTGACAGAGCAGCAGCAATCACTTCCTAATGCCACTTCCAAGGAGATGTGGCCATGATCCCCCTCTGCCCTGCTCCCCATCTTTGGCCCATAGTTGCAACCCCTTCACAACCTGCTGATTTTTTAAAAGTTCTTGTCTAGAACCAAATGAATTGGGAGGGGGGGGGGGTGGGTAGAGAAAGAGCTGACCCTACACTATGCCTTAATTTGCTCACAACCATCTCTGGGGCCTCTGGAACAAGCAACTGCTGCACCCATTTGTTCACAGAATTCCAAAATGGGCCTGTTGTAGGTGGAAGGACCGGGAAGGTACTCATGGCCCATCTGATGCTTGGAGCAGGTTTGTAGGTGAATCTGCACTAGACTGAGCTGTTAGCGTAATTCAGGCAAGGTGGGGATGGGGTCCACTAAAGCGGGTTTGTGGACAAGTGATGGTCCAGCCACAGTGCCTTAGCAGCCAGGCCAGGATCGGAAGCCCGAGCCTTGCTGCCTCCAACTGGATGAGTCTTGCCAGCTGGGAACAAACTAGGCATGTACAGCTCAGCAAGTAGGTGCGTGCAGCCTACTCACTAGTGTATGCTCAGTTCATTACCAGCCTGGAGCAGACTGGACAGGAGCAGCACTGGTTGCTGGGCTGCGCACGTCTGGTTCACTCCTGGTCGGTAGTTGAACTGCACACGTGCAGCCCAGTCACTGAGCTGTGCAAAATGTTTTTCCACAGAACTCAGTGGTCAGAGAAATGTTGAGGACCATTTCTCTAAAGCGTTAGTGGCAAATTGTGTCCAGGAACAACCTTTCCAAGTGCTGTATTCTAGCACCCTTCAAGACCCTTCAGTGCATTCCTGAGCTGGGTGAAACTCCATGTCTCCTTCCTTTCCTCCACCCTCCTGGCACGGGTTTGGGCTCTGCTGGAATCTATAGGCCTTCAGCTGTCAGAAGCCCACAGGCTCTGGTGAGTGAAGGTGTCTTGCTCATCTTCTGAGACAGGCCAGGACTTGCTGGGGCCTCCCATCTTGCTTGTGCAAGGGAATCTCTGGATTGCGTCCGAGATGTTTAGAGAGCAAAGCAGGTTGGGCCTGGCAGTGCCGAAAGGCAGGGTGGAAGAGGGCGATGCTCTCCAGGAGGTCTGAGGGAGGCCTGCTGCTCTCAGCAAACAGGTGCCTCCTTGCCAGGCGTGATTCCCGGAGATGATGACGGCCCAGCACAAAGCTCCACATGTCTGCCGCCTGCACCCAATTGCTCCATGAGCTATTTCCAGGCAGGCATGTCTCTTCGTGTGGCCTCCAGGCTCAGGCAAGTGGTTCATTTTAACACAGGACCTCTGAGCATGAACAAAAAGCCAGGCCTCGGAAAGCTCCGGATGAACCAACTGGCCAGTCTGCAATGTGTGGTACAAGGATGGGATTGACATAATTTTCTTCCACAAAACTGGGACAGAACCCCCTGTCAGAGTTGCCAGTATGGAAACACAATCTCCCAAAACTGGGTTTCCTCCTGATTTCTGGGACATGGCAGTCCTATACAAGGATAACTGAGCTGCAGTCTGTGGGGATCTATTGTCACACTGAAATGGCGCACGGATTTTTAGGTCGTGATGGTGGTGCTCATGGGAACAGCGTTATTGTATGGCTGGCATGGAAAGGCATTCCCCCTCCCCCAGTTTTATGGCATCCTAGTGCTAAGGCTGTATGGAAGCCTGAAAAAATGTGGTGGCTGGTTCCACAGGATAGAACAAAAAAAAAATTCAAGGGTTCTCTTCCATACAGCCCATGCCAGAAGCCATGAGCTGGATGTGTTCAGCCTATCATTGTATCCCGAGCCTGTACCAGTTAAAAAGCCCTTAGTCTCTGTAGAGTGACAGCTTGTCCTGTAGCTTCACAAACATCCCTGTGGGCTGCCCAGGAGGACCACTTTTGACCCCATCTCTTGCTTCTGATCTGGTTGCCACTTGTCCAGGCCAAAGAGGTATACATTGTGGCATATGCCAACTGGGAGGAGGCCCCTCACTGCATGCTTCAGAAGCAGTGAGTGTTCTGAGCATTTCTGAACATGCAATAAGGTGCCATGCCTTTCTAGTCCAGACAGTACCAGGTGTTCCATTGCTGACTAGCCAATGCAGCAATTGGGCCTTGGCTAATCCATGCCAGGTTCAGTAAGTAGATCACTCTCTTGAGTCTTCTGCCCACAAATCATGCATGGAGACTCTGATGATGACGATGATAATTCTATAATGAAATCAAGTGGAAGAAATCAACTGGCCTCAAGAAATCAACTGGCTTCATGTTCCTTGGGGCAGTCTTCACACGTGGGATCCTGAACTGATGGCACAACTCTGGGGCTCCACTGTGTGTCCTCAGAAAAATCCTCTCTTTCAGGGAACACTGAAATCCTCACAAAAAACATGCTGCCTTATACAATGTATTGCAGTGTTTCTCGACAAGTGGTGAGGTAGTGGTGAGTGCTAGTGGTACTTAAAGTAGTGTCTAATGGTACTCACGAGACCCATGGACACTTGGCCAGCAGCAAGACCAGGAACATAACACTAGAGAGGTAAGAGGTTCAGCATGGTGGGCGAAGCTCCAAAGTACGCTTTACTGGTGATAATATCATTGCCTGTTACTTCTGGTGGTACTTTGAATAGTTGGACTGTGTGAACAAACATTGAGAAACACCGGAATATAGGATTGTAGCCCTAAGGGGGTGCTGTGGCCAATAACCTAGTAGGGCAAGGGAGCCACCAGTTGAAAATGTTTGGTTGCCTTTCCTTTAAGAACAAGATTGCTTAATTATTGGAATAAATTATAATTATTATTCAATTATAAATTATGTTTCCTCCTCCCGCCTAAGAGAGGAAACGTGATTGGCATTCATGTGTGAGGTGACTTTAAAAATCCAGCCAAGCTTGCGTCTTCTGCTCTTCAGGAGCGCCCTGGATCCACTCACCTCCCGTGGCCTGGGGGTGGTAGAGGAATGCACAAGTAGGAGGTGTGCGATACTCGGGGAGAACACACCTTCCATGATGGGTGTGTGGTTGCCAACCCTGGCAGCCTTAAACATGACAAGGGACAGCATCATAAGTGGAGGGGCAGGCCCTGGGAACAGTTTTCTCCCAACAGAGTATTTGCTTGGTTCAGGCCAAAGCTCTGGTTTGGGGCCGTTCTTATGGAGCCTTCCCTTTAAGCCTTTTGCATTGCCAAGAAACTCCCATTTCTTGCTGACACTCTCAGGGATGGGAAGGGGAGAATTAATTTTCATTTCAAATTTGAATAAATTTACATAATTTTATACAATCGAATACATTAGAGATGGAATTTATATAAATTAATTTCATTGAAATTATTCATAATATGCTTGAGCCTTTAATAATACAGGGATGTAGAACAACATGTGAACTATGAACCACACAACTCTTGAACAGTGAAAACAAACCAGACAAGACACATATATTTCTTAAGAGGCAATGGGGAAAGAGTTTCAAATAATACATAGGAAAAAGCAGAAAACAAGAACTGATGCACTTGGGACATTGCAACCTGCAGCCGTAGGCCAACCTTGGGCTCCAACAGTATGATGGACCAGAGGCAGAGTGATCAATGGTCATAACCAGAAAAGAGGACAAGGGCCACTTTGAAATGTTGGTCACCCAAAAAAATGTAAGGTAAAAGGTAAAGGTGTCCCCTGCAGGTTATACTGCTAGTCTGTAGGGTGTGGGGCTCCTCCTCGTTTCTAGTGCCATAGAGCCAGTGTTCTCCAACATGCGGCTAGCATGTGCAAAGAATGCTGACCCAGGTGAAAAATGTAGGACATGATAAAATAAAAGCTAAAAACACTCATGTATATTGCTTTCATGCGGTTAATTTAAACACTTTATTATTTATTATTAAATTTAAAACTATTACATATAAATATACATACAAACTATTACATATAAATTATATACAAAAAAGCTGCATGCTGCCTGCTCACAAGGAAATGGAGGACAATTAACAGTTGTTTTTCCAGGACACAAAACTGAAAAAGAGGACATGTCCTGGGAAAAAGAGGACATATGGTACCTTAACCAGAGGCTCAGCGGAAACAAGGTTTCTCTGAATTGGAGGTTCTTGCGGTTTGTTTGCAAATGCCCCCCCCCTCCCAGGGTTTGCCCATTTCTGTTTTCAATGTGTGATGTCAGGTTTGCTTTTTTACCTTGTTTCCCAAAACTGGGAACAACACCAGCCAGTATCTGGAATGGCCTCTTTCCACAAAGAGGGAACAGCCCAGTTAGAGCAGAGCAAGTGCGTCACAGGGCAGATCGCACATGATATTTGCTCTGATAAATCAGTTTCTTCAGGCTATTGTCAGGAGGAAGAAGAAGATGACGACAATGATGGTGGTGCAATCAGAAACTCAAAGGAGGAGATTATTTTGGGTCTATGCAAACCCTAACGTGGTGGTGCTTGAAATAATGTTTTAAGATGGGGCTGAGCTTGGCCCAGGTTGACCCTAAACCAAACTACAGATTGTGGGTAAATGCTTGCGAGTCAGCCTTGGCCATATTTTTTTTTGGGGGGGGGGCTGCAAAAGTGCCACCCTGCATTGCAGGAGTTAAATTCCCCACCATAAGCCTTCCTTCCACTGTGCACCAACCCATCATGCACACCAACCCCCCATGTGCATCAGCCCCCAATGTGCACCATCCCCCCATGTGCATCAACACCCCCTGCTGTGTATCATCCCCATGTGCAATATCCTCCAATGCACACCATCCCCCCATGTGCACCACCACCCCATGTGCACCAATCTCCCATGCACAAGACCCTCCTGTGAGCCCCCCCCCATATCCACTATCATCTTCTGTGCACCCTTCCTCCAAGTGCATCAGTTGGATGTTGATCAACCAGAATTCAATGTTAAGAATAGGCCAAAAATATGTTGCATTTCTTTTCAGCTCCTTAGGAGTTAAATTTCTAAACCCGCTTCTTGGTGGGTGCTCCCATCATAGAAGGAATACCCTCCCCTAATTTCATGCTTCTAGGTCCAGGGGTTGGGGCAGAGCATCCATCAGTCAGTATTTTTTCAATGGAAAGTATAGGGAGGAAAACGCATTGTGCCCCATTTCACCCCCTTCCAGTTGGAATTGCCAAAAACCAGTTCATAGAGGGTGCCTCCATCACCAAAGGAATACCCTCCCAAATAATTTATTTTATTAAAAATAATAAATAATTATTAAGAAAGATTTAAATTATTAATTATAAATAATTGAATATATTTGAATATATTTTAATAATTAATAATTATAAATTATAGTAATTATAATTATTAAATATAAATAATTATAATAATTTATAATTTAGTAATATTTAAATATATATTTAAATTATTTAAATATATTTAAAATACATAAATAAAATAAATATATTTCATTCCCTGCCTTTCCCAGTCCAATGCCAAGGCAACTTACAAAGCTTTAGTTCCTCCCCTTCTGTTCTCACAACAACCCTATGAGGTAGGAGTGAGTGACTGGCCCAAGGTCACGCAGGAAACTTCATGGCCAAGGAGGGATTTGAACTTGGATCTTCCAGGTCTCAGTCCAAATTCCAAACCACAACATCATCCTGGTTCTCAGAAGTATCCAGGTTATGCGATGAATGGGGTTTCAATGGTGAAGTGAGCGACAAAAGACCAGGCTGCAAGGAGATGGGCTAGGATGCCCCTGGCAGAAAGAAAGCACACCCTCCATGAGAATTTGGGGCAAAGGCGCCCACTTTGACAAGGGGGCAGACTCTCCAAAGCAATGTTCTTTCCCAGGCTGTGCCACTGCCAACCTACCAGAGGGTGATGTTCCTCCAGAAAAGGCAGCCTCTCACTGGAAGAGAATTATGGCAACCCTATGTGGGGTGCACTTTGGAGCAGGGAAGTGGGAGGTGGTGAAGGGGCAAAAAAAAAAAAATAACCCCCAAACGCTGTTCTCTCTTTCAAGGTCACCAGGCTGTCTTTGACACCTTCCTCAGCATGTGGCTAGAGTCTGAAATATCCAGAAACCATAGTTGTGGTGACCACAACTAGTGTGGTCCCAAGGTGTGCATGGGGGTGCCTCAGAGGCAGACTCAGCTCAGTGCTCCCCACCCCCATGAGGCAAGAGCAAGGAGGACGACAAATGTACTGGCAGGAGCCCCACCGGGGCAGGGCTTGGCCCACTGATCCCTTCCTGCCCCACCTGGTGGTTTGTTCTTTCCTCGGGTGTGAACCATTAAGCCATTGTGGAGAAGTGGTGCGTAAATTATGTGCGTCTCTCCCAGCAGTGGAGCGGAATTACTCACGAGATAGCCATCTTTTTTTCTCTGGCACCCTTATGAGATCCTGGCGCAGCGATAGGGAGGGTGTTGGGTCAGTGGCCTCCGTGGGCCTCATCTGTCATCTTTGCTACCTTGCGGAGCTGGAGGAGGACACGTTGCACAAGGGACCCGGCCTGCACAGCGAATACACACCCACGGAGTGGTTTGGCAACTGTACGGGACGGTGACTGCTGGTGATCATCCTGGGGAGTCTGGGAGGAATGCACCACTCCAGCCCTCAGTGATTTCAGGCAGTGATGGTGATGAAGCATCTCCACGCTATGCTGGGTACCATCTTGTCTTCCATGCCTTTCCACAAGCCCTGGTCTAGTTTTAAGAAGAGTGAGTGAAATGGAGATGTATGTGTATCTACTATGTAAGAACCTATCCCATAATTTCTCAAATTGTAGGTTAGGACCCACAAGGTGGGTCATGACTGAGTCAATTTCTGGTGGGTCCCCATTCATTCCAAAGGAATACAGATCCATAACATTTCTCCAGATGCAGACACAACCCATGGTAGCATCAAGCCTAATATGGTAAAAATATTTTGATTTATTAGTCTTGATGCTATAACGTTATGTGACTGCATTCGAGGAAATGTTACAAATCTACACTCTTAACAGGTTACTATATATATTTATGCTTTTAACGCTAATACAATACAAAAGTGCCAGTACAATAGTCAATGGGGCTCTCTCAAGGCATGTGTCTTGGGGCTTCCTTCTGGACCGCCAGTTCATGGCTTTTTTGGCCATTGCCTATATCTTTCTTGGATATCCTATATTTTGGGGGCCTTGTTCTCTTTTTAGGTTATGGCATATGATCACCAGTATGGCATATGGTCACCAAATACCACAGGCTCCACATGGGGGCGCAAGAGAACCACAATTACAGCTGTTGTACTCACTGAAGACAGGTTTGTTGCACAACTTTAATCAAGTGTGGCAGTAACGATCAATGAATTGGGATCAGAGACAGCAGCACAAAATGCCCCCTTTGGAATGATTTGGAAGGGAAGCTGTCCTCTTGGCTCCCTGCAAAATTTTGTGCTTTGCTCCCCCCTCTAGCTATGCCACTTCTGGGACCACTGTCTTCATGAGGCTGGGAATGGGGCTGCAGGTGAGGGTTTGAGGCCATGCCCTGCTTCTTGCCCACAAAAGAAGGCCATGCCCACTTCTTGCCTTCCAGTTTTGATACTACCTGCAGATCTGACTATGAGCTGTGGCAATGCTGAAGCAAAGCACCACCGCATGGGTGGCGCATTGCAGGAGGCAGGGTAGTGAGGACAGGTGGCTCCTTGCTGCAACTGACTAGGCATGTGAGAATGCAAAAGCAGGAGAGCCTGGTGCTGCTTGGTCTACATGAAGATCTGGAAGAATCTTGATGGAATAACCATCACTGCAAATTGGGAGTTGAAAGGCGGGAGAACAGACTCTGCCTAGCCACAGCTGCACGGGGTAAGGCTAGCACCAGCAGAAAAAGAAATCTGGCTGGAAAGTCACTAAACATGAGTCACCAAAGTTAGCACCAATGTGCCCTGCAGTATTGGTGCACCATCTGGTGGTATGGCTGTCCTTTGCACAATCTGTCGAGGATATAGATTGCAGCAAGGAAGGACTGGAGAGGGGAAACAATGGTGAAGAGCCTCAACAATGATGGCTATGTGGTGGTGTGGCATTCTGGGCAAATCCAAGCCTCCATCTCATCACCTAGAATGTGCAGTGTCGTCTCTAGGTGTGGCTGTGTTGGAGGCAAGTGCCAGTACATGGTCACTCTCCAGCCATCTGGCTGTTCTCTGCTGCTTGTCCTCTGACTGGCTGACCCTCTTCTCCCACCATGGACACTACTAACCAAAGCAGGCTGAACCACATGCAAAGCAGCCCTCTCTGCAAACAGACTGGCTCTTGCTTTATGAAGCATCCAATATTGAATCCAAGCTGGTGCAAGTCAGATGGAATGATGCCCTTCTGACCACCCTGAGGATGGTGCCCGTGTGGATCTTGGCAGCTACTATCCTCGTAGGTGGCGTTATCGGTGGTGCCCACAACTTGTGCAAGTCTCTCTTCCACCTGCCCGGTGACTTCATCATTGGTGGCCTCTTCCCAGTTCATTTCAACAATGGAGAGCAAGATGATGTCCTCCAACAGGCCTTGTGCACAGAGTGAGTGAGCCTTTTTTTCTTCCGTGTTGCAATATCTTGGCCCAGCCTTTGCATCATGCTGAGGACTTTGCCTGTTCCCTCCCTCTCCCCATTTTCTAGTAAATGAGTGGAAGATGGGGTTGGGATACTTCAGAACCCCATGCATTTATTCCTCAGAAGGACTTCTTTCCACCAGCCAGCTCGCTAGTCCGACACACACCAGTACCTGTGCTGAGCCACAAGTGTACTAGTCTCTTTATGGGGTTGTGTTGACCTCATGTGTTGCTCCTGTGGATTATGGAATTTGTACTGCTTAAAGAAACAATCCTCAAAGCCCTCTGGAGAACCTGAATCTGCCACTTGGCATTTTGCCCACCTGAGGCAGTGCCAACACTCCTCATCACAGTCCTCTCCACCAAAAATGATGCAGTCGGGGCAATTCCCATAACACCAACAATAGGCACCTCAAATCTGGTCTTCCTTTTGTCCAGTGGCGCTCAAAGTGTGACCCTTTTGGGGGGGGGGGTCACAACCTCAGATCAGGGGCTTGCATGAGAGTGAGATCCCTGGCATTGGGCTTTCCTGGGAGTAAGTCTCATTGAACATAATGAGACTTTCTTCTGAGTAGATATGGATGAGCTCTGGTATCACATCCTGATAAGTTTGACAGGGGGTCCTGGACAGATTTTTAAGTCTGAAAGGGGTCCCAGGCTGAAATGCGTGAGTACTTTAGTCCCTTTACTAGTGTAGGTTATAGGTTTTGCCCTCACTGTGCCTAATATTCTTATTCCTTAAGGGATCTGTACAGTGGCTACCTCCAGGGTGCAGCCTGAGCAGAGTGGCAGTAGAGCCCCCGTTCTCCAATCTGAAGGTCTCAGTGTAAGCCTTGGAAGCATCTTCAAGGAGGGCTGGGCCTGGGAAAGACCCTGGACCCTGGGAAAGACTGCTGCTGGTGGTCAGATCTCAGTGCAGAGAAGCCTGAGATGGGTTTACCTGGATGGTCTGACTCAAGATAGGGCTGCTGCTTTGTGTATTCAAATGAAGGTGAGCTCTAACTGGTGTTGTTTGCAATAAACAGCCTGCAATAGATTGATCTCACAGAATCCTCTGCATAAAGTTATTCCTCTTAAAACTTTTGATCCCTCCCATTCCAGTTCCCAAGTCTTATTGTAGCTCAGTGTGTGTGTTTTCTGCAGAATATATCCATGGGGCTATACTCAGTTTCAAGCAATGAGGTTGGCGGTGGAAGAAATCAACAATTCCTCTGCCTTGCTCCCCAATATCACCTTGGGGTACCACATATGGGACACCTGTCAGAAGAACCTCAATTTACAGGCGACTCTTGAGCTGGCGCAGGCTCGGCTGCACTGTTTGCGTGCAAGTTGTCCAGACAAAGTCATCAGTGTCATAGGTCCTGAGTCGACTGACTGGACACTTCTGACATCGAGAATCCTGACATTTTATCGTCTTCCACAGGTGAGCAGGTGAAATGAATGCCATGGGTCAGTCTCAGCCACTTTTTCCATTCAAAGAGTATTTAGATTCCTGGTTTCTTAGGACTGCTTTACTGTTATGTATGATGAACAAATATTTTGCCTGATCCAGGAAATCGGCCACAGGGACCCAAGGCAACGTTCTTGGGCCAGGTTTTTAAAATCTAGCCCCGTCAGACACAGCAAATGTTGTCTGTCCAGTTTTAAGAAAGCTCTGAAACCAGGAGGTTGGTTGGCACTGAAAAAATGCCACCCAGAAGTCCATGCCAGAGATTTAATTTGCTGGAAGTTGCTCATCAGCCTTGACACCCCAAGGCCAAGGTGAGGCCTATAAACACTTAACTTCCTGGCTCCAGGGTGCCCAGCCCCCTGGCATTATTGCAGAGCAGCTGTACCTGTGGCAGTCTTGGGGGCTCACAGTGCCAGCACAGGTAGAGGTGGTGAATGTCTGGAAGGGGAGAAAAAACAGAAAAAAGAGGATAAGGAGGAGGAGATCCTGGGAGACAAGAGCCCCATGAAAGGGATCATCCAACAGTGCATGGGAGGAAGTTTTATACATAATGTTGGTGATTGTAATGCAAACGTTGTGCATTATGCAGCATGGGGCACACACTGAATTCAGGGAGCTAAGTGAAAGACTATCATATTTGTCTCCCACCCACCCCTCCAGATCAGCTACAGCGCCAAAGATGAGATGTTCACAAACAAGAACATTTTCCCACTACTCTTCCGCATGTTGCCAAGTGAGAACTTCCAGATCTCGGGGATCATTGCCCTGCTTGAAACATTCAACTGGAAGTGGGTCTCTGCTGTAGGCAATGGGACAAAAGCCAGCCAAAAATCTATTCAGACTTTGATTGCACAGGCTAATCTGAAGAATATCTGCATTTCCTACGAGAGTGCCTCAACAGCCAATTTGAGCATCTCATACAAACAACTCCAGAGGGTTATCGAGAACATCCAACGATCCAAAACTAACGTTACTATCATCCTTAGTGATGACAATGTGGTGGAGATGTTCTTCAGTATTGTTATCAAACTGAAGATAACAGGCAAAGTCTGGATTGCACCTGAGAACTGGGTTTTGTCCAATTTAGTAGCTTCCATGCCAGGCATATGGACAACAGGGACTGTCCTTGGCCTGACCATCAAGCCCATTAAGCTGGACCAGTTCACACGGTTTGTTGAGCAAACACTCCAGTGCACTCCTTCCAATGCCACAGCCAGCCCTTTGCTTTTTGGCTCCCAACAGTTAGAAGAATTGTGGGGCTGCAGCCAGACTTGCAATGATTGTCACTTGCGATCCTCGGAGGTACTAGCAGGCATTTTAAACTCTTCTATCTGGCATTGGTCATTCTATTCTTATGCTGCGGTTTATACCCTGGCCCACACCTTGCACAGATTTCTTGAATGTCACGTGGAAAGATGTGAAGTGCACAAGAAGTTTGAACCTTGGCAGGTAAGTCCTTCCCCCCTGGAACTTGAAGGATGGATTGCAAAGAGAAGGCACATCCAGTTTTTCAAAGGTTCATTTTGGGCTTCCTCTTGACCTTTATTTTCATTCTGAACTAAATATGCATAGCTAAATGTTAATTAGTATTTGTATAAAGCTTTCTGAAAGGGCAAAGTGCTTCACCTCTATCTTGATGCTGTCCTTATAACAGTCATTGTCATCCCCAACCTACAGAACACATAGGCTCCCATCCTAAAAACACTTTCCGAGGTGCAGTGGCATAGCTAACGGGGGGTGCATGGGGTGCAGTTGCTCCAGGCTACAAGCTTTAGGGAGGCTACAAGCTGAGCTTGACGCTAGTTGCTAAAATTGTGAAAAACTGAATATGTATGGGTGATAATATCATCTATATATATAAAAGAGAAAAGTCACTGACTCACTCACTCACTCATCAATGCCCAGCCAAAACTGCTGGGCCTAGAAGCATGAAATTTGGGGTAGGTGTTCCTTCCGTGATGGAGGGAGACACCAAGAACTGGTTTTTGGAAATTCCAACCGGAAGGGGGTGAAATGGGGCACAATACGTTTTCCTACATATACTTTGCATTGAAGAATTGGTGACTGAGGGATGCTCTGCCCCAACCCCCGGACCTAGAAGCAATAAATTTGGGGAAGGTGTTTCTTCTGTGACACCAACACCCACCATGAACCAAAGTGGTAAAATTTAACTCTTAAGGGGCTGAAAAGGGGTGCAATGTGTTTTTGTCCTATACTTAACATGGAAGACTGACCAACATCTAGCCAATTGGGTGCTTGGTGCCCAGTGCAATGGGGGGGATGTTGTTCGGAGGGGTTTCACTGGGGTTTCACTGATGTGCATGGGGGGTTGATGCGCATGGGGGGTTGATGCACATGGGGCATGTTGCGCATGGGGGACTGATGCGCGTGGGGGGATTGATGTGCCGTAGGGGGATGATGTACGGGGAAATTTTAGTCCTGCAAAGCGGGTACGCTTTCTGCTAGTTGAGTTATATATCATTTGAAAGGTAATTTAAGGTAATTTAATGCAGTGAAACAAACTGCATTGGAATATCTTTATTCTATCAAACATTATTGCTAATTAGCCAGAAAATGAAAACATAGCCTATGGAACAAAAAGTTGGATTTTCTTAACTCAACTTTCCAGTGAGACTGATTGCTCTGAGAGCCAATGGGATGTAATTCTGATACTGTATGGAACTAATAAGGTGTTAAAATGAATCAGCCCTAGTTTCCATATACATATATCACATTTCTGTTACCCCTACTAACTGGGTATACAGAAACTTCTAAGTGGTGCTACTCCTATATTTAGCATGGAAAGAGTAACCATTCCTCTTTGCCCCAGCACAGTTTCCCTAACCAAGAAGGGGCACAATTTTCATTTTTTTACTTAATTAAATTTGTTGTTAGGGAGGGGGGCAGCAAAATCTTCTTTGACTCCGGGTAGCAAATAGGTGCTGTAGCAGAGTAAAAGGGTTGTGAATTGCTGAGGAAGAGGAGGCAGGTTTTTCCCCAATTTTCTTTTTAAAAAATACCCAGGGATGACATCATTTCTGGTTGTGACTTCACTTCTGGGGCAACATTTTGAGCTTTGCACGGGCTACATGATCATCAGCTACACCACTGCCTGGAAGTAAGACCCATTGAACATAATGGGGCTGACTTTTGAGTAGACATGGTTAGCATTGTGCTCTGAGGCTCAGAGGGAGGGAGAAGCCTAAGGCCTTCTGGTGAAAATTTGTGGCCAAAAAGATTTAAAGTGCAAAAACACAGATCAAACACTCCTCAAAATATGATACCAGATGATGTCTCCAAGTGTACATTTATCAGTGTGCAAGCATGCTTTCACAAAACACTGACACACAATTGCTAGACACTAGAACAGGTCTAGTCCCAATTGCATCCTTATGAAACAACACAGGAGACAATCCTGGTGTCAGTTTTACCTGAAAGTGCTCTTGGGCACTTACGATGAGGTCAATGACTAAGCTGTGGACAACCAACTGCCTCCATCAAGGCCTGATGCACGCGTACTTCTCTTGAGTGTACTTCTCTTGAGTACTACCCTTGGGGTAGCAGTTTCATTCCTGGGGCAAAATAGCCATTGTGTTTCAAGCTGGCACTGCTACACCCACCAAAGGTTTTAAAGAAACTGGTAACATATTTTAAGGCATGATCTTTGGCAAAATTCTGAGATGTGAGCCAAGCATCCTCATCAAAAGGACTTTGGGTGGCTTCCACTTTCATTTAAATGCTATTAATTCTATTTGCCACCTTTTCAAAGGCTTCCTTCATTTCATAAAAGGAGTAAATAGGGTGCTTCTTTCAAGAAAACATCACCTGCACATCTCTCTCTTGCTCTTCAGCTTTTTTCGAAATTGCACAAGGCAGACTTCCAGTTGCAAAACACCACCATTAAATTCAATGACGAGGGAGAACTTTACCTGGGCTTTAATGTGATCACCTGGACCTGGAAAGACAGCAAAGTTGTCTTCAAGACTATTGGCAACTACAGTTCTGAGAGCCTGCAGTTGGATAAGGGAGCGATCAACTGGGCAGCCAGCAAGGGCCAGGTAAAGTGATTCATTTGCAAACCTTGGCATGCATGGTGAAGTGGCATTCAGAGGTGCAACAGGCCATTTCCTGCCTCCTCCCCTGCTGACCAGTTTGTAGTCAGTGACCTTGGACTTCTAGTTGGCTATGGACCTGCAATCACTTCCAAAAAGCCACATTCTGGCCATCTGGCTGGGTTGTGCAAATGCCCAAGGCAGCTTACAAAGCTTCTCCTCACAACAACCCTGTGAGGCAGGTGAAGTTGCATGAGAGCAAGTAATTTGCCCAAGGTCCCCCAAGAAGCTTCATGGCCGAGGGCGGATTTGATATCTATTAATAGATATTTGTGAAACTATTTGCAAATTTGAACCTGGTTCTTTCAGATTCCAGTCCATCTCTCTAACCATTATAGCATCCTAGCTAGTCTTAAGTCTAAGATGCTTTAAATCATGGTGCATTGAAGCTGCTGATTAGGACACTAGCAACCCATAGTTGTGTTCTTCCTGGAAAACATATCCATAGGCAGCAGGACAACCTTTACCTCACCTTAATCCAGAGCATCCTCTTTAGATTCCTAGGTCTGAGTGTATCTCAGTGTGTGGCGTGGGAGAAACTCGAAGCAAACAAGTGTTGGATGAGTGTTCCTGTCACTGTGATCCCTGTGAGGAGGGGACCTTTCAGAACCAATCAAGTAAGAACAAATTTTGGGTGGTGGTGGTGGTGGTGGAGCAGGGGAAAGCTGATCTAGAGGCCAGGTCTACCAGCTGTGTAGATCTTTTGGTGCCACATCCCCTGATGGTATAACCTGGTGTGGTCCAGAGACCCCCAGTTCCCACATCCCACTAGTGATACCATTGGCTCTGGCCCATTATGGTTTCTTTTGCACCTTTTCCAGCCTGACGATATCCTTTCTGAGCTGTGATATACATAGACCTGCACACAGCTTTCCTAATGAGGCTATGCTATAAATTTGTTTACTGATGTCCTAATGCTTGTGGATGTGTTTCCTCTCCTTTTCCTAATGATCCTTGGCATGGAATTTGCCTGCTTCACAGCTGTGGTGGCTTCACAGCTGTGGCTCACCAGGTACCGGGATCCTTTTCCTAATTCATCACTGGCAGCTAAGCCCCCATGGTCATTTAGGTGAAGCAGGCATGTTTCACCCTAGTGTGCATCAACTGCCTCCAGGACAAACTGATCTGCAGTGATCAAGTCTCCAGCTGCCATGAAGCACTGGGCATGTTACCCAATGATGGTGGCACCTATTTTTTAACCTTATATCTTTCACCCAACTTTCCACAACCTCTTAGTCCTCTTACTCCTGCCTCCCTTCTGTCCATTTGTGAACTCCTCAGGACACAACTGGGTCCTCTCACTGTCAATCCTCTCACAGTAAATCCTGCTATATGAGGCTGGCATTCTGTAAAAGAGACAAACTTTTAAGTGGATTCTGTGTCGAACCAGGCAAGCCTGGCACACAACCCATGGACACCTTCATGCAGGTTAAGGGGTCCTGCAAGTTCTTCAGTGGTGCTCCTCAACCACCTGCCAAGAGGTGGCAGCACAGAGCCCTCTGCCAGTGACACTTTTCAGGTCCCACATCCCTTTCAGGTCATGAAAAACCCACTGAACTGCACCCAATGGAGAGCCCACCCTGTGCACTTATCAGCCAGAACCAGGGTGACTATATGTGGACAAAGGTGACAAAAGAGGACAAGGCCTGCTAAAAATGTAGGACATCCAAGAAAAATGCAGGACACAACAAAATAAAAGCTAAAAACACTCATGTATTATTGTGGTGGTTATTCATGTATATTCAGGCAATTAATTTAAACATTATATTACTTATAATTACATTTAAAACAATTATATGTAATTTATTACATATAATTTATGAATTACAAGGTTACATACTACCTTGTCACAAGAAAAAGGAGGGCAATGAACACTGTATTTACTCAAATCTAATATGCCATCAGATCTGATGTGCACCCCTATTTTAAAAGACTTGAGATTTAAAAAATGTTTACTAGTGGCTGTAATGTGCTTACCACGCACAATTATTAATTTGATAAGAATGATAGTGGCTTTATGTTGTGATTTTTACCTAATTGCACTACTTTATTCCACAATGGGTTTATGTTACATTTTTTATTACACTAATAAAACTATTGTTAATTGTTAAACTAAATACTTCTCTACACTTATAATCAAAATACCATATTTACTCAAACCTACTGTCCCATCGAATCTAATGCACACCCTGATTTTGGAGACTAAATTCAGCTGGAAAAGGTGAGCGTTAGATTTGAATAAATATTGTATTTTTTCCAGGACAAAAGGCTAAAAAGGGGGGCAGGTCCTGAATAAAAAGGACACATGGTCACCCTGGCCAGAACTAAACCCTTTGTTATCTCACTCCCCCCTTCTCCTGTCTCTGCTTTCCAGATGCAGAGGTCTGCAGTCCATGCCCTTCCGGGATGTGGTCACCAGCCAAGAGTGGGAAGTGCTTCTCTCCGTACATCACATACCTCGATACAAACAACATCAATGTGGTTGTCCTGATGATCACGGCCATTGCTGGCTTCTGCTTACTCTTCTCCTGCTTACTGGTTTTTGCCACTCACTGGCAAACACCGGTGGTCAAAGCAGCCGGGGGGAAGCTGGCCTTTGTCATGTTGGCTTCGCTGATGGTTTCCTGTGCCACCACCAGCATTTTTGTGGTGAGACCCACCTCCAACGTCTGTCTCATCCGCCAGCCCTTTTTTGCCATCAGCTTCACCCCATGTGTCTCCTGCCTCTTGGTCCGTGCCTTCCAGATCTTCTTCATCTTCAAAATGGCGTGTAGGTTCCCCAGAATCTACAAATACTGGGTCAAGTACAAGTGCACTTACTGTATTGTGGCCCTCAGCACTGCACTGCAGGGCATCCTCTGCCTCCTCTGGCTCTACTTCTCCCCACCCTCTTTGCAAACGGACATCATCAGTCCCAAGGAAATCTTCCTTTGGTGCATGGAGGGCCATTACCTAGGCCTGGGGGGCGTGCTGGGCTACATCATGGTGCTGGGTGGGGCCTGCTTTGTGTTTGCCTTCCTAGGGAGAAAGTTGCCCAAGAACTACAACGAAGCCCGGCTCCTCACCATCAGCATGCTTGTCTTCCTGATGGGCTGGGGATGCTTCATGCTGATCTACATTACTACTGAAGGGCAGGGGAAACAAACTGCCGCACTGCAGATGTTCACAGTGCAGACCAGTGTCTATGCCATCCTCTGCACTTTCTTCCTCCCCAAATGCTACATCATCCTCTTTAAGCCACAGTACAACACCGTGACACACTTCCAGATATGCATCCAGGCCTATACGACTACCTCACGCAACACCAAGCAGTGAGTACATCACATATACACTATGGCTGTATCTTCCTAAGAGGCCCTGGAAAAAGACACAAAGCAAGAGGAGAGGGGGGAAGGATACTATCTGTGACCTGAAAGAGAAATCATCATCAGCCATAGCAGAGCTATGGAGAAAGGCTGTGTGCATATGCTGCATGTGGCCCAAGTACCACAGATACACCCAGTGAGAAATATGTCTTCTTCTTGTGCAGGTCTTATGCAAGTGGCATCATGTAGAAGCTGGACATGTGTACAGTTTAAAGACCTGTGACCCTGGGCTCTGTAACAAAACATGGGCAGAAGTCCCCAGTTCATTCACAGACCTCCCCACATTTCCACTGAAAAGAAGTATACTCTTCTGTCTTTCAGTGTTGTGGCCCTACGAAGTGAGGAAGGCCACCAGCTTGATCTGGAAGAGGCAGGACCCTCTCCGCTGCCTCACTGATTGTCAATCTCCAGCTGTTGTAATTATATTGACCTAAGTACAAATCAGGCCTCCGTTAGTCTTGAAAGACTATGGTATTGTGCTTGGCACTGCATACACTGCATGCGAAGCACGAAAGCCTGGGTTGGATTGTTATGGAGGATAGGCTGTTACCCAAGCAGCAAATCCCCCCTCTCCACGCCACTGAATTAGTCCAAAGGCAGAGCCAATACGATTGGATTCAGCTGGCGTCGCAGAGCTGGGCTAAGGACAGGAGCTCACCCTGTCTTGTGGGGCTGACCCGGGTCTCGAACCCTGGCCTGCTGGTTAACAGGCACAGTGTCTTAACTGCTTGTGCCACCCACAGCCCATAAAAATTGGTGGCCATTTCCTCCCCATAATCAGCTGGAGAGATCAGAGCAGTCTTGAAAACATGTTTGGTGTGGTGAAACACACCATTACTGGCAATATTTTCAAGCGGTTTCTTAGAAGTACAGGAAAGAGGAGCAGTTTGCATACACAGGTCTTCCGGAGCCTGACGGTAAGGCCAAGCACATGTATGATCCCTTCTCCACAGATCTTGTGCCCCCTTACCGTCATATTCCAATATTGCTGTCATGCCAGGGAATCTAAGGCCTGTCAATTCCAATGACACTGGTGCAATGCAGGGCAATTCTAGAGAAGGATGAGAACTGAAACATTTCCTCCTGCCCACTATTTGGGAGTGGTTGAGCAAGGGAGACCACCTACCCAACTCTCAATGCTCACTTAAACTCTATTTGGCAGCTACTCTCTTGTGTTGTAACTCCAGCCTGTTCAGCTGGCATACCAATCTTACCCAAACCAAATTGAACAAATTGGCCATAGGGTTGCAGCAGCCTCAGTTCTGAAAGATCTCACATCAGTCTCACCCTGCTGACCCTTGAACTGGTTGCCAAAATAGTTTTGAGAAGGCTTATTCTTCATTTGAAGGATCAGGCCCCACATCCAGTGGTGGGCTCCAGCAGGTTCGCACCTACTCTATAGAACAGGTTGTTAACAAGAGATAGGACATATAAAGTTTAAAAATAGCCATTTAAAAGTGGCTGCCAGATGGGCAGAGAACCGGTTGTTAATTTCTTTGAACCCCATCACTGCCCACCTCGCATCATACCTAGACCTACCTCTACCACTTGACTCTGACCCTGCAAATGTCCTTCTCTCAGCCAGCTGCACCTGCTCCTACAGAAGGATTCTGCCACTCTAACACATGCTCTGATGAATTCTGGGCTGGGTTGCAGCAATGGACTCCTACTTCAAAGGAGTCCCACTGGCGCAACACTTGTCAAATAGTAACACCAATTCTTAAGTGCCTTAGCTAGTGTGGAAAGGGCTACAGGTTTAGTTTCTGCACAAAAGCACCAAGTTTCTGAATGGACAAGAAAAGCTCTCTTGTTCTATCCAAAACACAATGGAAGGAAGTCTCTTTCCAAGTACTGAAAGGAGAGAATAACACTCTGTATTGAATTCACAGCCCAAACCCATCCGGTCTACTCAGAAGTAAGTTCCATTGAAGTCAGTGGGGCTTGCGCCCAAGGAAGCACACATCAGATTGTACCTTCATTTATTTTAGAAGCATCTTCTGTGCATGAACATTGAAAGGTTTTGTACCATCATCTTTCAGTAAAGCAAGAATGAAGCCTACTTTCAGTCAGTTTCTACACCTAACTACTACTGCTCAGGGTGATAATACATCTTTTTCCAGGACATGTCCTCTTTTTTAGCCTTGGATCATGAAAAAAATGTTCATTGTCCTTTTTCTTGTGAGCAGGCAGCCTGTGGCCTTCTTGTAGTTAATAAATTATATATAATACTGTAGTTTTAAATTTAATAAGAAATATACCCCCAAATCCAGAGTAACTGGGAGAACGTAAGAGACTTTTCGTGCACCTGTAGTTACTGCACCACCTAGTGATAACCTATGGGAAATTCACTCCTGTCCACTATAAGTGGACACTGGAATCCAGAGTAAGTTGTTCTTACACTGGAGCAAGGACTCCCCGTAGTTATTCTGGATTTTGCCCTCAGTGTTTCCATTAAGCCAATACATATGAGTGTTTTTAGCTTTTATTTTGTCAAGTCCTACATTTTTCTTGGGTGTCCTACATTTTGGGAGGCACAAATATTCAGTTTGACAATGAAGAATTATACAAACTAGTTTCCATAGCAAAAACAAATAAGGGGTTCCCTGTACTGAAAGGCTTACTTGAATGAAGAGAATGTGCTGGGTGAATATGGGCAATTGCTCTGCCCCTGTGGGCTGTGGGTGGCGCAAGCGGTTAAGACACTGTGCCTGTTAACCAGCAGGCCAGGGTTTGAGACCCAGGTCTGCCCCACAAGACAGGGTGAGCTCGTCCTTAGCCCAGCTCTGCGACGCCAGCTGGATCCAATCGTATTGGCTCTGCCTTTCCATTGGACTAATTCAGTGGTGTGGAGAGGGGGGATTTGCTGCTTGGGTAACAGCCTATCCTCCATAACAATCCAACCCAGGCTTTCGTGCTTCACATGCAGTATGCAGCACCGAGCACGATACCACAGTCTCTCAAGACTGACGGAGGTCTGCTCTGCCCTAGCTACCAGCAAGATGTGGCTGAAACCTTTCCTGATCAGCTTGGCTGAAGAGTGCCTCTACGCTGGGAGTGCTCCCTTTTGGACCTTGACAGCCAGCATGGATGCCAGCCACCCTCAGGGCTCCTGTGGTACCCACTTATTGGAACAATAGGACAAGGTGGACAAGAGCTGCTTCTAAAAGCAAAGGTGTAGTTTGATACAGTTACTATTACTGCTTTATAAAATGATTTAGTGTAATATGCCTCAGGACCTTAATAAAACCCTAGAGGACTGCATCAGAGCCACAACAGGCTTTTCCTTGAGTCATCATGTGTCACACAGAGGTTTGCACAGGGTGAGAGGAGACGCTGCTATGTGCCCCCATCAGAGGGTTGCTCCCACTTAATCCTGCCCCTTGCATTTAGTGCAAGTGAGATAGTACAGCACAAAGGCAATATTAAAATCCATGTACTGGGGGGAAAACTGCTCAAACATTTGCATTCCCATTTGACCAGGTTAACAAAAATCCAGCTTTGTGGAGGGAGGGGTGAGTAAAAGATGGGTATTAAGAATATTCATATACTTTTTTGAACAAGGTAGTTTACAAAACGGTTTACATAGCAAAAACAAATAAGGGGACAAACATGCAGACCAATGATTAGCAGCTGCTGCTGCTGATCAGAAGGGAAGCAGTGTGGTCCACCCTGTCCACCCCAGTTTTTTTGCTTCCTGGTAAATCCCTGCACATATGAAAATGAAGGTGATGAATAATCTGTTTGCTGTAAAAGCCCTACACTTCCACTGAAGCTGCACTTCTGAAATAGTCATTTGTCTTCCATTTGCATGAGTAAGAAATCAGACAACCTCATTTGGTATGCAAACACACTGCTTTTCATGGAGCTCAAAGAGGCCACTTGCATCCATGACCCCGAATATTCTTGGAAAGCACAGTTGGGGAGAGCAGAAGCTCTTGCTTCTAGCTCACCCTCAATGGCCACTAGGGCTTAGCACCTAGCACCACGTAGGACCTTGCACCTTCTTTAACTCTATTCTTTGAGAATGAATATCAAATCCTTAAATTGCAGAAGCAAGGCACCCTCTAGGCACCATGATCTCCAACAGTAAGTCATTCCCATCATCACCAAGAGCAAGGAGTTCCAAACTCAGTCAGGATGAAATCACAGCACCACCTAAAACAGGGGTGTCCAACATGAGGCCCGGGAGCCGCATGCGGCCCAGGACGAGGGTGGATGTGGCCCTCCTGCAAAGCTGGACACCACCACTGGAAAAACCAGCTTTGTGGCAGCAGCCATTTTGAATTTTCGCGTGTTTCTCTGCGCACTGCTCTGGGTGGCCGCCACAAAGCTGGTCTGGGCTGCCTGGCTCCTCCCCCTACCTGCCTCCTGGCACTCAGAGCGCTTCAGGCCCCTGCAGAGCTTGTAACACTTGCCCACCCGCATCCCCCAAAAGCAGCCTCAGCCTCTATCCCAGCTGCTGCCTGCTGCCCTTGAGACCTACTCAGAAGTAAGCCCAATTAAAGTCAATGAGGCTTACTCCCAAGTTGCAGTCTGAGAGCCCAATTAAGCATAGGATGGGCTGTGATCCTCTCCAAGCTTAATCTTTCCTCTCCAGGCACTCTTTCAAGTGGGTGTTCCTCTTTTATTTAGCAGGGGGAGAGTAATTGGCCCTACACACCCCAGCAATGCCTGTTCAAGTGGCTTCTGCTGGTGTTGTTTTTTTGCATTTCAGATTGTGAGCCCTTTTGGGACAGGGACCCATTAGCTTTTAATTCGCTATTGTTATATTTCCATTTTCTTTGTAAACCGCTTTGTGAACTTCTAAGTTGAAAAGCGGTATATAAATACTGTAGATAGATAGATCTTGGAGATGTGCTGCAACCCTAACCCTAACCCATTAAAATCAATGAGACTTACTCTAAGGTTTAAAAAATGTAGGACAAAATATAGGACATCCTACTTTTTGGCCTACATTTTTAAAAAAAGTTGTTAGTGTTTATGTGCGGCCCAAACCAACTCGTCTTCTTCCAGTGCGGCCCAGGGAGGCTAAAAGGCTGGACACCCCTGGCCTAAAATGTGTTGGGTTTCCATCTTCCCTTCTTGAGAAGTGTACACAGCCAACTGTGAGGAACAAGTGAATTTCATCTTTATGAGAAATGTGTGGGTTATGTTTTGGGGTGGAGATGATTAAAAATGAACCAGTGTGAAGCCATGTTCATCTGAGGATGACCTACAGTGGGTTTTCTGGCATTGCTAAAAAGTTGTTTTTTCCTTTGCTTGGTGGGAACCAAGAAGGGAGCTGAGAAATAGCCCCTGAAGGAATTTATTGGGGCCAGCTGGGGGAA
Organism: Cryptoblepharus egeriae; assembly: GCA_030015325.1. Taxonomy (NCBI): domain Eukaryota; kingdom Metazoa; phylum Chordata; class Lepidosauria; order Squamata; family Scincidae; genus Cryptoblepharus; species Cryptoblepharus egeriae. Next base: position 17,244,491 of record JAREYC010000010.1, on the reverse strand, counting down.
GTTACTGCTTAGCTTTTCTCTCTGTCCCAAAACCAACTCCCAACACCTGGTGGGAAATGAAGACAAAAGGGTGTGATTTAATGCAGCTGAGATCAAAAGTTCTCTTTGTAGTGGCCAGGCAGATCTGAAGAGGTCCTAAAGCTCTATTGGGTTATTAAACAATCAATATTTTGGAAATCCCTTATAAAAGGGGAGGAAGGCAAGACAGCGTTTCTCAAAGTGGGGGTCGGGACCCCTTTGGGGGTCGCCTGGAGCTTTCCTGGGGTCGCCTAAAGACCCCTGGTGCAGGGGGCCAGGTGGGAAGACCTGGCAGAAACGCTGGTGCCACTGCAGCTGGAAGAAGCCGCTGAAAAGCAGCTCAGGAGCCTCTGAGCTGGTGTGAGACCGATGTGGAGCCTTGAGGGCAGGGAGGCGCCCAACACACTCACCACAGATGGCAGCCTCTTCCTCCTCCCAATCCTATGGAGGTCTCCTCAGAAGTCAGTCCCATGATAGTGAGTGGGGCTTACTCCCAGGAAAGTGCTAGGATTGCAGCCTTAGAGCCCAATTCTATGCATGTACTCAGAAGTCATTTCCATTGAGTTAAGTGAGGTTTACTCCCAGGAAAGTGTGCATAGCACTGCAGCAGTAGCAACGAAAATAATTTTATGGTTGGGGGTCACAACATGAGGAACTTATAAAGGGGTCAGGGCATTAGGAAGATTGAGAACCACTAGTCTAAGATGATCTAAGGATGTGATCAGGGGACCCAGCAGAGGCTGGCCTTTGGACAACCATGGAAGTTCTGCTCTTTGCTGGGTTGAACATCCTTTGCTTGCATCTAAGAACTGGAAACTTCTGAACCTTGGTTCATGTTCTGGGACATATACTGAAAGTAACCTGTTTGTCTTTGATTGGATTCTAACCAGCTGAAAGGAAGGTGGATTTGTAAGTTGCCAACTGCTACCAAGAAATAAACTGCTGTGTGTTAGAAAAGGGCAATGAATTAGCATAGCAAGCTAGTCCTTTGTTATTTTTGTGTATTTGAAACTGATACATTTTAAGCATTTTGTGTCTTAACATACATTGGCATCCTTTAGTCTCAAAAGACTATGGTATCATGCTCTGAGTGTCCTCTCCAGAGCATGATGTCCTGGGTAGATTATATGGAGGATAGACTGTTACCCAAGCAGCAAATCCCCCCTTTCCACATCACTGAAATAGTCTAATGGAACAGCAGAGCCGATATGATTGGTTCCAGCTGCGTCACAGGAGTTACCAGAACTTCTGGGACTCCAGCTCTGGATTTTGCCTCGAGGTTGACTCCTGAAGTCTTTCCCATAGATGGGTATAGCCACAAGGCAGTGGAAGTTTGAAGTGGGAGTTTTCCTTCTCCAGACAAACCACATTCAGTGGGATTTTGGACAGGAAACTCTTAAATAAATTCTATCTTTCCTGTAAAAATTGTGGATGCTTCTTCCCTCAACCCCCAAAGGGGTTTGTGGATGCTTCTTCCCTCCATCTCCCCAAAGAACTGGTGCAGGGGAAAAATTGTGGATGCTTGTTCCCTCAACCTCCCCAAAGAACTGATGGAGGGAAAAAGGGATTTGCTGCCAAACTTTACATAACAGAGCCAGGATCTCCTAGTGAAAGAGGAATCCTGCCTTGTATTCCTGTATCTTTCTAAGTAGCTCTGGCTATGGAGTGGGCAGGGGATGTACAAAAAGCCATCCTGGCTTTGATTTATTTTTCCCTTCTTCGTTTGAAAGCCCCACTACGAACATGGTGTGTTGCTGAGGTGGCAGACCCCCCTGTAATTCTGGTGTGGTCAGCCTCAACGTGACACTTGAGGCTGGTGTCTCTTATACCAACTTCATTCAATTTGTCCCTCACTGTCTACAAAGTGACTTGGAGCTAGAGCAGCCAACCCAAACTATGTCAGGTCCAGATCCAGTTCAAAACCCCCATGTCTCCAGATTTAAGTGAAAAGTCTCACATTTTTATCTCAAGAAAGCCCTCATGGAGTTGTCAAATGCAAAAGGTGAAAAAGAGGATGATGGAGCCAAACTAGCTGTACCCACCCAAACTAGCGAGTAATGCTCTCAGGATGCAGGTGTCATGTGTGCTCCCTTAGGCATTTGGTGGGCTGCTATGTAATACAGGAAGCTGGACTAAATGGGCCTTTGGCCTGATCCAGTGGTGGCTCTTCTTATGTTCTTATGGAAACAATCTAGAAATTACAGTGCTTTAGGTTTTTTAACAGCACACAGCTGTCAAATATTTAAGACACTTATTTCCATTCCCATTCAGGAGGTCGCCCAGAGGCTGCACATAGCCTTGCTATAAAGGCTATAGACAGAAAAAGAGGCTGCACAAAAACAGTGTCCACCCTGACTCCCTTCCAGATTCACATTGCAGATTGTTGGCATTGATCTGTTTGAGGGACACTGTGCCCATTCAATTGGCCAAGCAATGAAGATAAACTTGACCAAAATGCACACCTGTCTAGAAAATGGGAAACTCATGTAGGGGGTCATAACTACTAGTAGCCTTAGTGTGAGGCCTCCACAACCCTCATCTTGACCTTCTGTTGTCATCACTCCAAAATGGCCAGGGAAGTGAGGTGACAAGCACCAATTCACCTGTAAAATGAAGCTGCTAAGAACTGACCACACAAGGCTCTTCCAGAGTTCCTTTTTATTGGATGGAAAGGAGTCTCCAAAACACCAAGGGATATTAGGATCAGCATGTTCTACTTGCACACCTGTTATCTGAAACAGTTTCCAAGTGGTTCTACAGACAAAAGTGCCGCAGCTCCATTTGATTTCTGCCTCTGGTTTATCTGCAACCGTTACCCTCACCCTGCTGATGAAGGGGAGAGCCCCACAGGGCGGCAGGGAAAACAAGACAGTGACTTCTGTCCTAGTCTTTAAGGACCAGGGGGGCTTTCACCTGGTTAGCCATCTCCTTCCCTATCAGCGTTTCCACAATGGCAAGACCAAACTCAAAGCTGGTGCCAGGGCCCCGGCTAGTGAGGATATATCCATCCTTCTCCACCCGCTTCTCAGAGTATTTGTAGTGACCTGAAAGAGAATACAGTATACAAAATAGTGTCAAGGCAGGGATTGGCCAGTTCAACACAATGGAGCAGAGAAGAGCTCTTGAGCTGGGATATCTTTCTCCACCATAACTATGAGACAAGCTACAAGGCTGGGTCATTGAAAAACAAACTCCAGCACACATTGGCTTAGGCATTTATAAGCCAACAACTTGATTTCATGTCTCCTTGCTCCAGGTTCCAAAGAAATCTGGTTGCTGACAGATATGGACACAGAGAAGCAAGAAAACCACCAAATGTTTGGCCCAGAGGGAGGGTTGAGCAGCCCACATCCACCCTTCTCACCATAGTACCTGCAATGGTGTCCCACCATTGTGGCTGTTCTAGGCCTTTGAGCTTGGGCCACTTCCTCTCCCCTTCCAGTTTTTATGTGATTCTTTGGGGCAGCTCTGTGGAAAGAGCTGAGCAATCTTCTGAAGAGGCTAACTGGGAATTGTCATATTGTGACAGCTCTTGGGTCCCATTTAACAGGCAACAGTCAGTGTCTCAGGATATTAGTTAGGCATGCCCACTCCTTGGACTTTTGGATGAGGGTGAAGTGAAAGTTGGAAATGAAGGTTGGAAGAAACAACCAATCTCAACATTAATTCACAAATACTATTTTACTTGGGCATTGAATGTCAAGAGTACACTTTGAGATGGCTTTTGTAAAAACCAAAACCAAACTGATGCAGACATTTGCCCAGAAGGGCCCATTCCAGTCAAGGCAACCCTTCAGCTCTGAGGAGTGTTGCCCTGGATGGATGACATGAATGGGCTTAAAGATATGGATGGGCTTTAATTCAGCATTTTATGAGCCACTGATCCAGAACATGCACCCTTCCTGTTCTTCAAGGCTGAAGCCTAAACCATAGGAGTGGTGGGGTACAGTTTTAGGAAAATGCCTGCCACTTCCTCACAACCAGAATCTAACAGTTCACACACACCTACCTCCATTCATCATTTTGTCCTTAGCCGCAGCATGTGTCGTCACAGTTTTTCCAAATCCTATTCCATGGGCCAGCAGAGCAGTGGGACCTATAAGCAAAAAAAAAATGGTCAGGGCAGTCTTGTACAGACTTTGTCACCATCAAGTACAGCACTCTCTTGGGAAGGATTAAATATATACAGTTGAACAATTTCAATACACTAGTGCAAAAAAACTTACATGCAATAAAGGATGACTGAAAGACTGAAAACAGTTCCTCACAATTATGTTAATCAGCACACAATCCTAATCAATTTAGGCCAGCACAATTTACCCATTCCTGTTCCCATGATGGTATACAGATATGTCTGTGCACGAATCTTATCCACCACCACCCCCAGGAGTGGTGCAGAAGTGCCTCATGGCATTTTTGAATACTTAAGCTAGCATGAGATGTGTGCCAGGATATTTGCCAGCCTAACTAACGGGTTAGGATTGCAGCCCATATCCTTACTTGGAACAATCTAAATTTGAGTGACAGGTGGGGCTGATCTATACAGATAACGAAAGCTTGGAGAAGTTGCTAAAGAAAGTTAAAGAAGGTGCACTTCTGGAAGTGCTTTCATCTCACTGGGAGCATGCAGCTAAAACCAGCTGGCCACAACACTGATTGGCTGGTGCCAGTTCAATCATCTACCTTCCCATTCCATGACAGTTTTGCAACTTTTAACTCTGAGTTTGCGTTATTAAAAAATAGAGAAGGTGATGAAAATAAGTGATGTGTGATGATGTTAAACGGCCTCTAGCCTTTGAATAGGACAAGGCTGACAACAGAATACAATGAAATCACTAACCTGTCTGCCTTGCACCTTTGAGAAAAGTGAAGGCAGGAAAAATCTAGGTGCACTCACCCTGCCCAGGATAAAACTACAACGCTGTTAATGTTGTTTTCATACAGTCCTACAGAACAATACTAAACCAAGCACTATGGAAAGTAAAGGTTTGTGGGAGGTATGAATATTTTAAAGGCTATTTTTTTCCATGGCTGGTGGTATGGTATTGGTCACACGTGGGCTTTCAACAAGTCAGAGGCAGATTATCGTATCTCGTTAACGTAACTTGGGGAAAAAAGTTATAGAAAGTCAGCTAATGCCTTTTGGGGCACAGCATCCAATCTCCAAATTCCTTGAAGTTCTTTTCAAGTCTGACTTTATGGAGCCAGTTATTCAAAACTCCAGGTAAGCTCACAAACTATTGCTTAGGCAGCCCTGAAGTTCAACGTATGACTCATCAGGCTTCAAACCTGCTTTCTGAACAGGATTTCAAAAAGTACAGAGGTTAAGGTTTAGACTGCTAAAAAGTACTTTATTAACAGGAAATGAAATCTAAAAGCAGAAACACACAAACGTAAGAGGAGAAAAGGTTCCTGCCCACACACACACTGAGTGAAATGAGTGAGACATCAACAGGGCCTGTGCAAAACCTCCAGAAAATGCCATTTGGATTTTCCACTTTTCTTACTCAAGTCAATGGCACCTCATTCAGGTCATCTGAATTCCTGCACCAATGTTTTTTAAAAAAATTTAAAAATCCCTGAAGAGAATTCAGGAGAACAACTACGATGGGATTGAGGAACAACTCCATGGGGAAAGCAACAGTGTTGGTGTGGGTTTAAACTCAATCAAGAAAGGGATCTGGGGCTTGTGGGCCACTTCTTTTTGGAAACCAGTGAGACACTTGGACTGATAAACCAGTGACAAGGCAAAGGGCTGACAAAGGAGCCAGGTCTCTGGATTTCACCCAGTCTCACAGGAACCTCCAAAAAGCACAGGGACTACACTCTGTGGCAAGATTAACATTAATCCTTTTTCTCTACATATGCACTGACAAGACAAGGCTTGGGACTACACAACCACAGGCAGAATTCCTAAAATATTCCAGAAGGGCTGCTCTTTGTCCATGAGGTATAAAAAAGGGGTCGTGGGCCTTGTTCTGGGGCTCCACACACTTCCTCTAGGCCAGTGGTTCTCAATCTTCCTAATGTCGTGCCCCCTTTATAAGTTCCTCACATTGTGGGGACCCCCCAACCATAAAATTAATGAAAATTAATTTCGATGCTACTTTATAACTGTAATTTTGCTACTGTTATGAATCGTAATGTAAATATCCGATATGCAGGATGTATTTCCGTTGTCACAAATGAAATCTGTGTCTTATGCACACATTGAACACAATGGGATTTATTTCAGAGTAGGCATGCATAGGATTGGGTCCTGAGGCTGTTGGTCAGCCCCAGTGTGCACGCAGCTACAGCCGGAAGACTAGCAAGCCTGACCTGGCCCCCTGCACTAGGGGTCTTTAGGTGACCCCTAGAAAACCTCTAGGTGACCCCCAAAGGGGTCCCGACCCCCACTTTGAGAAACACTGCTCTAGGCCCTAACCCTGAAGAAGCACACAAGGCTTTTGAAAGGCATTTTCTGTGAGCAATGAGAGACAGCAGCTCTCATTGCCACTTTGTAATCCTAGATTTAGAGCTGTTAAAGACCAAGAGGTCTGAGAAGGTCAAGGTACTCAATTTAAACTCTGCAGTTCTGCAAGGGCCAGGGAACTTCTGACTAAGCTTGGTAACTGAACGACCACACAGAACAGCATCTCTGCCATCACAGCCATATGACTCCAATAGGAATCAACAGCATGTCAGAAGCCATACAAAGGGAACAGAGAAGCTTCTCAGAGTTTAATTTTGTATAGTCCTGCCATGTCTCTTACAAATTACAGGGGGATGCCAAGGCAGCCTCCCTTCTGAACCTCAGGCAGGACTAACCCTGAGACGGAACAAAGAAAAAACATGAAGCCACAGATACCACTTCTGGGCTCAACATCCAGGCCAGGGGCACAATAGGGCTCAGCTTTCAGAGCACATCAAGATATCATTTGCTTTCCAGAACTGGCAAAAAACACCGGAGACAGCTATATGTAGTTCTATATGTGGTACTCAGAATTCACATTTGTTAAAAAAAAAAATCTCAGGACTGCAGCAGACCAAGATTAGTAATACTGTTCAAACCACAGGCACAATCAAGTGAAGCCTCAAGACATGAAGTACAAAGAAGAAAGTTCCATCCTCCAGTACCTGCACAGATGGCGGCAATCAGACCTTTTCTGGCTTCCTGGTCCTTCAGGATTTCCTTCACCACAGGACACTGCAAGGAAGGAGGAGTGAAAAGTTGGTCAAGGGACAGTTCCATGTGGCTGTTGGGGAGGGGGAAAAGGCAAGGTGGCTTCCATTTTCTCTAAGGTCTTTCCAAAAAAAGGGGTCAGCTACAGGTAGGAGCCAGAAGGGAGAAATGCATTTGGTACAAGATATCAAAAGGATTTCCCTCCATCAGGTGCCCACAGTCTTAAGGCATTCAAGAAGAAGGGAAGGCAGCATTGTGTTCAATACTCAAGAAGAGATGTGTATTCCTGCACAAGACAGTTTGAGCTCACATAACCCCAGGAATTGCAGAGAGGAAAAAACAGAAAGAAGATTAGCAGCCGGAGCATCCAAGACAACACAAACAAGGGAAAGACTTGTGAAGTTCCCATGCAGCAAGTGATATCTGTGTTATTCTGTGCTACCACAACCCACACAACATTCTTTGGCTGCTTTGGAAAACCATCTTCACCTGTCCCTTGGTTGTGGTCTGCAGGAAAAGAAATCTGCTTCATGGGGTCAATGTAGTTTCAGCTGGGCTCTCCAATGGTCAGATATGCTTCTAGGGCACCCACAACCAACACAGTTTTCCCTCTATTTATCCCCAGTATTGTTACTGACAAGTACTGAGTGCCCTGAGAATAGAGCTATTTTGCTAATAAATCTAAAAGCTGGTGATAGAAGAAATGTCATTTTCCATGAGTGTTAACAGCTTACGCAAACTAGAAGCAAACAAGCATAAATCACAAAACTCTACTCAGTTGGCTACAGATGTTCGCAAGTCTGCAACACTTTGTAGAGAGGAAATGCCACTGGCTGACATGCAGTGCGACCCAAGGTTCTCATAGCTGGAGAGGTTCCAGCATTTCCACATGTGCCTGTTTTTACCTCCGACAAGTTCTGAGCTCCCACATTTCCTCCTGGCAAAACCACCACATCATAGGGACCCTAGAAAAAGGAAGAGAGGTCAGGAGCCATTTCAGAGCAAAGGAGACAAATGATTTCCCTGAAAATTTCTCAGAGCAAAGCAATATGAGAAGTTGGCCATTCTGAAGCCAAAGGCAATATGACCCTTTGATTTCAAGCAACCAAGAGCCAGGACTGTGCCACTAGCCTCTCCTTCATAAAATTCAGGCCTAGTAAAATGTGTCATGTGCCACCCCTGCCTACAGCAAGGTGGTAACCAAGGTGCATTTGCTGTCTCTGAGTGAACAAGTACACTTCAGCCACTTGTGTATTAGTAAAAGTTGCATTGTCAAATTTCAGAGGCCGAGAAGGCAGCTTAGGGCTGATGCAATCATGCAGATGAGGGTGCCCAAGAAGGAGAGGTCAAACAGCAGTCATCAAGGGGGCCATAGAATAGACCAGTGGTTCTCAATCTTCCTAATGTCGTGACCCCTTTATAAGTTCCTCAAGTTGTGGGGACCCCCCAACCATAAAATTATTTTCATTGCTACTTTATAACAGTAATTTTCTACTGTTATGAATCGTAATGTAAATATCCGATATGCAGGATGTATTTCCGTTGTTACAAATGAAATCTGTGTCCTATGCACACATTGAACACAATGGGATTTATTTCAGAGTAGGCATGCATAGGATTGGGTCCTGAGGCTGTCGGTCAGCCCCAGTGTTCACGCAGCTACAGCCGGAGGACTGGCAAGCCTGACCTGGCCCCCTGCACCAGGGGTCTTTAGGTGACCCCTAGAAAGCCTCTAGGCGACCCCCAAAGGGGCCCTGACCCCTACTTTGAGAAACGATGGAATAGACCAATGCTTCTCAAAGTGGAGGTCAACTCACAAGAGCATTTCAAGGGAGTCATGAAATGTTTACTATCATCATTCATTTTATTTTTAAAAAATTAAAATGTTTTTAAAATTTTTTCCTCTCTCAATCTCCTCTGACCCTAGAGGAGAGAGCGGCCAAAATGCCAGCACCCAGCTTGACTATGGTCATGGAGGAGATAGAGTTCCCAAGACACTGACACTCCAGGCAAGTAGATGTGGGTAGGGGGTGACCAGAGCTGATGGCACATGCCCTCTCCTTTGGCTGCCCAGTTCTCTGGGGGCCGTGTAGAGCCTGTCCCTTGAGGCCACCAGAGAGTAGCAAGCAGCCGCTCAGCTTGCTGGAGGATCCATGGAGCAGCTTCTAGCAGACTCACTTTTCTATGTGCTCATTTAATACAATGGGACTTATTTCTGAATAGACATGGAGAGGGCTCTAAGTTCACAGTGATGTCCCTTTCAGTGTGATGGCACTTCCACTCATGACACCATTGCCAGGTTGATGACATCACATTCACATCCTGGTAAGTTTGACAGGGGTTCCCGGATAGATTTCTTTTCTTCAAAGGTAGTCTCAGGCTGAAATACCCGAGAACCACAGGAATAGACAGCTATCAGGTCCTGAAATGAAGATTAATGCAGTGCTGCTTCCTTTCCTAGGAAGGCCTAAACTTTGCCAGGGCTTCCATTTTGACTGCCAGAGTGTAACCTTGCAACACATGGAAGCACCTGTGAATAACTACACCAGGACACATTGCTGCCCCTCATCTATGGCCCTGGCCTCTTTGACAAATTACGAGAGATGTGTCACTAGAAAGGTTGCACAATCTGAGGCATGGACCACATCAGCAGTTAGCAGAACTAACCTCTTTTTTGGCATCTTCCAAACTCTTATCTGGACAAATGCGAACGTCACGGCTACACTGCACAGGATCTGTCCCAGCGCTTGCCAATGTCACTTTGATCTGAGGAGAAACCAAACATGCTGCCTCAGTGTGCATAAACTATCTATGGTATTAAGCAGTTAATACATGAACCAAACTTCCCACCCAGCAGTAAGTGCCAGCCCACAGAAACAGTAATCCTTCTGGACTGTACTACTTCAAAATGGAGATGAGGCTGCATGACTGTTAAACCTACATGCTAAGAAATTCTGTTTAATACAGGGAAGAATATCCCCCCCCCCCAAAAAAATGGAACAGTCTAGAACAGAATTTTCATGTTCTTGGCATAAATCAATCACTTCAAAACATTTACAATGGGAGAATTCTACCCAGAGGGGCAGTCTTTGAGCACTGGACCTCTTCTTGTACTTATACAAACAGAAGAGACCTACAGCAATCCCCTACAGAACTATCTGGAGTCCTGGGGTAGGACAGCTTAGCACTGTCCAACCCAAGACTTGCACAAGGAAAACCAACTTCCATATTTCCCCCACTGGGCTGAACTTCTGCCCTTCTGCCCACCAAAGAACTTATGGATCTCATGGACAGTTTGGCAACGCCTTCCATAGTTGTCTCCGAAACTAGCTCCTTGTGTCAGGCATACTTACACCAGCCCTTCGCATTATGTCTGTTGGGATCACCACTTCCATCTCCTCAGCTCCCACAGCCAGAATCACAAGGGCTTTTTTGGAAGCCATTTCAAGCGTAAGGACCTGGTACACTTGGATGCAAGATGTCTGTTGCAGCGGAGTCCCTTAGTACTGCACAAAAGCAAGAAACAGCATGAAGTAGGCTGTGTTCCATGTGCACACACACAATCTTATGCACACAATATTGCTCCAAGGTAAGGCTGTCCATTGTTGAAACCTTTGAAAATGTAGCCCTTGAGCACCGGACAAGCAGTTGCCCAGTTCTGAAGCAACAGACCCAGGGATGAGGTGGTTGAGTTTCCTGCAGAAGTTGGACAGGTCTTGGTTTCCATGCAGCAATTCATGTTAAAACATAAAAATAATAAATACAGTTAAATCAACTAGAAAAATCATTGAAAACAGATGGAAGGTCCCAGAAAGACATGAAAGAACACGATAAGTCCAAAATAAAATGTCAGTATTCACTTACTCTCTAAAGGCAGAAAAATGAACCCTGAGAGCTTGTGAAGATATTTAACCACTGGAGTGACCCATTCTCAGTATGGAATGAAATGGTCCTAGGGAGCTTCCTAACATTTTTCAGAAGCAGCTCCATGTATAACGTTTGGTACTTGTCACACAATTTTGCCCTGAATGTCGCTCCCTCGAACAGGAAAAGATGCACCAGGGACACAAAAGCAAGCAGGCCTCCGTCAGTCTTGAAAGACTATGGTATCGTGCTCGGCGCTGCATACACTGCATGTGATGCACGAAAGCCTGGGTTGGATTGTTATGGAGGATAGGCTGTTACCCAAGCAGCAAATCCCCCCTCTCCATGCCACTGAATTAGTCCAACGGAAAGGCAGAGCCAATACGATTGGATCCAGCCACAACAGATGTACTTAAAAACAGAAGAAATTCTGTTAAAAACCTACAGAGAGGGCAGAATAGCAGAGAATGTGGATGGACTGATCAGTGCTAGCAGAAGAGATGGGTGTTCATAAAGCACACCTTGAAGCCCAGAGCTTTCTGAAGAATTTGCCAGCTTTCATATCTCATCTTGGCTCTTTCATCTGCCCTGATCTCCAAATGAAGGAAAGGGACAAGCAGAGCAAGAAGGGACCCTTGTCAGTGCTGACAACCTGCAGCTTCATGTCTGAGCTCAAGGAATCCTGGCTGAGTGCTACCAGAACCAAGCCATTTGCTCATTCAGAACTTGTCCATTTGCTGCTCCCTTCTCTTGTATTCTCTGCTTCTAAAGACCCCTTCCCTGAGGTGGTCTATTTAGGTACAAGTATCTTCTGTTCCCTGTGTCTTCTGCAGGGAGACACAGGGAACATATCTGCAGTGAAGACAAATGCAAAGTTTCTTTCTAACTATGACACATGAAGCAGATAACTAGCTGTATCTATACACAAATTTGAGTCCTTTCACGTCTTTATCCAGCCATGGGTTAGAATATCTTAAGATGCTTTGAAATTCATTCATGCACTCAAAAGCATGGATCTAGGACCTAGGGGAACCGCTCTTCTCCTGTTCATGGTGACAGTCAGCATTTTCCACCTCCTTGCAAACTGCAGTTTCTTTCAGTATTATCACTTGGGATATAATATCCCCATTTTAATTATGGCAATTGTAATTTGTCCAAAGCAGGTGTGCTTAAACTCCAGCCTGGGGGCCAGATACGACCTGTAGCAAGACCCCTCCAGACAAGCTTATACTCCTCCTCCAGAGGTGACTGGAGCTCTGTTCCCTGCACCACTGGAGGGTATTCTAAAGCTGGGGAGGCTGCATACATCTCCTCTCTGTGTGTATAAAAGTGCTTGAATATCACATTCTCTGTTAGAAAGTGTTTATGAACTGTTCTGAATTCATCCAGTCATACAAGTTCCATTTTTAAATATACTCATTTATGTAAATTCTCAATACAGTGACAGAGAGATGATGTGGCTCTTCTACCTAAATGCCCGGTCCAAAGGCTTCAAAAGCATACCAGATATGCCGCAGACATTGTTTTGGGGAAGAAGCAATGTGGCAAGGGTTCAGAGGTGGAATGGCCCCTGGATACACCAAATGCTTATTGTGTTTCCATGTGGCGAGACCTCTGAAAATTAAAATGTTTATGGATTGGTTTGCTTGTCAGTCAACAGCCTGGCCTTCTAATTAAGCCACATGGAAGAATATAGAGAGAACTGAGCTGGCAAAGATGGGTCCAGCACCAGAGAATATGAGCCAAGCTTCAGTTCCACTAATTCTGCAGAGGTTCAAAAGGTTGCCTCTGACATCCAACAGATTTCAACAGGTCTTCATGGGCTGGGTCTGTGGCACATTAGAAGCAGGAAACAAACCACATCTTATCAATGTTGTCATTTCCTTATTTCTTTTATGCTGAAGGCAGGGGGCCTCCAGGGGCAGTTCAATCAGTTTACTTCTAGATTAAAGTTAGAGAGAATTCACTGTGGTTAGGCAAGGGGAAGAAGAACAATTATCAACAAAGGTCATCAATCAATCAATCAAGACAAAATCAAATAAATGCCTTCATTAAAAGGAAAAGTCTCAATGTTTGGAGCCCAACTAAGGTTTATAACTACAAGAGCCACAGTGCACCACAGTAGAGAAATGTTCAGTTTTTCCCTTCCAACCAGGCATGGCTCACATGTCAAAGATGAGACCATGGAGGTTATCTAGTTTAACCCCAGGTTCTGTTCCAGCAAATGTTCCATGGCCAGCTCCTGCAGTCAGGAAATTCTTTCTCATGCATGCCTGATCTAAATTTACTTCCCTGCAGTTTCAATCCATTAGTTCTAGCCCTGCATCTGGGATCTCCTTGAAACTGACTTATGGGAAATTTAGGTCAGACAAAAATTCTTTACACACAGAAGTGTGTGTTTTGGAGTGGCTTCAAAGGGAGATGAGGCACTGCTCCCTAAAATCTTGCTTGTGGGTTCCACAGGAACACATGGGGAAAGAGGATAATAAAGGAGTACAGTGTTATCCAACTGTTGTTATTATCTTGATCCAACACAGCCATCGAATGCAGTGATTCTCAACTGGTGGTATGGGGGCTGCTAGTAGTACTTGAGGTGTACTGGTGGTGATCAAAGGATCCCTGCTCACCTGCCATCCAACAGCAGCAGCAGCAGGAGTGACAGCAGTAAGAGGCTTGGCACTGTGGGCTGAGCTCCAAAGCATGCTTTTCCATGCTCAAAAAAGCCCTCCTGAACATCCTGAGCTCCTTACTGGTGTTTGTTGCATCACAGTAGGCTTCCCACCCCAGTAGTACATTCCTTATCTTTCCTTATCAATACTACTACATCAGTAGTACTGATGGCAGTACTTTGAATGGGTGAAGCATGTGAAAGTGATATGGTGGAGGACAAACCTTGAGAAACACTGTTTCTTAAGCAATGGGTGATGGGTGTCTGGTGGTACTCACAGGACCCATTCCAGCCTTCCAGCAAACTAATGTGAAGACACAGGAGGCTCAGCTTGGTAAGGTTCCAGTGTGCATTTATCACATGCTAGACAAAGCCCCCCACATCCACCCTGACTCCCTCAGTGGTGTTTATTGTGTCACCCCAAGTCTCTTACTGTTGCATCACATCTTGCCTCCCACCTCAATAGTAACTGGTGTAACTGACCACCTGTTACTTCTGGTGGCTCTTTGATGGGGTGGGCCATGCACAGCAGAGAACAAGTGGTTCTCAAAGGCGGGGGTCAGGACCCCCCCTGGGGAGGGTTATGACTTCATTCCCAGGGGGGAGGGTCACAAAAGCTGGGTGCCACCATCTTGAGAATGGGCACTCAGGCTGCTATCCATTCTTTCTTGGGAGTAAGTCTCGTTGAACACTACTTGCCACAGGACAAGTAGGTATGGAGTAGCTCTGGCAGCACTGTAATGTCACTTCCTGTTTGATGTCACTTTTTGGCTATGTCATCATTCCAGGTGGCTATGTCATCACTTGTGGGGGCGGGGGTCCCAGACAGATTGTCATTCTCAGAAGGGGGTCCTGGGCTGAAATACTTGAGAACCACTGCAAACACTGATCTAACGTGACTCTGCAGGAGGAATCTGAATCTACACGTGTAAATGCACCCAGAAGGGTCAACAGGAGGGCAGTGAGCCTCCTTCTGGGTTGGCAGCCTCTCCACGCTCGTGGGTGGGGGTTGCAGGAAATGGATCCCTTGCAGTGACATAGCTAGAGGGAGGGCAAAGTACTAAGCCTTTCAGGGAGCTTCACCACCTCTCCTACCCCCTTGCAACTATTGCAGGCTGTGGAAGTCTACCTTCCAGGGGAAGGGCCGCCTCTGCACCCACTTCCTTCCCTTTCCCTTCCCTTCCCCTGCACGCCCTTCTTACGTGCAAGCAGGCCGAGCTTCCTCCTGGGCGACTCTCCGCTGGGTCTCGCCTCTTTCCTTCCTTCCCAGCAGCCAGGCACTCACAGCGCCCTCGTACGACACATCACAGCCCAGCACCGCTACCTCTTAACCCTTGCTGCGCCGCACAGCATCGTGCCTTACATCAATACACATTTCTTAACAACCCAACCTGTAAAGAAGAGGCATCGTTCTTCCGCCAGAGTGTCATGAATCTCTGGAACTCCTTGCCACTGGATGTAGTGATGGCATCTGACCTAAATGCTTTTCAAGGGATATTTTGACCAAAGTATCATTAATCTGTGGAATTCCTTGCCACAAGACCGGACGTGGTGGTGGTATCTGGTCTAGATACCTTTCAAAGGAAATACTTCTTTACCCAGCATGCCATTAATCTGTGGAAATCTTGACCAGTGTGTGATTAACCTGTGGAACTCCTTGCCACTGGATGTGGTGAGGATCTGAATGTGGTCTAAATGGCTTTCAAAGGGGATACAAGTCCAACCTTGTTATACACAGATTTTTTAATACACAGATTTGACTCAACTTGAATGGCAAATCAGTTTTTAAAAACTGCAAATCAGATTTAAAAAACTACTTTTCTACTGTTGTAGAGAGGCAGCCATGCGAGCAATCATTCAATAAGAGCACAATCCTAACGATGCCTACTCAAAAGTAGGCCCCATTGTGTTCAATGGGTCTTACTCCCAGGAAAGTGTCTTTAGGATTGCAGCCTAAGGCACAATAGAGGAGCATGAAACCTTAAAGTGAGTCTTTAAACCCACTGATTTTTTTTTAATTTACAAGATGTTCGAACAAAACCATAATGGATAATAAGGAATACCTGTACTGCTTTACCTAGTGTGTCATTAATCTGTGGAACTCCTTGCCATAGGATGTGGTGATGGCATCTGGCCTAGATTCCTTCCAAAGGGGATACTTCCTTACCCAACACATCATTCATCTGTGGAACTCCTTGCCACAGGACATGGTGATGGTATCTAGCCTAGATACCTTTCAAAGGGAGTAGATTACCCAGCATGTCATTAATATGTGGAACTCCTTGCCACAAGGTGATGGTATCTGACCTAGATACCTTTCAGAGGAGATACTTCTTTACTCAGCATGTCCTTAATCTGCGGAACTCCTTGCCACAGGAGGCATCTTTCAAAGGGGAGTTGGACAAATTCATGAGGGATGCATGTGTCTGGTTGTCTAGTGTGCCCCCTGAGGTACCAGGTGGGCCACTGTGAGACACAGGAAGCTGGACTGGATGAGTCTTTGCCCTGAGCCAGTGAGGGTCTCAGGTTAAGTGACATTGTTCCCTGGGGCTCTCCACAACTTGGACTCCCCTCCCTTCCCTGTCAGGTGTGTGGCTTCCCCTCAGTGAGGCAGCTCCTCCTTTCCCCTCTTGGGGAGGCCAGTACTTTAACGTCCTCTGCGTTGTTACTGAGGGTGAAGGACCCCTCCCCCTCAACACCACCCTCCTCTGAGGGGCGAGGACTCAGAGATGACCTCCCTCAGAGGAGCCCGCACCACCATTCAGGGGAGAAAGGGCGGAGGGGGCAGGGCCAACGGTCAGCCCGCGCTTTTGTGAGGGGGTTGTAACGTCACGACTTCGTCTCCTCCGCCCACTGACCTTTGCTCCTACGTCATTAACGAGCACTTTTCTCGTGTGGAGGTGGGAGGAAAACGCTCGAGAGCGTCCTCATGGCTCAGAGGCCACGCCCATTCGCAGTGGCAGCCAACAGAAGCTGTGGTTACCTCAGGTGGGGGGCACCGCAAGTGAGGAGCGCGTGCACAGCCCCCTCAGAATGCCTTGTGAGAGACCGTTAGAACTTCTAACGGTCGCCTCTAAAGGGGGGAGGGGTGTGAATGTCACGCGACACCCGCACAGATGGGTATACCCACACAGTTGAGCAACACAGCACGTCTTGTGTGTCAACACTCAGCACAGCAGAACTTGTGTGTGTCAGCACACCTTGTGTCCCTCAGCACAGCACAACTTATGTGTGTCAGCACACCTTGTGTCCCACAGCACAACGTGTCAACACAGCACACCTGTCCCTCAGCACAGCACAACTTGTGTGTGTCAGCACACCTTGTGTCTCACAGCACAACTTGTGTCAACACAGCACACTGTGTCCCTCAGTAGACCACACAAAGCACTTCAGACCCTATTACACTGATGGCTAACCTTTTCAGCGCAGAGTATTGACTGACTACACTGATGCCCAGTGGACATGTCCAGAACTCCAGGCATGCACATTGGGCCAGGAGTGCCCTGAGCCCATTGAGCATGCTCAAAGGTCCAGGAATGTGCACTGGACACCGGTGTGCTCTACTCTGAAGAGGAGCAGGGTGCCTCTCTTCAAAGCAGAGCACACTTGTGCCAAGTAAGAACTCTGGACTCAACGCACTCCTGACCTAATGCACATGCCCAGAGTTCTGGGTATGTGCAGTGGTGGGCTCCAGCAGGTTCACACCTACTCTATAGAACCGGTTGTTAATGAGAGATAGGACATATAAAGTTTAAAAATAGCCATTTAAAAGTGGCTGCCAGATCGGCAAAGAACCGGTTGTTAATTTCTTTGAATTCCATTACTGGGTATGTGTGATGAGCACCGGTACCATCAGTCGGGTCCACTCTGAAGAGGTGTGCTCTGCTCTGGGGATGAGCACTTTGCTCCTCTTCAGAGTAGAGCGTGCCAGTGTCCAGTGCCCCTGCTTGGAACTGGGCATGTGCAATGAGCTCAAGAGCATTCCCGGCCCAATGAGTTCTGGGCATGCGCAATGGGCTTCATTCGTCTGGAGGCTCTATGGCTGCCATAGGTTCATAGGGCCTCCCCCACTGCCCTATTATTACCACACAAAGCTGAAAGGGGATAGTGAAGGGGAAGCCTGAATCTTCCTCACTCCCCTACTCCCTTCTTGGGGTTTAAGTGCCTTCGTGTAACGTTACAACCTGTAAACTGTGGCTTCTGACATCTGTGACAGGAATGGTTCTGCAGCTAGCATTCCAATCCACAGAACGGCCTCTGTCAGAGGTTATCATATCACAGAAAGGCACCTCGCAGGGCAGAAATGGGAGCAGGGTTCTAAGACCTCCAGATTTCCCTGGAGACCTCCTGAAATTGGGCCCCTAGACCTAGGGAGCAGGGAATGGGCCCATCTCCTCTGGAAAATGGAGGGACGGGAGGGCGCTCAGGGGGGTTAGGGGCTGAGGCTTAGTAATGGCTAAATGGGCAATTGCTTGTTTGAATAGTGAAGGCTGCGCAGGAACATGCATCTCTGATGAAGAAGCAGCGCTTCCTTCAGGTGCGATCCAGGTGGGGGTGGAGCATCCCTTCTGGAATTGGGCTGCGAACACCTCCATTTTCACTCTCCCAGAGGTGCGCGCAGCCTGGAGCAGCTTCCCCCAGATCACCCTCCCATCAGGTGAGCCAAACCCCAGCCAGGTCCACTCAGAAGTAAGCCCATTATGTCAATGGAGCTTACTCCTGAGCCGGTGGGGATCCTTGCCCATTCTGCCTAATCCCAGCCATGCCTACTCAGAAGTAAGCCCATTAAGTCAATGGAGCTTACTCCTGAGTTAGGGAGGGGTGTCCTTGCCTGTGCAGCCCAATCCCAGCCATGCCTACTCAGAAATAAATCCATTAAGTCAATGGAGCTTACGCCTGAGCCAGGGAGGGGGTCCTTCCTGATGCAGTCCAACCCCAGCCAAGTCTACTCAGAAGTAAGTCCATTAAGTCTATGGAGCTTACTCATAAGCCAGAGGAGGAACTTTCCCTATACAGCCCAGTCCTTCCCTACTTACCTCTCCCACCTCCCTTTCCCCTCATTTGCTTGGCTTGTGTTGCTGCAAACTGCTTTGAGGGTGTCTTACATGTATGTCAGGATCATGCATGTTGAATTCACTTGCATGGCTTGTGTTGCTGCAAACTGCTTTGACAGTGTGTTACATGTATGTGTCACGATCATGCATGTTGAAGTCACTTGCTTGGGTTGTGTTGCTGCAAACTGCTTTGTGGGTGTCTTACATATATGTGTCAGGATCATGCATGTTAAAAGGTTTTCAATTTAAAAAGTGTTGAAATTAAGTACAGGAAGGCAATATGGGTATTTTTGCTTTATTTTAACATATCCTACATTTTTTGGAGAGTCCTACATTTTTTTTTAACCAAGTAGGAATTTTGGCTTTGGGGACAGGAATTTTGGGGGACTTGGCAGGGAATTTTGGGTTTGGCATCTGGTCACCCTGAATGGGAGTTCAAGTGACTAATAACCTAATTAATTAATTGGGTGAGTGTCTGTCATTTGCAAGGATGAAATTACCCCAGGCAGAGGCCAACGCTGTTGCCACTCCCTAAGGGGAAATTGGCCTCTGTGACAAAAGCAAGTGGCCTGAGGTCTTTGGCAACAATTGCATCAAACAGTGAACAGGTTCACTGTTACAGTGAACCCACAAAAAGATGCAGACTCTTGTATCTGTGTGTGACTACGGCTGCAATCCTAACCTGCAGGTAGACTGGCATAAGTGCTGGCACAAGTCCTATGCTGACCTGGGGGTGTCACCGAAGTGCCATAAGACACTTCTGTGCCACTCCTGGGGGAAGGTTAGGCCAGTGCACAGACATGCCCTTGCCTCCCTACATCACCACAGGAATGGAAAGACCAATGAGTTGTGCCAGCCTAGGTTAAGATTGCACCCTACAGCTAAGGCTGCAATCCTAAAAATACTTTCCTGGGAGTAAGACTCACTGAACACAATGGGATTTACATCTGAGTAGACATGGTTGGGATTGTGAACATCTGTGAACTGTGAACATCTCCATCCCTCAACAAACCAACTTCAACATAATGAATTACGGTAAATAATTATATTGGTAAAGTAGCAGGTGATCAATCCTCTCACTTGAAAAACCTAATTATGAGAAGCCCTCCAAATCCTAACCTGGTGGAAACATTTCATGTTGGCTTCTCAAGGTGGCTGGCAAAGAAAAAAGAAAGCAACAAGCTGCCATGAAAACTACTGAAGGTGCCTTGGTCACCACCAAAAGGCATAGCCACCTAAACTGTCAAAGCGGGGGGGGGGGGGGGGGGAGGGTCCTCTCTTTCAGCCAAGCCCTTCTGCTGCTCAGAGAAAGACATATTACATTCGTTCATCAGGATTCCCGCTCACTGTGACAATTTGGCTGCAATGCTAAACACTTTCCTGGGAGTAAGACCAATTGAATTCAATGGGGCTTACTTTTGAATTAGACATTTAGGATTGTGCTCTTTGTTAATGAGTCTTTCCCCTGCTCAAAGTCTTCAGTACTACTGACTGGTATGGATGTTGCACTTGCTGGCTGGATCAAAATCCTGATGATTACTTCACATAATTGTTCTTGTCTACTCTTTACTTGATGACCACTGCAATGATTTTGAAAGATGAAATAACAAGGTTTCCAAATCCAAACAAAAAGGAAATGGCAAAATCCTGCTTTCTAAGAATCAATGAAATGATTACATTCTCGAAAGTTACACTTGAAATTACACTTGAAAAGGTTAGATCATATGGATTACAGAAAAGTATGCTTATCCAATACTTAAAAGTACAGTATATAGTACAGTACTTACAAACGTATGCTTTAAAAGGCCAAGCATTTTTATTCTGTCATGCAGGAAACCATTTTCTGATTTCTGATTCAGCAGGGTCTTCAACAGAAAGTTCTGATATTAAGAGCACAATCCTAACCATGTCTACTTAAAAGTAAGCCCCATTTTGTTCAATGGGTCTTACTTCCAGGATAGTATCTTTAGGATTGCAGCCTAAGTAGTGTTGCTCGGGTGGGGAGGGAAGCCTTTCTGCCTTTCCAAAGCAAATTTATCCTTTTGTTCTCACAATAATCCTGTGAAGTAGGATGAGGCTGAACAATGAGTGATTGTCCCAAGGTAGCTTCATAGCTAAGGTGGGATTTGAATCTGGATCTTCCAGGTCTCAGTCCAGTTCCCTAAAAGCTACCCTATCCTAGTTCTCAAGGCCAGACCCTGAATTTTTACTGCCTGAATATTTTGCAAGCAATAAAAGCAGGCCTCCATCAGTCTTGAAAGACTATGGTATCGTGCTCGACACTGCATATATTGCATGCGAAGCACGAAAGCCTAGGTTAGATTGTTATGGAGGATAAGCTGTTACCCAAGCAGCAAATCCCTCCTCTCCACACCACTTAATTAGTGCAATGGAAAGGCAGAGCTGATACCATTGGACATCCAGCTGGTGTCTCAGAGCGGGGCTAAGGACAGGAGCTCACCCTGGCTTGCAAGCAATAGGTAATGTCATAAGGGGTGGGCTCAGGGTCCTTGGCCCAAGGTACCCATCTTTAGGGTGGTGGGTGACACACTGGTGACCAAAACTGCTAATTGCCTCATCATGCTAAATTACACATCATGTTGGATGTGTAATTTACTACAGAACACAATGCAAAAAATAGGAATGAAATATCTCCTTTCTATCAAAGGTTAGGCGCAAAAACCCCTCTTGGAATGACACTACTATGAGCAAGTTCAATGTGACCTTCTCCCAGGAAAGTATATGTAGGATTGCAGCCTGACAGCCCTGTCCTATGCATGTCTACTCAGAAGTAAGTCCCATGTGTAGGATTGCACCCTGAGATCCTTATCCTATGCATGTCTGCTCAGAAGTAAGTCTCACTGAACTAAATGGGACTTGCTCCTAGGAAAATATGTGTAGGATTGCAGCCTGACAGCCCTGTCCTATGCATGTCTTACTCAGAAGAAAATTTCATTCTAGTCAATGGGGCTTATTCCCAGGTAAGTATGGGCAGGATAGCAGACTGAATCCGGGGAAGGGAGCACCCCAGCCAACCCCAACCCACCCGGCCGCCCCTCTAACCCCCAAGGAGGGGTGCTGCTGGGGAATTCCGGGGCGGGGGGTCGGGCTGGAGAAAAAGGCTGGGGATTCCCCGCTCCAGCTGGGGCGCTGCAAGAGGCGGACTCGGGAGTCGGAGCTGCTCTGTCGGGGTTGCGTGAGAGGCTCGCGGAGACAGGCAGGCTCGGAGCGATGGGAAGCAGCCGCGGGAGGGTCTGGCTGAGGCTGTTGCTGTCGCCGCTGTTGCTCTGGAGCCCAGGAAGAGGTCTGACCAAGCAGGGCTGCAAAGATAGTAAGTCCAGGGGAGCAGCAGTGCTGGACGCTGGGGGAGGGATTGGGCTATAAGACTGCAATCCTGTCCACACTTTCCCAGGAGTAAGCTCGATTGACTACTGTGGGACTACATTTCTGAGTTGACAAAATACATAGGATTAATTTGGGCTGTAAGGATGCAATCTTGTCCACACTTTCCCAGCAGTAAACTCCATTGACTATAGTGTGACCACAGTTGTGAGTTGACAAAATGCATGGGTTTGGGCTGTAAGGATGCAATCCTGTCTACACTTACCCAGGAGTAAGCTCCATTGACTGCAGTAGGACATCTCAGTTGACAACATGCTTAGGATTGGGCTGAATTGAGATATATAATATTGGGCTTTAAGTCTATAGCCCTATCCATATCTAACTGGGAATCAGCCCTACTGAATTATAATGAGATGTCTGTGTTGACATGCTTAGGACTGCAGCCCAAATTATCTCCTTTTCTCTGCAGACTTCTTCCTAGATGTGACAAAAAACAAGTGCATGCCATGCAAGATGTGTCAAGGTAAGGCACCCTTGGAAAAGATTGACCCGGAGTGGGAGTGGGGGGCGGGGAAGGAGCCACAGGGCCAAATTGACCCAGAATGTGCAGAGCAGATGGCCTGGAAGGCACCTGACTTTTGTACACCCCTTGGTTGTCCCATCAGTGAATACACTGATGAGCTATGGAATTAGCTGCTTTTGACCTTGTGGACCTAGGGCAGTTCTGGCTCATCTTTCTTCCACTGCACCAGGCTTCCTAAATCTGCCCCTTCTTCCAATGAATGGGAAATCAGACCTCTTGTTTCTTTTCCATTTTTTCCATCCCCCTCTTATTGGGGATAAAATGGAGGAAGCATAGAAAACTAGAGAAGGTGGAGCTGTCTCATGTATAATCTTTTGTCCACTATGAAACTCACTGTGCAATCCTAACCCCTGGATAGACAGGCACAAGTCCCATGCTTGCCTGGGGATGTCACATAAGTGCAGTAAGGCACTTCTGTGCCACTCCTGGCTTAAGGTACAATCCTAACCATGCTACTCAAAAGTAAGCCCCATTGTGTTCAATGGGTCTTACTCCTAGGAAAGTGTCTTTAGGATTGCAGCCTTAGGCCAGTGCACAGATGTATTCTGGCTTCCCCGCACCACCATGGAATGGAGAGATAGGCAAGTTGCACTGGCCTAAAATGTTTAGGATTGCACCCCCAGATTGCAATCCTAAAACCTGGTTAGGCAGGCATAAGTCCTGTGCTGGCCTGGGAATGTCACAGAAGTAAGACACTTCTCT
Source organism: Cryptoblepharus egeriae (assembly GCA_030015325.1). NCBI lineage: Eukaryota > Metazoa > Chordata > Lepidosauria > Squamata > Scincidae > Cryptoblepharus > Cryptoblepharus egeriae. Next base: position 17,221,095 of record JAREYC010000010.1, on the reverse strand, counting down.
ACCACCCAAACCACCATGGGAATGGGGAGACCAGTGGGATAGCTCAAAGAGATGCAGGGGTACAGTTGTGCTTGTCTACAACATTTAGGGGGGCTACAAGCAGAGCTTGACACTAGTGGCTAAAATTGTAAAAAAACAGGGTAAGTATGAAATGATAATACCATCATGTTATATATTGTTGGAAAGGTAATTTAATGCAAAATGCAATTTAAAAAATTGTATTGGAATATCTGTGGGCTGTGGGTGGCGCAAGTGGTTAAGACACTGTGCCTGTAAACCAGCAGGCCACGGTTCGAGACCTGGGTTGGCCCAACAAGACAGGGTGAGCTCCTGTCCTTAGCCCACCTCTGTGACGCCAGCTGGATCCAATCGTATTGGCTCTGCCTTTCCATTGGACTAATTCAGTGGCGTGGAGAGGGGGGATTTGCTGCTTGGGTAACAGTCTATCCTCCATAACAATATAACCCAGGCTTTCGTGCTTCGCATGCAGCGTATGCAGCGCCGAGCACGATAACATCATCTTTCAAGACTGACGGAGGCCTGCTTTTTATTGGAATATCTATATTTTATCAAAAGTTATGGCCAATTAACCAGAAAATGATTGACACAAAAGCATATGGAACAAAAAGTGGATTTTTTAAACTCAAACGTTCCCATGATACTGATTGATCTGAGAGCCAATGAGATGCAATTCTGATACTACAGAATTCTGACCCATTAGGGTTAATTTTTTCATTTTCTTTGTATGCTTTGTGTGTTATTTCTGAAGGAACATTAGAATACTGTTGAAAAGCAGTATATAAATACTGTAGATGTGGATAGATACTGTATGGAGCTAATAATGTGTTAATATGAATCAGCTCTCATGTCCATATACATATATCATAAACAGTTACCACATGCTAACTGGGTACACAGGCACTTCTAAATGGTGCTCCTCTTATATTTATCACTCCTCTTTGCCCCAGTACAGTTTCCCTAACCAATAAAGGGCACAATTTTCCTTTTTAAAACTTAATTAAATTTGATTTTGTTGTTGCAGGGGAAAATTAAATAAAATTTAAAAAGTACCCTAGGATAATATCACTTCTGGTTCTGACATCACTTCCGGGGCAACATTTTGAGCTTTGCACTGGATTATAAGACCATTAGCTACACCACTGGGGGAGATAGGTGTGAGGTGTGTCACACTGGGCTAAATTAGTTAGGATTGTGCCCTCAGTGTTACCTATGTCAGCTGGCAGCCGTGGTGGTATGGAATGGTGGTATGGAATGGTACGTGTTGGCAGTTCCTCTCCCACAGAGCTGGTCCTGTGCCTCTGCAGTTGCTGCTTTGGGTATTTGGAATTGAAATGAAAAAAACTGGAACTTGATGGCCCTTGGGTCTTGGCTGCTTCTCTGGGGGGAAGCTTGGCTGACGCCAACCTAATCATCATCTTGCCCATCACTGCATCTGGGCACAGCAGATGGGCACATCTGCATCTAGGCACATCACAGCACATCTCCCAGTTTATATTAGCTGATGGAGCTATGTTAGGTGTTGGCTCCAGAGAAGTGTGTAGTCTTGAAGAAGACAGTTTCTTTTTGTGCACCAGTCTAGCTGCTGGTGACCTGTTCTGCAGCAGGCACATCAAGCAATGGATGCCTACTTTAGGGCATAATGTGTGAAGCATGAGGAGTCCTGGAGAAGGTGGTATAACTAGGCCCCCCCTCCAACTCCAAACCACACCCTGGTATTCTGCAGTGACACTCTACTTTGTGGCGATTGCTAGACATGTACTTTACTGCATGTATCATTCTGTTTAGAGGCAATATCTTGGCCCACATTCTGGTTTTTGGGGTTCATTGAGTAGGCTTCAAAGATCTGTCTATAGTGGTCAGAAGAAGCTGATTGCCACCATCTTTGCAGTAATACAGGCTGTTTTAATATGTTATTTCTGAAGGAATATTAGAATATAAACAGAAATGCTCCAAAACCACTGACGCCATTTGTTGGTGCACGCCCAGATATCGGTGCAGTGGGAATGAGTTGGTGTGCCAGGAATGCATCTGTAAAAGTGGGGAGCAGCTGACGGACAAAGGTGAGGTCACCCTTTTAACTTGAATCAACTTATGAATGGAGTATGCTGTGGCCTTGGTCATGGGGCAGGATGAGCACAAGGTTCTCTGGTTGCCACTGGCTGAGCTTCAGTCTCGGAGGGGCCATGAAGGCAGGTAAGGGACAGAATGGAGAGCTGGAAGAGGAAGCTGAACTAAGAATGAGAGCAGGACACCAGGATCAGAAGGAAAGTGCTTCAAATGTACCCTTAGATTGCATGACCCAATATGTCTCCATGCTTTGTATTTCCTTGGGAAGGACTTGTTAGGGCTCCATCATGCAGGCATAGATCCTGCTTTTCACTGCTTAACTTCTGCCATGCAACAGCATCAGGAGCTCCTTCTCTCAGTCGTAATAGCACCCTCCCACCCACACACTCACTCACTCACTCACCCTAAGCACTGCCTCCTCATTTTCCATTCACACCCTTCAAGACCTTTAAACCTTTTTTCCGAGTCAGGATTTAACAGTTGTCATACAAGTGCTGCTGTCATAGCCAGAGCCTGTATTGATTCTTAGCAGTACCACACCACTTGCCCAACCCCATAGCCCTTGATCTCAGTGTGAAGGCAGCTGTGTTGCCTGTGAGAGCCCCTTGACCCCAAATGTGGTGGTGGGACTAAGGTGGTACCTGCCTCTCACACAGGCAGAGTGACTGCCTTCAGCTATTGGAAAAGCCTCTCTATTCTGAAGGTGCAGCAGCACCTGTCAGGGTGGTGAGGCAATCTGGAAACTGGTAGGAGGATTTTGAGTGCCCCGAAGGTTTATAGACATCTTACAGGCATTGCAGCCACATAGTCTTCAGTGAGCCTCAAAAATAACACCCCAATGTTCTGCTTGGCACCTGTCCATACTGACATCTTGTCCATGGGTGATGCCTAAAGTAGTGGTTCCCAAACTTTTTTTTAGCTTGCAGCTCCTTTGACCTCCTCAGCCATTGGCTAAGAGCTCCCCATTAGGGCTACAATCCTATACATGGTATAGGGTAGTGGGTTTTTTGCAAGGATTCTGCTGTTTTGCTGACTCCTAGCTTTCACAGCTCCTTGGAGAGCCATAGCTTACAGAGTGTGGATCATTTGCTTAAAGAGAGGCATGATTTTTAAGGTTCTTTACGCAGAGCATGACAAAAGTGGCATTGTCCCAAAGAGTTTATAATCTAAAAGAGGTCTTCAACCTCTTTTGCACCCCAATTTAATAAAGTTTGAGACTGGGGGCCACACTTTCAGTTCTACCTCCCTCCCAGGACTCTATACGCTCATTCCCTGCCCCATAATGCCCTACCAGCACTGTTCATTATAACCAGACTGCCTTATTAGAGAGAGCAGAAAAAGTTAACCATGAAGCCTGGCACTAGTGAAAGCTATATCAGCTAAGAACCTGAGTAGGACTAGACACCATCCCCTGGTACCTAAAAGGGTACACTAGATGTGCCTTCACCTTTACCTGGTGGTGCTCTAGTCCAGAGTCTTCAACCTTGCAGTGATCCGACATCTGATGTTTTGCAGGCCTATTGGGGTCTTGATCCAAAGTTTGAAGAACACTAATCTAGATGTTGATCCAGAGGGAGAGGAGGCATTATATGATTTTTCCATACACATACATGAGCTTTGTTGCAGAGAGGAGAATAGAATTACAATGTTTAAGTTGGGGATGGATGAGCTTTCTGACCAGGCACCTCCTTTAACTGGCTTTTCTGCCAGTTTCTCACATCCTGGAAAAAACACCAATTTTTATTTTTCTCAAAGGCTGCCAAAGCTGCCCTGATGGGGAGTTTTCTGATCAGGCTAATGGCAAGTGCCGACAATGGACAAAGTAAGTCTACCTTAATTCTCTTTCCACCCACCCTCATTTCCCCTGCAAAATGTTTGAAATAATATGATGGCTGCATGGTGTGTCTGTAGAAATCCTATTCTGTGGTTGTCTGCAGGTGTCCTGGTGATATGATCTTGGCTAATGGGTCGAGGACAAAGGATGTGAAATGCCACATGGTACCTGAAGGCACAACTATGGCCTCCACTGTCCCAGTGACCTTCTTCCCTGCAGTGACAGGTCAGGTTTGGGTTAAAGCCTGCAAAGGCCCAGAAGGGACTTACTTGACCTCAGAGTGTCTCCCAATGAGCTAAGGCTCACTCCTGCTGCACCTGTGGAGCTGCTGGGCTGCTCCATGAAAGAAAAGAATTGACCAGAAATAGATGTGGTGGTGGTGGGAGAACCTGAGGCTGTGGAGATAACTGCAACCAGTGGCATAGCTAGAGGGAGACTGGAGAAGTCAATCTTGGAAGGAGCTTTCCCATGGTGTGCAAGGGGCTCCTCCTCTTCAGAGCCAATCCATGCAGAACCATTCCATGTGGGGGTAGCAAAACAGAGCCATACACACACAGAGAGAATCTTTCTCCCCCTAGCTCTCCCTCTTCTTTTTCATGGAGAGTTAGCCTCAAGCCAAGAACAGGCAAGCTATTATCTTCCTATGGGGCACAAGCCTGTGATTCTTGATTCAAACATGTCCCCCAGAAAACTTCCTGGGAACATCTTTTGCTTCCACTGCATCTATGGGTGACTCCATGGTGGCAGGTGGTCCCACCTGCTGCTTGAAAGAGGCCCAAGCCAATAGATCTGCTTTGTCTGTGAAGTCTTGAGCCACCCAGCTCTATGGTTGGGGAGACCGACTGCTCTCTCCCAGTCAGGAGTGGAACTTTCTCACCCTAAGCCCTTTGAACATAGTACCCCTCCAAGCGCATGCTCCGGCACCACCTTTCCTTGGGAACATTTTCTCTTTCTTTTTTTCAGAGCGGGATGGCCAGTTGCTCATCATCAGCATTGCCCTGACAGTGGCCCTGCTTCTGTGTGTTTTGTCTCTGCTGATTGTCTCAATCGCTTTCAAGGCCTGGGCCAAAAGGAAGCTTCTGGCAATCTTTGTCAAACGTAAGACCAGTGTATTCCCCACCTAACCCTACACTGCTGGGTGCTCTCTTTCTGCTGATTGGGGGTTTGGCTGCAACTGGGATCAGGATTTAGGTGCCATTTGGATGCTGAATCCATGCCAAGCATGGGTCCTCATGGTCAAAAGAGGGACAAGGAGCTGAGACCACAGCTGGGCCTGCAAAAGATAAAGTGCTCCTCTTTGGGCAGCCTGCAGCTTTCACACCTCCACTATCCCCAGGCATTGGTCTGGCAGTGATCAGTAGCTAGTAGGTGGAGCTCCAATTCCATAGCAGTGTAAAGGGGGCAGGAGCAGAAAGAGCAGAGCCTGACTACACAACTGTCCCAGAAGTTATCTTTTGGAGGGGAAGAGAGAAGGATGGTAGAGCTGAACGGGAACGAGCTGGAAAAGGGAGGGCCAAGTGACCTGGAAGCTTCCAGCTTAGGACCCAAGGTATGGCAAGCTCATTCCCTCCTACTCCTGTCCTGGATGCAATACTTTTTTATTTCTCCCCTCTTCCCCTTCCCAGCAGAACCCCGTGGACAGTTGGCCCAGGAGGTAGATGACTGCAGTTGCCGCTACCCAGAAGAGGAGGAAGGTGGAGGCGAGGGCCAGAAGGGGGAATTGCTAGAAAAACACCTCTAAGTGAGCCCAAAGCCGCACTGTCCTTTGGAAGCTCACACCCGGTCCCAGGTGCCTTTGGCAAATCCAAATCCATTGCTAGAAGCACCACTCCCAGTGGCAGAGACTGGCCCATAAGCAGAGCCACAAGTTTTGTCCTCTGCTTGCAGCTGGATATTTATTGGAAGAAGAAAAATCAGGTAGCAACAGTTACCACCACTGCAGCCACAGACCTCCTCCCTGCATTGGACTGTATCTGCTTTAGTAATGGATTTATTGTTGAAAAGATATTTTGAACTGGTGATGTCAAGTAGCCCTTTTCTGTTTTGAGTAGATCAAGACACTTGCACCACAATATTCTGCCTCCTCCAGTGGAGATGAATTGCATGAAGGGCCCTCATGGAGTTTCCCTCAACTGGAGGGGCAGCTGGAGTGCTGGTGCATGGTGAGGAGGTGATGCCCCTAGCAGTCACTTGTGGCTGGTGCCCACACATACCCTGGCCCCAGAGGAAAGGTCTGCTCCTGCACAGCTCCTGTTCATTTCAATGAGGTTTGTGCAGGAGCACAGCCCACAGGATCAGAACGAGTGCCGACAGCATCTACAAGTCATCAACTCGACCCGCTGCTCCCACTGCAAAGTCAGCCATCAGCCAAGGGCATCATGATGCAGTGACGTTACAGCAGCCCTTTATGTTTTGCTCTGCATCAGAGTCACCAAATGACTCATCACACTCTGCCCTCCCATCTCTTACGTCAAACAGTACAGCAACAAGGCCCAGTGGAAATGTGTGCAGGTAACCACCAGTGGTGACAGCCTTCTTCCGCCCTGTGACATTTGCTTTGATCTGGAGGGCTAGGCAAGACTTATCACAAGCATATGTAGTTTAGAGAGGGGGAAGTGCAGACCTGCGTATGTCCTCTCTTGCTATATTTAGACACCACCAAGCCCCCAGGATGGAATGCTCAGCTGGGACTTTCAAATCAGTTATAGAAAGCACATGAGGGTCCTGAAAGGGCAGAAGAGAAGTGGCTGGTATAAGGCACCGCTCCTGCCCCAGCAGGTGAACAGTAGCCCAGAAAAACTTGGCATCCATCAGTCTTGGAAGACTATGGTATCATGCTCGATGCTGCATGCGAAGCATGAAGGCCTGGGTGGACTGATATGGAGAATAGACTTGCATCTGGATATTTATTGGAAGAAGGAAAACCAGGTAGCAGCAAATCCCTCCTCTCTACATCACTGAAATAGTCAAATGGAACAGCAGAACTAATACTTTTGGTTCTAGATGCGTTGCAGAGCTGGGCTAAGGACAGGAGCGCACTCTGTCTTGTGGGGACCTGGGTCTCGAACCCTGGCTTAATGGTTAACAGGCATAGTGTCTTAGCCACTTGTGCCACCCACAGCCCATGTCCAGCAGCCCAGAAGGAGCTTGGCAAATATCTCTAGCCCATCCTGCATCATGGTGACCATATCCTGTCTTTATCCAGGGCATGACCTCTTTCTTTAGCCCTACGTCCTAGGGAAAAAAATCTTCATTGTCCTCCTTTTCCTTGTGAACAGGCACCATATAGCCTTCTTGTAATCTAAATACTCTATATAAAACTTAAAATTTGTCACTCACTGACTGACTCATCAATGCCCAGCCAAAACTGCCAGGCCTAGAAGCATGAAATTTGGGAAGGGTGTTCCTTCTGTGATGGAGGCATCCACTAAGAAATGGTTTTTGGAAATTCCAACCAGAAGGGGGTGAAAAGGGGCACAACACGTTTTCCTCCCTATACTTTACATTGAAGAATCCCCGCCTCAACAACATTCCTCCCCAAATCTAGGACCTAGAAGCATGAAATTTGGGGAGGGTGTTCCTTCTATGACATCAACACCCACCAAGAACTGCTATTGAGAAATTTAACCCATAAGGGATGAAAAGGGGATCAATGTGTTTTTGTACTATACTTAACATTGAAGACTCTGATCAACATCCCAGCCAATTTGGGCCCAGTGCCTAATGCACTGGGAGGGACGGTGCACTGGGAGGGAGGGTACACTGGGGTGGGGAATGTTGTGTATGGGAGAGTGTGTGATGCACATAGATATTTTACTCCTGCAACACGGGTACATTTTGCTAGTTAATAAATATATAATAAATATATGCAATAGTTTTAAATTTAATAATAAGCAATATAGTGTTTAAATTAACCCCATGAAAGAAATATATGGGTGTTTTTAGCTTTTATTTTGTCTTGGGTTTCCTATATTTTAGGGGGCCCTTGTGTTTATGACATATGGTCCGGTTGGATATCCGGAAAAAATTCCTGATGGTTCGGCAGTGGAACAGATTGGCAAGGGAGGTGGTGGACTCTCCCTCCTGGGGATCTTCAAGCAGAGGCTCGACAAGCCCTGTCTGGGATACTCTAGGGGGATTTCCTGCTGCAGGCAGGGGGTTGGACTAGATGACCTACTAGGTCCCTTTCAACTTTAGGCTTCTATGATCCTATATGAGGATAAGATGGAAATTGAATCTGGGCTGTTGTCAGCAGTCTTACTTGGGAAATAACTGGGTTTGTTGGGACTGTTTTGTAGTTTCCCAGTTGGGGAAGTATGTCTTGTAAAAATTGTGAGACAGCAAAACATATTTGCATAAGGCAGTGGTAATGGCAGCATCCCCAATAGCCCTGCCAAGGAAATAAAGCCAAATGCCCCTAAATGGGCTGTTTTTCTTGTCAAAGGCCCCCTTCTACAAGCGCTACTTGCCCTTACACAGTATCAGGCAATGCAAATATTGTAAAAAAATAATTGTGGGACTTGAAATGGAGACAGGACAGGTGGCAACATGGGTCTCCACCAGCGTGACCAGACGCCCAAACCCCAAAAAGAGGACAAGTTCCCCCCAAATTCCTGACATCCAAGCAAAATTCCTGGCATTTTTTTAAAAAATGTAGGACACCCAATAAAATGTAGCACATATTAAAATAAAGGCTAAAAACACTCCTCTTGCTTTCCTGTGCTTAATTTCATCATTATATTACTTCTTTTTAAATTGAAAACCTCTTTGCAAGACCTGTTTTCACCAACAGTGCACATGTAAGTGGCTTAGATGACCATCCAAAAATAACCTAATTTGCATAAATTATAATTGCCAGTCCATGGATCTGGTTGGTCATCTACAGGTTAAAGCAGACATGATCCTCACCCAGCGTTAGTATATGCCATACCAAAAAAGAGGACAAGGCCCCCAAAATGTAGGGCTTCCAAGCAAATTGTAGGACATGACAAAATAAAATCTGAAAACACTCATATGCTGAAAATAGTCAAATGCTGCCTTGTGGAGAATTTGCTGAGCTCCAGGTGCACAGGATCAGGACCACTGTAGAATCCTTGCACTCTCTGGATTGCCCACACCAGCCAAGGCATGTTTGCTTACTCATGAGTAAAAGCCGCTGTGCAGTCTCACTTTCAAAAGGGTTTAATGCAGTGGAGTTTGAAGGAAGGGTTTCCTTGTGAGGTGCCTGGTGGGGGTTTCATTTATTGGATCAGGACCAGATTTCTCTCAGCCTGCCCAAAATATCTAAAGCAAGTTTGTCTCTTTATGAGTAAAGGCGCAATATAACTCCCTTTCAGTTCCCATAGAGATCAATGCAATTATCAGAGTCCTCTTATTGGGTTGATATTGGAGGCTATGTTCATTGGATCAGGACCATTATGGTGTCCTTGGATTCCTCTCAGCCTGGCCTTTCTGGCAGTCTATGGCATGTTCACCTACTCATGAGTAAAGCCACGATATGGGGAACCTTTCTTTCCCATAAAGCTCAATACATATCTTTGTTTTTCAATTTTTGGCCATAACTTTTGAAAGGAAGGAAATATCTCAAAACTGATTTTTGCAATAGATTCTGCTCTTCAATGCAAATCCAACGACATATGACATGATGGGGTACAGCCCACCATTGCAAAGTTATAAAATGAAGCCAAAATGTAGGACAATGAAGCCAAAATGGAGACACCCAGATAGGAGGCTAAAAATCCAGACAAATCCAGGAATTTCCAGTCATATGACTACCCTGCTCTCCACACATTTAGCCTGTGCTAGGGGCTCAGTTCTTTTGCATTGATGTAGCTATCCCGCTCTGTGTTTGCTGAACTGGGGAGCAGCAAGACTGGAGGTATCCAAGAGGCATGCCTGCAAATGGATAGAGCCTTAAGTGTCCCAGGAGGCATCCAGATAGTGGCAGAGAGCCTCAGTGGGACAACTAACAGCTGGAGTGACTGTGGCCTGCATATGGTTGATGCCCTTCTGCTGGTGCTGGAGATTTGAGCAGTGTCTTGGGAAGATGGGGCCAGAGCAATACTTTGGAGCCATTCCAGGAGGGGGGAGCAAAATGAAGTCTTTATGGTTTCCTACCATTCCTCCACTCCCCTGGTTATGCCACCAGATCTGAGTCAGCTGTCTTCTACTTCTTGCAGTGGGATAGAGGGAGCTGCAGCACCCTCAACTGTGGCTCCAATTCCCCCTTCAACAGAGCATCTCTGCCAGGGTTTGCCTCATTGTGAAGCTAGAATGCAAGTTCCCTTTGCCTTAGGACAGGAACAGGATGTCTTTTTTAAAGCATGCAGATCCATTTGAGAAACTTGGGGTTGAAAAGTGGTGCTTTTCGTCAATAATACTGTTATGGACATTGCCCTCTGCACTGGTACCTCCCTCAAAAGCAAACCCCAGCAGGTTAAGTCAAGAGGGAGGGTGATGGAAGGACAAGACTTAGGCTGAGTAATAGGAGAATGTGGAAGCCAATAGAAGTGCCTGCTTTGGATGCCCTTTGGAGAGAAAGGCAGAATACTAACCTAATAAATATACAAATAAGAGAGTGGGTTGGGCTGTTGTGGGTTGGGCTATCGCCCCCACTCCGAGAACCAAGCCTGAGATTGGGTGCCTGGAAAATCTCTCCTCCCTCCATGTTAAAGGTTCACTTGTATGCGCCTTGTGGTAGGAAACCTCTCTTTGAGCTGGGATTTCCAACATCTAGTTGTTTAACAACAGTAACAATACCCATAGTCCAGTTAGGTTCTGCTGAAATGAAAGAGGCTGCTGGGGGGTGATGGAGTTGGGCACTTTGGCTGTGACTCTTATGCTGCTATTTTGCAAGAGGAAGGGCAAGGCTGGGAAAGGAAAAGAGCCTGTCCTGCTGTGGTTGAGAGCAGCCCAGCCCTGGTGATGGTATCACATTTCTTCAGTCTGTTTCCTTGAGTCTGATAGGCATGTAGTCATAAAGGAGCATCACAAAAATGGTGGGGGGGGGAGAGAGTGAGAAAGCAAGCAGGATAACCTAATGGGGGCATTAAAGCTGAGCATGAGGGTCCAGCAGGGCAAAGATGAAAACGGTTGGGGTGGCAGAAGGGGCAACACCTTGTGCCCACTGAGAAGTGCAGAGCTTCTCTTGTCAGGCTTGTATCTACCATGATTTTGCGCTGCACTTGTTGGCTTGCAGGGGCACATACAATTTTCAACTAAAATGGAAAGAAAGATATGAAAGATGATGGAGGAAGCGCTGTTTTCATCACTGAGCATAGGGGACGGGAACCTCAGAAAGGGAGATTCCCTCCTCATTTCATAAGAAGAGTTTTTGAGGAATCACTAGCTTTGATTGTAGAAAAGGGGTCTCCAAACTTTCAACTTCAGGGTTCCTGGTCCTTTAACATTTGCGCAGTGGAGGAAATTTCACCAGGTGTAGCTTGTGATCTTTGAGATGAAAAACTTCACCTGCTGAAATTTCCTACTCTAAGGTCCTGGATTCCTGAAGATGAAAGTTTGGAGACCTCTGTGAGGGGAAGGTGCCAGAGATGCATTTTGTTACAAATAAAAGCTCCAAAGAAAGCAAAACAAGGCTTCCCTTTTCACTTACCTAGAGCCACTTGCTTGCCCCATCCAGCCCACTCTTGGTATACAACAGGGGTCTCCAAACATTTCAGCCAGAGGACCACATCAAATAGCTGGCACAGTGTCAAGGGCCCAAAAATAGATTTGAATATAAAATTTAAATAAATACAATAGAGATAAAACAGATGAATGAATAAACTGGATAACGAGTTGGCTAAAATGTCAAGGATATTTCCGAGCACCAACACATATCACAGAAATAAAGCACATACTCAAGTGGACTTAAGCCAATACCAGTGAGAGCTTGGAACTGAGATGAAGGCTAAAAGCCTGAAGGATGGTCCAAATCCAGCCACATATTAGGCAGGCGTATTGCTGAGTGGTGAAGCCCTCCATGCCATGATGCTGATCCCCCAGTCGCCCTGCCCCCATGCCTGTCAGTGAGCCAGCAGGACCCATTCCTGACCTACCCATCCCCAATTCTAGCCAGGTCCATTGGTCACTGATATCTGGGGGATCCTTTGCCATTACAAGAGAAAAAGACATTTGGAAACATGGAGGCTGCCTTATGGCAAAGAGAAGTCTCACATCTGCACCTGGGATCCCAAGAAATGCCCGCAAAGCCACACACAAACACACAACCAGCACCAGACACTGCATCTTTATTCCAAAAGGCTTTTGTTTCAGAGGCTTGTCCCACAATCCTGGCTTGTTCTGAAAACCTACAGAGAAGCCAGATACATACAAGTTGCACTGGGATTTCTCTTCCCAAAGTACAAATGTAGAACATTTAGCACCAACTTTTACATGGCACATCTCATGGCCCAAAAGTCTCCCCCCCCCCAATTCAGAAGCACAACTGGAAAGGAAAGGGGGTGTCTAATTGCTACCAGGGTGATCTACAGAAGATCCCTTTCTAATCTACTGGAAAAGCGCATCGTGCATTTCACTTGCTGCCTATGAAGTGCATTGATGTACTAAAGTAATATATTGTATAGTCTGGAACACTTTAGAAGACAACATGCGCAAGTGCTCCTGTCACAGTGCCCAGCTGAGGACATTCAAGAATGCAGTACTTTTTGGAGTCCAAGAAGTCACTTGACGCAGATCTGTCAGCATGTGTTGGGCCTCTTCGGGCACAGCCGCCTGAACTTGCAAATGTTGCTGTACTTCTCCTCACCGTCCTGCTATGTTCCTTGCTATGCTACATTTCAGAAAGGTGCTTTTCTGTGTGGTCTCTCTGGAACGGCTTATTAAAAAATACTTCCCGAGGAAGGAGTGTTGCCCCTGGGCTGCAGGAAGGGCCTGTGGCACTCAAGTGCACACAATTTGGCCACTGCCTCCCATTTCCCACTGGAGGAAAAGCATCACAGTGCAACTAGGCTGACTCCAGAGGGCATGTGGTTCAGGTGTTCGGATCCCATAGAAAGGAAACGGCACCATTCTGCTACTGACCACAGAGAGTGCTGCGGCCATGTGGAGACTCCATTCTTCAGAGGCCCAGATGGGTATCTCAGGGGCAAGTTTTGAAGGCCTGATGAGAGGCTCACTGGAGGCCTGATGAGAGGCAGCTTCAGGGATAGACTCAAGCCCAATTTTGTCTGACCAGCTGGTGAGGCAGCTAAAGGGACAAAGCTCGTTCTCTGCAAATCCTTTAGCTGGTGAGGCAGCTAAAGGGACAAAGCTCGTTCTCTGCAAATCCTTGCCAAGGAGAAGTTCTGTCAGAGGTAGAGGATGCAGCTTTGTCTGTCAGGAGGCTCACTGTTGCTTGCAGCCTTCCTTTTTGTCCTTGGATTTCTGGCGGCCTGCCTTTTCTGGCTGTCGTTTGGTCGGGGACACAAAGGTAGATGTTGAAGCATCATCCAGGTAGTCAAAGAAGCCTTCCACTGGAACAGGGTGGGCTGGACCTATAGAAGGAGGGAAGCAGCTTTGAAGATAGCAAAGAGCTCTGTCCTATCTGCCAGCTGATCATACACCCCTCTTCCGCCTCTCTTCCCCCAAAGGCTATGCTATTCTCATACAAACAGGCCTCTGTCTGCCCAACAGGCACATACCTCTGGGTGTGCTGCTTGGAAGGTTGTGGCATCTGCCAGACCTGGGAAAGCTACCAAGGGGTAGGAAAAAGAGTGAAAGATTCCAGGGCTACATGGATCAGGACTGATTTTACCCACATACCCTATCATTCCTGACCATGTTTCTTTTTCCCAAAGTCAGCACGGTTCCCACCAAGGGACTCTTGGAGTAGAGTTCAGTTTTCCTGCCTGCACAAATGTCAATCAGGGGCAGTAAATGGGGAAAAGAACATTACTACTACTGCAATACATTCTGCCCATAAGCTGTGGTCTCTCACTATGATGCACATTTGCAAATGTGGACATAGCAAGTGTGCATTATGCCTTGCAGAAAGGGCAGCCCTAAATGTACACTTTAAAACACTGTGTTTTATGAATCACTACAGCTCTTCACCAAATCAGGAAGGGCAAGACACTTGGAATTTTGCTGGATTTCTGAGACAACCTAACCTAAGCAAGAAAAAGAAAGTGTGTTTTGGGAGCACAAAATGGCTGAAAAAGATTCTGAATCTCAACATGTCTTCTTATTTTTGAAGGAAAAAAGGGTGGCCTCTTTCCAAGCAGATTCTCAATGGACACAGACAGACACAGACACACACACAGTCTTGATTTTATAACCAGCTGGAATGTTATGGAATTGCATCCTTCATGGGGCTGGCTGTTTTACCTGAGGAGCAGAGGACTGTCTGGTCAGTAGTGGATAGCTCTGTCCGTTTGGCTTGGAAAGTTGGATCTAGATCTTCAGCAATATTCCGGCACAACTGTGGCCTGGGAGAGAACTGTGGGTTAAAATATCAACTCCCTGCATTGCTTCACCCCACACCAGTCAGTTTTCCTGAAATCTGATGCAAGGAGAATGGAGATCATAAGGGGGTTTCAAAATCTGGCATGTCAAAACACAATACAGATATAAAGGCAGGGTGACCAGATGCCCAAACCCCAAAAGAAGAACAAGGTCTTGGATTCCTTTCAGCCTGTCCTTTCTGGCAGACAATGACACATTTACCTACTCACAAGTAAAGCTGTAATATTGGACCCTTTCACTTTTCCATAGAGCTCAATGCATATTTTTTATTTTTAGTTTGTTGGGCATAACTATTGATAGGAAGGAAATATTTCAAAACCAATTTTTGCTTTGGATTCTGATCCTCAATATGAATCCAATAACATATAACATGATGGGGTACTGCACACCATTGCAAAGTTCCAAAATGAAGCAAAAATGGAGGACAATGAAGCCCTTTTGGAGGACACCCTGACAGAAGGCTAAAAAAGAGGACAAATCTGGAAAAATTTGGTCATATGGTCACCCTGGTTACAGGGGTCCACAGTATTACTCCTAAGGTTCCCAAAACAGCCCAAGTACTGACATGGCACTTGTGGGTCCTCCTCTTGTGGGTGCTTCTGATCTGTCCAGGGGCTGAACTCGGAGGAGGGATGCAGCTTCACAGCTCTTCAGGGCCCCCTTTTGGTAAGACTGCAACAAGACACCACAAGAACCAAGCATAAAATAACCAAAAAAAGCCACCAATTTGAGCCATAAAAAGATCTAGAGCATTTCAGATTCCCTAAGGGTGCATTTTGCCCTGTTGTGAGGTTCATTGTTAAGGTCACTTCACCAACAAGGGTTTGTGTCTCCCACGCATTGATGAGCCTGGCTAACCTTGCAGGGCTGTTGTAATGAAAGACACAGGGTGACCGCCTCACTCCTGTGCCCCCACTCGGTGCACTAGTCACTTGGACTCCATGGAGGATGGGTTTCAATGGGTATAATCGAAGAAAAATGAACTCACAGTCCGAGCAACATTCACTCTTGTAACCCATTTCCAGCAGCTTTGTACTGGGATAAAAAAAGGCTGCCTGGGCTTCTGCAAGCAACAATTTGTATCAGGAGAACACAAAAAGGGAAGAGGCTGATGCTCCTGTGCTCATTTTGGTAAAGGTTTTCATAGAGCAGAGAGCCAGAACCAGAAGCAATCAATGGGGTAGAGGATACAAGGAGGAAGTAACTCATTCCCTTCAACTTTTGTTGAACGGGACTGACCTTGTCATGAGCACCACCACATGGCCACATTGTCTTAGCCATGAGAATGGGCATGGCTGGATCACAATTGAGAAAGTGGTCATAGCATTGTGGGGGAACCCTCTCCCCTGCTCTGTCCCAGTTCAAGTCCTGGTGACAATGGCTCTTGGTCAAGCTGGGAAAACTCCAGGCACAGCCACCAGTAAAAAAAACCTGAGCTGCCATGGAAGTGAGGACCTTGATGGCAATTCCCAGGACAGCCCAATCATTTGAAGCAGCATTTGAATTCCACTTCCAGCAGCCTGGTATATCGCCTTGTGGGTTTAGAGTGTGAAAGCAGCCACAGGCTTCCTGCCCAAAGGGCATCATGGAAACAGCTGCTCTGGATAAGAAGTGGGTGGTGCCGCCAACACCACTTTCCCTTCCGGAGCTGGTTTTGCCGCCAGCAAATGCTGGAGAGGGGCTCCCAGGAAATGGCTGCAGGGCCTGCTTTTTTGCTCAACCAGCCAGGTCAACAGGAGAACTTTCCAAGAGGCAAGGAGGAGCAGAGGAAGAGGAAGCTTCAGTGCCTCCATCTGCAGTCTTGACAGCTTCAAAGCAGAGGCTCTTTCTTGGACATCAGGGCCTCTTCAAGTTTTGACAAAGATGAGAGAGGGACTCCTGCCAGAGGAAGGCTTAAGTCACTCACCACATGCGCATTCCTCCACTATGGCAGCATTGATGTGCACATAGGCATGTGGACATAGCAAGGGTCATCCTGGTGTTCAGCATGCCTTACAGAAAGGACAGCTCTAAATGCACACTTCAAAACATTGTATTTTATGAATCACTACAGGTCTTTACCAAATCACTACAGATCTTCCCCCCCCCCCCGCACTTTTCCAGAGGGGCAAGTGGCCTCTCTTCTCAGCTTCTGCACAATATGTACAACTATGAACAGTTTCAACTGGCAGGAGGGCCAACCACTGCATGACCAGCACAGACACACCATAGGGAGGCTCTGCTAAGTAAGGAGACTATGTTTGCATCACTGGCCCTTCTAATAAGGCACAACAGTCCTATCCATTACCTCTAGGCTTCGGCTCTGTCTTCGTCCAGGCAAACTGTGGTCCTCCTCAATGCTCTCAGTCTTAGGATCCTTGCCCAAGGTGCTCCACTGTGCTTTCAGCTCCTGGTCCTGCATATACCGAGCGATCTCCTGATGGGAGAGGGGAATAGAATCAGAGCATTCCTGCTCTATGGGGTGGCCCACTCCAGAATGCCAGAGAAAAGGCAGTCTTTGCAATCCTCCCTGCCCCAAGGAACCTGACTTTCCCAACCTGTCACCTTTGTGGGGTGACAGGACCTATTCTTGGGGGCAGGATCTGCATTTCTCCCACAGGTTGATTCAGTCATTGGCAGAGCATACTTTGTCCCAATGACTCAGTCAAAGTGAGCATAGTCTTGCAATTGAGCATATTTTACCTCTACCAGACTGAAAGAGAGCAGTTAAAAGCCATGTTGTCTCATTTTAGGCATGTCGCTTGCATGAGAATGTGGGGTGTCACTGAAGGAACAATCCAGAGTAACTATGGGGAGTCCTTGCTCCAGTGTAAGAACAATTTGCTCTGGGTTGCAATATGAATTTCCAATAGATTTTCACTAGGTGGTGCAGTAATGTTCAATAGGTTCAATAGGTTCACTAGTAATGTGCAATAGGTTCACTAGGCAGACACGTAATGTCTCTTATGTGCTCCCGTAGTTACTCTGGATTGTAGGGTAAGTCTTATAGTCTTCCCAGAGGCTCATGGTCAGTCACAAGAAGCCAAGCTACCTCAGCTCTGACAAGGAAGTCTAATGATGCCTCCAAAAGATGCTTAGGGGTGAACCCTCCAAAAGGTGCTTAGGGTGGATCCACAGCTGAGAAGGAGTCTTTTGTAAATCCTCCTCCTGCTGCCATGCCATCTGTATCACCCACAGAAGGGTTATGAGGAAGCTCTGACATGGTACAGTGTGCCTGTGGCCGGGGTGTGGTGACAACCACAGCAGGGACCACACCATGTGAAGCCCACAAGGCACAGTGTTTCATTTCCTAGGTCCAAGGCAAACCCATCCCACTTTTGAAAGAGCACCTTTCCTCTGCTGCTTGTACTGCTGAAGTGGTGACCAGCAAGGAACTTGCCCTGGCCAGCTCTTGGATCCACTTTCAGGAACAAGTAGGCATTTGTAGAGGGCCAACAGAGCTGCCTTCAAGGCAAGTAGAGCAGCCCACCCAGTACTGCCACTCACTTTGGTGCCCCTCATTGCTGCTTCTCAGGGACAGGTGAAGGCCTCCCAGAGGCCATGAAAAGTAAGACCCATCAATTTCCAAGGCAGGTTGCTTCTTACCTCATCTTGAGCCACCTGGGCTGCTCTGTAGTCATCATGGCTCTCCTCGTTCTGCTGGGCTCTCTGTATAAGAGGAAAGAATGATTTAAAAGGAGGAACCCAGAATACCTGACCCTTCAAAGGGAGGCTCTCCTGCCTTGCAGCATACCTACATTCTCTTTACCGGTAAAGGACACTCACAATGTGTGCCTGCTCTTCTTCTTGCAACCTCTGGGCCAGTTCTTCATCTTGTTGGAGCTGCTTTTGGCTCTGGAGATCCAGTTCTGTCATCGCCCAAGTGAGAGGTTCAATGCCATCATCTGCACACAAGACCAGAAAACAAACGTACATTGGAAACAAAATCATCCCCCAAGAGCTGCCAGCATAGCTGGGGAAGTTTCCTAAAGAGAAGTGAGCCAATTCTTGCCTTCTTGGATAACAGAACGCACACTGTCCCGGGTATTCAGTGCAGAACAAGGACTGGCCCAGGTAGACCGGCAAATATCCAGAACCAGGACTGGCCCCTGTGGACCAGCAAATATCCAGGACCACCATGAGAAATGCAAGCAGACCTGGGTACCATATTTAAGTGCACTGTGACATGCAATTCTAAACCACTTCAGCTTCACAGCACCCTCGAATGCAATTCTGGCAGAAATCCTTATTTGCAAGTGAGGGCTTGTCATGCCTCCCATAATTTCGGGGGGGCCTTGCCCTGTCTCTCCCACCTGGGATCCCATGAGGGAAGGAAACTCTGTGTCTGCTTCGTCATCACCAAAGTCTCTCATCATGAAGATGTCAAAGAAGAGGCTCTCACAGGTAAGTCAAACACAAGGTTACTTTACTGCAAGTTGAGGTATGGAAGCATATCGGTTTCTAAAGGCACTTCTTGGCTACAGGTTCAACTTCTAATTGGAGTTCTCAGACTCCCTCCTCACAACTAACATGGACCAACTCGAAACAGGTAAGTAATAACAGGCATTCAAAGTCTTTGTCCTTTAACTCCAGGAGGTGGGGATTACCAGGGTTCTCTAACCAGTCTTTAATCCCTTTCAGAGTCCTCTGCAGGCAACGACAGCCCTTCCAGTCTCTGGACTTCATCTTCCTCTGCAGCCTCCTCTCCTGCCTCTACCTTCTTCCACGGCAAAACCTCCAACTGCCCGTATGGCGCCTCGGTCCTCACTCAAATTTCCTGCCTCATCCACCCTCCCCCAATAACCGGGAGTAGAGCGCGGGAGAATTTTGACTCCTCCCTCTGGCATACCAGCGAGAAGGACCCACTATAATCCCCCTCCTTCGCCTGCTGCCACCCCTTCCTCTGTTTTGCAGCACAACCAAATCTTTCATCGACCAGACCTCCACTGAGTCTGGGAACAAGTCAATGTCCAAGGGAGGGTATCGGGGGTGTCGGCTGACATACAGGCTCTCGCCCATATAAGTCCCCATGAGCTCCATATTATACCTCTCATAATCCTCCCACACAATCTCACCACAAGGCTCTAGAAGGATTATGGGCCGAGTAGGACTTTCTCATTGGCGAAAGCAAAGCTGCAACTTTTTAATTGACACAGAAACCTGCCCATGTTGACTTCCCCCTGAGAAGGGCAGAACACCAGCACTTAAACCCAGCCAGGAATAAACAACCCCCTTGTCCACAAGTGAGCCCTTCCCAGTTAGCCTTCCATACAAAGCCACCAAATACCCACCTTCTCCCTTAGTGTCACAGCAAGTAAAAAGTTGGTGGTTGGAAAAGGTCCCTGGCAAATTGTCCTGCTAAGCTGTGACAGGCTGCAAGTTGCCCTGCTTCCTATAGGCACCAACCATGGCTATAGGGAGTGTTGCTCCTCTCTATTTCTATGTCCGAAGAGCCAGTGCTGTCCAGAGATATCTCTGTGGTCATGTAGCTGGCATTGCTAGATGCCAAAGCGCATTGGACACCATTACATTCCTACTGAGCTGGTTTCTATTTATCTACTTCATTTCTATGTTTTTGTTCTGTGGTCGGCTGAAGGACAAATACTATTCCACTGGCAACATTTTGAGGGGCCAGAAGTTTTGCATAAAGCCTGTCAGCTGACACCAGCTAGATCACAAGAGACTTAAGGGTTGCATTGCTTTTGGTACCTAAGCCATACCTGAGCAGAGGCCACGGGATCCTTGCTTTGCAGGGCGATGAGTATGATGCACACTGATTTGACTCTGTTCTGGGACTGGCCTTCTCCTGATGCCCTTGGATACATGGCACCCACTGCCCAAGGAGGGGGGAAGAGATTTGTCTCTTGGGTGCTGTCTCCACCATGTCTTTGCAACTGAGTTGCTCAGCACCTGGACACAGCCACTGTGCTCTTTGCCTTGGCTAGGCAGGGATGGCCTCCTTCCTGCAGGCTCACCACTTCTCCCCACTTTTGGATAGCAGACTCTGAAGGAAGAAGAGTGCCTGGGAGGGCACCATGTTCCCCCCACTATGTCCTTGGAGACATTCACAGGCAAGTTCAAGCCAAGACTGTCAAGAGGTCCTTCTGGATACTGTGGCCAAGGAGTTCTTGCTCTGCTTTGCTCACACGGCCCTGTCCAACAGTCAGCTGCTTGAGGTGGGTGCTGGGTCATGGGAGGGCAGAAGCAACCATCTTCCCTGGCTCCCTTCTGCCCCTTGTCCAGCACTTTTGAGTTATTTGGATGACAAGAATGGCTGCCCATCTCTTGCAGGTGCACATAAATAGAAAGTGAAGGTTAGTTAAGCTTACATGGGCAACAGCCAGCAAGGCTCACAAAAAAATTCATGAGACTCAGAAATAACATTAGCAGAAATGGAGAAGAGAGCATGGAATCAAGACTGGCTCAAGGCTTCTGGGATCCAGGCACAAGCCTTCTCAATATTCTGGCTTCCTGGGCCTGGGTGTGAGATGTTAGCATCACTTTCTGCAGCAATGCAAGGAGGAAGACCACCTACAGATTAGATGAGAAGCAACAGAACAGCAGCAGAAAAGAAGGCAAGACTGCAGAAGAACTGAGGAAAAAGCAAGATTGTATAGGGTTCACACTAAGCCAGCAGATAAGCCATTCTCCTCTTCATGCACCCCTCTACCACAGCGACGAACCTGGAAAAGGGATCTCACTAGGAGGACTGTTGTAGCCCTTTGCAGAGTGGCTGCCTTGGATTATGGTCTGTTCCACCACTAGGAGATATAGGCTGCAGTCTTATGCTCCAGTTAGGCCTGCCTCAGCTCCGGCCTAAGTCCTGTGCCAACCTGGGGTTGTCACAAAAGTGCTTTAGGACACTTCTGCGCCACTCCTGGGGGAGGGTTAGGTCAGTGCACACATCCACTTGGCTCCCTACATCACCACAGGAATGGGAAGACTGATGAGTTATGATGGCCTAAGTTAGGATAGCACCTATAGTCCATGAAAGCTTCTGCCAATAAGACATGTTAGGCCTTAAGATGTCACAGGGCTCTTTGGCGCCTTTGCCACTACAGACTGCTACACAACAGTGGCTTTCACTCTGATAGCTTTGAAAAGATTTGCTAGAAAAGCTGAAGATGAACCATTTGCTCAGAGCAAACTCATTATAGGCCCACAGAAGGGAAGCACCATCAGCAGGAAACCCAGAGAGACCAGAATTCACACAAGGATTCCATCTCACAGAACACAGTACCACAGTCCAGATCCAGTGACTACTCTTCCATCAGTGATGGGCTTCAAAAAAATTAAGAACCGGTTCTCTGCCCATCTGGCAGGCACTTTTAAATGGCTATTTTTAAACTTTATATGTACTATCTCTTGTTAAGAACCGGTTCTATAGAGTAGGTGCGAACCTGCTGGCGCCCACCACTGTCTTCCATGCCCAAGAGCAGGGGCTTCATCCTCATTCTGGATTGCTGAGGTTCCTGGGTAGCTCACTGGTGGCCCCAGTGAGAAGATCAGGGAAGAGGGGCAGAACTGCTTGCCCACACAGCTATTCTTCACCTCCAGTAACTAGCTACCATCTCCCTGGACTGGGGTTGGGTGCTCCAAGACTGGGTTTGAGAGCTCCCTTTTCTGCATGCAGGGATGTGATGGGAGGCAGGACAACAGAAGGTCCAAAGATGGACCAGGCTACAGCTTTGGAAGGCCAAAAATAATCTGAGTGGAGTAGAGGCAGTGGCAAAGGACTAAGGCATTCCCACTTCTGATCTCACTCATGAATGAATCCACTCCCATCTGTACCATGGACCTTGCAAAGGCTACCATGGCTACCCTAGCTGGCTATCATAAGAACAACTCCAATAACGGTCACAATAAAAAAAATTTTTAGAAGGTGGAAGTAGCTTCTTAAGAGGGTTAGTCAAAATCATGGGAGGTGGTCGAACAATGTCTGTATTACATAGCTACCCAGAACTTTCAAATAGCACCACAGCCCATGTGTGACTCCCAGATTCTAGGTATCAGCCAGTCACAAGGGAATTCAGAAACACTGTCTGTGGGCTTCATAGTGGGTATTTGGCTAGCTGCCGGGGGAGGAGAACAGGACTTTGGATCTAACCTCATTAGGCCCCATTTTACAAAGGTTTCTAGGAACAAAGCAGAGGCTTGGCATCACCAATGCAGCATCAATACCAACCTATTTGTAGTACATTAACACAGGCAAGTGTCTGTGGTGCAAATGTGCCAAGAGAAGCCCCATGCCCAGTGCAACCTTTGCTTTGTGAGTGCAGCTACCTCTTGTCCGGGTCAAGCTCCTCCGTCTCTCCTGGCAACCCTCATCCTCTTCCAAGTCTTGCAACCACTTGGCTATTTCCTATAAAGGGGAAAAAAATCAGGTGAGGCTTAAAGGAAACTGTAGAACCAGCATGGCTACTTCTGCACTTCTTACTGCCACTTTACCCCTCACTTTACTGAAAGCTGAAGAGCTTTCAGAAGGCAGACACATTCCCTCCCTCTCTACTATCCCACCTTCTGACAGTGTCCTCTTCTTCCCACCCAGGAGACACTTCAGACTAGCTCAGTCCATACTGAGCTTTTTGCTACAAAGCCAGAATCTACAGATTGGAGAGAGGAGCTCGCTCAGTTCTAATAGGGAAAGTGTTCCACAAAACAGAAAGCTGGACTAGATTTGGCCTGATCCAGTGGAGGCTATTCTTATGTTCTTAGGGACACCACATAAAAGACTTTGTCTCTTGTGCTCGCAGCACCACTTGACAAAGCACCAAACACTTGTGACACACTTGGGGCAAAGTCTTGGGTAACATATGTGGCAAGCAAAGAGGAGGCAGACAGATCCTGAACCATTAATGATTCCTTCAGATTGGGCACTCATGGGATAGACATTGGATAGTTCTCTTAACCCACCAACAACTTTGGGGACTTTTAGTTCTCATGTGTACTATAAATAAGCTCATTCATTCATATGAATGAATGAATTCATGTAAATTCTACCTAAAGTAATCACTGATGCAAATGTATTCAAATCTGAAATATAAACCAATTCCTTTTTTCCTGGCCCCAAACCAACGTCAGAGAGATGAGAGCCAGGATGGTATAGTAATTAGGAAGAAGGACTGGAATCAGAAAGAACCAGGTTCAAATCCCCCTCAGCCTAGAAGCTTCCTGGGTGATCTTAAGCCAGTCAACTCAGCATCACCTGCCTCGTTGTGAGGAGAAAGGATAAAAACTTTGTAAGCTGCCTTAGGCATTTGCATTGAAAAGGCAGGGAATAAACTGAATAAAATAAAATAAATATAAATGTGGCCCTCCTGCCAAAATATGGGAAAGGACAGCAAGAGAACCAAAAGATGCTCAGACCCTCTTCACCACTAGGGGGCAGCAGCTACCACATGAGTACCACCAGCAACCCAATAAATAGGGAATAGAAGTCTCCACAGCCAGTCCTGAAGCCCCTACAAACTTTGGGTCTCTTGAAGTCCTGACACCCACAGGACCACTCACTTTTATGGGCTGCCATGAGAACAGCTCACTCAAGAGGTCAGGGGCAAGCTCAGTTTGTGGCATGTGGTCCAGAACATGGGTCTCCCTCTTGCAAGAAGCAAGATCAGACCCTAGCAGATTGTGGAACAAAAACAGAATCCTGATCATAGCAAAATGATCAGCAAAATGCAGCCCATGTCCTTTTCTTGCCTCCCAATTTACAAATGCATCAACACTTTGTGTGTGGTGGGCAGAGGCAGTGGTGAATATGGTGCTCAGTGCATTTGTCCCCCCTTCCTAAACCCCAGGTCGACCCCTAAACCTCCAAACAGTTGGAGCCATGGATCTAAATCAGGGGTCTCCAAACCCCAGCCAGGGGGCCAGATGTGGCTCTCAGTGACCCCTTGGGCAAGCATTGTAACCCACTCCAATATATTCTTATATGTAAATTTATTCAAATTGAAATGCACATTAATTTTCTGGCCCCCGACACAGTGACAGAGAGATGTGGCCAAAATGATTAGAGATCCCTGATCTAAATTAATAAAAAGAGATGCACAGAGTGAGGCCTATGGAACTGCCAACACCACCTTTCTTCTTTAGGACTCTTTCAAGCAAGAAGTTCCCTTGCGCTCATAAAATATAAACCCATTTTCGTCTGTTGACTTGGGTCAGCACTTTGAAATATGAATTTCCATTTATTTATTTTTTTGGATGGGTGGAGAAGAAAAAAGAGATTTTTGGTGCTGGAAATCCCTGGTCTGAAACAAAGTCCCCATTCAGAAAGGACACAAGCTAGTGATTTAGTTCCAGGTGCTCTGCAGGGTTCTCCCTTGGAGGAGCAGCTGCTGTCTGCCATTGCCAACACACCCACACATTCTGGATCGCTCACAAAGAAACTTTTGCCATGTTTGCCATGACCCAGAACTTCCCCCTTGCTCTGAGATCCTGATGCAAGAGTAAGGTGTGGCATCTGCTAACTTGGAAATATATGATGGAAATATAACTTGGGTATATGTTGCTGCAGCCTCTCTCTTCCCAGCTGCAGGCAGAGGGACCAACAACAGCAGGGAGGTCTCTGGATGTGGATCCCTATTTGCGCTCTGCCTTCAGGATGACGTTTGTGGGTCAGAAGCTCACCGTCTTTACCTTCCCAGCACAAGGAATTCAGGGCAGCCAGAGCCTACCACTGTAGGCAGCCAGGTGGAGAATCGGCCTGGTTCACACAGGCTGCTGGGACTGACTGCAAATGGGAACACTGGGGTAGGCTTTGGTGCTTCTTTTGCAGAGATGCCCACCGCCAAACTCTGTTTTTAGACACCAAGCAAGCACCTCAGTCTATCACACAATGTGCATAGGCTAGATCCAGCTCTTGCCACTCGTGGCACATTGACAAGGCACTAAAATTGTCAAGGCACACCATCAGTCTTGATTGAGGCACACCATGCTGCTGGTGGGGGATTCACATCCCTCAGTGGCCCTATTAATAAATGGTTTCTAAAAATAAATACATTTTGCAAACCCCCATTTGCATCACCTTCCCTGAAGGAGAAAGGCATGATTCTGAGTCAATCACAAGCTTTGCTAGTGCTTTGTGTTCCAAGGAAGCCCCAAACTACTCAGAAGCCAGACCCCTTGCAAAGCTTTGAGGCCACACATTTGGTATGGAGCTGCACCATAACTAAATAATTTAAGCACAGATATAAAACAACAAGAAACAGCATGATGCAATGGAGTGAACATCAGTGAGCATCAGGATCTGGCTTAGAAACTATTTTCCAGGCTTACATCTGCTACTTGCCAGCAAGTGCAGTGAAAACAGTGACAACCCAAGAAGTCAACTGCCAGTCAGATATCAGGTGTGGGATCTTCTTGCCAGAAAGCCTTGCTGAGCACAAAACCTACAGGAGATATTTGGGATGCATGAACTCTGGTGGGAGACTTGTGAACCTCACCCCCACCCAGATTTGTGGGGCTGTTTCTTTCAGAAGGCAGGCAGGCTTTAAGACCCTCCCAGCTCTGATATGAGCCTCTCCTTCCACTGTAATCCTATTTGGTCCTGAACTGCCTGTTTGACAGCTAAAGCATAATCTTTGGCACAGGTTCTTTCCAGCTAAGCTGTGTCCAGCTACGAGGACCAGGCAGTGGATTTGCATAGATCAGGAGCAGCCAGGCCAAAATCTATTTCATGGGCTCTGAAAAATCTCCACAAGGTATGCCAAGAGAACCTCTTGTTGTCTTGTAGATGAGGTAAGAGCCAAAGTCCACCCCAAACCTGTCAAGCATATCAATAAGGCTGAAATCCTGAGCTCCAGTTAGGCTGGCATAAACCATGGCCCAAGTACTTTGCTGACCTGGAGGTGTCACAAAAGTGCCATAAGACACTTCCATGCCACTCCTGGGGAACGATTAGGCCAGTGCATAGACATGCACTTACCTCCATACATCACAATGGGAATGGGAAGACCGATGAGTTGTGGCAGCTTGGATCAGGATTGCACCCTAAGGCAGCAGACTACCAGCTCACATGCTCTAGAACTAGTCTACGGGGAGGCTAACACCTAAGCCAGCATTTCTTAAACTTAGGGGGAAATTTACTCTCTCTCCTTTTGTGGGGAGGAGCTGGGATAGTAACATGATCCTTAGGATCAAACCCCTGCAGGAGAATGGGGGGGGGGGCAATTTTCTACCTCTGCAAGGGTGTCCTGCAAGCGTCTGGGGGATCTGGGTAGCCCTAAGGAGGTCTGCAGCTTGTTTTGCAGAGCACCTTATAATTAGAAAATAGGGAACGTTTGTGGAACAATTCAAGCAAGCTGCAGCCCTCCAAAGGGTTCCCCAGACCTGCCAGGCCCTGGCACGGCTTGGCTGGACACCTGGGAAGGCAGAAAAATCAGCCCCCATTCTCCTGCAGAACTGTGATCTTAACAATTGCTCTTAAAGGGAGTGGGGGACCTTTTCATGCACAGGAGGGGGGTTACAAACTGTGTTTGAATCGCATTGCCATAAGCAACTGGACCTGATCCAAACAATAGGGGCAACTCCCCCTATTCAGGCCACTCTTATAGAACATCCAAACTCTGCTCCTTTTACCAGCCTGGATCTCTTTGAAATCAATGGGGGCCTTGGAAACAAGGTCATGGCATGCCAAAAACAACAAGAATCACAGTTATTTCCAACTAACAGTTTCAGCAAGACTCCAGGACAAGGAATGACATCATCACAGTGTGAATTCTCCAGGAATGGCCCTCGGACTAGGATGCCCTTTGCCAGGTTTCATGGGGTTTCTTGTGTGCCAAGTTTCATGTATCAGGAAGTGAGGATAAACTACTTTGTTTCCATATTGCTTGAAACCAGGTTCAAGAGAGCAATGGAAACCCCTCCCTGTCAGCTTCCCATTGAGGCAGCTGGCTGGCCACAAGAGAAAGAGGGGACTAACTGGGCAAACCCCTACTAACTGGGCAAAAGGCACATTTCAAGTGGGTATTCCTGATCCTCAACACTCCAGTAGTGTCTTTCATATTGGCTTCTGCTGGTGTTCTTTTGCATCTTTTTAGATTGTAAGCCCTTTTGGGTTAGGGAGCCATTAGCCATTTCCATTTTCTCTGTAAATCACTGTGTGAACTTTTTGTTGAGAAGCAGTATATAAATACTGTTGACTATTTGACTTACAGAGGGCAGGGCTTGTGAGGCAACCTATTGAATATTCTTAAGTTCTCTGACTCTCTTTTTGGCTGTAACAGAATGAATTTCAACAAGGAGAAGTACAAGGTTCTGCACTTAGGCAATAAAAACCAAAAACACAAGTATAAAATGGGAGACACTTGGCCTGGCAGCACAGCAGGTGAGCGGGATCTTGGAGTCACCATGGAGCACAAGCTGAACATGAGTCAGCAGTGTGATGTGTCTGCAAAAAAGGCAAATGCCATTTTAGGCTGCATTAAGAGGACTGTAGCTTCCAAGTTGCAAGAGGTTCAAGTTCTTCTATACTCTGCATTGGTCAGACCTCACCTTGAGTACTGTGTTCAGTTCTGGGCACCTCACTTGAAGAAAGATGCAGCCAAACTGGAGCAAGTCCAGAGGAGAGCGACAAGAATGATCAGTGGGATGGAAGGGAAGCCATACGAGGAAAGGTTGGGGGAACTTGGGATGTTCAGCCTGGAGAAGAGGAGGCTGAGGGGAGACATGATTGCCCTCTTCAGATACCTGAAGGGCTGTCATAGGGAGAGAGAGGCTCATTTGTTCATAGCTGCCTCAGAAAGCAGAACTAGAAGCAATGGGTACAAACTGCAAGAAAGGAGATTCCGGTTGGAATTCCGGAAAAAATTTCTGATGGTGAGGGCCAAGGGAGGAAAAAATTCCACTCCGGAAAGAATCCTGCTTGAGATTTCTAGGCAGCCAGCATCCTGCACACACACACCACTGGGGACAAATAGAACAGGTGGCTGGCCTACTACCTCCCCACAGATCCCCAGAGGAGACCAAAGAAACACACACACTTCTAACCAGTACCTGGTCTCTCTCTTCCCTCCGGCGACTCTCTTCAGCTTGCCTCCGAATATCCTCCTGGATGGCACGTGCAATTCTGGAGTCATTCTCCTCACTACAGGCCGCCACCATTGTGGGAAGGGAAGGAAGGAAGCAATTAGACAACAGCTACTGATCTCTGGCTTTCAAATGCACCACAGAGACAAAACCACAGTTTGATGCTTAGGTTTGCCCCTCTCAGATCCCTGAGGGCAGGCCAGCCTGGAAAGCGATGGGGAGGCCTTCCTGAGGCAGCTGAGGCATGTGCACCTCTTATAAGGCTGGTACCAGATCTTCCAACATCCCAAATGTAGCTGTGGCTGCCACCATAACCCCCATCCCACTCCAAGAACAGAAGGAGTAACCTACATTTGTTTCTGTTCCTCAGCTGTCTGAAGCCGGCTCTCCTCCTCTTCCACATCCTGCAGCTTCTTGGCTATCCGGATGTCCTTTTGAACCAGCTGGTTCTTCTGGATGTTGGAGGCATAGTGCTGCTCAACTGGGGGAGCAATGGGAGAGAAACCTTACTCAAAGCTCTGACGGGGACCACCTGGTGGATCCTTCCTCACACTCCTGTTCCCACTGTACTCAGGCTGAAGCAGAGTGGTCTTCTGAAAATGAACTGAACACTCCTGAGGAACTCCTAAACAGAGGAGATCAGGTAGTTGGCCAATCCAGGAGGAAGTGGGTCAGGCAAACTCATTGGGGGTTGGAACCAGCCCCCACCACTCTTACACCCACTGATTGCAAGAGACTTTGAATTTCAGAAGCAAAATAAAATGTCCAAAAGCAGAACATTCAGAGTGGGGACTTGAGAGAAAGATCCAGGTTTAATTACTGCCAGCCTTGTAGGACACAGAACAATTCCTGAAGCCCAGGATTCTGCTGTCAGCAGCCAGTGCCATTGTTACTGATCTACAAGGACCCAGGTGGGTCTGACATGGCCCAAGACAGGTTAACACATTTTCAAGTCTGGGGCTCAAGAATAAGGAAGAGTGTGTTGGAGAGGGGAGGGGAGGTCACAGCTGGTGGGGGATTGAGAAAGCTGGTGGGGGATTGAAAAAGGGGAGGTCACAGCTGGTGGAGGATTCACTTGCCTCTCCCCAACCAACACCCCACTTGGGCCAGGCTGGCTGATCTGCTTGATTCCCTACAACTCCTTCTTGGTACCTGTGACATTCCAACTTCTTTCAGGATGAGAGGACCTGTTTCCTGCCATGTGCCTCCACTCACTGAATATGTCCCCAGCATGGATGTCTGGCTGAAGTGAGCAGACTAATCAGGTAACATCTGTCCTGCCATAGAGGAGAAAGGAAGGATTTCCTTCCAGCCACCAGTCACACAGGGCTCCACAGCAACCAGTTGAACAGCCAGCCAGCCTCCCTCTCAGTTCCTAGTCATGTAGAACAGCCTCTGCAAAGAGGAGGCACACCACTTGTACTGTCATCACCCCCAAAAAACTACACCATCCCCAACTACTATTAACACATCACCAGTGGGATGAGGGTGGAGGCAGCTACAGGAAGAAGGCACTGGCCTGCACTTGCTCCCATCAGTGCCACCAATAACTCTTGACGTCACAGATTGATTCATTAGCTCTGATTGTTGCAGCCAAAATGTTATGGGATGAGCAAGAAGACACCTCAGGGCTGCAGAGGGAGGATGGCGGACGACACAGCTCCCTTTCAATGGCTGCCAAATAAAGCCACCCATCTCAACAAGCAACCTTGAGAACGTCCCCCCCTTGGATGCTACAGTGCCAGAGAGATCTGTGCCAGGCAGCCCAAGCCCCATTAAAATCCACAGGTTTGAGTCACAGAAGCTCCAGACTCTATTTAATTAACCAAATGGTTTCATCACTAAGAAACTGGAGCCAAGTCTCAGAGACCCCCCATACACTTGCGCATCTTGGCATTGGGGGTAAGGCGGCCTCGTAACTCAGCCAGTGGCCCATGTCTGGGCTCCATGGGTTTGTTCTTTGGTGTTAAGTGCTGGATGCACTGCCAAGACCGACCCAAGTCCCCCAGAAAACCCAACTGGCCCTTTACCCCAAGGCTTACTCTCTTGTTCTTGTAGGCAGTAGGCCAAGGCACCATCTTCCAGGATGGCAAAGTCACGGCAAACTGTAGAGAGAAAGACAGAGAATCAACAAGGAGCCCTGTGCCACTGTCCCAGCCTATGCCCCAGCTTGCCTTGCCTGCTCATCTGGGGTCCTTTTATGAGAAGAGTCACTTAGGGGGACAGAGAGAGAGAGAGGTACAGTGGCTTATACCTTTTCTTGACTATACCTTTCCCACCAGTTATGTGGCCAACAGAACTATGCAGCTCAGGAAAGGGTGGGAGAAGTCAGACTCCACCCCGGGTAGGACCCTCACCCAGCAGGATCCTAACTTCATATCCAGCAAAGTTGTCCCAGAGCTGCACATATAGAAGCTGCCCCATCCTGCCCGAAGGCTTGAGCTGAAGACATCACTCGAGAGGCAAAGGATCTTCCTCCCCATCCTGGCCTCAGGCAAGCCATCTTCTCCCTCCCTTTCGAGGTTCTGTGTGTCCAGATACCACAGCCTCCAGCCTCCCCCTGCTCATCCCCATTTTCTCTGGTTCAACACTGAAGATCCTGTTTCTACTAAGTTTGCTCCGGAGTTCAGAATGGCTCATTTGAACCAAAGCCAGCAAAAGGTTTATAGCTGCTGACTTCCTTTCCCTTAATCAGGTCACTGGGTGAGCCAAGACAGGCTCTAGGACTACAACAGGGCGGGGGGAAGACACAATGCTGGGAACAGAAACAGAGGAAGTGGCAGAAGCGCCAATAAAAAGACACCCATCTCTCAGAAAAACACAGCTTAAAATAATGCTTTTTTCTAGAAAAGGTGCTGGTACTCACCACAAGTCATCCACATATGATTTATAATAAGTTGCTGGGGGAGGAACAGGTGGAAAAAGGTGCTGGTAGCAAGTACTGGTGAGTACTCGCCACCCAAAAAAAGCCCTGATCTAAATCATTTTGACTGCAATCCTAAAGACGCTTTCTTGGGAGTAAGACCCATTGAACACAGTGGAGTTTACTTTTGAGAAGACATGGTTAGGATTGTGCTCGAATGTCTCATTATCAGTACTTGTTTTAACTGTTAATTTTTAAAAACTGTTTCTGAATACTACCAACTGCCTTGGGCATCACTGGAGGGAAAAGTCTGGTAACAAATGTTGATAAGCACCAATGATATCTGCACCTCTAACACCACCTTGAAAGTTGCTTGCCTTCCTTCAGCCCTCACTCAAGTTGCGTATGATTGGGTTGAGTATGATTGTGCCCTTGTTGCAGATGGACAACTGAGGCAGAAAGAAAAGGTTCCAGACTACGCTCTCAGAAGCAAGATCCCAAGCAGGGTCTTCCAGGTCTGCCTGCTCAGCCACAAGTGTTGCAACAGCACATGGTCTCATGCAACCACTCTGCATTTTCTGAACAATGCTACAGAAAGTGCTCCAGGGAGGCAGCAGGCGCACTTAAAGGAACTACCGGCTAAGCTCTGGCTGTAGTTCCGCTTCACCTGCACTGCCAAGCAAGCTCCTTGCCAAGAATGCAGCCTGTCTGTCCTTGTCTGTGGGTACCTTCCTGCAAGAACTACATCAGAAACTGGGTGTGTATCCCAGCACCTGCACACCCCCCACCACCACCACCATGCCTTGGAGGCACAGGGCAGTGACTTCAGTAACATTCCTCCACTGTTTGGCTGTCAAGAGGGTGCAGCTCAAGGAGCTGTCAAAAGATCTCCGTCTGCAATGCGAGCAGCTTGGATTATTGCACTGTTTACATGACGCCAGGCAAGATGAGTGGGATGAAACATCAGAGGTTTCTATCAGCCTCCTGATAAAGGGCGCCAGGGACAGGATGGTAGGGCTGTGGGTAGAGTTGGAGCAACAGAAGGAGAAGCTCTAGGTTGGATGACAAAGTGAAAAGGGATGCCACCTAGCCATCCTGCTGCCCACAGCAATGTTTAGCCTCAACTGATCAAACATCCTGTGCCCAAGGAGCCCTATGCTTCTTTCCAAGTTGATGCGGCAGATGAGGAAGAGCACAGGAGTGGGTGACTACATGGCTCTTCAAGCTGAGGCGATACCCAAAGTTGGCCAGGTCAGAGCTCTTGTGCCCAGGAAGAGTTCTTTGGTCAGGTAGATCTCTGAGATAAAAATGCCTGAGTTGCAGAGATCAATGCACCATCTGGAGACCGATGTAGAGTGGTCAGTGACCTGCTCCTCAATGCACTGCAGATATAGATGCTTATACCACCAAGAGCACAAGGGTGGAGAGAGGGCCTCCCAAGGCATCTCCAGAAAACAATCATGTGTGGCTTCTTTGTTCCATGCCCAAGATACCACTTGGACTGCTCAATCTAAGCCTAAGCACAGCAGCTGTGGTTTTCTTTGAAGGGCAGATGCTAACATGCCTCGATGATGCTCTTGGATATTCTAGCCTGTAGGAATCTCCCCTCATAAAAACAGGAAGTGAGTAATCTACACAGGGTTTGGAAACAAATATTCAGACCGCCTGTTCGGATGATAAGGCCTTCTACAACAGATGAGTTTGTTTCTCTGTGTAGTACTTTACAGAGACAAATGGGTACAATCTCTCTGGCTGGCTGGCTGGCACACAAACACTTGAACCACTATGTTTTGGTCAGCCTTTAAAACATCTTTTCAATATTTTTCATCTCATGGCACACCAACAAGGTGCTAAAACTGTGAAGGCACATCAGGCTTTGGACAATTGACACCATTCAAATCCCCCAATGGTTCTCCCCAAAACTCACATAGCCCACCTGCAGACCATTCATAGCACACTGGTTCATAATCACTGCTTTAAGTTGTCACTTAGGGATGCTTAGGATCTGTGCCACTGAGGAACATGTTCTCCATCTCCACATCTTAGGATCTTGGGGCATGAGGGAAGAAGAAGGGGGTGGGGCTGCTCTTGGACAAGGATGGACAACAGGTGTCTGGAAACCAGCAGAAGGCGGAGCTGCTCAACTCCTACTTTGCATCCGTCTATTCACAGAAGGAGGGCTGTGCAAATGGGGGTGCGGGATCATTGACTGATTCGGGGATGTGTTTACATCCCCTAAGAGGTAATGAAAACATGGATGGTGCAGAACAGCAGATTAAGATTGACAGAGAACTGGTTCGAAACCACTTAACTGGCCTAAATGAATTCAAGTCATTTGGACCGGATGAGCTGCATCCTCGGGTTCTTAAGGAACTGGCAGATGTCCTTGCAGAGCCTCTGTCGATCTTCTTTGAGAAATCCTTGAGGAGTGGAGAAGTGCCACTGGACTGGAAGAGGGCAAATGTAGTCCCAATTTTTAAGAAGGGGAAAAAAGAAGACCCGGGAAATTATAGACCAGTCAGTTTGACTTCAATCCCGGGCAAGATATTAGAGCAAATCATAAAACACACAATTTGTGCACATCTAGACAAGTCCTCGGTGATCAAAACAACCCAGCATGGATTTACCAAGAATAAACCTTGCCAGACAAATCTGATCTCCTTTTTTGATCGGGTTACGAGCTTCCTGGACAGTGGCAATGCTGTGGATGTCATTTATCTTGACTTCAGCAAAGCATTTGACAAGGTCCCACATGAAATTTTAATTAGGAAGTTGGAAAAATATGGGCTAGACGGGGCAATTGTTAGGTGGATCTGCAACTGGCTCAATGGCCGCATTCAAAGGGTTTTAGTAAATGGTTCTGTGTCAACCTGGAGGTCAGTTTCTAGTGGGGTACCCCAAGGCTCTGTCTTGGGACCGGTTCTCTTTAACATTTTCATCAATGACTTGGAGGAAGGGATACAGGGGAGCCTGATCAAATTTGCAGATGACACCAAACTGGGAGGAGTAGCAAACACATCAGAAGATAGGAGAAACCTCCAGGAGGATCTGGATAAACTGGAATCCTGGGCTGTAACAAATAGAATGAATTTCAACAGGGAGAAGTGCAAGGTTCTGCACTTAGGCAATAAAAACCAAAAACATAGGTATAAAATGGGGGATACTTGGCTTGGCAGCACAACATGTGAGCGGGATCTTGGAGTTGCCGTGGATCACAAGCTGAACATGAGTCAGCAGTGTGATGTGTCTGCAAAGAAGGCAAATGCCATTTTAGGTTGCATTAAGAGGACTGTAGCTTCCAAGTCACGAGAAGTTATAGTTCCTCTTTATTCTGCATTGGTCAGACCTCACCTTGAGTACTGTGTTCAGTTCTGGGCACCTCACTTGAAGAAAGATGCAGCCAAACTGGAGCAAGTCTAGAGGAGAGCGACAAGAATGATCAGTCGGATGGAAGGGAAGCCCTACGAGGAAAGGTTGGGGGAACTTGGGATGTTCAGCCTGGAGAAGAGGAGGCTGAGGGGAGACATGATTGCCCTCTTCAGATACCTGAAGGGCTGTCATAGGGAGGAAGGGGCCAATTTGTTCATAGCTGCTTCTGAAAGCAGAACTAGAACCAATGGGTACAAACTGCAAGAAAGGAGATTCCGGCTGGAAATCCGGAAAAAATTCCTGACGGTGAGGGCGGTTTGGCAGTGGAACAGATTGCCAAGGGAGGTGGTGGACTCTCCCTCACTGGGGATCTTCAAGCAGAGGCTCGATGAGCACCTGTTGGAGATGCTCTAGGGGGAATTCCTGCTGCAGGCAGGGGGTTGGACTAGATGACCTACTAGGTCCCTTCCAACTCTATGATTCTATGATTCTAAGAGAACAGGTGCAGGGAAAGCACATGGAAACATTCCTTCACACAATGCAAGTGTGACCTATGGAACTCAGTGCCCCAGAATGTTGCAATAGCAATGGCGTGGATTGTCTCACTTATTTTTTAAAAATGAAATTGTTATTTTATTCTCAGCTCCTCCAGCAATGCAGTTTATGGATGACAGAGGACGAAAAGCTGCAGCAGAAGGGATGGAAGCCACAGCCTCACTTGATCCTCTTACAACCTGAGAGGAAGCAAACATATTAGCGGAGCAAATCATGTAACCAGTTGGCTTTAAATCCTCCACCTCAGTGGCTTCAAGAAAAAAGCTTCCCAGTTCCCCAGAAGGGCAGGGAAGAGCAATTACTCAGGACCAGAAGAGCAATTGCTCAGGACTAGAAGGGTGGCAACCTAGCCACAGAGGACGGATAAGGGATATAAGGCCAGCAGCCATGGGCCATGTTTCCAACATCTTTCTGGTGTGTGTGCCTCATTTGGCATTGGTCAAGGAATTAAATTCCAGCTGAGGGTCTATAGGGGTCCTTTTGGGGTTCTGCCTCTCCCAGATGTTGAACCCTAAGGGCCAGATACAAACCAGATGTGGATTCAGGATGCTTTATTCACAGTGGCAGGGGATCCCCATGAAACCATACTACCCTCCAGCATTGCTTAGTCCTTCTTAGCATTGGCCTGGCCAGTTACCAGGATTAAACCAAACCAGCCAGAATGTGTTTGGCAGTTGGCCCCAAGTAAAATCAAGGCAGGGTATTCTAAGCTAGCCTGCAAAGATCTAGGAGCTGAAAACTCATAGATTATGCATGGAGGGAAGTTCTTTTCCCTCTTGCACCACATCAAACTCAGGGGTCATCCTCTAAAACTGACTGGTCATAACAGTCAGAAAAGGGCTTCTCTTATATTCTTACAGCTTAAATCAACCCTTCTGTCTGCAAAATGTGCTTTTGAAAAACTGGTCACAACTTCTAAGGTGAAGGTATTAAAAAGGGACTGAAAACATACACACCCCTCTTAAATACAGGCTGCAACTTGTAGTCAAGACAGGACATGATTGTGCAAAGAACAACATAAATGTATCTGTAGGTGTGTGTACAGGGAGTTTTTTTTTTTAATGGGACAGAGAGTCTGCTGGCAGTATGCTCAGCTCTGATTTCCAGAACAGGATCCACTTGTCAATGCAAAATCCTACCCAATGGTGGGTTGTAGAAAGGACCCCTTCAAGCAGAACTAGCCCATTTCCAGAAATGGTTTTCAGCCCTGGTGCTGGATTACAGACCCAACCCAGAAATGTTTCTCTGTTGTCTTCTTACAAAATCGTACTCAGGGAAACATGCAGATTTAAATACTTGGTCAAATTCCAGCTCCAATACAGCAGCAGCAACAACTGGGTTTGCTTCTGCTGAACCTGAGTGGATAAAACAGGTTCCAATTGCCTCCAAAGGATTTCCTTTTGTGGTGAAGCCCCTGTGAATTCTGGACTGGGAAGGCCCCTGGATGAGCTTTCTTGAATTTGCAAACTCAGCCCTTCAGCTAATAGGGGCTGAACAAAGAGCAAGCTGCTCCTCTCAAGAGGGAGGGTTACCCAAGTACTTGCCACAACCAGGTGGACCAAAAGGCACCCATGCCAGATCCCAGGTCAAAATCAGGATTGTGCCTGCCACAGCTCCCTGCAAGGGATATTGTAGAGCGAATCACGTACAGCCAGGTCCTCTTCCACTGGTCCAGCTTCCTGGACTGTAATTTATGACAATGATTACACGGGCAGCTCATCAGCCCACCCTAAGCCTTCAGTGCACCCTAAGCCACTAACATATGGCTCTGTCAAGGGGCAGCAGCAACAGGCTGAGCTCACAACTAGCTTTGAAGGATACAAGATCTGCTTGCTGCCAATTCACAAATAGAGCTAATACCCAGACAGATGTCCAAGGTGGCTTACAAAGCTTTTATCCTTTTGTTTTCACAACAATCCTGTGAGGTAGGCGAAGCCAGGAATGAGTGACTGGCCCAAGGTCACCCAGGAAGCTTCATATCCAAGGAGAGATTTGAACCTGGATCTTTCAGGTCTCAGTCCAACTCCAATTCATGATGCCATCCAGGTTCTTCACCCCTTTTTCTTAACAGCAAGTTAGGAGAAGCCAACCTGCAGGCCTAGAGCAGGATTCCCCTCCCTGCACCTGGTGCACGTGTGCCTGCTCCCAACTATGCAGGCAAGATGCAATGAAGCCATCGACACTCTTCCCTCTGGGACTCTAAGCCAGATTCTGCCTCAGCATTTCTGTGAGCCTCCAGGCACACGACAATGTGTCGCTGCCAGCCTGCTATGAAAGCAAGGCCGTGGGATGTGCCAACAGGCCCAGCAGGTTTTGTGAGTCTTCATTCTCAGGAGGCAGATGAAGAAAGGAAGCAACAGCGAAGCAGGGTATGCCAGACAAAGGGAATTTAGGACACCGGGAGCAGAAAAACAAACATGCCCCTTCTGGCAGAGGAAGAGGAGCCAGCAGCTGTTTGGGAAGTCTGTCTAGCACACTGTGCCTACCTCACCCTCCTTCTGAAGACTGCCTGCTCCCTGGCACCACCTGAAGGCCTATCTCCACCAACACCTCTCCATACCCTCTTATTGGAATCCAGCAGGAGACTCAAAACATATCCAGACTCTCTCCTTATCCCAAATGAAAGGGAACATGGCCCCTCTCCACAATTCACCACAGTACTTGTGAAGAAGGCAATGGTTACCTAAGGATAAAGCAGGCGGTCCTGGCGTAGCCATTGCATATAGCCATGCCAACACCCCTTCCCCTGCCCTCTACCTGGCACAGCCTCCCACAAGTGCCAGGTGTGCTAGAGAGGCCCTGTGAAGAGAAAAAGGCCACCTCCACTGCCTTACAAAAATCAGGTGGCTTTGTGAAAGTAGAAACTAGCCCTACAATCCAGAGTAACTACAGGAGCACGTAAGAGACATTACATGCACCCGTAGTTACTGCACCACCTAATGAAAACCTGTGGGAAATTCATATTGCAATCCAGGGTAAATTGTTCTTACACTGGTGCAAGGACTCCCCATAGTTATTCTGGATTGCGCCCTGAGTGTTCTTGAAGTACTGTGCATGAGGGACACCAAGATTCCTAACTTTACCTCCTAAGAATCATTCCCTCAAATAGGGCAGACAGTAAGCCACCCAGAGATATCACCCATGACTTCAAGCACCAAGCATTGACACATTTTTTTTGTACATTTGGAAAAGGGACCCCAGATTAGAAATATCAGATCCCACCACTGCAGGGCTAAAAATGATTCTGGATGGTACTGCCAGTGGTGACAACACAAAGCCCAGGCACCCTAAGGGTCAGCTCTGCTCAAGCCTGCAAGCCAGCTCAGCAGGATCTGCCTGAAGGTCTTTTTTCTGTATGACATAAAGCCAGCTTTTGTGAAGCCGAAAACTTCCCTTTTCAAAAACAAACACACCAAAGATCCACCCCCTCCAGCAACAGTTTCCGCAGCTGGAAGTGGGCATAACCAGCTCAGAAAAAAAGATCCCTGGAAAGTAGGCTACAACACAGATGCTGCGAGTAGAAATTATTACCCACAAATGCAGCAATGGCTAATGGCGTTAAAGGACACTTTCACTAGAGAGATGCATCTCAGTAACTGGGAGGCCTGGAGAGTGGTACCTCCATGGACACAGGCAGCCTACTTTCAGCAGCCAGGGAGAGGCAGCACAGAGAAGTAAACCGGCTGTGTCCAATCTTTTGAGCATCCCAGAGTCAGTTGGTTGGCCACTGCCAGTGGTGGGCTCCAGCAGGTTCGCACCTACTCTATAGAACCGGTTGTTAACAAGAGATAGGACATATAAAGTTTAAAAACAGCCATTTAAAAGTGGCTGCCAGATGGGCATAGAACCAGTTGTTGATTTCTTTGAATCCCGTCACTGGCCACTGCTATAAAGAGGATGCCACACAAGACAAGAATTTGGCACATATAGCAACAGCACCAGTAACACAACATAAGGTGCCATTTTTTTCTTTAGGTTAAATGTTATTCTTATTCAGTATATTTAGAGACCTCTTTTCAGACAAAGAGGATCTCAATGCAGATTACAAAACACAAGGAATGAGAATCAGCTCCATTTTCTAAAGGAGAGAATGCCCTAAAAGGTGCACGAAAGGACAGCTGCTCCCACCACCTCAAAGAGCAACTTGGCCTAGTTAGAAGGATGGCTAAACACTGGGCATAAAAGGATTGCATTAGTAACTGATGAGGCTTCTGCCCTTGCAAAAGTCTGTAGGCACAATCCTAACCCATTTAGGCCAGTGCAACTCATCCATGACCCCATTCCCATATGCACTGGCTTGATCCCCCAGGAGTGGCACAGAAATGCCTTATGGTACTTTTCTAACACCCCCAGACCAGCATAGAACTTTTTCCTTAACCAGGGTTTAGGATTGTGCTTTGAATTTTTGAAATCAAGGCCAAATCTGAATACCTGGACATCAAGAGAGTCCCGACTTACCATCCTGAACTGGAGGTAGTCGGGAGCTGTCAATTTGGACTTCTGTCATCTTCAGAGACGATGCTTGCAATTTCTTGGAGCTGAAGCGTGCAGATGACCTACAACAGCAAAAATAAGTTTGTGAGCAAAACCTGTGCGGATTTTCCAGATTCCAGAGACAAGGAGTGTCAGCACCTCCAAACTGAGGCTCCCTCTTCAACTTCCAGGAGCTCCATTGGGCATGTCTGAAGAGTGCCGGCTGCCAAACAGGCTTCTCCTAAAAGCCTCTCCAGAGGCCAGCTGAAGAGGAAATGCTTTGCTGCAGAGTTCCTCACCCCTTGGGGAGAGTCACACCAGTAAGAGAAGCCTCATTGTCTTCCCAAAATGCTGCGAGTGCATTTTAAAAATGCACATTTCCTCTCCTCCTCCTCAGCATATTTTCTGAGAGTTCTCGGCCCCATCTTCCCTTGAGCTTCTCAAAGGGCCTGAAGTTACAACCACAGAAGCAACTCCAAAAAGCAGTTTTTTAGTGTCCTGGGTAGGCATGGTGGCATTTATTCCCCCTCCCCTAGTGAATGGCAGTCTCCGTCCCACCATCAGCCCGTGTCATCCCACAAACCCTTTCTGAAATTCACATTGGTGCCAAAGGAGGAATGCTGGACAGGACAGGAAAAGAGGGCTGCTGGAGCTGCTGCTGATAAAACCCAAGTCCAAAACTCCCACAGAAAAGCAAAACCTTATTGCAGTTCCAGGCACTTAAAGCCTGTGTTGTATATAGAATAGCCGTATAACCAGGATGACCAGATGCCCAAACCTCAAAAGAAGGACAAGATCTTGGATTCCTTTCAGCATGGCCTTTCCAGCAAACAATGGCACATTTGTCTACCTGTGAGTAAAGTCACGATATTGGGCACTTTCACTTTCCCAAAGAGCTCAATGCATATTTTTTATTTTTAGTTTTTTGGCCATATTTTTATTAGGAAGGAGATATTTTTAAAATGATTTTTGCATTGGATTCTGCTCTTCAATACAAATACAACGACATATGACATGATGGGATGCTGCACACCATTGTAAAGATCCAAAATGAAGCCAAAATGGAGGACAATGAAGCCCTTTTTGAGGACACCCAGACAGGAGACTAAAAAAAGAGGACAAATCTGGAAATTTCTGGTCATATGGTTACCCTGCATATAACAGATAAGGACATAATCCTGCCTCAACTTTCAGTTCACGCAATCTTAAACTCAAAAGATGAGCAAAGTGAGAAGTCTTGCCCTTTTCCTGGACAGCTGTGGGTCCCTCCAGAAGACTCACAAGGATACCTGGCCTAGAACTCAATTCCACCTGGAAGTAACCTTGGCTGGGGCAAGTTGCTCTCTCAAAGCTGCATCCCTCTTGGAGAGGGATCAAAGGAAGCAACTCCTATGGAGATTCAAAAAAATGAATCCTGGGGTTTGAGTGGCTGGTCCTCTTGAGGGATACAAGTGGAAGATATGGATTTTGTCATCTGTTTGTTCATCGTGCTGCAGCTCTCTTGCTTTAGCAGAA
This sequence comes from Cryptoblepharus egeriae, assembly GCA_030015325.1. NCBI lineage: Eukaryota > Metazoa > Chordata > Lepidosauria > Squamata > Scincidae > Cryptoblepharus > Cryptoblepharus egeriae. Next base: position 17,179,924 of record JAREYC010000010.1, on the reverse strand, counting down.
AAGAGCAGATACATGGTCAGTGTCACTGTTGGAGAGACACATCACTGAACAGGACCCAACACAAGGCCGTTGGCAGAGCAAAAGTAGTACTGGAAATTCTGACTACTGCTCAGGAACTACGATGGAGGAGAGTCAATTTCACTTTCCTGGAGGAAGCAAAAGCAGCAATTCCCATCAGGAGTGAGGTCCCAGAAGAGTGGGATCTTCTGGGCAGCTCCTAGATTTGTGAAGGACTACATAGGTGGTTTCAAGAGATTCCATGCACAATGCACTCAGGTTTAGTAACTGCTCACCAATACCCACTGCTTTATCCACAGGGATACCTTTGCAGAGCGCATGGCCCATTAAGTTCTCAAGGGATCTTAAATGTTGGATACAAGCCACTAAGCAAGAGGCCCCACTTCATCTTGTAGCATCAAATTATACAAAGAAGCACTTGCTGTAATCTGTCCTGAGTTTATTGGATTGCAGCTGAACAGCCTCCCCACTTTAGCCTTTCCTGAGAGTGAAGCTGCTCCTCCTGCCCCCACCTCAGCCTTTTGAAACTGGGCAATTACCGTTGCATGACTTAATATATTTCTGTGCTGCCTTTATAAACCAGTTGGCAAATTTTAAAGCTTAAAGCCAGAAATTCAAATGAATCAAAAGAACAGCATAAACAGCGTAAAATGTCTGTCTAAAAGCCAGGGCCAGAAGCCAGCTAAGACTGCAATAGGTTGAAAGTCAAGTTAAACCAAAATCAGACAAAACTCAAAGCAGATTGAAAATATTTTTTAAAAAAAAAATTTTTTAAATAATTTTTTTATTTATTAAATAAATAAATTTATTTATTTTAAAAAATAAAATATTTTTAACTGCTAACACCTCAATTTATTTAAGCAATTCCACAATTATGAAGCCAGGATAGCCTTCCAAGTATAGTCACAACCCAGATTTGTATAGACTGGAGGATCCCAAAACCTTTTAGTACCAGGACCTACTATTTAAGATGACACTATTGTAAGGACCCACCAAGCTTTACATGACAAAAAAGTGTCACCTTTGTACCTGTACTAGCCTCTGCTTTTATCCCTTTTACAATAATGGGGAGGAGAGCTCTTTCTGAAGCATTTGACGACTTCCACATTCACTGGATTGGGACCATTCTGGTCATCTTGTGATCCCCTTTGCCTGGGCTTCAATGGAAGCTGAAGCATGTTTGTTTGCTTTTTCTCATGTGGCTCAGTTTCCCTTTTCATAGGCTCAATATATTTTCTTTGCCGTCTATCAACTTGTCAAGAAAACAGTGCAAACACAACAAACATAAAACAGCTGTTTAAATCATGTTCATGACCCACTAGCAATCAGGTCAGAACCCACTGGTGTCATGACCCACATTTTGGGAAACACTGGTATAGACAGCTGATAACATGAGCAGTCTTATTCTCGTTCCCTAATGAACCCAGCATGGCATTTTGGCTTCTTCACAGCTGTCGCTGATGGATGTTTATTTCAGTCTCTACCATGACTCCAAGATCCTTCTCTTGATTTATCAGAGATAGCTCAGACCCCATCAGCATGTAGGTGAAGTGAGGACGTTTACTAGAAGCAACATCACTTCATGCTTACTGACATGTTTGCTATTTGTATGACCAATCACCCTGCTTGAAGAGGTCTTTCTGGACCTTCCCTATCTGTGGCCTGCAAATGTGGTCCCCTTATTCCTTATCCCTTCACTGTCACTCATTTAGGAGAAAGGTAAAAAACAACAATCTCCAAGACAGATCCTTGATCAGGGTGACCTTATGTTCTCTTTTTCCAGGACATGTCCTCTTTTTTAGCATTGTGTCCTGGAAAAAAGTCTTAATTGTCCTTGATTTTTTTGTGACCAGGCAGCATGTAACCTTCTTGTATTTAATCAATTAGATGTCATAAATTATATGCACAGTAAAAGTTTGAAATTTAATAAGTAATATGGTGTTTAACTTAACCACATGAAAAACGTCTTAGTATTTTAAGATTTTTTTTGTTTATGTCCTACATTTTTCTTAAGAGTTCTGTGTTTTGGGGGGGGGGGCCTTGTCCTCTTTGTGGTTATGACATATGGTCACCCTGTCCTTGATCCCACTCCCCAGTGGACAGTGGACTCCCCAAATGAACCTATTCTTTTATTCCATAACTGCTATTTTGACACCAAAGTATCTGGTGCAGGACTTTTGAGAAAGGCTTTCGAGAAAATCAAGTATATACTTACACACTGCCTACCCTATACCATTTACTGACATTTCCAGAGAAAGCAGGAGTCCCTTAAGCAGAAACCATGCTGAACTTCTCCTTGCCAAGACTTGTTCTTCTGCAATAACACTTGCTGTAATCAAGAATTCCACTCACCTACCAAGAACAGGCACTAGTTAATTTCCCTATAACTATCACCACTTCTGAATTCTTTAATCAATCAGTTATATACATACACACAACTATGTTTTTGTCCTGGAAGCTCTGGGTCCCTAGGCCTCTGGGACACCCCTTTCCATCCACATCTTGGTAATAACATTATTGCTGCCACAACAATATTGAGAGATCAAAATATTGTCCACCACCCCGGCTAATCCCAGGTGCCACTAAATTTCCAATTTTTTTTAATGAGGAAGCTGATTTCAGCAGCAAATGGTATTTTTTCTAAAACACTATCACCCGAGCCCTGCATGGCTTCAGGTGTATCGCAAAGACTTTGGGCCATCATTATGCCCACTTGATACCTTCTGTTTGACATAAGTCCTTCAGGCCACAATCCTATGAACACCTTCCTGGGAGTAAACATAATGATTGAACATAATGATGCTTACTTCTGATATGCCTAGGGTTTTGTTGTCAGTCTCTTACCAATGAATGGACATTCCACCCTTGTTCTCTTTTATGAGAGATGCTAAGATTCATGCATAGAAGCCAGGATGAGGAGCCATCCAGAAACAGAACACCAAGAAAAGTCACAAGTCAGTAGATTATAACAGGCCACACATTATCCAAGGAAGGGTCCAGAAACTACTTGGCATGTAACAGACCATTGCAAAAGCACTCCTACCTCTCCTGTTTAAGTTTAGTGTTGTAACAATTGTGCAAGAAGCTGAACAATTATCTCCCAGATACGGATCCTGGTCCCTCCACAACACCAACAGCACCAGCTTATGCAGCCTCCCAGCTCTTCCTGATTGCTCAGTCTCTGGTTATCACTAAATTTACACAATTTCCCAGTGGAGGGTCTGAATGCCGAGGATCCTTTCTTAAAATAGAAAGTAGAAAGGAACTTTTACCAAGTAAGGGCATATGGATTCAACTGCAGAGTGGCTATGTGTGTGCATATACAGACCCCTCATCTCCATCCAAACACATGAAGCCTCTGCCCTCCTGGAGACAAGGGAGCTTCTCCTGCAGTTTTTGAACATCCAGCCACTATTAAGTGGTACGGGAGAAGTTCAGCTGGGATGGCATCAACAGGATGGATGGCAATTCATGCACAGGTTGAGTGACCTACAGATTAGATAAGTGATTTTCCACCTTTTTCATCTCACGGCACACTTAACAAGGGGCTGAAATGGTCAAGGCACATCATCAATTGTTTTTACCACTGGCAAGGCACACAAGACTGTTCAAATCCCCCAGTTTTCCTATTAATGAATGTCAATCCCCAAATTTCCACAGCACACCTGACGACTATCCACTGCACACCAGTGTGCCACAGCATCCTGGTTGATAATCACTTGCTTAGAGCCTCATGTTATGAGGGACCATACAATGCAAAACCCTCACACTTCATATAATCTCTTGAAAAATGAGAGACTCTAGAAACAAGAGATTCTGGAATGCAGAAAAGAAACTCAGAGATATCAGCAACACCCAGGGTTCCCTATAGTTACTTTTAATTCTACATTATGCGTAATCATTTTATATAAGCATACATATTAGTATAAATATAACTAGATACAGGCACCCCCTCCCCACTTATTGAACGGGTTAGGACACCATCTAAAAGGGAAAACTATTGAAAAGTGCAACCCAGTCTTTTTCAGCTCAGAAATACAAAATGGCCACCAAAAAGACATCAATTTCACTGACAAAAGCCTAAATAACACATTAACAGCCAAAATACACAACAAATTACAGTCAAATTAAAAAAGGCATGTGTGGGCAATGAACATCGCATTTGAACGATGGTTATTTACTGAAGAAAGTCATAATGAAATGCCAAAAACAGTTTGATCACCATGTCACATGCAAATCGACATCAGGAAAGACAATTTTCACCTTTAGACCAGCAGCAAGAGATTGAAAGAGTGAAGCACTGTTAATGAATGAGTCCTGGGTATCACTGAAAGGTGTTGAAAGAGCAGAACTGTCGGAAAATGAACCATCAGAAAGAGGGGTCTCCTATATACAAGTAACCATTATATACAGCTTTATACACAGGATATTTATTTACAGCTGCTCAAGAAAAAGTAGTTCAAAAAGCAACCTGCAGAGCTTACTAAAATAAGCCAATATCTGTCCCTAAAGGGTTTGCACCCTAAAAAGGGACGCAGATGAGACATCAGCAACAGCCAGTGTTCCCAATAAGGGGCAGCTATGTGGCATTGTACCCCGTCATAATCCCAAATGGCCATACAGCAATGACACAATTGTGCCACTGCTGAATGGGTCACCAAGATCCATGCTACACAGAGCTCATCTGGGAGGTCCGCCTCTGGTTGCACATAGGGAACACTGGACACAGCTACTGGCACAGATGCCAGTGTGTGTGAAGCAATACTCCTCTAAAAAGGACTTAATGATCGTAAGCCCCCTAGGCATATCTTCTTCCTTCTATCCTAGAACAGTGGTTAGCAAAGTGGAGGTCAGGACCCCCTTGGGGAGCTCTGGCATCAAAGTTATGTCACTTCTGCTATGACATCACTTCCAGGTTGATTGACATCACTTCAGGGGGTCCCAGATATATTGTCATTCCCAGAAGGGGTCCCAGGATGAAATCCCAGAGGATCACTGCCCTAGAAGGCATGCAGATCTTTAGACAGATCTGGGAAAATTTATCAAGGAGTCTTGCCCAGGAAAGTCCACAGTGACCATATGAAAAGAAGATGAGGCCTCTAAAGTGTAGGATACACAAGAAAAATGTAGGACATAACAAAATAAAAGCTTAAAACACCCAAATACAGTATATTGCTTTTCCTCCAGTGGTTAATTTAACCACTATCGCTGTCATGTGGTTAATTTAAATACTATGGCTGCAATCCTAAAGACATCTTCCTGGGACTAACACCCATTGAACACAATGGGGCTTACTTTTGAGTAGACATGGTTAGGACTGTGCTCTATGTAACTTATTATTAAATTAAAAACCATTGCACGTGATTTATTAATTACAAGAAGGCTATGCAGTACATGCACACAAAGCAGGGTGACCATATGTTATAAGAGGACCATATGTTATGCAAAAGAGGACAAGGCCCCCCAAAATGAACAACAGCCAAGAAAAATGTAGGACATGACAAAATAAAAGCTAAAAATACTCATAAAAACAACAGTTCATAGAATCACAGAGTTGGAAGGGACCCAGTGGATCAGCTAGTTGTTTGGTGCTGGTCTGGGGTGTCACAAAATGCCATAGGGCACTACTGTGCCACTCCTGGGGGGGGGGGGTTAGGCCAGTGCACAAACATGTGCCGACCCTTACACCACCACAGGAATGGGGAGACAGGTAAGTTATGCTGGTCTAAGCTGGTTAGGATTGTGCCCATATTTTGCTTTCAAGTGCTTAATTTAAACACTGTATTACTGATTACATTTAGATTTTAATACATATAATTTACTAATTACATGAAGGCTAAATGCTGCCTGCTCACAAGGAGGACAATGAAGATTTTTTGTCTGGGAGAACAAAGCTAAAATCCAGGACATGTCCTAGGAAAAGGGGACACCCTGTCCTATATGGTCCCAAGGAAAAGGAGGACAAGACTTTTTCCCAGGAGACAAGGCTAAACAAGAGGACACGTCCTGGGAAAGGAGGATATAGATATCATCCTGCGAAGAGGGTCTGGTGTCTCCCACTGAGGGAGTCCAGCTGGGGCAGGGGGTGGTCCTGGTTGGCCCCCTCCTTTCCCAAAGATGGATGGGGTGCATGGAAGTGTCTCACCTGTCTACCTTTAGGGGATGCTGGGCTCAGAGATGGCCCTCTCCCAGCACATCAGCCCCCCACCCAAGGGTGTGTGGGGCACACACACACACACACACACACACACACACACACACACACCCTTGGGTGGGGGGACTGATGTGCTGGGAGGGGGCCTTCTCTGAGCCCAGCATCCCCTATAGGTAGACAGGTGGGACACTTCCATGCACCCCAGGAGTGGGACCTGGCAGGCTCCTAGAGGCAGGGACCTCCTTGGGGAGGAAGCCCCCAGCAAGCCCTCCTCCCAGCCTTACCTGTCCTTACCTGGGGAGGAGGAGGAAGGAGGCTGCCTTGAGCTGCGCTGCTCCTGACACCGCCCTGCCTTTCTTGGCGCAGCGCTGCAGGCGAGGATGGAGCCTCCCTGGACTGAGCTGCGCTGAGCCGCCGCCCGTCTGGCTCCAGCAGCCCCGCAGCTCCAGCTCCTCCTCGGGCTCAAGCGCGCTCTCGCTCCTGCGCTGGCAACCCCCAGCAAGGCGGCAGCAGCAGCAGCAGCAGCACCGCAGCCTCCCCTCCACACCAGCAGCCTTGCAGAGACTAGGGGAGGACGCTCTCCGACCCTTCGCTTGCCACCACCCCAATCAATCAATCAATCAGTTATGAGATTGGGGAACCCCCACCTGCCCCAATAAATCTGCCCTTAATCACTCAATCAGGATTCAGGACTCCCCACCATTGATCTGTCCCCAATCAATCAATCAATCAAACAATCACTCAAGTATGGGATTGAGACCCTCATCCACCATTTATATATCTCTAATCAATCAATCAGTCAATCAAGTATGGGATTGGGACTCCCATCCCTGCTGTTGATCTGCCCCAATCAATCAAATATGGTATTGATACACCCCACCATTGTTGATTTGCCCCAATAGTCAACCAGTCAGGCAGTTAAATATAAACTGGGACTCTCAACCATTGATCTACCCAATCAAAAAAATCAAGCAAGTATAAGACTGGTGACTCCCCAGTGTTTATTTGCCATTAATCAAACAAGCAATCAAAAGACTGGGGACCCCACTCAAACTGTGCATTGGAGAGTTTGGCTAAAAAAAGGAAAATATTTCTTTCCTTTTAGCTTGTGGAACTTCTTGCCACAGGATGTGGTGATGACAGCTAGCCCAGATGCTTTTAAAAGGAGACTAGATAAGTTTATGGAGGAAAAGTCCATCATGATGGGTATGTGCTGCCTCCTGGTTTTAGAAGTAAGCTACTGTAGAATTCTTGCCACATAAGAACATAAGAAGAGCTCCACTTGATCTGCTGAAGGCCAACCAGTCCAGTTTCCTGTATCTCACAGTGGCCCCCCCACCAGTGATGGGATTCAAAGAAATTAACAACCGGTTCTATGCCCATCTGGCAGCCACTTTTAAATGGCTATTTTTAAACTTTATATGTCTTATCTCTTGTTAACAACCAGTTCTATAGAGTAGGTGCGAACCTGCTGGAGCCCACCACTGGCCCCCAGATGTGTCAGAGACAGTAACTGTCATGCAGGTGCCCTTCCTACATCTGGCATGTGTAAAATAAGAGGGGGCAATCTGGACTGGAATTTGACTCAGTTAGCAGAACCCATTTTAAAGATGGAAAGATTGAGGCCTCTTTTAAAATGATCTCACCCAACTGTTTATTACAGAAGAGCCCATTCTTATGCATGTCTACTCAGAAGGGAGTTCCATTATAGTCAGAGGGGCTTGCTCTCAGGAAAGTGTTGAGAGGATTGTAGCCTAAAACACTTGTCAAGGGGAAAAAGAGGACAGTAGCTGTCTATCCACAGCTAATCGTTGTTTAGTTGTTAAAGTTGCGTCCAACTCTTTGTGACTCAATGGACTGCAGCTTGCCAGACACCCCCCCCCTTCCAACTAGCTTCTGAAATCTGTCCAAATTTATTTTCATTATTTCGGTGACACTGGCTGCAATCCTAAAGACACTTCCCTGGGAGTAAGACCCATTGAACACAACATTTGAGTAGACATGGATAAGACTGTGCTCAAAGTTCAACTACCTTGTCCTCTGCCCCATCCTTTACCTGGGAGTGAATCCCATTGGCTATTATAGGATACTGACTTGTGAGAAGACAAACATAGATGGTGAATTAATGTCTTTGGGAGGACCTTGCAGGTTTGAAGGTAGCCAGGTGGAGAATCGGCCTGGTTCACACAGGCTGTTACGACTGACTGCAAATGGGGCCATTGGAATAGGCTTTGGTGCTTCTTTTGCAGAGACGCCTACCCCAAACTCTGTTTCCTGTCACCAAGCAAGCACCTCAGTCTGTCACACGATGTGCATAGGCTAGATCCTGCTCTTGCCATTTTGTGTCATCTACTAAGTCAGTGATTTTTAACCTTTTTCAACTCATGGCACGTTGACCAGGCACTAAAATTGTCATGGCACACCATCAGTCTTGACTGAGACTGCCATGCTGCTGGTGGGGGATTCACATCCCTCAGTGGCCCTATTTATTATTGGTATCTAAAAATAAATACATCTTGCAAACCCCCATGGCACACCTGTGGAGCACTCTTGGCACACTAGTGTGCCATGGCACACTGGTTGAAAATCACTGGACTAAACTGTTGGAAAGTGATTGATTGCATTAAAGAAGCCCACTCCTTTTGAAAGTTTCAGCCTCCTGGGAATATCCCCTCCCTGGGGAGGATTTTGGGAACAATCTTGGCTTTGCTCTGGAACCCCAGTGGCATGACTTGGGGGAATAAATCATCTCTCTGGGGGGGCTGGAGATAAGTCCTTTGCCCCCTGCCTGGAGATGGATGTGGGCTGCCAGGCTCTTCCTGCAGGGCAGTTGACAAGTTTCAAACCAGGACCCACTTCTGAGAATGACAATCTGTTCTGAAAGTGATGTCATCAACCTGATGTAATAAGTGACATTAAACAGGAAGTTATATCATTGTGATTCCAGAGCTCCTTCATTTTTACTTGGAAAGAAATCCCATTGTATTTAATGAGACTCCCAGGCAAGTATGGATTGCAGCCTGAGTGCCCCTTTCCAAGATGATGGCACCTAATGCCAAATTCCAAGATGGCAGTGGTAGTGGCAAATTCCAAGTTGGAGGTGCCCAGCTTTTTGTGATTCCATTTGAAGTCATAATCCCAAAGGGGGCCTTGACCTCCACTTTGAGAACCATTGCTGCAGGAGAACAGCTGGTCATTGATTCTTTTTTGTATTTTAACAGGCCAGGAATGAGAAAGAGAAATAAGATGGGTTGTGGTGACATCTCCCCTGGGGATTGAAGAGAGAGCTTGACAAGAGTCACCAGCTAGAGGTGACATGCTGGCTTTGTCGCTGCCAACATCATTAGCTAAAAGGAGACCTCACCAGAGTGGAGAGCTGGGAAGGTGGCTCCACAGTGCTGCTCCCAGGCCCAGGCAATGCTTCTGAGTTTGCTGGACCCATGTGCCAACAGACTCTGGGCAAGGCGGTGTCAAGGGCTTTTAAGTCCTGATGCAGTTCTGGGTTTAGAAGGGATCCCCAAGGCTAAGAGCACCCAACAAAAAGGCCCTTGAATGCAATGTCCCCAAGATTTGATGCTTTGGGCATCAGGCCAAGCCCAGAGGCCTTTAGCTTATAGATCTGCCCCAAAACACAGTGCTCATGGAGGCAGGTCTTGCCTTTGGCACATTTGCCCTGGCACAGATAGAAGGGGCTGCTGTGTTTGTCAGCCACAGGGGAAAGGAGTTGCTACATTGTGTGGAGCCAGGGGCCTGCGTCCTCTCGTCAGGGCTGCCATAACATGCACAATCACTCACGCACACCCCAAGCCTGCTGTGTGCAGCTTGGTTTCTGTCATGCCAGACTTGCTTCCCTTCATGTTGAACCAGGGCTTGGGTGGGAAAGGATTTGGGTGGTTAAGTTCCCTGTTACTGGACAGAGGGGGCTGCAAGAGGTTTCTGTGGAAGGCCTGGCCTGTCCCTTGTTCAGGCAGCTGGAAATGGCCTTGGTGTTGGTGAGAACCAGCTCACCAACCAGGTAAGGGGCACCTGGAGCAGCAGAGAACACATGCAACTTGCCCATGGCTTGCCCATGCAGCGAGACCTGCCAAGTTATTTGGAGGGGGTGGCAGATGTGTGAGGGCCACTGTGTAGCAAGCTGACCCTTTTGGGGGCATCACAGGAAGACTTGATGGGGAAGCAGGCAGTGACCATATGTCATAACCAGAAGGGCCCCCTGAAATGCCAGACACCCAAGAAAAATATAGGACATCACAAAATAAAAGCTAAAAACACTTATATATTGCTTTCATGAGGTTCATTTAAACACTATAGGTGCAGTTGGGATTAGTGAACCATATTCACCTGGCATATCATCCCGTGGTGGTGTGGGGAGATCAGCGTATGCCTGTGCAGTGGCCTAACCCCCACCCCCAGTATTGGGGCAGAAGTGCCTTATGGCACTTTTGTGACACCTCCAGGTCAGCACAGGACTTATGCCATGGCTTGTGCCATGGCTTATGCCAGCCTAAATGTGTAAGTTGGGATTGCAGCCTATATTACTTATTATTATATTTAAAACAGATACAGTACATATAATTTATTTCATATAAGTTATTAATTACAAGAAGACTACATACTGTCTACTCACAAGGAAAAGGACAATGAAGATTTTTTGATTTTTTTTCAGCACTTGAGGCTAAAGAAGAGGATGTGTCCCAGAAAAAGAGGACATATGTTCACCCTGTGGGGAAGAGGGAGGCAGCCTCCTGTGCTTGGAGATGTGGCCAACATGATAAGTGGGATGGATCCAGACTGCCAAGTTGGACAGGTCCAGTCTATGATAATCAGAAAGGAATCACAGTTAATCAGAATCACGGTTTTTCCAGAAATGGAGGGTATTCACCAGGTGCTCTACCCCTTGGTTGTGGCTGTTCTCCAGCCTTGCCTGAGAGCTACTGCATTGACTCTTAACATATGAAGATGCCAGGCCATGAGGGACAAGGAGGGGCAAAGAGTAGAAGGGGAGACAGTGGAATAGCTAATGATTATGTAGCCTGGTGCAGAGCTCAAAATGTTGCCGCAAAAGTGATGTCACAGCCAGAAGTGATGTCATCCCCAGGTATTTCTAAAAAGAAAATTGGGGAAAAACCTGCCTCTTCTTCCTCCTCAGCAGTTCACCACCCATTGGCTCTCCTGGTGGCAAAGCTAAAGCACATGTTTGCTATATGAAGTTGAATAAGATTTTGTGTCCGTCCTGCCAAAATTAAATAAAATTTAATTAAGTAAAAAAACAACAACAGAAAATTGTGTCCTTTATTGGTTAGGAAAACTATGCTGGGGCAAAGAGGAATGATTATTCTTTCCCTGCTAGATATAAGAGGAGCATCACTTAGAAGTGCCTGTATACCCAGTTAGCATAGGTAACTGTATTATGATATATGCAGTGGTGGGCTCCAGCAGGTTCGCACCTACTCTATAGAACCGGTTGTTAATGACAGACAGGACATATAAAGTTTAAAAATAGCCATTTAAAAGTGGCTGCCAGATGGGCAGAGAACCGGTTGTTAATTTTTTTCTAGCCCATCACTGGATATATGTATATGGAAATGAGAGCTGATTCATATTAATACCTTATTAGTTCCATCCACTTTTTGTTCCATATGCTTTTGTGTTTTCATTTTCTGGTTAATTGGCCATAACATTTGATAGTATATAGATATTCCAACCCCATTTTATACAATTTAAGGCGCAATCCAAAGTAACTACGGGGAGTCCTTGCTCCGATGTAAGAACAATTTACTATGGATTGCAATATGAATTTCCCATAAGTTTTCACTAGGTGGTGTCGTAACTATGTCAACATAAATGTCTCTTACGTGCTCCCGTAGTTACTCTGGATTGTAGGGTTAGCCACTAATGTCAAGCTCGGCTTATTGCCCCTAAAGCTGGTGGAACTGCACTCCCTCTACACTTGTAGCTATGCTACTGGCCATAGGCCTGCTCAGACAGGAGCACCCCTTCATCAGTTTTCTTTCCACGGAGGATGTTGGGAGGCAAGTTGATGCCTTTTGTCATTGGCAATTTGTTGAAGGAGAACGACTGAGGTCCTGCCGTCACTCCAGACCTAATTACTTTGAGCAGCAGCAAAATGGAATGAGGGGCAGGATGAGTCACAGGTGGAGAGAAGTGGATGGGGGTGGGGTAGGAGCCAAGCCCATCTCCCATGGGGGGGCAACAAGGAGGAGACTGTGGAAGGCTGTCAAATGAGCCAAATGGAGAGTTGATTCATCACCAGCCTTGTCATGGATGTACGTAAGCAAACCCATCTGAATGCATTTGCATCTTGGCAAGATCTCAGGAGGGGTGCCTGCCTGCCATCTCAAGTGTAAGCTGATATAAACTTAATAAGTAAGCTTAATAAAGAATAAATAAATCTGCTTCTAGGCTGTCTCGTAATGTTCTGTCTCGTAATGTTCTGTTTCCATTCCCTATTCTAGAACGATGTGGATGGATGCCTGAAGGTCAGGAGTGTGTCCTTAGCTTGTAGCCAAGTGAGACCAGCCCCACGGCAAGGCCAGGTATGTCCCCACTATACTTCCAACTCTGGTGCATTGTTGACATTCCAGGCATATAGGCAAGACAGGGGAATGGTAGAGCTTTGGGCTCTAGATCAGCCATGTCACCTCCAAGTCAACAGGCAGCAGGAAATAGGCCCTTCCTGAGATCTGAGAGAGCCACTGAGGCTCAGAGCAGCCTGTCTCCAAACATCTCCAGCTCTCCTAAACTTGGTTGCCCTCTGCTGAACCTGCATTAGATTACCAGTGCCTTTCTTAAATCATGGTGTCCCAAACTGGGTGTTCCAATCTATCAATTGATAGATTTATTGATATCATGTGGAACAATTTTAAACATCCCCACTACATCCTTATGAGCATGTTGAGCACTCCAGAGATAACATGATAGCCTTTGAAAACCATGCACAACCCCCCTCTCCATGTCTCACTCAACATTCAGCAAGGGCCAGTGGTGCACAGATTCTATGATGGCCACAAAGCTGGTACCATCATCTGGGCATGGGGACCAGCTGATCCCAAAGCAACTGAGAGTGCAGAAGAATCATGTGGATGCTGATTCTAGTTGGATAATCTTTCCTACCCCCACCGCTTGGCATATCAGGCTGTGATGTGGATGGGCAATTGTTTTGGGTTTGTCAGCATACATACATGAACCCACCCATGTATAATGCAAGGGCCTACAGATCTCCTCAGGATGAGAACAACACAAGAAAGGTGGTCCTGGTCTCTCACTCACTCATCCATGGAAGGATGGATCTGGTTGCATGGATGTGTGCAAGATGAAAGTGGAGGTTCTCTGTGCCAAGACAGATGGTGGCTACGTCAACAGTTGATGGGCTTGGGCAACCAGGGAAAAGAAATAAACAGAGTTGGGGAAGCAGCCCTTCAAGAACTTCATCTGACTTCTTTCTCTGAGAAGGAGGGGAGGAAGGGACAACATCTCCTGGGATGTAATTGTAATTCTGCTTCTTCTCCCTCTCTTGGCATGGAAGCCTCAAGCGCAGCAGGACCTCTCATTCATCTGTTTTCCAAAAAAGGGGGGAAGAGGGGCACCTGGCATGGCAGAGGCCTCCTTGCGTCAGGCCTGCTCAACTTCATAAATCAGCTGTTTCAATACTCAGAGCCGTTTCCAATGACGTCCTGCCATTCCTGTGCTCGTGATTTATCACTGGAAGGTGCTCTCCTTTATTACGTGCCAGGTTTATAAACTTTTTGCTTGCCCTCCCTGCCCCCCTCCCCACTCGATATCAGGCTCACTTTGTGCAACAGGCAATGAGACAGTAAATTTATTGTCTTTGAAATATTACATCAATGCAAAAGTGCCTTTCAGTTTCACGTCTTTGGGCAATAAATTCATTGGAGAATCCTTGTTGGGCGGAGACAATGGGCGTGATGAGGTCACGGATGGATTTTCTATATATATATGTATATAGCTCTCCATATGCACACCTGATAGAGGGCCAAGAGCCAGATGGGAATCTCTTGCTAAGGGGCTGAATAGGGAGCAATCATCGATGGTTGAGATGGCCAAGCTGGGATGGAGCTGCCTCTTCCTTCTTGGCCTCTCTGGACCACTCTCAGTGGCCTTCCCGGTGGTCAGCTCCAGTGAGATTTCCTATTGGCTGTCAGGTAAGAATCTTCTCTTTAAGGCTGGAGTCCCAACCTCCATTTAGGCTAGCCTAAGCCCCTGAATAAGTCCTGTGCAAACCTGGGGATGTCACCAAAGTGCCGTCTCTTGTGTACCACTCCTGGGGGAAGGTTAGGCCAGTGCACGGACATGCGTTTGCCTCCCTATATCACCATGGGAAAGCGAAGATCAATGAGTTGTGCCAGCCTAGGTTAGGACTGCACCCTAAGTCTCTTTAGCAGCCAGTGGAGGGAAGCCCTTCTGCTCCAAGCTCAGGCAAGAAGTCCTGCAGCCGAATAACTAGTTGCTGATGCACAGGCTCCCAATGAAAGTCACTCTGAAAAGGGCTTTACCTAGGCTGGCCCATTCACACATGCAAGCCAGCCCTCCATGGACAGATTTCAGTCAGGAGCCAGATACTTGGGATGCCTGATGCGCAAGGCACTTGGCACTGTCAAGGAGAGGCAGAGAAGTCATTCACCTCTGGGATGGCTGGATGTTGGCCAGCAGACAAAGGAGTTGCTGAAGTTAATGAGAGTTGCTCCAGGCAACATGGGGGTCACTTTGGGACAGAAAGGAATCAGCACCTGGCAATGTAATCATAAGCTGGATCAGTGCGGACTCCACAAAGAATGGGATGTGTGTGTGTTGCAGGAGTAATGTCACTCTTTTGAATAGTGGTGCTTCCCTTGAGTGCCTTGTGTCTGAATTAAGCAGCAGATTTGGGTTTGTAGGGGTGGGAGTGGAAGTGACCTCTCAAGGCATTCAATTATGTCTCATTGTGTTTCTGTTGGGGAGACTTCTGAACACCTTGGCCTGCCAACCTTCAGCTGTCTAGGAGTCCTGGTAGGTCTGGCACTCAGCATGACTTTCTTCCAAGCCTCTCAAAATCCTCTTGCTTGACCCAGTGTCCCCCCACCCCATAGAGCACAATGGCCCTTGAATGGGAGCTGCTCTGTCTGCAATGTGCCTGGAGCAAGCCGCAAGTGGCTGGACATCTTGGCAAAGCTGAGTCAAAAATCTGTGTAAACACTTGAAATTTACAGTCTGCACTTTACCATGACAGATTCTGGAGCCAGAGACACCGTGTTTGCAAGAAAGCTGTGTCATGGTAGCTGCTCTTGCCTGCTTTGGTTAGGGCAGGCATCAGCTGCAGGAACATTTCAGGTCCTCATTATGTGGCCACGTTGGGTATGTGTGTGGGTATCTTTGCTCTGTGTTGCACCACCTTCTAATCCCTTTCAGCCAGTGGTGGGCTTCGGCAGGTTCTCACAGATTTTATAGTACCCTTTGCTAATGAGCACCTAGTTCTGAGAACCGGTTACTAATGGGACATAGAACCTGTAGTTAATTTATTTGAATCCCACAACTGCCTTCAGCCCACATCTTCCACGGACAGCACCTTAGTACTCCTACCACATTTGTAAGGATGATGATGGCACCTTCTTTCCCTCTGGTGCTAACTTTAGTTTTCCTGCCCTTCCTCGAAGACAGGGTGAGCAAGTTGGACCACTTTAGGGATCCTGGACTTTTAGCAATTGTACAGAAGAGGAAATTTCAGCAGGTTCAGCTACTGATTTGTGAGATGTGAAGCAGCACCTGCAAAATTCCCTCTTCTTAAAGGTCCAAGATCCCTAAAGTGGCCCAGCTCACCTACCCTTGCTCTAAGGCAGTGGTTCTCAATCTTTTTAATGCCGTGAGTGCTTTTTAAAGTTCCTCATATTGTGGGGACCCCAACCCTAAAATTATTTTCATTCCTACTTTATAACTGTAATTTTGCTACTGTTATAAATTGTAATGTAAATATCCGATATGCAGGATGTATTTTCATTGTTGCAAATTGAATATAATTAAAGCATAGTGTTTAATCACAAAAACATTATTTAATTATATATTGTGAAAGATGCAAGACTGCAATTCTATGCACACACTGAACACAATGGGACTTACTTCTGAGTAGGCATGCATAGGATTGGGCCCTGAGGCTGCAATCCTATCCACATTTACATGTGAGTAAATGCCCCTGACTATAATGGATTTATTTCAGAGTAGGCATGCATAGGTTTGGGCCCTGAGCTTGCAATCCTATCCACATTTACATGGGAGAAAAGGCCCCCTGACTATAATGGATTTATTTCAGAGTAGGCATCAGGGGTGGGCCCAAGCCGGTTCGCCCGAACCGGTTGTTCCTGCCACCCCGCTGCTACCGAACCAGTAGCAGCGGGGTGGCCAGAAAACCCGGTGTACCGGTTCGGTACGTCGGGAGGAGACGCAATGTGCGTGAACACTGCGTCTCCTTCTGCTGGCAAAGACACACAGCGTCTCCTCCTACTGGAGGAGACACACAGCGCAGGCGCCGTCCTCGGCGCGTGCACTGTGGTCTCCTCCACCTGTAGGAGATGCAGTGCACGTGCGCCGGGGGTTGGCGCATGTGCAGTGCACTGGGGTTGGGGTCTGCCCCTAGCCCCAGCCACCCCCGCCCCGACCCCGGCCCCGACCCCAACTTCCGGCAAACTGGTTGTTGGGTGAGGCAGAGCCCACCACTGGTAGGCATGCTTAGGATTGGGCCCCGAGGCTGCAATCCTGTGCACACGTTTCTGGGAGCAAGCCCCACTGAACTCAATGGGAATTACTTCTGAGTAAACATGCATAGGATTGGGCTCCAAGGCTGCAATCTTATGTACTTTCCTTGGGGGCAGTTGGAACTCAGTTGACTTAGTGCACATGCATAGGATTGGGCTCTACTGCTCCAGTGCTATGCACACTTTCCTGTGAGTAAACCCCACTGCAAGGAAATTGGCAGCTGACAAGGGGCTGGCAGGCAACAGGAGGGCTGGTGGGCAGCGGCTGGTGGGCTGGCTAACGGGCAGCATGCACGCTTGGAGGGAAGCCGCCCAAGCCCCCTCCTGCACAATCTGGGCAGGTTGTGCGAGCCTGGAAGGAAGCCCCCTCGGGCACAATCTGGGCAGGCTGCACGCGCCTGCAGAGAAGCTCCTCCGCATGCCTGGAGGGAAGCCCCGCGGAGAATCTGGGCAGTTGGTGCGCACGCCTGGGGGAAGTCCCCCCGCTCAGTCAGCCCCAGACCCAGAGGTCTGGCAAGCCTGACCTGACCCCCAGGAAAGCTCTAGGCAAACCCCAAAGGGGTCACGACCCCCACTTTGAGAAACCCTGCTCTAAGGCCTCCCTTGTGCCATTGCTTAGATTGTAACCTCCAGGGTGGAGGGAGAGGACCTTTTCATTTGCAGGTACACTGAAGGGGGTGTTTAAATCAGTACTCATAAAAGGGACACCCAAACTGTGGTCCTCCCTCCTTAGGGGGTGAGGAGGGGGATGAGGCTCTCCTTCCCCTTCCCCATCAGACTGTCATTTGTAGAGGCTGGTCTTTCGAGATGGTCTCAATCAAGTTGTGCCTCTGTGGTGATGTTTGTTGCGGGTGAGAGATAGACTTCCTCCCCCTCTATAAGGTTATGATTTTGCTCCTTTTAATTGCTCTGTTGATGATCCTTTTCCTGCATGTTGCTTTAAGGGTGCAGATTTGGGCAGAACATGCCCAAAACATTAATTTTAACATAAATGAATGGCTACATATTGGTGGAAACCTCCCAGATGTGGGTCCTCCCTGAGCACACCAGGTTGTGGCAATGTCCCACAAGTTGGGTTTCCTCTGCACCAAGCAGCACCCAATGGATGCCCTCTTGTCTCTTCTTCTCAGCAGCCAACAACAATGCAAGATTAAATCTGGATGCACTGAATGGCAGGACTAGAGGCACCCTTCGTCGGGCTCTGCCTGGGCTACTGGGAGTGCAGGCAGACAACTCAAAGACAGCAGGTGAGATTCTGTTCTGAAAAAAGGGCATACCCAGCCTGTAGGTTGCTGTAGAGGTTTCACATCTCCTGCCCTTACGCAAAAGTGGAGGGGGTGTAACTGATCCACCTCCCAAGGGTAGACAGCCAGATGCCTCATTGGCATGGCATGCAGGCAACAGCCCTCTTCTGCTGTTTGCCTACAACACAATGTCTCCAACCATGGAGATTCCACTCAGCCAATATGGCTAATAACCATTGAAACATCTAGCTCTCCTGAAGCCATCTAATACCTTTCTAAAACTCCAAGCTGGTGGCCTTTCCTGTGCAGCCTCTGTCCATGTGCCGCTCCCATGTCCAGCCAGAGGATCAGAAAAGTGCATATTGGCCTTGCATTCCCCAAAGATGGTGGGCTTGTTTGACTGTCTAGCTTTCTTCATTTCAGGTCTTGGGCCGAACAGCTTCACCTCGAGAGAAAGCGTCAAAGAGGTGAGCTTAACCAGGGAGATCTCAGCTGGTATGCTGAAACTGCATCTGTCCCTATCCACCCCAGCAGTCCAGAGTAGGGTGGGTGAGCCAGAACATGGCAACTGGTCAGGTTTTGTGACTGTACCCCATTTACCTTGAAGAGAGGTGTTCAGGGAGAGAACCACCACACATGGAGAAAGGAGTGTTCTGACAGTGGAATGGTTGGGGCCACTGGGAATTGGTCAGGATTCAAACAAAGTGGGGTGAAGGAGACCATTGGGTACAATCCTCATCCAGAGGGACTGGAGTCCTATGTCAGGTTCTCTATCAAAAGACTGCCGAGAGCACCGGGTACTTGGGTAGGGCTTTCATTACCTCATGTTGTAGCATGGCTCTGTACATTTTCTACACATGTGCTCCCAAGCATTTCTTCCCTTTACTTCTGTAGGCACTGTTTGGGAATCTTCCACAGAACGCTCTGCTGAATCGCTTGCTGGCTGAGAGCAGGAAGCAGGAAAAGAAACGTGGCAACCTCTCCGAGTGCTTCTGGAAGTACTGTGTTTAAGCAGCTGGGCCATAGCAGGTCCCTCCTTGACTGTGCCCCACCTCCTCACCCCTTAAGTTATGCTATGAGGAACTATACCTGAATCCTGTATATAGATTTGTGTAAACTTTTGAACCATGATGAGAATAAAGATGTTGAAGGCATCAATGAATAAATCTCCTCCGTTTTGCAAAGGTTGCGTGAAGGGACATGTCCTTCTATCTGCTAGTGGGATGTACTCAGGCTGCAGGTGCTGTTGAAGGCTAACAAGCCTGAAATACACCACACCTGGCAGTTACCAGGTGTGTGAGAACCATTTCTTTTGGACTGTTCTTGGTACCCTCAAGTAAATCTCAAAATGAGCATTGATTTTGAGTGAGCTTCACAGAACAATGCTGTCTCGAGCAACCCTCCCCCCAAAGAAAGATAGGGATGCACTCCATGTACTCTGGTCCAGGCTGATCTTTCTGGCAGCTAAACTGAACTGAGACCAGCCCCTCCTTTCCATTTTGGGCACAAACAAGATTGCCCGTCCTTTGACCTCAAAGGAACAGTGTAGTGGGCAGTGACAAATGAGTTACAGCGCTCTCCTTGATGCCCACCATAAATCCTTGTCTGGCTTGTTTGGGGACTGTCTTCCCATCAGAGAGATGAATCACACTGAGTTGCTTCTCCGCTTTAGCAAGAACCCAAACCAGTGGTAATGGATAGAGGGGTCCACATCCTGCTCATCAAAAGCTGTTAAAGCATTTTGAGATGTGCCACAAATCTTCTGGCTGAACAGTAAACAAGAGCAGTCCTAGGTCAAATCAGAGAAATGAAATGCAAAACCTTATTATCAAGTGGTTAAGACACTGTGACTGTTAACCAGCAGGCCAGGGTTCAAGACCTGGATCCCCACAAGTCAAGGATTTCCTGCTACAGGTAGGGGGTTGGACTAGATGATCCAGTGAGTCCCTTCCAACTCTAAGATTCTATGATAGATGGAATGCTATGATAAAAACAGAATGGAGTCAGTATTGATATGAAATTATCAGCATGTGCCATTCTTATTCCAAAAGAATGAAAGCAGGCTTTTAAAACTTCTGAAGAAGGCACTGTTCAACCTAAGTAGAGGTTGAAGGGCTGTGAGACGCTTCCATCGTTTTACTTGCTTATTCCTCCAAGGCCATCTTTCCCCCAACCTGCTAGGAAGTTTTATTGCCAGCACATCTGGAGTGCAGAATAATTATTACCTGCTGCCACACAAGTCAGGACCCAGTCCAGCCATTGTGGACATTTTCTGAATCAGATTATAGCTCACCAAGTATAGGAAGTAACATATGAACTTCTGCAGGAGAAAATCCAGTTCCTGCAAATACAGATCAAATGAATGTGAATGATCCCTGGGCAGGTAATGAAGGTGCTGAAAGCTCTGCTCTCTTTAATAAAAATATTTAGTTCAAGTGAACACTGATGGGAGAGCATACAGGAGCGGGGAAGTGGGTAGCTATGGAAGCATGAAGTTGGTGGATAAGTTTCAGCAGAGGGTGCAGAACTAAAGGTGGGTCCTCATATCTCATTTACAGGGCAATAGTACAAAGAGTTTGAAGACTGCTGCCCCAAATGAAGGCCAGACTGTAGTGCTAGCAGCAGCAGACATACAGATATGCTTGTTGTGTATGCACACATTGGTAGTAGGAAGAGGCAGGCTCAGGGATCACATTCCCTTTTGAGCTGTTCCATTACAGAGCTGTCCCCATAATACTTCTGAGCTTCCCCCAATTTCCTGGATCCAAACTGTTCTGTTATCCAATAAAAGTTCACATGGCACTTTTGACTGAAACTATTAACAAGTGACTCACAAACAAGATTTTATTTACAAAATAGGGAGAGCACAACCACCTTCTAAAATACTGATGAAAAGTGTTATACAAACAGGTCATCAACCCCCCCCCCCATACCCAGTTTATGAATTCCACAGAAAAGATATATTGGAAGTGCACTGTCTCACCTGCAGCAGCTGCAGTAAAAAAATAAACAGTTCTAACCCACCAGAGCCAGCAAGCTTGTCCTCAGAAATCTTTATCCCTCAGCATAGGGATCAATATCATCCCTCATCAATATCATGCCAAAGACCAACAACTTTCATGCCCAAGATCCAGGTGGACACTCCTCCCAATCTACCCCAAGAGGATGGATTTGGACCCCTTGGCCCGCTCTTGGTCTACTGCTGGTGCTGGCTCTCTGTCTACACTGCTGCCCCATCTTTTCATTGTCCAATTTGCTGAGGGCCCCCATGGGGGGCAGAAAATACCACTCTTGTGCACAAAGCACTTGTAATCATGTCAGATCTGATTTTTTAAAGTGGCTCATGGTAAAAGAAAAAAGAGGTCCCTCATGCCTGGCCTGTGACTCACAACAGCATCATGAACGAGGTGTTGACTGATGGGTGCACTCAAGGCAGCAGGAAGGACACTGAAGGACTGCAATGAGTCTGGCACCTCCACGGACTCCTGTGTTGGTGAAGGTGGTGCCCCAGGCGAGGTACAAGCAGGACAAAGCTAAGAGACCTTCCCTGCTGGTCCAAAAAGAAGCAAAATTAGGAGAGGGAAAACCCTCTACAAAGCAAAACAGATGTTGAAAAAGACTATCCTGGCTCTACTTGACGGAGGGAGAGTTGCAAAAGGCACCTGTCCAAAGCCTAGGCAATATGGTCACACAGTTTGTGTGTCCAACCCACAGTTTCTGTTCTGCAAGTGTCATGTAGGGGGAAGACCGCACTGCAACTCCCACTGCCTATAAAATGCATGCTGATGTGTCCCCACTTTACCTTACAGACTGCTTTTCAGCACTGGAATAGGTGGCAGATAAAACAGCCAGCAGCTTTCTTGCTGCATCTTCTCTTTCTATTCAGTGGATTGTTTGGGTACAGACCTATCAGTTGCCTTCATGAAATCTTTAAACAAGGACAAGGCCTTCTGATGTTACAAGTCCAAAGCTTTCCAATTACACTGCAACACGCTCAGGACTGGTGCTTTGAAAACTGAGCAAGGAACAGGTCCTGCCCCACATAAACTGTGCCCCTCAAGAGGGCTCAGAAAGGTTTCCTGCAGGTAGTAAACCCAGGTTGCAGGAAGGTGAACATTTCCAGAAAGAAATGAGAGGCTGAACCCATCTGTTCACAACCTTCAAACAGATGGAAAAATCAGATGGAAAAATCACTGAGACAGCCTCAGAGTACAGCACAAGACACAAACTGGGAAAATGCTGTGCACTCATATTAGAGTCAGGCAGGCAAAGATTCCTGTAGCAGCTAGGACTAAATATTGACACATAAAGACAGTTTCCCTTGACAGCCATCAAAGCCATCTGTGCTTAATCGTAGACAAGGAAGTCTTCATGCAATGAAGGCATTGTTCTTTAAAACATCACTTCTAAATGAACTTACTCTGTACAACTGAGTGTGGACTGTGGCAGGGATAGAATTCCTGCCCCAGCATTGTTGTGCAGCCTCAGATGGAGAAAACATGAAAATAATAAATTGGTCCTATGGGGTGGGCAAGTGTGCTCTTTTTCAGAGACCTGCTGCTTTTTAATTTTGTTCCAATAATTAAAGCCCTGTGGAAAAGGGCTGAATCACATTTCAGATGAGATTAGAGTGTTGTGGACCCAAATGGGTGCCCCCTGAGCCCCCCTGATCCTATGTTTGTCTGGTACAGGAAATCTGGCCAGCTCCCCCATGCTGTCCCCACATCCTCCTCTGAAAAGGAATGATTCCCTTGAAAAAAAACTTGTCCCATTTGCAACTTTCTCTGAAATCATGGCGCTTTACTTTTGCCAAAGTAGAATCTCAGGAAGGGCCATCATCCCAAAATCCTGCATAGTGCAGGGAGAGGTTGTTGTTCTAACAAGAGTCTTGCATTAAAAGCACATTTTTTCATCTATGCACACGGCATGAGCGTGTGTGCATGTATGCATGCACATGTGCTCAAACTCTTTCTCCCCAGGAGAAAGCAACCACATCATTGAGTAAATTTTAGCTTAGAAGTGACCTGAAGAAGAACAAGCGTTTCACATGGCAGTGACGCTTGAGGCCACAATAATGGCATGTGATTGAGACAAGAGACTAGTGGTGCTCCCATAACCCAGTGGAATTGAAAGCTGGGATGAAGACTGATGCAATTTGTAATGAGTGGTGGAGCTGGTCTCATTACAAATGTATCTTTAACTTGCCCCGTGTGAAATACATTTCAAATAGTTTTGCAACTTTATTTTTTTAGTGTATCTCACCTCTTGAAACCCTCAATGGGACCTCTAAGCAAATTAAAACAGTAGCTATTTAAACAGTATTGAACAGTGTGGAAACCCAACAAGTTCCCTGATTTGGTTTAGATTGAACCCAAGGACGGAGAGGAGGGAGTACAGACTATGATGTGTCCAAATACTCTACATCCTCAAAATTTTTTTTAAAGGATGCACAATTTATGGACAACAGGTGCACAATTTCAAAACATTTGAACAGAAAAGGAGGAAGGCATGAAAGGAAGGATGGTAAAGACTGAGCCAGTGATGCACGTGAGGCTCAGGCAAGTTGTGAAACTGGGAGCTTGGATAGCAGTGTCTGTCTTCAGGCTCAGGGAGCAACAGCAAGTGACAGAACAAAGCATTTGTGAAGAGAAGAATTTTGAGTCAAATTGTGGCGGATGCCCCAATTCTTTCCTTAGGGGACTGTTTGGCAACCAAAGGTCCAACTTTCTAGCACCACTGCAGCCATGCCATCAGGATGTGTATTGCATCTTGTGCGGGGGACATGTCTAGTTATAGGTCTCTTCAAAGTATAGGAAAAATGTTTCTTCACTTTGGGGCTGCATAACAGTTGCACTGGCACTGGAAAGTTGGATAGGGTTGTGCCCAAGTACCCAAGAGGCTTGCTGTCTGCCATTGCCTGATCTGATGTTCTAACTGTGAGAGAGTGGGTGTGTAACAGCAGTTTGTGCATAAAGGGAAGGTTGCAATTACTGTCCCAAGAAGAATGGGGTGAGCAACCCAATATGTAGGCCTGTTAGAATGATCTCTGGCCAATAATGCTGAATGTAAAAATGACCAAGACCAGGAGAAATTTGTCACCCAAGGGAAAGAAGGAACCAACCCATCCTTGTTGCCCCGTACCAGCCCATCTGATGTTCCTTCCCACACACAGGAGCAATGTTCGGCACGGCAACAGTTTCAAAAGACAAGACAGCTAAAGGTGGGACAAGAGTTGGTTGGGCAAGACCTTGGAATGGCCATGTTGTAAGTATGATCGGGAGGCTGCAGAGTGTTGAAAGATCAAGAGTACCAAGGGCCCAGACCTTCAGGCTGGTGCCAGGGATGGCAACAGATCTTCACTGTCCTCTTCTGGGATGCCTCCATCCATGGGCAACACAGCTTCATGGCTGGCATTTCTGCCATCACATGTGATGCAGCCCTAGCAAGGAAAGGAAACAGACCATTATCACACAATGACTTAGAAGCCATCTGCACCCACCCTGCAATCTCGCCCAATGTGAGATTATGCTTCAAGGGTCTGTCTTAAGAATGGGGAGAGCCAAAGCCTCCTTGCTCGGAGACTCAGAACAGGCAGCAGCAGGGAATTTAGGCAAATATAAGCACCCTGAGCATTAGGACTCCACTGCTCAAATCAGCACCTAAAAAGGCAGCCACCTGGATTCTGGAAGGTTGCTGTCAGGGCCCAGGAGAAGGATCAGACACTCCAGCCAAGCTTACCTGGGTGCTGATTTCCTTAGGGACTGTCCCAGTTCGTATCCAGGGGTGAACTTCAGCCAACTCCTCCTTCTGCCCCTCAGTGAACCAGGGCTGCTGATCTGCCATGGCATTCAATTTCTCCAGGTCCTCCTTCAGCACATCCTCTTCAATTCTGCACAGGAGACGAGAGACTGCTGAAGATGGCAGGCACCAAATATAGCTGAAATCTTGACAAAATGAATCTATTTCCCCCAGAATCCTCTGCATAAAACTCACTTAGAAGCTAACAAAAGACCATGTTGACACCTGACTTTGGTCCTAGGCACAGGTGGGCAGAGACGGGTTCGCTCTGGATCGCCAGTGCCGGTTGTTAGCTTTCCCCTGCCGCTACTGACTCGGTAGCAAGCGGGGGGGGGGGGGGGAGCAGATAACCGGGCGTACCGGTTCTGAGTGCAGCTAAAGGGGGCAGCCAGGCACTTTTGAATTTGCCGCTCCAAGTGGCAGCCCAGCGAGGCGCCCCACAAGCCCCAGCACCGGAGCATCTTTCCTCTGGCTGCTGGAGCAGCAGCCGGCCGGAGGAGCACACAGCCTCCCTGGCCCCTTTTTCAGTGGGTCTTACTCCCAGGAAAGTGTGGACAGGGCTATAGCCTCGGCTAGGCAGGTCTACTCAGAAGTAGGTCCCATTACAGTCAGTGGGTCTTACTCCCAAGAAACTGTCTTTAGGACTCCTGCCTCCTTTCCAGGATAGATCCTCTTTTTTTTAGCCTGGTGACTACAGTCCTAACCATGTCTACTCTAAGCCCTATTGTGCTCAATGGGTCTTACTCCCAGGAAAGTGTCTTTAGGATTGCTGCCTCCTTTCCAGGATAGATCCTCTTTTTTTTAGCCTGGTGACTACAGTCCTAACCATGTCTACTCAAAAGTAAGCCCTACTGTGCTCAATGGGTCTTACTCCCAGGAAAGTGTCTTTAGGATTGCTGCCTCTTTTCCAGGATAGATCCTCTTTTTTTTAGCCTGGTGACTACAATCCTAACCTGTCTACTCAAAAGTAAGCCCCATTGTGTTCAATGGGTCTTACTCCCAGGAAACTGTCTTTAGAACTGTGGCAGAGTATTGCACGTGTGCCAACCTTAGCCCTCCTTGACCCCGACCCCACCCACTTCCAGGGAACCGGTTGTTGGGCCAGGCCGGGCCCACCACTGGTCCTAGGCGTACAAATGTTTGGGGACCAAAAAAGAACCATATTTGGAGAGAGAAGCCCTTGACTGTTTAAAAGCTTTCCACCTTCTCTTAAAGCAGTCTTTGGTCTTGTGAGCTAAGTGCCCTCACCACTCAAGGAAGATGAAGGATATAGTATATTTCTATGGTCACATGGCCAGGAGACTACTCTGCAGATGTTACAACCAAGACTTTAAAAGCAGAGCTTTTTGTATGTTCCAGGAACCATCCATCCACTGTTGTTGGCAGCAGCCAGCCAGAGGCCTCTGGAGCTTCATAACCAAGGCCCAGAGTTCAACATGTGGCCCCAGGGACCCCACTGAACACTGCCTAACTTAAGAGTTAGGCTCTGCCAAATTCTTTCTTAAGGCTATCCAAGCAGAAGGTTTTGGAAATGTCTCATGCTCTCAATCACATCAGTTCCTTTAAACATCATTTGGTGAATCCCCTTGCCTAATTATTCCTGACTCTGCAGCAAAATTAGACTGAGAGGTAGCAAATGCTGCAGATCAGAGATAAGACTCCATCCAGTTAGCTGTGCCTCCCAACCTCAATTGCCTGTAACCTACCAAGGCTGCAGTGAGGCCTCAGCTCCCACATCTTATGCACCATTCTAACCTCCTACTAGGTTAACAACGATAAGAACAGCCTTTCTCTATTTCTGCTTATTGCAAGTTCATTCTAAAGTACTTTGAGGGAAAGGAAAAAGGGCACAAGAGGATACTTCTGAGAGCTCCAGCCTTTTCCTAAGCTGCAAGGCTTCCACCAGTTTTCAAAACAGCATCCAGCAAAGCCACCTGCTCTTTGCAGCACTACAAGGCCAAACCCATGCTGTTCCACTTTCTGACACCTGACTAGGAGGGTTTCCCTCCCCTTTGGCTATCCCCCATCAGCCTGGCTACATTGTCTTCCTGAAGCTACTATAAAACCCACATGTTCCAGGTTTGGTATAATGGAAGTGAAAAGGTATTTTCTCACCGTGTGGGTACTTGGTAAGTCATCAGGATGGGCTCAGGCAAACAACTGGATGCCCTCCATGCTGGCCTGGCTCCCTTTTTCTCCTCTTTTTTTGACACCTCAGAGGAATCACTGCTGGCAAAGTACTTGCTGTTCCTGCTGCCTGCAGAGAGCATAAGTGGGTGAGCTGCATTCATTTCCGCAAGGACCAGGCTATGAGGAAGCCTGGTGAAGCCAATATGCTAGCCAAACCCTTTGACTGCTGCCCAGCTTGGACCTGAAGAACAACTGAGTTCTGGTTCCATCCTTTCAGCCCTGAACCTGTACATGATTTTTAGATTTTTCTCATGGCCCTGGATAGGTTGACTTTGGGGTGAGGGATCTGGTGCTCAGATGCTTAAGAGAACAGGAAGCACCCCTGATCCATGGGCACTGGCCCACACCCATAACTCCTCTGGTGTTTACTACAAAATCAAAGTACCAGCCAGTGCAGTGACTGTGCCCTTGGTTGGCTTGGATTTCTGGCCAACTAAGGTGGCAACAATGTGTGTTATGGTGTAGACGCTAGGATTCTGTACACTTAGTTTCTGCCATTTGCATCACACCTGCTGCAAACTGGTCACCTGGAGGCCAGAGGAGGAGTTATGTCTCAGTGGCAGGAAGGCCCAAATCCACTCCTTCATAGCATCTTCTAGAGGACTGGGAAAAGTCGATTTTGCTCAAGATCCTGGAGAAGTGCTATCCTCAAGCACTGAAATGAATGGCTCCAATGTTTCACTTGGCAGTTTTATGTGCTCATTGACCCCGAAGAAAATATGAAGGAATGCTGAGCTACCTAACCTCTCTTTTCTAGAGGGGTTGCTGCACTCCAAGCCAAATTTCCCTTCCTGTGTTACTTGCAGGTTGATGGCATGACATAGCTCTTCCTCCCCCACTTCCCACACCCTTGAATGTTGTCTGGCATACCTGTGGCACAGCCAGACATTCTATGGGAACGAGAGGTGTTGGAACCAGAGACAGAGGACCCAGATTCAGCGGATCCACTGACCAATTCTGCTGAGCCAGTTTCCAACTGAGCATCCTCCAGAAGCAGTAAGTCAAGTGTCTCACTAGACACAGAGTGGCTGTCATGATTGCCATCATCCTTTCCTTCCTCCTCCTGCAAAGAAAACAGGACAAATTCACCCACACAAGTTATCTCTGTACTCACACTCACACTTGCAGAAGGTTCAAGAAATTTCTATCATTTGGCAGCTGACAGTTCTGAAAAGCAAGAGATTCTGGCCAAGGACCCTAAAACATCCCCAAAGAGAGGCAGGAGAACCTTTGGGGGCTGGAGTGTGAACCACAACTAAAGGATTCCTCCTGTCACTGGAGACAAACAGGGAATAAGTCTCCATTGCACCTCTGTGCTGCAAAGGGAGGATGCCACACCACCCTTAATGGGATGCCCACAAAACAGGACAACAAACAATAGCACCAAAGTGGACTTCCCACTCCCTTGCATGGCTGTGCCCATACAGGTGGTGACCCTACCCATCCAAGGTTCAGCGGTGCCAGCTTGCCCAGCCCAATCTGGATACAGGAGCCACCATTTTCTCCTTGCCTGCAGAACTCAGATTCCCAGCTCTGAGCACAGAGTGGAAGCCGGAGAGAGGCTTTCCTTATGCCTATGAATGGAAACCGACCCACGCGAGTCCCTGATCTTCGCTCCTTAGCTGCAATCCTGAGAGACAGAGGGAGTAATTAAAATGGTGTCTTCTCTTTTGATTGGGATTCTGATGGAGGAGGAGGAACCACCGGAATGAAGAAGAGTGCCAAGTGGCAGTTTCAAAACAAACCATGGCTGATGGCAGCAACACTCCACATGCAGATGCCCAGGTGACCTTCAAGCTATAGCCTCACTTCCCATTGGAAAGAAGCCACAGTATGTATTACAAATGCATTACTTGCATTCCAAGCCCTTCTTTTCTAGAAGCAAATGGCCACTCTGCATCCTGGGCACATGGATAGACATGCAAGCCGCCACCCTCCTACCCCTCAGCCCTAGTTTGGCACAAACCACTCAAAGGACTTACACACTTGATCTCCACACTCATCTCTGCATGGGTGTTGCTGGGAGGCTTGGGCAGCTCTTCTTGAAGCAGGTTCAGCTGCAAGGGGGAGCTGCTGCGTGAGTTGCTGAAGAGTGGGGGCTGGCCACCCGAGGTCTCTTGGTGCTCATCCTCAGCAAACAAAGGTGTAGAGGACAGGGAGGCAGGCTCCACATTATCTGGGGCTGTGGTGAAGGGCATGCTGGAAGGTGGTCTGGGGGGCACTGTGGTGCAGGGATAAGAGGCAGAGGAGTAGGGGTGTTGGGCAGGGAAGAAAGACTGGGGGGAAAGATGACCAACTGGGAGAGTGTGAGGCCACACAGCTGTGAAGCTGTTTCCCCATGGAGCAGGGAATGGCAGAGTGGGCTGTATGCAGTATGGCAGGCAGGATGGGAGGAGAGGTGCTGCTGCTACTGAAGGCATGGCTGGGTGAAATCTGGGCACTGAGTATGGATGTAGAGGGAATGCCATGCCAGAAGGGCCAGGATCAAGTCCTTCTCCTGGAGCCCAGGAGGACTGCTCAGCAGATGCTCTCTGTTCACTGCTGCCACTGTCTTTTTGGTAGGAGTTACTCTTGGATGACTGCAGGGGCTTCTGGCGCTTCCACTTCCCTTGCTTGCCATTTCTTTTGAAGCTCTTTTTGGAAGGAAAGTCCCCTAAAGAGAATGAAGCACATGGGCAACACACCATGAGAAGTTACTCCAGAAGCAGCAGCTGCTGCTGCAAAGCTATGTTGGATGGTCAAGTTCATTTCTATTAAAGGTAAGGAAAACCCCAGGCAATGGCATACAAGCACACATGCTCCAGACAGGCATGGAGAGCCCTGCCTTTGGAACAGCCTTCTCAACTGCACACTTTTCTCCCATAGCAAACCACCAGCAGATTGTCTAATCACACAAATCCAGTTTGGCAAACCCTGCTTTGTGAAGAATTCAAAGCGAAATCTTAGAAACACCAGTCTGAGAGCACAGAACATGGTGTACGTCTGGAAATGCAATGCAACAACATTATGCTAGCACACCATTGGAGCCAATAGACCTGCATGTGCTGGATGGACTTAAGATATAAGGGATAATGTTGATGCTACATTGGCACAGAATTGCACTGTTCCTCTGATATTCTTGATGCACCTTTCATCCTATGGTACCCTTAAGCCACTGCACAAAAGAGGTATTGTTTTGATGACAAAGCAAGGCTCCTGTTTAAGAAAATAAGATGTGCCAAGGCTTCTCAGTGAGGGACAAGAAAAGTGACCTTTGGCTCAGTATTACTTCAGAAGCGGAAACAATCTTTTTTGCCATTCTGAGTCATAGTTTGTGACAAATGTTAAGACAGAACATTGGGACTTATCTGGTAAGTTTGTTTTCCAAAGAGAAATGTGATGGCTCATACTAGTTATTTTAGAAGGCAGTGCCAGAGGAGGAAGTGACAACCTATGATGACTTGAGGGTTGGCTGTGTGTCCAATCAGGTAAATTCCCTTCCTACAGCCAACACTTGGCGTCAGATTAAACTTAACCAGAGAAGCATAAGTGAAAATTCAGCCATTGCAAGAAGAAATGATCCATCAAGCACAAACCACAATCCCAAGGGGAGGATGATACATCCCACCAAAGATCTGTGACCAACAATGCACCTGGGCAAGGGTGGAAAGTGTTTCCCTTTGTTCCATTGCAGAGCTTCTCAAGGTAGTTTCTACAGTCAATTCTTCTGTAGTGGTGGAAAGAATCCTGGAATGGGACATCTGACAACAGTAATGATTGTCAGATCAGATCAAAACAGGGTGGGGCTCATCCTTGCTGTTTTATTGCTAATTGCTGAAGCACCCTACCTTTGAATAGATGCAAAAGTGTCCCATTTGTAGCAATGAGCAAAAAGAAAAGCAGGTGCCAACATATGTTCCCCTGTAGACTTGTTTCACAAGTTCTATTTAGTGGTAGGCTGAATAAGGGCTGTACCTCTCCCAGGCAAAAGCTACAGAATGGCTAAGGAGCATCTGCAGCCTGCACCATGAAGGCATCTAGTGATGGCTAAATCTAGGCACCCTAGAGCATCACAAATCTAGGCCCCACAATCTCTTTCAATCAGCACCAAGTAACCAAGGGTTGCCAGGTGACCTGTATATAGTTGGGTAGGCTCCCTCCTGCAGGACTCCTGTGCTGTATCTCAATAATGACTGCTTAATCACCACACCATCCGTTAAACAGGTTGAAGACATAGACCTGTGCAAGGTCTTTTGATCACAGCGGAGGAGGAGCAGCTCTACACAGAGGAGCAGTTCTACACAGCTGCATCAGCCTCACAACCAACGCTGCTTTGCACAAGAAAGGCCATGGAAAGAAGGCCTAGATTTAGGCCTTCTCATTGCTGCTCATTGGCATCAGGGGATTGAATGAAGGGCTGCCAAAAAAGCTAAGCAGGATAACTTGGGTAACTCTTGGATGGGAGACCTGAAAGCTGATAAAAGCTGTCATGAGACAAGAGAGCCAGAGGTTTTGCTGTTTACAGTTTGGCTGACCTGAAAATTCCTACTGGAAGCTTGGAAGGCATTCCTTGATGCCATCAGATATGATGATGACCATGCTTGACTGGCCTGTTGTAAAGCCTGTTTGGAATGATTCACTGCCAGGGCTGGCAGCTCGATTCCCACCCACCCCCAAGCATCATGGGTACTCCTTGGTTGGCCCTTTCTTCTGAACAGAAGGAGCAGCCTGTTCCAGGATTCGCTACATCCCACTGCAAGAGAGGAGCTGTAAATATGCAATATCTATCTATAAACATATCTATCAAGAAACACAACTTTTTGTTTGCTGGTTTGGGAGGTTCTCTTGAGGGAGGAGAATACAGAGGAACCAAGCCCTGCATACTTGTTCCTACCTTGCTCCTGGGAAGGCGTCTGCTTGCTTCCAGTTCCTTCCTGCTGAAGGTAGGACTTGTACGGGGACAGCAGGATCTTGTGACGAAAATTGTCAACGTAGATCTGCTCTTCCTTCTGTGTATGAGCTGACAAGATCTCTTTTGTGAGCCCAACTAGTTTGATCTCCTCTGGAGCCACAATGGGAGCAGGGGGCAGCTCCAATGATTCACTCTGCAGGGCTTCCTCTATCGCAGTCACTTCTGCAAGGAGAAGGGAGGGGAAAAACACTCACTGCTCAATTCCATTTTCCAAAAAGACAGTTGGTCAAGCTCTGCAACTTCACTTGCTATCAGCCAAATATTCAACCAGGTACTGTGATGGTGCACTGGGTGAGAGAAGGCTGCAAGCAGGAAGCTTGCATGTGAATATCCCTCAAGTATAGCATATAGCATACAGGGCTGTGGTGGTGCAAGTGGTTAAGACACTGTGCCTGTAGCCAGCAGACCAGGATTTGAGACCTGGGGCCTATAAGATGGAGTGAACTCCTTTCCTTAGGCCAACTCCTGCCAACCTAGCATTTTGAAAGCATGTAAATGCAAATAAATAGGTACCACCTCATTGGGAGGTAAAATGGCCCCATGACCACGGAAGTGTCTTTGGACAATGCTGGCTCCGAAGCAGAGGTGTCCAACCTTTCAACTTCAGGGCTCTAGGACATTTAACAATTGTATAGAATAGGAAATTTCAGCAGGTGAGATCAGAAGCTGGACCTGCTGAAAATCCCTCCTTTACACAATTGTTAAAGATCCAAGAGCCCTGAAGTTGCAAGGCTGGACACCCCTGGTCTAAAGGCTTAGAAATGGGGATGAGTATCGCACCGTACAGTTGGTCACGACTAGCAGTATAACCTGCAGGGGACACCTTTACTTTATAGCATATGAATCAATCCAACCTACCTGATTCTGGGTGTGGAACATGAACGATGGTGCTGCTATAGCTGCACTGGCTGGTGACAGAGACCACACTCAGAGTTTTGGTTGTCAGGGCCAGGTCTGTCATGGGGGGCCCCACCAAAGTGGCTGGTGCTTGTGGCTGAATCACCTCTTCAGGATTGGATATAACAGGTGGCTGGGAAGTAATGGAGGACAGTCCGGAGGCATCTAGTGGTAACAGAACAAATCTCAACATGGGGGCAACAGAAGAGTCAACAGAAATGGTCTACAAGGCTGCCTTGGGGGGGTGGAGGAGTGAGTTGACCAAGAAATACAGTTGCTTTCTCTCCAGCTCAAACAAGCTCAAGCCAGGTCTGGAATGGAAGTCACTGAAATGTTTCAAAATCTGTGTAAAAAATTCAGAGTAGAACTATCTGTCAACAGAACAGCATCTTAGAGATGCCCCTTAAAACACTGCAGTTCTTCTTACCTTCCACAGTCTGCACTTCATTTTGAGTCTGCTGGCCTTGCTTGTCATCATCTGAAGAGGAGGAAGTATTGGTAGAGGATTCACACTTTCTCTTCAAGGCAGGAAAGCTGCAACTCTCCAGGTACCTGCAAGGCAGCGAACGAAACAAACACAGAAGGATAATTTTTGCATACCTGTATACATGTATTATATATAATTATGACTGCAACATTTAGTCACTGACAAATACTTTCAAAACAATTAGCAAGGTATAATTCCTTCCAATGAGTCTTGAGACATCTGGTAGATACCGATAAATGAATTATTGAAGTCAACCTGTAGAAATGTAGAAATAAGGGTGCTTTCACCCTTGCTGGCTTTCAGCATGTAGACTTTTTCCTACATGAGATGGTTTCCTACCTGATAATGCTGTCCATGCAGTTAATTTGTTGATAGGATAGAATGTGATGTGTGCTTCTCAAATCACTGCAGGATGCAGAAGGCAGGTCTCCACCACTATCAATTCTCAAGGAACAAGGTAAGCCAGCGGCTGAGTTCTTCTTGTCTAAGAACGAAAGAGTTATTGCCTCACAGTAGATGAGCTCCCTTCCCACCACTAAATGATCTCATGCCCATTCTGATGGAGCCATTTGTTTATAAGGCACCCAAGTGCAAAAAGAAGTCCGTATCGTGGGGGCCACTACAACCTAGATCAGGGATGTCCAAACTCCGGTCTGGGGGCCGGAGGAGGCCCTCAGGAAGTCTCCATGTGGCCTGTGATAAGACCCCTCCATCCATCTCAGGGGCAAACCTGTAATCCTCCAGATGTGAGTGGAGCTCTGCTTGCCATACTTCCAGAGGAAAGTGCTTTTAAACTGGTTTGAAAATCAATCTCTCTCTTTGTGTTAGAAAGTGTTTATGAACGGATTAGCATTCAATATAAGTTCCATTTCCAATATATTTGTTTACATAAATTATGTTTTCTGGTCCCAGACACAGTGTCAGAGAAGTGATGTTGCCTTCCTGCCAAAAACTTTGGATATCCCTGATCTATATAGTGACCCAAGCGTGACAGTCACCTTGGGGTGCTTGCAAGATAACACAGTTGCAGGCAAGACCTGCTACTTGAGGCAGGTCTGCATCAAGGGACACACTCCCTCGTCTCAGAGGCAGGCCCTGGCAGCCCAGACAAACTCACCTCCCTGTAGGTCTGTCCTCACAGCACTGCTTTTTCCATTTGGAGATTTACTGTGGGACTCTATATACAGTTGCTGTCCCACATTCTTTAGCCTGTTGACATCCACAAAGACCTGCTGCAGCGTCATCTAAGGAGGCAAAGGGCACAAGAACATCACAGGGAGTGAACCCAGGCAGGTGCCAACAGCATCCCAGCAAATGATACAACACACACTGTCTCCATCTGAACAATGGTGCAGACACAGACCACTACTCAAGGCTCTCTAAATACTTCCCAAGTTGGATGCACTGTGTTGAACAGGATCCTGACAGGCACCAAAAAAATTGTCTGCCTGCCTGATAGGTCTCCCTCACAGGAGGAGTCCCACACAGTTGCTCCAACCCCCACCAACTTTATTTCTGGCAAAATGGTGGCTTTTCTCTTCCCTATAGCAAGAACCTTCAGACATGAGGATCATGCTTACCTCCTTTGGATACCCCCCCCCCATGGGTTAACCAGAAGACCAATAGGCCCCATGGCTTCTGAGGTGCTCTACAAGGATCAAGATGCAGTTTAAGAAAAGGCTCTGGAATAGTTTACTGGTTATCATTGCTAGGTAACTAAAGATAAAACTGAATATAGTAGTTAAAAAATCAAACAAAAAAGTATCCAACATCAGCAGTAAAAAGTCAAGAAACACAAGACTACCTACATGGAGCCGCTCTTGCTAGATCACTGAAGTTGCCAGACAAGGTACTAAAGATTTTAGCCCCTGGCATATGTTGGACAAGAATATCTTAACAGGATCCGAGCCCCACTGAGCAGAGCAGTTGAAGCTGACCTACCTAGAATCCCCCATGACAAGGCCTTTGGCCCCCATTCATGTTGGCTTGTTTTGTCTAGGCTGGGTCATTCTTGCCCCAATCAGGCCTCTTATCTTCCTTTGTTGCTTATTTTTTGTCCCTTGCTTTTCTTTTAAACACATGCAAAAGGGTGACCCAACACTACCTATGTTTTACACACCCAATGCTAGCCAATATCCCAAAGACAGTAGAGCAGTTCTAAAAGCTATCAAAAAACCCATAGCCAATAACTGCTAAATAATTGTGCTCATTTTAAAAATGATCAATAAGAGGCTTAAGAAAAGAAACAGATGGGAGAGGGTGACATTACATAGGTTGGTGAGCCCACTCTTGCCCCAGATATGATCTCATGACATGGCAGAGGAGGGAGAAGTGCCTCTGATACTGCTCTGACATCTCAGATGTGCTTTTAGGGAGGCCTTAGAGAAACGTGGCCATTGGCTGTTACCAGGTGAAATGAACACATGGGAATTAATACTTACAATCAAACTGTACAAACTGAAGCCTTTCAAATCAATTTCGTTTTCAATGTAATCACATTTTGATTTTTTGTGGGGAGAGGGTAACACCCAGAACAAAACAAGTAGTTTGCCTTCTTGTTAGCAGGCAGTGTGCTGAACTTTGAATTCCATGCCAGCCAATTTTAGGCTTAATCTTGAATCCAGAAGGTGACTTGAAGGGAGACTTACTGGTTCCTTCTGTATTTCCTCCACACAATTCCCATTAGAGTCACTGGAAGAGGCCACACTAATGTAATGCTCATAAGAACCATTGCTGACAAAGCTTCCATATCCACTAGATCCGTTGCTGTGGACTGGCTACAAAGAAAGAAATATCACATTTTAGGGCACAATCCTAACCATGTCTACTCAAAAGTAAACCCCATTGTGTTCAATGGGTATTACTCCCAGGAAATTGTCTTTAGGATTGCAGCCTTAATCAGGGCTTGGCTGTGATTGAGAGGTGGAGGGGAGAAAGAAAAGAGCTTTCCCCTTTTATATAGCCAGGTAAACACTGCTTGCAGCCATACCAAAGTCCCAAGGGCTTCCTGGCATGAGATCAAGTCTCTCTTCTCACCTGTAGCAGCAGTTTGTAGATCTGCCCTTGCAGAGCCCAAATTTCTTCATCCATCCCAGACATCTCCCTGCTTCGTGCAGCAAAAACGTCTTCATTCAGAGGGCTTCTGAAAAAAGTTAATGGAAGGCGAAGGTCAACACCAAATCCAGATAAGGAAAGGGGTGTGTAACAACTTTACAGGACCTGGTTATTTAAGGAGCAGGCTTAGCCCCATAGATGCACTTTGAATCACTGAGCTCCAGAGCACCAAATGAAGACTTCATTTTTCAAGCAAAGATGCAACTCCCTGGAAACCAAGCAAACTGTCTTAACTGCACAAAGGAGAGTTAAAATGTTTGGGTGTTTTAACATTAGATAAAGGAAGCCAAAAACAAAACTCTTCAGACAAGAGTTTTTGTGCTCTACAGAGAGCATAAATGAGAGCTGGGCTGTGATAACTTTGAACAGGGGAAAACCCAAACTACCTACAAAAAGGGAAGACAGGGAGACAGGGACAGCACTAGAATAGAACCAAGGCTGGAATGACTCATCTCTCCCACTTCTGCCCATGGCTCCTTAAAGCACACAGTGAGCAGAACTGATGGCCAATGGCAGAGAAGAAACAGATCAACACTGATTGATCTGTATACTACAAACGAGAGGTTGCAAAAGGGTACTACCATTTACCAGACACAGCAAGTCACTTGGCCCAAGACATTCTGTTCTTTTGTTCTGACCACAGCTGCAGGGGTGCTTCATTCCTCAGCATACTGAAGTTCTGAGACCACCCCCCTCCTATGGAGAAGTGGAGGCAAGTGTGTGGACATAGGTGAGTAACCCCCAAGTCTGATGCCTGAAGCAAGGTGACCTCATGAAGGAGTCAACTTAGACTATGTCTACAGCAGCATCACCTCTTCAGAGAAGTTTCTTCCACAATAGGAGGCACAGGTTTTTGTACTTAAGCCCTTTTAACATATCCTGCCAGGCTTGAAAATCATTATGTTAATAGCCCCGAAGTTATTCTTCTGTTTTACACTCAAGATCAGACAGAAGGAGATGAAGGCTTTTTCAAGGGGACCAAATGCATCTGTGGCTGCCCTAGAGTCCAAATCCTGAACTGGCTGTGTGAAATGAGACAGAGGCAAGGCACCCTAGCTTTGGTTGGCTTACGTGCGGACTTTGTGCCGTCCAATAATGAACACAACCTTCCTGGTCCAGGGATTCATGAAGCTGGACCAGCTGGTATCCAGGATGACGTAGTCTCCATTTTGAGTACAAAACCGGATGGGCGAGTGTTCGAATGGGGGCTGGCCTGCAAACTTCAGGACTGTGCAGAAAGTGGAGACAAAGATAGGGCTGGTTCAACAAAGCAAGACTGCTGGGTCCCTCCAGAGTATACTGAGGTGAAGGTGCAGCTGGCCCAGGACTGATTTTCTGTTGACTGATTTTCCTGATCAGTCAACAGAAAAGCCATCAAGAAACAGGTAAGCTCCTCCCTCCTTCAAAGTGACAGGGCTTAGGGGACAAGCCTGCAAAATTTCTGCCAATTTGGGATGAAACTATAAATCTTGAAATGTCACTGAAAGAAGCCTTGGAGTTCACCTATTCCAATTGCCTGCTCAGTGCAGACAACCACTAAAGCATCACTGGAAGGTGGCTAACAGTCTTCCTTGAAAACCTACAATGATCGAATGAGGTAAACTGTTCCAATGCTAGGGAGCTCTTACAGCCAGGAAATTATTCCTCAATCATCTCCCCTGTCGTTTTTGCCCATTGCTTCTAGTTTTGCCCCAGGAGTTATAGAGAGCAGACACTCTTTGCCCAAGAAGTCCTTCAGGTATTTGAAGACAGATCTCACTTCTCCCCTTAATTGCTTCTTCTCCACTCTAAACATCTTCAGCTCTTTCAACTGTTCCTTGTAGGACATGGTTTACAGATGCCTCACCATCTTAGCAGCCCTTCTGTGAACCCATTTCAGCTTATCCACATCTTTCTTAAAACGTGTTGCCCAAAACTGGATGCAGGATTCCAAGCAAGGTCCAACTACTGCAGAATAGAGCACTAGTACTAAGATAGCTGAATGACAACACCATCCTCTCCCTACACCCCAAATTAAAAAAAATTATCAAAGATATATTAACAACTGAAACAAAATTCAGGAGGGGTGAAGTGAACAAATAGCCCTGGAGGAAACAACTGAAGCAAAGCACACCTTCCAAGGCAAAAGCTTCAGCAACTGCTACACTGGAGGATTAGAGAAAGCTCTAGGGTAGAAACAGACTAAGACGACTCTGAGATGGGGTAATTCGAGGGTAGGAAGGGGCGAGATCTCCTGTAACTCCAAAAAGCCCCTCACCCTGCCTGGTTGCTCTGAGAACTTGCTCCCCTCCTCTCTGAAAAGGCAGTGCTCAGTCTGGGCAAAAACTCACCTAAGAAAAGCCTCTGCCAGTCCCAGGTGGACTTTCCTTGCCTCTGAGGCAAGAGGCTCTTCACCAGCTGGAGGGCAGGGGTGGCTCTTCCTTAGCCGGGGAGGAAGCAGTGGAATGGATTCAAAAAGGAGCCAAGGCTTACTTACCCTTGCGGTGAACTGCAACCATGAGAGAACGATCTTCTGGATGGAGATGCCTCAAGATGGAAGTGCCAGTCAACTCCTGTGGGAGATACCCTAATAGAGGCACTGCTCTGAAAAGAGAAAAAGACAACAACATGCTTACAAGATGACAGCAAGAGTTGTGCTTCATGCCATGGGAATCCTACCTCATTTTTTTCCCCTTGCCCACTTTTTGAAGCTTCTTGTAACTCAACTCGGGGGCTGAGCTGTCCCTTTTTGCATGCAGAAGGTCCCAGGTTCAATCCCTGGCAGTATTTCCAATTATGCTGGATAAGTTCTTTATTTGTCTGGAACCGTGCAGAATCACTACCAGTGAGAACAGTGGAAGTTCCGTGGATCAAGAGTGACTCCACACAAGACAACTTAGGGCACAATCCAGAGCAAGTTCAGCCTGCTCTGCCCTAACTGCTCTCTCCTAACTATTCTGTATACAGAGCAGAGAGTTATGCTGCATCCAGAGAGTCAGGAAGCGTGGGCTGCCCTAACTGCTCCATAGCATGCTTAGTAATTGACACATGGGGAGGACTTGCTCCTGAGGATACACCCCTCAGATCACACTGAACAAGGAACAGCTGTGGTACCTACAGTGGTGATACGACTCTGCGTATCACCCAGTGCAGAAGTATGTGTGTCAACCCTGGGATGCGCGCACCCCCTACCTGGACTGTGCAGTTGCCAAAGTTGGTGCTTGTGCAGTTGTTTCTGAAGCCAACTGGCTTCAGGAAGTGTACTGCACAGGCACCATCTCTGACGCCTGCACAGTACTTTTCTGAAGCCTTTCTGCTTCAGAGGAGACTGCGGGCGTCAGAGTTGGTGCCTGTGCAATACTCTTCCTGAAGCGATTCGGCTGCCGCTCCGCCTCCTGAGCAAGGCCGAATGGCCGTGCAGAGGCACAGACTTCCTCTGCTCTAAGGAAGTCTCCTCTGAAGCTGTTTGGTATGCTAAAGTATGTTTCTGTGCAGTGCACCTCAGCTGGCCATTCAGGCCAGCTCAGAGGACGAGTGGCAGCTTCTGGCTGCTGCTCCGCCTTGGAGCAGGCCTGAATGGGCGCGCTGATGACCGGGGCCTACCAAAGGACTGTCATCCTCCTCTGGCACATCACCACATACAGAGCGTGTCACCCAATGCAGCCCGCACCAGCTGCACCAGTCTGGTAACGCCACTGGGTGCCTGTCTTATAAGGAGTTCCTGATGAGATGCCAGTACATTCTACAGTGAATACAAGGGGCTTCTTGGAGTGGCCTGCTGTATCCTGAGGTTTGTGGGCAGCCGTAGTTGTTTCATATCCTAAGGTTGAGAGGCAGGGGTTGCAGCTAGGCTGGCCAAGAACTCAGATTTTTAGTCAACACTGCCATTCTTACTCGGGCCTTATCATGGACTCCTATGGGTCTACTCATTACTATACCTGCTCCTGAGGTGGTATATCTCTGGGGAGCTGGAAGAGGGCATTTCTGCCTTGGAAATGCTCTGGATACAGAGTAACTGCTCTGCCCTAGGCAGTGCTAAACATGCCCTCAACTTGCCTCTCCTGAGCTGCCTAGGCTGCCCCAGTTAGGGCAGAGCAGGTCCACCTCTCTTAGGGCACCCTATCTTGCCTTGCTCTGCCCTAAGCCTCTTCCAGAGTAACTGGGGTGGAGCATCTTGCAGTTGCTTCAACCTAGTGATAGATAGGGCAACCCAAGGGTTCTTATGTGGACAGATTAATTGCTCTGGACGGTGCTGCCAGTCAGCTTGACAGAAAAAAATGTTACCTGTCATCTATCTCTAGAAAGAGACAGCCTGGGCTGTGAGTGGTGGTGAAGATCCTTTTTTCCAGCGGAATTCGAGGAGCTAAAGTATTTAGAAAAAAACAAAAACAAAACTGAAACACAGAATAGACTGTGGAGACCAAATCAAGGGTCTGATCAAACTAAAGGAAGCTGTTTTTCCATTTAACACAAATGAGAGAACTGGGTTGCAATCACATTTAAACAGAAGGCCCTGAAAGAGAGGGCCTCAAATCATCAAGAAGGAAGGCCTGCATTAATGATTTTTTTCCAATTCTGGGAACCAGAATAAGGAGCAGTCCCACTCCTGAACAGAGCCCTCTTGGACTTGCCTTCATAGCCAGAGTGGATTTTTTCAGCCAGAGCCAGACAGCAAGTCTTTAGTTCACTGTGATCAGATGTTGAGATGCTGACCAAGTATGGGGTGATCCGGAAGGGGAAGTAGCGCTTTTCCTGGTCTTGGTCTTTACCTCCCCTGCAAAGGAAACACAGGACACATTACTCCTGGATCTCTGAACCGGCACTTTTTGAGTTTGTGCAACACACTGAACGACTGCCTAGACCCCAGGTAATGGAGGGTGGGCTGGACCCACCTGTTGACTATTTGGCTGGTCAAGACCCCTTTTCTCCACTCTTTTGGAAAAGTAGGTGCTGGAAAACTTAAGACACCAGAATAGACAAATCCCTGAGACCAGCCATACAACCGTAGGGCACCACATTTCTTATTACTCCCATTTCCCTCTCTTCCTCTGAAAAGCAGCATTCTGGTCTCACAGCTGCTGCCATTATACCAAGTATGATAATGTTGGTCACTGTGAAGCCACTACTTATACTATGCAATAAATACTATGAATAAATATTTCCACTTTCTAAGCGGCAAACCCATAAGTTGAGGATTTGTCCACTTCTGTGCCAGAATTATGAGGGCTTTTTATTTTGGCAGCAACATGCCAAAGTGGAGCCTCAGCTCCCATCCTGGCAAAATTTTAGAGGCAAAGCAAAGGCCATGGCTGAATGCTGACTGTTTCTTTGGATTTCTCATTGTCAGAATTTCTGAGCTCCCCTTCACCTGCATCACAAGTG
This sequence comes from Cryptoblepharus egeriae, assembly GCA_030015325.1. Taxonomy (NCBI): domain Eukaryota; kingdom Metazoa; phylum Chordata; class Lepidosauria; order Squamata; family Scincidae; genus Cryptoblepharus; species Cryptoblepharus egeriae. The sequence goes on along the minus strand of JAREYC010000010.1, from coordinate 17,137,947 downwards.
AGCACTACCTGAAGAGAAGCTTAGTGTAAACCCTGCACACACTCACCTGATCCTGCAGAAGAAGGACTTCACTTGTGCATATTTATAAAGAGATGCTGCAAAAGGAAGACAAGACCAGTGTTTATTTATGAACGCTTCACCTTCCTACAGTGCAGAGCCAGATTTCTTTGCAGTGCCCCTCCTTTCCACTCCAGAGGCTAGGAAACAATGCATTGAAACAACAGGAAGACAGACCTAGGTCATATATTGGGAACTCTTCCTAATTGGAAGTGCACCTTGGCAATGGGATGAGATGCCCATGAAGCCTTGCAGAAGGCTTTCAGAAGACAAACAATCCAAGATGCCCCAGACTCCCTTGGGAAACAGTGCAAAAGGTAGACTTTCTGGAGTTGTTTTTAACTTTCCTGTTAACTCTCCAGTGCCTGGAATGGATATTTTTTTTAAAACAAAACAGTTTTCACAGTCCCAGATTACTTTTGGCCAAATTAATGCCAATCATATTCAGGTAATGTTGGCTTCTTCCTTATCCCTGACTGACTACTTTGCTCCTGCTTCATTTCCAAATGCACACATACTCCAGTAAAGTGAAGCTGGGCGCAGTAAAACTTTTCCAGGGTCCCCTCCAGGAGAGAAAGGCAAGGAAGAAATTGATAGATAAATAAATAAAACAGAGCACTCTAAGACTCAGAGGAGTGCCACTGAGCAAGTAGCCATCAAACAGACAACCCTAGTACAAGGACACAAAGCTGGGGCTGGATTTCAAAACATGGACAAGAGCAAAGGAGAGAGACAGGATAGAAACAGGCCACAAGGAAGAGCCTTTCATTCATTTCCTCCTAGGTGATGCTTTCTAAAAGGAAGCAAAGGGTCATAGCCAGCTACCTGGCACGCTTCCAAGAAATGGGCGGGCAATGCTGATCCAAGGACAGTGGAAAAGCCAGCTACATCAATTCCTTTGCTCTGGCCAATGGGCTACATATTGACAGTGCTCTGAAGCACTGGATGCCACACAGCCAATTCAACAGGATATCAGCAAGTCACCTTTTTGGGCTTCCATATTCCACAGTGGCAGATGCGACTGGTTGACGTAAGTGTAGAAGACACCCACATCCTGTGGGGCCAAGAGCTCCACAAAGCATGAGGAGTCCAACATTTTCTTTTTACAGTTCAGAATGGAGGCTGCTTGCTCGGAGATATGCATTATCTGACCAGACAGCAGGGAGAAGACAGCCACAAATGTGTCCTGAAAAATACACAGTGGTGCCTTGATTCACAAGCATAATTCGTTCCAGAAGCATGCTTGTAATACAAAGCTGATTTTCCCATAGGAAATAATGGAAATGCAGATGATTGGTTCCACAACTGGAAAATATTTATATAAAAAGTTACCCGTGTATAAAAATGAATACGAAACACTGTAATATAGAACACTATAATCTAAATACAACAATGTAATATACAGTAATACAAAACACTGTAGTAAATACTGTACAGTACTGAAATGTGGAAACCTCCATGGCTGGTGTGAGGCTGGAAACTTTGGAAACCTCCATGGCTGGTGTGAGGGAGATAAATGAAAGGAAGATGACTATCACTAATGGAGTCACTGCTATCCACTGGTTCAACTGAATCATTGTCTTTTTGTGCAGCTTTAACATTCCCATGCTGCTAATGGGGAGCAGCATTGGAACATTGATAAGACACATCTTCCACACTGCCACACACAGATCCCACATACACACCTGGCTCAGGCTGCCCTCCCAGATTCTCCCCTGTGTTCCCTGTTCATTGAAGCCTGTTCCAAACTTTGCCTAGGGTCCCACCATGGCTCAAGCTACTCCCTCTAGTACCCCTAAGTCCCCTGTTTGGGGTGTTCCAAACTTCCTCAGAAGTGCTCTTAAATCAAATCAAAATTTCTGAGAAAATTCTGTTCTTAATTGAAGTCAATCTTAAATCAAGGTACCACTCTACTAAACATGTTCCAAACTTCCTCAGAAGTGCTCTTAAATCAAGTCAAAATTTCTGAGAAAATTCTGTTCTTAATTGAAGTCAATCTTAAATCAAGGTACCACTCTACTAAACTTTAGTCAGTTGCCACCCATTCTCCCTCCTGCCAAGATATGGTGTAGTCAGCATAATTAAGGACACTGGAGTACTAGCTAACACACAGGTGTTCTGTATACATAGTGGGGTAGGAGGAGCCTGCTTGAACCAGCCCAGCCTCAAAGTTATACCTGTATGCATTACAACCAGCTGTTAAAATAGATACAGATCAGTCTTCACCATCTGGTATCACCAAGGTCAACGAAAGGGGAAGGGTAGGAAGCCTGTGCTGCAACATCCATACAGGTGCAGAAAGGGAGGAAGCCAAAAAGCACCCTAACTATATTTGTATTTATAAGAGTGCATGGATTGGGAAACCTAATCTGAATTGAGAGGCTTTAGAAAGCCCCTTGACAAAGGAGAAGGGAAATAAACAGCCTTCCCGCCCTGCTTATCTCCACCTCCTGCACCCCTGCAGAGAAGTTCAGTTGCAAATGCAAAACCAATTTAGAAAGCCCCTTGACAGCCTTCCTGCTTGTCTCCACCTCCTGCACTCCTGCAGAGAAGTTCAGTTGCAAATGCAAAACCAATTTGTCCCTATGTGATAAAGCTTGCTCTTTCCCTCTTGTCCCTTTAGCCAAGTGATACAAGAGGTAAGCATCCATGGATGCAGCATAACTTGCCTGCCAAAGTTGCCAAGCAAAGCCTACTTTTCTGTTTCTAAAAACACTTGCTTTGTCCCTCTTGCCCACTCCCTCCTCCTCTGTCCCCTTTGCCCTCTTCCTGAAAGACACGCCCTTCAGTCAATTCTTGCAGCATATGAGCATTTGCTGGCCAATTAATGCAGTGGAGACCAGTGGAGATGCTTCACTGTCTGGATTCTCTGCAAAACAGAGGTAAAATTGATATATTTTGCAGAATCCAGAACTGATGGTGTAGCAGAACAAGACCCACCAATTTTTCAGAGGGCAAACTAGATGTAACGTTTGTGGGCATTTCTTCCGAAAATTTTGGCCAATATGACAAATAATGGGCAGGAGGCCAGGTTTCTCAGCTCTTTTGTAAGTTCTGCCACCAAAGCAAAACCTCACACTGTCAAAGTTTGGGGCAGGATTTGAGGCAGAAAATGCTCCTACACCAGGGATCTTCAGACTTTATGTGGCCAGTGAACTGCCTTTTGAGGTGACTGAGCAGCATCATTTTCAGGTGTTTCTCAGTCAGTATCACATCTGCTGTGATACTTCTTGACTTCTTTGACCATAGTCAAGGATTTCGGACAAACAGAACCACTAAGAAGTCGATTCCACCTGGAGTCTAGTTACTTACACTGTTTTTAGGAGTGTGTTCAGATGTTATTTTTGCCAACTCCTCGATGCTATACACACTGGCACTTGCACAAGAGGCTCCTTGTTCACCAAAAAACCGAAAAGCATTGCTGTCTGCTGAGCAACAAAGAAAAAAAGTAAGAAAATTAGAAGGAGAGGCCAGGTGTGTGTGGAGGAGAGTTAGGGGAGTGTAGCAGAACACAACTATGTTGCTGGGGTAGCAATTCTCAGATAATCAGGATAGACCAGACAAACCAAAAGAACCACTTGCAGGGAGAACCAATACAGGTCCCACCTGAAACCGTCAAGAAGCCAAGAAGCAAATGCTTCAAAGGAGTGGCTCCACCCAGACAGCCAACATCTCTAGCTCCCAAGCTCTAGCATGCATCCCTAAGTCCCAGATGTATGGGTCAAAGACAACCTGGTGACATTAAGTCTCTGATGTGTGACATGGAATCCAAGTCTCAAGGGGATTTTCCACTCAAAGGTGCATCAAGCAGGGGGTGCTTTCCAGTTGTTTTCTGACCTGGGAGCGGACACTGTGCTGCTTACCTGCCCTGGGTGCTGTCCTGGAAGTGGGTGTTACATGAGGCTCACCCAAGATGACAGGAGAAATAGCAGCAGGTGGGTATATAGAAACTATTGTCCCTCCTTCTGTTTTGCTGGCTTTGCAGCACAACTGCTGTCCCCTTTTCCTTAAAAGCTCAGCCTTTAAAGGAGAAGGAACAAGGTCGCAGCAACATTGCAAAGCTAGTGGCCTCAGGATCTGGCCACAGGCATAGCAGCCAGACTGAGAAGCCACAGTAGCCCACTCCACCTCGTGCTGGGGAGAGTGTGAACAAAATCGCTCATCTGAGTTCAGAGTGATTGCAACCCAGAAGGAATTGGTACTGACGTGGGGATATCACTGCCAGTTACTTCTGTGTCTGCACACTCAGTGTCATGATACCAGGAGTTATTAACCTGTGCCAAGTCCTGCAGCCAGGATTCTAAAGATGGGGGGGGGGGGGCGGGGTGTGTCGAGAACAGGGGAAATGGCCACCTGTGTAAGAACTGAAGCGCGGCCATGAGTAAACTCTAAGTGAACCAACAGAATAGTGGTGTTGGGATAGTTAAACAATTGGTGTGCTCTGTGCAGTGAGAAGTAAAAGGTACTAACAGATTTGCTAAACAAACTAATTGGTATCATCTGAGAAGCATTCCAAACTCTTCATGGTATGGCTTGGCCAACCTTATCAGGAACTGGACTTGAGAAGATTGCTGTTAAGGATGAACTCCTGCACCGAGATAGGAGTTAATTGGGAATTATCTCATACAGCTGAAGTGAGTTGGGAAAGTTAACCTAGCAACTCAGGCAGACTAAAATTTAACTTACATCTGATTGGTTCATCTAGTTGCTATGGGAAAGGATGGAGCTAGTCCTATAAAAAGAGGACAGTAGCCACACCTATACAGAGTCTTTGGGGTGAGCGTGTTGTCAAACCTCTGAGTCATCTTATTTGGACTGTCCTTCATGGACCCTGAGGCTGAATCCCTCTAGCTTTGCTGATGAAGCCCTATCTTGGAAGTATGCTGCAAAGAATCTTCCAGCCAGCATGGGTTGTGGACTTGTGGACTTGTGACCACAGCCTTGTGGACTTGTGATGCATAAGTCTGGTTGTTGCAGAAGCCAACTTACCATTCTGGAGAATGTGATTCTGTTATGTGATATAGTATTAGTTAGATTCAGGAGAAATAACTTTTGGTATGTCTGTGTTTGAAACTTATCATGTACTGTTTCAATGCCTTGTTTTCCTTTAATAAATTATATATTATTTTTTAACCAGAGTTGATTAATGCTTGATCAAACCTTCCCAATAAAATAACCCTGGGGAAAGCGACTGCTACCAATGCTAAGGCTGGGGCCAGCTGAGTGTTCAGAGGCCCAAGTTCAGCCAGTGACTCAAGGTGTGAATCAAAGTTTTTCCCCTAAACTGAAATCCCTGTGCTGGTGACACAAGCGTGGCTTGAGTGGCTTCTCTGGTACCCACACGGTTGATCAATCAGGGCCTGAAACCCTGGGTGAATGCCATAGGGGGGCCTACATCTTTTCCATGGGGAGGGGAGCGATTATGTCAGGTATCTATACTGGTGTGCAATATAAAAGGATAAGTATGGGGAAACAAAGACCTATAACTCAACTCAAGGAGAAATCTCAAAGGGGGAAACTGCTGGCTCAGATAGGGCAAAACACCTCCTGGCTCCCCCTAGCTACAGCCCTGCCTGTATCACAAAAGTGGAAGTCTCCACCACAAACAAAACCAAAACCAATCAGCTAAAATGTCTCAGATATAGAAATAACTCAGCCCTCTCTGTAACTTATTAAGAATCAAAGGAACTCACCCAAGGCTACTCATAGCACTCCTAGAGAGACCTTGCATCCCTACACTGTGCCCCATTTCTTAGTCATACAATAGCAGGATTAGAAGTAGAATCCAGCTACCAGCTCCCCCACACACAAAAATGAGTCTGCGCACTCCCTCCAGAAGGTCCACATACTCTGAATCTGTCTGATGCACTTCAGAGCATAGTTGAAGGTGTTGAGTGTGTGGGTCTTGCCACTTTTCTCAAACTTCTCAGGTGGAACAAACTTCTTCATTTCCCGAATGACCGACATCAGCTTCTTGTGACTTTGGTGCCAACTTAATGGCTCGCTGAAAACAAGGAAAACATACACACCTTGAGAATAACATCTTTTCTAATCAGCCAGTGGCTTCAGGTGGGGAAGGAGAAAATTATGGAAAGTTACTTCTGCACTAGGGCTGCTGTATCCTGCTACTGTAGCCTGCTTTCCAGTTGTTTTGCAGCTGCAGGACAGGAAAAAGCAGCCGAGAGCAGGCTTGAGACAAGGCTGGCACATAGTATGTGTCATATACTTATACTATGCCTATTGTTCTTCTGTTCCTCTAACTGCGGCTGACATGAGAGAGCAATAACACTGCATATGTTCCAGTGTTATGAGCTCCAATACCATGGCCTAAGCAATGAATGATCTTCATACATGCACCATCAACACTAACTCACTCAAACTGGCTGAACATAATAAGTTATGAACTCTGTGGCTCCAACATTAACATGGCCCACTGTTGTATGATCCTTTCTACTGTCCATGAGGACTTGCAAGAGCAAGTGAGCATTAGAGGCTAAATAGAAGAAAGGAACTTATCAACCTTTCTCCCAGAACCATATATACACAGAACGTATAACATTCAGCCACTTCTCCACACCTCCCTTCCTCCCAAGTCAGGCTGCATTTATGCCTATTAAAATCTACCCTAGGGGGATCTACCAACCCAGATTTTGTCTCATGATCCCATCTCTTCATGAAACCCGCCAAGCACCAGCCATTCCACTTAACAGTTTCACTGGTGCATGCTCAGCATCATAATCGAACTTGTTAAACTATGTATAGACTGTGTTTAAACTCAGGCAGGACAGCCCCAATTGGCTATCAAGAAAAGAGTCCCAACATGAGAACACGATCCCAACTGCAGTTTCACTCCCGGGATGAGGTTTACCTGGTGCTGTTGCTGCTGCTGGATCTGCCCTGATCACTGGGATTTTGGTCTGAGCCATTATTCAATTCCTGGCCATGAGCACTAGTCCCATTGAACCCAAGACCACTGAACTCATTCCCGCTGGAGCTGCTCTTTGTACTCCTGCTACAAAATATTTCCACATCTTCTTGGCATGGTTGGTCTGGTTTCTGCAAGCTCTCCACCTCTTCTTCTCCAGCTTTAGCAAATGTGGATGGCAACCAGTTTTCTAATTGGTCTAAAGACTCATTCTGGGGTAGGTTCTTGTTCATAGCAGAAGGCGAAACTGCTACATGGTGAAGATTTTGGCAGCCACTCTCTGGTTCATGACACAGCTCAGGTTTTGCTCTCTCTAACCCACATTGGGAACCACGTGAATCCGACATAGGAAATCAGACTCTTTGCATGTGACTGTGAGAAGAGAAATGTGAGGTGTGCTCCAATTGTGATGGGATGCAATCTACAGGAGGCCAGCCTCCTTTCTATCCAGAGAGAGTGGCATCTTTTTGGTTGTGGTTCCAGGTGGTTCTCTTAAGGCCAGAAGCTTCTATGGCTCTTTTTAACCACTCCATCCTTCTTTGACCCAACAGCAACAGCCTAGACAAAAACAGAAGAAATAAATGATTGTGAAAATCTAGGAAAAACCAAGAGCCATAACTTGTCCCACTTAGGACCACCCCTGTACTGGCTCCATGCTGTACCCTAGGCAGTTACTGGTCTTTTGCCACATAGTTAAGTACTGGACAGGCAACAGTATTCCCTCACAGAAACTAAACACAAGAATAACCCTGTGGCAGGCCAATCTATTCAAAATTCCTCCTTGTGGAAAGAAAATATTTGGCATAGTTCAGTGGTCTTCAAAGTGGGGGTTGGGGACCCCCCTGGGAGGGTCAAAATTTTATTTCCAGGGGATTGCAAAAAGCTGGATGGAGACATTTTGGAATTTGGCACTGGGCACCCTTTGCACTGGGCGCACTTCTAGCTGGAGGGTCCCAGACAGATTATCATTCTCAAAAGGGGGTTCCATGCTGCAATGCTCAAATACCACTATGGAGGAGGAAGAAGCAGTAGCAGCAATTATTTTATCTCCTCTTGGAGATAAAATCTGCAAGAAAAGATTTTGACAAGAACATCTGCTCTTGTCAGGCTCTTTCATCTAAGACAAGGAGTACAGTCAAAGGGAATTTTTGCAGACCCCCTGCATTCTTTTGTTAAAAAAACTAAATTATTTTTCAGACGCTTACTAAAATATAAATAATAAAAAGAAGCAAGTCTCAACTCCCATCTCTTCCCAGATAACTAATAAGGGGATGGTGTGAAAAGGGAATCTGCTCCAGAGAACCCTTGCGGTAAGTCAGGTGCAGAAAGACAAGGGGCTACCTGTGTTTTAGGCTTAAGTTTGCTGCTCATTTTCACCCGTACGAACAAATGGCAAGCAGAACCTGTGTCAGGAAATATCACCAGTCCAGCTTATGTGAGAACATCAGAAGAACCTTACAAGGAATTTTCACTGCTGCATTTCTTCTGCACCCATCCAGCCAAACACCTGACTTATTTAGGGTTGCCATAATTATCTTCCACAAAACCAAGATAGGACTTCCTGTCAAACTTGCCAGTATGTGAATGCAATCCTAGAAAACTGGGTCTGTCCCAGTTTTCCGGGACACATGGCAACCCTAGTCTCATTGCTTGTTCTGCTGGTGCCCCTAATGTCCTTTAAAAGTTGTGATCTCTTTAAAGATAGGAAAGCATTGTTCCCTATTTCCTTCCCCTTTTCCCTATTTCTTACGTAACCACTTTGTGAACTTCTTTTATAAATTAAAAAGAAACCCCAAACTAAGCCTATCACTTCCTATCACCCAGTTTCTAAGGAAAAAGGCGCACCTTCCCCAAGCTCCTCAAACACACATACCTGAAAAAGGGACAAAGTAAGCATAGAATCCTAGAGTTGGAAGGGACCCAATAGGTCATCTGGTCCAACTCCCTGGTTGTAGCAGGAAATCCTCCTAGAGCATCTCCGACAGGAGCTTGTGAAGCCTCTGCTTGAAGATCCCCAGTGAGGGAGAGTCTACCACCTCCCTTGGCAATCTGTTCCACTGCCAAACCGCCCTCACCGTCAGGAATTTTTTCCGGATATCCAACTGGAATCTCTTTTCTTGCAGTTTGTACCCACTAGTTCTAGTTCTGCTTTCAGAGGCAGCTAAGAACAGACGAGCCTCCTCCTCCATTTGACAGGCACTTTTAGGTATCTGAACAGGGCAACCGTGTCTCTCTTCTCAGCCTTCTCTTCTCCAGGCTTCTCCTCCTAACCGAGCAAGAGGCACTCTTTCAAGTGGGTGTTCCTCTTTTATTTAGCAGGGAGAGAGTAACTGGCCCTACACACCCCAGCAGTGTCTGTTCAAGTGGCTTCTGCTGGTGTTCTTTTTTGCATTTTAGATTGTGAGCCCTTATGGGACAGGGACCCATTAGCTTTTAATTAGCTATTATTATTTTTCTATTTTCTTTGTAAACCGCTTTGTGAACTTGTTAGTTGAAAAGCGGTATATAAATACTGTAGATAGACAGACAGACAGACAGACCTACCAAGTTTCCTCAGCCTTTCTTTGTAGGGCTTCTCATTCATCCCACTGAGCATTCTTGTCACTCTCCTCTGGACTTGTCCTAGTTTGGCTGCATCTTTTTTTAAACTTAGATACCCAGAACTGAACACAGTACTCAAGATGAGGACTAACCAATGCTAAATAAAGAGGAACTATAATTTCTTTTGACTTGGAAGCTACAGTCCTCTTAATGCAGCCTAAAATTGCATTTTCCTTCTTTGCAGACGCATCACACTGCTCATGTTCATGTTTCATTTGGAACTAGAGTATTTGCATCCTGGACAATTGTGTCCAGGTCAAATGCATCCTGATGATTGGAAACTCTCGACATTTGCATCTCACTCTAACTTGGCAATTAATCTCATGTTATATATCTTAAGATCTTATACCAGTCCTAATCCTACCTTTGCTTTTTAAAACCAAAAAGGACATTAACTATAAATATTTAATGAGTGGGATCTTAGAGTCGCTGTGGATCACAGGCTGAACATGAGTCAGCAGTGTGATGTGTCTGCAACGAAGGCAAATGCCATTTTAAGCTGCATTAAGAGGACTGAAGCATTTGAAGGGCAGTCACAGAGACCTCCTCAAAGTAGATAAATCTTGTTTTTTTTCTTACCTTGGAAATTCAAGTTGACAAAATTGGTTAGGATTGCACCCTAAATTAAACATGGCATTAATCACATCATCACATTCATTCTTCACATCAGTAGCAAACACAACAGAAGCAGTGGTGGGCCCAGCCTGGCCCAAGAACCGGTTCTCCGGAAGTGGGCACGGCCAGGCTGGGTCAGGGGGCGGGGCTGGGGAGGTTTTTAATTTAAAAATTAAAAAAAAAATTACTTACTTCTGAGTAGTCAGGTTGGGCTCTCAGGCTACAGTGCCAGCCACACTTGCCTGGGAGTAAGTCCCATTGACTGTCATGGGACTTACCTCTGAGTAGTCATGCATAGGATCGGGCTCTCAAGCTGCACCCTGTCCACACTTTCCTGGGAGTAAGACCCACTGATTGTAATGGGACCTACTTCTGAATAGACAGATGCACCCTGTCCACACTTTCCTGGGAGTAAGACCCATTGAGCACAATAGGGCTAACTTTTGAGTAGACATGGTTAGGATTGTAATCACCACACTAAGAAAAGAGGATCTATCCTGGAAAGGAGGCAGGAATCCTGAAGAGTTTCCTGGGAGTAAGACCCATTGAGCACAATAGGGCTTACTTTCGAGTAGACATGGTTAGGACTGTAGTCACCAGGCTAAAAAATAGGATCTATCCTACTCTACTTCAGAGTAGTCATGCATAGGATTGGCTTGGGCACTCATGCATAGGATTGGCTTGGGCAGTCCCAGCCAACTTTCCTGGGAGTAAGCCCCATTGACTATCATGGGACTTACTTTTGAGTAGTCATCATAGGATTTGGCTCTCAGGCTGCAGTCCCAGCCACACTTGCCTGGGAGTAAGCCCACCTGGCTGCTGGAGCGGCAGTTAAAGGATGCAGCTGGCTGAGCACTTTTAAATTTGCTTTCACTGGGCTGGCGCTTGGAGCGGCAAATTTAAAAGTGCCCGGCCAGCCTCTTTAACTGCCGCTCCAGCGGCCAAACGAACCAGTTCCCTGATTATCTCCCCCTCCCCGCAGCTACCGGCTCGCCAGCGCCAGGAAATTCTAACAACGGTTCTACAGAGTAGGTGCGAACCTGCTGGAGCCCACCACTGAATAGAAGACAGGAGAAATCTCCAGGAGGATCTGGGTAAACTAGACTACTGGGCTGTAACAAACAGAATGAATTTCAACAGGGAGAAGTGCAAGGTTCTGCACTTAGGAAATAAAAACCAAAAATACAGATATAAAATGGGAGATACTTGGCTTGGCAGTACAACATGTGAGCGGGATCTTGGAGTTGCCGTGGATCACAAGCTGAACATGAGTCAGCAGTGTGATGTGTCTGCAAAGAAAGCAAATGCCATTTTAGGCTGCATTAAGAGGACTGTAGCTTCGAATTCGCAAGTAGTTCTAGTTCCTCTTTATTCAGCATTGGTCAGACCTCACCTTGAATACTCTGTTCAGTTCTGGGCACCTCACTTTAAGAAAGATACAGCCAAACTGGAGCAAGTTCAGAGGAGAGCAACAAGAATGATCAGTGGGATGGAAGGGAAGCTCTAGGAGGAAAGATTGGGGGAACTTGGGATGTTCAGCCTGGAGAAGAGGAGGCTGAGGGGACACATGATTGCCCGCTTCAGATACCTGAAGGGCTGTCATATGGAGGAAGGGGCTCATTTGTTCTTTGCTGCTTCTGAAAGCAGAACTAGAACCAATGGGTACAAACTGCAAGAGGAGATTCCGGTTGGATATCTGGAAAAAATTCCTGATGGTGAGGGCGGTTCGGCAGTAGAACAGATTGCCAAGGGAGGTGGTGGACTCTCCCTCACTGGGGATCTTCAAGGAGAGGCTCGATGAAGCTCGGTGGTGGTTCATCCACCTGTTGGGGATGCTCTAGGAGGATTTCCTGCTGCAGGCAGGGGGTTGGACTAGATGACCTACTAGGTCCCTTCCAACTCTAGGATTCTATGATATACATGTATACAGAAGGTGCACAACTACCCTTAGCCCCTGTGAGCATCAAAATGTTTAAGAAGATAAAATGTGTAAGAAGATAAAGAATAAGCTAGCAGGTTTACAATACAACTGGAAATAACATTTTTAAAGCCTTATAAGGCATTACCTTATATTAAAAACGAAGCTCTGCTTTTATTATAAAACAGAAAGTTGCATGGTTGCTTTTTTATTTTGCCTTTTCAGCCATTCCGAGACCCATAGTGGCCATGGATGGCCTCTTTAGTCCTCAGAAAACTCCCAGAAGCTAAGGGAACCCAGCTTCCCTATACCAGGACACAGTTATCAAGGAAGCAATGGTTTTGCTATTGTGTTGTTTTATAGTCCCAACATGGATAAAAGCAGCAAGAACTCTACTGGATACCAGAGATAGCTCTGCAGGATAGGGCCGCTGATACGGAGTGCAAAGGGCTCCTTTCCTCCCATCCACATATCTTTGTTTTCCTAGGCCCCATGCTCTGCTGCTGTTACATAACAGCATAGAGAGGGAGCCTGCTTATTAACTCTGTCTGAAATTCTCCTTCTTGGCCCACTGCCAGCCAGCCAAGCCCAAACACTGCAGCAGAGCAGAACAGGTTGTTCTGAACCAGGCAGGACCATCAGCTCTGGTATCGGTGAAGGAAATAAAGCTGAAGGAGGAGGAGACAGTGGGTCAAGCCTTCACCGATGCAGCCTTGAGGGCTTCAGAGAGCTTTTCCCTCACTATTTCATCCACTTGATCACATTGACCACGTTGCCACAGTTACCTTGAGCAGTGCTCTGCTTTTCCCAGGGGTGATTAAGCAGGTAAAGTAGCAGGGGAGGAGAGTGCTCCAGGCAAGAACCAACTGTCTGGTCCTGTATGCTCTCTGCAAGGAACTACAAGGAGCATTGCCCAATGCAACACTAGAAAACCCAGCAACTGGAAGAAACACAATGATGAGTTCACATAGCCACTCCACAACAAGCAGCACCTGGGAATATGTAGCTTAGCAGAAAGCAACACTCACCAATATCCAACCCATTGGTGTAAATGCAATGGTTCCAAGTGGTGGTGGTTCAAAGAATGCTGCTGACAACACCACAGAAATGAGGGGACTGGCCAAGTAGGTGTCACTCAAATGGAAAAGCTAGTTCCCATAAGTAGCAACATCCTGCAGAAAAGGGTTTTCAAGAAATCTTCCTTGTAGCACTAAGGACTGGACAAGGGACACCATATGGCAACAAGACATGTCAGGTCCTCTGCCTGTTTGGCTCACCACAAACTAGGCTGAGGCACTTCCCTAGTTTCAGGCCACATCTTTTGGAGACTTGCTTCACGTTAGTAACCCAGACAGGGCATAAAAGCACTGGAGTCCTTATTTCTCATGCCAGCAGAGGTCTCTGAACCCTGGCCCAGGGGCCAGATGTGGCCCCTGGCAAGCCCCTTCTATCTGGCCCTTGAGTAAGCCTTGGAATCCACTCCAATACATTATTATATGTAAATATATTCAAATTTGAAATGTAAATTAGTTTTCTGGCCCCCGACACAGTGTCAGAGAGATGATGTGGCCCTCCTGCCCAAAAGTTTGGAGACTCCTGCCCTACAGAATTCTCTACCCAAAAGCATTCGAGCTTGCCTCTTTTGTGCATGTTGTGCTTTTTACTGTTCCTGCTGCTGCCTACCTGTCAATTTGAGAACTATTAATTTCTGTAAGCTACCATGAGTCCAAAAGGAGGACGGGGTGTTTTTTAAATAAGTGCTGCTTCCCCAAAAGAATCTGCTCATAACAGTGGTAACATATGTATGCGTGTGTCACACACACACTTGTTGTGGCCCTGATCGCCATAGCCAGTTAGTAGGGCTTTCTTTTCTTTTTTTCATGAAAACATAGGAGAAAGAAACACTCTGTACCTGGTTTTGAAAGACCTTCCATTTCAGTTCCTAACAGAAGCTGGCAAAGAGGCGTTTGAAGTCCTTTAGAACTCAAGGGGCTCCTTTCCTCTTCCAGGCTGACAGGTGGGCAGACGGCAGGCTAGTCATTGACTTGCCAGGCTAGTCATTGACTTGCACCTTGAACCATTCAAATAAATTACTTCCTAACCAGCTCTTGACCTGCTTATGTAATGAGGGACAAGCGAAGCTGCTCGAGTACCAGCTGACATGATGAAATAGGGCAAGTCTTAGCTGGCTGCCAACATGCGTAAGGGCCACGTGCAGAAGCAGCATCACTGCTCTAAGTCAGCTGCTATCAAGGGTTGTAAAAGGCACCCCAAGAAGGTGGTGGACAAGGCTTTCTTCTCCAGTGAATGGTGCCCCCCATGAGAAGAACCTCCCCAGGCCTGTGTTGGATGAGAGGCAGGCAATACCTTGAGTGGGGCATTTGTGAGAGCAGCACCTTCAGCTACCGATACCTGACTGCCAACGCTCACTTATTTAGCGTACGGCAAATACAGTACATGGATTTAAGGTAATTCAGATGTTGATGTCCAGTCCACCCAGCAAAGGAAGGCACCAGGAGAGGGTAGAACACTTACATAGCAACATGAGGTCTACCTTGACAAGGACGCAGAAGAGCCAAGTTCTTGACAAATCTCACATTGTTGGAAAGTCCAAAACATATTTTCTCCTCCACCAGAAGCAGAGGCATAGTTACAGCACGTAACAGCTACAGCAAGTAACTACAGCCAACAAGAGGAATCTTTTGCTCATTATTCAGAAGCCAAGATTCTGCTACAAAATAGCTTTGAGGTGTGAACAAGGCAGGAAGGATAACACTGAAGCAAGGAGAGGCGTTAGTGCAGCACAGCTAAGGGTAGCAGCGTCTTGAACAAGGAAGAAAAAAGGGGTGTTCACAGTAACCACCACAGTCCTCACAACAGGGACTTTTCAGCAAGCAGTACCTGGGAATATCTAGCTAAGCAGAAAGTGTCACCCACCAATATCCAACGAGGGAGGTTTCTTTCATAGCAATTTCATAATAACCCTCTTCCCCATCAGGAACAATGTTAGAACATATGCCAAATGCAATCTGGAAACTACCGTATTAGTCATCATTCGATAAGTCTTGCTCAAAGAAAGGGCCAAATCCAGGACATGCCATACCTATTATCCATCTACTGCTGCCAGTATCTACAAATGCTGACAAGGACATCAGGGCCTTCGAGATCCTCAAGATACATGTGAGGAGAGGCTGCCTATCATCTGCCAGGTTCTGGAAATTCAACCTGGCAGACTGGCATGGGAAGCTAACACGGCCATTCTAAGGCCTCTAGGGCCATGTTGACTCTTCTTTATTAGCCTCTGCTTATCTCACTTTCTGGACTGGGAAAAGAGGAGGAGAAAGGAGAAGAAGTGGAAAGGAGGTGTAAAGTGAAAAGGTGGTGTGTTAGAGTGCTGGAGACTACTTCACTTCCCATTTCTTTTTCATCCCAAACAGTGGGACAAGGAGCAACAGAGGCAACTGGGCAGACCAAAGCAGCGTCTTGCCTGAGGCAACCACCTAAGTTGACTTCATTAATGGGCCAGATATGAAAATCAACGACCCCACATTGGCTGCTTTGACAGGAGTTTGTTGCTACTAAATTCCACATGGATATGGATATAAAGCAAAATATTACAAGAAGATATCAAAGAAAGCCCAAGTTCTGCTGCAACTTTTGGAGCCTGTAAGACCCAAATAATGAGCTCTAAGAGCCCTTGGCTAAGACCTCTTTCTTTACTAGTGTGGAAAGGAGAGATAAAGGCCAAGGTAATCCAGAACAAAATCAAGAACCTCACCCACTGACTCAAGAATACTTTTACAGTCCTGTAAGAGGTGGTTGTCCTCTCAGCTTACCCTTATCAGAGAGGAAAGTACGGTCACCCTATACCCCCTCAGAGCTTCATATTAATATGAGCCCTGCTGGATCAGACCAAAGGCCCATCTAGGCCAGGGATCTCCAAACCCTGGCTCAGGAGTCTGATGTGGCCCTCTGCGAGCCTCCAGCCCTTGGGCAAGCCTTAGAATCCATTCCATATTTCAAATGAAAATTAGTTTTCTGGCTCCCAACACAGTGTAAAAGAGATGATGTGGCCCTCCTGCCAAAAGATTTGGAGACCCCGATCTAGGCCAACTTCTGCACCTTACAGTGGCCCACCAGGTCCCTCCAGGAGCACACAAGACAACAGGAGACCTTCATCCCCATGCCCTCCCTTATGAGAGGCAGGCAATACCTTGGCATCCAGAGGTAGGCTGAAGAGGTTGCATGTACCCATCATGTGATGTGATGTAATGGCATTACATTATGTAAGATGTGATGGATTTTACCTTCAGAAATCTGTCCATTCCCCCTTTAAAGGCATCCAGGCAAGATACCATCACTACATCCAGTGACAAGGAGTTCCACAGATTAGCAACACGCTTGGGAAAGTATTATCCTCTAAGAGAGGCTAGATGAAATCACCACATCCAATGGCAAGGAGTTCAGATGCTGGGTAAAGACGTATCCCCTTGAAAAGGTGTCTAGGCCAGGTGCCACCCCCCACATCCAGTAGCAGTGAGTTCCATAGATTAATCCCACACTGGGCAAAGATGTATCCTATTGAAAAGGCATCAAGATACCATCTCCACATCCAGTGTCAGGGAGTTCCAAAAATTAATGCCACACTGGGCAAAAAATTAACCACTCTGAAAGGCCTCTAGGCCAGGTGCCATCTGTACATCCAGTAGCAGGGAGTTCCACAGACTGATGCCATGTTGGACAAAGGATTAACCCCTTTGAAAGGCATCTAAGTTAGATACCATCCCCATCAAGTGGCAGGGAATTCCACAGATTAATTTCACGCCTGGCAAATAAGTAACTACTTTGAAAGGCATCTAGGCCAGGTGCCATCAGCACATCCAGTGGCAGAAAGTTCCATATGTTAATGCCATGCTGGACAAAGAAGTAACCCCTTTGAAAGGCATCTAGACTAGTTACTGCCCCCACATCCAGTGGCAGGGAGTTCCACAGAGTAATGCCAATCTAGACAAAAGGGCATCTAGGGTAGATATCTCCACGTCCAGTGGCAGAGAGTTCCACAGATTAATACCACACTGGGCAAAGAAGTACCTTTAAAGGGCTTCTAAGCTAGATGCCATCATCGTATTCAGACTCAGTGGCAAGGAGTTCCACAGATTAATGACATATTGGGTAAAGAATTATCCGCTTTGAAGGTTCCCCCAGGCCAAATGCCACCCCACACCCAGGGGCGAGGAGTTCCACAGACTAATTTATTGCCCCCCCCAATTTCTTACACGCGAAGAGGAGACCCTCCCCCAATAATCAATCAATCAACTACCCCCCTCCACTCACCCGCCGCTGCCGAGGCCACCCTACCTCTCCTTCTCTCTTCAGCTCACACTTTCACACATCCCAACAACGTGACAGGAGACACGCCCCCCGCGTCCTGATTGGCCAACCGAGCGGCGCGAGGGGCTGAAGGGGCGGTACCCTAAACAAAACCTCGAGTCCCTATTGGCTAATCAGGGCGAAGTGGGAGAGACGCCTTGTTTTCCTCGCCCCCTCCACCTCCGAGTTCGGGTAAAGCCAGGCACAAGGGCTTCCACAGCGTCTTCTACTGCGCATGCTCCGGAGCGTGCAAAGGCTCCGAATTCCTGAAGGGTGGGGACGGACACGTGGCTCACGTGGCCGCGAGTGGGCGGGGCCTCAATGACGATTGTAAAGCAACGGACGAGCCCGCGAGGGAGAGGGAGAGGGAGGGGCGTTCTCCTTCTCCCTCATAACTTGGTTCAAATAAAAATTTAAAGTCACACACACGCCCACAGTACAATAAGCACAACGCAATGGGAGGGACAGAGGGAAGGACTTTTCCCCCTCAGTGTTGCTCCCCTCAGCACAACAATCATTTATCCTATGAGTTCCATTGCTTGTGAGGGACTGTGAGGTGCTTCTCTTGGTTCCCAAAGTGGGGGTCGAGACCCCCCTGACGGGGTTATTATTTTATTATGGCCCAAAAAACATGGAGAAGGTCCTTCCCCCGCCCAGTGTTGCTCCCCTCAGCACAACAGAGTCACTATACTACATTGTGCCCCCCAAAGACAGGGGGACGGTCCTTTCCCCTCAGTTCAAGAGTCACTTTTCCTGTGAGGAGTTCCGTTCCTTGTGAGGGGCTGTGAGGTCCTTCTCTTGGTTCCCAAAGTGGGGGTCAGGACCCTCGTACTATAGTGTGCCCCCAAAGACAGGGGGAAGGTCCTTTCTCCCTTATTGTTGTTCCCCTCAGCACAACACAGTGTTCCTGTAAGTTCCATTCCTTGGGAGGACCTTCTCATGGCTTCCAAAATGGGGGCCAGGACCCCCTTGAGAAAGTTCTTTATTATGCCCCCAAAGACAGGGGGAAGGTCCTTTCCCCCTCAGTGCAACACGTTTCACATTTCCTGTGTGGAGCTCCATTTCTTGTGAGAGACACTTGTTCCCAAAGTGGGGGTCAGGACCCCTTGAGGAGGTTTTTACTGTATTATGCCCTCAAGGACAGGGGGAATGTCCTTTTCCCCACTGTTGCTCCCCTGTACACAACAGTCACTTTTCCTGTGAGGAGCACCATTCCTTGTGAAGGATTTGCAGTGGTTCCCAGAGAGTTATTACTTTATTTCGAGTGGGGGGGGGGTTGTGAAAAGCTGTGCACCATCATCTTGGAATCTGGCCCTGGTTGCTGAGTAAGGGTACAATCCCACAGCCACTTTCCTAGGAATAAGGCCCATGGAACACAATGGTTAGAATTATGGTCTGTGTCTCCTTAAATGCAATAGGACTTCTCTGGCACAGCAGTGACGCCACTTCTGGTTTCACAAGGGGGGGGGGGGCAACACACAGAGATTGTCATTTGCAGAAGGGGGTCCCAGGCTGAAACACTTGAGAACCACTCTGGTTAACTGTTTTAACCAGAGAACCCAACCCCTACATATGTCTACTCAGAAGTAAACCCAACACAATGGGACTTTTTTGTAAACAGGTCTACGATTCTGCCCACAATCACACTTCCACAGCAAAAAACATACAAAATGGGTACATAAGCAGCACAATGGCTCAAAAATAAATCTACAGTAAAACATTCCCCCTCAGTCTTCAGCTGGGGGCTCCAAGGGTGTCAACTATAAGGCCAATGGACAAAATGTGACTCCATAAGCTTAGTTTAGCTGGCCACCATTAATTGGGCTTTCACATACTTGATTAAAATCTAATGTGCACCTGGAAAAAGGTGCACATTATATTAAGATACCACATTTACTCAAATCTAAACAAGGTGTGCACGTTTTCTCTTCTGTAAATGAACTAATGAGTTCCAAAATGCTTTGGGCCAAAAAAGCAGACAGAAATAAGACTGGATCCCGGGATGCCCAAGCCAGGGTGTCACTTGAACTTGTTAATTTCATTTATGAGAAGATAAAAAGGCAACTTCTTCAGTGTTTGTATGGTGACTTGTGTCTGCTTGTTGTGGACTGGATGTTGTGATGGAGATGACTTTGGGAAACCTTGCAAGCCTGTGGCAGGGTCCTGTTGTCAGGTTGTTTCCCACTGAAGTGGTACCTATTTAAGCTACTTGCATTTGTATGCTTTTGAGCTGCTAAGGCAGGAGCTCATCTGATCTGGCAGTGCTGAGCAGAATTTTGGTCAAGCAGTGTTCTAACCACTGAGCCACTGCAGCCCTCTCAGTTGTGAGAAGACAGTCAGAAATAAAAATCACAACTTAAATAAATGTTCCCTGTACTGGAGGTTAAAGTTTAAGCCAATGCAAATCTGCGCTAATTTTTAAATACAGTTTTTTAACTATTAACCAATCCACTCCAAGCATGTAATTAGCTATGTCTTTCAATCAAGTACAGTGACAAAAAGCAAAGACTCAATTAAATTGAGTAAAGACTCAATAAATTGCTTTATATTGCATTATGTTAGTGGGATGTATAAGTAAGCATAGGTCATGTCAACAAGCTCCTGCATATCAAAATTTGTCACAACTTCGAGGGAAATAATTTTACTTTTCTACTCTGTCCTCACTAAATCCATAGGAGCTTACCAGAGTTCATGAGTAGTACATGAGGCTCACAGGTTGAAAGGCCACCTGTGACGTTCACATACTACCTCTGGTTGTCCTGTGGCACTACCACTAACCTCCTTCTCCCCCCCCCAAAAAAAAAGAAGAGGCAGAAGCTTAGTCATAATTTGCTTTTAATAAGCAGTTACAACAAGGACTTTCCTATGCTGTTAGTGCAGAGCCACTGTGCAAATTATTCTCCTGTTTATAAACAAGTCAGTAACCAATCATGACAGCTAAACATAAGGAATACTGATGGTTTAAAAAGCTATGAAAATTCAGTTCAGTTGCCATTTGGTTGATTCACCTTAAGGTTTAGAGAAATAGTAAATAATGTTTTATGCTGTATTGAAGTAATGACAATCATTTTCTGTTACTAAGGAAGTGCAAGAATTTTGGCACTTTAGACTGATTACTTACCTCCACAGAAACCTGCAAGGGCTTTAAAAAACACACACAGAACTGGCTAGTTATACAAATATTAGCGGTTTCTCATACACAGGAAATGTTTAATCTACACACCTCATGAAATCTGAAGCTCTCCAAAGCAGGCCCATCTGTTCTTTATTCATTATTACTACCGCACAGGAAAAGATGCAGCACACAACAGAAGTTTGGCAATAATGGGTAAAGGCCTAAGACTCACAACCATCTTTCTTATTATTTAGTATAACAGTTGGTGGACCTAGGCTGAGAGAGCAAAGAACAGAAGTTGAAGGGGGAAGAGTGATAGGGAAGGAACACCAAGGTGTTTAGTTATGCATTTCTAGGTCCATGGAGAACACCTACAATTTGATACTGAATTATGAATGGAGACAGTAGTGCTTGCCAATAGTCCTTTAAAGCTCATGTAGCAAAAGTTTGAACGAATAGATAATGAATACCACAAAGAAAGAGAAGCAAATCAAAGAATTTATGCACCAGTAAATTGATACAATTGCCAGAACTAGCAACTTGTTAATACATTGGGGACAAAGCTTTCCTTGCAGTTTTAGTTTTGCCAGAATAATTCAGACTCATTAAGTGTGCAGGAGTACAAAAAAGAGGTTTGTGGCACTTGTTCCAAGTCCAAATAAGGCACCAAGGCATGACAGTTTACTATGACAAGAGTGCAAAACCCTGGGGTTTTTGTCCCAAATGCTTCATTAAGCCACTGTGGTTATTTAAGTGCTCATTATAGACAGCTTTACCACATTAAAGTTTAGAAGAATATTATGAGGCAGGCAGTTCTTATACACGATGGTCAACTCAACCCATAGGCACAATCTAGGCAAAGTTACAGCTGTTGAATACAGTGAAGATGTACAAAAGACAAGGCTTTCCAGGAAATGCAAATGAGAGCTGGTTCCCACCACCAATATGTCAAATTGGAATTAAATACTTTCAATTTATTAAAATGTATCCTGAAGTCATAATAATCTAGGTCACAAAACTCTGAAATCTTGGAAGTTTCTCTCCAGCCTCAACGGCATTTACAAGTTGGAGCACATCTATACAAAAGGCACATAAGTCTTGAAGACTAGAGAGTCAACACCTCTATCCAAAATAATGTTTGACTTGCACACTGTAGTAAGCAATTAGATGTAGAAGTTCTTGTTGAAAGAGCATCATCATGTTTCAATAGCTCATCCAGACACACTCCAAACTATAAAGACAAAACAGTGATAAGTGAAGCAACTGTATCAATTTTTCAAACTCAGGAAAACAAAAAATCACACAGCCCCAGAACACCATATATCCACATTTCCCCCATGTTCCTTGCATGGTCCACCTACTGGAAGTACCACCAGAATAACTGGTGACATCATTATTCAGATATTTCTAAATTGTGAGACCAGACACACAAAACAACCCATATGAGAAGACTTAGGGGATTTTTTTCAAGCATGCGAAAAGCACATGCTGGAGCTCTGTCTGCCAAGCCTAAGGGTCCCACACTTACCACCAAACACTACCTCAAGTGACACTGGTTGAAAAACGCTTCTATAAATGGTTGGCAGAATAGGCAAGTGTTTCCTTGCATGCTTTTTTTCTTTATGATGTTGTAACTTTGCAGACATAGCAGGTTGTTTGTCAGAAGGTGGAGTGTAGCTCCACAGGGGCTA
Organism: Cryptoblepharus egeriae; assembly: GCA_030015325.1. Lineage (NCBI taxonomy): Eukaryota > Metazoa > Chordata > Lepidosauria > Squamata > Scincidae > Cryptoblepharus > Cryptoblepharus egeriae. Next base: position 17,115,655 of record JAREYC010000010.1, on the reverse strand, counting down.
CCATTGGCCTTTTGGGCTCAAGTCAAAGATGGCAGCTTTGGCTGGCCAACTCTAGCTGCTGTGGCCAAACAGTAATCTCAAAGAACCACTTTGAGAACCTCAAAGAATCTCAAAGAATCTCAAATACTTCATTTGACCAGGGTACACCAAGGCCATACTTATGGCTTATTCATAGCATGAGGAAATGCTATCTCTTCAGAGTCTTGTGCTCCAGAAATGTAAGGAGCTATTTACATATGAGTTGCACTGCCTACAGGTTCATATTGATACATGCAGGAACTCTCAGCGTGCATTTTCTAAAAACAGACCATTTCCAGCAGCTTGTCTTCCCATATTTTCAATGGTAGCTGGAATGTTCAGTTTACAGTTGTAATAGAACCCTCAAGCCTTCTGTTCTGCAGAACCATGAGAATAAAGCCTGCTTGATTGACACAGAACATGTGGACACCTTCCACACAAAACTTTTATGTTGATAAGATTGCCAGATGGGTCACTGTCTGAATCACTGTCCAAGAGGAGAAGTGGCTCTTTTCTATTTGGACTGGTACCAAAGACATCTGCTATGGCAATTTGCAATCTTTGGGCAATTTGCTGTCTTGGTTCCCAGCTATGAAATGTGCAATCAAAGGAAAGCAACAAAACTCCAGTTCTGATGCATTTCTCTATCTATAGCCTTCCTTTTATACCCACTGTGAACAATTCACTTACCAATGATGATAATGATAAGGACAACAACAACAGATATCAAGATGGCCCACATCTGGTAAGGAAAAACAAACCAAAACAGAGCTTTCACTTATATGGACAACCAGAATTTGCAAATTCATCCTAATACATGCTTGAAACAAAATCAAGATTACAGTCTATCTAAAGTTTAGCAAGAGCATTTTAAGATAGAATTGGAATTTGAGCAGCAGCATCTCACTATCATGACCAGCAGTATCTCACTATTATTATTCTCCTATCCTCCATCATGGAGTCCAAGACATGCAAAAAACTTAGTTAGAATTTTCAAGGGAGGGCAGAAGAGAAAGCACTTTCAAAGTTTTAACAAAACAGCAATCTTGGAAACAGACTCACATTAATATGAATGCAAATTTACAAATGTTGGGAAATTTAAGTATTTGTTGATTCAAGCAAAACATACTGATCTTTGTGATATGCCAGCCTTCCCCACCAGCAGAGTGCCATGGATTATTATGGGCTGTTTGCTTTTGCCAGAATCAACCAGAATCCTTAGATTTCATATGCTTCCACAAGCTCCAGTGTACACAGTGCCCTTTTATATACACAGAAGAAGATCTTATGTTGGCAAGGGAAAATGCTGTCAAGATAGCCCAGTTCTGGGCAAATGAAATCTGAATTCCTTTCAATGTTCCTTATAAATTTTTTTACTCTTTGTATGTGCTCCTGACAAAGACGAGACTAGATTGCCAAGAATAAAAGTTAGAAAGGCTGCAATCTGGTATAAAATCTTTTGAGGCTCCCAGTGCCCACAGAACAGATCAAGTGTTATCTCCCAGGTTCTTGTTACTGCAGAGCTCTGTGTGCATACCAGATACTCAATCATCATATAAGAAACTAAGAGCACAATCCTAACCATCTATGCTGATAAGCCCCATTGTGTTCAATGGGTCTTATTCCTGGGAAAGTGTCTTTAGGATTGTAGCCTAAATCAGATTTGCTTTCAAGAAATCTTAGACCAAGTTCCTAATGCCAGAAGATATTTAGCAGCTGAGGTATGTGTGCCTTCATTTTAAAAAAGCTACACACTTTAAACAATCAGAAGAGAAACCAGTGTAGTTTTTCACCTTATTTAAGACTTGCTTCTTTAATGCAGCATATATGGACAGAAAAGCAATAGTATTACCTTACAGTTCTTCCACCAGTACTTCCTTTTCAGCTTGGCAGCATTTGTCTCAAACTGGGATGCGCCTGCTTGCAAAGCATCTGCACGGTCATCCAGATCAGACAACTTCTGGTCCCTGTCCAACACCTTGTCCACATTGACTCTCATGATGCCCATTACCTGAGAAAGTCAGATCTTTCCGTTTATTCAAGACTAGCGAAAAGTGTACCCGCATTGCGGGAGTAACATTTCCCCATAAGCCATCCCCCATGATGCATCAACATCCCATGCGCAACCATCCCCCCATGCACAGCATCCTCACCAGTGCAACCTCTTCCTCCGAACAACATCCCCCAGTGTACCAGGCAGAGAGCACCAAATTGGCTAGATGTTGGTCAGTCTCCCATGTTAAGTATAGGACAAAAACACATTGCCCCCTTTTCAGCCCTTTTCAGGGTTAAATTTCTCCAGATGGGTTCTTGGTGAGTGTTCAGGTGGCAGAAGGAACTCCCTCCCAGAATTCCATGCTTCTAGGCCCAGCAGTTGGGGCAGAATGTTGATGAATCATCAATTCTCCAAGGCAAAGTATAGGGAAGAAAATGCGTTGCGCTCCTTTTCACCACCTTCTGGTTGGAATTTCTGAAAACTGGTTCTTAGTGCACCCCTCCGTCACGGAAGGAACACCCACACCAAATTTCACACTTCTAGGCCCAGCGGTTTTGGCAGGGCAGTGATGAGTCAGTCAGCGAGTGTCTTTTCTCTTTTATAAATATAGATGAAGACTGAGACAATCACAATTTCAAAGCTAATTCAGTATTTGGTTAGATTTTTGGTGTTCTTCACCAAAATGCAAAAACCCAGATCAGCTTGGCTTAAATCTTCTGTAAAGATGTTCTGCTTCTGTGATTGGCCCAGACCACTTTCAGTTCAGCCAAGTTCAACACACCTCAAATACTTCTGTTGCTAACATGAGAAATCTACAACCTCTCCACCTATCTGATATGCTTATTCTGTAGTGTAGCAAGCTTGATCTCTAGCGTATCACCCTATGTTAAAACAAGGAAACATCTTTTTCATCCATAGCATTTATAGGGCCTTATAAGTCATATATCCTCTTTGAAGCATCATGGTCAGGTGGACCAGTTTTACTTGGACAAACATCTGATTTTATCAACCCCAACACGCAGAATGAAGTAGCTAAACTTACCTCATCAACTTGGTTTTTAGTCTCCTGAAGGCGGCGGTTGCTGCCAGGGGCAGTTCCAGCTCCAGGTGGACCACTTGTTGACCTAGAGTGCAAAAACAGACAAGAGCTCAAATCTGAAGATCTTGGGACCCCAGGCAGTCTTTTGTTAGAATCTGATAAAGCCTGGATTGTACAGCCACTTATGGAAAAAACTGCTAGATGTACAGCCTGATATTTAGAGCAGATGTAGAGATATTTGTTCTTGCATTCAGACAAGTCACCATTGTCACACATCCTCTCTACTGTCAAATTAATTCCAGTGTTATAGGTGGGACTGTCATAATTAAGTGTTAGTGTTATGGCAGTGTTAGGATATAAAATATTCCAATAATTTTTTCCCTCAAAAGTAACCACACATAACTTATGAATGCAGATCAAGGGATCAATGTAGCATAATAAGAACTGGCCAAGACTTAAAACTAACATGAAAACACATACAGTCACATTCACACATCCCATCCTCTGCCTCCAGATTCACTTTCCCATCCCTCTTTCTCCACTAAAGATAAATTGATTCTCTGAAATTGTTTCCAATTTCAATATTGCCTGAAACCTTGGCTTTCCAAAAGATCTGTTGCTTACAATGTTCTTAGTTATTTTGTGCCTCCAGACAGAATTTTGCCAACCATTTTCTGGGTTTGGGAAGACTTAACAGCCAACTGTACTGGTAAGCAAAGATCACTTAAACATCATCAAATGGAACATGGGCTTGTTTTGACCAGGAACCTGATCATGAATTTGTGAGAGAAAAAACAGTGCCAGATCCAGATTAAGCTATGCAAAACTTCTGAATCCTGTTGGTCAGTTTAAACACTTTCATGTTGGCTTTCCTTAGAAGAAGAAAAAATTGAGAACATTTGCACAGACAGGCATTATTGAAAGCGCAAAGAACTATGGTCTTACTTTACTTTTCCATCATCAAGACAGGACTCGCATATCCAGGGTACCACCAACACAAGATGTTTTCCTTATGATTACCTCCTCCTACCTGGCCCTTGTATAAAGAGCAGGACCTCCAAGACTACCCTTACAAAAAGCCAGCTGCCCAGGTGGAAGAAGCTACTTGAAGTCAAGAACACCGCCTCTTGAGATTAACACCTTAACCCTTAAATACTGTATAGCAGTGATTTTCAACCTTTTTCGTCTCATGGCAGACCATCAATGGTTTTTACCATTGACAAGGCACACCATGCTGTTCAAATCCCCCAGTTTTCCTATTAATAAATGTCCCTCCCCAAATTTCAGCGGCACACATGAAGACTCTTTGTGGCACAATAGTGCGCCATGGCACACTGGTTGAAAATCACAGCTGTATAGGGAAAGTGGTGGAAACCTCAAACTTCCAATATCTACAGGTAAGAAAGCAAAGCCACCACAGAAGCACATCAATGCTTTCTATGACTTTCTTTGGCTGCCCACATTGGATGCTGTTCCAGATTCCTATCACCAGGAATAGTGACGGTCTGTAAAAGAGACGTTGCTTCAGAAGCTGCACCTCAGACCCCCTCTCTCTCCTTTCCTTCCCAGCTTGCAAACCACAGTACTTTATATTTTTGCAAGTTAACAATTTATGGCCTGCCTAATTAAAGGTAAACACCAAGAGACCCATAGTAACCTTGAGAAACTACTTCCTTCTCTACTATGAAGGGATAAGTTGAGCAAGTGACTGAACATAGGAATTGCATGTGAGGAGTAGGAGTTTTGAGCCTTATTGCTTGTAACAAAGCTCCGCTTCTTTTGCTCAGGATTGTTTCATAAATACAATTTCTTGTGCATTGGGAAGACCCACATGGGCTCATCATGTACATAGATGGCATTTGTATTAATTCTGCCACTACAAGTGGGTTCCAACAAACGCATGCCTGGCACAACAGATGGCAGAATAAGTCATACAGGGCAGATTTCTGGCCCATCATTGTGCACTCTTAGAGAAGGCAGAACATGAAAAGAGCAATAATTACAAAACACTCAGGCAATCCAGTATCAGTGCTACAAGAAAAACATCTCTGAAGAGAATCACCAACTGCACTTCATTGGATTAGATTAGAAGACCGTTTTATACTCTCACTCTTCTCAGCACTCTGACTGGTATACACCAGGCAAAGAAATGCACTCATTTCAAGTGTTCTCACAGTTTGCATCAACAGTTCTTTTTTTAGATCTATCAGAGCTGCAACCTTCGCAGAAGGAAGCTGAAAGCCAAAATCGAGAGTCAAATCACTGCAGAGTACGTGGACGTTATTTAAAACCACAACAGAGCACTAGGATGTATATTACAAGAGGTACTACTAGGCCCAAGAGGAGGTCAACATGGTTGGAGACAAAAAAAGCTATTAATACAAGAAGGGTTTCTTCAGAAAAAGAGGTCTTGCCCAAATGAGAACAAAAAGAAACAAACTCTGACAAAAGAAATGGAAGCTAAGCTACAAGCGATGCAAAAAAGATGAGTGCAGAGTTTAAAATAGCAGGGAGACAATAAACTTTCAATATAGGTTGAACCTTGGCATCCATGAGGTTTAGTTCCAGGAACCTCCATGGATACCCATTTTCTTGTTAATGAAAAACATTTGTTAAAACAAGAAATTGAGAAAAGAAATCAATATGAATTAATTTCCTTTCTGGAGGCAGATACTTCCTCCTGCAAAGGAATTGGGAGGCAAAGCAAGTGTGAAGATGTTATCTCTTCTATTCATGGCTGAAACATCACCAAACATCACCCTTCCAGCTGAAACATCACTAAAGCTGAAGCCTTTCTTAGGTCAGGTTAATTGCCTATCATGTTATTAAGGTAAGGGATGTTGAATTTGAAGGTTCAACCAAATTCATGTTGAGGTTATCTTTGATAATTAGGTTCTACCTGTACATTAAAAAGCAAGAAACCTGCCAAAGATGTGTTTGGACTGTATGGGAATAAGAAGCTCAATGAAAATATGGGATCTTCAGAGAAGCTGAAGGAAATCTTAGGATTTTTTCAATCCAGAAGACAAAGAAGGTAACTGTGTCTGAACTGAACACCTTAAGGAGGGCCTTTCAGAAGCACCAAGTCCAAGAAACAGAATAAGGTTCTGGAAGGATAAGAGCAAAAGGATAAGTTACAAGTAAACAATCATGGGGTCTACTGGGTCAGGCAGCAACAAGTTGAATTAAAAGGAATTCAGATATGGAAATGCTGAAATTCTAAGTATATCATGTTATCAGGCTCTGTCACAGAAGACTGGAATGTAGCCAACACAACAGTTATATTTAAAAGGGGTTCAGATGTTACAAACTGGTCAGCTTAATGCTTGCTCTCAGAAAACTAGTAAGAAGCATAAAAGGCCTGTGAAACTGAAAAGAAAATTTTCACAATTTATGGTGACTTTATATAAATTTTGGGTTCTATTCAAAAAATGGCATCAGGTTTGCTTTGTCACCTCTAGTTGCACGAGATATAAAATGCCCCTTGTTAGCGAATGGTTCAATCAGCTTCCTCATGAGAAAACATATGCCCTTTATGAAATTTGATGACAAACCAGAGTCAAATCAGCTGCAGTGGAGTAAAATACGTATTTCTACAGAACAGTGACTAGTTCGAGATCAGATGGGTATTACAGATTTGTACTAACATCCCAGATTCTTCAGAAGCACCTCCTCCCAAAAAATAAAAGTGGAAACAGGAGTTCCTTATGAAACCATTTTCTTCTCAGAAAAGAGAGACCTACCCATAAATGCCAACTGAATAATCAGAATTGCAGCACAGCTCTTTTTGGCCAACTTCCTTGGTGCATACCTTATGACTTTCTGCATGTTTCAGTTTTGGACAATTTTAAAACTCCCTGAAATGCCAGTGCCAAATAGTCCGTTTTGCCCAGGCTGTGGATCCTGTGGTTAAAACCTAGTGCCTTACAACAGCCCTGCAGTGTGGTACATGGTAGCATTGCAAGCCAAGTCTGATTTAACTTTCCTTTCAGGTTGATGTGGAGATCATGCTCCATACTCGTTCATGCTCTTTCCCAGGCCAAATCTTACACTCAGCAGAATCCATTTTGTGTGCTGAAAGGCTGGTCTTAAGTGGGAAGAGCATAAACTGCAGTCTTGCTGATACCCAATCACAGCCAGGATCAACCCCTGGGTTGCACTAGCATACTTTGAAGGCAGGCTTCACCTCTACTTCGGGAAGGAACAAACATTCACTTCCTAAAAGAACTTGCAGGAAGCAAATGCTGCTTCCCTTGCATGGCAATCCCTAGTTGGATGAGAGAAGGGGAGGCAGGAGTCAGTTCTTCTCAGGAAGGATCGGGCAGTGCATTCACCTTATATGTTTTGGCTCCTAGAAGCACACTTTCTAAATAAGTTATTTGAAAGCAAAAGGAACACAGGAAATGCATAAAAACCTGCCATTCCAGCCAATATAGCCAGCCTAACCTATGGCTGGCTCCTAACCCATAGTGGTTCTGAGCTGCTAGGGTTGCCATATATCCCAAAAAAACCAGAACTGCCCCAGTTTTGGAGGATTGCATTCATATACTGGCAAGATTGACAGGGGGTCCTGTCCTGGTTTTGTGGAAGAAAATTATGGCAACCCTATGTGCTGCCTGCCAGGATCATGAGGGTCTGCCTCTGCATGCACACTCACAGCAGTGGTTGTTGGCATTTCTTCTCGTCTCCTTATTCCCACTGAGAAAGTGGGCTAGACTGCTAAGTAAGCCTCCCTATCTGAGCCTAGCAGCCGCCTACTCAAACCCTTTGCCCCCAGACCAGCAGCCAGCCCTGAAGGTTCCAGGGAGGCTCCCTTCCAAGCTGGTTTCCCAAAGGCCGCTTTCAAGAGAGCCAAAACATGTTATCGTTCAAGCTCAGAGGTTGCACAGCTGTCATCACAACTTGTGGCCTGTGATGGACTTTCCCTCCTTTGGACCAATGCATCACCACACCCTGAGGCAAGCAGTTGCACACATTTCCTTGTCCAGGCCTCCTCCCTGCTGTTCCACTAGCCAGAAACAGTGCAGGGAGCATGGAGAGAAGGCAGCCACAATAACCCACCTGGGCATCCTAAACATCCTTGCCCACCTGAGCCACCCTTTCCTAGACAGAGAAGTCCCTCTTTCCCCTCCAAGGAGGGCTCAGGCTGTAATCCTGTCACACTTATCTGAGAGTGAGCCTAGGGTTGCCATAATTTTCTTCCACAAAACCAGGACAGGACCCTATCAAACTTGCCAGTATGCGAATGCAATCCACCAAAACTGGGACAGTCCCAGTTTTCCAGAATATATGGCAACCCTGAGCAAGCCCCATGGATGACCAGGTTTCATAAATGCAAAAGAGAACAAAGCCCTCCAAAATGTAGGATACCTGAAAAAATGGAGGACATGACAAAATAAAAAGCAGAAACACTCGTATACACATATTTACTCAAATCTAATGCACCAATGAATTTAACGTACACCCCTAATTTAAAAGGCTTGAGATTTAAAAAATATTTACTGGTGATTGTAAAGCGCAGCTGCAAAGCAGAGACTTTAGTTTAATTTTACTTTACTTTTACTGCATATGTTTAGTTTTACTGCAAACAATAATGAGTTCTATGACAATAGTATGACAATGGATTTATGTCATGACTGTACCTAATTTTACCTACTTTATATAACAATGTGTTTATGTCACACTTTTTTATTACAGTAAACTGTAAAACTAAACACTGACCTATACTTATAATCCAGTACTGTATTTTCTCAAATCTAATGTGTCATTAAATCTAATGTGCACACATTTTTTGGAGACTTGGGCTGAATTCCTAAAGACACTTTCCTGGGAGTAAGACCCATTGAATACAACGGAGCTTACTTTTGAGTAGACATGGTTAGGATTGTGCTCTAAGGCTGTAATCCTAAAGACACTTTCCTGTGGGGAAGACCCATTGAACACAATGGGGCTTATTTTTTGAGTAGACATGTTTAGGATTGTGCTCTCTCTTAAGACACTGTGCCTGTTATCCAGCAGGCCAGGGTTCGAGACCCAGGTTGGCTCCACAAGACAGGGTGAGCTCCTGTCCTCAGCCAAGCTCTGCGACGCCAGACGCCAGCTGGATCCAATCGTATTGGCTCTGCCTTTCCATTGGACTAATTCAGTGGCGTGGAGAGGGGGGATTTGCTGCTTGGGTAACAGCCTATCCTCCATAACAATCCAACCCAGGCTTTCATTGCAGCATGCATGCATATATATATATATATATATACACATACACACACACACACACACACACACACACCGTTTTTCAGACTAAGACTGGAAAAGATGAGCTCATTGTAAGCCCAATCCTAGGTGTGTTTACTCAGAGGTTATGTTTAATATATGTCATGTTTAAGTCCCATGTTTAATTAAAACACTATATTCTTATTATTAAATTTAAAAGTATTACCAAGAAATTTAAAATTTATTACATTTAATCTACCAGTATTTATTCCAAGAAGACTCCATGATACCTGCTCAAAAGGAAAAGGACAATAATAAAGAACTTTTTCCAAGTCACAAAGACAAAAAAAGGCCATGTCCTGGGAAAGGGGACATCTGGTCACCCTGCATTGACTATGATGGGACTTACTACTGAGTTAGTCCCACTGAAGTCAGTGGGACTTACTCCCAGGAAAGTGTGCATAGGATTGTAGCCTTAGATCCCACTCTTATGCATGGCTACTCAGACGAAAGTCCCATGAGATTCAATGGGGCTTACTCCCAGGAAAGTGTGGACAACACTGCAGAATTAGAGTACAAAAGGGAGGTCTACTCAGAAGAAAGTCCCATTAGACACAACGGGGCTTACTCCCAGGAAAGTGTGGGTAGCTAGGAGGGGTCCCTGGTGCTCCCCCTGCAGAGCTCCTGCCCAGGAGGGACTCACATGCTGGCGGCGTCCGGCGAGCGCGAAGGGGACGGAGGAGTTTCCTGGAGCTCCCTTGCTGGGCCCGGGACTTTTCAGCAGCCGGAGGAGGGCTGGGTGGGGCTGCCGGGCCGGACGGAGCCTCTCCCTCCCTGGAAGGCGGGCGCCGGGAGGGGCTCCTGCTGCCTTCCTGGTGCAGCTCTGCCAGGATCCTGTCCTCACTTCCCTGGGAGTAAGACCCATTGACTCTCATGGGACTTCCTTCTGAGTAGACATGCACAGTAGAGGGATCCAAGGCTGCAATCTTATACACACTTTCCTGGAAGTAAGCCTCATTGACTCTACTCAGACTTTCTTCTGAGTAGACACACCTAGGATTGGGCTCCAATCAGCATGTACTTAGGGCATCCAAGGAGGGGGGATGCCCTATATTCCTATAAATCCCAAAAAATCCTATAAATCCCCCAAAAATCCTATATTTCTGCAGTCCTTGATTGATCATGGATACTGGTGGAAAATTAAAACAAGTGAACCAAAACAAAGTCTTTTATGAAGAAGGGAATCACTGAACCCAGAATAGGTTAATTCAAAATCTATGTTCAGAGGTTTTTTCCCCCTCCTTTTATCCTTTTTACTTTTTTCTAAACTTTTTTAAAAAAAACTTTCCTGCACTAGCATAGTTGTGCCAGTATGGCATGGGCTACACCCTGCATTTGAAGGGCAGTCACAGAGGCCTCCTCAAAGTAAATAAATCTTGTTTTTTTCTTACCTTGGAAGTTCAAGTTGGCAAAATTGGTTAGGATTGCACCCTAAATTAAACATGGCATTCATCACATCATCACATTCATTCATCACATCATCATCATGGCATTCATCTTGGAAGAAGGCCATGGCCCTGTGCCAATCCCAGGGACACCAGACACCATCTTTTTCCAGGACATGTCCTCTTTTTTAGCTTCAAAACAACTTAAAGGCCCTCCTTTCCCTGGGAGAATGCAACACATAGACTTAGGGCAAAATCCATAGCAGTTACGGGTCCATGCAGTTACGTTACCCTCTAGTGTTATCTTATGGGAAGTCATCTTAACTGCTTGGGATCAAGGGGCTTAATTTAGGATATAGGCCTTTTTGTAATTAATAAATTCTATGTTACACAGATTTAAATTTAATAATATTTCTGCATAAAAAGCCTTATCCAGTGTTTTGGGGTGTGTCTGTACCTTCTGGCCATTATTCCATTTTGGGTCAAAGGCCAAGCAGAGGGAGGTGAGGCAACTGTCAACATTCCATTCCCATTTTTACTTTATGACTGTTTTTCGGTTGGATGATAGGCCAGGATGAGTAGAGGCAATTGGAGGAAAGCCATTGAGAAGAGAGGTAGCAAAAGGGCAGCTGGGGGGGAGGCAGCAGTTGAGGAAAGCCATTTCCATAGATGTCTCTGGCCAATTGGTTTGGTGACTTTTTTGACATGTGGTATGAAAGGAAGAGTGAAAGGAGAGTGAAAAGTAGAGTGAGTGCGTCATGAGGTGTGTGAATGTGTGGATTGAGTGGATTTCTTCTTTCAGTTTTTATTACTTGTTTTTGATTTTTTAAAATTTATTTTCCTTTGATTTATTTGTGTGTTTTGTATTTGTTCCTTTTTTGCTGTTTGGCCAGGGCTCCTCTGGAGTCTTCAAGGTGCTGCTACCTGGAGAAAAGCTCCTCACCTGTGGATTGTTGATCTTCCTCCTTCTTGAACAAACCCTTGGTTCCTCCTGGATCCCTTCCCACATCCTCCTAATTCTTCATACCTCCATCTCTTGGAATGGTTCCAGATCAAAAATTCCCATCTGTGAGCATGGTGTGCATGTTCATTGCCAGTCCATGGATATTTCACTACTGGGAGATTCCTCTGAAAGATAGAGAGGCCAGCAGGGCTTCTAAGGGGGAAAGGTGCTACCCCCCCTTTCTCTCAAGAGCTGGGTAGATGTGCCAGAAGGCCACCCTTCTCCATCTCTCAAGAATTGGGCATAGCAGCATATCACCTTTGCTCCAAGTTCCCTCCAGCTCATGCCACATTTGGACTGGGGTCTAATGCACCTGTTGGGGATTTCCTAATGCACCTGTCAGGGATGCTCTAGGGGGATTTCCTGCTGCAGGCAGGGGGTTGGACTAGATGACCTACTAGGTCCCTTCCAACTCTAGGATTCTATAATGCCCATCCAGGTATGTCTTTTTTGAGTCCAATTCTGCTCTGATTCACTAACTGTCTTAACTAAGGGTTTTCATAACTGGTTCTCACAACCAGAAACATTAATGTGAGATAAAGAATATTGCTGGTTCCCATTGCCTAAATCTCATCATCATGAATTTCAGGCAGAGAGAAATGTTTAAACAAAGTCCATTGTAAAAAAAAGCTTTATTATGCTTGTGTGGCATCAACCCACCACATCTGAGGGTGGGCTCCTCATTCCCACTTAGGAAAAAGTGTCAAGGAGTGAAACATGTCATTGAGAACAAACTTGAGAGAACAACTAGAAGTTCCTCAGTAGGAGGGTGTCAGCTTTGTAAATAGTCACATAAAAGGAAGGGAGGCATCATCACAGAGTATTTTTTTTTCTAAAGCTTTGATTAGTGCAGGGGTGTCCAAAGTTTTTGGCAGGAGGGCCACATCATCTCTGTGCCACTGCCAGGAGCCGGAAAAATGATTTACATTTCAGATTTGAATAAATTTACGTACAAGAGAGTATTAGAAATAGATCCCGAGGATTACAAGGCTTGCCAGATGGCCAGATAGAGGGATCTTGGTTGCATCTCTAACCAACTTTTGAGCACTGGCACAGCTATGCCAGTACAGCATGTTCTGCATCCAGCATGTGTTACATTGCCCTTATGCTAATGCTGGGAAGTTGGTTGGGATTGCACCCCTTGCCACCAATCACATTGAGGCTACCCACGGGCCACATCTGGCCCCCAGGACAGGGTTTAGACACCCCTGGATTAGTGTAGTTTAGTGCTATGGATTAGTGCTATGTAATTGCCAAGTTGACCAGGACCCTTGATGTTTTTTTAAATATAATGTAATACTGACATTAACTCTAAAATAATGGCATGTAATAATGGCATTAACATTGGCAACCCTAAAAAATTTTTACTGCGAATTTTGAAATATGGCATTTTATTTTATGGTTTATTATTTTTTGAATTGCAAATATATGGGGGCACCATAATCTTTTCAATGCTTTGGGCCTCTAACACGACCCAATCCTAACCAATTTAAGCTGGCACAACTCACCTGCTCTCCATTTCCATGGTGGTGTGGGGAGGGTGGCACATGCCTGTGCGTTGGCCTAACTCCTGCCCCCGTGACGTGCGCACTTTTGTGATACCAGCAGGCCAGCACAGGACTTGTACCAAGGCTTAAGCTGACCTAACTGGAGTGAGGAATGCAGCCTAAAGGTCTTAAACAATCCTGCTTGTTCCAGCTAGACTACTGTAACATGGGACTGCTCTTGAAGACTGGCAACTTCAGCTCATCTAGAGTTCTACAGAATGACTCCTGAGTGGCACTGAGTGGAACAAATTGTGCTGCCTTGTTGCTGGAGTGTTTCAAGAAGTTGTCCAAAGTGCTGGTTTAAATTACAAAACCATTAAATTGTGCAGGGCCACATTGGTGCAGAACAGCAGATTATGACTGACAGAGAACTGATCCGAAACCACTTAACTGGCCTAAATGAATTCAAGTCATTTGGACCAGATGAGCTGCATCCTAGAGTTCTTAAGGAACTGGCAGATGTCCTTGCAGAGCCTCTGTCAATCATCTTTGAGAAATCCTTGAGGAGTGGAGAAGTTCCACTGGACTGGAAGAGGGCAAATGTAGTCCCAATTTTTAAGAAGGGGAAAAAAGAAGACCCGGGAAATTATAGACCAGTCAGTTTGACTTCAATCCCGGGCAAGATATTAGAGCAAATCATAAAACACACAATTTGTGCACATCTAGACAAGTACTCGGTGATCAAAACAACCCAGCATGGATTTAACAAATCTTGCCAGACAAATCTGATCTCCTTTTTTGATCGGGTTACGAGCTTCCTGGACAGTGGCAATGCTGTGGATGTCATTTATCTTGACTTCAGCAAAGCATTTGACAAGGTCCCACATGACATTTTAATTGGGAAGTTGGAAAAATATGGGCTAGACGAGGCAATCGTTAGGTGGATCCGCAACTGGCTCAATGGCCGCATTCAAAGGGTTTTAGTAAATGGCTGTGCGTGAACCTTTCGTTTGGTTTCAAGTGGGGTTCCCCAAGGCTCTGTGTTGGGCCCGGTTCTCTTTAACATTTTCATCAATGACTTGGAGGAAGGGATACGGGGGAGCCTGATCAAATTTGTGGATGACACCAAGCTGGGAGGAGTAGCAAACACAACACAAAACAGGAGCAAAACAAAACCTCCAGGAGGATCTGGATAAACTAGAATTATGCGCTGTAACAAACAGAATGAATTTCAACAGGGAGAAGTGCAAAGTTCTGCACTTAGGAAATAAAAACCAAAAATACAGGTATAAAATGGGGGATACTTGGCTTGGCAGCACAACATGTGAGCGGGATCTTGGAGTCATCGTGGAGCACAAGCTGAACATGAGTCAGCAGTGTGATGTGTCTGCAAAGAAAGCAAATGCCATTTTAGGCTGCATTAAGAGGACTGTAGCTTCCAAGTCGCGAGAAGTTCTAGTTCCTCTTTATTCAGCATTGGTCAGACCTCACCTCGACTGTACTGTGTTCAGTTCTGGGCACCTCACTTGAAGAAAGATGCAGCCGAACTGGAGCAAGTCCAGAGGAGAGCGACAAGAATGATCAGTGGGATGGAAGGGAAGCCCTATGAGGAAAGGTTGGGGGAACTTGGGATGTTCAGCCTGGAGAAGAGGAGGCTGAGGGGAGACATGATTGCCCTCTTCAGATACCTGAAGGGCTGTCATAGGGAGAGAGGGGCTCATTTGTTCATAGCTGCTACTGAAAGCAGAACTAGAACCAGCGGGTACAAACTGCAAGAGAGGAGATTCCGGTTGGATATCCGGAAAAAATTCCTGACGGTTCAGGCGGTTCGGCAGTGGAACAGATTGCCAAGGGAGGTAGTGGACTCTCCCTCACTGGGGATCTTCAAGCAGAGGCTTGACAAGCACCTGTAGGGGATGCTCTAGGCCAGTGGTTCTCAATCTTCCTAACGCCGTGATCCCTTTATAAGTTCCTCATGTTGTGAGGAACTTATAAAATTATTTTATAATTTTATTAACCATAAAATTATTTTAGTTGCTACTTTATAATTGTAATTTTGCTACTGTTATGAATCGTAATGTAAATATCAGATATGCAGGATGTATTTTCATTGTTACAAATGAAATGTTTGTTCTATGCACACATTGAACACAATGCGATTTATTTCAGAGCATAGGATTGGGCCTTGGTGCTGTCAGTCAGCCCCAGTATGCGCACAGCTACAGCCGGAGGCCTGGTAGGCCTGACCTGGTCCCCTGCACCAGAGGTCTTTAGGCGACCCCCAGGAAAACTCTAGGTGACCCCAAAAGGGGTCCCAACCCCCACTTTGAGAAACACTGCTCTAGGAGGATTTCCTGCTGCAGGCAGGGGGTTGGACTAGATGACCTACTAGGTCCCTTCCAACTCTAGGATTCCATGATTCTTCTGACTTGAAAACTTGTCCAGTGGTTCCATGCTGTAAGTTTAACCATCATTTTAGTAACCATCAGCATCTTGTGGCCCTCAATCCAGGTTGTGTGTGTCCTTCCACCCTCACTATTACCAGATTGTGGATTAAAAAGCACACACTTCAAATGGGGAAATTTTCTTCATTTTTAATTTACAGCAGAAAGAATATAAAGCATTCAGAAAACATTTTCCATATTTTAAGGGCAATTCAAAACATTTTGCATGGTTCCAGCAGCTGAGTTCTTCAACAGATCCATTGATTCAGTGATGCTTTACATGCACAGTTACAAAAATAAAACTTACAAAAGAGACATCTATACTAGTTTTTCATGCAAGTCCTGGGGACCCCCTCCCCTCTTTTTTGGGCGCCAACTACTGTGTGGAACTGCCATGAAGCGTGCAACTGCAGAGGGGGTTCATGTTATATTTTTTATTTCGTTCACACAGGATCGTTCATTTCACACATGTGATGTTGCACAAAGGAGCAATTCCAGCTTGGGGAGACACAAGAGGATCCTGGTCCCTGGCCCTGCGGAAGCTCGATTATCCAGGAAGGAAGCCCAGAGGCTCTCCCAGCTCCTAACCGAATCCCACAGGCCAGGTAAGGGCAAGCAGAAGAATTGGGTGCTGTCTTGGGAGCACATTTAAAGGGAACGTGCCAAAGGCCACCGATATGCCCACGGATGGCCCAATTTAGCAAGGCATTTTGGCACGGGTCCAACTTCAATTAGCACGCAGGTTATTCCAGCAATGAACCCAGTGTTGGCTCCTTGAAGGACCCAAGGAGGGAGTGTGGGCACGAACCTCAGCTTGCCATGCAAACACCAGCTCTGGGTTCCAGCATGGCAGCTTGAGGACCAGCTGCCTATTGGTTGTTGCACCACCAAGCCTGTGGATCTGGAAGGGTTGAACGGTGAAACACCTGACTCAGAAACCCCTTTGGGACAAACAGAAAAAGAACTGGAATTAACCACTGGGGTCACTACTCTTGTGAGTGGGAAGGTGGAGAGCAATGTTCAGAATGCAAGGAAAGAATAAGACAACAAGCGTATCGCCTCACAGTGTCCATGAACCAAGCATTCCAATCCACTCCAAAGGACCCGTTCATGTTTTGCAGGGATGGATATGTGCCTTGTGTAAAAGGGCCACCTTTCAGTCCTGTCATGGCGGCGGGGCCTGGGACTGCCTCTGCCACAGCCCAGGGCCAGCTTCGTCGGCATCTCCCCCACCTCTTTTTCTTTGCATTGAATTGGGCCATAAAGCAGCAATTAACAGATGTACAACTTCATCAGCACACCTCCCCCTTATTTTTTTAATCCTGGCAGTGAAAGGAAGTACTTAGAACTAGAGACAATTAGAATGAGAGAAAAGGCACGAAGAGCACTGACCCCAGGTTGGTTCTTGTGTGGTGAGGGGGGCGGTTTTGTTTCTTTGCCACAATCTTTTGTGTGTCTAAATCTTTCCTGTAAAGATTCTTTTTTAAAAGCTTCACAGAATTGTGAGTATTTTTAGGCTTCACAACAAGCCTCTGAGCAAGACTAAACATTTCATCTAGTGGCTGGGATCAAGCAAGAGCAACTGTTCCCGAAATCAAACACATCTAGAAAGGTAAGAGCTACCAACCCTCTTGGAACATACAAACTGGCACTAGTGGGAGAGAAGGGGGGGGGGGTGAGGGTAGCAGGTGGGATCCACCTCTGGTCTCAGCTACACCAAGTCAGAAGCCAGACTTGCCTCTGCATTTCTGACCTGGCAGAGTGTAGCTTGAAAACCACCAGCTGCTCCCTCCCTCCCCACCCCCCACCCCGTCTGCATTTCACATTAGCTTCAGTACCGAAGCGGCTAATTTTAAAATGGACTTCTTTGGCTCCTCTCTATGTGGAAATAGCAATATACCATGACACCCCTACAAAACCTGTTTGCATCTTTTAAATTTTTCACTTTTTTAAATTTTTTTGTGCAATTTTTAGTACATTGTCTGACTTCCAGAAGGAAATATGGACATGTGAAAGGTTTTTTTCTCTACTGTCATACTATTTCTTTTTTTCTTTTCTTTTTTATTTTTTTATTTATGTTCATTCTAAGTGTTCTTTATTGGAGTGAGTGTATGGTGTTAAGCTAGATACAGTTTTTTGTATTCTTATGATTATCTGCTTTGCAAAATAACTTAATTTTTTCCTTAAGCGATATTAGCATTCACTTTACTTGGCACCATTGGCAAAAAAGGAGAAATTAAATGAAAAATCGAAGGTAACCAAGAAGGTTAAAAGAATTCTCAAATAAACTCCTGGTAGCCAAAACCAAATGTAAACATATCTCTTTTTTTAAAAGTAATGTTACTTTGCCTTTTTTCTAAGTCTAAATACATTATAGCTCTTTTTGTTTCCGCAGTTTAGTCATGCTTTAGCAAAATGTTCTTCTAAAGAACATTTAAAATAAAGTTTCTTATAGTGAAATAAAGTTTTTTGTTTCATTTTACAGACCGTATAGCCACTAATGCTTTGCTTTTTCGTTTCTTTTTTCCTTGAGTTCATGCACATCTGTTTTAATATATACAATATGTACAAACATCCACACTCTTCTCGCTCATTCAGACAAAACTATACAAGTATGCAAATTTCTCTCGCCAAGTTATTAACCCTTTGTGAATAAAATACTTAGCAATTAATCAATATATTCCCTTTCAAATATTTATTTCCCATTGCCATTTCTACCTTCTCTCTATGTACAGAAACTGCCTAGATTTTCATTTTTATTTTTGATGAAATAGCCAAAACAAGGAATTTTCTGGCCGGAAAGCAGCACCACACTGCCCCCCCTCTGGTGGTCTAAATGTCCAGTCAGCTTACTGGCGTGACGTGACTTTTCGGTCGAACAAGAGGTCTGCAGGTTACTAAAATGCTTTATAAATCATTGTTAAGTAACTAAGTGAAAATCTTGCGTGAAGTAAGGCCAGAAAATAAAGTGCCAAATATGAGAAGTGCAATGGCAGTTGATATACTTGAAGGCTAGAGAGAGAGAGAGAGAGAGAGAGAGAGAGAGAGAGAGAGAGAGAGAGAGGAAAAAGGAAAAAAAAGACACCATAAAAGGAACTTTTTGCTTGAGCTGCTCCCCCAGTCTCTCTCCCCACCCACCCCACCCCACCCCATCGCAAATACCCGTTTGCCTTAAAAACACTGACAGCTTTCTGGAAAAACTCTCCTGGGATGTATTTAAAACCAGCTGATCTTAAAAAGTTGCATTAAAGCATGTTGCAGCCAGAGATTCGGATGAACAACGTAAAGACAGACGTGCAAAGGAAATGGAGGAGGGATGGACCCAGGCAAGGCGGAAGATGTCGCGGCCTTTCCACAGAGAGTCGCAACGCTTCCGGTCTTGGAGATGATTGACAGGTGCAGGAATAGCATTCGTGGGTAGTGGTGGGGTTTTTGCTTTTTTTGGTATAAGATTTGTACAGTTCCACACGTTGGTACTTTTTTGTTGTGTTTTGAAATACAGCCCTATATGACAAGGATAATTGCTTCTTGTTGGAGAGGAGTGAAGCAACTCATGGAAATGCCTTCCGGGTGTCACTTTCCCCCCATGATCCAACCAAAGATTTGAGTTCCGAGATGTCTTGCTGAACAAATTAAAAGTTGTCCATGAAAGTGCAAATGTAATGACTTAAACATTACCGTTAAAATCCCTGCAGCCGAGACTCTCGGTGCTGCAGTCAGTTTCTCTTTTTATTTTTTAAATAAATCATTTTTGTAGTTGTTGCATGTTTCTGCTAAAAACAGAAAATGAAAACAGTCTGAAAAGCAATGTCACATTGCTACGGGATGCTGCCGCCTCTCTCTTCAAGTTCCTTGGCCTTTTTCAATTCTTTCACTCTGAAATGAAGAAGAAAAGACAGGGGGAAACCATGTGATATTTCTGTTCCCAAACCCATTAGGGAAAGATGATCCATTATCTGATCCCTTTATTTATATAATTTGCCCAACATTGCTTCACTGTCTCTTTATTTTTTCTTTTTTTTAAACGAAGAACATAGCATAAAGAACACCATATCATACCATTCTGGATATGTGCAATGTCACATGACAGCTTATGAGCACTGGCCGCAAATAAGGCAGGATATCATAGATATGCCTAAGCTCCTGAGCACATAATTCAAAACAGGCTGATATAATTTGTGGGCTGGTGAGGGCCCACTCACCAAACTCTAGTTCTGGACCCTACCTGAATTTGCAGCACCACAGGAAGCTGGGAGTCAGCAAAGTGCATGTGGAGGAGGCAAGGTGGAGTTTGGCAGGTGGGTGGTAGGCAGGTGGGGTTCGCCAAGGAGGATCCTTGAGGCCCCATGGAGGATAACCTGCCTACCTCCCCCAAATGGAGGCTATTAAAGCTATTTTCCTGTGCACTTTCCTTGGAGTAAACCGCACTGAATTCAGTGGGACTTACTTCTTGAGTAGACATTCTTAATACCGGGCTGTTGGAAAACTGGCTGCAGTGTCATGTGCCCACTGAAGTTGAATTGTCTTCTGCCAGCAGCACAGACCCAGTGATATAATCCCACTGCTAGTCCACACTGGACATTGCAGTGGACTGTAGGCCACTGAAGTGCCTAATGTGAAACCAGCAGTGACATTCCTCTTCTGTCTGATGTTTTATGGTGCCAGAAGGCCTTCCACTTACAGAGATATTCCTAGCAAACTGACCCTTGTTTGCCTCAGCTCAGGGGTAAGTGTCCCACCCTATCCCACCGCACCCCACCCTTGGAGCACCTGATGCAAAACAGGCAATACCAACAGGTGTGAGGCAATGTATGGTGTGAGGCAGGCTTTCCCATGCAGTGCTCACATCTCCTTGTGCCCCATTTGCTGCAATTCTCATAGACCACCTATTATGGGGCTCTGAGGGCATGCACGGTTGGTCCAAGTTGATGGCTCCTTGGCTAGTCCATGCCGAGTCATGCAAGTCTAGGCCAACAGAGTGCATCTGGTAGGAAGACAAACGCAAATCATGCTTTGCTGGTGCCATCTGTCATTGACATGCAATACCTATCCTTCATTGTGTGAGGCTCAGTGCCCCTCTCTGGGCGACACATGCTGAGTCTTGCAACATTCTGTATTAACAAAGTATAGATTCTGTCCACAAAACTATGCAATACCCTTTTTGACTCCAAAAGTGTGCCCAAGAAACAAAGCTACTGTAAATAAAAAGCCAATGGTTGGCTCATAAAATCATCAACCATGCTGCTCAAGGGAGAGGCTGATGCTTGGACAGACTATGTTCAATGCTTGCTATATCCTGGCACTTAAATTGTTGAAGATTCCAGAGCAACAGTTCCCAGCATGCGCTGCACATGGCCTGCAGCTACTGCCTTTGTCTTCTGAATGTTAGAACAGCAAGTCAGCCAAGGGAATCTGATCCTACAGCCACCTCTGCCCCACCCTGGAACATTATGGAGGCACCTGATTAAGGTATGTTTCCCAGTTTGACTGGATGCAATCAGCAACTGGACAATGTTATATGGCTATAGTATCTTTCAAACATGGTTTGCTTTAAACTCTGAAATGCTGCCTTTTAATGACTATTAGAGAAATACATTCTTAGTAATCACATAACGCTGCAAGTAAGGAGAGGCAGCCATTGTCTCCTCTGTGCAGCCATAAGCCCCCCAGTTCCTAGTATTAGTCATCCAATCAGCAGGCAACTGAGATAGGCCTGAAAAAGGGGGACAGTTGTACATTTTGCCCCCAAACCAGAGGGTTCAAAACATCTGAGTGCACACACCAGTAAGAACTATTAAACACAGAGGGTCTTAGAAGCAAGCATGCACAGGCCCTCTCTGCAAGGGATTTGTGCGTGAGTGAAAAAGATCAAATTTGGTAGGTGTGTAGCCTGAGAAAAGTAGTTTGCTAGAAAAGGCGCTTGGAGAAGTCTTGGTACCTCTTTCCCATATTTGAAAACACTTGATGCATATCTACATCACCAAGACAATAGAAAACGGGCACATGTGAAGATTAAGCTTATCAGTACTGGCAAAATGTGTAACCCTCCCTAGAAACGGTGGATGAGACAGACATGCAGAATGGACAAGGGAGTGCCAGACTGCACAGACAGGACAAATCATGCAGCTCCTATGGAAGGCTGCAGTAGTGGCACCTCACCCCCCAATGGACAAAACTAGCAGAACACAAGAACATTCGGCTGGGAGGGTTTGGCTGTCCCTGTACCCATTTCAGGCAGAGTTGGATTTGGTCCTTCCCTTTCAGTAGCTACTGGGACTACACGTCTTTGCAGAAGGAAAGCTTCAGTTGCTGTTGAATATGCTGGTACATATTATGCTGCTGCAATCTATCAATTAGAGCACACTACCATAAGTGTCTCAGAAATGGTGACCCACCTGCAAGAAATGGAGGCCCCCCCCCCACTTTGCTAATTCAACCAAATGCCAAGGAGTCTGCATTCTGCATTGAAGCGATGGAAGAAGCAGAAGCCCTGAACAGCCAGTGGCAGCAGCCTCACACCAAGTATTCTCCCACCACCCCAAACCGTGATTCCAGATGAGAGTTTGGTCAGCAAATGAGTTGGATCTAGTTGGATTTTTTTTAAAAGAGTGGTCAATGGCTGAGTGAGAAGAAAGCACATGGTAAAGCTGTCTCGCATCACAGCTGATTCCAAAATGCCCAGCCAAGGAAATGCTGGATGAACCTGGATATGCAGCCAGGCAGAAAGAAACAGGAGAAGGTGAAAGCCCAAGGTGGGCTGAAGCATCCGTTACCTGTTGCTCTTAGAGCAGAAACGGCTGGTGGGTAATTTGGGAAAGGGGGGCTCCTCCCCTTTTCCCGGTCTCTCATTTGGGTTGCAAAACAATAAGAGAGAGAGGCCCAATAAGAGAGACAGCCCAGTGCATGAGGCCTGCAATTTAACATACAGATTTGTGCTTCGAAAACATTCAGCTCCTGAAAGAGGCAAACGGAACAAAATTACTTCAGAAACTTGGGTTGCAGCCGCCTCGACGCACACTGTAAAGGACTTGGGCCTTCCTCATAACCACCTTCTTGGCTGGGCCAATGTCAAGACTACCAGATGGGAGTGAGGGTGGGGAGAAGTGGCGTAGCTAGGGGTGGGGGTGCATTTGCACAAGGCAACAAACTTTAGGGGGGCAACAAGCTGAGCATAGTGGCTAAAATTGTAAAAAAAATGGGGTATGTATAAATGATAATACCATCACATTATAAATCGTTGGAAAGGTAATTTAATGCAGAATGCAATGAAACAAACTGCATTGGAATATTTATATTCTATCAAACATTATGGCCAATTAACTAGAAAATAAAAAAAAACAAAAGCCTATGGAACAAAAAGTAGATTTTTTAAAAACTCAAACTTGCCCATGATACTGATTGCTCTGAGAGCCACTGAGATGTAATTCTGATACTGTAAGGAAATAATAAGTTGTTAATATGAATCAGCTCTCGTTTTCATATACATACGGTATATCATCATACAGTTACTCTTGCTTACTGGGTATTTATGGACTTCTAAGTGGTGCTTCTCTTATATTTAGCAGGGAAAGAATAGCTATTCCTCTTTGCCCCAGCACAGTTTCTCTAACCAATAAGGACAAAATTTTCATTTTTTTACTTAATTAAATTGGATTTTGTTGTTGTGGGGCTATGGAGGGGAACAAAATCTTCTTTGACTCCAGATATCAAATGGGTGCTTTAGCTATGCCACTAGCAGAACAAATGGGCGGTGATCTGCTGAGGAGGCAGCTGCAGGTTTTCCCCCAATTTTCTTTTTAGAAATACCTGGGGATGACATCACTTGTAGGGCAACATTTTGAACTTTGCACTGGAATACATGATCATTAGCTATGCCACAGGTGGGGAGTGGTCAGCATCTTATTGCGAACTGGGCTGGGGCAACTGGTCCTCCATTGAAGAGGGCCCCCAGGGGTCCCCCAACTCCTTCAGCCAGTTTCCACTCAGCCTAACTAATCTTGTTCTCCCTTTATAGCTTCTCCGCTTTACTGGGATTTCTTACTGGGAAACACTTCCTGAGCTCAGATGCCTTGAGAGCAAGTGGTTGTTCTTCTCACGCTCTGGCTCTGAGACCATCCCCTTTTCCCTAAGACTGACAGTGCTTTGCCTTGCTGGACTTAAGAGTCTGTGCAACTTGGGCTGCATGGCCTTCTGATGTCTGATCCCACCTGACTCCCTCCACAGGGAGACACCCCCTGAGTTGCTTCCCTCTCATTGTGTAATCACTGCAGCTTTTGAAGGCACAAAAAGTTGTGAAAACAGATCAGACAAAACCTAAATCAGCCATTCCCCACATGCCAAAAATCCAACAGTTGGTGAAGTTTTGGTTGTTTGCAGAAAAAAATCCAAAATGCTGGTATAGGAGTTTGGGAGGAGGTTCCTCATTACTTCCTATGGCAGAGCCGCAGTTACCACTGCAGCAGATTACAGCCTCGTTATCCCTTAAGGTTCTGTTCTAGAATCTCCCATGGATAAAAAAATCAATGTGTAAAGAAAACAATGGAAAAATAGGTTTAAAGAACCACTTCCAGGTTTCTTGCTCCTCTATTGCACCTAATTGAATATGGTAGTACTAACATCTACAGGGGTTTAATTCTGGGACTGAAAATGGAATGATTGCTTGCATGACTGCCTCTACAACAGTACAAAAACAGTTTTTTAAACTGGGATTTGCAGTGGCCATTCGCATTGAGTCAAATGTGTGTATAAAATAGTGTATAACAAGATTGGACCTGTACTTCACAACCACTCAAGTCAAAGATGGCATCACAGTGCTGGAAATCAGGGGAATGGCACAGTATTTTTGACCTACTCGAAGAAGCTCTTTCTGGCTCTCCAAGATCTGGGACCACACAGAGGTATCAGATCTGTGTCCTTGAGGAGAAGCCCCGCTTTATCCTTCTTGGGTAAGGTTTTGTGCAAAGGAAATGAAGCATTTGGTAGCCCAGGAGCAAAGCATGACAAAAAATATGTGTTTGAATCAATGGCTGCTTTGCTTCCCTGCTAAGTAAGGGTGTCCAAGCCTGAGAAGTGGTGCAATGGGTGTGAGGACCACTGCAAAAGCTATGGTTGCAGAGTGCTGGCAAAGGAGGATCACCTGCAGAGCACTGGAAATAGCCATGCTGAACCTTGGAATTTGGGCTCCTACGAGGGCGCGTTTGGCTTAGCTTACATCCCGTTTGTGTAGGTGCCCCAGCCAAGGCTTCTGAACTCAGGACACTTGTTGGACCTGAACTCTACAGGGCCGGAAGATGCAAAAGGCCAGGCTCCCACTGCTTGAAACAGGTGCAATCAATCATCATGGGGGCACACAGAGGCTAATGCTGCTGATCATTCTTCCTTCCCATGCCTGAGAAGTAATGCCAAGGGTGGCTCTGGTTTGAGAATCATCTAAGAAACCTTCATTCAACTCCACTACTCTTCCTTCACAGCACTTTGCAACCTTTTCATGGCTGTTCAAAGGTGGCCCAGTGCCAGACTTCACAACTCAGAACACAAGAAGTCACCTAGTTGCCTACCAAGTCAGACCATGAGGGATCTGGCATGGTCAGTCCTGTCTACACTGATTGGCAGTGGCTTGTTGCAGCCTCAGATAGGGACTTCACTGCCTTGCAAGGAACTGCTGCTGGGGGCTGAAGCTGGGTATTCCTTCATGCAATGAGGTTTCAGTGCCTGTGCAAGAACCTTTCATTTTCAAGGAACATGTATGTGCTGAAGTGTGCAGGGATTTATTGTCTTGTGTGAGATGAGGGAAGCAGCAGCCCCTTTGCCTTGTTGACATCAAAGCCGCTGATGGTCAAGATGGCTGGAAACTGAAGTTGGTACTTGCAATGCCAGGAGCTGTGTGGGGCAGAATTGGAGTGATGTGGCCTGAACGGTGCTATGAACAAGAGCCCACAACCTCAGCATGCAAATGTCCCATACTCCCTGATGGGGCTGCTGCTTTTTCAAAAGATAAAACAGCCATGAGCTGCGGCAGACACAGGCTGGAGTCTCCCACGCAAGGGAGCTCTTTGGCAATAATGTGCCTGCTCCGAGAAAACAGGACGCATGGAGAAGTATGTCAGCCCTCAAGAAATGCCTTCCACCAATGTTCTGCACAGCATCACTTTGATGGCTCCTGTCAGGAGACTGCTGCATTCCTTCCTTCCAAATTGCCTAGACTGTATGATAAAATTGCCTAGAAGGTATGATGGACTAGGTCACCTAGTCCAACTTCCTGCACAATTGAGGAAGCACTTTGATTTTTAGCTCCTGCTATTCTTGACCCTGCTTAGTGTTTGCCATGCTTGACTCAGAGTAGCTCCAATTTGTCACTACCTCCATGGTAGAGCAGTTCTATGAGCTGCCCCACAAACTCAACCTGGAAGTTGCTTGTCACAATGTTGGTGGGGCTCAGCTGTCTAATTTAATCTGTATTTAATACCAGCAGAATTTACCTGTTATTGCAGGAGTAAAATTTCAAGAATATTGGTGGCCCCCAGGCACAGCTGGGCACTGAGGAATGGGCCTCAGAGGGCACCAAGGGGGCACAGGCATCAGGGATACAGCAACAGGGAGCAGGCAAACCTCTGGTATGGATTGCCTAAGTGCAGAGACCCAGAAACTACCCCCAAGAACTACCAAGATTCCAAGAACTACCCCTCATGTAATTTCCTAGGAGAAGGAAGGACGGAAGGGAATATGGCTCTGAGCCATGATTTCACAGGCATATTGTATTTCCATCCTGCTGCCCTACTGTGATGGAATTAAAGACAGTGCATGTGAGGAGTGGTTAGACCTAGTGGTGTCCCAAGTAATCTTCAATCCCATGACTGGCCGTATCTTATATATCGAGTGCCAGCAGACCAAGATGCCCCAACTGAGACCATCAGGAAACAGCCCAATCAGCTTTCATCCCCTTCTTTGCCTCCCCACAGCTCAATACCACACAAAGCTGGTTACAGAAGAAGGAAAATATTCCAATGTCTTCCCAGAGAGGGTCAATGAAATTGATACCCATCTGAAAATGGAGAAGGAAAAACAAACACACAGTGTCTTCCTCCAATCCCCAAATTCATTCCCAACATGAATGAGTGTAGACAGATTTGCCTGGCCAGGCACCTCCTACTGTGGGGCTGTTCTTACTATAAAATTGCTATGACAAAGTAACACTTTGGTCTCCACAAGAGAACAGCTGTCCACAGCCAACTGACTCTTGTTGTATGGGCAGATCCTGTGGCTTTCTTTTCTCCAAGGGATCATAGGTTTTGGAGTTTTGAGACGGTGCTGAGAAATCCATGGGTCCTGGCCCAGGACTGGAGTGTCTTGGAGAAGGAAGTGGCACTTAAACCAGCTTCCATCTGTGCTGCAGATGTTGCACAGCTAATGGAAGGAAAAGAGACACGGCAGAACAATAGTGCCCCAAGTGCCTCTATAAAATTTATCGTGTGTGCATATGAATGCCAAGAGCCACAAACGTGACTCTGGGTGAGAACTGGATCACACCTACTTTGGTAGAATCACCTAAGGAGCTACTGATTCTTTCTTCTTGCTTCTTCCACACCAACACCTCAAGATGGCACCAGTGATGAGGAACATGCTTGAGGTCTTGGTGGCCAACTCTTTTCCATGGACCATGTCAGGTGAGAGTCTTGGTGCTGTGACTGTGCAGGGGGGAGGCACTGGGTTCCAGGAACCAGGTTCCAGTGGTTCACACAGGGAGCTTGGGCACTGAAAACACCAAGCCAGCCCTCACCTGCCCCCACCATTGTTATTAGTAACTGTGTCTGAACATGGTTCAACTGTCACAGAAAAACCAGTTGTCCCCCCCCCCCCCTCAGTTAGTTCTGCCCCATCCTGCCGTCCTGGTGTGGTCTTGCAGTCTACTTTCTTCTTTCTTCAGCCAATTTTCTCTTTGCAAAGAGCACTTGCCTGGTGCAATACTATTTCTCAGCAGAGATGGGGGAACCTGGAGGGAGAACATCCCCTTCACACCAAAAGTTCCCTGAACTCAGTTACTTGAGCTGGATCCAGATATACATTTGGGCAGATGGTACTGCTAGGCTCCACTCCAGAAGCCTTGTGCATATCATGAAGAGGCCATGAAAAGGCCTCTTCACTGTCATGAAGAGGCCAATGACGTCTGCCCCGTGATCATGATCTGCCTCTGCAATCTGAACACACACAATTTTCAGCCACTCGCTCAGCTGCCTCCCAGTCTCACAGTCTTGAGAGCAAGGGTGGCCTAGACCACCAGCAGGGAGTGCTCACTGTGACCCTCCAGCCTGCTAAATCCAGAACAAACACTGTGAATGGGGGAGACAAGAGCAGGTGCTGCCCACAGAATCAAGATCCCTGATCCTTGCATTTCTCAGCATGCCCCACAATGGATGAAGAGATCTTCCCACTAACCCGCCCCTGGTTTGATTCATGCACCTTTTCATAGCGGCAGTGTTAGTAACCGCAACTGAGTTAGTGGACGGGCCACTCTGC